>JAREIS010000133.1:0-1330463 GCA_030060385.1 Muscicapa striata striata | reverse complement strand
GAACTGCTCACTTTTCTACTGCATAGGAACCACAGTATATTTTCTTAGCAGCCACTAAATAAATCATTGTCAAACTACATGCATGATGGCAATAATTATTAAAGTTTGGAAAGGTATAGGAGGGAATGGAGTACTCTGTCCTTACTCAGTTCATACAGTCATTATCCAAAGCATTAGTTACTGGAGGTAAAGTAAATAATAAATATTTGACAGGCCTAGCTGATTTAGAATCACAGTTTAAGAGTTTTACATTCTTCTAAGGGAGGATTCTGTTCATGAGTATGACTTCTCCTCTAGGTTTCTGGGTGTCTAGAAACAGGGCATTTTCCTCCTCATTTCAGAAAATCTCCTTAAAGAAACACATAATTTGAATGAGATGCTCAGATTTCTGTTCATATTTTCACTTTAAAAGTCAAATAAAAATCCAGAATGGACGTCTTTCTTTAAGCAGGTCATTAAACATCTACATCATTTTGGCAGGACACAGAAAAGAACCTAATGTTTGTTTGTCTATGGTTCTGTCTGCATTTCTCACTAAAGTTACCACTGAGAAACAATTGGTAATATTCCTTTTTCTACTGTAGTTAGTACAAAATATCAACAAATATAAACTATCTAAACTATCTTCACATATTTAAAAATATTAATTGCACAAAACTAAAAATATTACCAATAATAATAATAACTACTATTATTATTGCTATTAGTATTTATAGTGGAAGAGTGGTGCCATTCTTAGATTATTAATATTGAAATCATCCAGATTGCTAACAGCAGCTAGGGCAAAGAGTTGACATCAGCTTTCCCTTCTCAGCAACAGAAAAGTGCCAAAACAGAAGAAAGTGCATGTCCCAGATCAATCTCTCATTTTCAACCTTTTCAAGACCACCCTTTCCCTTAGGCCCTTATTAAACCACACCACAACTAAAATGAACCATTTCTGAGCACTAGAAGCAGTAACTATGTTAGAACTCTAACACAGGGTGTTCTGAAGATGTATATTTACCATCTTTATAAAAACAGGCACCTTGTGTTGATGGTATTCACTAGCAATGAGGCCCCCAGGGTAATCACAAATCTACACTCTTATAAATCCTATGGAAATTTCTGTCAGAACTAATTTAAACATGTCTGTTCTTCCTTATAGAACTCTGGTTTGTATACTTAAGAACAGCCAGTTGACTTGTTTTGCACAGCATGTTATTTGCTATTCTCACTTTTGCCTTCAAACATTAAACACCTTTATTTCTCAAACTTTATATGACAGCTTTTCCTACAGTTGATATCATTCTTATTGCTACTTTTCTATTCCCATCTGTTTTTTGACAGAGTAAGTAGACATGAATTGCATTTGAATGTTTATTGATGTAGTGATCAGAAGCATCTTTGATTGAAAAAATACTCATTTTCCATTTCTTTCTCACCTGAAAAAAAATTTCTCCAAAACTGTTTATTGATTTGATTTCTGCAGTAAAGTACATAAAAAGTTGTTTCCTACCTTGTATTTTAACTCACCTATGAGACTTTTAGCAAGGGAATAAATATATAAGCATACTAGAAACTCCCAAAGGATGGGTGACAGTAAAAATATTTCCCTCATCTGTTTGACAGAGAAATTTTCAATTAATTTTTTTTCCATTCATTTCTTTGTCTCATGATGGTCTGCTTTCTTTTTTAAACTTAATTGCAAAGCAGGCTTTTTACTGGCATGACCATGTAGAAGCTCAACTTTCTCATGAGTTCTATAGGTAATTTAGAGCCTGACATACAGCTTTAATCAGCCATGAATTATTCTTTCCAAAGTGTATAACAGCATGACACAGCTTCTCAGAGAAGATGCATCTTCAAGAGTCAAATGCAAAGTATATTTTTATCTCTCAATAAATGAAATATAAAATAAATAACCTCCATTTTTCTACATTCCAGGATATTTTATAAAAATGTCTCCTCTGTAGTGAATGAGTAAATGATCACAGTTGTGTACAAAATTTAGAGGATTTGAAAAAAATATGGAAAAAATTCAAAGCCAATGGATACCTAACTGTTAATCCTAAACAAGATGAAACTTCACTGTTGCAAACTGGGAAGTCCCTTCTGGCCTAAAAATATCTGTCCTAATTTTAGAAAATCAAAAGAATCACAGAAGAGTTTGGGTTGAAAGGAACATTAGAGATCATCTAGTTCCAGTGCCTATGCCACAGGCAAGGACACCTTCCACTAGATCAGGTTGTTCAAATCTCATCCAACCTGGCCTTGAACACTTCCAGAATGAGAGAGAGCACTATGCTGAATGGGAAGCAAGACTAAATAGGGAAGAGGCTTTGTACAGTGTTGAAGGTAAGGACTAAAATTTTCATTAATATGTTGTACAAGGAGAGGCAGCTGGCAGTCATAACAAGCAGAGAATGCATTTCCCTTTCATTAAGTCCAATCTAGCAATTTTTGGACTTTTAACAATTACTTTAAAGAAACTAAGCATCTCCAGTGATTGAGAAAACTTACTGTCTGAATACTGTGTTCTCACACAGTCATGCCATGACTAGCTTACAACAGGTACCAGAGATAGATGAATTGAATCTCAGCTGAAAGAGGTCAAAATAGATCAGAAAGACCAGATGGAAGTCCTGTCTGAGTATTTTTCTTTTATATAGATTAAGAGGAAAAGTGTGAAATCATAGTGTCACAGAGGAGGAATATTTCAGCTATTAGTATGGAAGACAGAGGACTAAAGAGTTTTTGGTTCCTTTGGTTTGTTCTTAGGGTTTGTTAGGTTTAAAAAATAGTGAGGTGTATATAGCTTAGTTCAGAAAGAAAAGGAAAGAAAAAGACAAAAAATATGGTGGTTTTTTTAACAGAAAATAAGGGAGACCAGGACGGTTTAGAAAGGAGCTGAGCTTCAGCCCTGTTAAGATCAAACTCAGTTCAAAATGTAGAAAAACAGAGAAAAATGTTGTTGAACCCAGGTAAGGCATGAGGAAAGAATATGAAGAAACAGAATGTCTTTGGTTTTTCACTTTACAAGGGCTGCAAGAATGGCACAGGTTGTGTAAAATACAAAACCAAAAAGGGTTACCAAGTGAAAAAGACAGTCCTAAGTCCCAAAATGAGACATTGTTATGCTTCAGGAATTACAGCAGAGGCAGTGACTACAAAGTGACTATTTACATCCTCTGATTGTCCCCTTACAGCTCCCAAAGAGTCTCTATTTCTATTTCCTTGTGACTGACTAGATTTACTGAGCAGAATCAGTGGGGGAAGACATACCTCCTCCAGGTGAGCACAGAGGACAGTGAAACCACATGGGGAGTTGAAATTTGGTACAAACTGTGCAAGAAAATTTTTGTATGTCCATGGAGAGAAAAGCCTAAGCTATTGCTTCACTGAAGGATTCATAATTCCATCCCTAAATATTAGATAGCATCATTTATTAGTGCCTCATTATTAAAAATAAGAGCTTTGAAAAAGTCAAGAGTAAGAATATGTGGTTAATATTGTAGTAGAAAACATGATTTCTTGTAGGACTGATAAAATACACTTTTAAGTATGAAATACAGCCTGCTAGTGTTTTCTTGATATGCTTTTCTTTGAAAAACCAAGTTAACAAAGGAACTTAGTGCTTGGGGTCAGCATGTGATTCTTGAAGCATTCAGACTTTCTTGTGCACTTGAAATTTCAAGAGTCACTAGGTAACCACTGGTACCTGCAGCCGTAGCTGTAGCCAAAACAGATTTTCTTTCTTCAGAAAATTTCCTCTCTCTCAAACATGGTCTCATGTTGGTCATATTTACATGATACATATTCAAGAACATGAGTCCTGTAGAGAACCTGCTTCTGGAGCTGTTCTGGATGCCCAGCTCTGCAGCCTGCACTGAGTAGAGTTTAAAACATTTTTTATCCTGGCTATAGACCAAGACATGCAAAGCAAATTTGAAGCCTCAGGTGACAGACTTTTTCCAGTGCTTTGCTCACCTGTGGCTACTTGGTGATGTTATTTCCTGAGGTCCAGAAGAGAGATTTCTCCTCAGCCTGTGTGATGTCACCAGGCTCAGTTCTTCCTTCTGCCTGCACACAGTGCTTGTGGCTGCTGGAGCCACCTGCAGTCCCTGGCTCTGGGAGCCCACACCCCCCTGTGTCACAGGGGGTGATACACCAAGTCTCTGGGGTATTATAATCCTTGGGTGCTTCACATTGCTTGAATAAAGTTATGCCCTTTGGCCTCCTCTCTGGCCACTATAGTATTAATATTCTAATTTAGTAGCATGCATGTGGTGAGATTTCAGTTCAGAGAGGTCAATATACATCTGCTATATACACTATACATACAGCACATGCATGAAGTCATCCTGTGTGCATGTACATACTATGAATGGTTATTTAATACTATGTACTTTCTTTACTGTTATTCTTCACTATTTGGAATCATCCTTCTTTGTCTCCCAAGAATGCAGGCATTGAACAGCTTAAGCACCTGATAATTGATGACTCCATACCAACTTGCAGAAATGCACATCATTATCCTATACAGACACTTTGGCAAATGAAATTCCTAAATTCAGGCTAGTGCTGTCAGTATATTCACCTAATTAGCTGCATGTGTTAGTTTCTATCTTTCCATGGAAAAGCGCTTTAGATTGAGTTTTAGCTTTAGCTTCAGCTCCAGTCTCTCTGACATTGTTCAAGTAGCATTTTTCTTACTAACCCAAATACCTGACATGTCTGCTTCTTTACTATTATTTTTTCCCATGCCTGAGCACTTCTTTTACAAAATATCTGACAAGAAATGGACAGAATGCACATGCAGTAATATTTCCACACTGTCCAATCAGAATTTTGGAAAAATGTATGGAGCTATCATTTTAGAGAGATGTTGGCCATGTAACTAACATGACTGCCTATAAACCCTCTGGTGTACTCTGAATCACTGATGCTCAGCTACATGTTTTAACCTTTCTACTGCTGATCTCTAGATTGTCCCTTAACTGTGTACTTTTATAACAATAAAGTATAGCCCTGTTTTGGTCATATCTCAACACTGAGTGGATCTGAAATATAACCTCTTGTAATTTTTCTAAACATTTTTGATGAAGTCTTCTGATTTAAGCATGTTCAAATATTTGAAAACTTGCAAATTATTGAGACTGTATTTCAGATCTACTCAATGTCAAGATATCTTTAGATCCAAGATTCAGGCATTTTGGTAACTGAAATATTTAACATAATGTTTCAGTCAAAAAAAAGGAAAATATTTAGGACTTGATCTTATTAATCAATAAATTACCATGGGCAGCAATGAAATAGTGTTCATGCAAAGGCTCATTAAAGAGTGCATAATTTTATCTAAAATTTTATTTTCTTCAGTTAAGTTACTGAATACATTCAATGAAAATTACATTTTGAACATATACAGTTTTTACTAAGTAGAAACTATTTCTGTGCATTCCGTTTATTATTGAAATGCACAGTGAGCCCTACAACTTGTTTGGTCAAAGCCAAATGGAATCTAAACCTCATGAGATTTCAAAATGTTTGATATTGAATGCTTTTCTGATGAGGCAAAGCAGTTTTCTACCAGCTCCCCTCATAGCTAGCTCTCATCTGTAGGTCTCTTTCAGCCATCACCACCACCAGCAATCCAGGGCAGGACTGATCCCAGGTAGCTTTAGGGATCTCAGAGTCACACAGTGACCTAAATTAATTATCACAGAACTTCTTCCCCAGTGTGTGGAAATATACACACACCTTCAGAGATCAATTTTTCAGCCACTTCTAATACCTTTTTGAAGAGAAAATGCCTGTCTTCACTGGCTAGATGATAAGCTTGGATTAGCTACTTCATGTTGAATAGTTACAATTGGATCAAAATTTCCCTGTGTAATCTACAATAAATCTCATCAATTCCCACTACATTGTAAGAGGTGCTATGACAAAGAATAATTAGTCCTTTGTTTTAAAACATACTTGCTGGTTTAGCAGACAATAAGAACACAGCAGTGTTAAAATTTTGATAACTAATTTTGCTAGCCTTTATCAATGTGAAAAACAACAGTCTGGAAAGAGAACAGCATCAAGTGTAGGCTGAGAAATAATCTTCTAACCTTTTTATTCTAATATACTTGACTAGAGAATGGTTCAAGTGTGAAGTATCTTTTCAAAGCTTTGTATTTCTCATGCAGTGCCTTCAGTAAACACTGATACTGTTCATGGATATCTTATTCAGATCTTGTTCAAGGTGGGTAATACAAAATGTCTACCAAGAAATCCTGCAGCAGCTAACACAACTGACATGTTCAAATTGTCTGTTTTCAGAGTATCTATAGCAGAGTTTCTATCTGTCTGTCAGGAGACTTGAAAAAAGCAGGATAAATTAATATTATTGTAAAAATTTAATTGCTAATATTATATTTTGCTATGTAGCTAATGATGGATGAAGTATTTTATCAATTAAGAGATTCATACTTCTTGTATCAGTAAGATAAGTCAAAAGGAAAGATATCTGTCCTGGAAAGCTGATAATGTGATCTTGGAACTGATGCTCATGGAAATGTATTAATCTCATATTCATACAATTGACAAACTGGTGTTTTTGTGCTTCTTGGAAACAGAAAAACAAACTGTTCAAACCCATTACATTATCATAGCTAATAATAGTTTTCAGTTTGTTGATCCAGCTAGCCCAGAAGCTTTTACAAAGAAATCACAGCCTATTAGTAGCAATTAATTGTCTCTATAAACACTTCCAAAATGGACTTATTGAACAGCATGAGAATAAGTGGCAGTTCTCTCTGCCTCATTTGCTTTTCTTCCCTTATAATTTATAAGAGATGTTTTTGCATTCCAGTCCTCTCACAAGACAAATAATTGAAAACATCGTCCCTACATGGGAGTAATTTCTACTGCTGGAAATGTTTTTTTAAAAAAAGGAAAATTTAAGAAGCACAGATGCCATCAGAGCTTTGTAGTATCTAGCAGAATTTTGGGAAATACTGCCTGCACTCAGTTTAAATGAGGAAATATTTCAGTTTTATTGAAAAAGACATGACCAGTTGTGCATGAAAGTTTTTGGCAGGCAGTTGGATTTTATAAATGCCTTGCTTTAAAAAAAAAAGCAGCATAGATGTAGAGCACAATATCCAATCCATCCTGATCACACAGAAACCACAGGTGTCAGTTCTCCCTTGCACTAGCTCTGTTTTAAGTTTACAGCTTAGCAAAGTACCACAAAACAACAGGAGCATTTGCTTTAAGAGGAGAGCAGGTGGTGTTTAATATCCTTACCGTCGAAGCCTGTGGAGGAGTCAAACTGAACCTCAGGAGCTGTGCTTGCTGCAGGGGTAGGAGCTGCTGGCAGTCCCAGAATAAGGTGATCCACAGTGCTTCCCACTGGCTGCTGCTGATCAGAGCCAGCAGAGCTGAGGACCAGGATGGTTTTGCTCTGCTGCCCCATTCCCTCCTTGTGGAAGCTGAGATACTTTTGCTTTTCCTCTCCAAAATGAGGACTAAAAGTCTCAAAGGGCCGGCCCAGCTTCTCAGCTGCTTTCTCCCGAGGTTTCAAAATTTTCTGAGCAAAAGTGCCACCTGCCTTGCCACAGAAACTGGGCCCATGAGAAGGCAGATGACCTTCAATCAGAAGGTTTTTCAATTCTTGTAGGCTTTGTTTAGAAATGCCAGATGCCCCCATGAAGGAATGGGCAGTATGGCTCCCTGGCATGGATGCAGCACTTCCTAGGGAGCCCATCTTTGTCACATGAAACTTGACAACCTTTTCTTCCATCCCATCCCGTTCTTCTGGCTTCCCCCTTCCCTGCTCTCTGTCCTTCTCCCTCTGTGCTGCCTCTGTGCAGCCTTTCTCTGCATTCCTCACAGGCTGCACACCTGGGGGCAGCTTCACCTGAGCTGCTGTATCTGTTTCCTCATGCACTTTTCTTAATATTCTTCTCCCAGTTTCAGCATATTCCTGGGTTTCTTGTGCTTCTCCACACTTGTCTTCTTTACCATCACTGCCAGAATTGGAATTGTCATGACCTCCTCTGTCCTTTTGTGCTTGAGGAAAGGCAGGGGGTTTTGAAGAGAGTGCTCTGATGGCAGTTCTGAGCAACCAGTGGTTCCTTTGAGGGGACAAGGATCTGGGATTTTTGAGGTGTGGGACAGCTCCATCTTCTCATTTTCTAAAGGAGGAATATACTTTGTAGGACCTTTGATTCCCTTTTTCTTTCTGAAACCACATATATTGTTGCCATCAACTTCATCACTGTCACTTTCAGATGTGTTCTGTAACCAGTAATAAAATATACAACCAAACAACATGCATGAATGACACAGAACATGGCAAAGTAGCACCATCACCTGCTGCATTTACCTTGTAGTACTTCCACTATTTCTTGATGATGTAACTCTCCGTGAACACTTATTTTGATATTTACAATATCACACAGAATTCTTTTTCTTATTTTTTAGAACATAATTGGAGAAAACGCCTTCATAATACTGCTCTTAGCCAGATTTAGTAGATTATAAGACATAGTACATTGTGTGATATCATTTCCCAAACATATGTCCTTTAAATATAAAAAAATGTATTTTAATACTTGCAATATATCACAGATTTCAGTATTGTGAGTGATCAGTTATCAAGATAGTGATTGAATTCTTCATCTCACAATGCCTTAAAAAAGACTCCCTGACTTAGTTTAACCAAAGTTACTGCATAGCCAAACACAAACTATTATATTACTAATTTATACCTACTCAGGTATGTGTTTAAGAGATATGAACACTCCTTGGTTTGCTTGGGTTGGGCTGGAATTAACATCTGCAAAAACACTGGGAAATCAAGGGATATCCTCTGAATGGGACCATTCTTTACCTTTTCCACAAAGGAATAATCTGCACTCTCTCCAATTTCTGAATTTCCAGAAGAAGGGATCTGCACAAAAGCAAAGTGAATGCCAGTCTGGGTAAGGCAAAAGTGATTTCTGTTGGCAGACAAAAGAACTTAGAAGGAAAGGCAGCAGAATCCAATGTGCATATGGAATGGAGCAGCTAAATTGCCTACATTAAATTCAATAACAACTCCTCTTTTTCTGCATTATTCCTCCCTTTCTTCCACTATTCTCTCACCATGTTATTTTCCATCATTCTGTAGTCAAAAGATGTTTAGGGCCTCTCTCCTAATGAAGAGTTCACAGGAATGTTTCCCCCCTCTCTCCCACCTGCCCCGAATTTCCATGTCAGGCAGTGTGTACAGCTGCTTTGGAGCTCACTGGGACACTGCTGCCAGCAGCTCTGTGGGGAGGATAACCCATGACTCCCATGCACATATCCTGACAGACATGCCTGTGATGCCCACGTGCAATCAAACACAGCCCCTGGTGCATTCACAACAGAAGTCATTTCCTACCCCAGTTTAGCACTCTGTGTTTAATTAACTCATTCCTTCATCCAAGGGCTTTGGTTTATTCCCATAACACACCCTATAATAAATACCCCATAAAATAATTCTGGGTGTTTGCTGATACCCTTACACATTCAGTCATGCAGAATAGAACTAATTCTTATAGCTCTGTATCATTATGGAATAGAAACTTAATAAAATAACTTTTTTTTGAAAAGCAAAGTGGACAAAAACAGATTATAATTCAGAATTACAATTTTAATAATTTCCTTAGTAATACAAAAAGAGAATGAAGCTGGGGGAGAAACAGTAGGAGTGGAGGAACAACAGTCTGCCAAATGGAAAAACACAAATATTAAAAAAAAGATTCATCATATTAAATTTCTAAACATATAATATTATTTTTTGAGAGAAAGTAAAGAAGAGTTCCAGCTATTAAAGCTATAGTCATAAAAAATTTATATTATCATTAATTTATGACAATTACTTACTTTAATATCTTTTGTGGCACAGGCTGCCATCATCAAAATATCTTGATTTACAATTTATGAGATTTTCAGAGTTCTTTTGTTTCCTTTGAGTAACTTAAAACCAGTAACATAATCATAATGCCATATGCATTTCTGCTTTATAATGTATGCTATACCTACTGAAAATTTTAAAATTAGACAAAATTTTTGCCTGTTATCTATATTGTAAATCACTGAAAAATGTTCAGCAAAATGACTGAAGGAAAGCTGAGCTCATCCTTTTTTATAACATCTGTACTGAAGTCAGACAAACCATTGTTCATATGTTGAAAGCAAAATGTCAGAAAACTACTTCTTTATACAACTAGCCATTCTAAAGGATTTCATGAACACAAGGTACCATTCCCACATTTTAATCATTACCAAAACAAATTCCTTCTGAATAGACCTGAGCAAGATAAGCACTGACTGCTTGCAAGTTTTTAAATGGAAATGTTTTTGGCAACAGGCCTTGAATAACTGATGAGCCTATAGTAGTTTGCAAAGGGTTTATTTTCCATTAATAATTAGACTATGGTACTGCAGTTTGATTTTAGACCCAAAAGAAATACTGTACCCATTACTCTTAGACAAAAACAGTGACCATTTTTACTTTCAAATAAACAAAACTCTTACAATTATGCAGAAAATAAACTATGCGTTACTTTAGGTCCTCAGCAAAAGGCACATTGTGAATTTTTGCAGGGAAATGACTCTTAATTTCCAAATAAACTCAGACAGTATGGACTTTAATTTAAAAATTTAATTTTCATTTCATTTCATTTCATTTCATTTCATTTCATTTCATTTCATTCACAGTATTTTCTGCAGTGAAATAAACATTTCTATATTTGTTGCAAGGTACCACTACAGCATATCTTCATTAATTAAAGACAGTCATATGCATGAGATACAGCACAGACTTAGACTTACTTGTCTAGTAGTTTATGTGGTAAAGGCTTAGTACATGGGTAGAGAGGGGAGACCACCCAGGAATACAACTTATGAATTATCTGTTTAACATTTTATTTCCTGAAAGGATTTTTTTTTTTTTCCTGCAGAAGACAGGGATGGTTAAGTGAAATAGTGCCTTGAAAGAGGTACAGTGCAAATAAGCTGGCTGCAAATGATTACCTAATTTAATTGAACCATGTGTTGTGCTGTGCTGAAAGGAAAGAAAAACAGTCATGGCATTAATCCAGCAAAAATTCTGACTACTTTTAATTTCCTTCCTGAATGTTCCTACATTTTTTTTGCTCTACATCAACAGTACTAGGAAAGAGGCTATTTTAAAGTTCTTTTATCCAATATTTGTTTCAGCATCAATTAATTTTTGTTTGCTGATCTTCAAATATTTGTGCCTTAAGTCAGAGGTCTTGGCAGTTCCAGAATTTGTTTCTCTCTCTTAGCAAAGGAATGCTTGGGCAGCAATTCAAATATTCCTGCCAGAAGGAATATTACAAAATGCAGTGTGGGCCACATTACACAACAGATCTGAGATTTTGGTTTTTCTTTCTACTGTTTTATTTGATGTTATTTTTCATTGATATTTATTGGTACTTTCCCAAGTTCTGATTTCTGCTAAGTATACTTGTGCCAGAACTGCAATTTGTGCTGATACATCAATCCCTTCTGCACTGGAGTTTGCACCTGATAAGGCTGCAAGTAAAGGTGGACCAGTGCAAGTCCTACAAGAGGCAGGAAGAGTAGGCTGGATGACAATTCATTTTCCTTTATGGACAATCTCAACTCATAAATAACAGCTTTACTCGTCTTCACTACATTCCTGCTGTGTCACTGAGTACACAAGGGTCTGGATATTTCTGGCTATCAACAGAAAAGGGCTACACTTCAGCTTTACAGCAGCACATTAAGGCACCATGCAGGTGGGAAGTGGAGAGAATAGAGGACAGTGACAGCAGGCAAATATTTCAGCATTGTGCAGATGAAATTGCTTGCTCTTCTTAACAAAATTAAGTGCCACTTCTGGCATGTGACCAGGATTTTGCATCTGAGGGACATTTTATATCTTGTGGTAACCCAGAAGATATAAATCTAAAGTAATTTTTCTTAATCATTTTGTGTTCATTTTTGGGCTTTGTACAGCTCTGAAGTGGAGAATTAACTATATCATGAAATACAGTACTGCCAAAAGGCAGTTCATCTGTAAAGCTGCCAAGCTGAGAGCATTGGAAATGTAAAGTGTTGCCTTTGGGAGGAATAACAAATACTGAGGTTTGTGATGTGTGAAACAGGTGAAAATCCACGGCAATTCTTGAACTTTTTACCTTAAAATTGTATTATAGGTGACTGAAAATATATCTGCAGTGTTCTATGTGGCAAATTCAGATGCTGCAGAGGGAACCTTCCATTTTTCTCCCACTTTTTTTTTGTGTCATGACTCCAGGCAAGATTGCAAACACTATTGCATTTTATAAACCTCTCTCAAAAACATATTGACAAAAAGAGACATGGAAATGAGAAAAAGAAACTCTCAGTAAAGCATTTGAAAGGGGGGAAAAGAGAGAAATGGAATTAGTTTATAAAGAGCTCTGAGTAACTGTAGATGAATAGCTTCAGAAAGATTTCTATCAAAGGAAAAGGTGAAAGAGGCAAGATGCAACTCTAGCAGAGGGTTTGGTATACTTAATCAACAAAATAACTCAATGTTCCTGCTACTGACTACCTAAAAACATGATGCAAGCTTTCAAAAAAATACAGTAGAGGCTAAGTCACATTCTCATTTTTTATTTCATATTGTTAACTGATTTTTAAGAGCTCAAATTGTGATGATCTTTTTGAGTTGGTGCTATAGATTTTTCAAGAATGAAAGATTATTTTTGCAAAGAAATCTGGTAAACCTAAGAAGTAGAAAAATATGGGAAACTAAAACGAAAGTCAAAAATATATAAGATTTGGTTGGATTAATTTTTTATTTATGAAAAGTTAATTGTTTCACTTAGATTTTTATTTTTTTTTAATCATATAAAACACTGTTGAAAAACTGAAATTAAATGTTTCCACTCTAAAAAATAATGCAAAAATATTGTTCATGTCATGCTGACACAAGACATTATTTACACTGTTCGGACTTTTTACGGTTCTAATTCAAAAGTCAGTTTTTCAGTTTTCAAATACTGTCATATTCTAAAGGCTGAGGAACTTTTTCTGTCCTGCTCTGGCTGTTACCAGGTTACACTTTACAGTTCTCCCAGGTTAGTACATCAAGTTTATTTAATCTTTTTGTGTAGTTATGAATTTTGAACACTTGAAGCCAAGAGACAGCAGGAGGTGCTGCTTAAGACTTCACACAACATACCCATAAAGCAAGCAGTTCTGTGTCCAAGTGCTTTCTCTGCCCCTTTCCCTGGCAAGCAGAAAGCATTGCCCTGCTGCTTCCCCAGCAACCAGGCAGTGAAGGAGCAGAGGATGCAAGAACAAATTATCTACTGCTGAGAATTAATGAAGCTTCACTGGAGTCACTGGAGCTACAAAGATTTGAACCAGGACAGAATCTGGCCATGGAGTTGTACTGAGGACAGCACAGATATTTCCAGGGGGTATCTCCAAGCACAGAGAAGGGTTTTGGCTCTTGGGTGCAGTGCTAAAATAAGGCGTGCAATGATAAACAGACACTGTTGTTTGTAAGTGAGAAACAGGAGGATCACATTCTTTGTCAAGATATTGCTGTGACTAATTCCTCCCTCAGTGACCTTGTGTGATAAAGTGGCTCTTTGAGAGAGATTTACTGCTACAAAAACATCGTCGTGAAGGATGTGAAAGTGGCATTAATGTGAGGTACATCTCATTATTTTGCAGTTGGGGAAGTTGAAGCACAAAGTTGCCATAGGTCAAGGGAGATGTGTGGCAATATGAGGAGCAGAAAAGTCTTCTTCCTTCTCTGAAACTTAAATATTCTCGATTATTAATATCCTTCATGTGGAAATGAATGGAGTGAGGTTAGCTCACAATATTGTGTCAGTAATTTTCACATCTAACACCTGCCTTTGTCTGCTACACCCATTCAAAGCCTTCAGACTACATAACGCAATTACCAGACAAGCTTCTCAAGGTCATTGATTATCTTGCTGCTTCAAAGCAACAGAGTTGTCCTTGTAACAAGATTATTTGCAATTATTTTCCCTTGACTATGCAACCTGCACTTTGTTAAAAAAAAAATCCCTAAATAAGGCAGAGTGTCAAAATGAATAAGCTGATCCTTCCTTCACAGTGGTTTGGGACCACAGAAGTATGAATTCAGGATAAGAATCTGCTTTAAAATGCACTTATATAGAAACTAAGCATTTCCATTTGGGTCAGTAGCCAGTAGTCTAATCCAGGTCAGATCCTGATCCACAGACTGTAGTGCTTTGCATTTGTGAAGTTAAAGCCCATGAATTTCCCCAATAGTATTAATAGGATCAGATTTACGACATTTATTTTTGTTACTTTTGATAAAGCTATAAATGAAACTAATAGGAAGTCAAAATCTCTTGCTTCCTAAAGCAAATGGAGTGTTTTCAGCTTAAACAACAAGCCTTTCTTTGACATCCACTTCCCTCAGGATCAGACCATGCTCAACATACATGCATGAAGAGCCTTGCACATAATTCACAAGGAACAATGCACTTGCTTGAAATCTTGAGATAGATGCAAGAAATATTTTACATCAGTATACCTGCTTGGAAATCATTCATGATCAGTCTCTTACCTGCTGAGTAAGATCCTCCTTTTTGTTCATGTCCACTTCATTCTAGTTCAGGTCACCATTAGAAATGGCCTAGTAAAAATCTAGTGGAAAGCTATCCCATATTTATAGGCATGGACACAATGAAGGTCAGTTCACACAGAACTGCTGTGAAGTTCTTTTCCCAGAAGGCCAAGCAGATGATGAGCCATGAAGAGCAGCCCCAACGAGTCATGCCCAAGAGTGCTGCTTTCTGGAACAGGCTGAAGTAGTAAACTGACAAACACACTATTAGCTGCCTGCCTGCAAACAAAGGCAACTGGGCATAAAACTGGTTTGCTCAACTTTTCTCCTCACAAAAGGCTTTTGTCCTGTAACAAGCCATTTCTGTTCTGGAATAGAAACCATTGTTAGGCTCCTTAGAGGTAAAACCTATACTGGGCATTATAAAAGCAGTATGTTTTTGGGGCACATGAACAGGGATTTGAAAAGCACAGAACACTAGAAGAACAACATGCAGCACCAGCCAGTTATTCTGGCTTGCATGTTGTAAATTCATAGTGATGCATCTAGTTGCATTAGAATTGAAGATGGGTCATTTTTTGCACTAGATATCTAAAAATATTTCAAAGATTATATAGTTAAGCTTGTTTTTGTTTTTTTTGTTTTTTTTGGTTTTTTTCAGGTTTAATATCTATTCAAAGGACTGTTTTTAAGTGACATTTCATTCCTTCAAGTTCCTTTGGATGACATAAAATCAAAGGATGGCCATATTGTTGTGCTTACAGCAGCCTTACCTGACAACCCTTCACTCAATAAGTTCAAGTAAACATGATGTTCAGATTGGGATTTAATTATATGAAAACTCAGGTTCAGCATTCTTTTAATACTAAAATAAATAAATAAATAAATAAATAAATAAATAAATAAATAATTTTTTAACAAGTGCTTGTTAAAATTACCCCAAAATAATGGCTGTGCATTAGGAGCTATAATTCACAAAAATCTTGAGCATCATCAGTCCAATGCATAAATATGAGGACCCAAGTCCCCAGCTGGGATTCTGAAAATCCTTTCTTTTCATGCAGGCTAGAGATCCTACATTTGTGACTCCATCTATGCAATTTCTGTAACTGCCCCCCTTCTGAACTGCCCCACTTGACACAGACCAGAGCAGGAAACAAATGGAAGCTTGCTAGTACTCAAGAAATAGGCTTATTTATATGTCTTGATATTCTGTCACCCAGACACCAAAAAACTCAACACCCAGACCATTCAATAGGACCAGGTTCCTACACAACAGATAGCATGGAAGTCAGCATTTTGCTTTCAGAATGGGACTATAAAATGCCCTGAGTAAACTGAGACATGTTCAGAGTTGGCTCTGATTTAAGTGGCAGATCAAGCCTGATAACTACCACAGATACCATCAAGAATAAATCATTATATGATTGTACATCTGATTCATTTATACATACTTTTATTAGCTTCATAACATTCTTGCAAGTACAAAACATCTCTGGCAAACTTCTCATTCTGTTTTACTCTGTGCTGCTAAACATCACAAAGACAAGAAGGAGCAACCTCTGCTTTAAACGGGGTAGTTGAGGCATCAATCTTGCAAACATCATTAGCAAGAAACTATCTTTTCATTAATGCTGGAAGAATCAACTATTTCCATCTCAAGTATTTATCAGGTCCTCTTTTAAAAAGTGGTGTTTTGTTTTGCTTTGTGGATAGAGTGAAAGAGGAGAGGGAGGGGATTCTCTGCTGAGATTTGCCTGCAAGATGCTGATGATTTCAAAAAAACTTTGCTGATTGAAGAATCTGAGAATCAGATCCAGAAACTGATGGAAGCTCATTTCAGATCTACCACAATACACAGATTACTGCCAAGAGCACTGTTTTGTCATCATCTTCCCACCTTTGGGAAATAAGAGAAATCAGGACAAATCTACTGTATCTCATGAGAAAAATCCAGGGGTTTATAAAAAATGGCTTTTATATATACATTCAGAAAGGTAGTTTCTGTAACTAAGTTTTTGTAAAAACCTGCTTTTAAATGGATGTGGCAATATTCTTCCTGAAACAAACCTCTCTACAGTCTTTCAAAAAACAAAAAAAAACAAAAAAAAAAAAAACAAAAAAAAAAAAAAAAAAAACAAAAACAACCAAAACCAAGAAAGAAAGAAAGAAACAAAAAAAAAAAAAAAAAAAAAAAAAAAAAAAGCCAACAAAAACAAACCTCAAGAGGAAGACATTCTAAGAGGGAGAAGTATTCTGACAACAGAGAGAATGGAAGATAACATTAATGGAATCATGTTTATTTTACATTTATCATTGAATTTATGAGAGACATTATAAGCAGCAAATTCCAAATTCCTGAAAAACTAGTTTAGCATTGGCCACAATAAGAAGGGGCCAGAATGTATGGAGTAATGTTTACTGCTTGATCAGGAACACAGCTGTGAGAGACAGCCATGCCATGCTCATCCACCCCTTGTTTCCTGGCAGATAGATGAGATGGGTTGAAGCAGACCTGCCTCTTAGGCTTGTCCTAAAATTCTTGTCCCATCTTTCATCCCCTCCTCATTTTCTACTTCATTACAGAAGAACCCTTTCCAGTCCTAAAACCCTTTAGGTAGGTGTAGCAAAGTTCATCTTCTTTGCTAAGAGGCCTTGAGATTGTTTCAATTTGGCATTAGCATAAATGTGCTAAAAATGTTCTTTTTCCACCTATACTGGTTACAAAGCAGGTTTTAGCATCATTAGAAGTAAACCAAATTATTCAAGGGCATGTACGATGCAAACTAATATTTTCATAGCAATATCACAGGAAAGGAAGCCTGAGAAGAACAGCTCAGCAAGGTGTTTTCTGGAGGAGAAACAAAGATTTACACAAAATAATCCCTTTATTTTACAATATAGATGTGATACCATGAGTTTGCATAATCATTTACTTTAAATATGCAGGGCTTCAAGCACAACTTATCAAATACCAATGTAAAAGTCTAGACACTTCAGAAATATAACACAGAACAAACATCACAAAAGTGGTTACTTAATACTTTAACTACAGATGCTTTGTATGCACTGTCTATGATGAATAAGTGTTAATGAGAAAGTGCAAGCTGCTCATTATCCCATTAGTAGCTCTTCAGCAGCTAAAAAAAGAGAACCAGCTTCTCTGGTGACAGCTACTGTGGCAAACAACTGCCAGCTCAGGGGGATGATCCCTGGTGAGCTGATGGGAACCTTCAGGCAGACTTCACTGTCATCATGGCTTAAAACGACTTCTGATTCCAGCTACTTACAAAAGAGCTTTTTTTTTTTCATGTATTGTCCAAAAACAAAACAAAAAAAAATCAAATTATTGCTGTTTGTACTTTCCTCCCATTTAATTTGGTTTTCCATGAGGGAAAATTTCTATATACTGTGAATTGACATCATTTTAAGCAGCAAAGAATCAGGCTTTGGACCATCCATCAGGAAATTATTTTTTCTCCTGACTAGTACAGGTTACATTCAGTTGCTAAAAAATATTTTCTTGCATTTCAGAAGCCCTCAGAATAACAAGTGTTTTAAAGCCATTTAATATTCTTATAACATGGAGATTTCCAGACTACCATCTACACTTGACAGTACTGTACAGACTTAGAGGCTACAAGGTGTTTTGCCAGACCTATTGCAGGAGCTTTTTCATAAAAAAAGGCTCTCGAGCTCTCCAGTTCCAAGGCTGGCAATTACATGGCTGACAAAAGCAGGTATTCACTAAGTCTCTCCCACACCATCATAAACTTATACAATTCTGAAATAATACCTAAAGGCTGTTATTACAAAGCCAAATGAGAAATTTGAACATTGAAATCTCTTCAAGTATATCTAACCTAATGTGTCCTTCACCAACAAAACACATTTCTTCTTTTACCTCTAAGCCTGTGCCTTGCTGTCATTACTAAACAAAACTGTAGCTTCTATCCACAGTGCCTTTTCATTTGCATTTTTTTTTTGCAGCTGATGTATTATTTAGCATCAAGATTTAAAATATATTTCAGATAATTAAATTCCATATTGCCATCTAGTAAAACAGATATTGGAACTTAGATATGCACTGATCCATCTCAATTACTGTAGCTATGTTTCTCCTAGGTCCCCTTTTAAATTTTCCTCACATGGTTTTCTGCATTCTCAAAAGGCAAGCACAATGCACTCATTGAATTGGAACCAAAACAAGATCAGGACTAGAACAAGAATTCCTGGGCCCAGAGCTCTACCCAATACACCTTCCTTCTCCTCCTCACCCTATGCCAGCAATATACTCATTTTCCTGGCAGTCATGCTTTACCACAGTGCAGCTGCTGGCCTGGGTGAGCAGCCAGAGAGCCATACAGCAGTTGAGAATTGTGTCCTGTTTCCTCTGTATGCCTCCTCCAGCAGAGTACCACATGGGAGGGTGCCTTGCAGCGTGGCCCTACTCAGAGCTCATCACCCCACGAGGAAGCATGACCTGTGATGAGGTCTGGAGAGGTGCTCCAGCAAGCAGGGCACAAGGCACTCCTTCCCTTCCAGTGAGCCTTGTGGTGCACCTGGCCCTGCAGACTGTAATTAGCAATTAATATGGATTACAGTAAACCCAGGTAGTGCTTGACATTCTAATCCTGCAAAATACATCATGTGAGCTTTAGTACATTATTCCAGTTTTACAGCTAGCCCTCTAATTCTGTCTCATTATGACATGCTCCCTGATGTGAACCACAAGAAGCTGCACAGCAGAAACTGCATAACAGAAGTGCTGATGCCATCTGTGGCAGCTGGGATTTTCCACCTCAATATACCACACAAATTCCTGGAAGATGTAACAGACCTTACTTGACTCATCAACACAGCAGTGTCACTGGCTGACGTTCTGTAACTACACATCTTTGTACTCAGTGTAAAGTCTTCATGATTTAATCTGGAGCCACGTTAGTTTGGTTCCAGGCCATGCTGAAAAAGGTTAGATAGTACTGTTAGTTGTCAGCATGGACCGTGACCAGTGCATCATCATTTGATTCTTGTTGCCCCTTGTTACTTGCCACCACCCTCCACAGATTTATTTTTCCTTATAGTGTCAGTCTTCAAGAGCCTTTTGATATTATGCCTACCAACCCCATTTTAGCAGAAAGCTGGGGAAAATTCATGGCATCTTATGGCCTTTGTTCACAGGTCTTGCAGGCTCTCCAAGTAAAGACAGCAAGATGTCCATAACACCTCAATAATTTCAACTTTTCCGGGATTACCCCTGCTTGCTGGAAAAAGAGGAGAAAAATGTCATTTAACAGACTTGGCCTTTTACTTAGACTTAAGAAGGGAGTTCAGATGTGCCTCCACACAGCTTCCAAAAAGTATATTAAGAATATGGTGAGATGTACTCCATGGCAAGGCATGAACTTGGGCATGGATATCCAGCATCTCTACGTGTCCCAAAACAAATGGAAATAAATAAGAATGGTTACTGTCTCTTGGGGGGGGAGGGGGGCGGAATTAAAAACAAACCCTTCATATATTCTTAACCATATTTCTGCTGAATTTTCCCTTTGATGTATTTCAACCCTCTGGAACAGTGTTCCAGCTGCCTGTAGTCCTGTTTCCATGCCGTTAACTTGCCATCACAGTTGAAAATCTCATTAGAAAGAAAAAGTAAAGGGAGAAACATCCCCCAGGTGCAACAAGATCAGTCTGAACCAACCTCTCTGCAGTGTGCAAACATAGCATGTGTGGTAGATGATTTGTCAAGTATTTTTCCAGAGGAACTATCAGTGGTTTCTTAGTACACAATTATGCATACCACTGAAAGTAATGTGTGAAAATGATGAAATTTAGTATGCACTCTGAAAATACTGACAATATTCAATGTCATTCATTCCCTAATCCCATATTTTCAAATAATGTGTCCAAAAAGTACATATTTTTATATATGAAATAAATAATGATAAATTAATAGTATCTGCTACTTTAATTTGCACTTATAAATTGGCAAAATCAAAGAAATCAAACAAAAACCCCACATCTTTTCCCACATAATATACTGGCTTGTAAAAAAATCTTTATATTCACTAACTTTAGGGTCCTTCTCAGGTAACATCTGGAAGCTTAAAGAAAGCCTAGAGGAAATTAAGGTTCTTCTTGCAATAACTTATAGCACTCTATAGCTGAAGAAGAATTCTGCACTTACTTTAAACTTAAATACTTCTGATAATTAAAACTTGACACAAGATTTATTAGCCTAAATATCTAGACATTTTAATGTATTTGTGCTATTGCACCATAGCTCCAGTATTCTTTATTTTTCTTTCCTCAGTAAATCTGTCCACTCGGAAAGTAAATTCTCCTTTGCATTGTCTGCATGCACAGAACATTCTGATTTACTTGTATTCATATTCCTTTTTCCCTTAGTAAATGTTTTGTGTTCACATATAGAGAATATTCTCTTCTTTCATTCAATAAAGTATAGTTATCTAGGGTACAATATATATGGTTTGAAATCAACTTAGGCCTAAATGGATTTAGGTATGTAATTCTGCACCCTTTACTGATGCCCTTAATAATGATGTCCCAATGCTTGGTGATTCAAATCTGTATTTGATCTATATTCAAATCTGCAAGGTTCAAACTCAAAAGTAGGAAGCATTTCTTTGCCAAGATGGAATAAAGCACTGAACAGGCTTCCTAGAGATGTGGTCTATGTGTCTAGACTAAGAGGCATTTGTGCAATGGCCTTGATAATATGCTGCAACTTTTGCTCAGTCCTGAAGTAGTCAGGCAGTTGAATTAGTTGGATTGTACATCACTTCCAACTAGAACCATTCTATTCTATTCTATTCTATTCTATTCTATTCTATTCTATTCTATTCTATTCTATTCTATTCTATTCTATTCTATTCTATTCTATTCTATTCTATTCTATTCTTCCTATCCTATCCTATCCTATCCTATCCTATCCTATCCTATCCTATCCTATCCTATCCTATCCTATCCTATCCTATCCTATCCTATCCTATCCTATCCTATCCTAAATTATACTAACAACTGCTGTTGCTAAATGAATAGATGACAAAGGTGCTTAATCCTCCTTCTTAAAATGGTTCTGCTTGATGCAAACTGATTTAAAAAATCATTGGGTCAGATAAAGAGAAGAAGTATAAGCTTAAATCTCTATAACTAGTGAAAGATTCTTCTGGTCATAGGGGGAAACAGCTTTAATCTCTGTCTTGGTAAAAATTATGTACTTTATGTTGAGGCTGTTTTCTAACCACCTTTTCTGCCAGTCAGCTTTTAAATTCTGTTAGCATAGAATAGATGCAGTGGGGCAAAATTAAGAATCTATGCTTTCATTTAAGACATATTTTTCTATCATGTTTTCAAGGAAGCCTTGAAAGCAAGCTAGTGTGAGAGGAAATAGAAGGGATAAAGGAATACTAAATTCCTAATCTTTCAATCCCTGCTGGTGATTTAACAGCATCAAACAAAAAGTAGCTGCCGTGCTCTCTACTTACATTAGGTGGCACCATCCTCACAGATTTACTGTTTATGCAAAAAAGCTTGCAAACATTAATTCTGAAATTATGTTGATTAATTTGAGTATGAAATACCTTGATAGAGTTGATGATTGAATTGCAACTAATAGGAACATCTGACATTATTTAGACAAACAAGAGTACTCAGTGTAAAAGAAATCTCCTTTGCTGAAGAAAAGGTACAAGGAATAGCTAGCAGGAAAGCAGGAATGCTGATGGATTTACCCATAAACCCTGCTCTGTAATAGGCTTATTAAGAAGCCCACAATTCACTCTTCATCTCTAGAAAGGTTTTGCTCCCAGAAAAATAATAGCTAAAAGCCCCTTATGATTCAACTTATGTAGTTGGGTTTTGATAGTTTGCCAGGACCTTTCAATTCTTCACTTATCAATGAAGAAATTTCTAAAAAATAGTTGAGAGTTGCCAATTCCACTTTGCAACATTAATTTTGTAGTGTGGTTCTCCTTGTATTTAGAACTTTTAGAAATGCAGTGAAGGAAAGAATACGTGGTGAGAGCAACCAACATCAAATTCAATTAAGATCAGCCTCTTCTCAAATCATCTCTGTCAGGCAAGGCATGGACTTAGGCATGGATATCAAGTGTCTCTAGGTGGTGTCCCAAAACAAATGGAAATAAGTAAGAGTCTTTACTGTCTCTTAAGAGAAAGAAAATTAAAAACAAACTGTTTATATCTTCTTAAACACATTTCTGCTAAATGTTGTCTCTTTGATGTATTTCAACCCTTTGTAATGCTGTTAACTTGCCATCACGGTTGAAAATCTCATTAGAAAGAAATTCTTACAAGACTCATGACCCTAGGACATCTGACCTTGAGGAGAATTCTTGTAAGAGCTTAACTTTAAAACTCAATGTTTAGTTTTACCAAATTTGGAAAATTACATGCAGTCCATCAGATAGAAACAGGTGGGTGTGAACTGCCTAAATATTTTAATACCTCAAAAGAGAAGTGACTTGCTGTTTCATTGTTCCATCTCTAGGTTAACATACTAGGAACTCATTAAATCAGTTTAAGTAACCTCTTTCTCATGGCCTGAGTAGCTGGAATCAAATTTATAAAGGCAAATTGATGCTATTTGAAATTTTCATACACATACCTTACTGCTCCTGCTGCTGATGATCCTCTGATACCAATTTCACCCCAGTGTGAATTCATGCCATTTACCAAGGCTCACAGAGACAAGTGACCCAAACAGCCTGTGAAGAATATCCCTCCACTCTGTTTATGTCAACACAAAAAAGCAATGACAATTCAAAGTTATGACTTTTGGTAGACGATTTAGGTAAAAAGAATGTTAAAGTACAGAAGGTACTAAATACCTAGCCATGAAATTATTATTGAATCTATCGCAGTATTTCAGTACTAAGTAAGACTGGACTGATTACAGGATGCACACAGTCTGTTTTCTTGCACATATTGCTGCTTCAGAGCTGAATTAAGGATGACTGATCTGTTTATTAAAAACAAAGCCAAGAACTTGTCTCAATTAACAGTGATAAAAGTTAGAAAATTTTGCAGAGTAATTGAGTATGAATTTTCTATTGCTCTGAAAAAATACATCGATGTCACTGTTAAAGTGTTTTCAAAGATGTGCAGCAAAATATTGCTGAAAACTACTTTTAGACAGCAAGGGTTATCAGGTCACTCTAAGTGCCTTTCTGAGTTCCTACTGTTTGGAAGAGCTTTTACAGAGCAGATATAATGGGATTTTCAGTCCATTGGAGAGCGGTAACGCATAGCTGACAAATGCATGGCATTTTTACAGGTTACAAGTAATCTAGATAGGTTTTCAATAGAGCAAACCATGGTACTCCTGGAAAACAGATTTACTCCCACAAGCTTGTGTATTTCTTACATGCTTACTGGGGTAAAAATCCAATCCATACCTAGAAGATGGAGTAAAAACCAGAAGCATGTTCCATAGTTTATGTTACTGGGACTTCATCTGCAGCTGTAAAAAAGAGGCTTGGCTATAAAAAACCAACCATATCAGTTAAAAGCAGTCAATACTACAGCAGCACATACTGCAGTACAGAATATAGGGAGTGTTCCCTCTTGCTGCAATTTTGCACATTTACTTGAGCCAGATAATGGCCTGGATTTCACAAATGTCATTTATCATTTGTCCTAGTGCTTCAAGCAAACATCCTTGAGGCTGAGCCACTGAATGAAATCCTCATTACCTACTGGAGGTAGGAACTGGACAAAGTAAAGCTGAGTGTGCTGCCTCTGATGCCTTCTAATACATACATTTAGCATTTCTACCCTAACCACTGAAAGACCACAGGGTGAAGGCTATAGAAATATTTTATATATACTGGTTTATTTATTTATATAGATTTATATATTATCATTACTACTATTTTAATATTTTAAATAAGGATGATTTAAACCATAACAAGTGTTCAAACAGTGATATGGAAACTTCCATGTGCACAACAGATGAACAGATTGAAGCCACACCCAAATCAGCTTGGGAGACCCTCTAGTAGTGCAGTCGTGGCCCATCATCCTTCCTTGCCTGTAGCTGACTGTGTTTTGTACATGCTCATGTGCCAGGTGGCATTCAGGGCTCAGAACAGGCCAGGGACCATTTCTAATAAATGGTTTAAATATGTCAAACCCATTTTGAAAGGTACAAGCTATTAGACATAAGAGCACGACTCAAGCAGTTCCAATCAGCCTGAGGATTCAAGAGATATTCTTGGCCATATTTATGTACTGATTTACATTTAGTCCAACAATCCAGTGAGGGTGAAGGAGGAGATGGTGTAGCATATAGGAGGCTATCAAATGTGTGGCTCCTATGAGCTCTGTCATGGCTCTTTGAAAGAATTTGGTTGCCAGATCATTTCCTGCAACTCTGATAAGAGCAGTGAGGGACTTGCCCTCTGTGTCATAGTCCAGAGGTCATCACTTAGCACATTTTGAATCTCTGTAAGTGTTTTGTAATAGGCTAAACAAAATTGGCATAGATTGTAAATAAAGGCTTTAAAGTGTAGATATAATTTCTGACTGATTTTCCTCGCTGCCTTATCAGGCCACACCTAACATGCTTTCTCCAAGCAGATTACTTGCAGTGCCATAGGCAAGTTTTCTTTCCAATATCCAGTCCAATTGTTCAAATTTCCACTTATAAATAACTTCCTTTACCCTGTAGATGTTTCTAATGAGGGATGAATACTTTTTGTAGATGGTGTCATCTTCAACAAGTTCCTGACCTTTCAAATATAATCCAGAGAGGTAATGAGAAAAGACTCCCTATCTGCTTAGATGAGGAGGTGCCAAATCCACACCTCTTTGCTACTGACTGTAATATGGAAGACAATTTTTTTTCAGTGATCCATATAGCAGATTGATCTAGTTGAGCGTAAGAACTCTAGGGGTAGGAGCCTGAGTCAAAGTCATTACAAAAACAGCAAAGAGGAGCCTGACCTGCACTGCAGTGAGGACTCCAACACAAACTGCATGGGCAGAAGTGCTCTGCAATTCTTTCTTTTACTCAGATAAGCACTACTCTGTGTTAGTTCCCTTTCTCAGCAAAGGCCAGTGGGGGTTAAAAATATTCCAAGACATGGGAGGATTTTCTTAGTTCCCCCAAAGATAGTGACAGAAGCATATTTATTCTATAAGAAAAGTACACGTGATACACCTGATCAACCAAGGGTAAAGCAACAGCTTAAAGTAACAGTGAAGTTTGCAAAGTTTTTTCAAAAGATATCTAAAAAGCTTAAAGCTACAGCTTTCTCACAACTTTCCTACACCTGCATGAATTGCAATTGACATAATCATTATGACTTCCAAAAATTTGGTAGAATTTTAACAGGCAGAAAGGAAGGAAGGTATTGCAGTAATGAGAAATAGGGACCCCATGTAGGTGGCCAAAATTCTGGCCTTTTAAAGCAGTTAGCTGGTTATCAGTTTACATAGTCTTAAAGCACAAGCCCAAGTCAACCATCTGCCATGCACCACAATGTGGACATGCAGCAGTCACACAGCACATCTTTCACATCTCACATCTCTCTACTCCATTCCAGCTGAGTCACTCTCCCACAGCTCCCTTCTACTAGCCTAACATGGCCAGAGCCATGTTACAAGGCCTTCCTTTTATAAAGCCTTACCTATCTGTAACAATTCTCCCTACTTTGTTTATGTGTTGCACAGGTAAAACTGTCTGCGCTGGTAAGGCCATTATCTTATTAAAACTGCTATTGATCATTTGCTGCACACAAGATAAAATACATGGGATACTTATCACAATCATTAAGAACATACCAAGGATAACTATGCTATGCATTACTAAGTGTTTATGCCATGCCTGAAAGCTGAGGTTGTCGAGCCTTGAAGACACCCCCCACCAATCACCCTCACCCTGTTGCAGAAGCAGTTTAGTAAGTTGCTCAAGATTACTGATACTCTTATGAATAGACTTTGAATGGTCACTTAAGTTCATGCAGCACATGCTGTCAAAATCTTCGCACCCATGGCACAGAGTCAGCAGGAAGAAATCAATGGTTGCCTTGTTTTGCAGTGTTGCATGCTGCACCGATTGAACGCCAATTAGCATTGTTGAAAGAGCAGCACTAGTGGCATGAGCTTCTTTGCAAATCAGCAGCAGAGCTTGTTTAAAGAAGCCAAAGTGTGAGCAGTACCAATTTCTAGTATTAAGCTGCCAGAGATGCGCTCTGCAGCACTCCAGAAATTCACTGTCAGATCACACTTCTCCCTGAGAAGCCGTGTGCTGTGCCTAGTCCAACGCTGTGCTGCAGCTATTAGAGCAGTTCAATTTGGATGA
Organism: Muscicapa striata striata; assembly: GCA_030060385.1. Taxonomy (NCBI): domain Eukaryota; kingdom Metazoa; phylum Chordata; class Aves; order Passeriformes; family Muscicapidae; genus Muscicapa; species Muscicapa striata. The sequence continues at coordinate 1,303,503 of JAREIS010000133.1, read as the reverse complement.
AACAAGATTAGTTGGCCAATGGTGCAACAACAGCTTTGCCTGGCATACCTTTCCAGACCTGCTCCCTGAACATTAAGAACAAGTCTGAGGGGAGAGCAATAGAGCAGATGCTGGATGTCAGTCGACTTTCCAAGGTTTGAGTATACCACAAGGAAGCATTACTGAAAATACCTTCAGGAGGGACATCAAAATTAACACTGTTCATATGAACATATAACACATGCATATGAATATCAAATGTATCATCAGTGTAAAAGTGTAGTGAGGTGCACAAAGTACCTAGCATATCTAGTTCTTGTGGCTGCAAGGGCAAAGCTGGAAAGTCATGCATTCTTCTCAGATCTTTGTACCATGTCTTACCTCATCCTGCACTCTTTTGCCAGGTGTCCTGGCACCACCCCCTAGGCTGCAGTATTCTTAGGGCTGTGCAGTTTTTCTGCACATTTTCATTGTACAGCTTACCAAAACACTTCTCACCAACAGGTACTCCCACCAAGCACATGCAAAAGGGATGACCAGGGCTGCCATAGAGGTGCACACAATATTGGTGTGCGTAGCATTTGCATACATTTGTGCTATCCAGTGTAGGGGGTAAGACACTCACAGTGCCTTTGCCAATCAGGATGATGCAACAAATGGTGGCACACACCTCAAAGAAACTCATTTCATGTGGTGAACCCGTGAAGATACAAGCATAACAGCTTCCCCAAGTTAATAAGTCTAAAAGTCCTGCCCACTGCCCTATTACTGGGTCCTTTACCATCACTGGAGGCCTGGGATGAGCCTGTTTCAAAAGCATATTGCCTTTTGCATGCTGTGTGGCCAGCTTCATCCTGATTCAGGAAATTGATAACATACAGGGCTTTTGCTAACCTGTCAAGTGGGCATCCCAGGAAGGCTTATTTTTGACATGAGAGCCAAACTTAAAGTACTGCAGGGTGGTGCTGGAGAACTTTAAAAAATAGACCTCAAAATATTAACATGAGGAAAGTGGCATCTTTTTCCTAGGCTCATTTACTGAAGGAGCTGAAGTATTTGCCTGAAATATTCTGGAATTCAGCCAGAGGCACTGGAAAAATATGAAACATTTTGGCTTAAACTTGGTGCTTCAGAAAGGTATAAACAATTAAAATCAGTATTGTATAATGGGAATGGAGGCTGTTTTCAGTGGTGCATAGCGAGTGGTGCTGTTCACACCATATGTAACAGACACACAGAGCTCTCACCCTGCTGCTTCTCTTTCTGCTACTGCAGCAGGGAAAATTATCTTTCAATAGAAGTACCAGACTAGTGTAAAAGGTCATTAATGACCCATTCTATATAATATTCATTTATGCTCCACTTAGTAGTCCATTTTAATTAGTAGCTCAAGAAGCAACCAGGAAATACACATCATCTGAAGGCATTCATGACATTATTCTCTAGGACACCTCCAAAGCAGACCACAATCCTCACGACAGCCTGAGAGACAAGAAAAGATTTGAGAAGTAAGAGGTGTATATCAATCCTCCCTGTATGCCAGCTGAAGCTAGCAAGATGTACATGCCACTATGACTCAGCAACAACAGACCTGCAATTTCCTCAGGCTTTGGGCATTTGACATTAGCATGACTCACTGTCCATATGGAGAGTTGAGGAGTCATTTGTAAGACGGCACCAGAGCATCTTTAAAAGAACTTAGGGAAATAACTGTAGTTCCAAGGTGTTCTTCTCCTGACAAATTTTCTTATTTATTTCAGTAACCTCTCTGTGATCATTTCAACAGTGAGATGCAGTTTTGTTACTTACAAAATGGCATTGCAGCTCTTCTTGGAAGTCTTTCGGGCAGCATCTTTCCACCAAATCTTTGAAATTTGGCAATACTAAAACAGCTAACACACAAATATGTTAATGTAGGCATGATCACTGAATTGTGGAGAGAGGGAGCTGAGCCATATTCTACAGGCTTGGGCATTTTACAGGCCTAGGAATGAGAAGCAGATCCCACTGCACCCAAAGAACAGCCTGCCTTCAGCACCACAGCAGGACCACTCTTCCTGGCACAACCACACAGCAGGCTCAAGGACCTCCCAGCTCCAGTGAGGAGCTGAAGGAAAAAACACATGCTAAAATGAGCAAATCTCTTCACCTATGCTCTGAAAGGAGGCCACAGCTCTCCATCCTCAATCAAGAAGTGCCACACAGAGTACAGATTTATTACATAGAGTAACCATTCTTTGTTATTCTTTCTCCTTCCTCAGGGCATCTGAGCATTAGCAACTGGACTAATATTCCTACAAAAAATAACAGACCCTTATGGTCCAAAGGTCACCAACAAAGCTTTGACATCAAGTAACAAGAGGGTTCAAATATTATGTAGGTTCCTAAACTGTCACATAACAAAATATTGCATTCACCTTTTCAAACCAATGAAGTAAATAACTACAAAACTAAAATATGAATATAATACCACTCATATTAAAAGAACTTAAATAGTTCATTTGCTGTCATTTACTATTTCAGCCATGTAAATATGGGACTGCAGCTGGTGTGTGACCATCCATTGGGGCATGCAGGATGAAGAGCTGAGGTCTGATACTGGAAGATATGAAACATCAGATAAATTATTTCCTGGTAACCTTTATTCTGTTCCTTGTGTAACTGTATTTCAATAGTCTTTAATTAAGTAATCAAATCCTATTCTTCCCCTATTCTTGCCTCTAAAATTTAATGCAGAAAATTAATTCCCATGGTAGTTAGATTAAGGTCTCAGAGGCAATTCTTGGTTGTGGTGATCCCTAGCTTCTGTGCAGCTTGATCTTTCATCCTCAACAATATTTTTCACAGGTTTGGTTTTTATTACATGTGAGATGTTATGAACATATAACATCAAAGTTAGGTGAATTTTGAGTGTCTTTTACCACAGCTTTGCAGGTGGCTAGCAGAGGCACTTTTTGCTTTTTGTGCATCCCAGGCTTGAACAATAACACACAATGACATGAGAAAAGTTTTAATGGTTTAGTGATCTGTTTCCAGATGAAAGCTCTTTCTACTAAACACTTAAATGTGATAATTTTTCATGTAGGATGTTGCATGTGCACTGAAAATTATGGAAAATAAAATGGGATATAAGCAGCTGAGCTGCAGTTCTCACAAGATATGATAGTAACTTTCAACATAAAATCCCCATAGTTTTAAACATAGAAGGTTGAGGTTGGAAATTTATGAGGTCGAGCTCACACCTGAAGTATTCAGTATTTCACTGAAAAGCCAATATGTTCTTTAAGGGAGCAAAATCAATCCTCCTACTAATTCTGCTTCCAAGTGTCAGCCTGCATTATATGAAAACGTTACCAGACAATGGCAGGACAACAGAGAAAAAGTGAAACAAAAATTCTCTTCTCAGTGTACTTTAACTTTCATATGAATTTTGACAGAAGAAACTGTTCATAGTTTTGCTTATTTAGCCTGTATCAGCCCTTTCTTTACAGTTATAATGAACTTTCAGAGGTGGGATGACCTCCCTGAAGAATCCTATGTTTCTGTCCCTGCCAGTCCATGTCTCCAAGTATTGGAAATACAACCTTTTTTTTTTTTTTTTTATTGGCAAAGCAAGAAAATTTGACATTTGCTGTTTATGTTTGATGCCTGTTTAAAAGCTTCTTTTCCAACACATCACTGATCAAAAAACCAGTAAGCTTTTATGTATTGTCCTGAGGAAGTTAATGAATTCTGCTCCACTCTATGGATAATACAATCCAGATCTCAGGTTTGCACTTCATAGATCTGTGTGACTCAGCTGTCATGGCTACTCCTGTTTTTCTTTGTCCATACCTCCAGCCTGTGCTTCTGGGTTTGCTGCAGCGTGTGTTTGGCTGCATTCAGGCAGATGTTCCTCATTTCAGCCTCTCTTTTCAGTCTCATAACTAAGCCTGAAGAACATAAAAGAAACCAAATACTTCAGGATTGTGATGAAAAAGAAAGCTTTCTTAGATGTCATTAACCTGTAAAGCTATTTAATGAAACAAAGAGATTCAGTGCTACCATATGGAACGTGGGAAATATTTGAGACTTACAAAGCTTTATTATGATACACACTTTTGGCTGATGGGCTTTTGTATTAAATTCTTTTACAAATATTTAGGCAATCTGATTTTTCAGTGTACAGCCCTGATACTTTGTTATGGCTCACACTGATATCCTGTGCCTGGAGCTAATAAATAGCTGCAATAGCAAAATTTGAAAGGCAGTACTGTGGACTCATGACAGTCTTCTCTTCCAAAAGCTACTGACATGTCCTTTTCTCCACTAAAATCATGTTTTATGAGAAGTGGTTTGATATAGATTGTCTATACTATGTCATTGCTGCATTAGTCTATGGGACAGAGAATCTACTGCACACAAGAGGCAACTGTAACTAATCTGTTCAAGAAATGGCAATTATTAATTGCTTTTGCTAGTCTTTATCAAATCCACTACTGTGCACTGAATAGGACTCTTTCAGACAATCTCTGTTGCTTTGTGGAAATATTACTTGAGAAAAACATTCTCTCTTTATGGTGTAGTTACAGGGTTATTTTGTTTTTATTATGGCTCTCATTTTTATTATTATGAAAATAAACATATGCATGAAAGCAGGATTTTTATTATTTGAGGATTAATCAAAATGCCACCTGCTTTTTTGCATTAATGTAATGATTTTTATGTTTGAAGACAATAAAACATCTGTAAACTATCTACCATAATACTACACCACAAATTAATTCTTTTCCATGAACATCATAAAGATATATGTGATATTGCAGTAGACTATCATGAAAAATACTACTGTAACACATACTTATGATAATTTTATATGGGAAATAACTGCATGCCAGGAGGTGAACTTCAACTCTTTCTTATAAAACTGAGGAAAAACCAGCAGAGCACAAAAACTTACTGACCTTTTCTGCCTTCAGACAATTGTTGTTTCCTGCAGTCCTGTTTTGGAGTTTTAATGTCATGTGTAAGTGAATTTAGGGCTCAGGAATGGGATTCTTCTGCAGAAGATACCAAAGGAAAAAAAAATTACTAACATACTTGTCCTCATTTTGTTGCACAAGTCATTGCAGTCATCGCAAAACTGCCATAAAGAAGAATTTTTAGAAATTCATTATATATGAGAATAAATAATATTGTTAGCTTTTAGTAAACAAAACAATATTATGAAAATGCCTCCATCTTATTTGAGCCTAATGAAGCTTCAGACAGTTACTAATTTACAGAGACAAGGCACTGTAATCAGAGCTACTGTCCCTTTAATCTTCACTTTCTCATAATCAAGGCCTTGAATACAGTTTTTTCATTTTCTAGTACAGTCTACTTTCTATAAATACAGACTGACTGCTGTCAATGATGTAAGGGGAAGTACAGACCATATAATGTATCCTCATTATGTGTCCTATCCCTCAACAGGCATAACTTAATCACCTTTAAAAAGCCCCAATTATTTCTGCTTGAAATCCCCATGAAAAATGAACCATATGTCACAAAAGAGTGTTTTCTTTAAATTGATCAGTGATCAGTGCATCCTCTTACCTATAAACCAAATTTCATCATTCGTGCTCTTTCCCTTTTTCTACTAAAGGAGGATCTCCATGTAAAGAATTTACACATGATTTAAAGTATATTTTGGACTTTTCAAGCAATTCCTCAAAAGCTAGCCAAACTCCATGCCCCCAAGTCAAGTTTCAGGGGTATCAAAGAGGATCTTCTAGTGAGTTCTTTCTTCCCCACAGGAATTCATAGAAGCACTTTGCTCCTATGTGCTTGAAAAGCTAAAATAACTAAAATAATTTTTGAAAAAACCTGCAATTTCTTCTTGTACTGGCCCTCTGAAATTCACCTGCCCAACAATTTTGCCTGTCAATTTTGAAGACAGAAGATAAAATTAGTGCAGAAAAAAGGTTATTTTTTATGGAAACTCCCCTCTCCCCTTCCCTCCCTGGTCAATGTACCTTATTTAGAAAATCTTCTGCTGTTGCTGGTTTGCAAAGGTAATTTGCCTACCAAGTTTGCAGGTCATGGCCAAGTCACCAAGTGGTGCTTTCTGGCTGATTAAGCCGTGGGACATGTTCCAGTGAGCAGCTCTGAAAGCTCACCCTGACCCTATCTAAATCTTGAGCCAGATGAAACCTGGGAACACATCAGCTGCCCCCAGCCTCCACCTGAAGGCAACCTGGGCACCTGGCCCAGAATGGTCCTTCTCCTCACCAGCAGCACCCAGCCTGTGCTGTGGGTCCTCACAGGAAATGATTCTTCCTCCTTGATCTGACATAGCTGAAGCCTATGCACACATATGAAGGAGCAATTCTGTTTAAACAGCTTTTCATTACAAACACAAGTTCTGCAAAATTTAGAAGGTCAATTGAAAAATTATTTTTAAGGAAAAACACTGAAACATGTAAATTCCCTTTATCATGAACATAAAGATTGCAAAATAATGAATTCTAACTGTATCTTCAGGAGCCCTGTGATCTAGAAGCATTTCTTTATATGACCACAGATTTCCTCTGATGAGGTTTTAATTCTATTCCTCTCTTCCCCCCCTTATTAGACCATATTTCTGAGGTGGAGGACTGGGACATCCAGATCTGAAAATCATTCACACTTCACAAAGTCTTCAGGCACTGTTGGGACTTTAAAAGACCTGAGTTGCAGATCAATGTACCTTCCCTGTGGTAAATTCATAGCATCAGTTGATCACCCTGTCATCTTTAGAGCATCCAAAGTTGTGTCTTACCCTAAAGACTGGCTATAAAGTAGAAAGCAGACTTTGGATTTCAGCACACCACTCATTGGGAAGTCCTGGATACATCAGCCCAGGCACTCACCTGGAAGTCCTGGATTACTTACAGATAATGGCCACACAACTCTGCCCCTTCAAAGAATTCAGGACCCAGGAGCCAAAAAAAGCCAGCAGAGTATTTTAACCTGAGGTTTAGGTCCAGAGTTTAAGAATAGTGATGATGGGCAGAGACCACCTGCTGGTTTTACTCTTAGGAGGATTAACACAGAGAATGTTAAAATCAATAAAATATATTAAATCTGGGCAAGCTGGACAGATGGGCTGAGGCCAGTGGTATGAGGTTCAATAGGACCAAGTGCCAGGCCCAGGTGGCCAGGAAGGCCAGTGGCACCCTGGCCTGTATCAGCAGTGGTGTGGCCAGCAGGAGCAGGGCAGGGATTGTCCCCCTGTGCTCAGCACTGCTGAGGCCACACCTCGAGTGCTGTGTCCAGCTCTGGCCCCTCACTGTGAGAAAGGCACTGAGGGGCTGGAGAGAGTCCAGGGAAGGGCAGTGGGGCTGGGGAAGGGTCTGGAGCACCAGTGCTGTGAGGAGCAGCTGAGGGAGCTGGGGGGGTTTAGCCTGGAGAAAAGGAGGCTCTGAGGGGATCTCATTGCTCTCTACAAGTGCCTGAAAGGAGGCTGTAGTCAGGTGGGGGTTGGCCTCTTCTCTCAGGCAGACAGTGACAGGATAAAGGGAAATTGCCTCAAGTTCCATCAGGAGAGGTTAGACTGGGCATCAGGAGCAATTGTTTCACAGAAGCAGCTGTTCAACAGTGGAATAGGCTGCCTGGGGAGGCTGTGAGTCACCATCCATGGAGTTGTTCACAGAATGACTGGACATGGTGCTCAGTGCCACAGCCTGGTTGAAAAGGGGGTGTTTGGTGATCATTGAGTCCCACCCATGCCCTAACACCTCAACTAGACCATGGCACCAAGTGCCACATCCAGTCTTTTTTTAAACACACTAAAGGATGGTGACTCCACCACCTCCTCGGGCAGATCATTCCAATACTTTATCACTCTTTCCATAAAATTTTTTTCCTAATATCCAACCTGTATTTTTCTTGGCACAGCTTGAGACTGTGTCCTCTGGTTGCTGCCTGGTGAAAGAGACCAACCCACACCTGACTACAACCACCTCTCAGGGAGTTGTAGAGAGCTCCTTTCACTCTTTAGTCAAACTACTGTTAGTTCAGCAATATTCACTCATCTTAATGGATGAGTCGCATCCATGCCTGAATTTCCACGTATTTCTGTCTGACTCATAAATGTTTAAGTTGGAATTGTTCTGTCTCACAGTTTTTGCAACTACACTGTTAGTCTTTGCTTACTCATATAAATAACTTTGCCATGGCCTCATGTCTTTCCCTCAGTACCTTTCCAGCACCTTTGGGAAAAAGCCAATGTTTTCTGTCTGAGACAGACTGGAAGACTTATTGCCTCCTCCATGAAGAAAGGAATCTTTGCTCCTCAGAAAAGCCAGTCACAGCTTTATCACTACTTGCTGCTGAGTGTACACTACAGTTGATCTAAAAAAGCCTTGGAAGGTGCTTGAGAATTAGAGCTGCTGGCAAGGCAAAGAAGTGGCAGTCACTCCCCACCGCCTCCAAGAATTCATATTCTGCAAGGGGGATTTTCCTCTCATTTAAGCCTGAAAACATTCCTGAGAGGAACAGTTTGTCCTCAAGTTGGCATAATGTTGCATTAAACATTTGCCACTTACTGTTCTGCAAGCTGTTAAGCTTCCTGTGAAAGCAGTAAGATACCACAGAAGCACTCTTTTGTAAACAGAGTCCTACATCATTTTATTAAAGTACTGTGGCAATACTTATCTGGGAACAAAACAAGGGGAAGTTGCATCACTATGTGGGCTGCAAATGAGGCAAGGGGAATTATTAGCCCGAATTAAAACAGAAAAACAAATTATATTCAGCCAGGAAGTGTTTTACAGGGAAGAAGATGTAGTAAGGAAAGATATTACTTTAATGATAAGCATAAGAGATAGGATATACAGATTAAAAGAAAGGAAGGGTGTAATTTGAGCTTAGTCCTGAGTTGTAATTACAATGTGAAACAAAAAGAGTACTGATGAAAATTTCAATACACTTTGAAAAAAGCATAGAAATAAAGGAGAAATGCACTTATTACAAAGATTCTGGAGAACATTACAAGTGAGCAAGAAGTCCCTTCTTTTCTAACTGTACAAGGACACCAGCAACATACTTTGCAACATTGGCCCCTTGCTTTGCTTAGGCTGTTGCTATCCTTACTCAATAACAGATCTTATTAGGAGTCTTGAATTATAACCCTAATTGCTATGTGCTTCACAAGCCCCCTACTGCTAACAATCCAATTACAACACAAGAATTGACAGATAAACATAGATGAACATCATTCAGTGAATCCGTGTGGTACCTTCTAGCCTAGCATCTCCATAAAAATGGGAAAACATGCTGAAACTTTCTTATTCCCCATGACAGACATGGGTTGAAAAACACCTGCATCCCAACCACTACCATCTGCACTCTAAATGCATTTCTTGCAGGTTTCTGTTTTTCTGAGTGGATCTCAGTAAATGCAGCACAATGAGAATCCTGTCCTTGTCTGTATCTCTGCAAATGTGATCAGGCTGAACCTGCTCAAGAGGTGGCAAGTAAACAATGTAATAAACCAGTTAAAGCACTGCAGTACTTTACAGAAGATTAAACATGCCCAGAACTATTTTTATACTGCAACTGGCTAGACCAAAATATCTGGAATGTCAGCATTAGTGACCACTCTTTGTCTCCAAAGCATTATAGATTATTTTCAAACTGCCTAGAGGGAATAGTGTCCATTCTGTACTAACTCCCAAGTAGTGCCCAAGAACTGCTGGGAGGCGTCTGAGCTGATCTAGCCCAAACCAGAGACAAGGTTAATGATCTAGCACTACAGATGACTGAGTTTATTACTCTGGAAGATTTAGAGTAAGAGACACCTCCCATGGCACTAACCCCAAGGAAGTCATGAGCAAGAATTAATCAGAAAACAATGGTGCTTTCAAGGATTTACTGCAAAAGCACATTAATTAGACTGCACCCCTGAATGTACCAGAGGCCAAAAACAGATCAATACTCCAGAAAGCAAACTCCTAAAGAAGCTGTTGTGCAGCAGAACACTGTTTGGAAGGGCAAACTTAGGACTGTAAGCTCAGAAGAGATCTTCTTTTGTCTGTTTCTACAGCAAGGCAGTTGAGTGCTGCAGCGGGGGAGGCTGAGGAGGAAGGCAAGGGCATCCCTATTTACAGACAAGACTGCACCAGAAGTGCCTGACTTACATAAGCAATTTGTTCTCTTGTTTGTGTAAGCAATCCAGCTAGACCACAAATACCATTCTGAGTGCTCAGGTGAAAACTACGTGCAAGTCATTGTTCTGAGAAAATGCTCTGAAAAGCAAAGCTCAAGGCTGTGACATCAACTGCAGACCTCTATATACCATGACTGGATGTTGGTGAGTCACAGCATGCATAAACCAGCAGCATTTGAGAAGACCTTCATAACCAGGTCCAGTAAAATTTATTGTTCTAAATTTGCAATTAACTCAGCCTAAATTGACATAATTGGGAGAATCTGACTCATAGCCTTTTTATAAGTATATTTTTAAATCTCATTTATAAGACAAATGCATCTTCTGTTTCTAGAATGACATAAATATTACTCTTTTTTAAAATGAAACTATGCTTCATTTCACCCAGTAAAGGAGCCAAACCCTAGTTTATTAATACTTGGTCTATGTCTGGCTGAGAAATGAATCAATAACCTTAAATCCTGCCCTAAATGAACTTCTGTGCAAAGTTGTGTCTTGCAGCACAACTGAGGATTAACATCAACACACTGACTCAGATCCTGCCTGGAGCCACAATTGGATTTTTGTTGCTGCTAGAGAGACCAGAGTCATTCTCTGGCCCTCTCCCTCTTTCTTTTTTTTCCATATGAAACCACCAGCTCTGGTTCTGCTCTGGGCTGCAGGGCAGCTCCCGTGTGCAGGGAGCTGGCCGGGCGGGCAGCTGGATGGGGCTGCACGAGCGGCGGCAGCGAGAGCGGCGCTGGCTCAGCAGCGTAAGGAGGAGTCGCCAGGCAACCAAGGTAACCATGGATACCTGCATCCCAGCGGGCCCCTGAGTCACTCATCGGGAAAAACACTTAAAAAAATAAATAATAATCAATGTTCTACAATGCAACACTGTCTCCGCATAAATGTTGCTGTAATGACGAGGTTCAATTTAATAGAACTTACTTTACTGGGGCGTGGAGTTTGCTCCACCTGAAGACTCTGAGAACTCTTGGTCACAGAATCATGGGATCACAGAAGAGTTTGGATTGGAAGAGACCCTAAGGGTCACGTAGTTCCATGTCCCTGCCATGGGCATGGACAACTTCCACTGGACCGGGTTACTCAAAGCCCCATCCAGCCTGGCTTTGAACACTTCCAGTGATGGGGCATGGCCACTCTCTTTCAAACATTTTGAGCTGCACCATTAGTGACAGAACCAGATCTCTGGCCAAGGGTCACATGTTTTAAAATCCTTCATTAGAGAAATACCCTGAAGCTTAAAATGCTACAAGAAAAGCAGTAGAGTTCCTTTAACATATAAATTGCCCTGCCTTGACTGTCCCTTTGACTGTCCCTTTCCCAGCAGTCTGGCATTAGTGCTTCGTTGGAAGGTGTGATTGCTTGCTGATTAATATCAAAGTTACCAGTAATCATGTGCCCACAGCTAATGCTCTCCTATCTTTCACATGTTGAAGGTTTCCAATTAGCAAAGGCAGCTCAGAAATAGCAGCATCCTGGAGGCCACAGCAGCAGGACAAAGAGCAGCCAAGGTCACCAAGCACCTTCCTTTCAGCTCTTGCAGGACTGTGATTATATAAATACACATGCATGATTTTAACAAAGCCAGAAAACCTCCAAAATCCTTTGCAGTCTGTGGCCACTACACCCCAAGCAGAATTCCCTCCCAGTTCCAAACTTGGGAACCCATTCAACCCTACACTTATGTGCCTCATTGCACACATCACCTGTGACACTGGTATTACCAGTCTCCTTCCTACCACTTCTTTCCCCTAATGCTGAATACTTGAGTCAATAAAATCAACCTGTAGTTAGCACAGGCATTTACCAGGAGCGTGGATTTGTCCTTGCACAAGTGGAGTACTCAAAGTGATTAGCTCAGTCCTGATAGGGTCTTGTATACAAAATTATTGATTCTTGAGTGTTTGAGGGATTTTGATTAGAATTAGAGTTTACACCAACACCTCATCTTACTTCAACAGAACTTGTATAAAACATACCAAGGAGATCAGCTCTGTAATAAAAAGTAATCTTTCTTATCATCTATGATATGCTGGCTATTTTAAATACAAATGTAAAGGAATAAGAAAACCAAACAATGACAGCAAACATGCTGTATATATATTACTTGTCTTGCCTCAACTAAATTAGTTTACTTTGTTTACTATTGGAATGAGGCAGGCCCTGTGACTCGCTTTAATCTGCTTATTCAACTTCTTTATTAAAATCATGCTTTTCAGCTGTGATCACTAAGCCAAATAATACACAGTGTGAGCAGAAAGCTTATGAAAATCTGTGTAAACTATTTTGATCAGTCTTAATCAAAAGTTGAATTTGGCTTCAAACAATGAACCTTTTTTTCTATGAAGCCTTTTAGGAAATCCCACTGCAAAAATTCTCAGGCTTAAATGGTAGCTACCAAGGATACAATTTCTTTGCTGGAAACATTTAGAAAATTTGATTTACTGTGCAACATAGAAAAACAGAGGAAGAAGACAAAATATTTTTTAACTTAGTTGTACATTTGCAATAGTGACACTCTCATAAGCTACACTTTGATTAATCTTGTGGTTCACCTTCAGTGAAGTGGATGTCCTTGGACTAAAGCGCTTGTAAGTAGCTCCATATTTAATAGATTTTGCTTCATGAAGCCTAAATGTATATGCACATCATACAGTGTCCTTGCACTCACACATACTTGCATAGTTAGCAGAGATTCTGATTCAACAGTCAGGAAAAGGCTTTCCCTCAATCAGAGCTGTGAAAAAGTTGAAGCCCCAGTAATGGGGGCTTCCATTGTAAATGATGCATTGTGGAGAGCAAAAGGTTTTAGACTAGATAATTTGGATTAATATATTTTATATTAAGGTAAGAGGCATCTAAAAACAACCCAAAGAAAGACTGGAACAAGACACACTATAATGGATGCGTATTATCAAAACCTATTTGATTTAGTTGCTGGACTACAAATCACATCACAAATTTATTTTCACATGACTGCCCAGACTTTCTGCTTTAGACTGGCTGAGAAATGCCTTGGCCTTTCTCATAGTGTTACTGAATTTCTGCTCCCCAACCCAGAATCACATCAGGCTGAAAAAAATGAAGCAGTAAATTATTAACTAAGTTAAAAAAAAATTATATTTCTGAACATCGCAGGTGATAAAGCCTGTCTTCCTTATAAATCTGTGCCTTGAATTTGCTTGACTTTGGCCAGACAAGGCACAGGAAACACTGCTTTTCACAAACTGTAATGGCCAAATGAAGTTTTTCATTCCAGGCTCCAGGCTCCTTTTTCATGCACATTCTAATAGAGCATATATTCCTGTTGCACACTTTAATTAATAGACTTCCTCTCCTCTAACTGTTAATTTATTTGCATAAATCTTGGGGCTTAATTACTTTTGAAATGTTTACCACTTTGTCAGAGTAGTAGAAATCAGACAGAACTTTCCAGTTATTAGGGAGGATTCAAAAAAATCACCATACACGCAGAATTACCTCAGCACAAGCAGATGTACAAAGCTCATTAATTTTTGCAAACAAAAAACCCAAACCTAAAAAAAAAAAAATGTAATTGTGGATTCCAAGATTGTTTTGTTTTTATTATAATCTGGCTTTGACTTCTTTGTTCCGTTGTCACCTGGGGAGGTTCTGAAGACTGATTCTTGGTTCAGATTCCCCAGTGACAGCTATTAATCTCTTCATATCTAAACTATCTCTTAAAGGATGGAAAGCTTCTTTCTCACATCGTCTCTTCATTATTATCTATTCACAGAAGTGTTGGAGCTGGTTCTGAATGCTAAGGAGGAGCATCTCTTAGCTTGCTAATGAGAACAAACACAACATCAGTACAACTGTGACTAGCTTTAGAAGAATTTTCTGAGGTGATAAAACTGGTTCCTTACACAAAAAGGTGTTGAATATTCCCACAGGGGAAAAGGTTGTTTGTGTGTTTCTTGTACATCTCTGCAATATTTATTTTTGAACACGGTGTTGGAGCATACAGTTCATACAATGTGACCAAGTGAGTGCTTTTACATTTCAAACTGCGTTAAATGGATCCTATTTCACCCCTGCTGAGCTTGTGGCTGAGCACAAAATAGATTTCTCCCCAAGAGAATGCCTGGAATTGTCTGTTTTTCTTAATAATTTATTTCACTGCTTAATGTCCTTCAATTTAATAAGCCAGTATCTGTAATAAACCGCATTATTAACATCTGTTTTCACAACATTTTCCCCAGGGACTTCAATGAAGTCCAACACTATGGCACATAGTTTGTGAAATACAACAGTTCATGGACAAATTCAAGCACACGAGAGACAGGGTGGCCAAAATCAACCCCACCCACTTATAATCTGGATTTTGGGGCTGAATGTGCCTGGGCCAGAAGTGACCTCTCATGCTGCTGAGATTCCCTCACCTGCAAGCAGTATTACAGCTGCTGGATACAAACAGGACCCTCAGGCCTTGCGTGTACCAGGTGTTGCCCACATTCGGTGCCTTACAGTGTGCAGTGGCCTGGGAGGGCAAACACAAGGGCACATGTCTGCAGCCTTTTGGAGACTGTTTCCCTGATCTGAGCTCTTCAATACCCATTTAAGGGACATGGGATAAAAAGCACAAACAACGGGAATATACATTTCCTCATTTTACATGAGTTTTTGTCTTCCTGGGTCCTTGATTTTTTTGCAGTCTTTTTGGCATAGTGATCCAATTTCATCTGCACTGCTGATCATCTGCCAGCCTGGTGCTTCCCCAGTCTCTGAGACAAGGAAGATGTGGTTTCACCATCTCCCAGAACAAAGGTGATGGCCAAGGTCTTGCATTTCTTGAGTAAGTGCTTTATTTTTCTAGCTGTTGAACAAAGGCAGTTTCTCTTCAATTGCAACTCATGGCTGGGAAGCTCCAAGGTGATGTACCTGCCTGAAATGAGTCCCCCCATGACAAAACTTCAGCCACTGAACAAAGTTAGTGTAGATGACTAGGCTGTGCCTAGTGTCCATCTTGCTGAAAATAGTTTTTAGATCTTAGGAAAACTCTTAACTTTTCTTCAGAGGTAAAAAACAACTCCGGCTGACATAACAAACACAATGGAAAATTGCACGAGCTTGGCTCCTTAGTGATGGGCCCTCTATAGTGGCAAAGGAACAACCTCCCATCTAAGAGATTCAGCAACAGTACGATGTGGCAACAAATCAAGAGTGGTTTTTTCTGTCCACTGTAAAATAGTCTGAAAGACCAGATGATTCTCAATTAAACTACAAGGAAAAAAAAAACCTTAGAAAAAAATTGTCAGCTTTGTTGACTCATTAGAGTTTTGCAGCTTATTTTTTGAGGCTTTATGTGTAGGTTGCTGACCTGTCAAGATTCCCCTCACACTCCGACCTTTCTTCTGGCTAGCTCTAGGTCAGAGATGGAGGGAGTTCGACATGGACAGAGCAAAAGACTGTGGAGGCTCTTCTTCCCGGGATAATCCAAAGCTTATTCCCAAAGGTTTCCAAGGAAAAAGAGGGAGAACAAAGGTGTAGTGGGGAATTTCAAACCTTGGGTCAGGGGCGGGGAAACTGAGCTGCAGCCAATGGGGTTGCACCAGTGGGGAGGGGCTAAGGGCGGGCTGAACCAACTGCACAGAACTTCAGGGGAGTACCGAACAAACCATTTTCTCAGTGCAGGATAAAACACAGAGTCATAACAATGCAATACAACACTGACCTTGGCAGGAAGGTGAACAGCATCTTGTAGGAGTGCCATCTGATTTAGCTCTGGTGAGATATTTTCTTTCTATGTGAAATGTCAAACAAACCCAAAAACTAAGTCAAAGATTGGCCCTTATGAGAATTCACTGCTTAAGGGCCAGCTAACTTTCTGAAATTCTTTTTGTCTGTGTAATTCAGTTTCAACATCTATAGCTACTAAAAATAATACTGCTGCATCATCACAAATATTACCTGCCCATGGTAATATGAGCATACCATCTTTGGCATCTGTAGGACTGCAAACTAACTTGTTGCATGATACGATCTATCAACATGAAGTGTTAATGTAACTTAAATGGAGGAAGAATTTTTAAGAAACTATAGAATCTTAAAATTATAGAATCATCAAAGTTGGAAAAGATCACCAAGATCATCAAGTCCGACCTTTGGCCAAATACCACATTTTCAACTCAACCATAGCACTGCCTTGCCTAGGTATTTCTTGAACACCCCATGGGATGGTGTCCACCTCCCTGGGCAGCTTGTTCCAACATTTGTACTAGTTTGAAAGCAAACCATTGGAAGATCCCAAGTCAGGAGTACAATTTAATAGGAAAATTAAAATAAATGCAATAATACAGAAACACTGATGGAGTCAGAATACAACCTGATACCCTGTCCTTCAGGGTGTTGGTAGCACTCCAATTAAATGATGGCTGCAATCCCCTTGGAGTGACAGATGTGGTTCTATTGAAGCAGTGGTCCTGTAGAAGAGTTTGTTCTTCCTCTAGAGGTCCATTGCTGGTTATGGAGCCTTTGTCCTTTGGGAATTCAGTGGATAAGGCTGCTTGTGGTGCTCCAAATCTCAGAATTATAGCCAGGTAGGAATGCTTGGTTCCTTCCCCTGGGTGGAGCATCTCACAATGGAATGTAGTTTATCAGTCATGAAGTGAGACTCAATGGCCAATTTACAGAAGATATCCCCCTGAAGGGAGGATGGGTCTTGGAAAAGATAAAGAACAGTGCCCTACATGGTTTTAATAGCTTATGCAGATGGTGATAGAATACATACTTTTGGGTCCAACTTACATTCTAACCTAAGACAACCCTCAATGAAGAAATTATTCCTGATGGCCAGCCTGAATTCCTCTGGCAGAGCTTGGGTCCATTTTTTCTTGTCCTGTGGCTGGCTGCCTGGGAGAAGAGGCTGACCCCACCTCTTGGGAAGGATGAACCAGGACAACCTTACAAATATGAATGCTTAGCAAAAGATTCTGAGAATACAGAAACCATAAGTGAGATTGTTTCATGAAATGAAAGCCATCTTTGAGATAACAAACCTCAGTTACTAAATAACTAGAAGACAATAGGATGGCCATCTATCTCTTGATAGAACAATGTCTTCTGCTGGAGAGCAAGTCTGAAGGTCACAGAAGACCCTCCTAGGGTCCAAAGAGTAGTTTTTAGGGTTTAAAGTATAATACATTATGGTAATGTAGTGATTCTTATAGGCTGTATGTAAATGCTATAGGATTTTTATCTTATGTTAGATTGGTTAGTGGAAATTAGAATATGCAACATAGAAGATTTATTGTATTGTAAACGGAAAAATCATTCTTACCTTCTCTCTCTCTTACTGCTACCATCCCTCCCTCACTTCTCTCTAGTACCCCCACTCTCTTTCTGTCCTGCTCCAAGCTGCAGCTGGCAGCTCTCAGCAGGACTCTGTGCACCCATGCCCTTTGAAATAAACTGCAGCTTTAAGACAGCTTATAGAGAGTGCCTGAGTTTGTCCCTGATGACCGTCCACCCCTGACCCAAAGACTCCCACACCCACCTGGCTAAAACCTCCTTTCAGGCAGTTGTAGAGAAGGGAAAGGTCTCCCCAGAGCCTCCTCTCCTCCAGGCTAAGCATCCTCAGCTCTGTCAGCTGCTTTTCATAGGACTTGTGCTCCTTTGCTTTTCTCTGGACACCCTCCAGCCCCTCAGTGTCTTCCTTGAGGTGAGAGACCCAGAACTGGACACAGCACATGAGGTGTGACCTCACCAGTGCTGGTGCCAAGAACAGAGGGACCATCACTGCCCTGGACCTACTGGCCACCATTGCTGATACAGGCCAGGGTGCCATTGGCTTTTTTGGCCACCTGGGCACACACTGGCTCATGTTCAGCTGCTGTTGACCAGCACCACCAGGGCTTTTCTGCTGGGTAGCTTTCCAGCCACTTTATCCCCAGCCTGTAGTGTCACCTGGGGTTGTTTTAACACAAGCGCAGGACCAATCCTTGGTCTTATTGCAACTCACACTGCTCTTCTTGGTACATTGATAGATACCAGTCTACCCAAATCCCACTGCAATGATAAATCAGATTAACTTTCATTGGTGAAATATAGGGAAGATTTATCCTGATATTTTAATCTTTATAAGCATGACTGAAACACAATAAAGACAAGACAATATTCTAGTTTTGTATGTAAAAGCATCTGATATGTATTTATATATATCAAGTATTCATACACACATAAGGAAAAAGGAGGTAAAAATATTCATTCCCCACCTAGCCATCTAAAATTAGGAGGCAGGTTCATACATTTCACCAGAGATGTGATATTGAGAAATCTGGAGGATGAGCAATTGGCAGTTAAAATTTACTTAAATCAAATCGCAAGATAACTATTGTTTAATATTCTACTTTGATGCAGCTTATTTTCTGCTTGACACATCTGCTAAGTGTAAATTCAGAACTGTTCTCAGTGAGAGTCTGAAAGCACAGATTACTCATCACCACCTAATTTGCTAGGGATCACAGGGAAGTACATTTGTATTCTACTATATTACACCAAATCTGAAACATACATATTGTAGTTTAGGTCACAAAGTACATGACAGTGAAAAGGTAGCATTACAAATCTAGCAAATTAGACAGCAATGATCTTTTGTTAGATGGTTGAAGACATTGGCAGTCCCAGGCTGGTCGTCTGTCCATCTGTCAGTCTGTAGGAGGCTGTTGGTGAAACCTGTGAGCAACCTCAGTTGACTTCAGGCAAAGGTTCTTGGGCTGGTATCACCTCTGTCATGGGCTGTCTTCTCAGTCTTGTCTGAAAGTAGATTATAAATTGAATGCACAAGTGTTTTGGCAGCCAAGTCATACAGAACTAATAGCACATTTGGGACCATTAATGGCTTCAGCTGAGACAGGTTCAGAAGAGGCATTTTCCCACAGCCTGATTCATGCCTTTCATATAATTTATGTTCCTCATCCAAAGAGTCTGAGTTTTCTGCAGGCAAAAGATTTGTATTGAAATGTGTTTTGAGTACCTGAGGTCAGTAAAGAAAACTTCTTTTTTTTTTTTTTTTTTTTTCTAAATATTCATCTCCCATTCCTGTAAGTTTTCTAAATATTTTTTCTTGGTTTAGTAAGGCAAATGGGACCACATGTGGTCATATTTACGGGCTGTGACAGTATATGGTATAAGAAACTTTCCTTCCAGGAATTAAATGGTGGTGCAAAGTTGGGGTATCACTTTCTAAATCATCTGCACACACATGACCCCATCAGGCACAGTGCACTCCAGGGTTTATGGCAGAACAAAGCAGCCAGTGTTACTGACGCAGAAACGGATTAGAGAAAAGCAAAACAGAGCTGAAGAAACACCACTGTTTCTGGTGGTCAAAGAAATTACTTTAGAGCAGCTTTCCTCATCATCCAGACCTGAATACTGAACTGCTTATAAATGCTTCTGCCATAGCCACATCCCTGGACAGCATACACTGAGCTCTGCAGAACACTGCTTGACTCATTTCATTGCACTTTTTATTACTTTTTTTCCTTTCAGATGGAAGTATCTTTTTTTCATCTAATGTTTCAACATGACAGTATTAGATTATGCCAAGCAAAGAATTAGTCAACAAAAAGTGGCATTTAAGCATTCTCTGAATAAAACATGCCCACTCTTTTTTCTTTTTAACTATAATCTCTGCAAGGTTGCTCTTTTTCCATTGAAGTCCAATTCATGCTCTCAGGGCCCTGACATGTCTCACCATAAGGCAGCAGCAACATTTACAATAAATCTTTCTTCACTGCAGCTTTCCAACTAGTGAAGAAACAATCAGTTCCAGGGCTATACCAGTATCAGTGTTATCAACAACATCTTACAAGTTTGACAGTAGAAAGTTTAATCTGATATTACATTTCATCTATCTTGAAAACCTTATAAATGACTTTTCTATATCTTAATACTAGATATGTATATCAATACAGGACATAATTTCTTATGTTGCCATGTATTAAACTTTTATTATCTATCCCTTATAGATGTTTCAGTTAAGGCCTATGCTGCTGGTGCTGTGCAAGTATAAAATAGAAAGACATTTTTTACCTCAGCAGAAGTTCTTTAAACATAGCACAAGGCATTATACTAAGTACAATATATTAAAGACAGTAAGTTGTGGGGGAAAATGGAAAAGGAAAGACAAAGGAAGTCAAATTGAATGTTAACAAAAGGCAGAAAAATGAACCTCCATCATTTTGGTTTAATTCTTCAGCTGAGAATCACACCTAGCTGTGAGAAACTCCCTTTGGATGTTTATCTTCAGTGATATTTCTGGAACAATGTTTCAGCTCAGTGTAAAATTCAACTTTCATGATTATTGTTTTATTTCTTTTCCATCAAACATTTTCTAGTGATAAGAATTCCCAGCACTGCATTTAAATCAAAAATATTTTCTTTATTGCCCTAGGATCTGACAAGCATTACTCAACATCTCCACTGCTGACTGGCTAAGGTAGTGTCTTGCAATAATGGAAAATATATGCAGGTCTGCTAGATCTGAAGAGAAACAGCCAAGGAATGTGAGTTTTACAGGAGATAATCTGCTCTTCTGAGATGAACTGGGAACACAGATATCTCTGAGATACTCTCAAATCTACAGATCTGCAAATTCAGGGAAGGAAATATATATTAATCACAAACATTTAACACTTACAGAAGATAAATATAAGTGTCCTGCTTAAGTATCTGATTATCACAGTAAATATATGGTCTGCTAGATACCCTAATTTGTAAATAGCCTATAGGAAAAGGTAGAAGTAGAGAAAATAGGATCACCCTCAAACTCAATGTATGCTAAAAAGAAGCATACTTCTTTTTAAAGAAGAACTTTTCTAAAGTCAGCCAAAAGGAGCCACTTGTTTTTTAAAAAAAGGCAGTCTGGTCTCTTTTTTGGAGATTTGATTCCTTTCTTAAACCAGGAGTTAAGGTCATCTATCCCCAGAGATTAAAAGCAGATTACCCATGGATGGCTTGTTTTTAAAGCCACGTTTTTAAAAACTAGGCAGTGAGGCTTATATTTAAAATAAATGAAAACTGAGGACACAAATCTATCCTTTAAATTTTATGCATGAACACCAATTTGATGCCACATTTCTTTTAGCAAGGTGAGGTGCAACCTCAGCACTCTCCACTACTTGAGGAAATTCAAGCCCAAATAATTTTGGATTGTACCTTAAGGACCAAACAATGGATTAACTTGATAAAAAGGGTACTTGCCATCATTTTTGCTTTGGTTGTCATTGTACACAGGAGAATATAGTCATTTGGCCACAAAAGACAAATGCATGAGGGAATGTGACAAAGTAGGCATAAACACCCTTTTGGGCAAACAAGAGCAAGCAACCAGAGCTCTAAGCACTGATACTTTTCCAGAGGTGTTTTACATACATTACCTGTGATGCTCCAATATCAACATTCATCATAAAAGCACTTCAAAATTCAGGTCACTCTTCTCCCAGAGCACAACCTAATTTTACTCTATAGGGTCAAGATCTCTATTGTCTTCAGACTTCACAGCCCAGTGAAATTGTCTGCTTTCATTCTCCAAATGCTTTATTTCCAGAAAAGGCATGAGCAGAATAATTTGTTGCTCATACCACTGTCCACAGTGGGCTGAAAGCAGACTGCAGCAGAACAAATAGAAATTATTCTTTCCTAGGATTTGCACATCTTTTAGATATAGTATAGCATCAGCCCTACAATAAAAGACAACAATTATTATAAAGAATATGAATTAAAAAAATAATAATGATAAGTTCCCCGAAATCTGAAATGGAAAAATTGTGACTATTTTTGTTGGGACCTTTACTCACTTTCTGTTTTTGTGCACCTCTATGTGTTGGCCTTGTTCCCACAAATCATCCACAGGTTAAGTGGGTCTGATTTAACCATAGCATAACCATAACCTGACTGAAGGGCAGGCAGCTTACAGCACTGCTTCTCACAGCAGGAGGAAAATTCCAGGCAAATTAAGGCTTTTGGACTCTTAATACCTTAGGCTCTATTATAGTCACTTTTGGCAGTAGGAGGATAAAGTGTGGTTTAAATTTTGGGATTTACTGGTCCCAGAAATAAATATAAGGAGGTCAAAGGCATAGCTCTACAGAGTCCAGCCCAGCACAGTCATGGATGTCAGATGATATTTAAGAAACTGGGTATCCCTAAAGTCAGCTTGTATATTCCAAAAATATCAGTAGCAAGTACAAGGGCAAAAGTTACTCAGTTTTTGATTCAAACTATTGCAGACTGAGTTGCTGAGCTGCTTGTGCATGTAATTGGGTTAGAAAATATTCCACTGTAAAAACTTCTGGGATTCTGGGTGCTTTTCTGAGAGAACAATCTATGTGAATACTTACAGGTCCCAAACATTTTTTCCTGGTGTGAATCAAGCATGCTGTTTTTGCACAGTGAAGCCAAGACACAGTTGGCACTTATTTCCTGCAGTTCAGACCACATACATGCACATTTTGTGACATCTCTGCTTGTCTGTTATCCCATGATCCCCAATGGGCAACTTTTATCAATGTACACCAGTATGTCTATGCTATAAGGTAAAGGCAATAAAAGAGATCAAGAGAGTGTACAGGAGAAAAAAGTATCTCTGTTGGGTAAAGTAGAGCCAAGAATATAAAATACAGAAGCTGTAGTTCCAGTGTCCAAGAAAATGGGAAGAGATTAATCAGAATCTCAATCAGCCTGCTTCCCATAAATTTGAAGAGCCCTTTTTTAGGGTAGCTTTCTATGAAGATGATCAATCTCAGGAAATTTCTGTTAATAACCAAGACATATTAGTTGCAGTGATACACATACTGACATTTATCTCTGGTTACAGTGATAGCCAAATCCTCGAAAATGGTAGTTACTGTAAGTCCCCAGACACTTCCTATCTGAATCATGATTTTAAAAAATACATTTCCCATCTTTCATCCTTCCATGTTCAGCACCTACAGGGTCTACCAAGATTCGCCTCATGTGCCTGAGAACATTGTCTGAACACTTTAACTCTGTCAGGCTCAGTTCTGTGACCACTTCTTTGTGGAGCCTGTTCAAGTGCCCAACCACCCTCTGGGTGAAGAACCTTTTTATAGTATCTGACTTAAATCTTTCCTGACACAACTTCAAGCCATTCCCTTGGGTCCTGTCAGTGGTCACCACCTTTGGATGCTCTCCAATCGTTTAACATCTTTCTTATATTGCAGCAACCAAAACTGCACACACTACTCAAGGTGAGGCCACATAACTAATTAAGAAAAGACAGTACTGCTGAGACATCTTGCTAATAATAAACAATTTATTTTTTCCAATCAGTGTAACTCTTTTTTATTGTTCTTCATAATCTTCATTAGAGTGTGCTTCCTCCTTGATGACTGTGAGAAATTTAAATGTGATAATAATTATTTTGTGGAATATAATTGTTTTTAATCAATGTTGTTAAATAGTCTTGCTTGGAAGACAGGCAGATTGCAGGACATGTGGATTCTGAGGTGTATTGTGCTCTGCAAAAACCATCAGTTGCTGTTCAGATAACACAGATGATGAACCAGATACAGACACAGAAGGGATTTTAGATAGATCAAGTTTAGATGGTTTCAACACTGACAAATCCATACCTACAAGGTTCCATGAGAATAGAATAAATAAGGCTGCTTAGTAATAGGTAAGTAAGTTTTTGTTGCTAAATATATTGGGAAGAGACAATCTCTTGATACCTGTTAAATTCCACATAGTCTGAGACATGACTGAGATTCTTTCTGCCACTTTGTGCTTACTGCACACATCATTGTAATTCAGGCACCAGATATCTAGAAGTTTGTCAACAACTCAGATATTTACTTATGCTGAAATGGGGCTACAAAGTCTGAGGTCCAGAAGAATAGGCAGCAGTGGGGGATGGCAGGAACTGCTTGCACAGACATGGCATGGGGGTTAGATTTCATGGTGATCAGCATCTGAAAGACAGCAGCAAGCAGCTAATTGTCTCTAAATGAGTGTATTTACCAGTTCAGCAGGACAAATTCTAACCTAATGATACTTAAATTCAATAGCCTGCTACACAATCAGACAGACTACAAATTAAATATTTTAAAATTATAGCTTTCTTACAACAAAAGCAAACAAATAAATGAGAGAAAATAATGTTTTCATTTATAGCATTTGCACATTGAGAAATTTCTGAGGTTCAGATTGACTCAAATGCCACTTAACACTTCTGCACTCAAAGAAATGAATTGATTTAGCTGAAATCTTGTAAGTTTTCACTCCAGCTATCTATTTCTGCCCTATCAGGAGATAACTGCTTACTTTGCACAAAGTTGCAAGACTAGTATACCACTAAATGATTTGAACATATTTTCTTAATTCAGTTGTTTTTATAGTTTTGCTTTTACTTGTTACTAAGACCTGAAGTGCATCTGCAAAAGGGTTTAATTTTGTTATGCAAATTTTTGGTAGGCTGATACATCTATAAAATAGGAAATAATATATTTCAATCCTATTTCTTATTCTCTCTAAGGATATGAACACATTCCTTTCCATCATACTTCTGACTTGAACCCTCCCCATCGGTCTGAAATAAGCTTGCTCATCAGTTTTATATTTCCATCCTGCTGTGTCTTCTATGCCTTGAGAGGCACACAAATAAACCATTTAATCTTCTTTAATCAACTACCATGGAAGTGTTTCTGCTTGAACTTTGGCTATACGTTATTGTCTTTGTCATGTAATAATTGCTTATTCAAACTCTTTGCAAACAATTTTCCCAGTCCCTAAGCAAAGGAGTAAGGCAACCATCCTGCCTCCCATTTTCTTCCTGTTAGGTTTTTAACACTGAGTTTTTTGCAATCACAACCTGCTGGAAATGTCAGAGCTTATTAGACATTAAATACTTCACTGGCAAAGTAGGTCTACACCAAACATTTTGATAAACTGCTAATAAATGAATTATGAATTACAAAAATGAATTACATCCTGAGTAGATAGTACATACAGCAAGATATAGTTGCCCATTGGTGTCTTTCAGATTCTGATACCTCATCTAAGAGATCTTCCTCTAAACAAGCTCTTTGCCTGGGGACTACTAGATCAGGCAAACTAGGGCTGAATAGCATAAGCTCTGAGACACAGGGCCAGTCAAATGGAATTACACACTTATGCTGATGCCTTTTATCTGCATCCCCTGTGAGATATAAAAGCTTTATTCAGGCTGGTAACTCAGTGCTCTTAAGTCTGGTGCCCTGAGTACAGAGTTGGATTAAATGAATGTTTGAAACTCTTACTGACTTTAGCTGTTTGCCTCACACTTTCTTTGAAGGACCATCATGGATACTTCGTGACACCAGGAAAGAAAGGGCATTTTAAAGGTTTGCAGCAAATCCAATCAAATCTTCTGGATTATATGAAAATTCCTTCATCCCTTCTGGGCTTGGTGACCTTGCTTCTGCATTTTTAATAGCTTTTTTAAAGAGTGCACAATTATCCTCTAATGTGTAAGGCTATTTGCTACAGCTGAAACCAAGGAAAACTAACCTCAGTGTCCATAGGGAGCTCTACAGCTAGCCTAGGTGGGCAGTACTGCTGTTTCTCCTCCATGAGTATGCAAGGGTATCAAACTGTATGTGCTTTAGCTTCTAATTTTTTTCCATTTTATGGGCACTCAGCTGGGCTCTGGGTGTTATGTAAACAGGGACATCTTATGGGTTGGATCTAAAATCCATTCTGCCCCAAGAGATATAATTATGAAGTTATCACTGTGAAGTCCTGCCCTGAATCCTACCCCAGGTTCCACTTCATCCTGGAACTGTGACCTGTCTGTACAAAGACCACATATATCACATATATCAATATCCCTGTTGCATTGCAGCTACTCAATGACTGATTTCACAGATTGAACAGTCTTTTCTTCATGTGCAGGTACCAAGCTTGTTCAAAAAAATCACTCTCTTCTACTTGACCTATCCTATCACCTCTACAAATTTTTCTCCCCAAACAGAATCACTTAATCTCCAGGGAATAATAATCCCCTCCTTGCAGAAGGACATCTAGCAGAAAGAAACCTATTACCAATCATAGTAATGCATGGCATGCACACTTTGCAAAGCTTTGCTTTTCTAGTGACACCATATTCCAGATGGCACTATTTCTTGCCTGGGTACTTGCCTGTCTTTGTGGTATCATGTTTTGATACACTATTAGACAAATTAATCTAGTCTTCTCTTGGATTAAGCAAATGGGTGTTTTCATATTCTTACCAGACCACTTGCATCCCTTGCTGTGCTAGGGTTCACCATGGCCTTAGGTACTCCAGAATACAAAGGAGAAAAATCAGTCCTGAGCTCACAGCAGAGCCTGGCAGGAAATTAAACTAATTCTCCAATATCTAACTGAGGCTCAGATAAAACATTTCTAGCAGTCACTCTCTCTTCCTTAGCATGTGATGCATGGGAATATCACTGTCCTCATTTAAAACTTCTGCATCAATTCACAGTCATTACAGCATAACAAACACCCATTTTTCTCTTAAAAAACTCAGAAATTGAGTGGATGATGAAGTTAGCATGCCAGCCAGCAGGTCTGGACTCCACAATTTCCACACTCTAAGTGTCCCACTGAGCCCAGAAGTGATTCAAAGGCTGGGCATACATCAGTACTTACCTGCAAAAGTCCTTCTGTTGCAATGTTCATGCTCTCACCCCAGCCCAGCTGGGAAGTCAGATAGAAGCAGTCACTACATCTGGTAGACTCAACTTCCAGGACAGCTGCCTCCTGGGGCAGCAGCTGAGCTCTGAAGCAAAAAGCATATGAGAAGTGCTAGATATCACAGATTTGTGGAAAGTGAATAGAAGATTGGTGTGTTGGTTTTGACTGGGACAGAATTAGACACAAGACAAGAATGATCACATGCAATACACAAGATAAACTAGCACAAAATCATAATATGTAATTTTCCAATGCAAGCAGTGAGCATTCATGACCTGACCTTGCAAGTACATATTGAATGGGTCCTAATCTGCTCTACCAGATAATCTGGCTCTGCACAGTAGAGTATAACTGCTCTTATCGTCAAACTTCATATCTATGTTTAATCAAATAAACCCTATGTTCTCAAACCTGTAAATTTTATAGATTCATATTCAAATTCCACCAGATAGAACAGAAGATTTTGTGTTAATAGAAGATTAATTTCTGTTACAACTGCCTGAAAAGTATAATCTGAGAATCAGCTTTTGCTTTTATATCTATTTTGATACACCAACTTGAGAGCTTTTTCTCTGACTGAAAAACTGTGTGTTGACTAACAAACTGTGTTGGCCAGCAAGGTGGGCAACACAGTGTTCAGAGCCCCATCTAATCTCCTCTTGAATACTTCCTCAGCCCTGGAAGTGTTCAAGGGCAGATTGGACGAGGCTCTGAGCAACCTGACCTAGTTGAAAATGTCCCTTCAGAGGGGTTGGACTAGATGGCCTTGAAAGGTCCCTTCAAACTCAAACTATTCTTATGGTTCCATAAGAAACAATTAAGCAAGAGCTAAAGAATGTCTTGTGTTGACGGCAATGAACAAAACTGACAGCAACCAAACTGAAAATGACTGAGGAATGTGGTTTAGCAAAGATCAGAAGGTCTGTGGTCTGATAACAGAAGAATGGCAATAAAGATAACATCATGTTGTGTATATCATTTCTGTTATTTTAAAAGCAAGGCAGACTGTAAGCTTAAAGATACCTTAAATGAGGAAACACACAATGGGCAACCCATTGTCTAAGAATTATGAAAAGAGAAATTAAATTCTGAAACAGAAGAATCATCCTGAAACAATGTTTGATTTCAAAATGGTATTGAACAACAGTCCAAAAACCCGTTTGATATCCCAGTAAGTAAGAAAGCAAGAGAAGCAGTGAGGAATCAGCAACCATATCCCTTCCCATTGACATAAACCACAGATGATCCTTGCCAGACTGCTCAGACAAACACATTTGTTTTTATGTGGGTATGAGTGAGTGAGCATTTGGCTGGCAATAGCTTCAGTGATTTCTCATTTCCAAAAGAATGTCATTGAATATTTTTTTCATGCTAGTCTTGCTTGTAAGCTCACTATGAGTATACTTGTAGAAATCAAGACGTTGGGGTTTTATTAGGCAGTTTTTGCTGTGCTGTATCTTAAGTTACATTAAGTTACATTTCTGTTTCTTTGTGCAGGGTGTTTATTGTACAGTCCAAAATCTCATATCAATCAGTATGCAGAAAAATTTTAACAAGTCTTGTAGTTTGCAACATGCTGTTTTTTAAATCTTATTTACCTATCTTAAATAATAGTTGATTTTAGCCAAAATCACAGAACGGGTTGGGTCAGAAGGAACCACAGTGGATCATCTGGTCCAGCCTCTCTGATCAAGAAGGGTCATCCAAGAGCACATTGCACAGAATTGCATCCAACTAGATCCTGTGATTACAACCTCAGGGACCTGCCATTCAGCCAGTTCTCAAGTTCTGATTATTCTTCTTGATGTTACACACAAAGACCCTTCAAAACTTCATTTTGATTGTATTTATGTTTGCCTTGGTCTGGGTCACTTGAGAGAGCTTCAGAAGAGCTATCTGCTTTGCTCCCTCACAGTGGCTATGGTACGAAGCCAAGGAAAGAATGGTGCACTGGCAGTGCAGGAGGAATGGGAATGCTTCCTCCTGAAGAGGCACCCCTTTTCACCCCTTTAACTGGAGCTGGAACCTGAGGAGTTTTCTAAAAAGCTTGACATCCTTCCATCCACCTTGGCATCCATCCATCCACACCTTTGACAAAGCTGAATATGGATACAGCACTGAGCAACCTGATCTGGTTAAAGATGACCCTGCCCACTGAAGAAGGGTTGTAATTTGATGACTTTTCAAAGTCCCTTCTAACCCCAACCATTCTATGATTCTATGCCTTCTTTGCTGATTATAGTGCTATTGGATGTTGGGTATTTCTGCACAATTTTAGTAAAGTTTTATTTCTGTTCATCTACAGCCAAGAAGCAGATGTCTAAGCACAAGGGAAATGCACTCTAGCAGTGATAGAGAAAGAATTCCCTGACTGACCATGGTATAATGCACACACAAATTTTGAAGTCCCATAATTATTTTTTCATGTCTGTCAGGAGAGGTATGATGTAAAAAACATCTATGGAAAATGAAAGATTAGTGGCAGACCATGAAACTCTTTTATTTCTTGATTGCAATAACAGATTTGGCTTAACTTGTTGCCATTTAATTTTGCCAAAAAACACCAAAAGTCACGATGTAAATTATCCTCAGGAAGAATTTTTTTATCCTAAAGTTTGAAGTGATTCTTTCTCTGTTTTGATACATCAGCATCTATTAATGTTTAATATCTGCCTACTGTGATTTTTGAAATAGATTATTTTTTTAATTGTAGCTTTTATTTTCCATAAACTGATTTTACTGGTTTGCTCCATTTTGCCAAGCTCAAAGTCTTACTTTTCGAATTGAAAAATATAAAATATACTAAAACTGAAATCTAAGACTAACGCCCTTATAACCCAGTTTAAAACTGCTCTGTTGTCTTTTCTTTTTCAACTTTCTTATTCAAAAAATTATTTGATAACCTGAAACTGTTCCAATGTGTCTTTTTCTCTCCTTACCCTAACCCATATTCTGTTTTTTAAGGCACTCTCACAGAAAAGGGGAAGACTGCTCCGGATCCTGATGTACTAGAATTAATGTTTGTTTGTTTGTTTGTTTGTTTGTTTGTTTGGGTTTTTTTGCCTCCCATGTAAGTGGAAAAAAACTCCAACATCACTTTTTTGAGGGAATTAATATATTCACTACCACATACTGTAAAAGTCTTTGTATCATTCATTGGAAACGGTATGAAAGCATCCTCTAAATTGGTCCCCTAAGAAAAGATAGCTGAAAAGGTGCCTAGTTTGGCAATCCTGCAGGAGATGGTTTTTGGTGTAGCTCCCCAGGCAATGCAGTATTATCTACTGCAAGGTGGCAGAAGCAGCTCAGTGGCAGAAGTTCACAGGGTACATGAATTGAAGGATTATGCCTCTGCAAAGTTGAAGAAGTTGCCTCTACCTGAGTGAAAGACTTTTACATTAAATATCTTTAAGTATTAGACATTAGTGCCTCAGATAATGGAGAGAACCCTTATCTGCCCACCTTGCAGGAACTGTGGGGAAAATCTATGCCTTAAAAATTGCAAGGCTCTGAGTCCAACACATAAATTGTTGTTTGCCTCACTCACACTGTGTTCAGGACCTATGAGAAAATGCTTAGTCTAAGCAGATGGACAATGCAAAATAAGGGGGTGGAAAATTTACAGATGGCACAGAAATATTCTAAGGAAGGAAGCCAACATTTTCAAGTGTAAATTCTCAGAAACCATTGACACAGTAAAAGAAGCACTTTCTTTGAAGGAATCTGCTCAGAAGTGTTAATTCCACCAATGTAGACTGCCCCTGGTTATTTATTTCAGGTTTAATTTTAGTTTTAGGACTTAAGTGAGCATTCAAGCTTGAAAATGTTTATCTGTTGCTCACTTTAATGCTCCAAACTAGGAGTAAGGTAGGCCAAGCAAGTCATGCCATGACTATGAGTCAGTCATACAGCCTGACTCCCAGGTATCAAGATAATTTTCATTATCCAAAGAAGAATTAGAATACCCAGCAGTTATTATTCATGGGCATCAACTGATCAATTTGGATAAAAATTTGTTCCAAGAAAACAGCAAACATGACAGTATGTGTTGATATAAAAATACTTTACTGCAAGATTCTCTTTCTCTTTTTTTTTAGTTTTCTCATTTTGCTCTCTTTAGTTTCTCTTTTCCATTTTTCTAATTCTATTTTTTGTCTCATTTAACCTGCTCCTGAAACTGTATTCCCAAATAAGCCTCCTGTTTCTCTAATCCACACTTAGTAACTCCTACAATGGTGTAAATAAGGCTTAGGAATCAGTGTACTGAAATTCTTCTGTGATTGACAAGTCAATGGATAAAGTGCATTCAGATTTCTGAAGGTGGTATTTCCTTTCTCTGACTGACAGAATGAGTTCAGGACAGATGATATTAACCTTCTCTTTTTTTTTTTTTTTTTTTTTTTTCCTTCTTTTAACCTAGCCCAGATCTTTATTTTTACTCAATGCCTTAAAGGACTAAATTTTCTCATTTCTCTTCTTTTCTTCTTGCTCTCTTTCCCAGTGATGTCTTCACAACCTTATCTTTTAGCTATCCTTTTTTTTTTCTCTTAAAGAAAAAATATCAATTTAACTTACACTATTTCTTTACAGTTTTTATTCATATTTAAGAAACAAAGCACTCTGATGGTGCAAGGAAGGACTTTTTAAAGTTGAACACAGTCATACAATTTTAAAAATCAATGACAAAGAATCATACAGTATTTCACTTAGTTTAAGTAGTTCACAAAACAATGTTATGCACCTCAGAAAATGTATCAAAACATCTGGTTAAATGCACACAATGAATAAACATATATCTGTATGGAAAGATGGGAGGGTACACATATCTGTGGATAAATACTATCATTACAAAAATAAGACTATGAATATAAAATGGAAATCTGTCATAAAAACATATAAAGGCCCCAAATGACTGAACTTCTACTTTCCAAAAAGCAACTGGTTTATGATTAACTTCTGCATTTATTCCAATAAAATAGAGTGGTTAATAATTTCTACCTGTAAATTAATGCCTTTGAGTCTTCTTCTTCTGTGCAGGTCATGTGGCAATGCATTATTTCTTTTGAAAAAAAAGATAAAGTTATGAATATCAAGAATATGTCAATATTTTACTAAATTTGGAACAGTTTTACTTTTGCTGAGGGTAAATTCCATGTACTTTCCGTAGAACTTGTCCTGCAGAGTTATGGATTCATTCCCAGTATTTCCAGTGTCTCACCATGACAGAGTATAATGCACTCATAAATAAAGCCATCTAATTAAACCCATGATATTTCTTAAATCATAGCATATTTGAAGGGCACTTAATTTTCTAAGCCAAAGCATTATGAACATATGATCCTTGAAATGAATTACCAAAGTAAATTTGGAGAGAGACAATCATATCTTTTTGTGGAAAGAACAAATATTTTCTAAATGTTGTATCTTCTATTTTAAAGCCTTTGACAGCACTTTTAGAATAAATACATGTCAGACAGTTATTTAAAGAAGAAGGAGAAATCAGCAGTGTCTAATTCAGAAAGGAACCAGAATACCACTGAGTCTGGAAATCCAAAAGAAGAAAGCCCCTCTTCCCAACCAAGCTTTGCCTCATTCATGTTTGCTACACAGCAGCAGTACTACTTCTCCTGGGCAATAAAACAGATTTTTATGGAACAGTTTTTGAACTGGCGTTTTATCTTACCCTAAATTATGATGAAGAAAGAATAGTTTATTTAAAACTACTCATGTAGTAGTTTGAAAAACTTCCTCTGTTGTTTCTCTCAGTCCTCTGTAGGTCTTAGGCAAGCAAATTGGAGGATGGCTTTAGAAAATGCCAATATAGCACAGACAGAATATGTATTCTCTTGATGGAAGAATCCCAAGAGGAACTGCAGAGCTGACATTTGACATTGATCATTAAACAACACTTCAGGGAGTGTAACAGAAGTGGATTTGCCAGACATGCCTCAGTTAATAAAGATGAACAGCAGTAGCTACTGTACTTAGTAACTCTACTGGAAAGTTAATTATTGAGTTGATAAGGAAAACAATCCCATTTGCCAATAGCTTTTGAGATCACTTTCATTTTCATTCAGAGTCAAAAGAAAAAAAGTAGATTATTTTCCCAATGACATTCTGTTGAAACAGCCCTTTAACTTTCAAGAACTCAAGTGTGATCACTAGAGTCCTGCCAGAGATTCCTCATACTATTAAATTCTGCTGAAGATTTCTGAAAATTTACACACCTGAGAAATATTTCAGCCATAGTAAACTGGATATTTCAACATCTTTCCATTTTAATGTAAGTAGTTCTTTTATAATGTAGAAAAATAACGTGAATACTACCAATCCTCTCTTGCAACATGACAACCGCCTTAGTAACAGGAACCTTATTTTGCAACTTCTCTAAGAAATTAGTTCAAAGGAATAAAAACAAATGCAATGGAGAACAGAGATCTTTTGTGACCCTCATTCTTTGTGGGTTAATTAAAATCTCTTGTTTTCAGAAATTCTAATTTTTTTTTTATTAGACATTATTTTTTATTAATTGCTATCACTTTTACGCTGATATTCTTTTGCAGAAAGCAAAATATTTTGGACTTGAACTGATGTAATTTGAGGCAGAATTAAGCCCTTAGAATTATAAGAAGGGCAGGTGGCTGAGATAACCATAGCCAATACTTTCCAGTAGAAGTACAATCAGATAATGTTGACTTGCCCAACACCAGTTTAGGATGACTTAAGCTTAGACAGTTTCCACACTGGAAATCCGGCTGAGACTGAAAACTTTTAGAAAAAAATAGCCATAATACTTTGGTTATTTGAAAGAAGGAAATATGGAAAACCAGATTGTTTTCTACAGAATTAAAAAAAAAAAAAAATCGGAGGTCTTTTCTTGCCAATATTTTAGCCCCATCTCACTCTTCCTGTCTTCCCCTCATTCTTATTTTATGCCATGGTTTTGAACTTGAGGAAGTAATGGACATTTAAAGGCTGAACCTGTCATTATCCCTGTGAAATACCATCTTAAATGGCCACATTATAAACTTTAAAGTGCCACTGACACATACACAGAGAGACCTGTGGAAGAGAAGTCAAAATTCTTAGAAATTCCATACTGACTGAATACATTTAAGCTATACAAGACTTGTAGTGATGAGTAACCTGTTCCTACACCATATTCACAAGGTGAATGATTTAACACACACACATTGAGAATTTTTTTCTGTTTCCTAGCTGTCTCAGCTGTTCTGCCTGGGACAAGAAGTGAAAACTCAGTATTAAGTATTAAGCATTCACACTATAACAGTTGTTAGAGGCACCTCTGCTCTAGACATATGGTTTGCTAAAAATACTATCTTATTTGAAAAATGAGGTCTCAGTCTTCTTGGTTAAATACATGAAATTAATGGATCCCTTTGACCTTAAGCTCTCCATACTTCAGCTTCCTTCAAATCAGATAAGGATAAAATATTCCATTGTTTCACATGGCATAAAGTAATAAATCAATGAATTTTGTGGTGCTTCCAGATGCAAGTGATACATCTCATAGAAAAATCTGTGAGAAAGGCAATGATTCAGAGAAGAATTTCAATAGTATGCACTGTCAGCTGTAATGAATTAGATAATATTTTAAATATGTGCTTCTGTGTCATAATACATAAGCACTGAGATGCCAAATAAAGACTGTAGACACATTTTTCATTTTGGCACTTACAAACTTTTTAGTGCTTGGTTTCTCAACCTTACTCACATTTTTATGTTTGTGCATATGCCTGTAGTCTTTAAAACAGTAGATTTTTGCTTCTGCAGGACTGTATCTGTAGTTAATGTCAAATTCTATAGACTCTGGATAGAAAAAGACTTATTTCTGAGTGCCAAAATTGTTTTTCCTTGTAATTGTTATTAATCACTACTGAGAGTATTTTGCATTTACAGTTTATCTCAGTGTATGACCTACCTTGCATGTTTGCAACTCCTGCGTGAGCTAAAGGGACACTGAAGAGATAATGTCCCTTACTGTTCTGCAACCTAATCGTTCAGTTGCTGACCATCAGGAAAAATAGCTTATCAATACACTAATGGAGAAAGGATTCACTCTCACTACAGGCTATGAAATCACATAAATGAACAACAGAACACATAACAATTTATCACTTCTTGCCATTTCACCTCTAAAGGACACTTTTACTGCCCAGTTTGTTTTAGCATCACTTGACTTTGAAGGTCAGAAATTTTTGTCTGTGCTACATGTCCTCAGACTTTATAGCATTTTTAACTGTTGCCAGCTAAAATCAGCCAGACTAATATGTCCTTGATGTTAAATCTAGAGATGTGAATGGAGTTAGCAGGCATGTAAATGGGAGTAGCAGGAATATATTTTCAACTTTGTTTTGTCAATGGCTTACTTGTTCAAGGGTGGCTCTCAATTAATAAAGGAATAGATTAACCTCGAAAGAAAGTGCCATATTTACAAAAACAATGTCCGAGGAAAGTCACAGCTTGATGCTTCAACCAGAGTTGGAATACACTAGAAACTGCAGTATTCAGTATGTTAGAGTTGCTAGAAAGCTATATATTCACTTCAATACCAGAGCTAAAGCCAACACAGAAAAACACCAGAAGTAAGAGGTGCTGTGGCAAATCTTGCACATTGTCAGAAGACTTGAATTGTTGTTTTATTTGTATGCAGTTCAAGCAGGCAGACTTCTAGAAACAGCCTTTTAAAAAGCACATAGCCAAAACGACTGAGTCTGGCCATAATGACAGCAAGTAGGTCACCAAGAAAACAGCAACACAAAAATAAAACAGAAATAATCCTGAAGAGGAAACCTACATGAAAAAAAAATCCCAACAAACAAATGAACAAAATAAAAAAAAAAAAAAACTCAGGGATCTAGCTGAAACAATCATTTAAATCCTAAAAAAAAAAAAAAAAAAGGTTAGACAAAATAATTTCTCTAAGAGAGGTCAGTATAAATCCAGATCAACAAAGACTAAAATAGAAACAGGAGAAGTTTACCATAGCAAATCACTTTTACAAAGCAAAATTCCTTTATGTCAGTGTTAAATTAGAGACAAATTATAAGCATGCAGAAAAAATCATATAAAAGAATAACTGCAACCATTGGTGTAATATATGAAAGTTAAGCCTGGAATACTATCCATATTTTAGTAAATGTAAAGACCAAAAACATGAAGAGAAAACTTTTGATGAATCCTGTATGTTAGAAATATCCCAAATCCCAGACAGAAATAGAGTCCTGTGTATAAACTAATCCAAGTAATACAGTATCAGCAAGATACAGACCAAACTTGTTTTGTTCACTGGAACTTTTCCAAGATAAAAACTATGGGGTTTTTTTCAATAGATTTACTTTCCTGCTGCAAATTTATTCATAATGAAGGTCACACAAATTATGGGTGTTACAGTAGCATACAAATACATGTATAGTAGGCATTAATTAGACACAGTAAGCTTTTAGGAAACAAATAAAACACCACAATAAAAGAACAGCTTTTAAACATTACAGCCTCAACTGGCAAGAGGTTAAAATTCATTTGACTGTGCACTGCATTGTGGTTCCCATGTTATATCAATAATGGCAATATTTTGAACTTTCCCACAAAATACATAGAGACCAATAGCATTACAATTAGAAGAGAGTTTGCATCACACATTTCAAACATCAAAACAAAAATGATCTATTTTGTCTCCTTCTAAATGTTTCATTAGAATTCCCAAAAGACAAAAGGAACTTTAAAAACATATTGAAAGATAACAGGACCATGTCATCATTGCTCTCTCTAAATTCCCTGTAAATCCCAACCAGCCAGATGTGCTGGTGCAGACCTGACTTGATGACATTTCTAATCTGCCTGTACTTTTCCAAACCTTCCTCCAGAGATATAAATTATTTAATTTTGTCGGAATATTATCCAAAAACTGTTCCTCCTTTACATTTTTCTATTTGATATCTAAATAAGATAGTGATCATGATTCTGTCAAGTAAGTGTAAAAATGTTTGCAACTCTAAATAGCTGCCATCTTATGACTTCAATTAATGAGAAGGTCCCTTAATATAGTATAGAATTAACAGAAGACATGTAAGTAAGAATGAATAGAAACAGCAATGGACCAGCTCAGCTCATGGCATAACAAATACTTGTAGGATGTACCTGTAACACGAACTTCAGAAACAGACTCCCCAAAAGGTTTCTGCCCCATTCTTCTCCTTTTTTATAATAATTTTCTCTTTATATCCTACTGACTGAAATACGAGGGCCCTGTTTCAGTAAGCTCAGACCTCAAGAAAAAACCTTCACTGTTTCCCTTGAGTCTTCAAAATTAATTCAGGGACATAGCATGCATGGTCTACTCTTTCAGTTACTCAATGATTTATTAAAATTATTCTGGTCTTAAAATATATCAGTGTTTTCTTCTCCCTCAGCATACAAATGATTCAGACTTATCTAGGGGCATGGAGACCTTACTTAGGAGTAAGAGCAACACAACTCATGCAAGCACTGGTATGTGAAAGATAACTTCAAGCTAACTTGGGCAAGAAGTTCACAAGCTGTCTGTACTTCAGTGCCCCAAAGCCTGGTACTAAGATTGTCCTTTGATTATGGACATTGGGTTGAAAGAGCAGTTATGGTTGGATTCTGGGCTTTTCCAGCCACTAACAAAGGTTTAGGAGGTTTTTCAGGAGCTTTTAGAATACTCTCTGCATTTGTAGCTTTAGAATGCTAAATAAGTGACTTGATTTCCTTTTACCAAAAAAGAAAGGCTAGTTTCAACATGGCATTTTTACACACATAAACAGTTGTTTCTTCTAGTACAATCTCAGGGATTAAAAAATTCTCAATAAGGAAGTTTGCTAACTTTCGAATTAATCTAGCCTATTCCACTATTTTTGAAATATTAACAATATTAACAAATAAAATATTTATTTAAATACATATTGGAACAAAACCAGCTCTCTGTGAATATGAATACTTGTTAATTTGTACAATTTACTTGCAATTAGCAGATAGCAACATCGTTGGATTATTTTGTAATTGTATGAGAGTAAAAGTTTATTTACTCCTCATGGAGTAAGTATCAAAAAGGAAGTTTATACACTTTTTTTTTTACTTCATGTTTTTATGCTACTTTTCCATTACTTCTCTTAACAATCTCCACAGTTGGATTGAATATCTTCCTTTGCCTTTCTCATATTAGATCTCCAAATCACTAGACGGTGACAAAAGGTGATTGTCAATTATTAACAGGGAGTTGTCTGTACTTGTTTTACATTTTTACAAGTGCTGCATAATTTGCATTATTCTTAAATGGCATTTTGCAGAAATTGAAAAGCTATCATTTTCTTAACTATATTTTCCCAGTCATAACCATGGAAGAGTTAAAAAAAGTTATTACTCTGGTGCTGACTCACTTCTCATTGCCTCTGAAGACACTAATGTTAAATGAGTATGAACAGTAGGTTTATAAGGTATTTTAACCATGAACTGAGCAATAATGCATTGATTTGAATTCCAGTTCAAAAAGTTTACTTTTTTTTTTTTTGCAGTTGAAAAACTGCAAACACCTTCTTCCATAATTTAAAGAAGGGAATAAAACAGACTGTAATCTTATTTTCAAGTGAGAGAAAAGTATCTTGCCAAATGTGAAGAGTTTTCACTGAATCAAAGATCTTTTTCTATAGATCATAAAACATAAAATTATACCTTTTAAATACTGTTCTGTAACATCTCTTTAGCAAAAGTGGATAGCAGTTGTTCTAGTGATAGAATCTAATAGTTTGGTAGGAGCCCAGACTGATGCTTAGTCAATTTGCTTCTGTCAAGTATTTATACAGCATTTTATCCCAGCGCATCCATCACACATGGGGAAAAAAAAAAAAAAAGCTTGCTTTGTTATGTTTGTTTGGTTTTTTTATGTTTGTTTTTTGTTTTGTTGCTTCTTTCAAGTCAGTATGTGCCAGGAGATAAGTCCAGGCCAAATTGCTCCAAGCCAAACACCATAGCTCTTAGTGGGAAATAGATTAGAGAAGATTTTTCTAAGAATTTTCTTCTATGAAGTTTTGGAATGGTATTTCCCTTTGCAAGCACATGCAGACCTGCTAGAACTGCACTGAATTTTCTACTAGTGCAAGTTTTTTGGAAGACCTGATTTTTTCACTTAATGCATCTGACCATCTCACCCATGTCCCTACCCTCTTCTTAAAATAACTCAGTATTGTAACAACCACCTTCTGGCCTTCTCTGGTAAATGGCCTATCAACTAATTTCATAGAGTTAAAATTAGAGGCCAAAAAGCTTCACTCAGCTTGGCAGGGAATTAAAAAAAAAAAAAAAAAAAAAAAAAAAAGCATAGCTTCACAGCTTTTTTCAACATAACTTTGTTTATTTTTATATGTAAGAAGACATAAATCACATGAAGCTGGGCCTGTTTTTGTGAGACTTCAGTCCCCAAAATACCACCAGCATTATAATCATAGAAACAGGAGTCTGTAGAGGCCATCCCAATTTAGCTAAAGTATTGCTCTCCTGACACTGTCATCCCATAAACACAAAGCTCTTCCTATTCTCGGCTCCCACTTGCAGTTTATAAATAGCTGTGGTGGTTTGTGCAAAAACAGGTTGCAAACAAAATTAAAGGAACCAGCAGTTGGAAACAACCTACTTTTTTCCTGGGGTCTAATTGCTGTTTGTACTGCTGCAATGACCAGCCTCAAAGCACTCCAGTGTCCTGTGTGCTTTATAAATGAACTATGTCCTTTTCCTCTTCTTCAGGATTTTGCATCATTAAATTGGTGTCCATTAATGGTAGGTTGTTCATAGAGCAATTGAAATTACAAATAATTTTCCTTATTTTTTCTGCATGCTACCATCCTTCATGATTCTTCAAGCAACATTTCTGACTGGCCCAAAGACAGGAAGTGAACGTTTGGTGGGATGAGGGCAGAGGAGTTCCTAATGTCCCTACAGCAGTCAGGAGGTACCACACGGCCCCAGTGCAGCAGGAGTACAAGGAGGAGCTCCCAGTTACAGGCACTGGCACACAGCCCGAGTCATCTGGGCTGCCCGAGGAAGGGCGTCATCAAACTGGACTTTGTCTGGCCAAGACTTGTGGGACAAAGAGCAGTTTATAAAGGAAGCAATGATATTAAAAATCTCAATAGAAAAATGCTGGACTTCTGCCAATCAGCGTATTCAGAGCTTTGGGGACTTTTAAAGTGTTAAGTTTTCCCTTGCAAGGGAACTCCCCTCCATATGTACTCCTTCGCTTTTATTTTTTCACAGAGATGGTGTTAACCTCACAAAAATCCAGTAAGCCTATAGTCAGACAGTTCTTCCCCCAGAAGTTCTACATGGTGTCTATCAGGTCTGCTCTTAAGACTGAACAGCACCTGTTTTTCCAATAGTTTGCTCCTGTGCCCTCCCTGTCCCTGGTATTTTCAAGTTGACACCCTAAGCCTAAAATCTTATTGCATCCTCTATTAAAAGAAGATCTGAAAAGAGACTCAATATAAATATTCAAACAGTTGGTCCCAGGAGTGGCTTTCAAAACTGAGGGTTTGGCAACCACATGACATACATAGTACATAGTACATAGCAGTAAGTGACTTAGAATGACAACACAACGTGATACCCTGCTGCCCAGACAATAAAACATCCGAGGATAGTGACATGTCTGAAATCCATCCTGTCCAGAAATGTTGTGTGACATGCCAGACAACATGCCAGACAGGCATTCCTGCCCCTTCACAATCCACAGTTGTCAATCCTTGCTTGAGAGAAGGCTGGAGCTGTATTTATTCCTTTCCTTCTACACTGCAGTGGCATGGCTCCTGCATAACTGCCTTGATGTTAACACTCTGCTAAAGGAGGGAATGGCTTAGGTTTAATATCTGCCTTCAGCCTCATACATATCTCTTCTATTTTCTAGAGAATTTCCTAATTGACACGTTAATTGTAGGTGGTAAATAAGATTCCAGAAAGAATTCTAAGAATTCTAATAAGGTTCCAGAAAGAACATCTAAATACTAAAAAGGAAGAATAGAGGTAATTAGGAATTTACAAACCAGTCAGCCAACTGCAATTCTCAGAAAAATATTGCAATAGACAAGTAAACAATACCAATGCCTTTAAGGGATAGCCTAAAAGTCTTTTAGAGACTCCCTGGCTATCTGGCTAATCTGATTTAATCTCCTTCTAAACCAGACAAAGATCATACATATTAACTTACCAAAAGTTTTTTGATACTTCCACGTGACTTTATTAAAAGCAATTACATAAAAATATCTTGATTAAACTAAACGAAAATGGGTGCAAAAACACTTGGGAAACAATTTCAACCTCTTTATAAAATTAAAATTAATAGTTCCATGTCCAAAGCGAGAGATGATTGAGTATAGAACCAAAGACATTTTCTTTATATCAGATTCTATCAATAATGTGAATAAGTAAATTATCAAGTAAAAGAGTAATTTATTACAGTTGTACTTTATATTAGGCTTTGAAGAGTATACAAGCAGATTGAAATCGGAATATGGATGCTTGAATAAGTTGAAGGATAGATCAAGAGAGAAAAAAACAAAAAAAAAGAAAAAGAAGCAGACAAATGCAAAGTATTATTCTGTTTAGTTTACTAAAAGTGAAACTGCAAGATGACTTGGCAAAATTTCCTCAAGAAAGAACCTGCAACTTACAGGGGCTCATAAACCAAAGTGAATCAACACTGTCTTATCCTTGTGAAAAAATAAGCCATACTGAGATGCTTAAACAACTGTATTGCAGATACTATATTAGTAACATGTAATTAAATTAGTGAACACATTTTAAAAGATCAGTTTTAGCCTTTATAAGTTAGGGAAATATTTACTGAAAACCAAGGCACTTACGCTGCATGCCTCTGTTTTTAACCAGATGACCAACTGCTACCAACAGGAAGCTGGGCATTAGCAAGTCTTCCTTTAAACTCTTCAGTTCAGAAGAAAAGCATTGACAAAAAGCAAATAAAAGCAAATATTAAACTATTAATAGTCAACTTAGACTTTTAAAAAATTGTGCTTCCAATTTACAAAGGCCTTAACACAAAGATCAGAAATCATCACATACTTTGTCCAGTGAGCAGAAAACCTTTTACTTACATAAAGTAAACTTAATTTTGGATGATAGGACTTCCCTCCCAAATTACAAGATGTCAGACTTTGATAATCAACAAATATAATTTATTATAGGCACCAAAATGTGTGGAAAATAATGCTTCCTAAGGTTTGTATTTCACATTAAAAGGCCTGGCAAACCTAAACTCTTGGTCCAAAATCGTACCCAAATTCTTTCATTTCAACACTGTGTATGGTTGAAATAATATTTTTAAATCATATGTTTCAGGACTGAGCTATTGAACCTTTTAGATAAGCAGAGGAAAAAAAAGGATTCAATCTGGCTGAACATCCCCAACAGAAGGCAGCAAAACAGAATCTAAATTCCTTTTTGTTTCACAATAACTAACATTATGTCTACAGTTCAAATAAAGTCACAGCACAGAGATTCATTAACCCAACAGTTGAGGGTTTTGTCCCTTCTAAATTGATATTGCTAGCCTTTTAGTGTTCAGTCTTATATTATGCCAGATTGCTTAAAATATGTTTGAAATATATTAGACCTCCTTGCCTTTTTAAATCCAGATATTAGAAATAAATTACTAATTATTAATGCACTTTCCTATAATGTTTGAGACTTCTGTTTAAATCATTATCCATAAACAAACTGATGTAACTTCCTACTCAGGATAGCAAGACTGACTACTAGAATTCAGAACAGAATTTGTGATGGGGCAGTGTACTGGAGCACTGATAATGCTGCTCTATTACGATTATAAAACATAAATAATCAGTGAGCTAAAGACCAAAAGAGTAGGAAGGTAGGCAGTTCACTAACAGGTTGGCATATATGTTTCAGCAAAGGTTTTTGCATCTTGTTGGAGAGGCTCTAGTCACTCATTATGCATTGAAGATGTGGTACAGTCTGAGAATTAAGGGAGTCTTCTGAGAGATGCAGACTCAAACCCCAGAAGATGGATGAGATTATTAAATTTAAGGTCTTGCCCTGTGCACTGACCCTGCAGTATTAGGCCAATACAGGAACATAGTTGTATTTGAAAACCATGTGAGGCCCCCTTTTCTTTTATTCCTCCTTTTTTTTTTTTTTTTTTTTTTCTTTCTTTACAAGTACACAAATCATTTTAGGTCCAATAAACCTTTTAATGCTGCAAAAATGAAATGAAATTATGATGGATTCTGTTCTTTTTTGAAACCTTATCAAAGAAAAGATAACTAAAGAATTAACCTATTACATAGAACAACTCAAAACAAGGGTCAGAGTATGGGAACAGATACCTCTCAGAACTGAGCTGGACACATAGCATGGTTTTAGACACTGATGGGGTACTTTTTTTGGATAGGTGATATATTAGAGCCATTGGTAAGGAGAGTCCATGCCACTCTAGACTGGTAAGACTCAGGTTACCTTATGTGACCAGCTTTAAATATAGGTGCTTATTCTAATTGCTCATTCTTTTTCTATAGTCCCAATAAATACTGCTGAAAAGCAATTTATCCCATCTTTAACATTCATGTCAGAACAGGATTTATCAGCTTCTAGAAGGACTTCTCTCACTCTCTGAATTATAGAAAAAAACTAGACCACTCTCACATTTGGCAACTAACTCATGGGGCAAAAGAAAGCTGGATGTCTCCTACCATGGTAAGTTTCTACTTGAGCTGCAGCCCAACATTAGCTAGTCAGTTTTTCTACTTAAAGGGAAATTATTTTGATCTAGCTTTAGTTAAATGTCAGAATTTGTGTAAATACCAATTCATAAGTTTACTTCTGATTAGTGTATTTTATAATTTGGTTTCCTGTTTTGTGTTATAACTTATAATATGCACATTTATGAGTTTCCCTGTAAGTCACTCTCTTAAGGTAATTACAGCTACTTTGAAGACAACATTTACATCATTTTTTCCTAATAATAACATAACAGAAGAGAGATCATAAGGATACAAATATGTAAACTGGAAAGGACAAATCAGATCAGGGGAATTTTGTAAATACAGGATAGGAGAAATATAGAGTGTAAGGGAGAAGACCAGCTGATCCCTAAAACTAAATGTAAAACTGTAGTCCTGATCATTCAGCAGGGTTAAATAGAGAAAATGTTCTGAGGTTGAAAACTGTAATCCTCAAAGAATGCTCTAAAGAAGTCTGAGGTATCTGGGGGTGCAAGACAGAGGCTTGAGATTACAGGAATAAATAAAAAAACTCTGCAGTCTTGGGTCAAAGAAGATAAAGAAAACAATATTGCT
Organism: Muscicapa striata striata; assembly: GCA_030060385.1. Lineage (NCBI taxonomy): Eukaryota > Metazoa > Chordata > Aves > Passeriformes > Muscicapidae > Muscicapa > Muscicapa striata. The sequence goes on along the minus strand of JAREIS010000133.1, from coordinate 1,259,283 downwards.
GGTAGCTATAATGCCAGCAGACAAAAAGCAGAAGGAAGGGTTACCAAACACAAAGAAAGTGAAAATCCTTAAAAATACAAAACTTGTACTGCAAGTAGAGAAAGCAGCACACAAAAGTAGTTAAGATAACTCATAATTGTATCAGTGAAGAATGCAGGCCACTTCAGTTTCTAGAGAATGAATGGATTTGACTGAAGCAGTGTGTGAGCAAGAAAATTGTAAGCAGGGACCTTTAGGACCCTTTTTTCATTACTGTGATGAATTAATAGGTAATTTTAAAAATTAATTTTGTTAAAGCAGTGTTATCCTCATAGTGTTAGTGTTTATCAACTGACAGAAGCAGTAATTTACTTTACTGGTTATTTTTTTCACCTGCAGGCTGTACTGATAGCTATTCCCTTTTTGTGTAACTATTCAGTATTTTTAGAAATATTTTGTCAAATACCAGAGTATCTTTTAAAAATGTCTCTCTCTTTAAAAAAAATATTAATTTTGTGGTTATAAACAAGAATTTTATCCCCATGTTTGCCTATTTTTTCCCTCCTTTTGACTGCAGCCTCGCTAAAGAAAGACAGCTTCATCCTTTAAGAGTTGGTAAAACTAATTTAAGTTTTATTCCTCTCCCCTGCAGTTTTTGTCTGCTATATCTTTCAGCGAGCCATGCTGACTCCTACTGACTCCATTTTTAGTCTCCTAGTCCTTCTCATGTTTTGAACAGGAATCTGTAGCATGTATTTAAGGGTGTGAATTCCCTTATGCTGGAACTGTCTAAAGTTGAGCATCCCCAAGTGACTATTCCCTCAGAAAACTTGACTTATGCTCTAAAATAATACAGATAATTTTGAAAAGTAATCTTTTAAACTAAAGGGAAACTTCCAAAGGCAAAATATACTTTTTGCTTAACTGTTTGATCAGATATAAAGTCACAGTTACTTGTTTCCCAAATTAGTATTGTATGTTAGATTGCGCTTGAATAAAGCAGAGTAAAATCTGACTAAATATTTCAGGCTATTTACTGAAAGAAGACTAAAAAGGATATTGTCCTCCCTAAGTAAAGACGGTCAAATTACAAAGAAATTAGGAAATAGTATAGGAAAAAAGCCCCAAATATGAGCAGTGGAAAAGTATTTATGATCAGTTTTATTCATAATGGTACCTTATGAAAAAATAAGTCAAGATTCCTGCATTCCCCTGCAATGTATTTTATTCAATTTGGAGAAAAATTGGTAGCCTTTATCTTGTACAAGCAGCGCTTGGTTCTGAAAGCTTCTCTTCAAGTCGAGGCTTACTGGATCACTAATAGGATGAGAGGCTTCAGAGAATGTATGGATGAGACCAGCCTTATGAGCCTTACAATAAAGGCAGCAGAGCATCCACTGAGCAGCATGATGAGCTTGTTTCCAGAGGTTGTCTACAAAGTTTGTAGTGTTAATCCTCAGGAACAATGTCTGTAAAGCTCATTGCCTAGACATTTGAAAATGTCTCCAGACTGCTTCTTGCTTGCAGGAAAATGATTAAGTAAAATTAGATTTTGAAATGTATATTGGAATTTTATTATGTTTTCCACAATTGAGTTTATTTAAATACTGGGATTTCTAATAAAATTACAAGCTACAAGAATAATGTCAGTAAATTTTGGAGTCTGGTTTCTTTTAAAAGTATATTTTACACAGTGAAAATGTAAGAGTCTGCTTCTAAGCGTCCTTAGTTATCCTAAAGTACTGCAGAAAAAAAAAAAATCAGTTTTACATTAATCTTGTCTGCATCCTAAGAATTTTGTTCTAATAACTAGGAGGCTTTTGCATCAAGTTTCTTTTGATATATTGAAATGCTTCCATATCTGACAAAGAATGTGCAGAAAATAGTGTCTCTACTGGCACTTGAAGAGCTTCTTCACTTTTTTCTATCATTGCAAACATTGTTAATCTGAAATACTTGTTAAGACATATTTAGTTAGACTAAGCAGTTAGCTCCGTATCTGCCTACTCCCTTTTCCTCCCTTCCAAAGGTCAGCTTCAAGAACACGAGTTTCACTACACACAATTATCCACAGTGGGGTGTGTCACACATCAGAGTATTTCAAATCTACTCAGGCAACCTTAAACCAAACTATCACCAATATCTACAATTCCATAAACCAAGCAAATCCTGACTACACAACAGTGCACTTGCTTACTCCAGTGGTTATGATGCTATTTACCAGTTTACATACTGCCATTCTGAGTGGTGTATCTCTAAGAACAAATCAGATTACTTTTCCTTTATGGCTCTAAGGACAGTGGTTATTTTAGCTTGCCACCACAGACAACTGAGCTACTTCTGGCCCCTATAGCTCTGCATCACAGACACATTAAACATGCTGTCCCAATTATGACTGTTTATGTTATGATGCAGACATCCATGTGATGCTTCATGTATTTTGGACAGAACCGAAATGTGAAATCACCACCATATTTTCACGACAAAATGGGTGGCCATGGAAACTGCTGGAATTGTTACTCTATCCCCAAGTATACACTGGTGTTTCAGGTAGGAATTGTGCAATTTTACAATGGGAACATTTAAACACAGATAGGGAATACTTGCAGAGGCTCCAGAATTTTGCATCATAGCAGATGGAGTAACAAATGTGTTCCTCTCTTCTTGGTGTGGAGATGCTAACTCTCATGATTAAAAAAATTATCCATGTGGCATCACAAACACATTGAAGTAAAGGTTTCAGAGAATAGGATTATTGGTAAAATGCATATGTCTACAGCTGGTAGTTCTGAGAGCACATATGAGTATGTGATCTGCAGGAATATTAGGAATATACAGTTTTGGCCTTGATGGCAGGTTCAAGAATACTAGTTTGAAAAACTTAGAAAGGTACGTGGCACTAGGGGTATAAAAGAGGCAGCTCTGCATAAAGAAATGTGCACAAGCAAACTACAGTGTATTCAGTTATATTTTCAGTGGGGTACAACTCCCTACCATTAGTTTGGTATGTATTATTTTGACCAACAGTCTGCTGACCAAAGTAATATTCTTACTGTGCAAGCCCTGGAAAATAATAACATAATCACACACATAGCAAAGGCTGGTGCAGAGATCATCTGGCAGATTGGAAGCAAAATAGCCTTAAGACCTGGAGTGCCATTGGAATGTAATTTATGTCACAAAAAGTACATGTTTATTGATAGCCTGACACAGCGTACCTGCTCTAAGACTAAACAGAAGTCTTTTTTTATGACAAAGACTTAACATACTTTTGATCTGCTGAACCAGTTTACTCAAGCAACAGACAAAAGAAATTAGGGATCCAAAACAATTCCAGCACTAGATCACAGAGGGTGACAGTTCTCAGGTGCTTTCTTGTTTAAATCCAAATACAAAATCCACTACATTTTTAGGACATTTGGAGAATTACTTGTCTTTTCCTTACAGCTTACAGCTTCCATCTTAATTTTTAAACACATATAATTTCTTCATTTAGATTAATACTAGTTAATCTCCCTTGTTTGTGATCTTTAGATCATAAAATTATACATATTTCCTAGTGATTTGTTTTTCCGGTTAAATCGAGCACAGGTCTGACAATTAAAATATTATACAAAAGAGAAATGTTCACTAATCTAAGGAACAACAAAAGGACACATCTAGATACCAAGAAAACACGTTTTCGATGGCATGTTATAAATTTCCTTCTTGTATAATAATTTTGTCATTTAATGGTATAAGTTCATATTTAACCATGGAATAAGATTGCATAAGAGCTTTCATTACCAACTTTAGCCTTTATTTTTCAATTTTTAATTAAATTCTCATAAATAAGATGAAAGGCAATGACTTTTAACAATAACGGGATTCCAACAGTAAATGACAAGATAAACTTTGAGTCTAGTGACAGTACAGCATATCAGTTGGCAAAAGAATACAGGGAGTTATACAAGTGGATGTGCAAAATTTTCCTGTCTCAATAAATTGCTATTTTGCTGCACAAAACAACATCAACAAATCCCACAGAAAAATCAATGAGCATTCCTCCCTAGCAACAGAGAGGAAAAAATCAGGAGCAGTGTGAAGAGGATGCTGAACAGGCAGCAAGTGACTGATAGCTGCAGTAATCTGAACAGACTGAGCAAAAAGATTGCAGTTTATTTCTGGCTGCAGCACTAATAATGCAAGGCAATAAAATATGTAGTTTACATTTTAGAAACAAAGACAAATTAATTTTCACATTTACCCAAAGAAACTTTTCAAAAAGGAAAAATTATGAGTCTTTTTAATTGCTGTACACTCTTGTAATTGCCATTAACATATTTGCTATTACTATTAAGAGTACCAGTTTAGCAGGTTTCATGGGTAGCATTCCTGAAAAACTGTAGCATCAAAAAAAAGAAGCATTTGAACAGCTGCTGTATAGGATTCTTATACCAAAATTTCCTAAAAAGTAATAGTAAATATGGAAAGCACAATTAGCACCAATGGCCCATTTCGTCATCCCTGTGGCAGGGCTATGATTTTCCACTAACATACTTGAGAAAATATTCCCAAGCTGTCAGCTCAGACAGCTTCCTAAGATAAATGCTGTGATATATCCAAGAATGTCAAACCATTGGACTGTTCCAAAATTAGGAGAAAACCTAATTAAATTAAATTAAAAATATCCAGTCTTCCCAGTGTATCGGCTTTATTTACTCCAGGAGGAATAAACTAGCAGATATGTTGTAAAAGAGCCTAACAGAAAATTTACTTGTAAACAATACTGTGCAAATATTTTCTGAAATGATTCATCTTTATAATTACTCCTGTAACACTTATATACTATCTACTCAGATTATATGTTGCCTAAGGGCCAATTATGAATGTGCCACTTGCCAAGTGACTATTAAAGCATGTGTCTATAAAAGATCATAATTCCTTCAGTCATGAAAAATCCTTCTTTACCACATCTTCACAAAATGTTTTGCTTTGCCCACAAAATGGGCATTATGGAGACAATTCTTTTATTGAACAGAGAGAAGCAAAATGAGAAATTCAACAATTTTTTTCCAAAAAACAACTGAAAAGGGGCTTCACATTGGTTGCATTTGTGAAGTCTCAGTAGTAGTGTTCTAATCCCTCTGACCAGTCCAGGGCCAAAATAATAAGGGTTCCAGAAAGAAACCAAAATGACCTTCTCTTCAAAATACAGAAATCAGTTCTGGTGCTGAAAATGGAAAACAACTGCCATTATCATGAAAGCATATAGACAAGATCTAGCCCAAGATCACAATGCTATACCAGAAACCTTTAACATACAACACTTTGTATACAAAGTGCTCATTTACATGAATGGTGAATGTGTTAAAGTCCCATAATGAATTCAGAGTATTCTTTTTTATAAATCTGCATGGCCAAGGATGCCAAACAAATATGAAGAATACACTGCAAAGTCTTTCAATTTTGATAGTGTGCTAGAGCATCACAAATAGATTTCCTACAGTAAAAATCCTGTATCCCTCTTCGAGCACACCAGCACAGAAATTTCCATAGCAGAAAGGCTCCCCTCTAGCACAGGTGTGTGCCATCAATCTCACAGCAGAACAGTGCTCCTTAGGTGCTATTTGCCAGCAGCAGAGGGCTCCAGGTGTGCTCTCACCATGCGGGCCCAGGCCGTGGGAGCAGAACCACATCCTGACCGTGCTAGTGACTGAAACTTGGGATGTAGGAGAGAAATTAACTAATGTTTAACAATCATGAGACTTTTTAAAGAACCCGAGAAAAGAAAGAAGATTGAAAAAAAGATTTTGACTGAAGACATCCATCAAAAAAATAAAGAGGAAAACATGCTAGAGGGGAGAATAAATGAGACCAAGCTGCAGAAATGAAGTTGATCTAGCAAGAACTGACAACAGCAAGAGACTCAGTAATTTAGGGGGTTTTTATACACACAACAAAATTATAATCAGTGGAAAAGTAAAAAGAAGCATTCAGTTAAATTATTAATAATATTAAACATTAGAAATATTAAAAGCAGAATTTTTAGTTACAGCACAATATGATAATTCTACAGCTCCATTGAGATATAAATATCATAAAGGGTTTGAACTAACTAAAAAACCTGAAGTAAAGCATTTTTTTATTAAAAGTCTTCTTTTCCTGCTAAATTTGCAACTTCAAGATGTAAAAATCTGTATTTTACAGTTTATGATCTCCTGTACATCACAGTATATGAAATTTAACCCAGTAATTCCTGTACTGAAGCCAGTAACTTGTATCTTCTTCAACTTCAGACCAAGTGAATTTGTCATACATTTATAAACCAAGCTACCTCACTCTTCAAATTAAGAAATCTTTAGAGGCCTGTATTTTCTCCTTGTGAGATTCCACTGCATCTACATTTTGAGTTAAACAGGAAGAATCCTTTGTATATCTCACTGTTTCCAGTCTTTGAACATTTTCTGCAGATTTGCATTCTCAAAAGTATATCACTCTCTCTTCTGTGACACAGCTGTGGACCTGCCACTGTCAAACACAAATCGACACTGCCCTGCAGTCCCTTCCACTCCATTATCCTGTTCACCAGAAGATCACAAAATCCAAGAGACCCCACCTAACCTGAAGAGGGAGGCAAAAAAGGGCTAAGAGGTGGAGCAGAAAGTATAAACAAGGCACATGAAAAAGGCCACACACAGGCTCCAGATGAATTGGTTGGGGTTTTACATGTATCAGGAAATCAGGTAAGGTCTGTGGTCAACAGACTTGCACGTGGTAATGGATTGGTATGGATGTTATTAAAAAAAAATAAATCCCTCTACTCCTCACAATTGCATATCAGATATCTAAGGAACACAGAATAATAATTTTTACTGTAACCAAAGCACTGCCCTGGGAGTCCATATTGACTTGTCCATTATAATGCCTATACTCCTTTAAGAGTAACAAAAAATACTCTTGAAAACTTATAAATCTTGCTTGTGTTCCTTGTTCTACATGTATGACTTTGCAAGTGTCGGTACTAAAAACATTTTTGAGTGAATACAAGTTACTAAACAGTCTAGATTACTCTGAAGAGCTATGCTGGCATCGTTGCTACTTGCTATTCATCAGTCTTTGCATCAGTCACACTTGTTTTTTAGACTGATCTTTGATTACACTCCTTTGATAAAGCTGTTTGAAAACATGAACATTTAGTGTTACAGCTCTGCAGTTACTTTTATGCCAATCATGTAATCTTATCAAAGCATTAAGCTTGCTTTCTTGGTAATAGCTGTTTTCCCTAGAACTATATTGATTTGCATTAATTACGTTCTTGTCCATTAATTATTTTTTGTTTTAATCTGCTTAGCCATGTATGAGTTTTCTATTAGATGACAGTCTAACCCAAGGGTAATCAACTTACCTAATGTTTTTACACATTGGCATGACACAGGCATGTGTCATGAGGGCACAACCCTCAGAAACCTCTACACAAAAGGCTACAGTAAATATCAGCAGATCAAAGATTAGTAGAACCTTCAGTGTATACATTAATTCAATACATATAGACTAGTAACAGACATGACATCAAGATCTATACAAAATCCCCAATATCACTAAAAATTAAAATATTATTAGTCTATATACACATAATTAAACTATCTCCAACTGAACAAATTCAGATTCTCACATTCATTTCCAGTATACAATTGTTTGTGGGTTTTTACCCTAATGTCATGTTACAGAAGGCCCAGACAAACATTAGGAACAACTGACTGATTTTTAGGGGGACTAAAGAAGTTACATGTCTGCAAAAGACAAGGATATTGATAACCAGTACTTTTCTTTAGTCTGAGTAATATTTATATAAGTTGGTATATATATATATTTAAAACATAACAGTAATATTTTAAAGTTTAACTGACATGAATCCCATAGAAGTAACACTCCCCAAAAAAAGAACATATATAGTAGCAATAAATTAAAACCACTTCAAAGTGATACATGGTCTTGGTGTGACTGCATGTTGAAAACTACTTCCTGTTCTGGTCCCTCTGACTGAAAAATAATATAATGGAACTTTTATAAGTACAGAAAGGTTGACAAAGATGACCAGAAGTAAAAAAAAAAAAATCCCCAATTATATTAAGATTCCCCTTCTTTACAAAAATGGTTAGCAAAGCATATAAAATATTTACACTTTTACATAAAGGGATTAATAGGGATTTTTTTCACTATTTATTTTCACCGTTCTTAGGAGAAAAAGCAATCATAAGGTATAACTCACAGTTTGGATTTCTGAAACTTTGGTATGCTTTAAATTTACTGTTTTACTACACAACTGCCTATTAAAACATCCAAAAACTTTTGAGAATAGTCATCTAGGTAAGGACATTCACTCCATGCCCATATTTTCTTTTTCATTCCCACTGCTTCAAAAATGTAGTCAAGCTTTTTCCTATTATAGCCTCTTACCATAAAAAGTATTGTATTAATCTTCCTAATACAAGATGGTGATGATCACATCTTTGCTTTTTGTACTGGTAGTATCAATCTCTTCTGATTATACCCCACAGATTTCTCTTTTCAAGCATTTATTTCATTCTTATATTTTAAGTTCCTTAGGAGTCTCACCTCTTTCTGTTTCCTCAACCCACTTTGTTTCATGAGTTCACTCACTAACTGGCACCTTGTAACTATCCACTTTCTCTCTCCCCTACGCATACCTCTGATTCTGTCCTATATTATAGGAGATGATGGTAGTCTCCAAGTACCTCTTTCCATCTCAGATCATAAAATACAGGAACTGCATATTAAGTGACAACTAGTATGACACAATCACAACTAGGGGGAACAGATAGGGTCAATTTAATAGAAGTTATTATTATATCGTTAAAATGATCCAGACATTCTTTACTCAAAAAGAAAAAAGGTCCTTTTAGACCAGAAGTTTTCGGAGCTAAATCCTTTTTTCTTTGGGTATAAAATTTCAGAGAAACTACCAGACTTATTTTCAACATAAACTTGAGTTTACACTGCTGGAGCACTGCTAGTTTACATTGCTAGAGCACTCAAAGGATGTTGCAGCAGAAAGTAATTTGATTTTAAAATCCTGAACAGTTTTTTGTGCAATGAAGCAGTAAACAAAACCTTGCATTGTTGGAGGAAAAAGCCCTAAATACAAAAACCAAACAGCATGGATTAAAGCAGGTAAAGACCTGTTTAATAATAGAACTCTGTGATTCAGAGCAAATTCCTCAAACTTTACTAATGATAGAAGTTATGTTGACTTTATTTCTTTATTCCCAAAACCTTCCTATTGTTGCAACCATCAAAAAGTAAACAATATTCCAAGCAGCCATTAACCTTGGGATTATCTCATTTTATAGCATTCTGAGCATGCTTTCAAGAAGTTTTATATGGAGAAGGGGCAACAGCTGCGAGTTCACCAGACACGTGCTCTAAGTCAGTAAGTACATAACACAATGTAAATAAATACAGCCCAGATCTATTTATAGCCCAGAGAAGCTAAGTACATTATCCTAGCAGAGACATGGCTCCGGGTTAGAAATTAGCTTATGGTCTCCTGAAGCCAGGTGGAGAGAAAGACAGTAGAGGCATGTCCTGAATAGCACATCTCTCACATATCAGATACCATGAAAACCTCTGGACAAACCACAGCTTTTGCAGGTTCTAAAAAACCAGGACATTTGGGCAAAATCACAAACCAGCCATGCCTTTGTGTTGGGCAATACTAACTTGAGAAGACTCAGATTGGGGCTGTTAATTGTTTATATCAAAACCAACTTCTGCAAGCTATTGTAATCTGGATAGTAGCAATAAAATTACATTCAGAAGAAAGACTTAACTGGTTAAATACAGCTAGAACAGCTTCAAACGAACTCAAGCTAAAAATAGGCTGTTATTTCAGGAGGCTGGCAGTGACCCACACGGAGGTGCCTCCCCGGGGCCGGTGCCCAGCCGGGGGTGCAGGCCCCGCCGCTGTCCCTGCCGCTGTCCCTGCGGGGCGGCAGCGATACCATCGGCGCTTCCCAGCGCCGGCGGCACCGCCCCGAGTCCGCCCTGCGGGAGCCCCTGCGCCGGGGAGGCGAGAGGGAGCACGAGGCTGAGCCAGCCCTGCTGTTCCTACAGCGCTTCTGGCCTACTGGGCTGAGCTCCCATCTGCAACACCACAATCACTGTTCTCATCTCGACTTAAAAGACACAGGGTAATCTGCGGGCTGAACGCCCCAAGAGCTTCCTGTCGGCATTGAACTCGCCAGAGCGGTTTTGCAGCCCGCGGGCGAAGGGGCCGACGGATTAAACCCACGCGGGGCCGGTCCAGCGCCCCCGCGGACGCGCCGCGGGCGTGTGGCGCGGCCCGGTCGTCCCGGTGGCCGGGCGCTCGGGCGCCCAGCCTCCGGCGCCGCTCCGCCCGGCGCCGCCCGCAGAGCCGCCCGCCCGCCGCAGCCGCTGTATGGTCCTTCCCCGCGCCGCCGCCGCCGAACCCCCGCCGGCAGCTCCGCGGCCTCCAGCGCCTCCTCCTCTTCCTCCTCCTGGTTCTGCTCCTCCTGCCCCCGGCGGTGGCGCCCGCAGCCCGGCTGTATGATCAGGCTACAGTCTTCAATGAGTAACCATATTCCTGTGAGTGCCGCCCGCCCGCGCCCCCCGCCCTGGCCCCTCGCCCCGCTGGCCTCTCGGCTACCGCGCCTCTCCTCCCCCGCTCCCCCATCTCCTCCATGTTGTCTCTTTGTTCTGTCGTCGGGGCCGCGCCGGCTGCGGGCGGCTTTTCGAAGAGCCGGGCAGCGGCTCCCGTCGGGCGGGCCGCTGGGGAGCCGAGCCCGCCCGGCTGCGGCACGGCTCGGCCTCCCTCCCCGCCGGCGCCCCTCTCCTGCCCCTCCTGCTGGCGCCCCTCTTCTCTCCTCCAGCGAGAAAGGAGGTGGCGACCTCTCCGCGGCTCCTGGGCGGCCCGGACCGGGCACAAAGCCGCTTTGTGTCCTCGGCTGCCGCTTGCCCCGCCCGCCGGCCCGGCCTTCTCCCCGCCGGGCTCTGTGCGGCGGAGTCCGCCGGGCCAGGCCGGGCCGCCCGCCGGGAAGGGCAGCGCGGCCGCGGCTCCGCGCCCTGGGCCGCGCCGGGAGCCCCCTGCCGGGGAAGCCGAGCCGGGCGGCGGCTCCGGGGGACAAGATGGCTCCGCGTCGGGAGCCTGATCGAGGCGTGATGCGAACCCGTGACCGCCGCAGTAGGGGCGACGGCCCGGCCCGGCCCGCGGGGCGCTGTCACGGCCGGGACGGTGTCTCCGCGCCGGGGAGAGATTGGGACAGACAGGCCGGGAGTGCGGCACCCCGCGGCTGCGGGGCGGCCGTAGCCCGGGGCTGTCTGGGCAAGCCGGGGCTTGTCCGTAGGCGGCTGGCTGCCCGGCAGGTTGCCAGGCTTGGCCGCCGCGGCCGGCGCTCACCCCCCGCCGCGGCCCCACGTGCGCGGCTGCGGCCGGGGCGACGGCGGCCGGGCGGCTGCTTTGTCCCCGCCGTACTCGGGCGAAGAGTCCGTGCCCGCTGCGAGCGAGGACGTGAGTCCTTTCCAAAATGAGCTCTCTGCAGTAGAGGTGGGGAATTCGGGTGTGCAGCCGGCATTGTTCGGCAGGAAAAGTCCGCAGACGAGTCATTAAGTACGTGTTGAAGCGGATGTTTCTGTAGCAATGTGCCTAAAGCCTCATGAGCTCGAATATAGTCAAGTACAATTTTGACCGAAACTGCTTTTAAGACCTTGCCATCTGTCTTTTCAAGGAAGGCATTTCCTTTTGGAGCTGGATCACAGTTCAGCTTTGGAAGGTTTCACTCGCCAGTTTTTGGTTTGTTTTCCTTTTTTAACTACTAACCTAGTAATCTCTGTGCCTGTGCTGCGTGACTACAGGGCACAGTGTGTGTTTAAGCAGAAAAAGATCAAACAATGCACGGCTTGCTGGTGGTAGCATGCCCTCCAAAAGCAGGGGAGCAAGAAGGACAAAGAATTAATAAATTCAAGTCATCTACGACTATAGAAGCAGGATTGTTTGCTCACCGGTAGCCAGCTATGCACATTGCAAGTATTATGAGCTGACAATTTTACGGCTTTGGTGGCACGAAGGTCCTGAAATCTGGTGTTTCTCGTTTCTGCTGGAGACAACTTTCCAATATGTCTACCTGTATCTACTCAGTCTTTCGAAAGCAGTGACTCAGAAGTATGAACCCTGTCTCTTTGTAATCTCATAAAACTGCCAAATCAAGAAACCTGAAGATTACACCTGAATGTCAGCTTGTATTATTCCAGTGATAGAGCAGGAAAGGGTTTTACAGTTGTCTTACACGAACAGAGTAGTTTCAGGGGGGAAATGTGGAAGAGGTAATACAGAAATTGCACAGCTGTGAGAGGAAATATGAGAATGAGAAATTAAAATGCGTGGCAGATATAACAAGAGCCAAGGAAACAGGATATCGTTGTATTACTGAAACTAAATGTGTCAGTAAGACAGTAAATAAATATAAATTAGCCTTATCTAATAACTTTTATTAAGTGAAACTTTCGTGTTCTGGCAAAATACACGCCACATAAGAATGCCGGATCTGTCCCAGCTTGTAGGCTGACTGTAAGCAATCACTTGTTTTAAACATTAACCAGAAGACCCAGATAAGGGTATTACTGAACTGTAAGCAACAGATTGTCACTTTCTTCAAAAAATTAAAACTCACTCTTGTTGGATCAATGCAATAAATATTTATGTGTTAAGTGGAAGTCTTTACTGCTTTCTTCTCAGTTGCAACTTTTTGTTAGGCATTCATGGCTTAATTAAACTCAGTAAAACACATGCAGATGTTTATTGCTGTATGTGCTACATTTCTCATATTATTGGTTAAAATAGAATGGAATAGGTTTTTAATAGAATGACAGGATTTATGTAGTTTGCTATTGAATTTATAGTGTTATTTGGAGATTCCTTGCTTTTAGAAACTCAGGAGGAAGTGCTAGACCAAGAGATGGATTTGTTTCTGTGATGTCTAATTTTTTCAAATATCTGCTAAGGTTTCTTTGCATGTTGTTTTTGTGGTCCAAGCAGAAGAACTTTGAACCGAATCACATGGCCTCAGTTTCATCATCTCTAAAAGTTGCGTTGACTTGTTATACAGGAAGTTTTGAGATAATTTTTTCTTCTCCCTTCACTGCATACTTGCACCACAAGAATATCCTTCCAGCATAGAGCATGTCACAACAAATTTAGGATAAACCTTTGGATTCTCCTTTCCCATTGGTGAGATATGAATGTATTTTCATAGGCAATGGGTTGCTTTCCATGGTCTAAAATGGACAACGGATATCATAAGGACAGGCATTTATGTGCCCAGTAGATAGGAGGTGTATCTTGTCAAAAGTACCTTATGAGGGTGTGCTTCTACCTTGCATAATGGCTTCACAATTTGTACCCCTTACCCTCCCACTCTTGCCTGTTTGGTTTGGCAGTTGCTACTGAGGCCTTGAGGAAGTTGGAGATATTTGTCATTCAGTATCTTTTTGTTGGGTAGTAAGTTAGAACAATGAACTTCCTTGCAGGTGTTCTCAAATTGTTGTGAAACTTAGTTTATTTTTGTTTTCTAGTTTTAGTCGTGTGGTTTCAGTAGGCGAGTGCGTGTCAGGTCTTGATTTAAGAGAATGTGAGACCACATAGTTGGTTCTCGGCATAAATGTTTTCAGTCTATAAGCAGGTGGATTGAGCCGCCATGAGCCATCTTGCACATCATCTGAAGGTAGTGTCATATAACTGTGTTTACAAGTTCTTCTGTTTGCATGCTTTTCAAGATGCTACTGAGTTGTGAACGAGTGTCAACGGCCTGGGATAACCTTGCACCTCTCCACTTTCCCCATATCAATAATGAACTAATAGATTACTTTCATAAACCATTTTTGTCATATATGAACGATTGTTGCAAACCCCAGATAAACAGTCATGTGAATCTGCTTGTCAGTGATGCCAGGTACTTCAGCTTTCTGTCCCAGAGAAGGGCATGAATTAAAGCCTTCCTTTTCAAGATGGCTTCCTCCTGTTTTTACAGACTAACTTTCTCTAACTTCTCCTAGCTTGAGTTGTAGTATATCATACAATCATAATTAATGCAGCTATAATGGACGGGTTACCTTCTCTCAATAGGTGGCTCTGGCACATTAACTCTAGTTTTGTTTTCCAGGTTTCTTTTGATGGCTCTAGCAGTCTAAATGTTGGGTTTTCTGTTGGGATGGAAACTGCTACTTTTTCCAAAACCCTTCAGTATTAAATTTCCTCAAGGAAAATTTATATGTAAATCGAAAAGAACATGCTGGGGTACCCAACTTCATGATATAAATGATGAGTTGGTGTTACTCTATTAAAGAACCTTCTGCCTTCAACACTATGTGTTTGAGTTTCACTTATGCAACTTTTTGCTTTCATGCACTGTCTTGACTGTTTTGATAGCTTACCTACCAAAACTGTATGAGATAATACAGTAATTTTAAAGCTGTATTTCCAGGCTTTTTGAAAGCTCATGCATCATTTGAGTTCCCTCAAAGCCCGAGGGAACTGTAATTACTGCAACACTATTTTCATAGCTGATTTCTCATCTTCCAGGTCTTTTTGCTGAAGGTGGGTGTGAAGCCTTGTACTCTGGCTTAACTGCACAACAGAAACAGCATGCCCATGTACTCCTCATCTTTAATTTTTATTTGACTCCCAGAACAGAATGAAATTAGGTTGGTAAAGCTGTCTTGGGATAGTACAGTGTGTTGCTGCCTAAAGGAGTATGTCTGCCTGTGAAACTTTTCTGCTGGTATTGGTGAGAAGTGATGGCATTCACATCAAAGGAAAATGTGAGCTTTGGTCCTCTGTAGTGTGGCAGCAGTAGTTGCCAAGGCAAACAGTGAGGCTTAAGTACATGCCTGGTTAGGTCCTTAGATGTGTGAATTGGTAAGGTTCTGATGTGTTTAATACTGACTGTTAAGTCGTAATTAACAAAATGAATTCCTTTGTAAGGGTTAATAACACATGGAACTCAAGTGTAACATTGCATAATCTGCTTGCTTCTGCTTTGTGTAAGAATTTGAACTGTGCACCCAGTTTCTTAAATGTCATTAGCAATCTACATTAAAAATAAGGATTTTTTTACTTAACTAATTGTTTGCTGTCTGCCCTTTTTCATGTTTACTGGTTTTTCTGGTATCTTGAGTACTCCTAGTTGCAGACCAAGGGCAGCCTGCCTAGAAGAGTGGATGAAATCTGATTACTTCTTTCTTTCTACCTACACTGGAATGGCGACATGTTAAAAGTTCTTTTCACCCCAAAATCTCCGTTTTGCCAAAATGACTCCATTCTGTGTCCTCAAGCTCACTTGCATGCATTTGTGTTTCTGACAGCCTTCACTTCCTCATCCTTTAGCAGGGCAAGGTCTGTCTATGATTCTTGTTAACAGTCTTAAGAAGAGATCGACATGAAATATGCCAGTGCAGTGCAAGCAGCAGCACAAGACCTTGTGCAGCTATATCTGCTTAAAGCTGTCCTGTCCCTTTTTGCTGTTCTGCTTCTTAAACTAATTGAAAGTGACTTTAAATAAGTTACCTTCAGTTCTTTTTTTTCAGTAGCTATTTTAGCTCTTCCCTACATCTGGTCCTAGGAGGCTTTTAAATGCACACCTGACACCTTCCTAAGGCATGGCTGGTAAGGCAGATGATGATTCTTGGAGCTCTTCCGAGTCTGAATTCTTCTGGTTCCTATTACTCTGTTGACCTTTGACTTTAGAGGATCCTTCTTACTCCTTTTCCATGCCTATTATATTTAGAGTTCTTGCTTTCTCTCAAGTTGTTAAAGGTAAATACTAAAGTATCTTTTTTTACAAGTAGCTGACAGACTTAATCCTAGTCTACATCACTTCCAGGTGATGGTAGTATCTCTGGAGTGGCAGCAAAGTTGATCTGAAATTGTCATCTTAGTTTCTTTCTGTTAACTTCATTCTTGTGTTTGTTAGCAGGTTGGGGTTTAATTGTGTGTTTCTTTGTTTTGTTTGTTTTTGTTTGTTGCCACTGGTCTTCAGCCTTTAGTGTGTGAAATGTTCCTTAGTTAGAAATCTGTGTGCTACAAGAGCTCGCGTTGTATTGTTAGGTCCCAAAGACTGCATTTGCTTTCAAGGCCTCCTATTTGAGTCAGGTGGATTTATAATTTTTTTTTCTGTAACTTTAGGCACTGTAACTTTAATAGATGTTGCGATGCCTCTGAATTCAAAACGGAGAAGGCAGTTTTATGGGTATCCTGGAAGAACTATTATTTTTGTGAATACTGGGCTTCATAAAACCTGTTGCTGTGTTTAGCACATCTGAAAGCTGTATTTTAATACATTACAGGATTTGGTATTGCAAAAACTGTACATGAAAACTTTGTAATAAGTAAATATGTTTTTTTTTTTTTCTGGTAATCCATGCTAAGAAAGTTAACAGGATTCTTACACAAACCTAATTCTTGGAATAAAAAATAAACCTTGTGAAACTGGTTAGTTGCTGTGGTTTTGTTTTTTCATTTTATAAAGCTTGATGTCTTACAACCTTGTTTCACCTGTACTCATTATGCTTTTCCCCTCCCTCTCTTTACAGCAGTTCTGTGGTGTTCTTGGTCACACATTTATGGAGTTTCTGAAGGGCAGTGGAGACTACTGCCAGGCACAGCACGACCTCTATGCAGACAAGTGAACTGTAGAAATCCATTACTACTCCACCAAGAAGCCCCCCTAAGAGTGGTTGACCAGGATAAGAAGTGTTGAATTGAAATTGGCAGAGCATTTAACAACGGAATTCAGACCTGGATGGGGTAAACCTCAGTGCACTGCCTTTCTTTTGCCTCAGTATTACTGGATTGAAGAATTGCTGCTTCTTGTTAGGAGGTTCATTTCATTTCCCATTGCTCCCAACTTCATACTTCCAAGCACTGAGAATTTCACGTGGAGTATAGTGAAGTAGACTTCAGTTTCTCTACATCACTTCTGTATTAGAATTTTTTTTTAATCCTTTCATAATCTTGTTGCATGTTTAACTAAATCAATATGGCCCGAATGAACCGCCCAGCTCCTGTGGAAATCACCTACAAGAACATGAGATTCCTGATCACACATAATCCAACCAATGCAACCTTAAACAAATTTATAGAGGTAAGGCCAGTACAGAATTCTTACTGATGTGTGATGCTGAACAGTATGCTATATTTATAGTTTCCTTTACTAGCACATAACTGCTGTAAAAGCTGTATGGGGAGGTACTGAGACTGTATATTGATTTTTGTTTTGAAATACTGGTACTGTGCTTTGAAGATCAGCAGACAAATCTGCAGTTATCTGCAAATCTGCAGACAAATCACATATACTTTGGCCTTCACAAATGTAATTCTGAGAGTGAAGTAATAATTATACTGTCTAGTGCATGGTACATTAAGTACATTGTTTAGGTCTGAAAACAGGAATTATCTAGTGGAGTTATGTGTATAACAATACAAACACCTCTTAGTGGTAGGAGCTCACATTCAGATTGGGCTGAAGTGGTGTAACATTTCATTGCACTTCCTGCATAGTGATACATGTTGTGGGTCTGAACCCTAGTAACAGGATTGCAATAAGCTTTCACTGCCTAGCTTCTTTCACTATTAGCAGATCCTGGTTTTGGTGTAGCTTAAGAGGATCCTCTGTGTCATAGCATCTACTTGAGTGAAATTTGTGGCGGTAGGCTTACTCTGCACCCAGAGCTGCTGAAGCTACTTTAAGTGTTTTGGAATGTGCTACTGACTAAAGCCAGTGGCTTGGAATATATTTATAGTACTGAATTTATCATCTAAACCACATATTTAGCATGTTGGAACTATGAAGTGCATGGTTGTATAAAGTGTATGTGTATGCTAATTCAGTTCCTTGCAGAACTGCTTCGTGGGAAGGTCCAAGTTTGCTAAGCCCTTCCTTAGCAAGATTTTAGGTGTACTACAGCTCAGTTCTGCATTTGGTGCAGGATTATTTACAGGAAACAGGGTGAGAAAACATTTGCTTGCCTTTATACTCTTACAAGTAGATCAGGTATGCTTTGGCTATGCTTCAGTTGTTACTGTGACAGTTGCAGTGTGAATGATATTGCTGCAGGGAGAATGAAGAGGGTTTGCTTTAATGGAAGGTAATAGCAAAATGGAAAGCTAAACTTTGTCATGACAGCTCAGGAACTGGAATAATTTATTGTTCTGTGCTTGTAACTCTTAAGAGTAAGTGGTCTAACAAACATGTTGGTTTAAGCAGAGACAGAGAGGGAGAAGATTTGAACTTTGCTCATAATGCTTTTAGTGAAGTATGTAGCTTTGCAAATCAGGAAGCTTCCTGTTCCTTTAAAATGAATGATCTTTTGGAGATAGACTACTTGATTAATCATTATTTATCAGGATCTGATTTTAAAAGCAAAAGCCCTGACAACATAACAAACTTAGTCTGCACATAAGATGATGCTTTCAGAAAAGCCTGAAGTATCTGGTGTTAGCACACAAGTTTTTAGTCATTTCAGTTTTCTGTGTTTTTGCAGGATGGCAAGCATTTGCATGATTTTGCTACTGAAAATTTTGGAATGAGTTACTAAGTTAGTTTATCAAGAAGATTAAATAGTAAGTGAAGCTAGTTTATTCTTACAGGGGTTTTTTTGTGGTTTGTTTTTTTTTTTTTTTTTTTTTTTTTTTTTTTTTTTTTTTTTTTTTTTTTTTTTTTTTTCTCTGTAGGAACTTAAGAAATATGGTGTTACCACAGTGGTAAGAGTGTGTGAAGCTACTTATGACACTGCTCCGGTGGAAAAAGAAGGCATTCAGGTCCTGGTAAGTAGTTTAGAAGCAGAGTTCAAAACCAACACATATCCCTTGTCACTCTATCCCCTTCCCCAAAATCAAGATTTTTTGACACCACCTTATTAACTTTGAGTGTATTCCAGCAACTGGTAGAGGAAAAAGATGTGGAGATACCTTTTCTTGTCAGGAAAAAAGTTCAGTTTTGAGCTAAATCATGTGATCAATAAAAATCGATAGAGAGGAATGTATTTGTAATATTGCTATAGTTAGACTACTAGAAAATTGTAGATTTGGCTGGTTTCCTCAGCTGTCAGCTCTTTGTCCATTGTGTCTCCTCTTTTTTTGCCTATGCATACAGCTTAGAAGAATTCTATCTTTATGTATTTGTCATTCTGTGTTCTAGGACTGGCCCTTTGATGACGGTGCTCCACCATCCAACCAGATTGTTGATGATTGGCTAAACCTCCTTAAAGTTAAATTTCGTGAAGAGCCTGGTTGTTGTATTGCTGTACACTGTGTTGCTGGTCTTGGAAGGTGGGTGAAGTTTTAAAGATTTTTTGAACAGTCATCCCTGGTCAGTCTTGTTAAGATCTAGTACAGCAGTTTATTTGTGGCAAATGTAAAATAGTCGCGTATCCAGTATTGGAATGACTTCACACTTAAAAGTAGTTAAGGTGGCAGGAAACTGTTGTATGTATTTATTAAAGATTTTTAGCTCAGGAGATGATGCTTTGGTCGCAGCTCTCACAAAGTCTGGAGAATTAAGTTAACAAGTATATTCTTGTACTGAGTATATTGATGAATGCCCCATTGAGATTTTTTGTCTGTTTTTCCCTAATGGATTTGGGGTTTTGTGACTTGCTTGCTTTCTCTCCATGTCAGGAGTATTGCCAGTCTCCTTGAACCAAGGGCATTGTAACCATTAACTGCAAACAAGTGGGTGGTTCTGGCACGTCAAGACCAGCTTTCATCCACCATCTATCTGGGTGATGAAAAGTGTTTTCCAAAGTCCCAAAGCTGTTTGTCTCATTTCTAAGCTACATGAAAATTCTTAGGGCTAATGCTAAATATTCTCTTCTTAGTCCTGTTCCTTCTGTCTGCTGCCACTATCTTGAATAGAGTCCCAACAGTTGTAAGATAATGTTTTTCTGCTGTTCTAGACTACCTGGGAATTAGATCTGTTCAAAAAGGAGTCGCTATATTCTAGCCATGGATTTCAGTATGTCTAATATAAAATGGGGGTTTTTGGTCTTCTTGTCCATAAGCCTGGCTTATCCAGTGTATTATGGCTTCACATATAACAAAGTTCACTGTAGTGACCATGTTACCAAAACAAGTCATCTTCTCCTGCTTAGAATGATACTGGTTGGTTTTCCTTAATTGAAAACACGGTCCCTGAACAAATCCTGAACATACGAAACCACTTAAAGTTATTACTATATGCACAAGTCTATTGCTAGTGTGTGGCGTGAGGTTTTGTCTTGTGTTTTTTTGTTTGTTTGTTTTGTGTTTTTTGTTTGGTTTTTTGGGTTTTTTTAGAGTCATAAATTGCTAATGTATTTGAGTTTGAAGTCAAGCGTTTGTAACTGAAAATTGATTCTGTCAGAGGAGTAATACTATGGCAAACAAGGAAATCCTCAAGGGAGTGCAGAAGCCTGTGGATTACATCTGTTCCCAAAACCTGTGACGCTAGTTCTAGAATTTGTCAGTTCTTACTGAACTCAACCCCTCTTCTGACTTCTGCTTTGGCATCCTGACTGCTTCTGTTGATGATTCATTTTGGAGAATAAAATACCATGTGCAACTCTTCTTTGGAATCAATTGATTTGAAACAAATGGTTAAAGATTACTTGCATTTTTATTTTTGTTGTCCTCTACTGTACTTAAAGTCAGATGAACGAAGCTAAGGTTGACCAGAGTTAATTTAAACCCCTGTTTAATGAGAATGGCTAACTCAAAACCAGGTGATATTATGTCTCAGTGAATGTAGAAGTGCCTTTTGCCTTTTCTGCTTTCCCAGTGAAGAAACATCATAGATGCAAAAAACTAACTAAATAGTTTTTCTGAATGTGCTTTGACAAAAGCTAAACTAAAATATTTTTTTTTATTGAACCAGAGCTCCAGTCTTAGTTGCTCTTGCACTGATAGAATGTGGAATGAAGTATGAAGATGCAGTGCAGTTCATAAGACAGTAAGTGTAACACTAACATATAGCTGTTCCCAAGATTCAGTATGTGTATCCATCCTTGGGCACTGAAGGAAATTCTGCATGTTATTTTTGTCTTTGATGCCTTTTTTTTTTTTTTTTTTTTTTTTTTTTGGGTTTTTTTGGTAAAGTATTTAATTAGTACATCTGAAATTGCACTGCATGCAGTCAGTGTTGTAGGACTTGGACTTGTGGAATAGGTGTTTTTCTGTTGAAACCAGAATCTGTACATAATTACTTGAGGAGGTTTAAAAAAAATAGAACAACCATTAACCAACCCCCTAACTTCCAGTTAGATTTGCAGAGTTCTCTTTATTTTTTTACATATGAAAGGCAGAATACCTTTGTCTTTTTTGGTGGTCTACTGAAGACAAATATTTCCTTGGATTTTTTTAATCAGTGTATGTAAATTGGATGAGAACAGTTTTAGTCTTAATGTTTTAATTTCTCAGGTTTCAGCTATATTTAAAAGAAGCTGCATCCATTATAAACAATAGCAAAATACTTCTTGCGTAATTGCCAGGCCTTTGAAGAATTAAATTCAGCTTGTCCTAGTTGTATATGAAATGAGGAATAGGAAGCCAGTACATACTCCAAACAGTCAGTTTCTTTCACATACAAACGGTTTGAGAAAACAAAGAAAGCTCAATTCCTATTCAGCATCTTATTATGGGGACTTTAAATGTTTATGTACTTTTTATTATTGTCATATTCTTCTTAATTATTTTAAGAGAATGAGTAACTTCAGCTCTCAAGAAGACCATCTTGTATGTGCTCTATAGCTTCCTTTTGAAGTTTCTTCTAAAGATCTTAATGTAAAATCTCTGGTTTTTGCTTATCATAGGCTAGAACACTGTCTAAAATGCTATGTATTCCTTTGAGCATGTAGTCCAGTGAAGTATTTGTGAAAGGAAGCTACCACCCTCTTTCCTGGCACTTATCTTCGAATTATCCCTACTTTGGTTACAGCCTTGACTTGAAGGTGGCTTTTTTAAATGACCTAAAAATATTTTTCTCTGGTTGGTGATATTATTTCACTGGGCAGTAGATTAATTTTCTGTTTCAAATCTATTTTTTTCCATCTAGGAAGCGGCGTGGAGCTTTCAACAGCAAGCAACTTCTGTACTTGGAGAAATACCGCCCCAAGATGCGTCTGCGCTTTAAAGACTCCAATGGTCACCGAAATAATTGTTGTATTCAGTAAAGCTCAACAGCCTATAGTACTTCTTTGGAAATAAAGGATGGAAACTAGAATTAAGCAGACTGCATGCCAAAGTCATCAGTCTGGTATTTTTTAGTAGTAAAGGAAGCTTCCTTAGGAGTATTTATTAGGCTGAAGGCTCAGTAGAAATGCAACTTCTATGTTTAGATAAATATCTGTCTATTTGGAGACCCAGTAAATGTTTTTGCTGTACCCTGTATCTGAGCTGTCTCCTTGTTCATTAATTATCAGATCAAATATCCTTTAATCATGCCATTGAGTCTTACTGACCTAGTTTCAACTACTAAAAATTGGGGTACTAAAATAAATCAATCTGTAGAGAGATTAGGTGCCAAAATACCCAGCATATCAGCTACATGTTTTTCCTTAAAATGAGCATAGTTCTGATGATGTGAGAACTACTAGCTTATCTGGACCTTACTATCTTTTTTTCTACAGTCATTTCAAAATTGAAGAATATGGCCTCTAAGGTAGTCTTGCCTGCTCACTGTATGTTTTGTCTCCCACAATCGCACTAGAATTATCAGGATTTGCACAGTCTTGTCTTTTTAATACTATGAATTACAGTAACTTTTTACCCCTGCATCTGTACTTTTCTGTTACCTGAACCTCTCCATATTACAAGTCATTACTCCGGTTATTCATGTAGAAGATCTTTTAAATTGTACAGAAGCACACAAGTCTTTAATGTCTCCAGACAAAAAGCCTTACAGTAAAATTAATGTTGGCACTTCATGTGCAACTTAACAGAGGGCCTGAAAAGGTTGGGAGGGGCTATTTAATATTTCTAGTAAAATGTTGCCTTTGTCTTGTGCAGGAAGTATAGAATATGCCCTTTACTTTAGTAAATATTTTTTTAAAACGTAGAAATGCATTGTTACTGTAGCTAAAAATTCTTAATCAGAAAATTTCTGAAAAATCTTGTAGTTTTCTTTTACTGTACCTATTGAGAGTTGTTTACCAACTATTGCTTTGTTGAAAGTGTGATCTTTTTCTTTTCTTTTCGTTTTTCCTCCTTGAGTTTCTGCTATGACTTGGGCAGACCTCTGTAATATTTTGTATGCCTTTCAAGCTGCGTAACTTAATATTTGGATACTTGATAATTTGTTTTATTATGTAATTGATAAAATGGTGATGTGTATTAATGTTAGTTCAACCATATATTTATACTGTCTTGGGAATGTGTGGTTATAGTTCTGTGGGAAAAATACTTTTGCCAGTGTTCACCAGCTTGTAAAATCTAGTGCGAGAGCTTAAAACATCTAAATAAATACTGAAATGCACTTACAAAGTTTGCTGAAATTCTTATCACTTTCACTTATTTTTGTGTACTTTGTCAGCAATCTTGAGGTGCCTAAATTCAGAATCTAGTCAGGCATCTGTTTTCTTATTTTTTAAAATATCTAGGCCTGAATGTCCCCTTTGTTGTAATGTTTGCTGTTTGTTTTACTCAAAAATAAATGTCGACAAAAAATAATGGTAGAAAGTACAGTATATTTTCATGTGGATTACTTGTGACTTACTAAAGTGGGTTACCTGGTCTCCTTGAAGCTGTTTTTGCAGTAAAGCAGAAGAGGATATGCATCAGTAAAGCTTGGAGAACACTTTAATCAGTACCATTAGAATTCAGGTAAAAATAGTATGATAGAGTGCTTCATTGTCAAGACTGAAGCTATGTACAAACAAGATGTTCCAAAAATTGTGTGAGACCTGTATGTGAGTTTCCAGAGCGGTGACTTAACTTCCTGATGAGAACTGGAAGGTGGTCTTGGTAAGTAGCCAGCTGAGGTGATCCATGCTCATATCTGCTTAGATTTAAACTTTGGTTAATACATCTCCCTTTCTAAACAGTGAGGTGGGAGATCATAGTATCAATCAATGAGATTTCTGAAGGATTGCTTTTGGAGAAGTTACAGCCTCATTATGAAGAGCACTGTATAATTTAAAAATGCCTAATAAAATATAGCACAATTTTTAAAGTAATAAAATAAACTTTGGATCATCTTTCCTTTGGAAGCTGAACGTGGTTTAAAAAGTATTTTGTTTAATGGAATACAGCTTCACTTGACTGAAGAAATGAGCTCTTATGAAATTATATCCAAAGTCATCAATTTTTCTGTTGTCAAGGTGGACTAGATTACAGTAACAATGGCAAAGACAAAATCTTCACAAATTCTGTAAATCATCAAAGTGGACTGATTGATGTAAATACTGGTTTAACACAGATTAGTATCTAAGTTCAAAAAACTGATTTGATCACCCATGAAATTAGAAGTCTGTAAAACAACTACAAGTAAAATACCTGGAATTTTTAAACTTTAAATTAATGCAATTTCTCTACATAGATTAGATTGTTCTGTCTTTACAGAATTCATCATGGGTAAGGAGGGCTGTATTTCATTTAAGAGCTCTAACGTGTTAGTAATGGAAGCTTGGTTCATTGAACTTTGAACCTGAGTTTGGCCTTGACTTCAGTTGATTTCAGTAAGTGAAGAAAAATTTGCAGTAGCATGTCTGGTGAAAAGCTAAAAGTCAACTTCTGAACTTCCCTGTTTAGGCATGACTCTAAGGAACAGAAAATCTTTTTGTCTTTTGTAACAATTCTGGTAGTTTTCAACAATACTTGAATTGTGAGGATAGGATAGCAGATGGAACTATATAAAACAAGTTGAATGAAATTCCGTGTGATGTGTGTATATATATTTACATATTTACAAATTCAAGTGAATAAATGCTTAAATTGAATTACTGTATCTTAAGACTAAAGCCTGGCATAGAAGACAGGCTTTAATGTAACATTTAATTTTGGATGCTTAGAATGAGCGTGTAACTGCTTTGCCCCCTCAAGAGGTATATTGTAGTACATTTCTATCAGCTGCTAGACTGGTTTGTGCTGTGGACTTAATGGCTTATGTAATGTGGCTTGTAAATCTGGTAGTATTTACAGGATTCCTTGGCATGTAGCAGAAAGGTTCATGGGAAATGAGGTGAGAGTTTGCAATTAGTGCAGTAGAGAACTGATGAATTCTCTATATTATTCTGTCATATGGTCCCTTAAAAATCTGGAGGAAAGGTAGTCAAGCAAGGCACTTTGTTACTGATAATCCAAAATTGGGTATAAACCTGAATGTGATTTTCTTGAATCTGATTCGCAAAAGTGCTAAGTCACTTTCAACTTAAGTCTGTAAATACTGTACTTAAATATATATGAAATTATGTAGAACTTTGTTTCTGAACAATCCTGAATCACTTCCGACTACTCAAAACTAATTAATACTTCTAATCTCCCTCTCTTTGTTTCTCAGTGTATAAAAATCCATTCCAGTCCTTATATTAGTGGGGTTGTTCTGGAGATAAGCAGTGATTTCTGAAGTAATTTCAGACCCATCTGCATTATTGCAGAAGAAACAATGAGAAAATGTGTAATTTGGTATTGAGGATGAATCCAAGGTTAAACTTAAGATCTTTGGCAGTAAGAAAAGTAGTAAAGTACTGCTCATTTGTGTGAGCATCATATATCCTTACAAATGAGATGGGGGTAAAAATATTCTGTAATTAAATAAGTGTATTTGAGAGGGCCAGACTGAGGGTTCATAGATGACCTTACCCTAATTGTTTTCAAGCATCTCAGTGCTCGACTGCAGCATTAATAACATGTTTGTTTGTTTTTTTAATATGTGCAACATGATTTAAATAATAACTGAGAAAGAGTACTCAAAACAGTGTATTAGATTTGCTAGGATTTTGCTGTGTCATTAACAAGCTAGTATTTTCTGTCAGTATTGGGAAAATTATCAAACCAGAGATAATGTTGTTCCAAGAAGATTACTATTAT
Organism: Muscicapa striata striata; assembly: GCA_030060385.1. Taxonomy (NCBI): domain Eukaryota; kingdom Metazoa; phylum Chordata; class Aves; order Passeriformes; family Muscicapidae; genus Muscicapa; species Muscicapa striata. Next base: position 1,233,233 of record JAREIS010000133.1, on the reverse strand, counting down.
CTTTTTGTAAGTATTGGTGTAATCCCACTGAAAAAAAAAATCAGTTATACTTTACAAGTTGAATTCAGCTCCTGAAATCAGGCTGAAATTTGGTGGGATTTATTAATAGTTGGGAGGTACTTAACTGGAGAAATACAGATTTCTTAGTGAAAGGAATTTTGCACTTAGGTAGGCATATGTCTCAGATCTCCTATGCTAAGAGATACCTAAAATAAGTTAGATGAAGAACTCTCTAAAGATGAGAGTGTACTCTGTAAAGGGAGTAAGGGATGGCAAATTCAATTTGCAGTATTGATATCTACAGGTATATTAGATAAATTTCACCTAACTTCTTTAAGTTAGTAATAGTTCAAGGCATCAGGTAAAGTATTTCTCTCCACATACCCTACTTTTAATGTGTAATAACCATTGACAGTTATAACCCAATTTTTTCTTATTGATACAGATTTCTGCTACATGTAAACACATCAAGTGGCATTATTTTTGTCTTGATGGTTGTCTGCATGACTGCTGTTAATTTTGATACTTACCGTCCTAATGCATTGATAATTATCTCAATAACAACACAAGTTCCTTATCGGTAGAAAGCCTCTTGGTGAGGTAATAGTGTTTAAATAGTGGTGTGACAAGAAACGATAGGGACAGTGCCAGAAGATCAAGTTGCCTGCTTCAATTACTGATTCAAATGAGAATTCTTAGAAGTGTAGCTGAAGAAAATCAGATACCAGTGTTTAAATACATAGGAATGCTCAAGACAAATGCTCATATAGTAGAAAGAACACTATCAGTCTCAGTACTACATGTAGCCTGTGTCTGTAACAAAACCTAAATGTATGAAATGGGTACTTTCTAGTGGGCTGGAGTCTTAATCTCACTTTATTGGTGGAGTAACAGCAGTAGTTGATTCTAATCCTTATAAATTTGCACATGCTTTATCATCAAGTTTCACTGATGCTTGTTTTGAGGAAGACAGATACATTTGGACTTGAGAGGAATGAGAGTTGTGGGTTAAGAACTAACTCTCTTCCCCATTTATAGGAACATAGTTACAATAGGATCTGAACAGGGAAGTGCCACTCAGCAATGTCATGCACTTCCACAGTGCTAGTAGGAAGCTACACATAAACTAAGGTTTGTCTTCTTCAGCTCCCCAGTAAATCAGTGTGTCTTTAGGTAGGGCATGCAAACCCTGAACTTGCCTTTAAAATTTCAATTCAACACTATGACAACTTTCAGTTCATCATAGTAAAAGCATATAAAGACAAGAGGGACATAGCAGATGTACAAAACCATGGAATTCCCTTATACTGCAAGTACACTCATCCATTTACACTTGATAGACAAGGTTTTCCACAGTAACACATCCCCTGTATATCCCAGGGATAGGCTACCTTACTCTCTATGCTTTTGTATAGCAGGATTCTTACTTCTCCTTGCCTTCTAACTGGGAGTTCTTTGTAGGATGCTATGGAGGATGGGTACCTGGCAGGAGCTATATACCCCTGATGATCTTGGATGCTACCTCAGGCCACCCTACAAGGAGTGTTTCTGCATTATGTCTTTATTCAGACGGAATTTTGCTAATTGGCAGACTTTTTTTCTAGGCAGACACTTGATGGCTGTTTCCCATTTTAATCTAGTCAGTGAGACAATTTTATAATACCCAATCACTTTGTGTTGTTAAGGAGGTTATCCTTTTGATGGAGAGCATGCAAACTTCCCCATATTTTTTGTTAAATCACAACCTTTTTTACTTCTAAGACTTCATTCAGTTGCCTGATCTTTAGTTAGTCCTTTGCTGCATAAAGATTATTTCACACATTGAGAGTCCACCTCCCAAGTTCTTGACTTTCTTACTCCTGTTTTTCCTGACCAGAAATTCTTGATCATTTTTATTTCACTTGTCTACTTATCATCAAAACTCCCTTCTGGACTTCCTTAATTGCTACCTGGTTTTCTTCACTGGAAAAAAATTAAGTACTGTTCAACAGCACTTGATGTTTACATTCCTCTCTCAATTGTCTTTCAGCACTAGCAGAGTATTTATGCTACTTGGAAGTTGGTCTCAGTAAGTTCTATTACATGGCAAGCCTTGGAAAAGGTTCTGACTGAAGTCCAGGAAGGGAATTTGAGACAATTATCATATATTATTGGGTTGAAGCATTAGGATATTTTTGTAGGAAATCCCCTAATTGTGCCATTTAATATATACAGTAATTTAGATTGGATAAAACATTAGAAGATGATCTAGTCCAATGCCATGCTCGAAGCGGGGATAACTTCACAATTAAATCAGATTATTTAGGAGCCTCTCTAGTCAAGTTTTTAATATGTTCAAGGGTAGAGATAACAGCTCCTTCCCAGTATCTGTCCCCCAGGTGAAAACTCTTCCATTGGGAGCTATCCAGAATCTTCAAAGATGCAATTTCCCATTTTTAAACTGTGACCTCCAAGACACTCTGTCTCTTCCTCTCTATATTCATCTGCTAGGTAAGTGAGACAGAGGAAATTTCCCTCCTCAATCTCAGCACAAGTGTGAAGATGCAGAATACAGTTCATGCTCCAAGCCTCTAATAATCTCAGTGACCCTCCACCAGGGTTCATTCCCCTTTGTCATTATTTTCATGTACTGGGGAACTGGACACAGACTACCATATGATTGCCTTCACAGAAGATAAAAATTAATGTTAAGTACAGTATTGGAGTGAGATCTCAGATATTCAGAGAAATCGTAACCAGCAGCAGTTCCACAGACAACTGCCCAAATTATTTTGGGATCTAGGTCTGAGAGTCATATTTTGTGCTAGTTATCAGTTTGCTTTCCTCTAGCACTAAAAAACTTCATTCAAGCTTTTTTTTTTTTCCTGTTTTACACCAATTTCTGCATATAACTGCAATTCTGTCTTATTTTCTGGGATAAAATGTCTTTTTTTAGTCCTGAATCTGTGTAATCCATTGGGTAATTCTTAATAGCTTGTAGTTTCTACATTTTTTTACCTCTCTACAAAAATCTACCCTTAGTCATAAAATCAATGTCTAAACATCCTTTGTCTTCAGAACCTTGCTTTTGTCCACCCAGCTGTACGGTTAATTCAAAAAGCCTCAGTCCCTTTCACCTGTGGAACTGAATGCTTTTCTGCTGCTTTCTAGAGTAGGAGACGTAACTTCTGTTTGATCCAACAACCAGCAGCTGCTAATGAGTTTTTGTGGGGAAAGCGAAGGATCATGTCATAAATCTGGTGAAAATGGGTAAGGGGGTATGTGTTACTGTTCCTGTTCTAACTAAAGCAAGGAGGAGGTGGGAAATTAAAGGGAAGATAGTGTCAAATCAGATATTCTTAATTAAAATATGTGGATTTCCATTATGAGATAGAAAATTTGAGATTATTGGCTGTTATTGTTCTGCATTTGAAAAAATCAATTCTTATTGCATAAGAAATGGAAAAGATCTGAGGAATTAACAGTTTTAAATTCTGCTAAAGATATAATCCACAATAACTTACAGTAGACTTCAAACGGGCTAACTATGGAGCCTCCTGAACTGGAGATATTGTCAAGTCCCAGGTATTGTGAGCAGGGTCTGCTGTTCTTCCTGGGAAAAATCATGGCAAGTGTGCTATGAAAAGCAGTTATCTAATTATTAGGCTGTGCCAATGAAGTTAGTATTTCTGACAATTTCAGAAAATAGTAATCAGAAAAAAAATGAGCTTGTTCAAAATTGGAAATTCAGCAGATAAATGCAACTGGTGCTGCAATACATACACTTCAATTTATTTCAGAAATCTAACTCTGCTTTGTATGACATTTTAGGTCACGCAATTTACAAAATAAATGCAGCACTTGGGTATTAAAATAATTAAATAAAGTATCTTATAGACAAAAGAAAGATGTTCCTGTGAGACATTGTTCAAATAGTTAATGGTCTACTGCTGTAACATAGCTCAGCTTTTTGACAGTAGCAAATACTGCCATACAGCAGGGGAGAAAACCTGTTTGTCCACCACCATACCCAATGCATTCTTTATCCAGATAAGCATATGGAGTAATCTAACTCCACATTCTGACAACCAAAGAACTAGTAATTAACACTGAAAAGTAAGACAAGTTTAAGATCAGTGTGATCATAATCTGACTGCATAGAACATATTTTCACGAATTCCATTTAGAACAAAAAATATGGAAAGACTATAAGGAATATAATTAATGAACTTCTTGGGAAGAGTTGTGGCTAAATAAAGACTTGGAACTATAAGCAAAGAAAGTGCCTTCTGCTGCTTTTTCTTGTGCTCAGGACACTAGGAGACTGAAAATAAATAGGTTGCTTTTCAATGGAAACAACCTGCAACATCTGGACTACTACCAAGTAACTCATGTATAAAGGGATTGCATGATAAAAATATTGCTAGGAAAAATAGCAGATGGTGCAGTTGTAATTGTGTACACCTGGTGTGTCCCTTTATACAAAGGCCTCTGTAATACCTATGAAATTTGCTACTGGGGTGCTCTTTTGTTTTATGCTAAACTGCAACACAGGTGCCACAGACGGTGAAGTTCATTACATAAAGGGAGTGGTACAGTGTGGTCACTGCAAAAGAATACCACACATACTCTGTTAAACTGAGATGGGTCACTGGAGTTATGTGACTTTTGACAGTGTAAAGAAAAAACTGAATAGAACAATAAACAATGATCAGATTACCAGCAATGCTTTCCCTGCTGCTTGTGTCAAAAGAAATGAAATCAAAAGGGCTGAATGCTGGAAAATTTATGCAATGCAAATTCTGTTAAACTGACTTTTGCTTCAGAAAATAATTTCATTTCTTTGTATAATATCAACAATATTTCAGAGAGCTAGAAACTTGTTGAAAGTTCCATGCCTAAAACGCCTTTGAAATTAGAGCAAGCAGCCCAGTAGCTCTGTTCTGCGCCATCATAAGAATTCAGGGTATTTTCTTTAAAGATGCTTGCTTTGGAAAGGAGAGAGACCTTCTGAAATGGGGAAAGTACAGGAAGAAAACTGGAGAAAACTAACTTGCAGTACTGTGCATAACTGTAACTTTGAAAGGGCAGGGAGAAAAAAATTAAATAGGTTAAAAACTGCTCTGCTTCAAAACTGCTTTGTTGCAAATACCATGTGTAGTGCCTGTAAATATTGCTGTGTTACCATGCCTTCAGTTTAATGCTTCCTTTCCTAGTGTGATGGTAGCAAGAGAAGCATTTAATGTATTTCAGCCTTATTGGCACCACAGAAAGCCCTAGAGAATACAATCTCGAAGACTCAAAACAACTGAAAAAAAAGGAAACCGAAGGAAACAGAATGTTTTTTTTATCCTTACATGATGATTGTATTTCATTACAAAATACTAGGAATATGTAAAGGCAGCGTTAATATAGCAATACATAAGGTAATTCCAATTTTGATTTTTAGAAATATTAAAAATCAGTTTCTCTTTTGGAGATGTTGAAACTTGATATATACAATGACCAGTCTGCACGGCATTTTATACCAGCCATCAGAACGAAAAGCAGCCTAACGAATGCTGCATTCAGCTAACGCGGCAACACAAATTAGGAAAGACAGTCCTGCCCTTTGGTATCATTATGTGATCAAATTACCCCAGGTTCTGATGTCCCGACAAACCCATACCGCGACAGTCCCTTAGGTGGCGATTTGTATGATCGTGCGCCACAGGTCCTGCAGTGCACACGCAGAAACTGTTACCAGGAAAAGAGCAGGCGAAAACGCGCCTGCACCACCAGGCAGCATGAGACATGTCTGCCCAGGACCGACCGGCTGCGGAGACTTTTCTGTCCAACTTGCAGGAAGCGAAGAGCCTGGCACACCGAGCTGCAGGAATCTGCCCGCGGCGGCCGGCGCACAGGGCAGATTAACCATCAGGTTGTGTAATGCGGGCTGCACCGAGGAGGGGGGGGCAGCTGCTCTCCGAAGACAAAAAGCCACATCATTGCACACGCACCAGTCACACCATGTGTGTCTTACGGGAAAAACCCGCGGAGCCTCCCGGCCGCCCCCCATCCCACCTCCCGCGGGCCCAGCCAGGCCCGTCAGGCGCACGGCCGGGCCTGCGCTCGCCACCGGGCGCCTCTCGGTGCTGCGGCCCCTGACTCCAGCGAGAGTGTCCAGGACACCCCCGGTGCAGCCACGGGGGCCGGTTCCGCCTAGGCACCTCTCGGGATACCGTCCGTACCGGGGCCACCAGCGCAGCTCAGTCCCGGCCGTGCCCGGCCCGGGGCTCTGCCCCGCCCCGCGCCCCCGGCCCCTCCGCCCGGCGCCTGCGCAGCGCGCGCGCCCCGCCCGCCCCATCCCTTCCCTCCAGCAGCACCGTCACGTGAGCGGCCGGTCCCGGCGCGCCGGACGCCGCGGGGCGCGCACCGGCGGGGCAGCGGGCACGCGGCCGCCACCGGGCCGGGCCGAGCCGGGTGCGACCACCTGGGCGGGGGCAGCTCGCGCGCGCGCCCCCGCGGAGCTGCGCGCGCCGCCCTCCTTCCCTTTGGCGCGGCCGCCGCGTCCCTTCCCCCGCGGCCGCGGGGCAGCGCTGGGCGGCGGAGCGGGTGAGTTATTGCGGGCTGCGGCAGCGACCGGGGCAGGCAGGGAGGGCAGGAGCGGAGGTGGCGCACCTCGCTGCGCTGCTCGGCCTCCCCAGCCTTCTCCGGGCAGGGCCGGGCCGGGCCTGCGGCGGCAGAGCCGCGGCCTGTGCTGGCCAGGCCCGGCTAGGTGGCGAGGAGCGGCCCGCCGGACGCGGCTGCTTCCAGCGCGGGGCCGCGGCACGGGCTGTGCGCTCTTGTGTGCAGGCGACCTGCGGTCCGGCCGCGGGCCCCGGGCCGCTCCTGGGGCTGCTCCCCGCTCTGCGCGGGTGCGGCCCCGGCGCGGTTGTTGCGGAGGCTGCGGGCCCCGGGCCGGCCGCCTGACATGGCGCTCTGGCCCCGGCCTCGCTGCCTGCGGCGGGACCCTGCCGCAGGCTCCGGGCCCGAAGTCGGTGCTGCTTCTCCCACACTGCCTTCCCTGCCCTGCTGTTGCTACGTTTTGATTTTTCGTGTTTGTCTCTTCTCACCCCTTGAGCCGCCGATGCCTTGCCCCATACAAACTAGGGAAACAATTACCAATTCAGACCCTGCTGTTTTTGCTCTTGGTCTGACCTGTCTAGGCGCCTCCTCCCGTCTCTTAAACTTAGCATCACCAACAATTTCTATGTTCAACTCCTGTGTATAGTATCCACTGTAGGAAGTGCGGGTGGAAATGTGTTCATCAGCAGTGCTGTGGGATTCAGTGGCCTGGTGCTATTTCCATATCCTAATCTGGGGTGAAATGCTCTTTCCGAGACAGTGCGTTTATTGCTTGCTGCTGTAATGCAAATAAGAACACTCAGGCTTTGGAAGAGCTGTCGTTTATGTGATTGAGTGTTGATCCTGTATGGTGTGCACATGGGCTACCTGTTAGAGCCGTGCGGCCTGAGTTTGGATGAAGAGCATAGTTTAATTTAGTAAAAATGGCCTATAGAATGAAGCATAAAAACCAGTAAGGAAAGACAGGAGTAGGGGGGAGACAGGAGCTATACCATGCAAATTGTAGTTGTGGTGTCTTTTACATAGTTATTAATTTATTATGTAATTTTTGTACACTTGTTTTTATCAAAATGAATGCTAGCATCGCTAAATAATGAAAATATTTTAGGATTAAATGTGAGGATGGTAAACATATGGCATCTGTTTAATACCACTATTTAATGGTTTGTTTTGCTCAATAAATTAATCTGTTATGGTTTGGGACACAATGTAAGGAAGCCCCTGAAAACCTGGGGTTTTATATTTCTTGGAATAATTCCACTGGTGTTTACACTTAAGTGTGTATCCTGCAATGAAACTCTTCTGTAACAAGTAGCTTCTGCTTTTAATTTCTTTAGTCAGCTTTAAAGATTATGCATTTAAATATGGAGTTCTGAACATCTACATTTTTTTCCAGCTATTGTTATCTGTAACTCAGTCATTCAGTTTTATGTGCATTTTATATTTGCAAACTGAAAGGGCACCTAAGTACAAACCACGCTGGCTGGATTTAATTCAACTCAATTAGCTAATTCAACACAATGGTAAGGTGCTTTAAGGAAAGCAGAAACTCTAAAAATTCTTAGCTACTCTATTTCTGCAACCTCTCTCTTAAAAAAAGGGCTTACCTCTGCTACTAGTGTTTTGCTAAGAGTTGAGCTGATGATTTTTTTAGTTGTTATTTTAATTTTTTTCCATTAATTTTTCCTAAATATTGTTAAATCCAAGCTTCAAAGGGTGAGCCATATTATATTAGAAACTTTTTTTTTTTAATATTAACAGCATATTTTTGAAAGGTAATGCTATGAAGTAGCAATGATAAAGTTCACTGAATTGGGGTACGGAGTTCATTCTACAGAAGCAAAAAGGGAAAAATACAGTTTATCACTTCCTCCTTAGTGGTGTCAATATAGCTATATGATGGATGGCATATTTCTATGAAAAACTTCACAAGGCTTAGCCATTAAACTTTTAACTATTGCTAATAAAAATCCCAACAAACAAACCCTAATTCTGATAGGTGTTTCCAAATGAATCATTATGAAAGAGACACTGACAAATTCAAAAGGCATTACAAATGAAAATATTCTCTTGGTGACTGACAAATAATCAGTGTAACCTGTTACACAGTTTAGCATTTTATACTGTGTTCCAGCTGAAAATACTTGAAACAAGTATTGAGAAACCTGAGAGTGGAAGAATTCAAGAGAATAGCAGTAGTGATGGAAATATAATCTCTCCTCATGTTTTTCTTTTCCGTGAATTGTCTCTTGGTAGTGAGCTTACAGATTCCCAAGGTATATACAGCAATGGAGAGGTTGATAAAATTATGTATGATCTTTGATTATGCCTAATTTTTGTGGTATTCAGGAGTATTCACTGGGGGGACAGTCCAGCAAAGAAAAATCAGAGTACTTAATGTTTCATAATGTAATAACTTTGCATTTCACATTTACGTTTCACACTGTGAAAATGTTTGTTGATATAACACAAGTTTCAGTGCAACACTGTGTGCCTCTTTGAAATGTAAAGTGAGGGTGAGAGGTATTTTTTTTGAGGAGAGGTTATAGTTTTCAAAACATAACAGTTAAAGATGATTTTCAATGATACAATTTGATATTGTATGATTAAAAAAAGATTTCTCTTTTGTTCTGCATTTCTTTGTCTTCTAATTAAATCCTTTGTTTGAAATTTACTTTTCCTTTCTCTTCACTGAGATACATGCTGATGTACAGTTATGGCTGGTAAATGAGTTTTGAATAGAGAAGGTTTAATAAAGGAAGTGTCTTGAGTTGTCTATTCTCTTAAATACCATTCTAGCAAATAGTAAGAAGTCTGCTCTGTTACTGAGGGGAGCAGCCCATAACTTTATATTCTAGATAGATTTTGAGAAGTGATTATTACTTACTATGTGTGTTGAGATTTTAGTAGCAGGTGGTTTGTGCCAGTTGCTGTCTGAAGACAGAGATATACTTCAAAAATATTTTTGTGTATATTTCAGTTAGTGAAATGTTCAGATTTACGTTTCTTGTTTTTTGGTCTTCAGCAAGGCTTTGTTTTGATGCCACTGAGAGCTAGATCTTAAATTTTAAATGAGGGGTTAAATTAATAAATAATAAGCAGGGGTTTTACATAAGGGAACAGGTGGTGTACAGATACCTAAATGGGTTGATGTTTCAGTGGATAAGTTTGTCAGCCAGTGTACTTGGCCCTTGTTTACAGCAGTATTGATAATTCAAGTAAACCTATTTGCATACATGTTCCTATTAGGCAGGCTTTTGCCAGTGTCCTGGTTTTTGGGAGCTAAATGAATGAGGAAGGTCAAATTTGATGGTGCTTAAAAGACTAAAACTCAGTAAACCATATTTTGTACAAGTGTTGATTCTGCCCTTTTTTTTTTTTTTTTTTTTTTTTTTTTTTTGAGAAAGTACACTGATACCTTCTTTTAACAGTTCCAAACAATTTTTGTGTCTAGAAGGCCGTTCATATGCTGGTAAATCACATTGCTTGTTCTGTCAAAAATATTTTGGGAGTTGGTTTAATTTTTGAAGACAGCCCCAGATGATGAGATTTGAGCCAATATGAACCAGAGTAGAAAGTGCATTAGTGTGAGAGTTGTAAACTCATCAAAAGGTTGTCAAGTTGATGTCTTTTTACTGACACTACCTCTGATGCACTGTCTGATGCTGATTTTCTCTTTAATCCCATGATGTGTTTGGGCTGTGAGCGCTCTTGGGTAAAATCACTTGCTGCAGAAGGCATGGGTCTCTGTTTTGGCTTTTGATGCTGTAATATCCATGAACATGATGCATGCAGCTTTTAGTGCTTAAAGCATGGCAGCATGGATACATGGCAACTTAGCATTAATTTTCAATTAGGTACTTGAGAGCTTAAACTTTAAAGTTTGTGTAGGAGGAAGGAGGAGGATGGTAGTAAAATGTGCCTCAGGACTTTGAGGCACCACTGTTTGGTAGGTGGGTTTTAAGTGTCAAGGTATCAGTGAGCCCACGGGGTGGTCTGACTTCACAGCTCCAGTGAACAAAGGTAGATATTTCTTACCTTGAGGGACGCTTTTGGGTAAGGTAGTTGCCACACAGCATGAGCAAGGGATTTTTATTTTTTAAGCTGTTTGTGTTATTACCTTTAATTGCATGTCAATTAAGATGCAGATCCTTGCTTTTGATAAAAGTTTTTATTGTTACTTACTGATTCTTCTGTAACAGTGCTGAGTCAGCTTTTCCCATTTGTTTTGTCATCTAAGGTGATAGTCATCCAAATAACTTGTTCCTTTTGTTTACTCTCCTACCAGAGTTTACACCTTGAAGAAATAAATACAATGTAGATCTTTTTAATGGAGTCTGTTACAGTTGTTATGACTAGTGCTTGCTATTGGTCATTTGGTGTGCATAAGCGCAAGGTCCAGAGACCAAGTCTTGTATTTTGAGCATTGCAATGTCTCCCACATAGTTCAGTCAGTAACTAGATTTACAAAAGCTTTTAAAAGCACTGGACAGATTCAGCGAATTGGAAGTGACAGACACTATTCAGAAAGGTACTTCACTGAAATGGAAGGAATTGTAGTATTGGTATGCTACCTTCAGCAGTTTCAGACTCACTTATTCAATAAAGTAGATAGGCTATTCAACATCTAGGATTTTGAATATCCTAAATAAGCAGTTTGAGGTTGTTTTTTTTTTTTTTTTTCCTTTGTTAGGTTTCCTCAGGTTTTTGCATCTCCTTGTTCCCAGTTCAAGCAATTCTTTTTTGGTAAAATTTCTTAGTAGAAATATTTTATTTTTTTGAAGTCCAGCTGCTGAGGACTTTTATAAACTGGGTTTATGTTTTAATTGACAATTATTAAACATACTGGAGCTTCTGTTTTGTACTACTAACTTTAAAATATAAGCTTAAATATCAGAGTCAAGTTTAAAAGTAAACTGGTACATTAAATTCATCCCCTGGCCAGAGAGGGAAGAAAAAAGAGTAATTGCAGCGAAACTTAACATTTACTTAGTAAAATAAATGATTTGGGAGTACTGTAAAAAATGAACAAAATGAATGTAAAGGAAAATATAGATAAAATATCAAGACAACTGTATCTCGCATATATCCAAATATGTAGTTGAAAAATGAAACATGCTGATCACATGCTGATGTTTAAGGGAGACAATTTAAAATGCCTTCAAGAGTATGCTTGTACTGTCCATCAGGTGAAAAATACTTGGTGGTAAATGCAAATTGTGGTCGCCCCTGCCTGAGGTAGATTTTGGATAAGATGGTAGAAACATGTGAGTGCAATTGGAAATCTCCACTAAATTATTTTTCTCTCTTGTGAATTAGAAAATAATATAACAGGAGCTGAAGTAATTCTTTGCCTCTTTCATAGACAAACTAAGCCATGAAAAAGCTTAAAGATGTACAACATCTCTTGTCCAATTTCTAGTCTTCCTTCCATTCTGAGGTTAGTTTGGAAGGATATGCATGTTTGAGGTCTCAGTTCCTCTTCTTAGCAAGTCATCATTCTGGCTATTTACCTTTTAATTTTAGAAAGTCATGTAGAACTATTAAAGATGTAATGAAAATATGGTAAATGGGGAGAAGATAAACTGCTGTGGCAGATCCTACACTGCGTTTATTTCATACCAGATTTGTTGGGATTTGAGGCAATATTAGGTATCCCTGGCTTAATAAACTAATTCAACAGTGGAAGAAAAAATTTTTTAAACTGAAAAACTCAGACTGCAAGATGAAACAATGTTGACTGCGTGAAGAAATTTTATGGTAAGCATAACGTAGGAGAAATTCTGGAAGTGTTACTTGACTGTAGTGCTTTCTAACAGGGTTGTTTGTGTTGATCAGTGAGTTGGTGAGTTACTTTGTAATTGTTGCAATGTTAGTTCTGTAATTGTTGCTTCTGTTTTTGCAGTGAAGATGCTGATAGAAACAAATAATTTTCAAAAGTGTAAGAGAAAAGTATTTAGTGAACTGAGGAGAATGCTCTCGATAGTTCAAGCTTGCCTTGATGGTGAACTCTTCTTTTACCCAGACTCTTCCTGTATGTTGCTCTGCTGTAGCAGTCTCAGTGTATGCCCTGATGCTCCAGGAGCCAGTGGGTGGGAGAAGTTTCACTGAGCCTGGCTGGGACTTGCTCCTTTGCCTCATTTATGAGCACTCCTCCCTGGTTCTGCCTGCATAATACTTTTCATATTCTGTTGTTTCTGATTAGCTACCTAGTGGGAAAGCACTTGTGAATTACTGTGCGATGGGAGTGCGCTTGGTATGTGCGCATCTGCTGGGAGCCTTGCCGAGGCACTGGCTGCTAGGGTTCAAGTGGAGGACACGGCTGTGTTCCAGTGGAGTAATGCATTCTTCCTTTGAGGGGTTAGGATTATCTTTGGAAATAAGTGAGCAAGAAAATATTAACTATGATTTTACCTGTACCTCTGGCTATGTTTCCTGATGTTCAAAGAGTTTCAAATGCAAAATAAACCAGTCAAAATTCATACAGTTAAGGCATTGTGCAGAAGATGATTTTTTTTTTCTTGCAACAACTGCTTCTGACAGCTGTCTAGCTAAAGAAGTTTATCTTTCATCCTCAGTCCCACAGATTCTACTCTTCTTATGATAGTTAATCTAATAGGGTTAGAAATATTTTTTTTAATAGCTTAGTGTACAAATTATGAAAAGAATTGCAGAGTGGTTTTTTAACTAGATAAAGCAAAATTTTGATTTGTGTTGCTGGCATAAGCTTTCTATTTTAAAAATGGTAGAACAAGTTCTTTAAGATTAGATTTTGTGGTACTAATATTTGTATGCAAGCCCTCCAACTTTTTAGTGCAAAATTTGGGTAGAACTTATACTTGATCATAGGTTCATGCTCCAGAAATAAAGCTTTTGGTAAAATTCCTCTTGAATTTTCTGTACTAGCTACTTAGGTATCATTGAAGGTATCTGTGGCCACTGCATGTATAGTTGCTTTAACAGTCACTTCTTAGTGCTTTTAGTGTTCTGAATGGCTGTTGTGCTTGTGTAATTCTAATATGAAAAAAACCACCTGTCATTACAGGAAGGTGCTTTAAAGTACTGTATTGGGGCATTTGTAATTATTTTCTTACTTGGAGCCACTGCATCTCTTGTAGTTTATCCTGTGTAGTATCAGATTGTTGTAACTACTTGGTATAATAATAAAAACAAATTATACAGTGCAACATAGTACTTATTCCATTAGTTTGCTTCTTCATTTGTTGCCAGATTTGGAACTTCAGAAGCAATGTTGGCAGCTATAGGTGCTAGTGGTGTATTTGTAGATGCACTGCATTGCTTGATAAAAGCAGTCCATTTTTTTGGTGAGGGAGCTTTCAAATTATGACTTGCTGCTGAAGTCTACTAGCTCTTTACTAAATGCACGTGATTTGCATGAAATGCACTTTCCTTCTTGCTGGCGCTTGGTCAGTAGGATCTTGTGTATTAGACTGCTTTGTTGTGGTTAGCGTGTAGAAATTTAAAGGTACCATGCTCTGCAGAGACACAGTGCCATATCTGACCATTGCTTTCTTCTGAGCTGCCCTATGGGAGAAGGAAGACTGGCATGTTTGACAATAAAACCTCAACAACCCAAAACCCCACAAACAACAACAACAAAAAAAAACCTAAGAAACCCCACCCAAACAAAATAAAACACTCTTCGTGTTAAACCTGTAGTTTTTATAAATTTGTGAAATAAAATAAATGACATAAATAGGGTTGAAATTGTAGCAGAGCCCTTACATGTATCTTGCTAGGATATTCCCAGTTGATTGCTAAAACAGAAATGCCCCATTAACATGTCTAAGGAAGCATACTTAATGTTCTATTAAGCATGAGTAAGTACTGGATTTATTTACTAGGAGGTTGCTGGAATAGCCAGAAAGTAATTCAAGCACTGCAAACTCCAATCCTCACTTGTTATTTTCCTTTAATTAATATGTTCATTCTTTAAAAAAAAAGGTCTTGTGGGAGGAGGATGGTGAAAGAAGGAGCAGGAGGTATTTGTGTCCTTTACTGTTTCCAAAAACTTTGATAGCTTTGTGTGCCAAAATCTGGCCTTTCAGATTGTCCTGTATGCCAAATTAAACCAGGCAGTACTGCACTGCTCCATTTTCCCTACCTGTCTGATCATATTTATTATAGTTATGTTTCTCCACTTTGAGTATACGCTAAAGCAAACCCTCCAAAGAAGTGTTTTCCTGACTTGTTTTTTCATTCTGTTGTTTAGCTGTACATACTTATTAGTTAAGTCTCTGTTTCAGTAGTTGCACTTCTGCTGCATTGCAAAGAAGATCAAGAAAATAACAAATTCCTTGCAAAATGCAGTTGCCATCTTTGTATGCAATTCCTTAGATAAAATTCTAGAAGTTCACCTGAACTTCTTCATAATTGAAGTTCAAAAGGCTCCTCCTTTTGATGCCAGCTCAGAATTCTCACGTACTTGATTGAGATCAGATTTTCATATAAATTTTTTGTAATTTTATTGACTGTATTGATTGGTGAAAAATAATAGCAATAAACCCTTGCTGTTTAAAAATACTAACCTGCTATGAAGTACTTAGTAGTTGCTCTTTGAACAGCAGTATAGTTCTTCTTAGTAGTACGTATTAGTAGTATGGCAGGCTCTGGAACTTTCTCAGCTCCACTGATGTTAGTGGAAGCTGACTTGACATTTTTACATGTAAAAAATAAAGAGTCATGCTCACAGTGCTGCTGTCTCCAGGTTCACTTGTTCTTGATATCCTCCTCTTCTGGTGTCCTACCCCTTTGGGCTGATTAAGGTTTAAACAAATTTTAGAAGGGAATTGTTTAGTTACCTTTGTTATGCACACTCTGTAGAAGTGTCAGCACTCGGGTGCTGATAGAGGAGATTAGCATGGAATTTCTTTTAAAAATAATTAGGGAATTGTTTTTTAGTTATGGAGTGGGCCATACTAAGCCATAAGCAGTTTATTTATTTTTTATAATTCTGAAATACCTTAAGTATTCTTTATAAAACACAACAGCCAAAAAATTTGCTGGTGTCTTAGGTATTTTACAATTTGTAGCTTATTTTCTTATGGTATTTTTCTTGTCTTTCTATAGGGCTGAAAGACACACAGGAGTCTTCATGGATATAGTTGATACATTTAACCATTTAATTCCTACTGAACACTTAGATGATGCCCTATTTCTAGAATCCAACCTGGAGAATGAAGTCTGTGAGGATTTTAGTACAAGTCAAAATGTCTTAGAGGATTCGCTGAAGAACATGCTCAGCGATAAGGATCCTATGCTAGGATCTGCAAGTGCCCAGTTCTGTTTGCCTGTTTTGGATAGCAATGACCCCAATTTCCAGATGCCTTGTTCTACAGGTAAATCTTACAATTTTTTAAGATTACAATTTAAAGTACAGTTTCACTCTAGTACCAACCCTTTTTCATAACATAGAATTAATAATTTGGGATATCTGTCACCTTGCTGCCCTTTTTTGATGCACTTCATACATGCCTGGCATGTAAACTATGTGCAGGTCTTTTTAATTTTGTAGTGTAACAGTAGAGGAAGGCTCTTTATGTGGATCAGAAATAGTTTAGGTTTTGTCTGTCAATTACTCCCAATGAAAGTCAAGATTTGTTTAGTATAGGTACTGTGCCTGATCACTGAAGTCACTGGTTGGTTTAAGAAAATACTGTATTTCTGGATTAGCAGTAGGAACAGGAGAGTTGTGCAAATTACTGCTCTGAACTCAGGGTTATTAACTTTGTGCTAGGCCTTCTGGCACTGGGCTGATTCTGGATTCTGGGTGTTTTGCTTTGGTTGACTTCAAGACCCTGGAATGATAATAAAATTATTTTTTCCTATTTGGAATACCTGATTTGGAAACAATTTACAGCAAAGTTAAAGAAAATAATCTCAGAATTTATTGAGTAATTTCAGAAGATTTAAAAAAAAAGTACTATACAATCCCTAAAATTATTAATATTTCTGAAGAGTTGGAATAATTACACTGACTTTGATGCAAGAGACAAAAATATACTCTATTCTTAGTAGTATTCTTTATTTGACTGGAAGTTTAAAAACCATAATTTTTTAGCTTCATTACTGATAAGTGTTGTAGATTAATGCAGTTACATGATTATATCAACGTTTAATTTTTTTGGGTAAGTTTTATGAACTGTTTTTGAAAATCTGTAATATCCTTATATATATATATATATTATATTACTGTTACTAACAGACTGAATTTTCACCTTCACTAAATGAGGTGATATTGCATCATGGAAAATGGTAAATCAAAGATTATATTGATTAGAGCAACGAAACAATGAGCTATTAAGCCAAAACAAGATATTTGGTGTATTTTTCCTACTTCAGAAGAATGTTTTTGGGGCCATCCTTAATACTTTTGTTTACTCTTGTGATAGTCTGTATTCTTATGCATTTTTGTTTGTAACTTGCCAGACAAAAATTATATCCCTCTTAATATGCATAAGACTGTATAATGTACACAACTCAACCAAATTCCACCTCACTTGCAAATTCTTTTGTTTTCTTGCATCCTGTGCATTCTCCAGTAAACCTGTAATGCATTTAAAATTTTTTAATTAACTTGTAAGGTACAGCTGGATATTTTGGAAGGTTTGAAGAAACTTTCGGGTGGTTCCTGCCATGTATTTCTCCTGAAAGTGATCAGTAGTGCAATAACTAATACTGTTGTTACTTAAATATTCACAATTTATTTTAAGGTCCTTAAAAATAAGTGAGCTAATGTGTTTACTTGGGGGCTACTGTCAGAAGACTAAAGGATTCAAAACTGATTTGATTTATGCTGAGTTTATGAATTTAATGTTTGGTTAAATTTACTGTTTTGTTAAATCTGAAGGCACCAATAGAGCCATATTTCAGTAATGAAATTAAAATGTGTAGTTTGGAATTCATGTAGGTGTCCAAAAGAACATCAGATGTTCTTGTTGTTGCTTATTCTTTGTAGGTCTTGATAAGAACTGTGCTTTTTGTGACATGGTAGGAGTGCAGTATGTGCTTACAATTTTTTACTTAAAAATAATGAGTATCAGTTTGAAATACAGTTTCTTTGCTTGTCTTTTTTCACTGAAAAAAGTGATTTATTTGATTTGTCTGACACTGTTGGTGATCTAACAGTGCTGTTGTAGTCTGCTGGCGAGAATGTGGTTATTCAAGATGATAGTACCCTTCATGTGAATTAAGCCATGCAAAAGCTGTTTTCCCCAGTTTAGGTAGAAGTTCATTTGTACATGAGCTTCAATTTGTTTAAAAAGTAAAAAAGCATAACTCCTGTGACAAAACTTGCTTTAATATATTCTATATTTAGCATAACCTATGCCTAGACTATTAAACAATTTAAGAAAAGGAGCAAAACGCTCATGGAAATTAATTCACAGGACCAGCAAAGGACAGAATAACTGTAATGTATTCTGTTTTGTAGAACTTTTAAAGTGGTGCAGATTTCATGCTACAACTTACTTGATTGCTGTGAGCAAGCTGAAGAGATAAAGGTAGTAGTGGTTAAACTGAGGACAAGTGTTGTAGCTGAAATGGTAATCAGGTCTTCTAGATAAAATGGAGGAGCAGAAGGCATGGCTCACTAATACTTCTTTGAAAGCAGATTTGTCCTGAGCTCAGAAGTATAAAACCTATGCACAAACAAGATACTGTCTTTATAGGCCTTCAACCAACTGTGTCAGTGTGAAATTTCTTATGTGAACATGAGTATATGAGAAGAGCTTGATTCAGGCCTACTTCTTACCCACATGCCTAGTTTCTCAAAATTGTGACATTTTCTCTGCTTGATTCTGGAGATCATGTATTTTTCTTTTCAGAATCCCCTTCTCTTGCTCTTAACATGGTTTTGAGTGTGGATTTGCTTACTGCTGTTTTTTCCTACTTCTGCATGGGCATAAGTTTTTGTTGGAGTTTTTACTGGCCTGATTCAAAGTTGTTACTCATCAACATGTTTTGCTCTAGGGTTTAGGGTTTATATTGTGCATCGTTTATCAAGAACTAAGTTTTTTGTTAATACTAAGGTTTTTTTATGGTGAGTTACCTATTGCTTGACTGTGTGATGGATACTGGTACCAATTGATTGTATGTCCTTTAACCAGTTCAAGTGCATGCCTATAAGAAACACCTATACATCTCTTGGGGAGAATAGTAGCATAGAATCATAAAATCATGTGATTTGCAGGGGACCTCTAAAGGTCATCTAGTCCAGCCCCTCTGCAATGGACATGTTCAACTAGATATGGTTGCTCAGAGCCTTATTCAACCTGACCTTGAAGATTTCCAGGGATGGGGCATCTACTGCCTCTCTGGGCAACCTCTCTAGTGGTTCACCACCTTCATAATAAAAAAGTTCTTCCTTGCATCTAATCTGAAGCTACCCTCTTTTAGTTTAAAGCCATTACCCTTGTCCTGTCACTACAAGCCCTACTAAAGTGTCAGTTCACATTTTTCTTCTAAGTCCCTTTTAAGTATTAAAAGGCTGCAATGAGGTGTCCCCCTATTCTCCATGACAAACAACCCCAACTCTCCCAGCCTTTCTTCAAAGGACAGGTGCTCCAGCCCTCCAGTCATTTTTGTGGCCTCCTCTGGACTCGCTTCACCAGGCCCATGCCTTTCTTGTACCAAGCATCTCAGTCAGCATACTGGTATATGACAAATAGCATGACAATGGCTGTTTGTTGCCTATCTATTGATAGGCAGAACTATATCAGTACCAATAAAGCAGTTTCATGTTTATCTCTGGGCCTGAATCCAGATTGTGCTGGATTTAGATCGTTTCTTTAGTTAGATGACACTGCTGGTCAGACAAAGACCAGCAGAGACCAAAGACAGAGCAGACCAAACTTGCTGAGCTTGCTCTGTAATTGCCACTGAGTAACAGAATGGGGTTAGAGTGGTATTATCTTTTTAGCTTTGATTGAATAATTATATATTTAGAGAAGAGAACAAGATTCTGTGTGGGTGATCCTGTTTATGGCTTTCAGCAGGGGTAGACTTCACTCTTTATGACTCTCACAAGCTGAGTAGGGTAGAGGTCAAATTATGCTGAAATCCTTTTAGAATGTCTTTGTGTATGTGCCGTACCATAAAGATGTAGTTAGGTTGCTGCTTTATGGAGCTAGACTGAGGAGAATGCTGGTCTTACAGTTAAGAAGTTCTGTTACCTCTGTGAATCAAGGTACAAACTATCCACATCTTATTCACTGCAGCTCATAGGAGCTTAGCTGTTGTGGAGGGCTCTTCCTGTTGTGAAGTAGGTATAAGCAGAAGGACATCGTGTCAATAGTAGAAATTGATATAACTGCTCTCCTTGCCAGCTAAAGGACAGAATTTGATAAAATGAAACTTTTGAGAAATAAATGAAAGCCAAATTCTTGAACCAGTCAGAAGTGTCTCAAAACATGTTTTAGGTGCCTCTCTGCTTCTTTTCATCAGTTTGATCAGGTGGCTGTCTTAAAATTTGTGCATGACCAATGTAGAAAATTATGTTGTGTAGAACAGCTCTTGGCCATCTTAAATGTTTGAGTGGTGTGAGTGGGTGTGGAAGCATGCTTTTGTATTGTGTTGATTTTTTTTTTTTTACCTTGAGCAATTAACTGATAAGAACTGATTCTGAAGTTTAGAATATGACAACTCTTTTAAGAGCAACTTTGAATGGTACCCTAGTGATAGGTTTTCTGTTTTGTTCTGCTCTTGCTGGAAGACATGCTGGAGCTTATCCACCCGTGAGCATAGTGGGTCATACTGATTGCATGCCAGTGAGCAAAATAACTTGGCATTCGTACTAAATTGGTAGTTCTTAGCTATCACAAACTGTGTAGCTTTTCAGGATGTCATTTACTGGGATGGTTTGATTTGTCATAATACAGAGAATGGAATTTTAATTGCATATCATCTGGAGACATTTTAAGATTTCATACTAAAATCAAGCTTTTAACTAATTTAGTTTATGGGTATGTTTATTGAATCAGGTACTTACCATAAATAATGAAGAAGATTGATGCTGTAGGAATATACAACGTGTTTGGGACATCTTTTTAATTGCCCTTTTTTTCTTGTCCCTCTGGGAACCGGTTTCCCTGAAATGCAGTCTACTTTTTCTAGTTTTAGCCTGTGTTTTCATTGGTATTGTTAAAAGCAGCATTACCTGTGCTAAAATCATGATCACCTACTGGATCTTTGAAGCCAAACCCATTTTTCTGACTGCAAATACTCTTTTCATTAGCTGGTGTGATGTCTGGCTGTGTTAAGTGTTTCAGGCTCTTTTCACAAAAGCCAAATGTACATGTTTTTTTTCTCCTGTATTTGAAGTAATTTTGAATGTAACTTTGAGGTTCCAAAATGTGGTCTACAGTTGTTTCTCTGAATTTTCTTACCTAATTATGCCTTCTGTCTTCCAAGCTGTCCATATGAGCAGCTACACGGTGTTTTATGACCAAGGTAGTAACTCTCCTGTATGAAATTTGATGTTGACAAGCTGAAGAATATTTATTTAGTGCCTCTTCCTGTTTGTAGGTGGCAAACTACCTATATTCCCCAGCTTTGTCTTTCTGAAATATTTAGTTATTTATGCCTTTGAATCCTTTTGTTGGGTGGAGAGAGGTTGGATCTGTATTAAGATTTGCAAAGCAATTTAGATTAGCTGTCTGATTTGTAGATACATGAAGACTCCCTTCTTAATAAAATTAATTAATTTACATTAAAGTGCTTGTTTGATGCGGTGTTTTTCCTTTGTTGTTGAAATTTGTGTTTTTCTGCTCCTTATTTCCAATATAACAGGCTTGTGTCACTAAAGAACCACAATTCAGTAGGCTTGTGATATAGCTCTTTTAAATAAATTCAGTATGCATTCCTCTGTCAAGATATGTGCTTTATTAAGTTTATTAATCCTAGTTGATTTTCATATGTCTTTATTCTAAAGACTGTAAAATTAGCTCTTTACAACACAGACATTAATGGAGGATGGGGGCAAATGTTTAGTTAACATTTCATGTTACTTACTGTGATTCTTGCACTAGGCAGTCAGCTCAAGGTACTTACAGGCAAATTCTCAGTTCAATGGGTTACAAGCAAACTTCTGTAAAACAGGTGGAGTTTGATGTTTCCTTATCTAAGTTATGTCATCAGTCACATAATTTCTCTTGGAAATATATTTCTTTTAACAGAAAGTATTTTTAATCTTGTTTCTTGAACATATGCTTCACAAATGTCAGTAGGAAAAAGATTTTTCATAGAAGGTATACCATCCTCATTTATGATCTTGAGACTTACTGACAAAATATCACTATCTCTGTGTTTTGTTGCTTCACTAGAGTTTATTAGCTTTTCTGAAGGCTTACCTAGACCTGTTAGTTACTGGTTTAGACTGTATCTGTTCTTTTCATTGAAGCATAAAATGTTGCATCTTTGTTGTTATTCCCATATAAGGTAGAAATTTGTAAATGTTCAACCATTTCCATATAATCTGTCATGCTCAAATGGAATCTGCTGTGGATTTACACATTCCTGCCATCAGTGTGATTCAGCTGGACGTAGTATTTTACAGCAGGAACAACGTTGTTCTGTTTGGTGTGGTTACCAAGGTGAAAGAAATCCAGGGCTAACATCTACAGAAAAGAAGTTTATTTCTACACTTGATATTTACCTTGGTCAGTGTGTCTAAAAACTGAGTATTTCTGTCTTAGTTGTGGCTGAAAATAATTGAGGAAAGTCTTATGTTAATAAAAATAAAGATTTTATAAACGTCATAGTTTTTGAGGATGTATTTAGGGGTGTTTTCTTCTCCTTATCTCCTCTTTCACCAGAAAGTAAGGCTTGTTTTCTTCAGTTTTACCTTGCTAAAGAATTAATAAATGGTTATGCTTTTGTTTTAGCATAGGGAAAATATTGCTTTAAATTTGCAAGTAGACTGTTTTTACTGTATGTTGTTCTGTTATGGTGTAGCATATATAAAAGTGAGTCTGTAGTACAGCCCAGCAGTTTGAAAATTTAGATACTTCACAAGCAATGGAGAAATTAAAATCATAAGGTGAAGGTCAGTGGTGCCTCATCCAGTATAAATGTTGAATGTGACTTGTACTTTTCTTATTTGCAATCTGTTCAGTTGTACACTGGTGTGCAACTCATCCTATTCAGATAAGTTTTTGCTTTAGTTATTCCTTTTTTATTTTTCCTATTTTATTTTTTATTTTATTGCTGGAACAATCTTTAGATATTTGTTACTAAGATAATCTCTACTTTTTTTGTTTTTTGTGGTTTTGCTTTTGTTTGTTTAATCTTTCTGAAACCTCCATTTCTTTACCTCCATTTCTCCTTCATGATTTACTTTCCTAGTCTTCTTTGTATCTATTGCTGTTCTCTGTCACTTTCTCTCTTCCCAGCAGGGTCTGTGTGGAATGCTCCTCATCAGGGGCCTCATGAGACTGTCTTTACTAGCTGAGTTGTAGCTCAGATGATTTGAGATTAGCAAGATTCTGTGCTTCAATTCCTCTGTAAAATTAAAGCTACAGCACAGAGTCTTGTAAGTATGAAACTACTTTAATTCTAATATTTCAAACTTTCTGTCAATAATGGACTGAATGTGTCTCTTTAGTTTAATAAAGGAGGTCATATAAATTCCTTGAGCAAGAACATTGTCAAGCCCAAGACTAATATCAGCCCTTTAATATGCTCCAGAGTTGTTTCAGAATCTTAGTAGTTTTTATTTTTCATGTTGTCTTCAGTAGCTTAGTAGTTTAGTACTACACAGAAGGAACAGAAGTGGATGTGAAAATAGTCTTTTTTGTCACAGTCTGTTCCCAAAAGCCAGTGTCTTGTTTTGCAGGAGGACTATGAAAACATGAATACCAAAGTACAGAGCTGCTGGGAGGATGTAATCTGAGAACATGAGAATCAGCAGCTGGAGTTAGGGTGAGGGTCCATCTCCTTCAGGTTTCCATCTTAGACAAGGGCCAGTATTAGATATTTACTGGGAAAATAATGTCTAATAGGGCAGTTACTGTGCAAGTTTTTTTGCCAGTGTGTCCAGTATGTAGCATATAGCAAAAAAGTGAGTAAGGAACACTCTTGAGTGGAGTAAGACAAACTTTATCAGCCTCATGCACCTTGTGTGTGATATTGTGTGTTTGTAAACACACACAGATGTAAAGGTGGCTCTGTGGATTGGGGAGTGGAAGTGCACAGTAATTTCCACAAACATTTTTCCTTGTAACTGATGTGTACAATGCAGTAACTAAAAATTACTGTTCAAATAAAATAAATGACCATAAATTGTTTCCTTAAGAAACTCCTAGCTTTCAGCTCTTAGCAGCCATCTGATTACAGAGGTTCAGAATGCTGATTGCCTGGTGCCATAATCAGCCTTCCTTAAGAGGCTGATTAAAAAACTTTCTAATATTTGAACTTCTTAATTTTGCTTGGTTACTTTATTTTTGTATTCTTTATGGCAGGTGATTGTAGATTGATAGACTTCATTATCATCAGTCTTTGGCTTCAGCAGTGTTTTACAGCTTCCAATTTTTGTTATTTTAAAAGTATGCTTATTATTGTAGTGCCTTCACAAGGGCATTGTTTTTTTGTGTTTTTTTTTTTTTTTTAGGTTGTAATAATACCAGACTTGAAAAAGACCAGGAGTTGACAAATTTTCTGAGCTGGTCTAAAAATTCTAAGAATTTTTAATTTAACTCCTTTTTTTTTTTGACTTTTGTTGTGATCGATGTGTTAATTTATATAATTTTTAAGTAAGCAATTTTTAGAAATTTTTTAGATATCATATATGTGTCATGTGAGTTTATCTTAAAAATGCCTCAAGGTTGGTGTCTTGATAGAAACAGGCATACTTGATTGTTTGGAGTCTCTGTTATATTTATTAGACCTTCCCATGTGTTTTGTAAGGTCACTTGGGTGTTTGGCTTGATCTCACAAGGTCTCCTGTGGGGACCAGGATTCATCACACATGGGATCTTTAAATAGGAGAGGCTACCACTGCAAGAACCAAACTTAGAGCAAGTGAGAATGGCTGGTGTAGTGACCTGACTGCCTCTTAGGAAACCTCCTTACAGGAGTGACCTCTGGCATCTTTCTCAGGTTAGTTGGGGATAGGAGTTCACCAAAGACAGTGTTCCCTGTCTCGCCTGGAAAGTTAAGTGCTTTCTGCAATTAAAGCTCTTCCAAAAAGACATTACAGATGCAGATATCTGATATGGGTAGGGCTGAGAGTTTTTGAATAGTATCCTGTGAGAAAACTGATTTTTACACTCTTCACTTTTGGATCAGCTCTTTCTGCTGTTTACCTTTCTTCACTTTTTCTTAGGTGGGAAGGGACAGTGAGGGGCAGCTGATCCTCTTAAGACTGGGGACCTTCCTGTGGCATAAAACCTCAATAAGAATGTGAGTCCGCAAAAAACTATGAGGACTGTCTGCAGAAGTTTTAAGCTGTGGGTGATAGCTTCTTCTACACTGAAACTGCCTCACATGGGAATTTTCTGTCCTTCATTTCTTCATTTTTTCCTCTATTGTTTGATTTTAGATGGCAGATTTATTTTTTAATGTCTCTTCCCCTGTCTTGCTCAGCATTATAGCTGCAACACTTTTTTGATCATTTTAAGTTTTAGGCTCTTTCTTGTCTGTTTTTTTTTTCCAGTTATTGGTCTTGATGATACTATGGATGAAGAAGGAGTTAAAGAGAGTGGTAATGACACCATTGATGACGATGAGCTTGCTTTACCTAATAGGAATTTGAGAAGCCGTGCTGAAGAAGCATCAGTCACGTCACCAAGGAAGTCACCACGTTTAATGGCACAAGGTGATCAGTGATTATGTGTTTGCACATTTGAAGTAAATCAGATCTTTAAAATACCACCCCAAACACTTATAAATTTAACTTGGTTGTGTGAATTCTGATATAGAAACTTCCTTTTTCATACACTGCAGCCAGAAGATGGCATCCATAGGGTATGAGTCAATTAGAATTCCTCTTTAATAAACATTTAGTGTTTTCCTTATGGCTTATGGTCATTAAACTAATTTTTAAGATTTTGATCCTTCTACCTACATAAGATTAATAATGTGGTTCTTCACCAAGAAAAGCATGATGGAGTTGCAAAACAGCATTGGAATATTAAGTTAGCATGTCTCTGTTTCCAATTAAAGTTTTGATTCTATTTTTATTTGCTTATTCTCTTTTTATTTTAAATTAGGTTACAGTATTGCAGTCAGAAAGTTTTTAATCAAAATATCCCAAGATACTTAATATTTTATTAAAATACTTAGATTATTTGTGTTAGCTAATTAATTATATTGCCAGTTTTCTAACCTGTTGAACTTATTTACTGCTCTGCTTTTTTCCCCTATAGAGCAGGTTGAGTTAAAAAGATAAAATTACTTAATGTGGAGATCAGGATTTAAATAAGAGCCTGTGGTACAAAGCTGGTGATTATGCTGTTTAGAAAGGCACTGGAATAGTTACTTGTTTAGAAAATATAAAATCTGTCATCAGGTGAGGATGTGACTGGATCTCAGATTTGTAGACTGTTCTCTAAAAGATTTTTAAACTTCAGTTTTATTTCTAATCACAATATAGCTTGTGCAATTTTTGTTCGAGGTAGAAAGGGCTGGGAGGTAGAAAAGTAGAGTTATTCTTGATTGCCTTTCTATCGTCAGTTGTGTTTTGTATGCACTACTTAGAAATTCCATAGCCTTTAGAATAATGGGATTTTACATCCAAATTATGTCAGTGTAAAATTGAAATGCAAGTAACTTGGGTTTGGAGTGGTTTTTAAGTTTAATAAACAGCTAAGTTTTAAGTTCTCTTTGTATCCAGTACGCTAAATTGGGGTAAGTCACTTCTGTTCTAGGCAAATCTTGTATTGGTAAAAAAGAAGGAAGTGGAATAGCTAAGAGATTTTCCTTTTTCCCTTCCTAGAATCAGTACGGAGTCTGCGGCAGAGCACTCTAGCCAAGCGTTCAAATGTTGCTCCTCCTCCTAATACCAAGAAATCATCTGTAAAAAGTGGATCTGCTCCAAAAAATGGACAGAAACAAGAGAGAAGTCCAGTTAAAGAGACAGATGCTGCTGCACGCCTGAAAACGGAGCAGCCTAGGGAGGTTAGGCGTAGTACAAGACGATCAGGACAGGTGGAAGGAACAGCAGCAGCAGTAACAGCATCCCAAAGTAATACAAAATGTCTGCCTGGTCCTGAAGATGTGAAAGAAATAAAGTCTGAAATCCCTGAGCAGGCAAAAGGTGAAGAAATATCCCAAGAGTTAAGTTGTGCTAATTTAACAGAACCCTGTTCTCCTTTTCCCAGGGAAACAAAGGAAATACTAGATGTTGCAGTGAAGACTGACTCTGGGAGTGCTGAGTCAGTTTGTTCAGTATCTACAGATACTGAAATGATTCCAGTTAAAAATGAAACAAGTGATGTGATTGATTCAATGGGCTTGGAAAATTCTTCAGAAGAAAAGATTGATAGTAAAGCAGAGGAGTCAGAGAAGAAGGAAGAACATAATCAAATTGAAGTAACTGGAAAAGATAATAATTCTAGTACTTGCATGAATTCAGATGAAATTTGTGAGACCTTTTCAGATTTGTCTAGCTCTGTGAAAGAGGAGGTTGACTGCAGTTCGGGTTCCCACAATGTGGCAGTTCTTGATGAAAACACATTGTCACTAAAGGAATGTGTAACAGAAGCTGGAGATGATGACAAGGGAATGGAAAAAACTGAAACTTCATCTGAGAAGGTATTGGAGAGTACAGACTGTGATAATAAAGACTTGAAAAACAAAGAGTTTTCTTCTGCTGACCCAGGAAATAGCATTTTAGAAAGCACTGTTGACCAATCAAGCCAAAATGTACAGCAACAGATCAGCATTACTAAAGTAGAAGGCCCAGAGGCATCAAAATTACAGGATGATGAGAAACAAATTGGTATTTCAACAAAATGTGAAAAGAACATTAGGCCCCGGCATAGTAAATCTGTAGCACAGAATAAACAAAATCTGACTGCAGGTACTCGGCAGAAATCAGGTACAGTGCAACAAGAAACGACACGGTCAAGAACGAGAGCTGGTGTTGCTGTTTCGGGCCTTCACAGTCCCTCTTCAGCAAGTCTGAAGCGAAATGCAGATGAGCAGGAGAGTCATCAGCATCCAAATAACCCAGTTAAAATTAGGAAGAAACAATCTGATCTGGGTTTAAAAGCAAAGAGCAGCGTTTCAGGGGCAACTGTAAAAAAACAGACCAACACAAAGCTGAAGAAAATACCCCGAGTCCAGGCTTCTGGGCAAGCCCAGAAGTCATCAGTTCAAAAAGCAAGTGAGAAATCTCCTACTCATCAAAGCTGTTCTAAAGATACCCACCATTCTGTGCATTCATTGTCAGGCCATGTTTCACATCCTGGTCAGAAGCAAGCCAGCAAACACCAACTTGCAACTGGGCTAAGAGCAAATAGCTCCACAAAGGAAGAGGCAGAGACTAAAGATCCCTCTGTTGTAGAACATCTGAAGGAAGATGATAAAGAAAAAAACAAGTCAAAAAGAAATGATAAGACTCTCCAACCTCGCCAGAGAAGAAGTAGCAAAAGTCTTTCACTTGATGAACCTCCTTTGTTCATTCCAGATAACATTTCAACTGTTAAAAGGGAAGGCTTGGAACACACTTCTGCTAGTGAAAGCAAACATATTTGGGTGCCCAGCAAGCAGTGTGGCTTCTGCAAAAAGCCACATGGCAACAGGTGTGTGTGGCAGTGTGTCTTAGGAATTTATTGTAATTTTTTTCTTTCCACCAAATGTTTCATGCTGCTCCTACCAAAGCAAAGTCCTAGTCTTTCAATACAAGTCTGTATGTCATACAGTCAGTTAATTTCCTTTGCACTCATACACTTTTTTTTCGGTCATTTAAACAGAGCATTAGAAACTAATTTGTCCCAAAAGTTTGCATAGAAATGTTTTATTATATGAGTACGTATTTTGATGACTGTATAATTCTTCTATGCTATTTAATTATGCACTTTAAACCTGATTTTTTTTTCATAGAAAAGAAATTAGAGATCTGTGTTCCAGTTTGTCATTTCCTTCTTTCCAGAGACTTCTTAAGTGGAAGGATCACCGTCAACCAAAAAAATCAAATAATTGTTTACACGTGACTTTTATCTGGTACAGGTCCAATTCTAATAGCAGAGATATGGAGGTTTTTTTCACTTTGTGTAATCATTGCAGTGAGGTTTCATGTAGCAGTAATTAAGTAGTTGGTGGGAGGGAAAGAAAGAGGAATATGAAAAAACCCACAAAACTTCCACGTGGCCATATCTGAATTTACCTTTAAACTTAATAATGAGGTTGCATCTGAAGTTGTTAATATTCCTCTGTGGCAAAACTTATTCTACACAGTAAGTGAGTTGAAAAAGACCATTTGGTTTCACTAATGATCTATCAGTCCAAGAATAAGAATTTCTTTATTACACTTACTGTGTTTTAATACTGAAGTATTTTTTGCTGTTGTTCTACCTGCTAGCCTACTTTTTGGTTTTCTAATGTCAAATTGAAGATCTTTGTGATTAGCTTATGTGAGAGAAAGTTTTAATAGTAATTTTTAGTGACTGTGCTTTAGAACTCCATGCCTCAGAGTGAAATATGGAACAATTACCTTGGGCACCTGAGGGGTTTTTTTGGCATTTGTTTGTATCTAAGAAGCCCTTCTGAGCTTTATTCACTCATTGTATCATATTTGAAAAACAAATACATGAAAATTCATTTACTGTACAGCTGTAGTAACTGCATCATTGTGCCCTACTAAAAGAATTAGTGAGAGGTTTTCTCTGCCTGGGTGCTGAGGATTACCTGATTGAAGGGGTGCTCAAATTTAGTTCCTTGTTGTTCTACTTAAAAAAAAAAAATCCTTTTATTTTTAAGATTCTTATCATTTGTGTCTTTGTAAGAGTGTTAAATTTTAAGTGGGTTGCATTTCCTTAGTTTTTGTCATCCTAGGCATTACCATGACAGAACTGTGTGAGTAGCCTGTATTTCAGTGAATTGTTTACATCAATTACAAGAGGCTGCTTTTTGGGTACAAAAACACTTCTGTAGATATTTTTTAAAGCAAAATGTGGTATTTGGAATTTGAAGTACTTGATAGCTGTTAAAAATGCAGCTTTGACTTGAACTTGTGATATATTATTTATATTTTTGCTAATATTTAAAGCATTCTATAGGGTTTGGTTTTTTTCAATGTCTTGTTAGAGTTCAGAAAGTCTTGATTTTTATTACTAAATGAATCTAACCAGTGTGGGAAGATGTGGCAGTGACTCAGTTAAATCTGCTTATTTTAGTTTATAAAGACGCAGTAGCATTAAAGATACAGGGATACACAGTGACATAGGATTAAGTTCAAAATACCCGATTTTACATTGCCAGTTCTTACTGCTGCCTGAAGAATAATACAGTGTATGAATCACCAGCTGAGGTTGGTTTGAGACAGCCCATGAGTTGCCACAGATGGTAATTACGGGTATCATCAGTTTTGTGATGTCGGTCTTCAGTTTTTAGGGTTTTTTTGTTGGAATTGTGTTAATTTTTATGTCTGCATTGCAGAACTGTTGATACAACCAGCTCTTTCAGTAGAAGATAATCAGATTTGCTAAACGTAGAAAGATTTTAGTAGAAAGATAAACACAGAATTTTTGTAGAGAATGTGACTGAGACACAGTAGTGGAATAAGGAAGCTTGCAGTATTGAGCTTCATTCCTAATAACAGAAAATTTAGGACTGTCAGTGCATGACTTTTTATCATTACTAGTCAAAGTAATAAAGTTTTAATTTGTTCAGATTACTTCACTTTGTAGTTTTATGCCACAAATAACTTAAACCTTGAAGATTCACTTGCTATCATTAAGATAAAAAAGGAAGCAAAACTTATATCTCCAGTGCCTTGGCATTTTGTCTTAATTTAATTAGTGCAAGAAAAAGAAAACGCTTCTAGTACAGTGCAAAAGAGAAGACGTTAGGATGATAAATTTGAATTCTGTCTCTTGGAAACCCATCAAGACTATCAACATTTACTGTAATGAAAAGGGGATTTTGATTTGCTGTTTGGACTACTTTTCAAGGAATTTGTTTCCCTCTTGAAACCACCTAGCTTGTCACTCTTACCCTTTTTGCTCTGTTCATTGTATAAGAGAAAATGAGAAAGTGTAAGACACAAATGCTGTCAAATGATTATATGTTCAAGAAGTGTCAAAGGCTGAGCTAAGATTTGAAACAACATGGTTATTTTAATTTTGGAAATTTTTAATCAATGCTGTGGTACAAATTGCTTGTAAGAAAAGAAGTTAAACAGAAGTTGCAGCCCCAAATTGGGACATAATTTTCCAAGAGCTTTGCAGGATGTCACTTTAAAATAACATACTTAAAATTCATGATTTAGAGTAGCAGTCACTTGAACCTTTGTATTCCCTGTAATAAATGTAAAGCCACTAACTTATTGTTACTGTAATGCCAAGCTTGGAGAATTAATTCAGGTTGAACATAATGTGTGAAAATCGTGGCCTCAGCTTTCTTTGTGTGCAGAGTTCCCAAAGGGCAATGCTTATATAACTTACACAGACCCAGAGTAATTTTGCTCTGCCTGCTAGAAGAGTAGATGGATGGTACTTCAATGTTGTTTTATTGCAGGTCAGCATGTGACAAATGGAGTAAATTTATATCTTTAGGAATACATGCAGTAATTAGCTGGCCACATGCATAGTCTAAGTATGCTTGTACTGCAGATACAGTGGGTTTGTCTGAAAAGGGAGGAATTCTGTTTTATAAACATGAGATTTGCATGATTGAAAAGTTTACAAGTTATAACATGCTTTGTAAGGGACAGTGCTTGGCTTGCCTTTAGTTAATAGATTATCATTGTTTGGCACTTGAGCTTTGAACAATGACTTCGTGCTCTCTTTTCCATTTGTCTTGAAGTTTATAAGCTGTAACCATGATAGCTGTTCTATATCTATATCTATATCTATATCTATATCTATATCTATATCTATATCTATCTATATCTATTTATTTTTTTTTTTTTTTCATTACTCAGAGAACGGGTTGTCAGTGTTTGGCTTTCAGGACTCTCTCAACCTCTTTGCTTTATGTATTGTGATGTATCTTTGCTGCATATCTAAATAGAATTGTTCTTTCATATGGAAACTAAGCCTTGTGTTTCTGCACAAGTCAGATGATAATTTACTTTTTGTAATTTTCAGCACATCTGAAGGGGTATTTTTTCAGTGCAATGTTTGAATTGTTGTTACTCAGTGGTATTATTTTCAACATGTTTGATGTTGCCAGTGTGTTCCCATATTGCTGTCAGATGTTTTCTAATCAGCTCATAACATAAATCACATGCAAAATTTTTCATTTATCTATCAATAGATGAAAAGCATGTATGTGTATGGATATGCATATCACATTGAAAAATGTTAGACTAAAGTTAATACTCAAATTCCTAATGAATCCAAGTGATGCTGAAAATACTAAGCTTTGTCACAAACAGTAGTTACTTTTCCAGAAGACAGATTAAAGGTTGCTAAAGATAGTTGAATTTTAAAAATAATATGCAATTTTTTGGCTTAGTGCTAAATGGAGATAGTAGCTCTGCAGACATTGAGAAATCTGCTAATGTACAATTTCTCTGGTTTTCACTGTAGATGTTTACATTCTCTGCATGCTGTAGGGCTGAACTGGTTCCTTGCTTGTACAAATAGACAAAATCTGACAGACATGTTTCAGATTGTCTCCCGTGTCTGTAGTCTGTCCTCTTTAACAAGAAGTTCGGTCAATTTTGGATGAGTAAGTCACAGTAGACAACTTGAGATACTCTTTCTGAGCAGATGTTCTAGAAAGCATTATCACAGAGTAAGCTTGTAACTTTTAATTTGGTGACTTCCTCTTGATTTCAGCTGTTCTGAGTAAGATTAGTAATGTTGTACAAGGTAATTAATTGGCAAGTACTGATGTTGATTTAGCAAAGGTACAGTATTCCTGATCTCTTGCTTACACATAATTCATAAAAAGTTCCTCCAGAACTGTAGTGCAGAAAAGTATTTTGGCAATGATACATGCAAGATGGATGTAAACTGCAAACCATTTTTACATGTAGTAAAGATTATTGGGAGATTCTTATTTTTGAAATAGTTCTAAATGTTAGTAAATCATAGTGGATCCAGGTTATCATACAATTTGCACAGCCAATACAAAAGACAGTGATTGAGAAAGGAGCTTAAGGCTCCAAACTTATAGCCATTCTTGAATTACATATGCATTTTTTTTCTAGGGGGGTAATACCTGGCATCAGTGGATCTTATGCAACAAACAATTTATTGTGAGAACATTCTTCACAAGGAAGAGTAATTGGAATAATGATGGTGCTTGAGTTCTAGTAAATGTCCATTAGATAATATGACTATGTTAAGCAGCAGATTATGCAAGATGTCCTCAGTTTACAGTAATTGATGATGCTTCTAAATTTTCTGCCTCTGTTACTGCTTTCTCCTCTGTGAAAAGCCTTGCAACATTAAAAGCTATTGTGCTTTTCCACCCACAGCTGTAGAAAAACTGAATGACAGTATAAACAAAACAACATTGTAATGTATAATTAACGAAGGGAAGGACTCCACTGTGATTTTTATTTATAGTTACATAATTGTATTTGTAGATTTTATATGGATTATGTTACTATGCTGCAATATTGGCAGGATTATTATTAATACCAGTGGCATTAAGGAATCAAGCAAATGGATACCATAAGTTGTCTAAAATAGTTTTTAAGAAGATGAGCGTAAATACAAAATGCTTATAAATGCAGTTTATAAAGTGTATGATGCTTATCCTGTAACACGCGATGTGTGTGATGGAACTTCCCTTAATGATTATATATATATGTGTGTGTGTGTATACATAATTTTTAATGCAGATTTGTAATTAATATTAGGAAATGTACCCTTTTTTTCAGGCTTTTGGGGAAGTTTAGTAGTTTAGCTTTTGCTGTTTGGCATGTTTCATTAATTCATCTTTAATTCAAAAAGCATAGGGTTGTTTGTCTTCCTGCTGCTTCTTCTTCCTGTAATATGAATAGTGAAGAAAATTATGCCTTTAAGAAAGAGAATAAACATATGGCATAAAATATGGGTTATTGAAATTTAGTTCTTAGGCAATAAGTTTGCAGTATCTTTTTCGTATGCTGCAAATTCCATGTAAAGAGATCTGCTGATAGTGATTGAGAGAGGTTTGTGGGATTTTTCTAGAAGATCAGAATTTGAAAAATCATGTCACTTGTGTTAAAATTTCAAAATGGAAACAAGTGGAACTGCTTATGTCTTGCACTTACAAGTTAT
Organism: Muscicapa striata striata; assembly: GCA_030060385.1. Taxonomy (NCBI): domain Eukaryota; kingdom Metazoa; phylum Chordata; class Aves; order Passeriformes; family Muscicapidae; genus Muscicapa; species Muscicapa striata. The sequence goes on along the minus strand of JAREIS010000133.1, from coordinate 1,199,250 downwards.
TGCACATTTTTTTTTGGACAGACCATATTTCATTTGAGCTTTGTATCAAGCGGTACTATTTCACTGATGTGGACCATACACTCTGCTAAAGCTGGCGTGCCATGAATATCTTGTCACTGCTTTAACATTGGGTGCACTGTAGCATTAGTGCAGCAGAGAAACAACTGAAATGTTAATGCAAGTTTACAACAGATCTGTAGAAGATTGGTGAACAGCGCCATTAAGAGATGAAGTGCAGATAGGGACTTGCTTTAAATACTAAAATCTTTAAGAAGTGAACAGTGGGTTTACTCCTCTTGGGTGAGTTCAGGTGTAGAGTGTTATTTATTTTGAGTAGTTTGGCTTGGAGTTTTTGATTGTTTGGGGTTTTTTTGGTTAAGATTTGAGTCCTGTTGTGGTGTTTTTCCCAATCACTGTGTACTACAAACATGGAGGATTAGAGAAGCAATTATTTAGAAACTAAATTATTTTCTGTGGCAATGCAACTTACATTATTAATTATTCTTAAAATGCTGATTACTGTCCCACACTGAGCAACTCTTGACAGCTCCTAATTTTTATCTTGTTTTACTCAAGTATGGCTTTACAATGAAAAGCTTTTTTATGAATAAGGTGGTTTCTGCCCATTTTACATTTTAATTACATTTTTAATGATTTTTCTCTGGAAACTTGGTGCTGTTACATAACTTGAATATATGAAAGTAATTTTAAAACATGGCCCATATATTTAGAAAATAAATTGTCCAAGCCTGAGTTCTTCATCTAAGAAATTAATTTAATTTACTACAAATAACACACCAAAGAAAGTCTTCCGATCACAAGAGAGATTGTGACAGGTTTGCATTAATTATTCTGTCTCTTTTTGTTTTATGATTTTAAGATGTCTCTTTTCATGCTGTTATGTGGACTACCAAGGGGACTCTTTAGAGGAATGAAACAGTAGCATACTCTATGCAAAAGTCCAAATGAGTTATAATACTGTCTGCTATCACCTGTCAGTTTTAAATTTTTTTTTTCTTAAAAAAGAAAATTATATTAAAGTCCAATGAAAGCAAGTCTTTCATTGAATGTGGCATGATTTAATATTTTAAAACATATTTTTTTCTCTTTCAGCTTTACATCTTCCAATCCAGCCTTACAACATGGGTAAAAGTCCTGCACTTCAAATTTGAAGCAATCTGCAGTCAGAAACTTTGATGTTTTACTAGTCCAAGATACCAGAACCGCTTCAGTCAAAAATAACAACTGTGCAAAAGGACAATCTTGAGCCTTCAAACCAGGCTTCAGTTTTTCTTGACTCCCTTATTTAGTTTGAACATTGCCCACTGCCTAATTATAATTGTTACAAATCATAATTGTTTTGTGTGCAGATGAGAATGAGAGAAACAGACATGTAAAAGTGGCCTTATGGCAAAAAGGATTATCTATATTACTGGTATCAAAATCAGTTTGTTCTCAAAAGTTGCAGTCTTGCATTTGTTGGAAAAAAAACTCAGTTAGTAGAAATAGTGAATTTTTTAGGCAGGCAGCACCAGTATTTTTATTACCATTTTGTATAACTAGGGCATCACAGACATTTCCTGATTCTTTATGTAGTCTTGGTTTCTGAATCCTGAATGTTGTAGTTTTGTTGTGTGTATGTAACTGAAACCCTGTTGTGAAGACTGGAATGAAGCCAAATGAATCTTCCATCTTCAGTAGTTTGCTTGAATGACATCTCTCTCCTAATGTTGTGTAGTCTTAGTGAAGGATGGTCTTTTCTGAGCTGAATTCATTGTAGGGTTTTTTGTCTTTTAAAACTTTTATTATTTATTTGATAGATCTGAAAATAAAGATTTAAGACTGGATACCTATCCTGGTGCCTTACTTACACACCATCTCTGTTATCCCCTTTAATGTGTGTGAGCTAAACTGAAAAATTCCACATGCTGTCAATTTAAAGTTGAAGGTGTGCAGCATCTTGTGTATATTAGTTTATTCTCTTCAGCAAATACCTATTTTCTAAATATGAATCAAAAGTTTGGTTTGGTTACTGCAATCCATCTTCCTCATATAACAAACTAGTCTCTGATGCCTGAATTTAAAAAGTGAGGAATAAATACATATATTTTAATAAAAATTCAATTAATAGCAGTTGTGGCTTCATGATGGTGTATTCTTGGTTTCCTTTTATTTTTGAACAACAGGCATTATTTCCTTAGGACACCAAAACACCCTTTAAGCATGATGCTTTGGCTGTATGCTTTGACTTTTTTTTCTACTTTTGCAGAAAATCTTAACATGGAAAATTTTGTTTCAGTGTTCCCAGAGTTCTACTAGTATTTTATTGCAGTGGTGTGAGACATGTTCTATGTAAAACACCCACTGTGCTTTGCAGTTATGAAATAGGCACTCACCTTATATTTTCTGCCTGTGCATGTTTGGCCCTAGGCTCTCAGAAAGGAGCAGTCAGCTTTGTGTAGCAGTCCTGTTGCTTCTTTCTTGTTTTTCTGTTGTATTTATAAATGCTGTGGTATTACTCTGCTGAGACCATCAGTAGTTGTCCCCTAACATTACCTTTCTTGTTTTTGCAATTTGCTGGAACATGAATCTGAAAAGATTGGGATACTGACAAAACATGAAGGAACTTCTGCCTTCTTAATTAAAATTATGAACCAGATGGGCAGATATTGTTTGCTAGTGACAACTAGTACTATTAATACAGCTCAGAAAATTCAAAATGGGAAAATATTTTTCTTCACAAACTAGTTTAAAAACCAGTTTCTTCAAATCTGGCAAACATCATCATAGGCTTTTTCTCAGTCTATGGACCTCTAAAACTTCACATCAAAATAATATTTTCTTCAGCAGAGTGTAATCCTGACACATTTTGAGTAGGGAGGGACAGAACATAAAGACACAGATTTTTCTTCTGTTCTCTTGTTTCAAGTGTCTGCTGTTATGTAATAAGAGTTTTCACCTCTTTGAAGCAACAGTAGTTTTTAAATACAATGCCTGCATTAAACCACCTGGAACACTCATTTACAGTTCTGGAGAATGGGAGTTGCTCTAAGCACATCTGGTAATGTTTATATGGTTCTGCCAAGTAGGTAAGTCAGCAAATAGCAGATCCTAGCCTGAGTGGCAATATACACATTAGGAATATTTTTGCTTAGAATCACATTATGGAAGAGATCTATAAGGTATTAGGTTAAAGAAGTAGGATTTGCAGATCATTGTATTTAACTCCTAACCTGGTTGTTTCAGCAATATATTTTTCATTAATTACTTTTTAAGTCAGATCTGTCTTCTATGAAATTCAAAACCTAGGAATTCAGTAAATAATTTTTTTAGTATTAACAAAGAACTTCTACTTTCTTTAATACACTTGCAGTCTTTCTGGATTTTCCAGACTATATGTTAAAGTGCATATCTTGAATATAGTTTATGTAAGTATAAAACAAAATTAAAAGAAGAAAAAAATGAACCAAAAACCCTCAACAAACAAACCAAAGTACACGCAAAAAAAAAACCAATATAAAACATCCCCCCCTCCCCCAGCCTTGCCAAAAATATGAAAGCTGAAAGCGAATATGATTGGGTATTGCAAGAGCTCTCCCCACATATTTTGAAAGGTGTTCCTTGCTGCCAGGTTCATTATTTGTAAAAAATAATTCCTACTATGCAAGTCTCCTGAAGCAGTTACTTTTTAGCCCATGGAACTTTGAAATTCCATATCATTCCCAAATAATTGCACTGGAAATTGTACCTATCAGTGCAATTAGGTATTCATGATACCTGATGGAAGTTTTCAAAATGCTTTGAATAGTCAGAAATTTTGTTTTTATTTTAGACCAGGTGATGTTTACAATGCTTTAAAAACACTATCTGTATCTAAAGTTGATTCTGCTTTTACAATAATGCAGTTAAGTGACTTGAGATGATGGGTGTCATTTAAAAGATAGTCATTCTCTAATAACTATTAGCTCTGAATAAAATAGCTGAGTAGTTCAAAAGTGTGTACCTTATTTAAAAGAAAACACTCACTGCAAGCTGGGCAGGTGGTTTTAGAAGCCAAACTCCTGGCTCCATATTCACTAGTAAAGAGAATGAAAAGCAACTTTCTAGAAATAATTTAGTAATAATGGTCTAAGGAATGAGATGTAAAATACCAGCTAATTTAGAATAGATTGATATGCCCATTGTGTTTGTCAGAACATTTAAGGACCTCATCTGCTGAGGAAGATTGCAGCTGCTGATGTGTTTTTGATGAATGATGGCAATCAGATTTTTAGGAAAGCAAAGATAATATCTTGCAAAAAAAAAAAAACTCAAGTATTTTCTAACAAGTTTGCTGTTTCTGAGAGTTGCTGGGGTTTTTTTTTTGTTTTTTAACATTCATAAGAACATTGATAGTAGTCTGAAAAGAAGCTTGGTAGGATTTGGGAGCAAGTTACACAAACAGTGGGGTTTTGATAGTCTCTTGGACTACTGTAGCAGGCAAAAAGGCAAAAAAAAAAAAAAAAAAAACTCAGGAAGATCATACCATGTCGTAAGGCTGGAGATGGATGTAAAGCACCAAAGAGAATCACTTAGTAGGTAAGAACAAATGATTGAGGTGCACAAATGGAAACAATTATGATATATCCTGCTGAAGGTGCTGTATCTTCTTTCATAGTTTTCTTTCACAGTTTTCACTGACTTGCATCTTGCTTTGTTTTCAGGTTTATGGTAGGTTGTGGTAGATGTGATGATTGGTTTCATGGTGATTGTGTTGGACTGAGCCTTTCTCAAGCACAGCAGATGGGTGAAGAAGATAAAGAGTATGTGTGTGTGAAATGCTGTGCTGAAGAAGACAAAAAAATGGAATGCTTTGATCAAAATGTACCAGATACTCAAGTGAAACTTGAGCATAAAGAGGAAAAAGCAATTGAGTGTGAAAAACTAGGGGTGTCAAAGCAAACTCCTACTTGTAATCTAAATACAATGACTGAGAAAACAAAGCAAACGGAGGACACTGGGAAGCACAAAGTCAAAATCTTCAGACGGGTAAGTCTTATTTAATGTTTTAAATTCTCTTAATTACTGGGGTTAGAAGGATTCTTCCTATCCCATTACCAATTTATAGACCATGTTCAGACATCTTTGTGAATCTAATTTAAATTACTTGCAAAGTTACTTCATTTTCTAACCGGCTTGACTCTTTGAAGAGGGTATTGCTAAGCTCTTCTTATGTTGAGCTGGAGTATGTGCATGTCTCATGCATATAGAACATCCCAAGCTGTAAAGGACACAGCAATAGTCGAAGTCCCACTCCTATATGTGTGTATAAACTTATACATACAGGTGTACAAAGAAATAGTGAAGAACCTAGTGCATTTTTCTTTCAGATTTCTAAATGTATTGTAGGACATTTGTCAGTTTGCTATGTGTTAGAGGATGCAGATAATCAATATGAAACATTAAGATAACAGTATTTTAGTTTTGATTGTTTTTATTTCAGATTGTATGTAGAAAAAATGCCTGCTGCTTTGGGGGTTTTCTACTTTTTATGTCTAATTTTATTAACCAAAGCATAATTTACAAAGATTATGGAGATAATTCTTTGGTCTGTTAGTATCTAATGTTGTATTCATGATAATGTAATCATCAGCAATCCTGTCTTATTTCTGAGTAGTAGTATTGACATTCTGGAATGTAAGCTGTTCTTTTTAATTTTAGTTTATGTATACTTTCTAAACATAAGTGACCTTTTTGGCTAAATCTGGTTAAGGGATGTTCATTGGTATCCCTGACTTTTTAAAATAACTGCAAACTTAGTGGTTGTCAACACAGAACTTAAATGCAAATGGTCTATGCTGTATCTTGAGCCAGTATTTAAAAGGCATTGTTCAGCAATGCTTGGCAGTAATTTGGGATATTGTTCAGTAATTCTTTAGAAAATTATATGGTGGCACATACGTCCAGGATATATATTGTACAGTGGAAAAAGGAAAAAAACTGGAAAAATAAGTGGTAATTATGTAGAGGTTGATTGTAGCATTCCGTAGCATGCTAACATGTGTAAATGCTTCTTTTAGGAATCTGGGGATGGGAAGAATTTACCAGAGTCCAGAGACTCAGATACTAAGAAAGGGCAGCACCTTCCTGCTCGGAAAGGATCACAAACTTCTGCAATTCCTCGGCGATCCCCTGAAGATAAAAATGAAAAAATAAGCAAAGAATCCCTTAGTACAGTCGAAAGGTCCACAAAATCAGGTACCAAGGTTTGGGGATGTCCTCCATGCTGCAGTTAACATCTATGTACAGTGAAGGATGATACCTTTCTTTATAACATCAGTTTTTCAAATAATGTTTTATAGTAATGTTATGAGCTGGATCTGAAGACCTGTTCGTTCCCATAGCATTTATGATCTTTATTTCTCATTTCTTTTTCAGTTTTCTTTAGTAGGTAGATACGTCCTAGGTAGATAGGTGTTTCCTGTTTTAATAGTAGAGGATGCTCACATAATCAAAAGTGGGAGAAGAAGTACACAGACATCTCAGTATTAAACTTTATTTTACATTGTATGAGACTTTGTAATACTCTTTCATAAAATACTGTGAAATGTTTTGTATACATAAAACTGGTTTAGTTGCTGTATATATTATATTTTGACTTACTGATGTCTTTTGATGATAATTAACAAATTGACAATTTTATCAACTCTTTTCAAAGGTAAACATTATATTGCTTGCTGAGTCATCAGCTTTTCATCTAAACTTCACTTGAAAGATTGAAGGGACTTATTTACCCTTCCAGCAACCTCTGTCCTCTCCCCAGCTCCCTTCCAGGAAGTATTTTTTTTTTCTGAGATTGTTGTAATTTGAAGTTGTTGTCATTTGGGACTGAAATCTCAGCGGCAAAGCTAGTGAGATTTTGTGTGAGAACTGTGTATTTTACTCTGAAACTCAAGCTTTTAATTTTTGTGTGAAAGTATATAACTTAGCTCTTCTGGTCTTTTGCCAATACTGATGCATTCTAGAAATCTTTATCAGTCTTCAATTTCTTCCTTTTTTTTTTGGATATAAATCGAAAAGAATAATATTACTTATTTCCCATTGCTTTCCTAAATAAAAGGGTGCTGGTCAAAATTAGTGACATGTTCACATGTTGACATAAATGTGCTTTCAGTTGACTCTCTGGAAATCAATAATTTTTCATTAATGATTTTAGTTTGATTAGACATATCCATTATTTGTATTATTTATGATACAAACCTTATAATGACCTTGAGTGTTACATGAATCAGAAGAGGAGATTATTATAGTTTAAATAATTTTAATGACTAACATGCAGTAATGCTAAGTTTAATGTAAAGTAGTATTTTAAAGTAAAGCTTGTTATGCTTATATGTGCTTCATAGTTTATTCATTGAAAAATGAATCTATGCTGTTACAAAAATTTAGAGTCAAAAATCACACTTAAGATCAAGCTAATGAGCATTGGTCATCTTGATTTGGTGTAGAAGAAAATACTGCAAATCAAAGGGCAAACCCCCTGTTTCTGCTAAGGAAGTTTTTATTCTGAATTAATCTAAGTAATATAAAATCCAAACCAAAGAAGAAAGAAAACCCAGCCAAGCACAAACCATCCATTCTGTGGATCCAGTACTTCTTCCTAAGGATCAATTTTTAGCAGTATAAAAATAAAATTTCATGAAAGTAATTCCATCAGAAGCAAAAGTTTATAAATAAGCCTACTTGAGTATTTTACAATTTTAAACTGTGTGTTTTGATAGGTATGCATGAGAAACAAGAAATTAAGAAGAAGAAAAATGAGAAAGGATCCGTTAGTGCAACACACCTGCCAGCTGTGCCAGCTTCCAAGCCTTCTGCTGATCAGATAAGACAAAGTGTTAAGCAATCTCTTAAGGAAATTCTTATGAAAAGGTAAAGATATATTAAGAAAACAAATTATTAATTTGTATTTATAAATATTTTCCTTTGGAAGACAGAGGAAAAACTGTTAATTATTTGGATGCATTTTGTAATTTTTGCACTGTGTTCTCTTATAGATTGACAGACTCCAGTTTAAAGATTCCTGAGGAGAGAGCAGCAAAAGTTGCCACAAGGATTGAAAGAGAGCTGTTTTCTTTTTTTCGAGACACTGACGCAAAGTATAAGAACAAATACAGAAGTTTAATGTTCAATCTGAAAGATCCTAAAAATAATGTATGTGTGATTTATCTGTTGTCCTTTTCAGAAATCCTTGATCTACAGTAGATTAAAGGAGCAGTCTTCAATGTAGAAACATTTTTCGTCCTCCTGCTGTTTAACCTGTTTGGTTTGGGTTTTTTTAGATTTCCTTGGTTTTTTGATGTTGTTTGTTCTTTGGACACTCAGTGTCCTCTGTGTTTTCCCCATCATTAATTCTCCAACTCCTTGCTCTCAATGTACTGGTTTTTTGTTTGGTTTCAAAATGTAGTAGATACAGCCTGCCTAGTTTGTGTTTCTCTTTACCACTGATCTGTTATTTAGATATTCCTGTCCCCCCGTAGTTCTTTGCTGTTTACTACACCTACTATTTTTCTGTCCAGGATCTCCCCACTGTGCTTTTTCACACCCAGGTTTCTCAAGGCTGGCCTTCACTCTCCATTCTGCTTTCTATGAGCCCATTATTTAACATCATACCTCCTCAGCTTCTGTATTTTGTCCTTTATCAGTTATTCTGATCAAGTCACTTTGTTTATAGTATTTTGCCATTACTGTTAGCCAACTGTAAATTATAAGAACTTCTATCTTAACTTTTATCTAACAGTTAACAGTTTCTCTTTGCTCATACTGCTGAAGTGGTTGGTTGTCGTTTTTTTACCCTAGGACTTAATTTAGTCAAAAGCATACATATCCTCTTCAATACTTTGTTCTGTTTCTTGTGTAGTGCATAGGACTTGCACCTTTGAAAACGAAAACAGTAAACTGAGTTACTGCTGCAGTGGGCATAAACTGTTTCTCCTTTGAAACAGCAGCTAATTATTGATCATTAATGGTATATTTAGATACATTGTAGCGTAGAATAAATGGAGCTCTGGAATTAAGCTTTTTATGTTACAAAATCTAGTACTGCTTCCTGCAGTGGAGATAATTATAAACCTACACACTCAATTAAGCTGTACAGAGCATGTTGTATGTTACTTCTCTGATTTATTTCCTGCTACAAGCTATTTTTGTCTTGATAGCAATAGTTACTTTTTGTTTTTCTTCTAGATCTTATTTAAGAAAGTCCTGAAAGGAGAGGTTACTCCAGATCATCTAATAAAAATGAGCCCAGAGGAGCTGGCTTCCAAAGAACTGGCTGCTTGGAGACAGAGAGAAAACAGACATGTGAGATTTGTCAACTTATGTTGTTTGTTTGGCAGCCTAAGGATATGTAACTTCTGTTTGCAGGTCAAGTATATGCAGAAAGAGCAAAATGGATGTTGTGACCAAGCAGGAGAATCTCTATAATTAATTTAGTACCCAAAGGTGTTGTTAAAATAAAAGTGAAAAAAGTGTAGTCATTTTCTTAGAGGAGGAAACCATGCACTTTCCTTTGCCTTGTGACTTTGTTGCTGCTCTCTCTCTCTCCTTTCTGCCTCAAGAGTGGAGGCTTCTTTGTCCTTATTTTCTGCAAGATTTTAAAGCTGTTGCTGGAGCTTTATAAATACCAGTTTCTTAAAGAGGGAGAGAGATCTCCTTGGACAAACCAAACCAAAGCAAACTGGTGTTGTTTCTAACTTACTGCTGAAGCATTAAAAATCAGTCCCCAAGAAGTAAATCCAGAGATGAGAACCGGATCTGCCAGTCAGAAAAGCAGCCTAAAGGGACAACAAACAAAAAAAAAAAAAAACAAATAGCAAAAGAAACCCAAGAAAGTGTAGGAAGTTTACTAGGTTAGTTGAAGCATGACTTCTTGAAACAGAAGGTCAGTCTGTATACTGTGCTGACAGTTAAGAAGGAGAAACAGGAATAAGAGGACCTATGTTATTTTTATGGAAAATTACTTTTTTAGACATTGCTCCATTTATTGGGCATTTAGTCTGACAATAACTGCAGCTGCTTGGAAATTGCCATTAAAAATTTTCTAGTTTACAAAATCTGGATTTATGTTGATGGGATCTTTGGTATTTATATCCCACATCATAGAACCTAAAAGCACAGTGTTTGGGTAATGTAAATTAATCTCTGTGCTCAGAATTAATGTTTGGTAATAACTAATTTAGTAGAGTGGAATGCTTAGTTTTAGAGACTGCAATATGCTTTGCAATAGTAATTATTCCTATGTTTTTTCCTTGTCATTGCACATTGTGGCTACACCTGTTCATGAATCATGATAACTTTTTGCTACTTTCTGTGGAAAAACACTTCTTGATTATCTTGAGTTGTTTCTAGGGCCTATAAAGGATTAAAAGTTTGTTTATTTATTCTGTATCTATCCAAAGCCCATCTTTTGCAGTGGAACTTTTTTACATTTTTTTTTAAACAAACATCAGTGAAATTCTGAAAACAGACCATGAAAAATAATATTCCACTGCTAAAAGGAATATCTTCCCAAAAATTTGTATGCTCCTCAAAAAATTGCTGAAGAGTCTTACTCGTTTCAGAGAAATGCTTCAAAATTTCTAGAAACGTGTAAAATAAATAACAGTGTATCACTTGACTGTATTTTTCATGTTACTATTTAAGCTAGGCATTGAGACTGTTACTTACTAATTTTTTTTTTTTTTTACTTCCCCAGGATGTTCGAAAGCATGTTGGTATTTTTCAGACAGATAAATCAATCATAGAATCCTTGTTTCTTTAGTAAATCAGTTTTGAGATATTTGGCACAGCTAGCACAACCCCCTCCTGGTGTAAGAAATGGAAATGTGCTTTAAGAGGCCATATTAGAAGTAACAGTTTACATTTCATTTTATTGCAAGAAGACAGAGCAGCAATGTTATTGGAATAAGCATCTCCATTACCTTCAAAAATACCTTTAAATTTTTTTTGAGGTGAAGCATTAGGTTTATGTATTTAAAAAAAACAAGCTTTTGAAAAATGATACCAATTTGCATATATTTATATCCTACATTGTCTCTATTATTATGGGAAAAGAAGGGATGTATTTTTTTTTTTCCTTTAGCTTTGGGAAATCAGAATTACCAGTATTTTAATTTAATGTTGAAGGTTTGCTTCATAATTTATTTAAATGCATTCCTGGTAAGTATTTGCTCCTACACTGTAGGAGAAGTTAGGCTGCTTTCATGTTTGCTTTATGAAGCTACTTGACACTTGAAAGATAAGAATGTATTACTTTTCTTCCTAGAGGGTTTCCTAATTGCAATACTGTTATCTCTTATATTTCTGGATTTCCAAATTTTACTCTGTGGGAATAATTGCACGTAACTTCTTGTTTTCACAGACAATTGAAATGATTGAGAAAGAGCAGAGGGAGGTTGAAAGAAGACCTATCACAAAAATTACTCACAAAGGAGAAATAGAAATTGAAAGTGAGACACCAATGAAAGAACAAGAGGAAGTAATGGAAATTCAGGTAGAAAAGAAAGCATGCCACTACAGTGTATTTAGTTCATAGGCATTATGGTAGTGAAGTGTTCTGTTTATGATTTTGTTGTTTAGGTCTACAATTATCTGTTAGATCTGGTTTGAGCTTAATTTTTCTTTTATCTTTACTGACTTCTTGGCCTGGTGATTTTGTTGATTTCTTTTCTTCCATGTTGTGTCTGTAACTGTATGATGAATTCTGGCAATAGTGGAGAACAGAAAAAATAAATTAGAAAATATTCTAAATGGTACCTGAAGATATTTGAGAATACCAGTTAGTTATTGTAATGAATCTGAAGATTTTGTGATAAAATTTTAGGCTTGTCTGAAGGGAGAGCTTTATGTCTGAAGGGAGGAAAACACCATAAAACTTCTAAGCAATATTAGGAATATTAACAGAAGGATTTAAAAAGCCTAACTGAAATGTGTTTGATTTTTCTTAGGAACCTCATATGAAGTTGTTTGAGAAGTCAGAAGAAGCTGAAAAGGATAAAGAAATAAATGAATCTGCATCTCCGGACACCACAAGTCAACATAAAAATCATCTCTTCGATTTAAACTGCAAAATCTGCATAGGTAATTTGGGAAAGCACATGAAAATAAATAATATGGCACTTCCATAATTTTCAGTCATAACTCTCGATATACCTCAAGAATTTGAGTAAATGGGGGTTTTTACTTAGTTTGCTGACGAGGCTGTGGAAGGAATGTTTTGTAAATTACTTCATGATTTCCAAAAGAGACTATTAAAAGGATAGTCTATTGGCATAAACTTCTTTTCTTTTAAAAAACAGCTTCAGAGTGTGAAATCCCTATGGTGGGTGTACTGTTGATTCCTCATTTCTTTATCCTATGTCATTGCAGTGGCAAATTTATGTTTAGTACTGTATAAACATAAGCAATGTATTAACTTACACAGCGTATAAATGTGTGAAATACGTACCCTATCCCACACCAAAGGCAATACGTGGGATTTTTGATGGGTCTTCCCTGTGTTCAGAGGAAGTCCTCTTTTTGTTTGTTTAATGAAACATGAAAGCCGTTGTGTTTCCTTTCCTGCAGGCCGAATGGCACCACCTACTGACGATCTGTCTGGGAAGAAGGTGAAGGTGTCTGTCGGCGTGGCGCGGAAGCAGTCCGACAACGAGGCAGAGAGCATCGCGGACGCGCTCTCCTCCACCTCAAGCATCTTAGCTTCAGAATTGCTGGAAGATGACAAGCAAGACTCATCAAAGTCATTCACACCTCTCCCAAAGTAATACAAGCTGTAGAAATAGTATTTTTAAATGAAATGCTATTAATCTTAAGCTGTTTTGTCTAAAGCCACTTTTTTAATGGTGTTTCATTAATCTATTTGGGTACTTGAAGCCGTACACATTTTTAGAATGGAGTTCTCTGCTGGAGTAAATGCTGTTCATTTATATACATAATACTACATATATTGTTGTAATTGCCAACTTCTAATTACTACATAGTTTACTTTGTGCAGCAGGGTTTAAAAAGTTCATATTACAAAAAATCAGTGCATAAATTTCATTATGTCTTCTGCTGTTAAAGCATGTAGTATGAATAGTGATGCATTTAAATGAGTGTGTCTTTGTATATGTGTATATATAAATTTAGGGAATTTGAGATTGCTCTAAACAGAGCATTTACACTGATAAATCAGGCTAGTTTCAAATTCCAAAGTAGTGCTTTTCTAGAAATGGCAGGTAACAGCAGCTTGTTTGATGTTTTGCTGTATTTGCCGTCAGCTCTCTTCATTTTATTCCACACTCTGCTACTCACTAAAAAGGAAATAGCAGTTTGTGAGGCTATTACTTTCTGGTTTGAGGGAGGCCTTACTAGAAAAACATCAACTTCCAATTATTTTGAATTGACCAGAGTTCGTGCTGAAATTTTACCTTTATCAGGACAAAGTGATCTTTTACCAAGGAGAGTGAACTTTGGTTTTTGAACAGCAGGTTCTAGGTAATTTCCAGTGTAGACAGAAATAAACATAGGTTACATTTTTACTGTAACAGCACAACATCTGTGGCATGGACAGCTTAAAATTGCTAATAGCACGCCTAGAATATTTTCATAGCAACATGTTGGGAAATACTGGAATGCGTAATCTTTTTCATAAGGAAACTCTCAGGTTGAGAAACGCTATCCTGAGAAATTACTTAAGTCATCCCATTAATTTTTTAATTTTTTAAATTTTTAATTTGTTGACAAAACAGGTTTTTTTTTCGGAGGCAGGAAAAACAGTTGTATAAGTGGAATTGGGAGGAGGCACTTACAGAAGGTGTGGAAATGATGCATAGGTGAGAAGACATGAAAACCAGCTTGTGGGACAAGGAGAGATTAGGGTGATACAGGCATTCAGATGGTGGACAGGCAGTGGTTACACAAAATGTGGGAGTTAGGAAAGCAGTATAGGGCAGCAGGCCAGGCAGTGTGTTGTCTTTTGCCTGTGGCAGGGGAGCATCTTTCTGGCTCTGCAGCACCTCTGTGCATTTGTGTTCTCTTCAGTCGTAGCATTTGATGATTCTCAGACTAAACAACTTCTCAAGTTTTTAAAAAATACTGACTAGAGAACTAATATGCTGCTCATCTGACTGTCCTTCCTGTATCATACAGCTGCTCTACTAGAGGATGAGAAACATGGTTGTCTACCTGTCTTTTTTTGTTGACCCTCCAGTATGCTTAGCTGAAAAAGAAAATTATTGCTAATACTACCTTTCTGTGATAAAGAAAAATTATGATTTACACTGTCTTGCATTATATATCATATCATAAACCAAGTGGGTTTTTGTTTGTCCTTTTTTTAGGTCAGAAACACCTGGTACTGTGGAATGTGAAAGTCTGTTTCTGGCACGGCTGAATTTCATCTGGAAGGGCTTTATCAATATGCCTTCAGTAGCAAAATTTGTTATTAAGGCTTATCCGGTTTCTGGCTCCTTTGAGTATTTAACAGAGGTATTTATATTTATTGAAAAGAATGAACAAATCATTTATTAGTTTTACCAACTTATTTGCATTGTAGGCTAATATTAGTATAATAATGGAAGACAGTGACTCATGATCATTGTACTGAGTAAAGTATTTGTGGTAGGACATGGGTCAAGGTCTATAAGTCAAGCATTATTCATTACATGAACCTCTGGATCATCTTCCCATCTTTAACAAAAACCTGAGTGATGGAGTTTCTTTTATTTTGTTTTTTTTTCCTATCTGGTGGCAGTTCTGGTCCTAACCTTGCATTGTGATTAAATTGTCCCTGAAAAAAAAGTTTATGTAATATTCTCTTCTGTGTCTGAGAGATGGGAAAAGCATGCAGCTGCTTATAATAAGTTGTTTTCATGTCACAGAATAAAGGTCAGAGAGCTTATAAGGCTCAATTTTTCTTCTTGACAGCTACACAAGATGCATCAGCTTTCTAATTAAAAGAACTTAGGTCTTCTATTAATAAGATTGTCTTTACTTTGCTGTAGATCTTCAGGAAAATGCAGGCCATGCAGTAATCCTTAATACTAAAGGATTGTTATATGAGTATGATGCACTTTCCAAAACTCTTCTGCTTTATTTTAAAAAAAAATATTTTTCTGAAAGTCTTTTTATTTTGCTTGGGAACAGTGAACTCAGTAGTATCCAAGAAGAATTTGTATCTGTATATACATGTACATGTAGGTTATGTTTTCTCTCATGAAGATTTTGAAAGTTTATTATAAACATAGGTGTGGAGCTCTCATTGTGATGTGATCTGACAGCTTGGATGTTCCCAGAGCACAGTGCAGTTATGTTTGCAGTTAATATCACCAGAAAGGATGGTTTTGGCAAGGTATAGATGAACAGTATTGAATGGTAACTAATTTAGTACATATTGTTAACTTTGCACTGAAAATCTGAAATGTCCAAAATTTATTATTTTCTTCTGTTATAACTTCTACTGATATTTTTAAATTATAATTTAAGAAGTAAAAGAACTAAGTATGTTTTGAATTTATGAAACTGGATACTGGATGAAGGGCATACCACAAGATTTATTTGAGCTCATATTTCTGTTGTCTTTTCTCATAGGATTTACCTGATAGTATTCAAGTAGGTGGCAGGATATCTCCCCACACTGTCTGGGATTATGTAGAAAAAATCAAAGCTTCAGGGACCAAGGTAAGAATTTTACCTAGTAAAGACTTGCTGTTTATTATGCATCTTAGTCATCCTAAAGATACTTGTGTTTTTTTCTCTCTGAAACATTTGCAAAATATGTGAACTTTAGAAATATCTCATGGTTGTGTTGAATGGGATGGGTGGCAACTGCTGGCACTTATTTTCTTCCTGCCTAACCGTAAACTTCATCTGCTGTTTGAGAATACCTGTTTTCCTTTGATGCAGTAACTTGTCAGGAATGTTTGAATACCACTTCACCTCTCAAGTGTTATGCTTTCATTTTCAGTAGTGTTGAGTTGTGCAAAACCATCTCAGTGGCTCTTTGCTGGACTTTGTCCCACTGTGTGCCAGTTGTCCTTGTGCGGGGGAGCCCAAAACTTGGAAGTCTTTTCCAGGTGGTGTCTCACAAGTGCTGGATAGAAAGAAATAGCCTTTTTCCTTGGTGTGCTGACTGCTTTGATTCTGACACCCAGATTGCAGTTGGCCTTCTTGGCACGGACACATCACTGGTTCATACTTGGCTCATCCACCAGGCTCCCCACATTTTATGCCAAGCTGTTTTCCAGCCAGTCAGTCCTCCAGCCAGTCCTGGTGCATGGGGTTACACCAGCTCAAAGTGCAAGGTTTTGCGTTTTGCCTTTGCTGACACTGACAAAGGTCAGCGTGTTATTTCAGCCTGCTGAGGTCCCTCTGAATGGCCACCAGTGCTTCAGCATATCCACCACTGCCCCTGCTTAGCTGCCATCTGAGTTTTGCTGAGGATCTTCTGTCCACTCTTCCAGGCTGTCCGTTAAGCCATTAAATCAGCTCCAGCATCAACTCCTGAGCTGGGCTTTGGGCATAATTCTGGGAACTGAATAGTGGTCTTCCACTATTATTAATGGATATCTTGGACACAACAGACTACAAAATGCAGCTTTCTAATATTGTTAAGGATATGGAGTACAATAATTCATTAGAAGAGCTGTCAAGCTTCCCTAAAATTTGTTATTTAGCTGGCTGTTAAAATATTAAATGGCTCTTTTGTCATGCACTTCAATTATTTTTTTACATTCTAAATGCTTTCTATTTATTTTATCTAGCTCTGAATTATTTTTGGCCATGTTTCTGCTCCTTCTGTCTCTTCTGTTATCTGCCATTTTGGCGTAACTTCTTCTCCTCAGCACTGTTCTTTTAAATAAAGAGCAGTCAGTAAAAAAATAACATTTCACAGAAAAAATATTCTTGACCATCTTTTTCCCCTCTCTTCTTGTAAACAGGAGATCTGCGTGGTTCGCTTTACACCAGTAACTGAAGAGGATCAGATCTCCTATGCGTTGTTGTTTGCCTATTTCAGCAGTAGAAAACGTTACGGTGTAGCAGCCAATAATATGAAGCAAGTGAAAGATTTGTACCTCATCCCTTTAGGTTCCTCAGATAAAGTCCCTCATCACCTTGTGCCTTTTGATGGGCCTGGTAAGTACAGCTTGGAATTTGGAGTTTTATTATCATAACTCTACTTAAAGAAGTTGGCAACAGAAATCATAGAGTAAATAATTTCTTAAAATGCTATTTTATTCAAATATATAATGATTTTTACATAGTGTTATTATATTAGTTTCCTTGAAAAGACATTAATTTCCCCTTGGTAGATTATTCTGATACTTCAAAGATGAAAAGATTAGTGTGTACAACCTTGTTTTATGTCTGCTACCTTCTTTTTCTAACACAGGTGGCTTTGTAGGTTTCAGTGTCAGTAATCTGAGTCACACAAGTGGACTATGGTAGAAGGCATGAGTTCCAAATTGATATTCTTAATTTAAAATAGTGTTTTTCATTATTTGAAATGTACTAATCTTTTTTCTCAAGTATTCCAAAGTTCTTTTTGGAGCAAAATATTAATTGAAAGTTTCAAACATAGACAAGCAATGAAGAAAAGGTCCTGAAATGGATCTCAGTTGTTCTGTGTACACCTGAGTTACTTTGCATCAGTTTATCTTGGTTTTAAAAATTTGTGGATAATCTTCCTTTTTTGAGGTAGGCAGGGCCAAAATGAAGAGAGAATGAGCTACAACTCATATTTTTGCAGTTACACAGAACAAAATAGATAGTGAAGAGATGAGTAATAGTATGCCTGGAAACACAGAGCCCTTCCTGGAATGAGGGAAACATTTCTGAAATTTGCTCCTGGTAAATCTTTGAAGAAGTATGTCTAACACAAATTATGAGAAAACTTTTGGATTGCAAGTGTTCTGTTTACTTTTTTCCCTAATATACTTTGCTACCACTGTTACCATGTTGTAGTTGTGTTAGACTAACATGATGTTTTAACTTCTATGTTGTTTCTGATGAGATTAGGTGTCCTATATAACTGGCTCATATTCTCTATTAAGAAGTTATAGTGTGCTTGAAGCAATTTTAATTTTCAGTGCTTGAAGTAGTAATTTTAATATTAGAAATAAATATTTTTATTATTTTAAGTATTGTTAATATTTAAAATGACAAGCAAAACAATTTCAAATATAATAAGATTTAATAGTTTTGCTAGTACATTGTAAGTATGTGGGACTTACTTTTGTTAAAATTACTGCCTTAACCAAAATAAAAAGAGATAATAAATTGCTGTTGGAATTTTGTACAGGGATTGAAATACATCGACCAAATTTGTTGCTGGGATTGATAATTCGCCAGAAAATGAAGAGGCAGATTACGGCTGTTTCAAGTGTTACCAGTAGTTTTGCAGATGAGGCTGCTGAAAGTACCTTGAGTAGCTTGCCACCAGAGAAGAAGAGCAAGCCAAGCAAACCTGAAGTCTCACATCATGATTTGGCACTAGAAGAAGAAGAGGAAAATAATTTTTTTAATTCCTTCACAACTGTGCTACACAAGCAGAGAAATAAACCACAGCAGTCTAATACAGACGATGCTCCGGCAGTTATTGAACCATTGGTAGAAAGTACCAAACATGAACCACCAAAGCCTCTCAGGTTTCTTCCTGGAGTCCTGGTTGGGTGGGAAAATCAGCCTTCTACTCTGGAGCTGGCAAATAAACCGTTGCCAGTGGATGATATTCTTCAAAGCCTGTTGGGTACGACAGGGCAGGTGTATGAGCACAGCAAGTCAGAAGCAGGTCCTACTGAAGAGATACCATTATTAAATGAACAAGCATCCTCTAAAGAAGAAACCATGGATGTAGCTGATGTAGCTGCTGAAGTTAGTGAAGCCAAGACTGGTTTGGATGATCCTCAAGAATCCAGTAATGCTACTATAACTGTGGATGCAGCAGCTATAGGGACCTCAAGCTCTGCAAGAAGTGCTGGTTCTTTGATAGGGCTGAGTCTTAAGGGAAAACCTCCAGATGTCTCCACAGAAGCATTTTTAGCAAATTTGTCTGCTCAATCACAGAATAAGGAAACTGAAGAAAGTAAAGAAAATGACCCAAAGCGACAGTTACCGGACAAGGATAGTGTTGCACAGGAGGTTAGACAGGGCACAAATTCCAGCTTTTCTTCCTCATCAAATTCAGGAAAAAAAACAAATGAGAACAATGTTAATGTAGGCTCCTCTGAAGTTACTACTGCTAATACCTCTAAATCACCACCATTTATTAATCTTAAAAGAGACCCACGACAGGCAGCTGGACGAAGCCAGCAGACTAGTATTTCAGAAAACAAGGATGGAGATGTTAGCAGAAATGAAGATCGACAAAATGCTTCTGGAAGTGATCAAGGAGAAACAGAGAAGAAACAGCCTTCTGGAGAAGGGGGCTTAAACCTTTATCAAAGTGAGGCCCAAACCAATGAGACACAGTTCAGTTCAGCTGCAGCTAAGGCAGATAACACAGTTGCATCACAAGCAGAAGATACCAGACACTCACAGGAAGATGCATTGATGCAAAACATTGAAACGGTGAACTCATTTAGAAGAGGACCAGCCGCAACTTCATCTCATTTTGAAACTGAAAATTCTTCTCGTTCTGAGTTTATGTCCAAAGTCCCAAGCCCTATTGCAAGTGGCAGCTTCTCATCTGTTGGACCTCCACAGCAGAATTTTCAGCATTCTAAATCTAACCCACCTGGATTTCAGTTTCAGGCTCCTGCACCTCATAACTTCCCTCCACAAAACAACCCTATGTTTGGATTTCCTCCTCATTTACCACCTCCTCTTCTTCCTCCTCCTGGCTTTGGTTTTCCTCAAAATCCAATGATGCCATGGCCACCAGTAGCTCATTTATCAGGTCAGCCACCACAGTATGCCGGACCCATTGCACAAGGGCTACCAGTGGCTCACAAACAATCAAGATTTTTGGGACCAGAAAATTTTTTTCAGAGTAAAGACAGTAGGAGACCAGAAAGACGCCACAGTGATCCTTGGGGCAGAGAAGACCAGCATTTAGAGAGAGGATTCAGTAGGGGGAAAAATGATCGACAAAGACTTTACAGTGAAACCCATCACCAAAAAAAAGACAGACATGAAAAAGAGTGGAGCAATGAAAAATACTGGGAGCAGGATTCTGAAAGAAACAGGCGCAGAGACAGAAACCAGGAAAAAGAGAGAGAGCGGAAGAGTAGAGAGGAAGGACAGAGAGACAAAGAAAGAGTGCGATCTCCACACAGTGATAGACCTGCTGATGGAAAAAGCCCCAGAGAGACTAAAAATCCAGAAAAAAAGACAGAGAAGCCTAAAAGTGATGAACAGGCTCATGAGAAAGATAAGGAGAGGGAGAAAAGCAAAGACAAGCATAGAGAACGAGAAAGTGAAAAGAACAGAGAGAGGCATAGGGACCACAGTGACAGAACTAAAAGCAAAAGGTAAAAAGATGCAGGCAGTCTTTTAAAATCCTATTTAAATAAACTGTTAGAGTAATGTCGTAAAACTTTGTATGACAAAAAAAAAAAAAAAGAGAGCCTGCTAGGATTGTGCCATCGTTTTTTATTCTGTGTTGGTGTTTTGCAGAAACAAGTCTGTGTTTTGGTACCACTCAATGTACCAATACTCATCCTTTTTTTCATTATACCAACTATCACTAGAAGTAGGAGTTTAATATTTTTAAAAATTTTACATTGCTGTATATTCAAAATTTTAAAGATTTCTTTTATTAATATGCAATAAAGGCTTAGGAATTTTCTTAGCTGAGGAAGTTGGCTTTAGTCAAGTCTGCAATATAGTTGCTGCCTTTGGTAATTTGTGCTCTCTTCTGTTTTAAGATGCTCTGATAATTTTAAAGGTGGTTTTCATACAATAACCTTGTTTTTAAATTGCACTGTTTTTAAAGACTGCAGCAAAGCCTCAGAATCCAAGTTACAGCAAAATGTAATATGCTCGGTGGTGTGAAGAATTTGGGATTTTTTTTTAATTATTCAGTAGTACAATAAAAAGTATATTTCATTATATTATATTTCAAGTTTTTCCTAAGCATCTGAAACAGTTTGTGACCAGAAATTGGAAGGCTGAGCTGCTCGAATGTTACTGCTTTAAACTGCACTTGTTTTAATGAGAAAGCATTTCTAACCTAAATTCTTGAAAATAATTTGTAGTAGTAAATTCATTTCTCCCACCATTTTCCATGCTTCAGAGACTTGAATACCTAAGCTTGTACATTACTTTGTGTTTTGCTATCCTTTTTACTGTAAAATGTAAATATTTTAAGGGATATTTTGATTCTAAAATGATAAAACTTTCTCACATACTGTGTGTGTTTGATTTCATAGCTGTGAAACCATAGGCTAAATGAATATAGAAGGCTGAGTCACAGAATGCCACGTTTGTTGTGCCCTTCATGGCTCAGTTTGTTTTGAGTTTTGGAGAACAAAGTGGGGGGAGAAGGGCAGAAGTGTTTGTACCCATGGGACTTCTCTTAACTTGGTATTTTGTGGTTTACCATCCACCAATGCCAAACAACATGCAAATGTGAAAACAAAATCACTTACTCTTATACTTGTTAAAATAACACTAGGCATCTTGTTGAGTCTGTCAGAAACAACAAAAACATTCCACCATATAAAGAAAAACTGAGATTTATTGTTCTGGTTTTCAGTGTTTTGTTTTTCCCCTTTGAATACATAACCTTACTATGTTGCTGACAGAACATTTTGCACTTTGCTATGGAAAAGCCTTTTCTTTCCAGAAAAATCTTCCCAGTTTAACATCCCAATTGTTAGTTTTAATTATGAATATATTTTAAGGAAAATTTTTACTTGTATACCTTGCAAGTAGCTTCATAGTCAAATTGGCTAAAATTAAAATCTTGCACTTAATAAAGGAGGTGGTAGAATTTTATTAAGTGATGTTTCTTAGCCTCATCGCTGAGAAGACTAATTAAAAAAAGATCCTCAGTAACTAAAAGAGATATTCAAACATCTTTAAAATAAAATTAGTCTTTTCCAAATTAATTGGTCTGTATAGCAGTAATGCTGTTGAATATATCTGATAGTATTATACATGTGTTTTGTTGTTTAAATATTTACACTGAGTTCTGTAGGCACAGAAATGCACCAAAGCATTGTTCTCATTTTTGGAGTAAGTTTTAACTTGACAACTCTGCATATGATGATTTTTTTTTTTATCCATTCAAAAGTAGTCTACTCCAAGGTCACTGGTGATCTGCCTCTGACATGTGCATCCATCCCTGCTTTGAAAATAAACTGGAAGCAGTGAAAATTGCAGCTGCCTGTATGAAAGGGATGGGAATGCTTTCTGCCAGAACTACCAGAAATAATTTGTTTAAAAGAATATGTAAAAATATTTCAAGTTTGCTGAGTGCTTTGCCCCCTGCCTTGTGTATGTAAAACCTGAAGACAGCCAGAGTAAAACACTTTGAGGGAGAGTTTTGTGAAGTGTTTAGCAAATAGCAAAAGTCTCCAGAATTTGTTCCTAGGATGTAGTTAGTGTAATAGGAATAAATCCTGCTACTACAGGAATAAAGGATTTTACTTCTCCATTGCCTTCAGTCACTCTCCTTCCAATATTTGTGTTAGCTGGAAGTGCTCAGATTACTTGTTCCTTGTTTTACACTGAATCACTGCTCAGATCACGAAAGGCAGTGTGGACTGCTGAGGAACTGGCAGTACACCAGAAGCCCCAGAGAGAACAGGATAAGCCTTAAATATGCTCCCTTCTCCAGCATCACATGTCCAGAAGGCTTACTTAGAGAAACTGGAAGAGAAGAATCTGGGGAGAGCTCAAATGCCAGGTGCACTTCATGAGCTGCATTTTGGCAAGAGTTGCAAAAGCTCTGTTGCATCAGGCTGATCACTTGAGGGCTCAGAGTAGCTGAAGAAGATAGAATGAACCTCACAAATATGTTTGCAGATGCTTAAAACAACTTGGGGTAGCTCCTATGCACTTTAGTTATCTTTAAGTCACCTGTAACTTGACAGTGCTTTCATTGCTACATGCTCAGTATGGAAGCAAATGCCTGTGACCTAGTTTTAGGTGCTCAAGGCCTTTGCTCCATAACACACCCCCCTCTTTACTTCCCTCTCCACCCCAAAATAGTTACATGTTTTGTCAGATGAAGACTTGCATTCAGAGAATTTCCATACAAGGAGGTGATGGTTTGTTATATGCTTTTGAGCAATAATAAAGTGGAAAATGAAAAGATAGCAATCAATCACTATTATTTTTATTTAATAATTTTACTTATATAGTAAGCCAGCAGTCATTGAAAAATGTAGATGCCATCATACATTATTGGTGTAAGCACATTAAAACAGGATTTGATTTTTTTTTTATTGCTTCCTAAAGCAGAATATAACACAGGAATATAATTCCTTCCTTATGAGAAGGAATTGAATTTTTGTATTTATATATGAACAGTTCTATTTACTTTTGAGATTATCAATTATTGCAAAATATATTTGCAGAAATTTGTTTACTATGACCAAAACCTCTATTCTCATAAAATTTTGAAATGACATTTAGGGGCATATAAGCCAGAAAGATACAGGTAAGAACAGTTCTTGGACTTTTTAAGGTCTTAGGAATAAAAGTTACTTGTAGGCAGACTGAGACATTCCAGTTTTAAATCATTAAAGCCAAAAGTTTTCATGTAGTCAAATAGGGAAGACCTCTGCTGGAGAAAACCAGGACGCCTGTTATCTCTTTCTAAAATAAAATGTTTTCTGCTCTTAAAATCATTCTTTTAAGTGTAATGTTTTAGGAGACTTAAGAGAGGCTTGAATTCTACCCTCTTACATATATACATACAGGATGGACACAGACTCAGAGGGGAAGGAGGGAACTTCATTACCTAATTAGAATCTTTGTGGGCTTAAAAAGTAAATATAACTTATATTTTTTAAAAATTCTCATTGTAATTAATGTTGTTTTTGCCTCAAAAACACCTTTTATTCCCCCACCAATTTCAGTTTTGAGATTTGATTGTAATATTATAAAAGAAACATTCTAATAAAATTCAAGAGTTGGAGAAACAGGTAACAATTGACTGTTCTCATAAAGGAACAAACAACACTTGAATGATGGTTGGCTTTATAAGCTAATCACTACGTCTTTGTTTACAAAACTATTTTCAGCACAAAAAAAAACCTGTAGACTTTCCCATTATTTTAAAGTAAATGCTAAAGAATATATATAAATAATTATAGGAGGAAAACTATAATATTTTATATGCATATGCTATTATTGCTCCACTTATATTTGTCCTTTATTACTTTTTAAGTGCTTTCCTATATTGCTGGCTGAGTAATACACTGCCAGCTAACACAATAAACAGGAGGAAAAGAAATTTTATCCTTTTTAAAAGAGTCTTGGACTGTTTTTTCAATTAATTTCTGGAATTTCCATCATGAATGTTGTATCCTTCTGCTTTCATTAGCTGAATCTTTTTAGAATCTTGGAAGAGCACAACATCTTTAATTTTACCAATTAATTCCTTCTGAAAAAGCCCTGTAGTGACTATATTGACTTTCCTGCCAAATTCAAACCCACCAAAGTAACAAATGCCACCGTAATTTAAAGCAGTGTATTTCCTTTGTGGGTCAATATCTTCAAAAAGGATTAGTTCCTCATCAAGATAAACCTTAATACAAGTTTGGTTTTGAACTACAGTAATGAAATGCCATCTTCCATCAGAACAGGTGAAGTATTTGCTATGCATTAGAGGAACAGAGATTCTTTCTCCAAGATTAATCACAACTTTCAAAGTTCCATTGGCAAGACCAATGGCAAGGAAGTCATTATCTTCATCTTCACTTTTTCCCATCCATGCTATTAAGCCTTCAGTTTGATTGCTAGTAAAATTTAAAGAAAGGCGGCTGTTCTGGAGGTCTCTTTTTCCATAAAAAGGATCTGTGTATTTAATGTAGGAGTTACCAACAAACTTTGCTATATAAAATTCAATTTTGTTATCACAGTACCTACCTGTCCAGCCTAGTGCACAGGCACAGGTATATGAAAGTGAAGAAGGTTGAGGAATACAGAGCGCGTGAGACCCACACATGTTTTGTGAACAGTGAATAGATTGTTCACACGTGGTCCCTGTCCACTCTCTTGGGCAAGAACAAGAAAAGCCTGAGTTTTCAACTTGACATGTTCCATTATTTTTGCACACAGTGTAACCACAATCTGTTCCATCACAGTCGCCAATGTTGGCTCCACCTTTGGGGTAAGTCACGGTAAGATTCAGTTCCCTGTTATTTATAACAATTTCTCGAATACAACCAGTGAAACCTGTGGGTTCATTTTCTGTTGCCATTGGATTAACAAAGTTTAAGGAGGATACCCCTCCAACAAAAAAATCTGTGTGTGTATCTAGTGCATTCATTCCAGGACTAGCTTTTTGAGTGACGTTGATACCATCCAGTTCCAGGTAGCCTTCATTACCAACTCTTCCTGCACTGAGTGAGTGCCATGTATTTCCATTTGCATGCACCTTCTGAAGGGTCTGTAGGATGACTGTTCTGTCTCCAAGGTTGTAGCGTAACTGTGTAAATCCATTTACTAATGATATACATAGAAAGTCACCTGTAAAAAACAATATAAAATAGTTTTAATTTTTGGAGGGAGTGCACTGAAGAACAACATATTAATGATTCTGATGCTTTCATGCCTGCATTTCCTTGTACCATCATTATATCTGAATCACACAAAGGGAAATGTTCCCTGATGAGCTACTCTTAGCTTTTTTTTTTTTTTTCATTATTGGAAACTGATCTCATGTTTGCTGCAAAGTAAAAAGCCCAACCTTCTGAAAAGCTCTGCTTTTGTGCAGAGACTAGATAACTGAGGTAGGAGGAAACAGGATTACTTTGGCATCCAGGAAATTTGAATCAGTGTTCCCATGGAAAAGAATACAGTTTTGGTCAAGTTACAAAGGCAGAAATACTCTCAACTTCAGTATGTTGAATAAAGGCTTGATGGATTTGTCAGTTTAATGAACAGCTTTGTCTTTGCCAGACATACTCTGCTTTCCCTGAAGGCTCCTTTTCACAACAGGGATGTTTTGGGTTTAATAATCTGACAGCTGTAAGAACAGATATGCTTTTTATTGCATTGTTCTTCTAGAGACTTTCATGACTAGAAGTATTAGAAGGGAGTTATCTTTTCTTGCACTATTAGTGTTTCTGGCCTTAAGGGCAGTGTAAAAGGAGAGAGTACCACTTCAAACTGTACTTTCAAGAATGAAGAAGGAAAGCTGGGAAAGGTAGAAAATGGGAGCTGGAGAAGTTTGTAAGAGCAGCAACAGAGCCTGATAGGGGAAGGTGACAGGGAAGCAGAAGAGAACAGCAGAAAAGTCTGCAAATTAAAGTTATGTTCTCAAATTTTTTGAGGTTTGCCTGTGCAGCTTAACTTTTATATCTTACTTTTGGAAATAATGGGCATCAGATTGTTATCAATTAAACTGGTAAATATGTTTGTTAAATTTGAATGCAAGCTTTCCTAACAGTCACCAATCCAGTTTCCTTAAAGATTCAACATTCCTAAGGGTGCGCCTATCAGAATGATGAAGTTTGCTTTCATGTGTGTTTAATTTTTGAGTATTTCTAATCCTTGAATTATATTGTCTGTAGTGAAATTGAATGGCTTAATTTACTGGAAGCTTGTGAAAGTTGCTAAAACTGTACCTCCCTATTCAAGAGATATTCAGGTTGCCATTTAGGCAGGATGGAGATGTTTCAGTTGTATTAGTGGCTGTAGAGCGCATACTTCATGCCTCACCTTCCCTGCTTCAGATACCCATGGAAAGAACAAGAAAAAAGCTCCTCTTTTCAACTCTGGTGATGGCAGAGCACTTCGTTTTAGCTTGCTAGTTCCAGTTGTGTTGATCTGGTTTACTTTGCTGTATCCAGTGTTCTTTTCGAGGACCTTACTTCTTTCTTTTTTTTTTTTTCTTTTTTTTTTTTTTTTTTTTTCCAGAAAATTAGTATCATGTCCTTCACTTGTGATTTCTCTGCTTAGTGATGTGGCTTTAAGTGTGCTTGATTTTTGAGTGCACAGCTTGAATGCACTCATCTTACTTTGTTTCAGCAATGTACATAACCTCCTTGTCTATGTCTTTTATCAGGCCCTCAGTTCTAGAGTAAAAAAGGAGCATGGGGAAAAGTTTCTGAACTACCTCTTGGGCAGCCTTCAATCCCCTCTCCTGTTGCATTTGGGTAAAACCATACAAAAGAAAGGCCTTGTAAATCATGGTTCAGGCCTTGCTGCTTTGGCTGGGTACAGCTAACAGCTATCTTAATAAGTTCCCGTGAGAAGGGAGTTTGTAACAGAGAGAATCAGTCTGCACACCAATCTGTTCCTGTGGGAATCGATTTGCACCTGTGAGGAAAAAGATTCTATCCATGTGAATCTTCTTCCCAGGAGACAAGAATGGAAACATCTCTAGAGAGGAAAGTTTTTGACAGACACATACATTAGCAAATACTAACCAATGAACTGAATTGCCATAAGGTACTAACCAATTAGAATTTAACATGATGCCCTTAGAAAACCACATAAATATGAGCTGTAAAGACTAAAGATGCTAATGTGGATGAAGAAACGTGTCTTGTCCATCTCTACAACAACACTCTCCTACCTGGTCATGCAGACTTGCATAAGGACACAAGTACTCATATTTTGCTCTCTAGGAAGGGGAAAAACTTCTGACCAGGGTTGCTGTTGCATCAGACCTGTAATCAAGACCTTGAGAAACTGTCAGTTCTCCAAGACTTTCTGGCCTGCAGGGGAGGATTTTGGTGGCTTTGCACATTTGACAATGATCTGTTTTGGAATCTTATTTAGTCTTATTGTAAGAACAAATCTGTATTACTGAATCTGCTGTCTACAGTGTAAAGAGGTTATTGCTGAGTACTCTGTTCTGTCACAAATTTGAAGCTTCACTTCAAATTGGAATAACTTCTGCTACTTTTAAACAAAAAGATACACTTCCAATTTCATCTCTCCCTGAGGCTCTCGAGGTACTTTCTTACTCTTCTGGTTAGACCCTCTCTTTTTACAGTTGACTTGCCATTTTAGTTGTTGGCAAGAATAACAGAGTGTTGAGATAAATTTTAGGATCTGAAAGTTAATCCTAGGGTGCAGTCAATATTTCTCCATGAAGTTTATCATATCACAAGTAATACTAGGGATAACTAGCTGAAAATATCTTAGAACTCAAGTAAAGTCCTATGTGTTCACTGTTCAAGAAACTTCCTCTTAAAGTGAAGGTAAATTATGGGCTTGTCTTTGATCCTTTTCAGTTTAGCAACTAGTAATATTTTCAACAAGATCTCCATCTGCCCTGTCTCTGAGAGCCAGATTGCACAGCTGGAGCCTGTGCAAGCCAATGTCATCATAGGAATGATGACAGTTTAAACAAATGGCATTCTTGCTTGATTTTCACTTCTCAGCAGTCTCTGTATAGGAGACCATGAAGCAGGGTGGTTTTTCACTATTTCAGTTTGATCGTTGCTCAGACCTGTCTTATTTAGCCTGTGGCCAGAGATCTTTCTGAGGAAGTTTACTTTTGTTAAGCATGGAGGAGATGACATGCTTAGTTTTTCCAGCACTAGACTGTATAGCTGCTCCCTATCTTCTTGAAAATATGATAGATGCACAGGACACAGAACTTTGCTTCTGGCTTTTTAGATTAGCATCTCATCTAATATGGGCTATTCATCTCCATCAGTGGTGTCACAAAAAAAGCAGAGAGACTCCTGAGACAGACATTCACAGTTGTTCTTTTGTTGTGCATGCAAGTCTTTTCCCAGTCTGCTGTGCAAGGAACTGTAAGGCAATCTGTATCAGTAAGATTGAATCTTTAGAAGTAGGCTGCTGCAGCTTAGCTGGGCCTTGAAATTGCAACATGTCAAGTCCCTGGGCATTGAACAAAATTACTAACAACATTAAGTTCTGTTCTGATGCACCTTCCTGCCCCATATTACCATGTTTCAGTAAAACAGTGATTTTTTTAATAGTCCAAATGCTAAAAGATAATTTTCTTCTCAAGCGAAGGGAATTTTGTAGCAGGCATTACCTTAAGGAAGGACCTGTTCTGGAGATAAAACATCACTTCTACTTGCAAATTCTAGTTCAGGGTTTTCACCAAGTGACTGAAGGTCAAAGTTGCTCTGCCTCAGAGTGGATTGTCTCTATTCCATTAGAAGGCAAAACTCCAAAGCAGGGGTGAATTTTTCTTCGTAATTTTATTTTCATGTTTTTGATGTGTACAAGTCTCACCTGCTCCCATATCAGATGTCAGAATTCCCAGAAGGCTAGTCAGCCCTGTGTCTTGAGCAGTCAGTTCCTAAAACTGGGAGATAATGAAAAGTCTCCTAAAAGTACATCTAACTGCTACTGTGAGATCTGGATTATCTGTAATAGTATCTTCTTATATGACCTTATGATGAATTCTGAGTGCATCACAAAATTTTTCAGCTTACTACTACTATGAATATATATGTAAATCTCTTCAAAAATTGGTTACAGTCTCACAGTCAAATTTTAAATTCTTCCAAGTGGTGACAATGGCCTTTCATGTCCAGTCTTTATCTGAACATGTGGATGTGTCTGTATACCCCAATTCTAAGAGGGGACCATGCTTAAGCAGTATCAACTCTTCATGTTTCTGTGTTACCACAGGAAACTCATGCACATCATAATTTGTGAAAACTTGGTACAGTCGGAAATGCATTCTAGGAAAATTGCACTCTCTTTAGAAATACCCTATTCAAGCCAGAAGCATCACCAGAGTAAAAAATGTGATTGTATTTAATTTACACATCTGTGTTGGGCAAAGATCTCTGCATTTACTGCCTACACTACCAAATAGGCCCAATACAGATTGGAGGGCTGAACAGAGTGTCTCAGGCTGACACACTATGAGCTGGGACAGCATCCTGGATGGTATTTTTAACATTTCTGTTTCTCTTCCCCACAGTGAGTCAAGTCTACCTTTGTGCTCTGGTGTGTGAGTGTAAGGCAAAGCCTTTCTTAGCTGTTAAAAGAGTACCTGAGGTTTTTCTTATACTCCACTGCAAGTTAAGAAGGATTTCCCACTAGTTTGCATGGCCAAAGGAACTTCCAGAACATACTTTTAAGTGACTTCTGTAGTAGTGGATGCAATCTTACAGTCAGTAGTGTTCACTTTTTTTGTTATTACCATTGTCCCAGTGATACAGAGATGCAAGTGTCTCTGAAGGCTCCTTGTGTGCTCAAAACTCACTGACTAGTTCCTGGAACCACTGAAGATCTAGATTCTTTTAAGCCATATATTGCTTGTCTTTTGTCTCATCCTATGTTACTGAGCAGAAGCCTCTATGCTAAGCTGAGGGCAGAGGCTTTGATAAGCTCAGTGCTTCAGCAGCTTCTTGCAGCTTAAGCCTCCCAGGAGCCCTGCACTGTGGTTTCCTGGTTACTGAGCACCTACATTCTTGGTTCCTTTAGTTGTTTCAGGGCCCTGAGACAGCATCTCTGGATGTATGTTTGCAGTCTGTGCCTTCTGTTGGTTTTACCTCACCTGTCTCTCCTCTAGCTAAGCCCAGAGTGCCCCTTTCTATCACTGTTGTATTGAGTAGCATTTCCTCCACTCTCATTCCACCATTTTTTTTCAGTAGTTGTTACTGATCATTGGCACCATTGTGGGGGCAGAGCAGACATTTGACCCTTTTATCCTCATAAGCAGTAACATTAATGGGAATCATTCCCAGTTAATGAAACCTCCTACTCTAGGTTCTGTTATGTGTTCATCTGCACCCCAAACTGACCTTGTTAAGCCACCATGATGAGGTGCCTGTGTCTCAAGCAGTATTACTGCCTTGTATTGGCATGATGCATCCTGTAACCATCACAGCTCCAAGAGATATCTGCTCACTTCCTGCCTAGCTGGGATGAGTTCAAAGCATTGCTTTCATTCTTTCTTTTTGTCTTGTTCTTCACAGTTTTCCTCTTATCCTGCTCTCCTATATGATTTTCTGTGGACCTGAACCACACACATCCTCTTACACTGTCATCCCTTACATATTCTTCCAGGAGCAGAACTTTTCTTGTCTAGAAGGGGTTGAAATATCCCTATCAGCCTCCAGCTGAATGGCTGTAATCTGTGGCCAAGGTGACTAAGGAAGGTGATGCACTGTGGTGTCCACCTGAGAGGAAGCCTAACTGACCAGCAGTTGTCCTTCACATGCCTCCTGAGCATTTCCAGTAGCCAGAGTAAGGTCCAAGGCCAAGGAGAGAAAACAGAGAAGAAAAGGCAGGACTATAAAGGGCTAAAATGAGGGAATGAAGAACAGAGAAGACATGAGCCTTATTCCCATTCTCTGCAACTTCTGCTGTTAATTGCTAGCTGGTAATTTGTCAACATGGTTGAAACTGCCTCCCTTTAAGTTTGTTAACCATGTCTTTGCCCTTGTCTGGGTGTGTGCATGCAGTTAGGTACCAGCTGGCTGACAAAGTAGAGGAGCTTGTTGCAGTTGTTGTAACTTGGTCTTTTACCTAGAGGTGACCATAGCCAGTGCCCCTAATGCACACTTAGAGGAGCTACCCATGGATATACTTTCATGGATTATTTATAATTTACTCTGCTCCATGTGTGGATTCCATATCACAGCTCATACAAGACTGAAAATTGGTGTCAAGTCAAGCCTGTATATTTCTCAAACCATGTGAAAAAATCACTGTCAATAGGTAGAGTCCAGCTTAGTTTGGAGCACCATCCCATAGCAGGAAGGGCATAGCTGGGATCCAGAGCAACCTTGCAGCCAGTGATGCCCATGCACCTACAAGGGATGGGCACTTATCTATTTGTAGATTAGACTGTGCAGCCTCACCTTTACAAAATGCCTTTTTTCTTTGTGAAGAAACTTACTGTGCTTCCTTTGATCACCACTGTCACCCTGGCACATTTTGGCAGCTGGAAGAAGCCATCTCTCTTGAGCAGACTCAATTTGCCAAATTTTTTTTGTTTGCTTGCCAGTGTTAAATGGGTAACAGTAACACTTCATATGCAACAGATTTCAAGACAGTGGGGATGTCTGTTCTGTCACACAGCTGGCTGGCAGTTCTGCTTCCTACACTGATGATTTAGTCCATATAAATTACTCTAAAACTAGTAACAAAGCAGAAATAATGTCCCTGTCAACTAAGGAAATACAGCTGCAAAGAGAAAAGACCACTCAAGTTCTTTTAAAAGTGAGCGGATGATCAGTTTCTCTCTGATTAGAAAAATAATACCCCTGCCTTTTAGTTATTTAGAAGTTGTGAATATTTCCAAAAGATTTTAGTCCAATTCCATGATTCTGTTTTCATCACAAGTAATGTTTTAGAAAATCATGCAGGCATTATGCACTTTTACTGGCATTCTCTTATTTTCATGTTATAGATTTATAAACTGAATTGCCTTAAGTATCAGGAGTTAAAGTTTTTAGGTTTTTCAGACCAGGTAGGTAACATAATCTGGCAAAAGAAAGACAGAGAACTGCTGTTGCAAATGTTGAGTGTTAAGTTTAGCATGAGTCATCCCATTCTGTTTATTGACCTGACTTCATTCTTAGTCACCTAGCATGACTGTTCATTCTCATCTCTTTGGGGAGCAAACCTTTCCATCACCCTGGCCTGAACTCTGGAATAATCTAGGCAGTCTATGTCATATTCCACTTTTGCTAACAAATGTAAAGCTTCAGTAATGCTATGACTCAACAAAAAAGCAAGGCTCCTTTTAAACTGCCTGTTACCAGGGTGCCAAGGCCTCCACGTATACAGAGTGGTTGCTGTGTAAATGGACTGAATTATATACATTGTTCAAGCACTTGGTGGGCATCCAGCAAGCCCTGTCTGGATTAAAGGCTGTTTAATCATTTGGAGTCTTATGCTTCCATTGGTGAAAAGAGGATGCATTGCCCTTGAGAAAATGTGAAGTGAGCTGGCCTTCTACAAACTGTGCTGGACTCCACATGAGTTCCAGAGTGTTTGCAGAGACCTTGTCCAGAAGCAGTGCATAGAGCAAGTAGTCAAAGAGGGGAAGAAATTCCCTTTGTCATTCTAGCTTCAAGTTTCTGAAGTCAACTCACTTGTTGGGTTGGGTTTTGTCCCCAACTTATTATTAATGTTGCTAGCCACATAAATTTTTTCAAACTTTGGAAATTATTTTCTTAGGGCCTGCAGAAATCAGAAGTACCATACTTAAAGTAATTTTCCACTTGTAGAAATAGTTGAAAAAGCAACAAAATGGATAACTGGCAATTATAGGAAATTAGGCTAACAGATTTGTAGAATGTTTTCCATTTTATGCCAGTTTATGAGGTATTTAAATGTACTGGAGTAGTAATATTTTTAGAGGAATAGAGGCTGGAACCAGCTGATAAACTTCAAAGTAAGGAGACTTGCCCTTTCTAGAAAGTTCTGTTATGCTCTTTGGAAAGAACAAAGCTGGAAGAAAATGTTTCAACAGAAGTCTCATGGCTTTTTCTTCACTTACTAAAGATGTGATTTTATTTTTAATGATGGGAGGATTATTAGGTGGGACGTGTCACTGAAGGAAAAGTCCCAGTGTAGTGTTTATGTGGGTGACAAACCAAGATGATAGATAACTACTACTCAGTATTATTGCTAAATTATCTGCATAGTTAGCTAATTTCTTTTAAAATACGATCATTGCCTAGTGAGGAAAAACATTCTAATTATTTCCTATTGAAAAGGAATTTCAGGAACAAAATCCTATGATTTCAGCAATTAATTTATTAAATCTTACATAACTGTCTAGAAGAAGCAGCTTTATTTGAAGTTTTAGTTTCTAAACTAATCCTACACAGAAATCTCTATCTCATCTGCTGGCTGCTAAGAATACTCCTAAGCTTTTCATCAATCTAAGTCTGGCCTGGATTTGACAGGATTATATGAAGGCAAAAATAAAAAGCCAGGTGATTAGCTTTTCCTAAATCTTTCAAAACTTGAGTGCACAGGAAGTGGAAATAAGAAATTTGTAAGTAAATCACTCTGTATAAGAGGAATTTCATTATGAAATGGAATTGTTATGATTCTAGAAAGTGATTGAAAGAAAATATTCTTTCCTCTGCAAACTAAACACACAGGAATGGCAAGAGAATGAGGGCATGCTCAGACTACACCACTCCTGGCCCAAGTTAAACATACTTAGCACTCTCTTTGATGCTTCCAAAGAGGTATTTAATTTCATTATATGCTAGCTGCTTCCATGACCTCTGAATATTCTTTTTGAGAGATCTCCTTTTGTCTCCTATTTTTCATGGCTTATGTAATACTTTAGTTTATGCAGGAGAGAACATTTCACCAAGATCTCAGAAATTGGCCTGTAAGTGATAGAACTATAAAAGATTCATTGTAGAAGACAGAACTCTTTGCTAATATACATATTTTTATTACAGATGCTCCATGTATTTTTCTTTGAAGCTTCTTCTTGGTATGTGGTTGCAGCTAGAGTCAGGCAAACAGGAGGTGTCAGCAGTATATGATGCATTATCAACCTGTTGTAACATCTGTATACACAGTTAGGTGTTGGTACACTGGGCATATGTGTGTTTATATGAATTTGTGACTGAGTATGTTTATTGAAATATCTTAGAGCTTTAGACTTGCAACAAAGGAATGTAAAAATACATGATCAATAATTAATTTTTTTATCATATAAAGCATCATTTTTTGCATAACCTACTGCTCAATACAAGTGAAAAATTTGCTCTAAGATGATGTTATGGATTACACATAATGCTTCTGTTTCAAAATCTGCAATCACTATTTAAATGTAATTGAGAATGTTAATAAAGTAATTACAAAAACTGTACACCTTAAAAAACTAAGTTTTAGAATGTACTTATACTATCAAAGTATGTTTTCTTGACATGAAGTTTTAGGAATGTTAACTTATTAAAGTTTAAAATACTTCTATAAATATTTTACTTAGATTTATTTGTCACTCTGCCTATCTGGGAAGTACAGAAATTACATGTTTTACATGCTGCACTAGCACATTTTTCAACATTATATAATAAAAAGCTACACTTCTGAGAAGCCTCGTTCACTCTGTTCACTTTCACTTGTTTGATCAGTTTTTATAGTGCTTTGGTTTTGATAATTTAAAACACTGGGCCAGCTCCCTTAAGTGAGAATATTAGGGCAGCTTCTAAAAAGCTGGCTGTGGTCACTTTCAGGGGCAAGTTGCTTTCCTGAACCATTAAATCAGTTCATTAAGTACTTGCTGAATTTGGACTGTCTGAAGCTTTGATCTTGCATGGTTTTTTTCTTATGAACTTGATTATTCACAGTGCAAATCAACTGTACAATACAGTTCTAGTGTCCTCAGAGTGAGATGGACATGGAGTTATTTGAGCTAGTCCAGAGGAAGGCCATAATGTTGACATGAGGACTGGAGAAACTCTTCTACAAAGGCTGAGAAAGTTGGGGCAGTTCAGAGAGAAGAAGGCTGTGTGGGGACCTTACAACAACCTTCCAGGACCTGCAGAGGGCTACAGGGAAGCCAGAGAGGGAATCTTTGTCAGGAACTACAGCACAATGAGTGATGGGTACAAACTGGAAGGGAGGAAATTTAAGTCAGATATTAGGAAGGCATATTTTCTGTGGGGGTGGTTAGACACTGGGAGCATTCCCCAGGGAGGCTGTGGATGCCCCATCCCAATGTTCAAGGCCAGGTTGATAAGGCCTTGAGCAACCTGGTCCAGTGGACCCATGGCAGAGGAGGTTGGGACTAGATGATGTTTAAGGTCCCTTCCAACCCCCTAACATTCTACAATTCCATGATAAAACCCAGCCACCATGGGCAATGAATTACAGAGATGAATGCCTGAATCATCCCAATGTACTCCTTTTCTTTTTTAGCAAAGTACCTGGCTGTATGGTAGCAGGAATCCCCTTACCTGACTGAGTACCCAGGTGCTGTGCAGTGTAGAACAGAATACCATCTGGAGAGAGAGGCTGGAACTGCAGTTTAATATGGGTCTTATGCCGGATATAAAAGGGTGCAAATGACATCCATGATGATTCATTATTTCTGAAGGATGCATCACTAATGGAAATAACTGAAAAATACAAAAGGAAATTTCTTCTGAAAGATATTTTGAGAGGAGTGCATTATTATGGAATAGCACTTAAATGCTGTACATAATACTTCCAATTTTCACAGAATAAAAATAACCTAGATACAAAATAAAACTTAGATAATAGCTAATCAATGCCATTGTCTTCTGGGTGCCTTATTTTCCTCAACAATCAAGGCTGCAGTTCTAAAACAAAATAAATTAGATCTCGTTAGCATTCATTTTCAAATAAATATAAGTGTAAATTTCACATTGTTTAAAAATTTAAATGCAATATACTGTTGCAGGAGTCAAAATAAACATTTCACTGTACAGATGAAAATCCTAGTGGAGAATTTGTAATGAGCTGCTTTGTGTGTCATAAGAATGTACCTTTTAAGTGGGAAGTGTTCATTAATTGTTGCTGAAATTTGGTTTGAGAATAATCATACTGAAATTGATAATTCAAATTGTCCTATCTTATAGTGAAAAAGAACACACAATTACAGTTAGGATACAATGTACACTTTTGAGCTATACACAAATAATCATTCTGTTTTACCTCTTCTCTTAGTGCTGATTGTTCATATACCACTAAAAAAATCAGGCCAGTTCAACTGCCTTCAGTCAACTGATAAATTATTATACTTTTCTATAATGTTTATGTGACTTGAAACTATTTCCAGTCTTTTCCCACTGTAACAACATTACATATTTGAGATATAATTATCAAAGAATCAAAGAATTATAATTATCAGAGAATCAAAGAATCACAGAATGGGTTGCTTAGAAGGAACATTAAAGATCATCTGGGTTCAACTCCCCTGCTGTGGCCAGGGACATCTTCCACTAGATCAGCTTGCTCAGGTCTCCATCCAACCTGGTCTTGGGCACTTTCAGGGATGGGGCATCCACAACTTCTCTGGGCAACCTGTTCCAGTACCTCACCAGTTACAAAAATCTTTTCTCTAATATCTAATCTCAACCTACTCTCTTTCAGCTTGAAGCCATTCCCCCTTGTCCTGTAACTATGTGCTCTTGTAAATAATCTCTCTAATCATGTCAGTTATTAGCTAACTCATGATCATGTAGCTGTTAGCTTGCTGTATTTGTGGGGTTGTTGGAATAAATCAAGCTACTTAGATGTGGAGGGTGTATTTAGACCTGTGTGTGATGAATAATTTTTACTATTTAGTTAAACAGCAATATTAAATGCCTGGGTTGTATGTGTTCCCTTCTCACTTCTGTGTTTCCCAGCTGAAGCTATGCTGTTTCCCTTCTAAGAGACCAACATTTTTCTTCATTTTGGTGCTCCCAATTTCACTGTTTTATAATAACTTACTCTCAGTCAAGTATACCTTCAGGATGTCCTTGAAGTGTATTTTGAGATACCTTTTTCTATTTTCCACACTCAAGTTTTCTGCACAACATCTACTGGTGAACCCACTCACCACGCAGCTGCACCTTGTACTGCCTATCACAGATGGGCTCCTTATTAGCCTGGAACACAGCCAGCATGCTGCAAGCTCTTGTGATTTGTCTATTTGTCACAGCAGCTCCCTCAGAATAGGGTTCAGGGTGGCCCTGGTGGACAGTGTCCAGCAGGCATATGCATCACTGTAATGGATCCAGACCTTTCACCTGTTTTCAGCACAGCCTGACATCAGGGTCCCTCTTAAATGGGCAGTAACTGCACAGCTGACCTTTTTATTAATTCCCCCTGGTAGATTACAGATAATATTTCTGAGGAAGGTACGTGGATTTGGTGGCACAAAGTCTCAGTAAGTGTAAAAGTAAGTTTTAATCACTGGAATGTCAGTTATAATGGATTTATTAAATGTTTGAATGATCAGAATCTGGCTTTTGATGAGCTGTTGTTCAATCTATGTATATATTCTCAAATCACTCCCATCCTAAGTATCATAATAGCTGTTATGCATCCTATCAAGGTTAGGCAGTGTCTGTAGTAATATATTACATAATGTCAAAAGTATGAAATTCCTGGCATCTATACTTAAAAGTTCACAGAAATATAAGTATTTAGAATAGCAATTATCCTGGATGATAAATAGTAATAAGACTTGCTAAACAGATTTGGTGCTGTACTTTACTTAACTTATAACCACTATCAGGTGCAAGAAACAGAGTAATACTTATTATTCCATATATATATGTTTTTTTTTCAGTAGTAAGACAAGGTTCTCCATTGGTAGTTAAAGATAAGATCCCTATACTGATGTCTTCATATTTAAAAAAACAATCAGTACTAAAAATTTGTTGTGCACATAGACATTTTTTCTTCATGCATCATTTGGAAGTCAGTCTCCTCTTAGCAGATTTTTGCACAGTGAGACTCACATGTGGAGGAACTGTGTCACAGTGGTCAATCTTAGATGAAAATATGCTGTTGCTTAAAAGGTAGCCTTAGGCAAAGTGTATAATGAGGTATCTGAAAGTATGCCAGATTCAGTTTCACTTTTTCAAGGTAGTTAATTCTTTGTTGCTTATAAAGGAAGCCTGGACAATGACTAGTGTGAGAGCAAAATCAGCAGGATTTAAATGCTACATTGCTTGTCATTGGGAGGGATATGAAAGGAAGATTGCTATGATAAAAAGCCTTGAAGCAGAGAAAAAGAACAAGCATAAAAAGTGATTTTATAGTATCACTCAGAGACAGAATTAAGGCCATGGTTTCATATTACAGATAGAGTATTAAAAAATAAAACCCACAGCTTCAGCAACAGATGTCAGAATTCTTTAGTAAGGAGGTATTATCCTGATTTATAGATATAAAATACAATACTCTATTTAATGTACTTCATTTTGGAACTTCTAAGATGCAAATATTTTATTTTCATTATCTTTAAAAAGTAGGCTTAGTCCCAATAAATGTATCATACAAGCGTCAGAAAGTAACATATTTTGCCACAATGCAGCAGGAGTAACTACAGGAAATACTAGAATGACTTGTAATTTTCTTGTAAATGGCCTGAAGATCCTGTAAATACTCATTATATGCATGGAAAAAATCTGACTTGTCAGGAGCATGGAACCCATATGTGCATCCATATCCCAAAACAGAATGCATTCTCTTTACCACAGTGCACAGAGGTGAACAATATGAAATTTCATTTTTACAAAATTGCTTCCATAGACAGACAAACTCTTAAGGTGAAGAATATGACAATTTAAGCTTTTCAATTTTCTTTTATGGCCAGCATATACAAAACTAACACATCAGAGGCTGAGGTACTCTAATTCTGTTTTCTTGGCAGCAGACTTTATTTTTCACCTAAGATAAGAAAATGAGAAGTTTGGCTAAACTTGCACAAGGGAACACCTGTGTTACATATGCTTACTCCTGAAAAACTCATTGCTAAAACAAGTGAGGTAAATGGATGCCTTTGCTGGTCCTATAACCTAAATTGGTAGGACCTTTGCTGTGTAACTACTGTGTTACTCACTAGAACACTTAGGGATGCATTGTAACTACAACAGACATTTAAACAAACACTTCTCTATGTGATTAATGGCTCCGTTTTCTAAGCTGAATACTAGTATCTGATGATGCTACACAGAATCACAGCCTGGCTGGAAGGGACCACAGAGGATCACCTGGTCCAGCCTCCCTGCTCAAGCAGGGTCATCCCAGAGCCCATTGCACAGGATCGTGTCCAGACAGTTCTGGAACATCTCCTGTGATGGAGACTCTGCAGCCTCTCTGGGAAATCTGTTCCAGCTTCCAACAAGGGGGAGAAAGGAAATGTGAGTCACTGCTCAAAGGAGTGAGGACCTAATAACAAAAGACATAGAAAAAGGATCATTTTTCACTTGGTAAAGCCTGATCAAGCCTCCCCATGCCTGATAGCTGAGCTAGGGCAAGTGAGACATCAGTTCCAATGTCATGAGGCAGGTCCAGCCTGCAAATTAGTCTGTGAGTCAGACCAAGTGGATCTTGATGCTGCTAGAGTGTAGTTCAGCACAGGATCATGGGGTGTTTAAAGCTGCTCCTGAAGCAATGCAAGAGGCAACTCCTGCTTGGTCTCCTCAGCAAAGCCATCTTTGAGACCAGACACCAGCCCCATCCTATGGGCTGAGAAACACTCTTAAAGCTTTAAACTCATAACAGGAACTTATATATTGAACTCACATTTAGGCACTTAAATCTAGGTGCTTTGCCTTTAAAACCAGTTTCCACCATTAACTAACTAACTCACCTTCACAAAGTAAGGTGGCAAGCACATTTCCAAAATATTTATGCTCATAGAGGACATCTAAGTAATTTCAGTCATCCTGCTGGATCTTGTTTTTACTCAATTGGGTGACTGGAGGGAATGGTAAGTAGATGATTGAATTTTTATTGGGACATCACACCCCATGATGACATGGCTGACTTGGTGTGGAGGGTATTATCATCTTCATTTTATCATACATGACTTCCACTTGGGTTTATATATGATATATTTGAGTAGGTAATTCATTTTATTCTACTTGGCATTTTAAATTATACAGATAAATATTACAAATGCATGTTCCCTTGTGACTGACATGAATATTAAGTTTACTGGACTGTTAATGATAAACCTTAGATTGCTTTTAATATAAAATTTAGACAACATATTTTATCCTTATATGACATGAATGCTGTGGCTACCATTTAAAGATTTTCTCATGTTGCCACAAGTTTTCAAACAATGTCACTGGAAACAAAGATTGATGGGATTGGCATTGCTTAAATGACTAAAAGATAGTAGTGACAAGAATCACTGTGACTCAATAACGAATTGTCCTTGTGGTTAAACATAGAAACAAAAGTTTCCAAATGATAACTGTGAAATAGACTGTGCAAGTCTAACTGCATTTTCAGGTAAACTCAACATATGTGTACATGTAGGTGTGCTTGACTGTGTATATAAGGTGTCTTGTCATATAAAAGTTGAACTAAATCATACTGTGAATTAATTTATCTTACAATTGTAGTCAAGTATCATTCTATACTATGCAGAAAGTAAAAAATATAGTAAAAATTATTTCAGAAGTCAAGGTTTTTTTTTCCTGTCAGTTTATCACGCATTTTCAAAAATTTACTGTACTTTTATATCAAAATAATGGAATTTGGCATCAAAATAATATCTAGGAGATTGACTTTAGCTGAATAAACATGGCCTCAGGAAGTTGCTCACCCTGTGTTCATCAAGGGAATGGCTTTATTTCTTGAAAAGTATCTCATTAAACCAAGGACAGAACAATGAAAACTCTTTACATTTTCTTTCACTTCTTCAAGAGTTGTACATTGACAGGCAGTATTTGTAGCTATGGAATTCAGAGACTAATATACAGTTGAAGCAATCTATTTATTAACTTGTTTCTTTGTGTAAAAGGCAGTAGCATTCTGTTCTCATGCCTTGAAGTCAAGAAAAGTTGTCATAAGAGATTTTATGAATGTGTGTGGCACAAACCATTCCTGCTAAAGAAAACTGCTGAATAATTTAAAATTCATAGAAATACTGTGATGAAAACTGTTTATTTTCACCGCTAGCAAGTGTTCTCCAATAGTGCCATCTATAGGATCTTTCAAATATTACATTGCTGTTCCCTCAAGAGCATTATCAGTCTCTGCTATCTCACAATAAACTAATCTGAAATTTTAGGTCTTCTTCACTCCTTTACAAAATTATATGGTAAATAAATATGCTCAGTATCTATAGAAACTCTATCTTATGTGTAAATATATATCAATGTGTAATGGAATGCCAGAGGAACTTTATTGACTTAAAATTTATTTTTGTTCAAGTTTTTCATAGCCTTTGGTGATACTGTTTATGACAAGATTAGAGACTTTATTTAATCCATTAAGATAAATGGCAAGAAAAAAAAAGAAAGGTAAGCCATAAATATTTAACTGCTAAAAGAGTGCTTTAGGGAGATGTTGTATATAGTTGCTGTATTAATTTTTTATCTAAAACTCCACTGTTGGCCACTGTTGGAGACAGGATTACTGGCCTCACACAGGCACACAGTTCTTATGAGAGGAATAAGCTGCTGAAATAGAATTTAGTATAGATTAGAATATGACTGCAGACTGTAACTATAGATAATGTCTCTAATTTTAATGTTCACATGTTTAATAATTACTTTTGTGAAAGAAGATATTGTGTTCACTTATGTAACGTGTTGTGTAATCAAACTACCTGCTGCAAAAGGGTTTTACACTGTTCCTTCTTTCTCAGGAAGAATCATCCTTGACATTCAATCTTGGTCACTGTTTCTCACAGTAATAATCACAATGAAACTAACAGGTTTACTATATACTTTCAGGGGAACTGAAAAAAAACCAGGTCCTTAGAGACTTCTCCCTCTTCAGAAACCCTTTGAGAGATCCAATTACAAAGGTATTCATTGGCACAAATGGAATAAACTGGAATTTGGCATGCAAAGCCATGCAGGAGACTCCCCAGACAAATAACTGGAAACCTGTTGGTTTTGAATATTGTGTGGTATTGAATTAACTAAATTATTATGCTGCTGCAGGCTAAAGCTTCACTTCTTAATCAGAAGAAAAATTAGAATTTTCTGGTACTTCAGTTGCAAACTTTAAGCCAAATGACCAAAAGATTTTATTAACATCATGTTTTGGTGTAATGGAAAAAATAACTACTGTAAAAAAAAAAAAAAAAAACCTAG
Source organism: Muscicapa striata striata (assembly GCA_030060385.1). NCBI lineage: Eukaryota > Metazoa > Chordata > Aves > Passeriformes > Muscicapidae > Muscicapa > Muscicapa striata. The sequence goes on along the minus strand of JAREIS010000133.1, from coordinate 1,156,384 downwards.
ATAAACTAATTCCCCATATTCCTTGTGGTTATGGGAGTGCTAACTAACAATTAATGCTGGGCCAGATCCTGGCAATATTTGGTTGCCATTTATGCACCTCAGGAGCTGGGCTGGCTTTGCTGTGCTACTCTCACGGCTGTGGCCTTTGCAAACCAGTGGAACAGCATGATTTGCTGCTTCATGTGTCACAAACAGTCTTGGAAGTGGTTTGAGTCCAAATGGCAATGTTAACACCAAGTGAAAAAGATTCCTCCATAAATCTTCCATTTCCTTCCCATTTCATTACAAAAACTTTTGTTTCTGGGAGTATAAATTAAGAATATTTTTGTTTGTTTACATGACCGTTACCTTTCAAAACCTAACATGAAACCACATTTGATGAGTGTTAAAGTTTTTGGACAGCACAGTGCACCCAAGAAGTGGAGTTTTAAGTTCTTAAACAAATGCATTACTCTGCCTTGCATGGCAAGGCTTTATTTCTTGGGCTCATTCTGATCTAATTTACAACCCTGTCCTTCTTTTCTAGTGCTCGTTGTGGATGCTTGCCTTCCCAAAACTAGTCTTAAATATCACAGGTATCTTCCTATTTGTCAGTCACCAAGGTGCTGTCTACCTGCTGAACTTCTCGATCTTTCCCTGAGAAAAGCAAGTCCTGGTACTTGCTTTGTCAGGTTGAAATATACAATGAAATATTTTCTCTCAGCATTTCAGACTACAAAATATCACTGTGCTACTTCCTGAATATGAATTGGTTGTGCACAGCCTGTAGGAAATGCAGAGTAGTTGAAACTGTTACCCTCTCTTTGTCAAGTGGGTTGATTTCTCCTATTTTGTCTCAAACACATGAAATAACACACATCTTTCTGCAACCTCCTGAGAATATTGCTAAATTTACTAATTGACAGTGGTCATTGTGAGACAATTGAGTAAGCCCTGTGAGTCTCAGGCCTTAAGTGATATGAAAACTATGTTCTTTAACTGGTCTTTCTCTCCCTGTGTTTAGTCTTGTTCCAACTTAGTTTTCCAATCACTGGACACTTGCTGGTGGAGCTCTGACATCTAAAGCTTAACCATAATGTACCCTGTCCCTGTGCTGACAGTCATTGCATCCTGGAGTTGATGCTCTAAGCAGAACCATCACAGTAAAGAACAGCATCATCCTCATCTGCTCATATGCTTTCATCTCTCATCTCTCATGTACCTAGGTAATAAAGAACCTCAAACATTTTTAGTGTTTGCTGAACAATTGAATCCTTGTTTATTGACTATTTATGCCTGAGTATCCTTCATAATTGTGTTCAGAGTACTCTTGTTTATTATTGTGGTTCTACCCCTATTGCCCCATTTGCCCACTTCACCTGACCTATTCCTGTGCAAGCCATACTGTTGTAATGTCTTTACCAGTTGCTATTATCTGGTAAACTCCTGTTTATTCTTACCCATTGTTATTCTGTTCTGCACTTTTTTTGCCTCATAAATCTCTTCTGTCTTCTTCTCACACTTTTTTTGCCTCTTTCTGGTACATTCATTACTCTTCATCCTTTAATTGCCCTTTGTTTTCTCCCAGTCCCTTGGGCTGTTCATTGCTCTCTGTCTCTTTTTCTGTTGGCTCCAATAACCACCATTAATCCAGAGATGAGATATTCCATCTTGATAAGCAGCTGTTTTTTAGCAATTTGCCATCCACTAAAAGTGCAAACTGCTCTTTGAAAAATCTCATGATAATTCATTATTCTGCCACAGAATAAGGTGAAATACAGGGCACAGAGTTTGGTCAGGATCCATAGTACCTATTCATAAAAGGAAAGCTTTTAAATAAAACAGAGAGGAGTCCTCTGATGTGTTTACCAGGTGAAGAATTACTACAAGAAAGACAATCTGTAAGAAATCCATTTTTCTCTTGCTCTGGTATAAGTTTTGTACTGATAATGTGGCCATCATAAGAAGACCCAAATGTATTCTGGGACCAAAAGTGTTTACCTGATTAATTACCTGCTTTGTGTATAGCACATGTCCTGATGATCAGTATCCTGAATCCAGATGGCATTACTTTTGAAAAACTCACTTGAAATGAAAATTCAAAATTGAAAAGTTCATATAAAGAGCCTTGAACAGCTGTTGCAGCAGAGGCAATAAAGCAAGCACATTCTTACAGGGAATAAGGAATTCAACAGTAACTTTCCAGAAGCTATATTCTTTTTCATTTGAGCCTACCAATTCCACGTGTAATGGGATTTAAAAACTATCTATCTATAGGGTGAGGACTGCAAATCAGGTCAAATGCAGTTCAGCTTGTCAGTTTTGTGCTTCAAACTCACACAACAAGAGAGGCTGGACCTTGACAGGCAGTTTGGGAAGGCAGCTATCTAGCAGTAATTGGAGTTCTCCAAAAGTTATATAGAAAGCTTCTCAACAGGAAAACATGAGCTTGTACAAAATTATGGTGAATCTAAGACCTGTGGAATAGAGTGTGTGAACTGTATGACACCTTCTTACACACAGAGGCACTTTGGGCACTTGGAGGAAAGGTCCCTGAGCTTGTAGCACCTGTGTATCCACATTGTTGCATATTCATTTGCACAAATCTCTCAGAGAAGAATACAGATAAAGGATTCCTTTACATGAGGGTAAGAAATACAAAACCTGCAAGCTAGGACATGTTTTGAGTGTGACATGTTGAAAGAAAGCCAGGGAGAATAATCACTTGTGGATTTTTACAGTAATTGCATATTTTGTCATCGTTATCAGTGCATCCCTATCCAAAAGGCTGTGAAGTCAAAAGGAAGCTCTTCATCAGGATCAGTAGAAACTGGATAAAGTCCCAGATGCTTCCCTCTTTTGTACCACTGTGGTCCCAAGTTTACATACCTCATTATGGTGAGCTTGGGAATTGAACTAAGCACTATAACACTGCTCTGCAAATCTCCTCTCCCCTTGGTGTCTGACAAATTATGCTTGTGAATTTGGTTGAATGATTTGAAAAAATAGAAGGAAAAAAATGGCATTAAAAATAAGCAGAGTAAGGAAACAATATCTAACAATTTATTGCTTTAAATTACTTTTTCCAACAGAAAGGAACATCACTTTCTTAAATCTATTTTGTACTTCATGTCTCTATGTCACATTTGATATATTGCAAAATGCTGTGGTTTTACACCACAAAACTGAGTGTACAATGTACTGTGCATTTGACATACCTTGTTCACAGTAGGTTCCAGTTGTTCCAAGAGGACAGTGACATGTGTAGCCATTAGGCAGTGGCACACAGGTACTGCCTTGCTGACACAGATGTGGAGGATCATGCTCAGGTTCACACACTGACACAGTTTCTGTGCAAAATGCACCTTTCCATCCAGTGAGGCAATCACAGCTACAGAGGATAAGTGAAAGAAAATAATGCAACAGTATTATCAAAAGAAATCAACGTCTCAGTAGAAATCTAATCAAGATTTTCAAGTTTGGATACCTATATTTAATAATCTGATCCAAAATGGTTAACAGAAAAGGGTAGTAACCTCATTTAACTTTTTGGTATGTTCATTTTATTATAAAAGAAAAATGTATATAATAGGAAATATTTTATTTTGAATATTAACATTACAATATTAGCATTTGTTTAAAAAATGAGAAAAGAAAAAAAGGCTTGTACCTTTTGTATGTTTGTTTTGCCCTACAAATGTCTCCAAAAGGCCCTGGCTTCATAAATTAGGAGGACTTAAAGTGGGCATTAAAAGGTAAGCAGCAAAAATACAAATGAAAACCAGCAGCAGGGAATTGCTAAGAGTTACAAATTTTAGCTACTAACAGGAGTCTGTCAGCAACTGCCTTTCACTTAGTAATTTTTAATTTTCTAAATTCTTATAACTGGCATATCAGATGTAAGTTTGTTGAAGCACTTTGTGGAAAAGAGGATAGTGGACATGCCATGAAAGAGGGGGCAATCTGGGTTTCATATATCTATGACTGTAAATCTATACCAAAGGTAAATTTTCCAAACCACCTGAATCATTGAAGTTGTTATTGTCTGCTACACTTTATGCCTTTCTTTCATCCAGGCTGGGGAACAAACCCAAAAAAAGTCACACTAACCTATAGATTTAAAATTAGTATGGATTCTATAGAAATTGTTAAATACAGAATACACTTGGCATTGATGTTTAAAATGCCCTCCTTAATAAAGAGTTAAAATATATTAGATCTATTTGTATTCCAGCATTTTGTATCACTTTATGACCAAAAATTATTCCCCTGAATAAAAACATGGATTTTTTTTCTGGAAGTTTTATTTCCCCAGGCTAAGAATGAAAACTCATATCTTTTGGTTGGGTTTTGATTGGTCCATGTTTGGTTTTTTGTTTTGTGCTAACTCTTGAGGTTTTCTTTGCACTGACTGAGCTGCATATCCTCCATTAATCAGCCCACTGTTTCTGCATAAAACATATAATGAAGCTATGAAACTGCTGTTTCACCAAACCTTCAGACCAGACAACATGGAAACAAAGCACAGACAACAAACTCTTCAGAGTGATTAAACAGCCATTTGGAATGAAGGGGAAAAGAGGACAGGACCTTGTAAAAGCAAAAGCACCGCAATTCATCAAAGTCAGCATCAGGACACTTTCTGTCTCAGCTATAAATGTTATGCTTTGATGCATGAAAGTTACTGAGGAGGGGAAGTGTCTAACTTCTCTTTAAATTTAACTGATTTTGACCTAGCAGAAGTCAGGTTTTAAAGTAATTGAAAATTACTTGCACAGAGCTGAACATGTTTGCTGGCCTCCAGTGGCAATGACCTATCAACAAATGAAGCCTATTTAACACACCTAAGCAAGCTGGACTGGTGCTGAGGAGTTAGATCCAAAATTTCCTAATCTTTACAGAGATAAAGGAAGAGGCAGTCTTTCACATACTTTCCATCATGTGGTCTGCCATGCTGGTCTAGTTTTCTGTATTTCTTCTTGATTTTGATTGCTCGTTTTTCCAGACCAGGAGACCTCAATAGCTTGCACTAGTGACTTGACTCTCAGGGATTTAAAGACCCATTCAGAATCACAAAATACCTCAAGTTGGAAGGGACTCATAGAGAGCTTTGAATCAAACTGCCTGCTTCTTGCAGAGCTACCTAAAAGTAAATTGTATGACTAAGAGCATCCTCCAGGTGCTTCTTGTATTTTTTTACATATAAGAGGTGAGATTCATTCTGAGATCAAGACAGTTAATTTTATGTTCCATCAGGGGCCCAGTTGGTTCCAGTTGCCCTAGAGGTGTATGAGAGAGGCAGCTGTTGACCAGGAGGGCAAGTTTCTGACAGAGACCTGACAGAATGCCCAGGTTTAGGCAAGTAACTGCCTGAGCTCATCCACTAATCCATCAGTGGTGATCCAGTGGAAACAGCCATGGGAAATGGAGCATTATCCATCCCACAAACCAACACATGCATGACCCTAATGAGAAAGTCCTGCCTTCAGTTGCCTCAACACAGACTAATGATATTTGCCTTCTGATCCATGGCATGTCTGAGAGATGTGTGAGCCTGCAGATGAGACAGAAGAGCTGCAGACTTGTGCTCCTCTGCAGTGCTCCTTTTCTGTGCTCCTATGAAGAGCAGAAAAGTATCCCAGGACCTGTGCCATTAGAATGCCACTGTTTAGACAACTGGAAAGGCCTGGATCTCCATTGACTCTAATAGGATCTTACACTTTTAGCTCATCTGGAGACACTCTTTATGTATCTTAGGGGACTATGTCACTGCAAGATGACTTTTCCTATTTTCAGGCTTTTTGAAGAACATGGATTAAATTAATTCTTCTGTATTTGAGATACCAATGTCTGAGAACATCTGCAAAATGCCTTTTTTTTCCCTTTCTTTTCTAAACAATATTTTTAGGTGGGAAAGGATAGAAAAGCTTTCAAATATAACTTTGATAGTGTGTCTGAAAACTAAAAACTTTGAATCACCTGGTTTTGCAAAGGAATCTTAATAGAATGTTAATAGGATGTTACTTCAGAGCAAGTAGTGGGCAAAGTCAACCAGTACAGGAAACAAAAGAAACCCAGTTTAAATTTTGGGAATTCAAAATTTCAGAACTTTGAGTTCTGAAATATTTCTATTTAGGAAGTTCAAGGGTGGTTTAATTTAATGGCTTTTTCTTTCTTGCTTCTTGTAAAATGTTTAAAAGTGTCATGCAGTATTCATGGAATAGCTTATTCAGGTTCAAAGTCCCTTATCAAAGCCAAAATTAACTCTCAAATAAATAACATTTATTTGTACATAAGCAAGGATGACAAGTGTATGTCATTGTTGATTATGAACCAAAACCCAAAACTTTTCATCAAAATTCAGGCAACATTAAAACAAGTAATGAAAAGTAATCTTACATATAAAATATGTAGGAAATGTGTCTGTGTGTTACTACACAAAATCCTGATCAAACTAGAAGCTTTTCTTGAACTTTATAGGGAAATAACTAAAGATCCTAAAGGATTTGTGAACAATTGGAAAGATTACTTAGATCCAAAATTAAACAGAAAACCATTCTTCCGCTAAATATAGAGAATATGTTATTTAAAATGTTGTTCTCAATGTTAACAAATATGGAATTTCCCATACTTATGCAAATGTGGTGTCAAATCAAACAGATAATCATACAGCACAAAAGGAGGTGTTCAGATCTGCACATTCTGACACCTGAATTTAGGATTCTCTCTGTAAGATGGGCATATACTCAATGGAGATCAGAAGCTTAATTAATTTATCAGATTAGTTAGACCTGAGATTAGGCAGATGTTTAGTGACATCTGAAACTCCCTAGGGTATCTTGTCTGACCCCCAAACACTTCTACAGGAGAAGCTGAAACATTTCTCAACCTCATATAATATCTCAGATAGTGAAGGACATCTCAAATTCATATTGGCATGTATTGGCCTCATCAGGCTGCCCACTCCACTGCAGATTTCTGGATACAGTTCTTGAATTTGTTTTGTAGTGGAAAGGTGCTGAGCAAGGAAGGAAATTTCTAAGTAAGAGTGGTTGTAAATTCATGCAGTGAAAAACTAGAGCATTAACAAAAATCAGTCTCTCTTCAGGCTAGGAGGTAAAGATAGAGTCTGAAGAAAACAAGATTGGAAGAGAATTATCTGTATTTAAACAAAGAGAACCATGGAATGCTGCAAAAGTGTCCTATTAAATAAGGTAAATTGGATTAAAAATTTTAGACAGCAAATTCACCCCCCAAAAGAGAAACTTGTATTGTTTTAAACCACGACAATTAAACAGCTAAATGTCTTTTCCCTTACAGAGTATGAAAATCCTTGTGTTATATATTGATCCTGTCCTTGCACTGCAAATTTATTTTAATTGAATTTGACCTAATAATGAGACTACAGAAGTTCCTTTTTTGGGCCACCCCACACATATGGGGTATGATTTAATTTCTGAAACCTGAGTTGCTCTTTGAAAGCTACAGAGTACTGAGAAATACACATGAGGTTTGGAGATATGACAGAAAACTTATTCAAGTCCCAAACTCTTCTGAAGCAGCAATTGATGGCCAAACATCTGCCCAGGGATGTCTAAAGTGACAGTACATGCTCACATTTAGCAGACTGAATCCTCTCAATTTTGTGTGATGTTCTGTTCAAACATCACACAAAATACACTTTTTTCTTGCTCCATCAACAAGAAGAAGCCACAACACCTTACAGACAATCTTGTTATATGCAATTTTCTGTTTTCTATGATTTTGTGTCATACATAAAATAATAGGGGATATTATTGTCCCTTGAAAATCATATTCTTCATTTTATTATTCAAATACTTCCCCTTTGTTCTGTTAAAACACAGCAGTTGTGCTCTGTTGCTGGCCAGAATGTAAAGATTAACACTGCATATTTCTGTTTCTATTTAAATCAAAGCATTATCCCTATAGCAACTGAATCTACAGCTTAACAACACTGCACACTTTCTGGTAGGGTGGTGAAAGCAAGACATAAAAATAGCTCAAAACAGCAACCAAAACCTCTGGAGAGATCTCATTTCAGCAGAGAAAATATTTGAACACAAATCCAGTTCCCTCAAGGACTCTGCTCTTCAAAGGAACATAGATGATTTGAAAATAGAAAGAAGTTCCTTCTGAGATAATATATTAAGACAGTATTGACAGCTACTGTACTTTGACAGAAATTACATGTAAGCTACATTCATGCCTCTTTGGCAATGCTTCACTTTTTCTGTGGGGGGAAAAAGTGACCATTACTGGTATAAGAATGCATATCCACCTAGTGTGTGAAGACCTAGCTGTCCTGAAATATGGGTACAGGAATAGAATTCAGTAGAAGGTCACTATAAATTAAATGCAAACAAAAACCCCAAGAAAACCAAATTACCTCCTCTCCCCCTCCTTTCCCGCAGTGCCCCAAAAATTTTAGAATAATCCCTAAACTAATCTGGAATAAAAATTGTAATGATGAAAAATAAATTTGCCTATAATACCAAGCTTGTTATGTTTTGCTGTTATCAGCTGCCATTCTAGCCTGCCACCTGCTTTCCAAATGTGCTCAAATGTGGTTCACCTTTTAGACATGAAGGTGACAGCACAGCTGAGTAAATTGCTGAAGCAAGGATTTAGGTGGGTGGATAGGAGTGGGATGTTTCAGCCCACATTTATGTTTTTTTTTGTCTTGCAATTTTGGCTTTGTATCACGTCCAATATGCTCATAAAGGGAAAGATGACCATTACCCTTTCTTGTTCCTCAGGAAGATCAAATGTGAAGGGTTTAACATCTCTGGGAGGATCCTGCCAAGTGCAGCAGTTGTGACATGCAGCAGTGCAACAATCAAAAGCAATTCCAAACCGTGTTTTTAAAGTGTTTCTTTTATAACTGTATTTAAGAGAATATAAATGCACTCATAAAAGGAATGGGGAGCAATCTGTATGCTAATCTTGGGGTCAATTTTCCAAGTATCAGTACAGTTTACTAGCTTTAGAAGCAGATATTTCGTACCAATTTTCTTACAGGTGAAGATTTGTGTCACAGGCAGTAAAACCAATCACCATATAATTCTCTCTCCAATACAGAGTGAGTAGATTGTTTTTAGTTTGACAGATATGCAAATGTTTTTCTTTGTAGCACACAGAAGGACAGGTTTTTGTTGTTTTAAGAAGCATCACACATAGGGTCTACAGTGAAAAGCCTTTTTTCTCATTCAAATCTGTCTTGCTGTCTGCAATGTTTTCAGTCAGTATCTCAACAAGTTTTAAATCAGCACTTTTCTCTTTTTAAAAAAAATTATGCAAATATGTGGAAATAAATGAACACATGTGAAAGCACATAAGGAGAAGCAAGCATAATTAATCTTGGCAGATACTTTTAAAATAAAAAATGCTCATCAGCAAAGGTTTTACAGCTGCATTACAAAGGGTTTGAAAACAAAATTTATTACAATGGAGGTGTTGACACTCAACAGCAATTTGGAACTGCAAATGTACTTCCTCCCTCTGTGCATACAGCCTGGAGACTCAGCTCCATCTACTCTGCAAGACAAGGCATGAAGGACCAGAGACTCATCTTTTGGGCTGTCTCTCATATCTGCTCCTTCTCATCCCACAGATCAGCAGGTGAGCAGCTTCGAGATGAATTGACAGACTTCAAAAAATGTTTGGAGCTCCTATGGGTTTAAACTGGCTTAGAAATTTCTGATGTTGGGCAGTCAGTGGTTTACTCCACAAAGTTTTTTTTAATGGAAAATAATAATTTCCAGGAAACAGAACTCACCTATTTTTGCCCCATCAGCCACATTTGGACATTAACACAGTCAAGCTCTCCTCTTTACTACTTCTTCTCTGCTATCCCAACTGCTCACTTAGTTTTAAAAAAAAGGTCACACATCTAATTCTTCCCATGCATTTCCTAGTAAGTCTGGATGACAGTGATTTCAGTGCAGCAGAACCAGCCCATGGAGTTTCTTAAAAAAAAAAAAAAATTCCCCAGAAATGGTCCTAAATGGTCCTAACATAATTTTTATATTTTAATATTAATGTGTTTGTCTAACTGAATGAACCTTCCTTCCTTCCTTCCTTCCTTCCTTCCTTCCTTCCTTCCTTCCTTCCTTCCTTCCTTCCTTCCTTCCTTCCTTCCTTCCTTCCTTCCTTCCTTCCTTCCTTCCTTCCTTCCTTCCTTCCTTCCTTCCTTCCTTCCTTCCTTCCCTTCCTTCCTTCCTTCCTTCCTTCCTTCCTTCCTTCCTTCCTTCCTTCCTTCCTTCCTTCCTTCCTTCCCTCCCTCCTCATTCTGTTATGAACACAATAAATTACCACAGTTCTTACTCTAGAGAAAGTCTATGCTGTGTGTGTATATATATATATATACTTACTAAACAGTAGAGCCAGTTTCTATGCACTTGCCACCATTTCTGCACTTTATTAAACTGCATGGGGAATCTTTACATTGTCCAACACTGCGACCAGAATTGGGGTGTCCTTCTGGAGTTCCTGGTGATTTAAACCCTTGGTTAAGGCTGGTGCGAACTTGAACATCAAAAATGCAACCTCAAAAGCAGAAAGAAAGAAAAAAAGAAAGAAATTAGGTTTAAAACAGATAGCAAAAGTCAAAACAAAGTGAACAACAGAACAGCATCAACCCTCATTGAATGGGTTCTTCCAGAATATCTTCAGTGAATGGGCAACCATACCATCTACAGGAGATAAAAGTAGGCCAGCTACTTTCTATTCAGGCAAATCAGAAATCTTTCATTTAATGGTGATTGAAAAAAAAGAAATAATTTCTCAAGGAATAGACAGAATATAAAGTCAGTGACTAGGTGCAATTTTGTGTTTACACATTCATGCTCTTACATGAATGTGTCTATATCAGATAGAAACTGTCACAAATCCCAAGAAATATAAAACACCCAAAAACAAACAAACTAACAAAGCCCCAAAACCCAAGGAAAAAAGTGAACAGACAGCAAGAAATCTGCCTAATATAAAATATAATAGAATCCAGATGCCACCAAATAATATAATGCAAGCAAGGAAATGTGGACTTGAATTTCCATAGGCTCAACAGAACCCCTTCAGGTAATGACTCAAACTCCTCCTTTCCCAAGTGAATGCTTCAGTCCTTGGTACATGCAAATCATGTCACACATGACATTTTAAGATTGATGTAGACTGCTCCTTCAGGCCCTTAATCTCAGAAAATAATTTAAAAAATTAACATATACTTGTAAGGTAAACACTTCTGGACCTGTTACTTGGTCCTGTGGCCAAGTGACCTGACATAGTCAAAATTTTATTACCAAACTTTTATTACTTTCCAGAACAGTACAGCTGCATGCAGACTAACAAGGGGAAATGATCCAAAGTTTATTCTAAGTCCCTAAACTCACCAAAGAATTGTTTAGGAAGACAATAATTGTCACAGACTAAATATTGGCAGGAAATAATTTATTAATTTATTTGTAAAGATGATTGAGTGCCAGTGCCTGGATCTATGCTCTGGTTTCCTTTTAATTTCATAATACATTGGTATCCCAAGTGGAAGGAGGAGCTAAAGCTTCAGAGTGAAGCAGATGTGTTCCCTACTTGCTAATTCCCAGTAGCTCCTGCTTAGCCTGTGAGCCTGTGAGCTGGGGACTGCCCCTTTGGAAAGTCTGCTCTTCCTGGTGGTGTCACAGGATGGTCTGCCTTTTGGGTCAGGCTGAAGTCACCAGTATTTCTGGATCATGTTTGTGGGTCCCTGTGCTTATTTCTATACTGCAAAACTGAACACAATGCCATATAATATATTTTTTTGATCAAATCATAAATGACCTCTCAAAATATATCCCAGCATGCAAGTGATGTATAATCACATTTAAAGGTAGCCTTAAACATTTTTGAAATGTCATCTAGATCTATACATAAGTATATATACAACTTCAAACTAAAAATCAGGTTTTAAACAACATAAAATTAGTACATATAATATTAAATATATTGTAGTAAATAGTAATATATTAGTAAATATATTTGAAAATGCTCAGACCTTTCTAAACCTGATTTATAAAATTTAGATGAAACGTAGTGAATTCCCACAGTGCCTGAAATCACAAGAAGGGTTGGTATTCAGCAGTGCATACCAGAGGCTCTCTGCTTGATATTAGAAAAAGGGAAAGGATATGATATGGAGATTGCAAGTAATCATTCAAGTAATTATTACATTGCTTTTAAAAGCATCACTTAATACGAGTTTTTGCATGATTCACTGAAATCACAAAAGACTTGCATCTGAAAGACCCAATAAATGTACAATGTGATTTTTAATAGCTACATAATTTTTTGGAACAAAATATAAGCAATATCTACAGCAAGATAACTATTTTAGCCACAGTTTCATGATGTTATTGAAAGTAGCTTTCTTAGGCTATTTGCATATTTCGCACATTTTGTAGCTCTGTCTATATTGACACATAACTGTTAATTCAGAAACTCATAATAAGTAATTTTAAAATAACCTAGTTTTGTGATTATTTGCAATCTTTTTATTATTGCTTCTTTGCTTTTTACAGGGCTGTTTTTTTAGGCCGCCTGATGCTTGGTAAATCCTAACTAATGTTTCATCTCTTTATCAGTAGCAGAGAAAGCATGTTGTGTTCTCCTGGGTCTTGCTGGAGTGCTAAGCAAAAGCAGCCCAGAGCTCTGTGTAAACAGTGGAAAGCACAGTGAGTCCCCAGGGACTTTAAGGTCATCATGGAAAATAAACTGGCATTTGTGTTGATGACTAGTTTAAGTGTACCAACCAGAGTTTTACTGTGCCATCTAGGTTAGGAACAGTTCTTGAGCACCAGCAAACAAAGCATGGAATAGGTACAAGAGTGTTTTGGCCCAGCTTTCTAAGTTCAACTGAATCTTTTATTTAATGAGTCAGAGCAGCAATTTGAGCCTGTTGTAGCAAGCACTATACAACCTTCTGCAGAGGGGTCAGCTGATGAATGTGCCTTCTTTCTGACCTGAATTTCCTTTGCTCTGCCAGCCCTGGGCCCCTTTTAATGAGAGACTGCCAACTCTTCTGAATAATAGAGAGGTTTCCTGACACAGCCAAGTTTGCAAGAACTCAAAGTTCCCAGCTTTGTGAGGTCAACTTGGCTGATTCTGAACATCTGAGTTTTATGCAAGTAAACTGAAATCAGACACCAACACTGTACACTCACAGATGGCATACTACCTTTTTGTTTGCAATCTTTTAAATTGTGACTTCTTAGACCACATTTAGGCTTTTCTATTATTAACCTTTTTTTACCATCAATTTATTTTATAGCTTTCACCTCCATCAAGCAGAGCTCATAAACCACTAAAGAGCCACTAACAATGGATTAAGTAAACTTGAGGGATTATCATAAAATATATGACTTCACTGTTCAGCTTTACTTTTTCTTTATTTTTTATGAGATATCCTTATCACACAGAGGTTTTTTCCCATAATTTCTTGCTGGGATCCCTTACCTACATGTAAACACTTAGTGCTAATTTGACTAAAAAGGACACAAAGCAGGCATTTTGAAGATGTGCTAAAAATGCAGCAAGAGAACCAACAGAAATAGATACACTGATAGAATGCTTTCTATCTGAATGCAGTACTGAATTTACAGATTTCTTGCATCCTACCCATCCTTAAATCTTTGCTTTTCCCCTGTTTTCTTTGCTGTTTGTGAGCAGTGGCATGTTGGGATGCTAGTCTAAAACATGGCCCCGACAGTGACTACTCAGGACTTCTTGAAGCTGTGACCCAAACACCCAGAGGGCCTGTATGAATCCTGCAGCACTGACTAAAAGCTAGTTCAGAGCTCTTTCCTTCTGTGACATCAATGGTGCAGGAACATATATAGTCTTAACCCTGGCAAGCTTGTAAAGAATTCTGGCTTATTGTGAACTTTAACTGAAAGGCTATTTTTCTATCTATTTGGAACTCAGCTGTGTTCTGGGTTTACTCTATTTTCAAAAAATGACTGCAGTACCTGCAATTTCATTTACTTTCCAAAATAATTTCTGTGAAGAGGTGGCTCTTTCAGCATGAAAGAAATTCTTCAACAGCTCAGCTTTATGGTAAGGGTTTCTTTAGCCTATTTACTCCTCCTTGTAATAGTATTTGATGTCAAACAACAGATTACTTCTATAGCCATGCTTCATTCTGTTTAGGAACAGGACCACAGCAACAATCAGTTGCTCCTCTGCTCCTCATTTATTTCTAGATGGAAGCCCTGGCTGTCCATCAATTGCATTGATGGTTAGAGACTGAATCCTGCAGTCAGGGTAGTACAGAGCACGAAACAGAACTCTCTCTCTTTTGTCCCTGACACCAGATTTCTCTCTGCCTCTTTCAGAGATGGAAGGGCTGGAAATTCAGCTGTAACCTCCAGCTTTTTCCAAATAATTCTCTGTCTCATTTTGTGTAGGGGAGTCATAGTGCTGAGTTGTACAGACCTTTGAACACGTGTCAGTAGGTATTATACTCCCATTTCAGACTGTCTATTAATGACCAGGCTGAGTCTCTTTGGCCACAAGACTTTCAGCTACCTAAACCTCACATGTTCCTTTTTAGAGCATCTGCAGTATGCTCAGAAAACTCTCAAGGTCCCTTAATTACACTGTTACAGGAAATGAAAAAAAACCTGAACACTAAGTAAACCATCCATTTACAAAAAGCTCCTGTAAGCTCTCAAGGAACCTCAAATTCAGATGAAGTGCAAAGAGCCTCGAAGCCCAGAGGAACTTGGCTGCTTCATCTGAGCTCTATCTTTACCAGTTTCTTCAGCTTCTCATAGGGGCTGAATGAAATTTTGCAAATTGCTTACAGTACTATCAAACATCCTTCAGCCTTTCAAAAGAATCTCTAGGTGCTGATTCACACATTTCCTAAATTAAAAATTCCACAACTTTTGATTATTAAATGACAATTTATTAAAATAATTTGTTTTCAGTTTCCTCCTCCTCTGTGGAAATTACTTGAACAAGTGCTAAAGGCATGCAGGTCAGCGAGGAAATGGTCTGAAACTGTAGCTGTACAGAGTAAAAAAATCCTAAATTATTGCACGCTGACACTGGGGACATTTAGTCTGCAGCAGTAAGGCTGGTCTCAATGTTTCTTCATCCAGTAGTGATTTCTTACAAAGGAGAGGTGCACTCTGGTATTAGAAGCAAAATGGTTTTAATAAATCATGTCTTTAAAAGGAGCCAACAGCAGAGTTCCAGAAGTCTGAGTGGTTTAATCAACTATGTCCTAGATAAATTTATCTTGGCTGTCACTTTCAGAATTTCTGTGAGATCCCTGCAGTTGCAGATTGGCTGAAGTAAAATAGCTCAAAATTTTCTTCTCTGTTAGTGGTATTGCAGTTCCCACTCTGGGAAAAAATCTATGGAGGTTTATTTCTGATCCTGAAGATCCTGAGAACTGAAACTGGGGAGATTCTGAGCTAGAAAGACAAATGAGATGCTGACTATGTAAGAAAACATCAGAGGAAATTGGTCATAGGAAAGTGTAGATTCCTTGAAAGTCACTATGGTCTGGAGAACAGAAATAAGCTGCTGCTGGGAACAGGAGCATGGAATGAATTAGCAAATATAATAGACTTAATACTGTAAATGATAGAGATGAAGACAAAACTGTCTATGTGCTGCATCTGCCAAAATTTTGCTGTAATACTTCTTTTTAAAGACAGTGAAAAATCAATAAATAGTATGGTAACTAACAGTAAATGAATTTTGTGGGTTTTTTAAAAGATTATTCATACTGAGTTTGTAGAAACTTAGTCATTACAATACATTTGGAACATGAGGAACCTGGAAAACTCAAAATATTTGTGGTTACAGTAAAGCACCAGTGATTCCTGTTGGTCACTCCTAACGTTAGCATGCGTATAAAAAAGCCAAAAGTACTTCACAGATATTGACCCTATTAAAACAGTCACACAGATGTTATGTCTTATACCAATTTGCAAGCTGCTAAGAGGCTAGGAAAGGCATAACTATTTAATCCATACTTCCTGAAAAGACAGAGGCAGATGAGATGTTAATTCATGTGACATTCTGAGTGAGAAGTTGACTAGATGATATAAAACTGAATTTGAGGAAATTTCAGGGTAAGAACAAAAAGTGAGGTAATGGCTGGAAACAAGGCAGTTACGTGGTCTTAATGGAAATGCAGTGTTTATGAAAATGAGTTTTATTGCTATGCCTGCCTTTCATAACATACCCTTAGTTTTATAACTGAGAATTCAAACTCTGTTTTACTATTGCAAAATGTTTTCTTTCCATTTGAAAGGTTTTCCAATGCTTAAAATGAATTTAAATTTTACCTTGCAAATATGAAGAACATTGTTTCTTTGAAAGTAAAGAACAAAAAGAAAGTGTTATGAACAAGTCCTTTGCTTTATTGCTGATGTGGTAGGAGTTGAAAATAGATTAATAAGGCTTCAACATAGTTTTGGGGCAAAAATATTATCTGCTCGATAAATATTTACAAAAGGAATTAGCTAAGTCCTGTCTGGAGACCTAAATCATAATGCCAGGAAAAACAAAATCAGATTTCTTTCATAAAGAAGGTTTTAGTGTGAAAGCTGTTACCCAAACTAGCACTGTCAGTCACAGTGGGAGAAGAATCCAAACTACTTCAGAGAAGGAAAGTCCTTTAGAAATGATGCTGAAGAACAGGGACACATAAGAAGAGATTACATGGCAAACATTATGATGCCAAGCTTCCACTTTAGCAGAAAGAGAAAATATTACAATTATTTAGAAAAGCCTCTTTGCATTTTTAGTTATGATAGTGAAATAATGAAAAAGCCAAAGGAAATTCAGCCAAGGAGATTCTTGGTTTTTTCCTGGTAAGACAGAGATAGTTTCAGTTGCCTATGAAAGAAAGACATGCAATCTGATGCATGTGTTAAAAGGAATTGAAAATGGTGTTATCTTTACCTTGAAAGCCATTCTTAAATCTGGGTCCCTTTGGTAGGAGTTCTGGAGTATATTCACGATAGCCTCCTAAATAAAACTGACTGAAGACATTGAGTCCAACCAGCCTCCCAGGAGAAGTGACAGTTTTATTCTTCTGATCATCCACCTTTCAATGAAACATTAATACTTGTTACAACAAAGGGATTTGCCTTTATTCAGCAATTCCTAGTGAAGAAAATCCTCCTAACTTTATAGGGAAGCATTAAAAAAATTTAAATTTTCCATGTAAAATGCAAAAAACACAGAGAACACTTTCATCTAAAAGCTATCCTTCTAGCCTTCTAAAGGAATTACTTTTTTTACCTTCAGCCAGCCTTTCTGGAGATTTCTGCCGAGATGGATGACATGAACATTGAGTGTCAGATCGAGTGGTTTGCTGATGATTGTTGCTGTGCCAGAACCTAGATTGTAGCTATATACCACTCTCCCATTACGGAGGCCTAACTCCAAGAAATCATCTCCATTCAGACCTGAAAAGACAAAAAAAGGATAACTATTTATTCCACTATTAATGAGCATCAGTGTTTAAAATATACTCCAAAGGCACTGAAAAATTAGCAATTTAGCAAAATTTTAGCCAGGAATCTTACAAGTTTACTATGTATTTCAAATAGTCTCTGTTTAACTTGTAAGAATATTTCCAGTATTCTTGTGGATTTAAAATAGAAGCTGCAGAAATTTTAAACATTTATAGGATTTTTTACAGAAGATTTTTTTTTCATACTACAGTGATACCCACAAAATCTGTCAACCCTGGTGGATTTAGCAGTCATTACTGTTCCTTCTCCCTGGAACAGGAATACATTTTTAACTTCCTCTAAAATCTTAAAAATAAATAAATAAATTGAAGTTTCAAGTTGCACACAAGAATAAGGCCTAACTGAATCTATTCCAGGATGCTTTCAGTTTCTTTTCAGGTACTTCAAGACCCTCAAATCCAGAGGGCACCTTCTGCCTCTGAGGCAAGGGGAGTAACAGGAACATGGCTCTGAAGAAGCTCTAGCAGCTTCTGTCAAGCTCCTTCAGCTGCTCTTGACTCAATAACACCTGGAGACTTTATTGCACCTGCCCCTGATTAAGGCAGCTCTAGGATGTTCATTGATGGAATTTCCTTGGTCAGCCAAGTGCTTTAATTCTTTAAGCCTTCTTAACTTTCAGGTTAGAATTGACTGATTTGTCAGTTTGCAGTAAATAATTTCATTTCTTTATGCTTAGATTTGCATGCTGTAAGTGTTGTTTGTGCTTTTAGTAACTATCATGTAAAAAGTCATTTGAAGGATTTTCAGTCTGACATAAAGACCATGAGTAAGAGTTCAATTCCTGGACTTATTCCTGGTCATTCAAATAAACACATTTTTGCACTGGCATCTTTAAAGAGCATTCAATCTCTCTTCTCATTCAGGCAAGAGAGGAACCACCATTGTTTAGAGAAAAACCTGATCAACTTGTTTCTTTTTACCCCAACCTTTCTTTGTGTATGGTAAAAGAACCAGGATACAAACAATGGTGAAAGTGAAGAATGTTCTCACTTGTGCCTTTTCAAAGCCATTCATTTCTTTTTACAACTCTCTTGTGAATTCATGCAATTCAGTGCTCAATTTCATGCCTGTACACTGTATTATATTCGATATTTCTTCTTTTTCATTTTCATAAAGCTGTATTGTTTTTTATTTGTTTCAGAGAAGGTCTTTTCCAATTTATTCCTCCAGTGTCACATGGTGACCCTCATTTCAAGTGTGTGTTTTGATGATCCCTGCCCCTGAAATTTTCTTCATTTGCAAAAAATAAAGTGGGCTTTTCCCCAGGACACAATGCTTATTATATTGTCCTCCCACTGAAGCTCTGCACACAGCTCCTTCACAGCCAAACCTGCCACATTCCCCTTATCTCATATTCTGGAAATGAATCTGTGGTATACTGTGTTTTTCTATACAGAAGGCTTTTTTTCTATAGAGTTACTATTCTGATGCAATAGGAATCTACAGAAAAAGAAAAGTAAATCCTTATTCTAAAGAATATAAATCCACTGCCTCTGTAGAATGTGTACAGCTACATTCAGTTGTATAAAACACAAACACTATTCATTTTTTATGAATTATTACAATTATTTGTTCATGATTTATTCATAATAGAATGAAATCCCATTGCTTTAAGTTACACTGACACATTACCAGCGAAGAACTTTCAAACTGAAAATAACAATTCTTTTTAAAAAACCTTTATTAAAATTTCTATTTTCAGCAGCGTCTCCAATGTACTAACGTCATTTGACTGGAAAAACTAGGGGAAGCACAATAAAAACAAACTGTTATTTAAAAGGGTTTCTGATTTTTTAAAATGCTTTTTCAGAATTAAAGTATATTAAAGAAGTGCAACAGTGTCAGCACTCTGCAAAATTGACTTGATAGTGAAGATAATTGTAGAATCATAGATTGTTGAGAGGTTAGAAGGGATCCTAAAGATTATCTAGTCCCAACACCCACTGCCATAGACAGTGATACCATCAACTAGATCGAGTTGCTCAAGATCCTATACAGCCTTGAACTCTGTCTGGGTTGGGGCAGAATAAAATAAAGTTAATAGTCTGCATAAATGTGACAGCTTTTAACTTTAGCTACGTATTGGGCAGAATTTCATAGTAACTCACAAGAGGTTAGCTATGAAATTGATGTGCATGGTTTGGGCAGACACAATATTGGAGGGGAATCAGGGAGGGTGCTGCAAGAGAATGTTAGCTACAAGAAATGAGATGAAATAGAGAAAAGGGAAAATGCAAATTGAGTATTAAAAAATACTTTCTTACTGGCACATCACTGTCTGTGAAACCCTCATGCTTCTCCTGTTGAGAGCGCTATTGTTCAGCACTTGGTAAATTGTTAAAGCAAGAGCATCTTCTTTGTGAAATAAGTGACATGCACTTGGTAAGAAACTGCTTTCTGGTAGCTAAAATGTGGGGTGCTCAGTGTCCCCAGCCATTTAAACTAAGGAGAAAACTGCAAATTACCAACAGCATTTGACCATCACCTCACTGTCCTGTGTTTGTTGAGTCTTGCCTGTGGCAGGTGCATTGCTGCCCACCCATGGTTTGACATGGGGATGCAGAAATGCCTGACTGCTGTACTGCAGTGTTCAGACACACATACAAATGATATGCAAAGTAATAAAAAGCCAGGTTTCTGCCTGACAACTGCATAATAAGCCCAGAACACTAGTATTCTCATTAATAAAAATGACACCAGTAATACTTTTTTTTTTTTTTTTTTTTTTAAACTCTGTTCAGCCAAATATGATTCCAAGAATGACATTCCAGAATGACAGTACAGGGTACAACCTGCAGACAGGCCTTTTTGAGACAAATTTTAGTGCAATGCATCTTTTATATTTAAGCAATATTTTTTAATATTCTTTTTGATTATTGTAACTGAAAAATAATCAGATTTCATATCATTGGTGTTCTACATTTCATATTTGCATTTTCTCCATCTTGAATAAAGACAGCAAATTAATTGGCATAATTTTTGTTTTGTTACATTTCCTACAGTTGGAAATGTTTCAAACAGGTGGTTGAAATTCAGTACCCAAGTCTGCAGAAACATGTCTGAATGAGGTGGTTCATTCTTGTCATTGAAAGTAAAGTTCTAATGATTTCGTTGTGTTCATATTACAGTATAGCTTCTTATAAAAATTTAATGATGCAGATATTGGCTTTTGAATGCTGTTTTCTGAATGATTAGATGGAAAGGTTTTAGGTAATTCCAACTCTGTGCACCATTTCTGCTCAGCTATCTAAAAAAGAAAGACAATATTTCATCCACTCACAAAAATTAATAATTAGTGAGTGAAAGGAAAAGCTGCCTGGGAGTGAATGGTGACTGTCACAGGAATAAAATGTGTCATGGTGAGAGTTCTACCTGGATGTAGTTAAAATAATGTGAATGTAGTTCAGTTAGCAGGATCAACCAGGTTTTACCACATCTTTTTGGGAAAAAAACTTTGCAAATTCTGATTTCCACACAGATAGAAGCAGAGCTAAGTTTTGAGTTTAAACCCATTCAGAGTGTTTAATACCAATTTGTGTTAGGCTAATTTGGATAATCAACCTGATAAATTAAGTACTAGAGTCTCATGGCACAGTAAAGTGCAGTTGATCAGCTGAGCTGCACTAGCTAAATTTGACAGGATCTTTGCAAATGAAAAGTAGCAGACTTAATGATATCATAGATAGATAAACTGCTGAGCTGTTCCTCACTAACAAGTTTTAGTTTGCATTGCAACACTAACAGTCTGACTCCTGGAAGTCTGCCACAGGGAGAAAGGGCCTCAGAGGGTATAGAAATTTAAGTAAAGAAATTCAGTAGAAAGGAGGACCTAAGAAAATATCAAATGTATTAGCATAGCAAATGAGGGACCCCATGTATCCTACCGATGTAATATACTGCAATTGTTTTGTTAGATATATTTGTAACTGCATAATGCCTCCCCAAAATTGATCTTTAATAATGCATTTTTGGAGTTCAGTATCTTAAAACAGTAAATAATAATTTCTCCTCTCCTTCACCCTTCTGAAGCATTAATTTTCTTAATTTTCCAGTACTGTTTAGCATAATTGTAGGGTTCTAGTAGGCCAAGGGCCATATCTGCAAAACTCATGTGATGTTTCAGATGTGGTAAAACTTCTACTAGAGTAGTAGAGACTCCTACTACCATACCTAAATCACTCTCCTACTGTGATGGGTTTAGACCTAAGACACATCACCCAACCTCCCTCCTAGGCTTCAACAATCACATAGAACAGCCTCAAACCCAGAAGTTAGGTCATGCCCCAATTGCAGGAACAATTAAGATAAAAATAAGTTATTTGCTTCTTATGAAGTATCTATGATCTATTCCTGCTTCATGTCTGCATCAAATTATATAAAACTTTTCTCAGCTTTCATTAGTATTATGGCTTCTGTTTGGAGTATTGCTGAGATGGACAGAACAGAAGTAGTATTACCCATGCCACACTGAAGCCATGCAGCCTGCCACAGAGGGGTGCTGTGGAGAGATACCTTAAATATGGTTAAAATCTTAGTACAAATACTCTAAGTGGATCTACATAACCTGCTTCTCAGCTGTGTTAATCAGACCAAGCTGAATGCTTTGCTGCACAGACTATAGCTTAACTTACTCGTAGCTAGCTTGGGTTAACTTACATTGAGAGATCTCAGGGTTCTCAGGGTTGAGAGTCTCCTATTTTATGTAAATAACACGGAGCTCAAAGATCAATAATGAAATTTATGTTAACAACTGAAAAAAGGAAACCTTGACCTTTTGGTTTCCATTTATTGTGTTCAGAAATACATTGCCTCAGATTAATTGTTGATTTCAATTACTGGAAGCAATTATATTTCTCCTTAATAAAAAGAAACATTTATACAATCTGATTGATTACTCTGTCTTTACAAAACAATGCAGCTTTGAAGAGATTATTTTCCCACTAATGACATTATATCTTAAATAGAATCAAGAAAAACTTGTGCATATTTTTATCCTACTTGTTCAAAAAGCATTTGAAAGCTTGTAAGGATAAGAGATACAAATAAAGCTTACCTTGGCCCTTCTGTCCAGTGAAAAAAATCAGATTGTCTTGTAAAGCTGAGTAGTGGTTTGCCAACTGAAATTTCAAGTGAAATTCATAGTAGAAGGTGATATTTGGGATTGTAGAATAAGCTAGGAATGAGGTATAGCCAAAGACATCTGTGCCACTGAAACTTGGTTGAGTAATATTAATAGCTGGATTAAAAAAGAGTAAATTCAGTGTTAGGGCAAAATGTTCACATATGTATTTACAAGTTCTATTTCCTAGTCTGATTTAAAACTTAAAAGCTTTTAAGTGAAACTAATAGTTTGATATGTTGTAATATTTTACACACATGAAGATATAGTTTGGCTTTCCTCTGAGGACAAATATATTTATTTTTCAGCTTTTGCAAATAGGCTTATTTTAAAAAATGAATTATTGTCAACTACTGCCATCTCCTGGATTCTAGGTAACATTGCTACAAATAAAAGTACACTGTAATACTTACTCAAGACTCAGACAGACAAAAGAAAATACAGGAAGACATTTTCCAGTTGAAAGAAATGCCATATCTGATAGGCATTTGAGTGAAAGTGAGTACAAGAATGTGCTTATGAGATTATGGAATAATAATTCTTCCCAGATAGAGACAGAGAAAATAAGAAAAAGAAGCATCATAAAAGTATGATTTTGCAGCACAGTGAATAGGACCTACATGAATCACAAATAAAATCAAGTCTATACATGTCTGTACAGAAATCAGGACTGGTGCTAAGTATCCACATGGCCACTAGGGCTGTCACCAGTGGCCAGACTGATGCAGTCAGCTCCAGGAGATGATGTTCAGAGATCACATAATGCTTGTATTGACAATATGGTTCAGTAAAAACAGGAGAAAGAGGAATGACAGCTTAATCCTGAAAGACTGGGTATGGGACCAGATTTAAAAGATTCAAGCAGTTACTTACAACCAACCTGCACAGCAAATGTGACTGGACACAGCTTTATTAATGAAGGCAGCATGAGGGACTGGGGGAGGAAGGAATAAAAGGCACAAACCAGATGGGGAAATGCTAGTAAAGAATTAGAATACTCCCCAAGTTAATCTATATTAGCCTAAGTACATCTAAGCACCTACATGCTTACAGGGTGGGAGAAACAATAACAGGTAGCTGTGATAATGTCCTCAGCACTTCTAGAGTGTGGAATTTCTTTCTAAATTTGCACCCTGGGAAACCTGCCATGTTGGCACTGATGTGGCAGACATTGCCTTGGTACCTGCACCTGGGAAAAGGTGCAGACACAGGCATGGCAAACCTTTTCTAGCACAGACTTGGAGTTTGCAGCAGTACAGAGTGCACTGTGCTGTGCATTAAGCACGACTCCACACATGGCACATTATGCTCTTGCTCCTGATCTTAAATGGGAGCCAGGAACTTCCATATGAAACAATAGTTTTGTCCTAATTAGAAGGACAATGGAAATGAGTCTGACTGAACACAGCCTCAAGCCTCAGACCTCTGTGAGTCATGGACTGCATTGGAGGCAGAGCGCACCTCCCCCATATTTAAATCTGATGTTACTTGAACATGACTGAAGGAGTCTCAAATTCTGTTTTGCTAACTCAGGAAAATATGACCCAAAAGACAGCTCCTTTGATGAAAAGCATTCTTTCTTTTTTTCTTTCTTCCCCCTACCCCCTCCTCTCCCCACCTTTTTGTTTGTGTCTTTAGTTTTATTTAATAAACTACAAAATATTTAGGAGACAAGAAGATTTTAAACTAAAGGAATCCTTTGCGTTTATTGTCTTTTCCTGCTTTGATTTATAATGGGAAAAGCAAATTCTCTCATGTACCTTCAGAGAACCAGGTAATTTGATTTGCTCGCAGAGAGCACTGAAAGTCTATTCTGACAAGTTATTCCCAGCAGGAATAACTCTTTATCCTCAGGATGAGGTATGCCATTGTCTCAGCATTGTTTCCTTGGAGCATTCTAAATGGAGAGTTATATTTTGCCTTTCTACTTGCTCCTTCCAGTATTACATATAAAGCTGGTTTAAAGATTGACAAAGGGCCTCCAATGCAAGAAAGCCAAAGACCACAGAGGAGGCCACTAAGTTGATTACTGGGCTGTAACACATCTCCAAGACATGAGAGAGTATGAGAGCTGGGACTGTCCAGCCTGGAGAAGGGACAGCTCTGGGGAGACCCTGTAGCACCTTCCAGTACCTAAAAAGGAGTTACAAGAAAGTTGGAGAAGGACTTTTCACAAGGGCCTGTAGGGATAGGACAAGGGGGATGGCTATAGCATGAAGGAGAGTAGTTTAGATTAGATATTAGGAAAAAAGTCTTTAGTCTGTGAAGGTGACAAGGCCCTGCAACAGGGTGACCAGAGAGGTTGTGGATTCCTCAGGCTGGATGGAGCTCTGAGCAACATGTCTAGTGGAAGGCATTCCTGCCCATGGCAGAGGGTTGGAACAGACCTTTAAGGTTTCTTCCAAGACAAAGCATTTTATAATTCTATAATTCTATAATTCTATAGTTCTATAATTCTATAATTCTGTAATTCTATAATCTGCGACAGAGATGTCTATGCAGCAGCTGACCACCTAATGTTGCACTTTATGTCAATAGAAAAAACAAACAAATTTAGGATATGATTTCATACAAAACACCCTCCTTATACAGGACAGGTGAAGAGTATTCTAAAATGCTTATCTCACCCCACCAAGTAAAAAGGTAGCACTGGGTTGTAAGTCAGAATAAAGTATTTCAGACTCCTAAAAATAGGTGGGCTGAAGTCCTTCTGCTCTGTATTCTGAAACCACTTCTCATTCTGCATGTTCTTTTTCTCTGGTCTTCATTGCCATAAAAGTTAAATGGTTATGAAACTCTGAACTCATTCTCTGTGAAATCAAGGAAGCACTTTTTTTTTTTTTCTGATTTAAAAGACTAGTAACCCTAGGACATTTGGCAACTAAATAATTCACACAAAATTGAGCATAGTCTGGAGAGTATAGAAGAACAGAATATGGATCTCTGAACTCCAGGTCAGAATACAGTCACTAAACGTTCTTTGCTCCTGGGTATCTGACCACAGCCATTCTCATAGCACCTGAAAAGACCCAAATTTCCTGGGTAACGTCCATCTTTGACTACTTGACCATCTCCTCTCAGCTCTTTATGATCTTATAATCCAGTTTTAACTGTGCCTTTTGCTGGGACCATGAAGCACATTCCATAATATATCAGCATTATAGGGACTTAAGGCATCCCTGCCTTCCTTAGGTTCCATAGGTGGAAATGGACACCACCATCCAATAAGTTTTGGGATCAACAACTTGTCCAAGGGTAACAACACAGTAACACAAATCAGTGACATAATTACCCAAGTAAAAATAACAGTAAATCCAGTACATCACTAACAGTGGGCTAAACTTAATATCTGGGCAAACAAAGACTTATATAACAGTAGCTTATCAGGAGGCTGGCAGGAAGCAGGGCACATTCTTCCACAGAAGGAATTCAGACCCACAAACAGATGTGGAAATTTCAAATTCTCTGGTTGGACTGTCCTTATTGACTGTTGACTTGCAAAGGCACTACCTGCACTTGTTAACCAGCTGCTCTGCTGTTAACCAGCCCTGCTCCCTTCCCTGTGCATACACACTGTTTGGATCCAAAGTGGAATGGTGCATGAGCACCATATGGAGATGAATCTCCATCAGGCAGGTAGTCCTGAGGGGGAATAATACTTTCTAAGGCAATAGGAGTCCCATGGGCACTTTTAATGGAAACCACTACACACTATATTGATTTACTTATTCACAGTTTTCTCCACTGCACTGAAGAAGTTTCTCACACCTAGTAGAAGTCAGATGTAGTATCTAATTAACGACCCTATCCTTAGCAGGTAGGCACATGCAGTAAGTGCTTGCAAATAGTCCTCCCTATGCTGGTCTCTGGAGAGTAAAATGTATTTAGAAATGTTAATTAGTACCAAGTCAAAAACTTATATTTCTGGCTAACTCAGTCTATCTAGCTTGACAGCTATTCCATATTTTATCTTTCTCTGAACAGCCACTTACAGATTTTATGCCATATTTTTCATCATGTTTCTTCTCCACACCAAGTGTTGTTTGTCAAGAGATCTTTATCCATTCACATTAAAAAGTGAAAAGTTATTAGTAAATGTGCATCAGTGTTTGAGATTCATTTCATGCAATGACCTTCATTAGATTGATTTCAATACAGACATCGTTTACCATACTCATACATATTTTTACTTACAAATTAGGAAAAAAAGTAATAAATCTGTATGAAAAATACAGTGATTGGCAAAATCATGTGAAACAAAACAGCTGTGCCTTTTCTTTTTATTCTCAACCTTTTCATTACAAAGCTATGGAGCCAAAACTGCAGAAAATTGCATACTCCTCTCCTTTGAACACAGTCCTTCTAAACAGTGTTGGTAAAATGTTTGAGGCTGGTTGAATTAGCAGAGGGCACAGATAACCTAATTGGGTTATTTTTCCTTTCCAGTCTGGACATCATCCAAACTGATTTCTACTCTTGCTCTTGCAGTGCACAGTCAGAAGTGGTGAAGATCAAAGATGGGTCCCAATGTCTTTGATTATGAGCCTTGTTCACACACTCCAAATTAACACTGTGACTAAGATACACATTACTTTGACAGAGTACTGAAATCTTTTATCAACTTTTTGTCCTTGATCTTGTCCTGTGTCTCTCTGTCAGTTCTATGTCATTCATCATTCTGCTTTTCTGCATTCCCAGTACTGAACAAGTAATAACACATGATATGTCCCATTGACTCACAAACAAATAATGACAAATTATCCCATTATATAAATGTATCAATATGGTCGACTGCTTACTTCCCTAACATTGCATATCTCATTGGAGCTGAGCACAAAAAATGGGAGTTAAAAAAAAATCAACTATAGTTTGAAAAAGATCTTAACAAAGTGAAGAGAATAAAGTGACAAAGAAAAAAGAGAATAATGGTTTTGTTATCCTTGAATTTTCTGTTATGAGTTAAAATTAATGTTCCTTCAGCATTGACTGGCAATACATCTTGGACTACAGCTTTAAAATACATTGCAAAAACCAAAACAGATTAAAGGGATAAAAAGAGATGAAGACTTCTCCCGTGGGAGAAACCCCACACTGGAAGGGGGGAAGAGTTTAAATAAGAGTATGAATAGCTCTTTCACTGAGGAGAAGGGAGTGGCACAGGTCTCATCCACAGCCCTATCACCCTGTGCCAGCTGAGGAGGAGGAGGTAGAGAATTCAGAAGTGAAGGTGAGTCCAAAAAGAAGGAAAGAGAGAAGGCAAATCATTTAAGAACTGGTTTTATTCCTCATTACCCTACTCTCATTTGAATGACAATTTTTCCCCAAGTCAAGCCTATTTTGTACATGACACTAACTGGTTGTCATGTGATGAGCATAGACAAGCCCTACCTTAGCCTCAGAATTCAGCAGAAGCTTAAATTTAAGGAATTATTCTGGCATACAAGTTCTAATGATGGCAAAACAGATATAATGGAGTCCTTTGCACAGGCTCTGGTTCTTCACAGTATGGGTTTCCCACAGGTCACAGGACCTGCCATCAACTGCTCTAGTGGGGGTTCTTCTCCATGGGTCACAGGTCCTGCCAGACCCTGCCATGGCACAGGGTCCCCGTGGGGTCACAGCCTGGGATCCTCCTTGCCTGAACATGGATTTCTTCTCCACTGTGGGCCTCAGGTGCTGGAGGGGACACCTGCCTCACCATGGCCTTAACAGGCCATGGGCTACAGGGTAACCTTGCCATGCAAACCCACCTTTCTTGCTGGAAGCTCTGGGAAGTCCCAGCAGGAGAGGATAAAGGGTGCTAGAGCTGCACCTTGGTGCAGTGCCAGCTGAGGGTTCAAAGTGGCAGTAAAATGCTCCTGATGTGTGGAAGACTGTTGTATCCCAAGTTACTGATGCACCTAATGGGTCATTCAGGTTTATGACTTTCCCTTCCCACCTCCAGGACTTACAGATTCCTTTTATCTGTCTTGTGGCATCACTAATCATGGAGTCATCAGAGTTATACCTTGGGAACTGAAATTTGAAATAATAAAAGTGATTTCACTGCTCAGAGATGAAAATATGGTTCTGAAAAACTGCTAGTACAGCAGTGACATTAACAGCTTGTGAGTGTGCCTGTATGTGTTTTTTACAATTTTTATGACATTCCTCACATCGGAGGGATGGGGGAAATTAAGGCCCAGTGAAAACAAAATGACCCAGAAAATAGATTCTCTTAAACAGTAAGAAGAGCAACCCTGATCAGCATTCCCTGAGGTCTTTTATGACTGACCAGGAACCTTACAATACCGATTTTTTCAGCTGAGGAAATTCCCTTTGGGCATCTGCTGTCACTGAATTGCACAACTCAGTCTGCAGCCCCAAACAACTCTGAAGGTGACATTGTGTGCCAAACATAGCTGCACAGAGACAATTCGCCTGCAGGCTGATTTTCACTCTACAGAACTTGAAGCAAGTGACTATTCCCACTTCAACACTTTGAAATTAATTTTATACATGGGGGAATACATCCCACAAAAAACCTGCTGGAATTATTTGGACTGTGAAACATTAACAAGTAAGTGTTGCTCAGAAATGTTTCAAGGAAGAGGCTTACAGATTGCTGTGAATGTGTGCTGTGAATGACCCTTTTCAGGGTGTGCTTGCTAAATCCAGCATCACAGTTAGGACTCTGCTTCATGTTGTCACATATGTGAACATATGTGAAACTAAACCTCTGAATTTTGGTCTAAAACACTGGAAATTACACAATTACTCAATTTAGCAATGCACACACCTTTGAAATCCTTATCCTTTTAAATTTACATTTGTACTTAGAAAGTGCTTGCTCTTGATTCTTGGCTTAACAAAAGGCCTCATGTTATGACCAAGAGCTTCCCAGAAGAGCCTTGTTTCTTGTGCAACATATAATTACCAACAACACCAGGTGTACATTTTCCAGTCTTGGTGAATGAACTTTTCCTGCTTCATTTGCACTTAGGAGACCCCTACAATTCCACAGTACACTGATATTTACTATTTAAGATTTCTGCATCTTATACATCAAAATTTTTGCACTCAGATATTTCAAACATACTGATCTTATATTTTACAGACTGTGTCAATCTCCTGAACAAACCAGAAAATGCCTCCATTCTGTGCTTAGATAGAAGCGTAAACAAAAAAAAGAAATAAAGCCTGATTGCAGAGATGGTAGCAATTTAACAACTCTAGTCAACTCTGTGATAGTAAACACTGGAGAAGATTTATAGTCTGCAAAACACAAAATGCAAGCAACTTTTAGCTAATTTAAATGTGAAAGGAAATTTATCAGAGTAAGGGCTTGAATGTTGGCTGCTTTCACACAAATCTATTGAAAAGCCAGAGCTCAATAACTGGACTCAGTTTAACTGGTATAGATCTCTTTATCTGCAGCTTAAAGAAGCAAAGTCACTTGGGGGAATTAGTCAATCTGCCCATGTAGACACAGTCTCTTTGCCAAAGGGCTCCATATTGATGGTGTTCTCCTCCCCTCCACCCCAGCCCCAGCCAAGCTGGAAGTCATGGAGACATTTAACTCTGCAAATCCACAGCCCTATCCCAGGAGCCACCAGCCCATCACAGGTCCATCTCCACAATCCCAGAGGAGCACAGAGCACAGCAGCAGACAGGACCCAAATCAAGGATTCAGAGGAAGAAGCACCTTGTCCAGATCCTTCCCAGGGCTGTCAGGATGCCTTCAGCCCTAGTGTCAAGGTGTGACACACCCCACGATGATCCATGAGCACTGGATCCCCTTTTGGGCAGAGGGGTGTAACTGCCATGGGGTAAGGGACACATTATGGGATGTAGGTGAAGAGCATTTTGGAGTATCACAGGATTTATAGATGTCTAAAAAAGGAAAATAGGTGATTTGGGGATGAGCAACTGTGGAAAATAGAGGGATACAGAGACAAAAAGGGCCAGTCACATGTAAATAGATCAGAATGCTTGTCTGGCCATGTTCTCCACTGGGAACATGGGGTCTGTACTCTCTTCTGTTTTATATTATCACCCTCCTCCCCTTGGCCCATTATGCTGTAGCTGTGTAGGTTCTTGAGAGACATTTCAAAGTACAATGGTCAACTCGCAGTCAAAATAATGTGGTCGTCAAGTGATAAAAGCAAGAAAAATGTGTAGTGAGAGATAATGTATCTTGTTATGTATATTTGGAAAAATGGACATGCCTTTGCAAGCTTTTACTGATGTCTGAAACAAGCATAACATAACAAATAAACTCAGAGCCGTTGTTACCAGCCTGGTTAGATTGCACTATGCTCCATCTGATTCAGAAATGTAAGAAAAGTCCTTGTTAGTCCCAGACCTTGTCTCTTCTTTTCCATATTTATAAGGATTTGTCTCACAGAAGTTACTATCTGTCCTTACATTTTTGCCTCCCTTGTCATATTTGCAATCATCCTATTTTTCTTCACTTTTGAATGTTATGCATTTCACATAAAATGATGAATTTTTAACTTGTCATGTCAAGCAATTCAGTTTTTCTTAGTTTTTTTTCTATTTTTTTTTATTTAATAGTGACAATAGTTTTATTTTAACTTTTCTATGCATACATTGCTGTTGCCCTTTACAGATGGCAATTGGAGCTCTGATATGGGGAAGATCTGTATCTGTGGGCTTATTTATGGCTCTGTCCATGTCTTTATTTATCCTTACTTTGTCTTTTGCAAATAACTTCTATTGGTAGGAGCAGCCAAGCTGGCATGAAATTGCAATTCTATCTGGTACATTAGTTATATTCATTTTATCAAATAATCAATGTGATATCTCACTTGTTCCATGTTGATGAAGACCAACCATTATTTGATAAATAATTTGATAAACAGCTTTTCTCAGTGTTTCAGGCACAAAGTAGCAAGTATTAGGTTATAACCTGAATAGTAGAAACAATATTATTGTGTATCTTAAACAAAAGATGATTAATTTGAAATGTGTGCTTCTATGACTTAATTTTTATGGACCATTTCTTTCTATTAAATTTATTTTCTGGGACACACATTTTGTCATTGTAAACAATCAAGTTTGCCTTCTGCTTCTAAAATAATTTAAATGACTCTACCATTTGAAATAGGCAAGATATCATTATCTTCAAATATCTCCCAAAAGTATGGCTTTGATGCTGCTAGGGCAATCCATAAGGATACATCCAACCTCCACTGCATTGTGGCTCTCTTTCTCCCTTCTTTGTTTTATAAAATGTGATAAAGGGTGTTGGGGATAATGGACTAGGAAAACTTTGGTCTTCTCTGACCTTTGGACTTGCTCTCTAGTAGAAGGCATTGTTCAATCACAAGGGGATTATCCTCTGCCTGGCTATCCTATTGTCCTTTGGTTATTTAGTAACTGAGCTGTGGTATCTCAAAGATGGCTTTCATTTCAATCTCACTTATGGTTTCTATATTCTCAGAATCCTTCGCTAAGCATTCATATTTGCAAGGTTTTCCTAGTCCATCTTCTCCAACAAAAGGGGCCTCTTGCAAGGCCTCATTTTAAGACTCCTGTCTGTGCTCAGTTTATTCCTATTCCTTCAAAATTGTTAAGATACAGTTCAATAAAATAATTTTTCATATTTCAATAATAGTTTCTTATGCTGCCAGCTGATTACCTTAGATTTATACTCTGTCCTGCAAAGCTGAGTGCTCTTTCCTGTTCTTCTTACTTATAGTGATGATCCAGAGACTTTTCCCTTTTCATTCATTAAAATGAATTCATTCTGTGCTTTAAAAGACTCCAGTTTTGTAGCCCAATCAAACTAATGAATTTCTGTACTTTCTCTCAATTTAGTTTTTATGTAGTCACTCAATTTAGAGACAATTAAATACGAAGAGTTGCAGAGGAACCATATTGAAAAATTACAGAGAAAAATAATTAGAAAATACTCAGTGTTGACAGATGTAAATAGGGGTAGATTACAGAAACAGTCCTAGCCTTAAATACAAAATACTGGGCTCTGTCCTCACTGTCAGCTTTCAAAGGAAGAGGTGTTGGAAATTTTAATAAGCACTTTCATGAATATGTCAGTGTTCTCATAAAATAAAATAGAATGGATGAATTGGTCAAGTAAGGACAGAGAGTAAGACAGAAAAATGTCAAACACCACTGCATAAAGCAGTGGCATTATCACACCTTGAAAATAGCAATTTAAATCAGCTCTGGACTCTCATTTTAAAGAGGATGTAGTGGAATTGAGAAGGAACAAAGAAATGCAACTAGGATGACTAGAGATGCACCAAATGAAGTCCCAGCATACTGCTACTGTAAACTAGGAAAAAATAGCAAGAAATTATAACACATTTCATATACTCACGTCTTCTATTTGCCATCAAGTACCACGGTTAGATGAAAAAAGATAAAATATAAATGTTCATCTATTTGTTCAAAATTTTGGAAATAAAAATTTTAAATAAGGTTTTAATATGTATATGATATGAAAAAAAAACTTGATCATTGTTTAATATTTATTTGAAGAGGCACTTCATGTGCACCAGTCAATAAGCTCAGAACCAGTGGTTATTTTCTATATGCAAGTTTTTCAATCATTAGGTCTTGCTGCATTCACTGTTAGGGGAAAGAATACTTTGGATGTTTACATACAGGAATTTCTGATCTAGAACAATCATTATAAACAATGCTCAAGGAATAAAAGTCCTCCCTTTGACAATTTTAGTCAAAGTGACCTATGTCCTTTGCTTTAATATTTTCTCTTCATCCTGTCTCCTGATACACAGCAAAGCACTTAGTAAATTTTAAATAGTCCTTCTTTCTGACCTGAACAATTAATCAAATTATGGTACATGGTGGTATTTTTACAATCCAGAAAGTATTCTTTATACACTGCTTTAATATGCAAAATGTACAAAGGAATGTTTCTCTAAGCAGAGGAAAAAAGTGAAACTACAGGAGAAATCAATTTCTCCAAAGGAGCTCTTGCTTGCCTATCTCAGTTTTTCTCCAGCTGATTTACTAAAACATCAGATGCCACCTGGTATTTCCCAGATCCTCTGAATAAAGCTTCTTTGATCCCTCTGTCTGCCTTTCTCTGGCTGGAGCTTTAATGAAACAACACATGGGAAGGGTGATCAGCTCAGCCATTCTTTGTGTGTGATTGGATTTTGGGCTGTGTTTTTAGGTGGGAACGTGGTGACTTTCAGTGTTTTACCTTCAAAACATTTGACCTGTTTCTTACCGCAGCTTCTATGAATGATAGAAACTATGACCAGCTGTGCTGGGGCCACGTGGAGCAGAGAGGGAGCCCATCCCGCAAGGGAGCCTCTTGTAAAGCACACGGCTTGAAACAAAGAGAGCAGTCTCCTGTCTGGGAGCCTCCCCTGAGGCTGCGGGGACCAATCAGAGACCTGGGTTGGTGATTGACAGCCCAGAAAACCAATTAGAAGGCTACTTTGCTTTCACAAATCACAGGGAAAAAAGGGTTAGTGGTCTTTTTGCCTTCTGGTCAGGGAGGTGAGCAGGAGGCTGCAGGGCTCTGGGTCCCCGGTATGGGGCCCGGCCTGGCCTCGGCACAGCCTGAACCCTGGCAGGGGGAAGAGCCCAGCTTCAGGAAGGCCCCCGGGGTGGACCCAGCCCAGCCTCGACAGGCCCCGGTCCCGGGATGGCCCCGGGGCAACCCTGCCTGGCCCAGCCCCGAGGGGAGCCCAGCGCGGCCCCGGTGGGGCTTGGCTCGGCCCCTCGGCCCCGCGCGGCAGGGCTCGGCTTGGCTCGGGCTCGACTCGGCCCCCAGCCCTGCACGGTGGCAGAAGGAAGTCCAGCCATCTCATCTCCACGCGGTGGCCGTGTTTTTCCCAGCGTGGCTCCAGGCTGGCTCTTTACCATTTGGATACAAGTTTAACTTTTGGTGCCTGAATGAGACTTCGGATTTCCTGAGCTCCCCAGAATGAAAGGCATGAAGCAAGAAGAGTTATAGAAGTCAGCTGAATGAAGACCAAGTTCTCATAGAAAGAGAGATCTGGAAAAGTCGCCACTGATAAGTAGCTTAAAACCTTTTTTTTTGTGGGCTTTAAAGGATTGTGACTTTACTTAAATTCCTTTAAACTGTGGAATATACTTGGGGAGGTTAAGTGCCTGAGGTGAAGACTTTTTTTGCCTCGAGAAATGGAGCTCTCTGTCTTTGGGACTGGAATTGGACAGAGACATTTAGTGAAGAGTGAGATAAAAAGAGACTTTTTGTGTTTCTCAGCAGCCTGCCTTTAAAATGACACCCCATGTGTTTCAGCAACCCATATACAGCTCTGGAAGGACTGTGAGAATGGGAGGAAGAAAATCATAATTTGCAGTTTCTGGGCAGATGCAAGTTATGAGAGTGAGACACCCTCTAAGCCTAAACTGAAAGAAGGGACTTTTCTCTCTAGAGTGAACTGAAATGATTATTTAAGTAGATGAGTGACTGAAGTGTTCTCTGTATGTTGCTGGTATGATGAAAGGGGGAGGAGGGAGTAGTCTGGAAGTCTCATTCTGAATTGTTTTGTGTTGTTAATAAATTTCTTCTTATACCCGTTTTAAGTTTTAAGCCTGCTTTGTCTTTACTCCTAAATTCGATCCCCAAGAAAAATTAAATATATTAAAATTGGTAAACCCCAGTCACACTGTGACACCAATTCATGAAGAAAATGTTTCTTACCATCACTGCAGAGGATGCCTGACCTTCCATATGGACACAAGCAAACAGCATCTCGCCTGGACTTTGGAAAACATGTTGCACCGTTTCCACACGGATTTTCATCACAAGTTGCAAATTGGCAGAGTTTTCCAGTGAAGAGTTTAGGGCATTCACAATACCAATTTTCTTCATCACTGACAAATTTAAATTAAAACAAACAAACAAAAAGTGTAAGTACCAAAATGCACTCAGAACAAGCAGAATAGGATTTACACTTAGACAAAATCTGTAGCATCTGATTTGTGCTTGTAATAGATCTTTGTTTTTACTAGTGCTCCTGGCATAAGACATGCCAGAATGCCTTATTGGTGACTTGAGATGACAGTTTCTTTTTGGTTTAATTTGATATTTTAATTTTTCTTTCTTTTGCTGGTGAGATATGTGACTTTTCTAAGGTCTCACTAGTTGTTCGTGCTGCTGCTTTCATAGTATAGTCAAAATAACTGCTACAGGAAAACAGGTCTTCTATTATGTCTGAAAAAATGAAAGTATGTGAGAATGTAAAATGAAAGTTACTAGTTTATTTTGCAAATGGAAACATCACTTGTATATTCAGGTACTACATACAGCTTGTATGTATACAGTAGGATGCAAAAAATCCTGGAATATGAACACTTGCAGTAGTGATTTTATTGAATGTGATACAGAATAAACAGGTAATATCTCTGCTATCATCTAACTTATGTTCTCAGTCACAGAAAGAATATTAGAATAGGCAATGATAAAAATAAGTTATAATCAGTTTTGAGGGTTGAAAAAACCAGTGTTTAGAAATGTGCATATTCTGGTTGTAAAAATTTTTTTTAATAGTATTCAAAGGTAGCACAAGGATAGATATGGTAGGAAAACCAAAAACAGGAAAACAAAAGAGTGCAAGACATTTCCATCTATCACTTATTATAAATATAATTTCACAAAAGGTCTTATTTGATTTTTCCCTTATATTATGGCTAAAAATAGATGACGGCTAGATAGGTCAGTTCATGTGATTGCCCAGTATCCATGTACATCCCCAGTATTGAACAGAAACATATCTTCCTTTTACTTGAAAAGGTCACATGTGCCCATAGGTACGAATGCAGAAGGCATGGTGCCTGTTGTATCAAATCACACTCATTGTGGTTTTCCAATAATAGCATAATCATTAGGATGAGCACTGATAAAATTTCAAATACATGTGATTTCTAAGAATTCATTATCTGCTTATAATATCTATGCAATCAGGTTAAAGAAAAAAATCTGGAGCTGAAAGACCTCCTGTATTTTTTAAAAGAGGGAAATATGTAAGTCTTGTGACAGTCCTTGCTTGTAGCTGTTGATTAGTGAGTTCCTAAACTGACCACCTGCAGAGCTGGGGAGTGAGGATCTCAGCTTGAGAGTCTACCAGAATGAATCTCATGAATAATGCCTGCAGACACCTTTGGAAAAGAAAATTGCTATCAGCTGCAATAATAAATTTCTGTGTGTAGCCTATTCTATTTATAGATCTGCTGCAGACAGCAGGAGAGGAATCTAAATGAGCTACTGGATTGCTTTCACTTGTGCAGCATTGAGAATTCTGCTTTCAGAGGTTTTAATATCAACATTACACTGTTCAACTAATTTAAAAAAGCATCAATAAACTGAATTATTCCTGGAAGTCTACAATTGGTGGTGATGATTTTTAGTTATCAAATGTATTTTGGTTTGTTTATAGAAGAAAAGGTAGATCATTGCTGCTGACTGCCATAAGACACAGACTTTAGCCTTCACCTTTGAAGAAGAAATTTTCATACACTCTTTTAATGACCTGTATATGCCAACATTGGCAATTTCTTTTTATAGTCTTACTTTTGCTGTGTGGGGAAGATTAAAAAAAGGAGGATTCATAACAAATAGTGAGTAGTTTATGGTTTACAAAATGACCAATGTTATGACATTTTGCTGTCCGTGCTGTAGCATTCTAATAATAAAGAAGAGTTATTCCTGATAAGGCAAAGAAAACAGTTTTTAAAAAGTTCTACAAAATAATATGAAGCTTGAAAATATAACAACTAAGCACAGAGAAAGAAAATTATCACATCAATTTCACAAGAATTAGTATACAAACCCCCAAATAACTAATCTCTTTCAAAGCACATCATAACTGTACTAGGTTAAGAGAAGGGCAAGATCTCCCATATTTTACTGAATTAATTTCAAATGCAAGAAATGCATAATGCTTGAATGACCAAGAACTTCTCCCAGGTAGATTTCATAATTTTATAATGGTCTGCTACCCTTTATAAATGCAAGAAGCAAATGGAAGGGGGAAGAAAATCAGAACAGTAATATATTTTGCGTGTGCTGTACAGCTATGAGTGACTCCAAGAAAAACTTACTGGATAATTACATACATGAGTTGAAGAAAGTAAAAAAACAAGGAAAATACAAGAATTTTGAAGTTGCAGGACAAGAAACAAATTTGGAGTGTTTTGCTGAAATGTGTTATATGACCATATTAGTGTTTGAGTTCAGATACAGAGCATGCTTTTCAGAAAATCTCCTGGCTGTCCCCTGTTGAAATGCTTTGTTCCACATTTTGTGTCCAGAGAACATAAACTGTATTTCTTTCTGATGAACCTGCACCAGAAGATTGTCTCACACCCCAGTTTGCTTCAGCTGGATGCATTTGGAATTCAGACCCAGACCAGGTCTACTGTGAGTAAAAGCTTCTTGAAACAGCTTCTGCAAATCTATGCTGATGGAAGTACCTTACCTACTAATATGGATGCAGATTTAAAGTAGAGCACTGACAAACTCCAGGAAAAAATAGAGGGAAAAAACCCAAGCAACCCAACTACTGAGAATCATATGAAGGAAAAAGACACAGTGAAAGAAAATGGGAGAAAGGACAGAAATAGTGTGGAAAAGGAGTGAAAGAGACATGACATCACCTCATGTCTCCAGGCTTATGATACAGGAAAAGAAGTGTGGGGAAAATGAACTATTCCCTGACATTCTTATAATCCCCTGAAATGCTAAGAGATGTATTTTGTATTACCATTTCCCATGTTAAAATATTCCTTTGATCTTTGGTTTAGATATTAGACTGGAAAGAAAGTCACCAAGAAATATTTGCATGAAATAACATGGCATTGGTAACTTAGTAATACAATTTCTCTCTTTGAATCAATGTTACATCAGTGACCTGATTTAATGAAATCGAAGTTTTCTATAAGGTTGACAGATTAGGGATGTCAACACAGATTGTGGTAATTTACTTATTTAAAATATTGCACAATATTGAGGAGACTGGATTTTAATGCATAAATAGTCCAGTCACAGATGTATTTAACCAGCTGTTAAAACCCTGCTTTTGATTTAAATCAATTCTGGTTTTGAAAGAAAATATTATTATCCCTCTTTACAGTGTGTCACAGACATCATCTATATTCTATTTACACAGTGTTGTGTTTGCCCAAAGCAGAGTTTAATTTTCTATATTCCTGTGCTTTTTCCACCTCTAAAGTAGGAGTACAATGAAAGCACTATACATGACCTTTGTGCAGTTTCATGCAAGAGGGCTCTCCTGAGAGGAAACACACTCAACACCCTTTAATCATGATATTTAAGGTCCCTTCCAACACAAAGGATTCTGATTCTATGATTCCATGGTTGTAATGTGTGTCACAATGGGTTCAATATTTAATGACATGGGTTCTTTCAGTGCCCTCATTATATTATCTGTAATGAAGCTATGGAAGTTAGGGGGAACAGCTCCTTCAATCAATAAGTAGTAGATGTAATTCAGTTTATTTTCAAGTTGTTACTATTATGTTTTCCCTAGCACTCTTGTTTTAAATTACTGGATAATGAAAGGACCATAATACTTTTTCAGTTTAAGCTTTAAGTTGAATAATGCTTCACGGAAAGATTCATTAAATTGCTTTCTAGAAAACACCAGCATAATGTAAAGGCAATTACAATCTTCCTTTGAAAGCTTTGTGTAATAGACAAATCCACAGAAACTCACTGCAGCCAGAAGGATAACCTAATCTCATCAATAATCTTAAAAATATCAAAGGACAAGATATAAAGGAGGTGTTTCTTCCTTGTGCACAGCAGGTATTTTTTAGTATATAATATATCTGCCAATCTTTCCTTCTATTATACAGCTCCCAAAATCAATTCAGCTCTCATGCTGCTTTAGTACTTTTCACTCAATTCCTCAATTAAGGTACCTTGCCTAACTCTGAATTCTTTTCTTACCTTTACTGTTTGGAATCATTTTTTCCCCTGTCTGGAGGCATTATTCTGCAAGTTCTGTCAGTTCACTTTAATTTGCTTTTCCTTTCACTGAAGGCATTTTTTTTATTGGGTATTTGTGATCAGATTTTAATAGTGGCAGGGACCTACAGGGGTGGCTTCTGTGGGAAGTTGCCAGAAGCTTTCCCCGTGTCCAATAGAGCCAGTGCCAGGTGGCTGCGAGATGGACCTGCCACTGCCCAAAGCCAGGTCCATCAGCAATGACTGCAACACCTCTGGGATAATGTAGTTAAGAAGCAGGAAAAAGCTCTGTCAGCAGCGTGTGCTGGAGCAGGATCCTGGCAGGAGCAGGGCTCCATGGAGAGAAGAGCCATGCTGAAGCAGGTTTGTTGGCAGGACTCATGTCCCTGTGCCCTGGGACACACACTGGAGCAGTTCCTGAAGCACTGCAGGCCATGGGTGTGCCCACAGTGAAGAAGTTCACCAAGGACTGTTTCACATAGGAGGAATTCCCACACTGCAGCAAAAGAGTGAGGAGCCCTCCCATTGAGGAGGAAGGAGCAGCAGAGCTTGTGATGGAATGACTGCAATCCACATTCCCCATGCCCCTGTGCCACTGTGGGGGTGGAGGCAGAGAATTTGGGAATGAAGTTGAGGCCAGAAAGAAGGAAGGAGTGAAGGAAGGGTGATTTAAGATCTGGTTTTTTTTTTTTTTCTTTACCCTACTCTGATTAGATTGGTAATAAATTATTGTTCCCCAAGTTAAGCCTGTTTTGCCCATGACAGCCTGACCCATGAGCCTGTCATTATATCTTTTCTCCCTTGTTCAGCTGAGGAGGATAGAGCAACTCTCAGTCAGGGTCAACCCACCAAAATTGTCTAAACTGCTTTTGTTTATATAAAGGCTCTCTTTAAACCAAGACCAAATCACTTGTGAATTGAGTTGGTTTAGAAAACTCATTGGGAAAATGTTTTGAGATTGATTGTGTGCGGTCATGGATGAACTATTTGGCTTAAAATTTTCTTTGGGGCAGACTTAGAG
Source organism: Muscicapa striata striata (assembly GCA_030060385.1). Lineage (NCBI taxonomy): Eukaryota > Metazoa > Chordata > Aves > Passeriformes > Muscicapidae > Muscicapa > Muscicapa striata. The sequence continues at coordinate 1,115,756 of JAREIS010000133.1, read as the reverse complement.
TTATACTGGTTGTATTGCAGACAAAATAGGCCCTCACTTTTAAATTATACTTCTGAATTATTTGATTTAGATTAAAATATTGGAGTGGAAAGGTTACAATCTCACTTCAAAAGGAGAACATGAGGGACAAAAAAGTACCAACACCTTGCTTACTTCTTGTCAACATAGGGAATAAAAGACTCTTGTGTACAAACTGTTTCAACTCTAGCAGAAAATTAATTGATAGGATCTAAATAAAGCTTTATCCATCACAGTCAGAGAGCAGTGACCATCTGCTTTATCTTATCATTATGCATATGAGTTTCCTTGAGCAAGAATACACTCTTTACACAATACCTAAATTGTAGAAAGTTTCCTGGAGTGTGGTTTGGCTGTGATTTAGGAAGGACAGAATTTAATTTATGGAAATAATGAAGGAAGAGAATCTCTTGCTTATTGGAAGATTATCTATTTCAGACCTTAAAAAATGCGATTGTTTTCAGGAGTTCAGGATGGTTTTAATTTATTATTCAATGTACTAATTGGACTTACTAACACAGTACTAACTTTCCATGAAATCTGTTCTGGTGTCTATTATAAATACTCTTTAGACTCCATTTTCCACTCACTTGGTCAACATGCAGGATTCCACAACCATCCCATGAAGGATATGTATCCATTAAAACGTATGATGCATAAAAAGTTCTGCCTGGTAACATGTCAGTTATGACCATTCCTGTCACAAGAGGATGTACAATTGTAGCATCAAGCACTTCTAGATGCATAACACTTAATGACAGATGGTTAAGGATCCCTCAGAAAAAGTACAGCAAGTAATGCTTGGTACAAACAATCAATCTGGGCAGAAATCCACTCGCTGGCCACAACTAGGAAGAGAAATAATGATCTGTCAGGCTGGATCCAGTGCAAGGGCTATAATTAGCTCTGACATTACTCCTTTCCCGATTTTGGTCTTTTCAGTTAAATCTACATTTTGTCCTTCCTTGTGTTTATGGGAAAAATAGTCAATAGAAGTTGAAATATGCTAAAAGTATTTATAAAAATGATTTTTTTTTTAAAGTTGAAAGGCTATGATTTTGATAATAAAAAAATTAGCACTATGGAAACACATCCAAGGAAGCATATGTTTTCAGCAGCATAGGGTTGAAGGCAGATCTCCACATCTTACCAAAATCATATGCAGCCTAAATTCTGTTTGTCCTTCAAAAATCTATCGTAATTCCTTATGACAGAAAATTTCCAATTGCTCCCAGCATTCCCTAGGGCCCTAAACAGCCTTTGCTTCAACATCTTTACTATATGTAGTAGGACTTGTGTGTACGATACCCAAAGTAGTGACATTGAACTTTGTTCTGCACCATACTGCTTTTTGCATTGCTTTCATTAAACTTTCATTGTACACTATAATTTCTATTAGAAATTTAAAACAATCTTAAAGAGCAAAAACATTAATTGCTTCAATTTTGGATGGATTTATAGTTTGCAGAACTACTTGACAGTATTTTCCAAGATTTCAGCCTCATTACAGAGCAGCTGCAGTTTGCTAGAGTAATCATGAGGAGACAGGTAACAAAATTGCAGGGCAAAATCTTTAACAGTTTGGAAAATAGCAGCTCTTCCTTTAAATACACAACATAATAACTTTGAACTATAATGGCTATATTCTAAATCCAGAACTGTCTACCTTGGAAAGAGGGAAATAATATAGTGCAAATCTTGGTAGTCATTATACTTTTCTCTCTTTATCATTTTCTTACTAATTTCTTTTTGTTTCTCTAAAAGAGGTTTTTTTATTTTTGCAGTTATTATTCTGAACTTCCATAGAGGCAAATTATTCCATTCTGAATTCAACTTACAGAAAGAAGTTTCCATAACCAATTCTTGATGGCATTGCCACTAGTTCTACCAATTTGCAACTCAAATAATCAGTGGCTCAGCACCTCTTTCATGTCTATTTAGCACCCGTTACCTTTTCTGCTTTAAAAACATTCTGAATCACAAGGGCTTGATCATCAGTACTTTCTTTTAAGCCTGGTCTATGTACAAGGCTGGAAGACATAAATCTCTTAAGAGCTCACATAAAAGGGTAAGTTTAGCTTTGAACTTGCAGGGCATCATCACCTTCCTACGGTGATTTTCCCTGTTCAGCTAATTTCTTAAACCTCCTGGTAATTTAAATGTAGAGCCTTGTCTTCAGTCCTAGGTACCTCCTCATGTCCTAGTTCCAACTCAGCCTCTGAGAGTTCTGTTTCTAACTCAACAAAATGGAGGTAATTTTAACCTATGCACATAATATAGTGTAATATTTTCAGATAAGAATTTATGTTTGCAAACATATAAAATGTATTCTAAACTATGAATGAAAATAGCAGTTACTAAAGGCTCTATGAAAAGTTGACAACATCACAAGTGACCAGGTAAACCACAGCTGCTCTGAACTGACAAAACCTTTACCATTCACCTTCCATACTCCTTTTCTTAACTATCCTAAAAACACCACAAGAGAGAAATTCTGAAGGAATGAACTTCATGGAGGAAAACGTGAACATAATCTTTCTTTCATGGTTCATCTTTCCATAAATCTTTAGCTTATTTTTCTCAATGATTGCTAAAATAACCTTTGTACATTGCTTGTTCATTTCTTAAGGAGAACACAGGGGGCACAGGCATGTGCTCTGCTTTTCTCTGAACAGCTAACAGAGCCACGAGGTGGGTCAAGAGCCACAGCTTAGAAAGAGCAAGTCCCCATGGATAATGCTTTTCCATGAAAGGGAATGACTATGAATCATACTTTCACACAATATTTTAGCTTTAATGAAAAAGCTGTATCTTTTCACTTTGCCTGTAAATCTTGCACATAATTTCTAATATTTAAATTCTATTTGTTGTCTACCCATGGGCCTTGGGTGCTTTTTGGTTTTTGGTTTTTTTCTGATTTTTTAAGTTAAAAAAGGAGAAGATAATGTTCCTCCACACAAATTATGCCTCAAAGCAGTAAGCATTTGCAAACTAGCATCTATGTTTGCACAGTGGCCAGTGAAATGTAACCTCTTGTTTCCTCTGACCATACATCACAAAAAATATGATTCTATAACAACATACTAATATCTAATGTCTATTAAAAAATAGACTGGCACATATTAAAAATGCGCCACTGATCTAATCAGTAAAAATAGCACTGCAGAACCCCACCTGGACTTTAAAACATTTTTTGAAAGAGTATTTGAGGTATAACTAAAAGTCATTTGTCAACAAAAAATATTTTTTCAGCCTCAAATGAAATTATTTACTATCTATGCACCATACCAGACTGTAGCCTCTAAAACATAAAATCCTAGGAATGTTATAGGCTGAGTTAATTTCTATTAACACCTGTATCTAGAACTTATTATATTGTATAAGCAATTACATTTGCCATATACTCTATGGATTTATTGCTTACAAAAGGTGGTAGATTTGCCAAAATTCCTTGGGTTGTGTAAACTAGATAATGTAAGTTTCCTTACCAATGACCAAGGTGATTTCTTTGCCTCAGAAGGTGATTCAAATCTCTGTGCCTTTTCAATCTGTAATTTCTTTGAGTATCCAGAGCTTTAACTCTAGGAGAGATAAGTCCTAGAGATTAAATAAGACTCTGGGAATTTCCCAAATACCTTTTTACATCCTTCAGACTAGCACATCATCAGTCACACAATGTGACTGAATTGGTAGGTCATGTTTGAAGAACAGTGGTTTTTAGGCATCACCTCACGTATACTGGTACATAAAGTCTAGAGTTAAATCTTATCTCGGCCCAACAGTGGTGTTTTATCACTGGAGATGTATCTAATTACACTGTAAGCATGGAATGTGTGAAGCTGAAATACAGAGAAGAAAAAAAAAATTCTAAGTACCCTAGACCTTTGTGTTTCTTAGAACAAGACTGGTAAAAATTTGCCTCCATTGGGTACTTCAACCTGTGCTGAGTGTAGTATAAAGACTTCCCACAAAAACAAAATAGCATTTTTCTTTAGTTCCAAAAAAATCCAGTCTCTTAAAGCTTCTGGGTGTCTATCCCCTGTCTGCTTCTCTTATCTCTTTGAGATTTACTTTCTTCCCCATGTAGTACAGATATTTTCTTCTGCTGTCAGGAATAAAAGAGGAAAACAAAGTCTCAACATTGTTTTCTTGTTCATCCTTTCTCTGGAGTACCACCAGCTCTCAGAAGGAGCAAAAAATTCCTGCATCATAAGATTTTTGTTTATACTTTAACTGAAGTGTAGGAGGTTAAGGAAAACTTCATAGATTCCATCTGTCCTTTGCTCTAACCAAATTTCTACAATTAATTCAATCTAAGCTATTTCTTTAAATGACATCAAAGGTAGGTCACAAAAACTGAAAACAAGCAGCTAGAAAAGTAAGTGTGTGTGAAGAACCAAACTTTGACCACTCTGTCACAGTTTCCTCCTACTAAAATGAAAGGTAATGTATAGGAGAGTGCACAAAGCTTTTACAAATAGTAATTGCTTAAGCTGGCACAACTAATTGAACCTGAGAAGGACAAAAGAAGTACTGAGTACCAGAACTACTGAAAATATTGTCTGAGTGAAAAGTTAGCAATCACTGTGTGCTTTCAATTTTGTTACAATATGCTCTTTATCAATAGCTTGAGTTGTTCCATCTTGTAGGTTGACCTTTTACTTTGATTGCTGCCTCAGCTCTGAATTTCACACATTCCTAGATGATGGCTGTGACTTATGGAGGATATGAAATGCCCTAAAAAACTGTAAAATCAAATACTATAAAGCTGACTGTTGGCATTTTTCAAATGTGTAAGAACTGTAAGTCTTAAAGTTGTCCTATTGCTGAGAATTGACACAGTTGGTGACACATCCAGAGGAACTGATCCAAAGTGCAACAGAAGAAGTCTGACTTGCAGCTGATCTTTATAAATGGTACAAAAGGCCATTTGTGTACTATTTTCTCAAACAGACCTATCTTTAGGTGCTATGAGGTTAGTCTCTCTCTAGCTTGTACTCAAGAGGTCATCTGGCTTACTTGCAGCAAAAGCTAAATCATTATCTTGAAAAAGTAAATTACAGAAGACTATACAATAGAGGGAAACAGTTGCATCATGACATAATTAGCAGTACTTTTATTTGCTTCCAGATTCTCTTCAGAGAAACAACTCAGTTTCTCTTGATATCGTGATGCTGACCCATTTCTTTACATTTACATAGAAGAATAACAGGAAGTTATTCTGTCAGTCTGGCTCTACTGCCTATCTAACCTTGCAAATTTTGAGGATGGAAATAAACAGTTCTTTAAAATCAAACACTTGAGCTCATAAATTAATAACTAAAATAAGATAAATGAAGATTAGAAGAGCATATGTAACAATCTGCATTTAATCATAGAGGATTTTAGAGTGGTTTTGTTAATAAAGCAGACAAAATATTTCATGTTATTTTCTGGATATAGAGTGTCTATAACTAAGATTTAGCAAGGCATGCCTGTGACAATATTAACTTCTAAAGGCAAATTCTTTAGACCTTCTGAACCCTTTATTTTCCAGTGTGTGTCAGTATGATGTCTGTCCACATTAAATGAAAGTCCTGGAACAATTGCTAGTAACAATCTGATATTACACTGCATCATTCTAATGTCTGAATATTTTAAAAATACTGCTCTTCATTGCTGGGTGAAGTAAGTGGTGCTTCAGCCTCTAATACATGCTGTATTCTTCTGACCAAAACCCTTCTGACTGAGTAGCAATGATGGTGATTTGAAAAGTGTATCCGTATTTTTGCCAGAAAGCTTCGATGTGCCTGTGCCTACATAGAAGAGTGAAGAGATCATGGAACTGGAATTAGACATATTTGACTTTATTCTAATTAGCACTGCTGCCACTTGCAGTGAACACGTGATGAAGTGTTTCATTCTGACTGCTAATTCTTCAAGGAAAACAGTGCTTTTAAAAGTTTACTAGCATGTATTGATATTACTACTCATTCTGTCTTCATGAAAAGTACCTTAGCTGTGCCTTTTCTGCAACCATTATCTTTTTACTTTGCTTTATAAGGATGTCAGCTAGGTATCCATAGAAACAAGCACAGAATGAACTGTGATGCCTTGTGGTCACATTTGTTTTCAAGTTACCACATAAAGGAACTAAGAGTGCCTTATTAAAAAAAAAAAAAAGAAAAAAAAAAAAAAAAAAAAAAAAAAAGAAAATAAAAAGACAGAGCTCTAATGCAGTAAGTGCTTACTTCCTTTAGGCAATTTCTAACAAATATGTTACAAAGCCATATTGGCTGCAATATTAATGATGGAATTTCTTCCTTCCATTCCTTCCTATTCATTGATATCAATGCTCCTATAAGTGAAATGCACATTAGAGCTAGTAAGGGCAACTAACACCCCAGTTTGGCTGTGAAAGAAACAATCTGCTTGTGGCTGCAGAATGATTTAGTAATTAGAGTAGGTTCTTGGAGTTTTCCCAGGCTTTCAGGTTCACTTGACCAAATTATGACATCACTACTGAAAACAGGTGATCTTGAAAATCACAGCTTTTCACACACTGTAACACAAATAGGCATAATTAAAATCAGAAATTTAAATTCTCAGTTGAAAGAAGGCGCACAGGAATTCCATTTCCACTTCTGGACTGCCTTGCTTTAATATTAGAGATTTATTGCCTTAAACTAACCCTGGAGTACCAACTAAACCCCATTTCTCCCAATTTCTGCTATATACCTCTTCAAAGGTAGGGGCAGATTATACCAATTATTCTGGTTATACTGATAATTTCTGGTTCAGAACAACAGACTCTTTCATGCTTCCACTGCTGGCTTCAACATTCTTAATTTCTAAAGAGAAGGTAAAAAATGCTCCCAGAAAGCTTCCAAGACATTTGGGTACTTAAAGGCTAACCCAAAACAAGGCCTGCAGTCCCAAAGTTAATTCAGACCTGTACCATTCCCTAAAATCCTGAGAACTTGATAGAATCTCAGATTATGTAGAATTTTTATTTTACAAGTCTAAAATTTAAAAAGATGGCACAAGTGTCATCTGTGATATCCAAATGAATTACACAACTCAAAAATGAAAATATTTTCTTTGTAAAGTGATTCAATTTTCTGATGTTCAGAGGCTTCCAACAGCCTTTTTAAGACATTCAGAACTGGAAGGTAGTTCCCTGGAGTCAAGGTCCTACCACATCTGAGTAACTTCCACATCAAAGGATGTTTCTCTTGAAACTCCCACCTGTAACTGAGTTTCCAACATAACTGTTTAACGTGTGGAAGGGTCAGACCACGGTGTGAATGTTCAGCTTGTCTGGAGCAGATGACTGGTTTAATGAGGATCATAATGTTCAGCACAGTGGCAGATGCTTTAATGCAGACAATGGTCTCTATGAAACCCCTTAGGAACTACAGAAGCTGGTAAAACAGCTGAATTTTTTGATGCATGTGCTTCTTCTCTTTGCAAAAAAGAAAAAAAAAAGGCAAAAAAGGTTCTTGCTTTATTCAAAGTCATGTAATTCTGAAAATTAATATTAAAAAATATACTATTGTGTGACAAATCAGGATGTGATACAAATCAAATGTTTCCAAAATCAAAATAAGAAATATTAGATTTGCAAGCAGAGTTGATAATTACATTTTTGGTGCATTGGATATCAAAGAAAAGTGTGCTAGAAGGTGGGAAATCCTATTAATGCACAGCTACCACTGCACTGTATACTCTGCCATATATAGCTTCTGTGCTAAATTGATGGACATTCAGTAGCAGAAAAGCAGTAAATGAAATACTGTCATCAAAAACAAGTATAGTTTTAAATTGTTTTCTTTTAAAATGTTTTAAATTAAATGTGTACAATCCTAACTTAGAACATTTTACATGTGATCAAGGTAGTAGTGGAATATCATAACCACTGATATAAATAGGTCAGTTTGTATCATCTGTGAGATAAGGTCTTTAAGAGATCTTTCACTAGGACTGATATAAATCATCATTTATTATAAACACTTATTTGTGTTTATTATTTTCTGCTGAACTATTTCAAACATAAGAGCAACACTGGAGTTAAATAGTATCTTCTATTATATGATGAGCAAATTCCTTTAAAATCTCACTTTTCTATTGTACCTACACTGGGATTTCTTTCTAAAGATGTTAAAGAGATGAGTAACTGAACTAGTTAAAAATATGTTAATATTCATAGCATTTTCCTTCGTCAAAAGGAAAATACATGCAGTAAAAATTATCTCAGAGTGATGTTTGTGGGATGGGCATCTCTGGCAGAGGTTTCTGCTAATGCTGCTGAACAGAGACTATTTCCATTGGGATTGAATCTGCATGATAATTGTGGAGAAAGCAGAGTAAGAACAGTATGTGTTGCAGTTGCTGGCCTGAGTCCTCCAAGATTTTACAGTGCACAAAATAGTTTCTGTCAGAAATTCCTGTAACTCATATGGCTATCCTTAAGTGTATTTTCTGTGTGTAATATAATTCTATGTCTTCTAGTATTATCTAAAGCAGTGTTTGTGCCAAGGTATCATTTATGTGGTTCCTGTGTTTCAGCACTTTCTGTTAGACTGGAAATTGCAGTACTGGAGGAATGGAGTGATTCATTGCTCATGTTTCTACTGTAAGATTTTCTGCTCTAACTGTTCAGCTCCACAGGTGGTAGCTATGGCAGCATCACTTGTGCACAGAGAAAACCATGCAGCTTCAGATGCTTTAAGGAAGGTTAGCTTTTTTTTTTTTTTTTTTAAAAGCAGTTTACAGCACGCTACTTATATATGACATTAATTACACTGTTGCTGTTAAAGACAAGCTCATGCACAGTGAAATTATCTGTAATAAATGCTAGGACCAGGAAAAATAGATATGGAGTGATTTTAGTAAACAAAGAATACTTGAACCTGTATGAATAGAAGGCATAAGTGAAAGATATATAAAAAAATGGTTGACATGGCTTTAAAAAGTATATAATATATACAACAGCAAGAAAGATATTGGTATATTTGTCCACTTTATCTAAGGGTCACCTTTATCTCCAAAGTGGTGCAGTTGTGCCCTAAACAGACAAGCTAATCTGTTTTACACAGGACTCCATAAATCTCAAATTTTAGGGAAGACAAGAAAACCAAGTTTTATGAAGCTCTTCAGCACTCTATTTGTTATTTATCAAATTTTTTTTTGTATACATAGCTTAGCCAATGTGATTCAGTAAGATGCAAAGAGCACTAGAACGATGAATTCATCTATGAATCATGAGCATAAATCATGATTCACAGGATCACAAAAGGTACATTAATCACTCCTTCCTCCTACGTCACTACCTGCCAGGGGACAGCCACTAATGTGCACTCTCTCACTCTTAAACAGTTGCAGGCAGTGCCTGAAATAGTATAATGTCCTATTTTATGAAGGTGAAGTATCCTGGAGAAAAGGCATCATCCTCTTACTACCCAAGCTATGAAAAAGCTTCATCCCTCATTCATCATAATTTCAACGAATTCTTTGCTCTGTAGTCACTGTGCACTCCTGCCTGCCAGGAAATGCAGCTGTCTGAAGACAAGAGTGTAACCTCAGCACATTCCTACACCTGTCATAGTGCAGCAGCAGAGCTTTGCAAATGCACACCAGAGACCCTGTGAGAAAGCCCCCAAACACAATTTATTGCAGCCAATCTGATGACAAGGAAAAAAAAAAATCCCTTCCCACTGTCCCAGAAGAAATTAACTCAGTGTTCACAGAGGCTTGCAGGATGCACAGCTGTGCTCTGACCTGTCAATGAAAACCAGTGATCTCCCAGCAAGAGTTGTGGCTGATGAGGCAGTATCACACACCCTTTGCTTTCTGAAATATGGAAAAGAGCTGGTGATCTATCTAAGTAATTTCTGACATGTCTTATCAACTCACTGGAGAAACTCAGAACCCTTCCTTCATGCAGGCAAAGCTATACTCCCTCTTAGCTTACGTGCCATGCATTCTTGAAATGGAATATTTTTGCTTCAAAGAACTGACCTGTGGCCAAGCACACGGACAACAGACTATGTCTTCTCCCCTGAAACAGTACAGGGTAGTGTAGTAGAAGCACATACCATTTATTTCTTTTATACACTGATCATGTTTCCTATTTTACACTATTATGAACAGCAAAGATAAAAGAGGTGAAAAGAGGTGTAACAGATCAGAGCATCAGGCTCTCAACATTTATTCAATATAGCTGTACTGGAAAGAGTTAATTTTCTGCAAAGCAGGAGGTGTGGTGCTGTATTGTGGATTTGACACTGAAACAATGTTAAGGTGTCAATGTCTATCTACTGCAAGCAGTGCTTGCACAGCATCAAGTTTTATGTTTTCTCACACTGAGCAGGCTGGGAGTGGGCAAGAAGTTGGGAAGGGACTCAGTAAGGACAGCTGACCTGAACTGGCCAAAGGGATATCCCATAATCTAAGGGACTGTGCTCAGCCCTGAAACCTGGGAGCTCATCTTACCAAAGCAGCTGTTCCTTGGACACTGGCTGGGCGTTGGTCTGCTGGGGCTGAATGATTGCTCTTGCATCATTTGTGTTTTTCCTTTTTTTCTCTTCATTTATTAAACTGTCTTTATTTCAACACACCAGTTTTCTTGGTTTTGTCTTTCCACTTACCCCCATCCTTCTGGAGGTAAGTGAGTAACTGGGCTGAGGGTTACCTGCTGACCAGGGTGAACCCACCCCACTGAGCAAGTGACAAATTCCCAATGTGTCTGGGAACTGCCATGTCAGGAACTGCAATACAGGCACTCTGCAGAAGTTTGCATTTGGTTAGCAACTCAAGGACAAATGATCTGGCCCAAAGACTGGAAAATCTGGACTTTGCAAGGGACATTAACTTCCGGCAATTCTTCTGCGTTTTGATAACAACAGACATTTGTCAGAGTGAGTTCACTAGCAGGTCAAGATTTGTGTGACAATCAGGCTGCAACGCATTTAATCAAAACTAGAGTTAAAATGCTGCATATCCCTAAAGGCTTTCATACTCAACCTGCTGGTCCACAGCAGACTCCTTGCCCAGGTTCTGTGATGGCAAATGCAGAAAACCCAGTCCCCTGGAATCTGTACAAATCCCAGCAGCATTCGCACAGAGCTGTGAATACATCCTCGCAAGTGACACTGAGAGAGTCTGAGCAGCCCCCCTGGATTGGAAATATGTGGAGAATTTTTTGTTTTTCCTGGTGTAGTCCTTGAAATCCAGGAACAAAAAGGACCACAAGGGAGGCAGGCTGCATATTATCAAGGGATACCATTATCTGTCCACCGTCTCCAGCAGTGGACATCTCACAAAAAAAGATAGTTTTAATGCAACATAAAGTGACATTCATCATCTCATGACCTGAAACAAAGGACATTTTGCGACAGATGTGTTTCACAGTCCTTAACAGATAGTTTTTTCTAAATGAACATGTCTGATCACTTTATAAACCTATGTCAACTTTGAACATCTACACTGTGTTGCAGTATTCCACTGCTTATGTATGAAATATTTCTTATCATCTACCTCTGCTCTCTTTGAATTTTGATATCATTTTTTACATGATGCATCAAGTTTTTCCATTAGACGACAAATAATTGTCTGTTTGTTTTCTTATGTCTCTCCTGATGTTGTAGACATGTCACTCTTCAAACATCCACACCAGAAAACTTCAAAGTAATCTTAAAAAATTCCATTTCTTCTATCATCCTTCTCTCTTCTTTTCCTTGAACCTCATTACTAGTCTTTTTGAGAATAAAGTGACAAAAGTAATGAGAAGTAATGGAGCCTTATCAATTAATATTTATGCATCATGACTTTTTTCCTCCTTACCTACTAAAGATTTACTCTTTACTTTCATAATTATTACTGAGCACAGAGCTAGTGCATTTTGTTTATGATTCAGAAATTTCAGAGAATATTAGAACCTATAAAGTTCCAGAACCTTTCCTGAAGGGTAGCTGCTGGTTGAGAGCCCACCCTTCCATTTGGACAGTTAAGATCTTCCCCTCTTTTCATGTCTTTTATTTCTTAGTATGATTTACTTTATAATCATTTTTCATACACATTTATTTATCATATTTATTATCCCCAACATGGAACTTTAACAAGATCAACCTCTTGGCGCTGCAGGATCCTGCAAGAATCTTTGAATTAATGAAACTTGTTGGCAATGGTACCTATGGGCAGCAGTTTTTGTTCCAGTCAGAGCAGAGGAGGAAATGAGGACATATGAGGGAAAACCACCCTTGGTGGTGGCACCAGTGTGGGTGGAAAAAGAAGGGGAGGAGGTGCTCCAGGTGTTGGAGATGAGGTTCCTCTGCAGGCCATGGTGAGGACCATGGTGAAACAAACTGTCCTCCTGTAATCTATGAAGTCCATGGGGGATGCAGAGATCCACTTAAAGCCCATGGGAAAAGTGCTCACACCAGGGTGGGTGGATGCCAAGGAGAGCTGTGATTCAGTGGGAAACCTGAATAGACATAGAGGGCCTCTGCTTCCAGAGATAAAGAACCTTACTTCCAAACTAGAGCAGCCTATCCTTAAAAGACTGCACCCTGTGGAAAAGTGACCCACACCACTGCAGTTTTGAGAAGACTGTTTGCCCATGAGAGGGACCTCTCAGAAGAAAAATTCTCTCCCTGGGGCATGAGAAGATCTTGAGTGATGAACTGACCAAAAACCCTATGCCCTGTCTCCCTGTGCTGTAAGTAGGAGGGAGGGAAGAGCTGCAGGAATAAGAAAGGTGTTTCACAGGCTTATTTTACTTCTCATTATCTTCTTGGACTCTGTCAATAATAAATTTACTTTATACCTGTAAATTTGAACCTATTTTGCCCTTAGAGTGTTCTTCTCCCAATCTTTACCTCAACTCATGAGCCCTTCATTAAATTTTTCACCTCTCCTCTGCCCAACTATAGCAGAAAAGGGTGGGCAAACAATATTCCTGAGTGACTGGTGTTTGGCCAGTATCAAACCACAACAGCCATGGGTCAGCCTTTAGAGGCAAGGGATTGGATAATATCAGCAAAGTGTTATAGTGGACCTTGTGCAGGGCCAAGAACCAAAGTGCAGCAGAAAATATTGTAAGAATATTTTCTTTAGGAAAGGTAGCAAACCTCTGTATCTAGTGAACCAACATCCTAATTCTTAGGCATAAGTGAAATAAGGGTGAGTTTGTTTTTTTTTTTTTAATACTTCAAATTCTTGAATATGAAGGGGAACAAGCAAGCAATATTAATGCACCAGACATATTCTTATGCTGGGTTAAATGATGTCTCTGTTATAGTGTAGTTGCAATTTTGTAAGGACTTAAGGAGCTCAGTTGTCTGTCTCAAAGGCTGTTAAGACCCTAGAAGGACTTTGCTATGAGGTAAGTGCAGAATGGAGCAACAGGACATTGCTAACTTCAGGCCTGGCAGAAGCAAGTTCTAGTTAGCACATCATGGGTAATGCATCCAGACAAAAATTCCCACTGTGGCAAACTGTGCAACTTCTTGTAGGCTTATCACCATCAAAGAAAGATGACCCCAAGTTATGGGGCAGATGGCACCTGTGACCACCAGTGACCACTGAAACCCCCTTGAATATGCCTCTCTGTATACCTGGAACTTGGGTGTAAGTTAAGACACCACAATGGGAACTTGAGATAACATAAAGGTACTATTGTATAGGTACTATCTCAGATCTAGGGAGTTTTTAACAAGTTGTTAACAAGGCTGGGGGAGAAGAATTTATCATTGCTAATGGACACAAAGAATGCAGAATTTTGAGGGCACAAGGAAAGTTGACTCAGGAACTGTGCTGAATCATTTCTGGTTACAAGGTAATCCCAGTGAGGGGAGATCATGACCACCAACTCATGGTCCAATGACCTAATAATGAATTAAATCAAGTTATGAAAAAACCATTTTCTGTATAGTAAAAGTGGTGAAAATTAAGTCTTGCTTATTATGTCATACCCTGCCTGTTTTACAAAGCTGCTAAGTATAATCTAAGATGCTTTGATGTAAATAGTGAATAAAATAATATTAGGTCTGTTTCTGATCATGTTTCCATTCAAAGCAGATTAAAGCAATTTTTCTCAAAGAGCTGTTGTGCAGAGAGGTTACAAACAAACCCTAATTGTAAAGGGCCATTGGCCATTTCTGGAATATTAAGGAAGACATTATTATCAGTTAAGCTTGAAAATGATGATAAGAAAACATGACATTCACCTGGAATTTTGTATATGTGCATTTCCATTTATCATGCCATTTTTTCTAGGAATCAGATAATAGAGCTGCCAAGGCAGACAAAATGGATAATATCTAACACAGAATTTTTGCTGTCTAGCCTCAAAGTGTCAGTAGCAATACATGCAGTGCTAAAAATTTTTGTAGGCAGAATAGTTTCCTGTTCTGATGACTGTGATATGTGTCATTTCTTATACTGGGCAGTTGTCAATGAAAATTACTTTGTAAAAATGGTAAGAAAGCAAAGAATGCAAACTACCAAAAATTGGATGACTGCTGGTCATTTGCCTTTTGAATAAGTGCTTCTGAGGCTCATTAATGTTCACTTTCTGATAAGTCCTGCTGTATGGATACAGAAGACAAAGTAGGATTAGAATGTGCTAGAAGATGTCTGGGAAAAAAAATGCTCTTGCCCAGATTTTCAGACCTTAGGCAAATCTCTTAGATGTTTTCACAAAAGAGAATACTTAAGACTGCAACAGCTTCACTATGACATGCCACCTGCAGAGCAACCTGATGAGATCCCTCTGCTATGGCTGCCAACTTGAGTTAAGAAAACACTATATGAAAATTTTTGGAAGTAAAGGAATTCAAGTTAGAGGCTAAACACAACTTTGAATCTGAATAATTTCTCACCTAAGGGAAGACAGGGTTTTTCTCAATGCTAAGGCTCTTCAGCTGTGAAACTAGTATAATTTTGTCTTTCTGGGTGCATTAAGAGGATCAGCATGAAGCACTGGGGAACTGTGACCCAGACGAGTCCTTACTACATATTTAAAACAAATTCCATTTTAACAACTTTTGTTGTTTGCTCACAGACCATCCAATACTAGTGATGCAGTGGAATGAACAAGTATTTCTTCTTCCATTTAGCAGAATTTACTTCTTTGCTTTAGTTTCAAAATCTTAGTGTACTGGGCTGGAGAGAAACACTATTTTATTAAAAAAAACTATTTTTTATTATTTTATTTTAAGACACTATTTGTCTTTCAACAGGGAAAGATTTCTGTCTGGAATGAAAAGCCGAAAATTGCTGAATGCAAAATTACCCTTTTTATTCTGAATTAAGAAAATCACTATGATTACTTTTGTATTTGTGTTTGAAGCCAGGCTCATAAATGCAAGCTTTTGGAGCAAAACCAGTAATATTGTAGCATTCCTAAACTTTTGTAAGGGAAACTTATTAAAGGCATTTTAATGCAAATGGATTAAAATATTGTGTGGTTTCCTTTCATTACCTTGCTGAAAATGACCTTAATGCCAGCCAAACTAGCCAAACACCAATGGTGTGATAATGGCTTCACAACATTCTCTACAAGCTTGGGTGAGTTCTAAGTATGTTCCCACATTCCCAGAACACTTTTCCTTAAAACTGTATTCTCTTCATTGAAGTTCAGACACAAGCTTTTCTAGCTTTGATGTGTCTACTGGTTTCACCACAATAAACCCTTATTTCAAAAGAAACATATTTTTTACCTAAAAGAATAGGAACTGGAGTTATTATGAGCAATTAAAAAAAAAATCTAACATAGAACAAGATAATCCTGCTTACAAAAAAAAAAAAAAAATCAAATGCAGCTCCCCAGTACTCTGAGGCTTTTAACTTCAAGCCCTGCTGATATCTAGGTCAGATCAGAAAGGACAAAAAGGACAATAAGTAGTCAACAGGCATCACTATTACAAGCAGACATGCAAGATTATCAAAAACCCAAGCAGATGAACCTAAGGCTATACATGATGATATACTGGATGTAACATCTTAGGAGAAAATTCTCTTCCACTGCTTTTTGAACAGCTGTCAGTCATTAAAAAAACCTCCCACAACGGTAGTTGTTTGAAAAATGCCATAAATCCTGAATGCAGATGATAGCAAAACCCCTATAATTAATAACTTGCAAGTAAAGATTGACATCTAGCCAGTGGAATAAAAATGGTTATCCCCTGAAAGGATACCAGAGTTCATCTTTCAAAAGCCTTAGCTGGGGAAATTCAAAGTAAAAATGCTGCTGGAAGAAACTGGTTTAACAAGTCTGCTTTCAGATTCTCAAAAATGCCACAGAATTAGACATGAAAAACTGTAAAGTCAACTAAAATCATTGCAGTTTATATGGAAATGTCAGACTTCTATATACCTCATTCCAGGTTTTCTGTTGAGTCCTCATGAAGACGATTGGTACCATGCCCATTTAATTCCTTCTGAGAAAACTGTGAGATAGTATGTGCTATAATAACAAATCTGCCTTGTAACAGCCTCTTAAAATTGTTAAATATTATCTTTATGCCTTCATTTTCTTTCTCCTTTTCCAGATTAAAGAAAAAAACAAAACATGGCCCTTTCCTGAATCTGAAGTGATGCATCCATGAAAGTATGTTAACATTATAGGTTAGTAAACACTCAGGCAGTGCCTGGTGAAACCACTGAGGATTGGGTCCTGTTATAACAGGTATTTAACATGGAGAAAGATTCAGATTGGGCAATATAATGCCCAATATATAAAATGTAATGCTGAACACCATGGTAATGGATCTGTTTGAACAGTTCCTCAATTATGGGAATCCTAGTGACATAAACAGGAAGCCTAAATATGCCAGTAGCTTGGTAGCTTTCATAGTTCATGTGCTTCTTTCTCTGTAGGCTGGAAAGATGCAGGGACTCATATTTCATTGCTGGTCCACTCCTCAAATCTGTGTGTAAGCAGGAGTGACATACCTCACCCACACATTCCTTAATACAGTTCATACTGCTGAGCATTTTCTGCATTTCTTCCACAGCCCAAAAGGATTTTACCTCTAGACCATGACCTGCAACATTAATTCCTGATGCTTAAATGCTTGAAAAGTTAAACAAGTCTGGTAATTTCACTGTAGATACAAATGCAGAATGAACGAATTTAGCAACTGAAAGTCTGCCCAGCATGTTACAAATGCTTTGTGCTTTTGCAATTTGTTATTAGAGTGTAACTGACTGCTTCTGACTTTGGTATCCACAGCAGTAGGCCAAAGTACAAGGCAGCACAATTGAGAGCCTTCATCAATCAGGTTTCAGGGTCGTGTTATGACAATTTACAATGTTTATGATCCTGGCAACCCTCTGTAATGTAAACGCTGTGGTCATCCAAATCAAATAATGCTCTTATGCTAATATGATAAGGCAAAACTACTATACAGAATTTATTACATATACTATGATGCCCTTGGTTTGGCATTATCTTAATGTACTTCAGTGCAATAAGGCTCTGTACATTTGCAGTAATATACTGCAATTTTATACAGTTACATAAAAGCTTTATTGAAATAATACTGCACAGCTTTTTATGCAGTTCCTAAAAAAGCAGAGGCATAATGTAACACCAAAATCATAGGCTATTTAATAATGCATGAGATGTTGAAATTATGCCACTTTTGTATTTTAAACTGTCCGTTTTTTCTTCATCTTAGTGTCTCAGATGTTCCCTTCTATACTGTGCTACTTCACCCTTCTTCTCTGATCTTAATGCAAAGAAGTATCATTTTGCAGCATACTAGTGTTATGTTTTTCCTACCAATCTGTAATGCATTTTAAGAAGCTATTAAAGAATAAAGGAATTCCTGTTGCCCCACTTCTCAAATTTCTTTGCTTCATTTGCAAACATCCAGAAAAGCTGGAGTAACCACCATGTTTATCTTACTGAATGCAATTTCAGACCTTCTAAAATCAAGGGAAAGATTTAGGAGTGGTGCTAATCTCATACATAGCTTTTTTGTCCTTTGGACACCCTTAGATGTCAAAAGCTGTGTTTGTAGAAATTACAGACTATCTGCAAGTTTAGGAGTCTGTTTTTCAGCCAGCATAATGATTTTGCTGATATCAGTGTTCACACAGTTTACCAGTAAAGAATAACCTTTCCTCTTAACTCCTGGAGTAGTCAGGCATTGTCTTAATTGTAAAACACATTTCTGTCACAAGGGGACCCTAAAGCAGTGCAATCCTTTTGCTTAGCAATATCAAGCAAACAAGATTAAAATCAATTTGCTTCATCCTATTTTCCCTTAAAAAGAAAAAGCAGCTGTCAGATTCAGATTCCTTAAAAAACAGAGGAACCAACATTGTACCAGAAGCACATTTTATTGTTCAAAGATGAGAGAACTGGAGAGTGGTTGAGGTAGGAAGGAGCCTTCAGAGGTCAGCCAGTCCAAACCCTCTGCTCAGGGTCACCTGCAGCCATTTCCCTGGCCTGGGTCCAGAGAGCTTTTGTGTAATCTCCAGGGATGGAGAGTCTAAACCCCCTGGGAAATGTGTACTAGGAGTACCTTAGCTAATGTGATACAAAGCAAATTATAATTTCAAAGTATATTTTATAACTCATTTTTCTCCTTATTAAGATAGCTGTAAGGAAAAATCAAGAATGCTGGCAACCTGACAGACAATCACTTTAATTCCAAGAAAGATTTTAGCTATTAATAATTACAGCAGTCAGTCAAATGGAAGTTGCTTACACAGGTGAAATAACATCAGAACAAATGGACAGTGAAGGATATCCTCTGCATTTGGAGCATTTTCAATGCTTAAAATGTTTACTTGTCAGTTGGCTAACTGGCATTCATAATCAAATTTTCAGACTTGCTGTGCCTTGCAAACAAATGTCGAACACACAGCTATTGAACTGAATGTTTATAATTTCAGAATGTTCCATTTCCCCAGCATTTTATGTTTATCAAATAGTTCAAGTTATTTTATGTACTACAAGAATATTTAAAGAATACTCATAAATGTATACCTAACACAGGCCAAAAGAACGGAAAAATGCCCAGGAGATTATTCAGCACATAGAAAGAGTTATGCTACACAGGGAAAAATCTTTGCTGTAAGAAAAAACATATGCTATTTTTTCTCCATTTTTAATGATAAATATCAACACTTTGAATGTCCCCTTTTACAAGCATTTCCAGTTTAGCTCGGGTATAGGCTATAAAATGCACTAGATGGCAGCAAAAAGTAACTAATCCATAGTGTAAAGGTACACACAGATGTGGCACAAACAGCATGAATGATTCCAAAGCAGAGTGAAGGTGAAAGAAATTCCTTCATTCTTTTGCTTGTGCTTTCCATTAAGTAGTGCAATGCCTAAGCCAGTTGCCCATTGCACTGTTTATTATTCTATGTCAAAACTGAGATGTTCACAATTGCTTTTCAAAGGGGATGAAATGCAGAGTCAATATGTGGCTCAGTGCAAAGAAGGTGGTAACAAACTCAGTGGTGCGTAAAGAGGAGAACTTGCTATTTATACAGATTTTTATGTCTTCATCTCTTCATATCATGGTATCATATCTTCATATCTATCATGGTACTACAGACAATGAACCATTTTCAGTAGCTCACAGTTTACATCCCAGCTTGCTCTCCTGAATACTCTTCTCCCAAAGGGATTGCTTTGTTTAGGAGTAGAGGAATAGGGAAAGGAAAACAGAACAGGATGCTCTGTTTAAAGATCATGACAGTGACTTATTGAATTTCAGTTTCTTCAGTATATACTGTAATAGGCATTAAATAACCTATTGAATAATTCAGGATCAGAGATGATAAATCTTTGTTGCAAATTTGTATTATTTAGCAAATTCATCATGTGTTAAAACACAACAAATATGTTGAAATGTTCACTTTTGGTCACCACATAAAAATCTGAATTAACCTGTAGACTGTAAATTTAAACTATAGACTCTGATGATTATTCCATCAAAAAGTAACAACATTGTAAGAAAAAAATTCAGTCCAAGTGTGAGTAGAAATTAATAACTGATCTTCCACATGATCTTTAATACTAGAGAACATAAGTTTCAAACTCCCTTGGGCTAATGAGGGTAGGTTTTCATATCCAAAGAGGAATTTATCCTGTATTTATTCATTGTAGCATTTTTCATCAACATATTCTGACCCTTAATATTGTGATTATCCATTTTTGTTTTCAGAAAGATTGTTAAAACTTTCCTACAATATAGACAAAACTGTTCTAATCTGAACAGAATCAGATGGCTTCTGGCACCTCTGTTTCCATGCACGTGGATATAGACCTATGTTCTCCATTCCTTCCCTGAAGTTTCTATACCCTGTGCCATGAACAGAGCTTGCTCTTCTCTATTTCCCCTTCCCTCTATTTTTTCAGATGGAATTTCTTACTGGTGCAATTTTTGCTGAATTCAACAAGTTGAGATTATATTTCTGTTGAAATAAGTGCATACATTTTTTTTTTTTTCTAAACGGCCTCTAATTAAGATCAATTTTCATTAATTTTGTGCAGTACAGACTAGTATTATTTAATTTTTCTTTCTGAAAATGTAGTTTTTCAATGAGGGCTGAAATCTACATTTTTTTTTAATATAGAGAATTCCATGTGAAATTTTCCTGTTTTGAAATGGTTGTTATACTTATCTGGATGAAGTTACACTCTCCTCTGGAGAGATGATTACCTTTTCTGCCATCAGCTGCCATGAATTCAGAATCACTAAACACAGCAGATGATGGTAAATAAATTATTTGTGGATTTTGAAAAACAAGGGATTATTTCCTTCAGCTGAGGCTCAAAGGAAGAGAATCACAGCCAGTGACAAAAGAAAAAAAAAAAAGCTTTTATAACTACCTCTACAGAGAAGTAACTCTTCAAACACAGTCAAGAGGAAAGATTTCAGCAAGTTTTGTCTAGCTAAGAGCTTTTGGTGTATTTGGAAAAAATGTTCCAATACAAAAAATTACACTTCTTAAAGATTCCATTTTAACTCCTTTAATTAATATATTTAATTTACAAAGAAACACAACAAAAACCATCAAAACCTCAAACTGAATAAACAAACAAAGAATTCATTTTTAAGAGCTCAATATAGGGATAGAAATTTGTATCATAAATCATAAACTGTGTTTTGACTGTATTCTGTACAATAAACTGATTGAGTGTCTTACTAATGTGTGAAGCTCATCACAGCTTAAGCCATGGAACACCAAAGCAAAATTCCTGAAGATGATAAATCAAATTGAAAAATATCTTTAAAGGATCCATTTCTCTAGCACTGAAGGGTGGTAATTTTTAAGAAGGAAAACAATAGGGGCTGAATGAGAACTGAACATTTGGACAGGAAATTATAATTTATTTGGGTGTGCAAGCAGAACTGCAACAATCTCTCTTGTTTTTCAGACAGTAGGTTACTCATGTGTAAATCTGCCTTATGTATTTTTGAATCTAGCAAATTCATAGCACATTTGTAAAAGTTTAGCAACTAAGCAACTAAGACTCATGCCCAAGGTCTCATTCGAAAGAGAATTGCTATGTCCGTTAGAATCAGACAAAGATGTTTAACCAGATGTGATTTAAGGAGATGAGTGTTTATTGCTGAATCAACAATGATGATTCTTTGACACTTGGGTCTTCTGAAGAGGTTTCATATTTGAGCACTAAACTAGTATCATATAGCTTAAGGGTTTTGACAGTTTTCCTGCAAAACACAATATGCCCACAGAATACCTGCACCTCTCATACTATCCTACAACCTTTCTTTCTAAAAGACAATTGTTTTTCTCTCCCTCTGCTTCCCCTTTCAGGTCATGTGGAACTTGTTAAGATCCATCACTGATATAGTATCGCAAACCACACTGTCTGCTCAGGTAAACACATTCATAAATGGAACTTTAAAAATACAGTGCCAGTTTTTTCCACATATTTCAGAGAATTCCTTGGAAAGGAAGTATACAGACCTGAACTGAAGAAAATTTATTTTTGTAATATAAAAAATAAGTTGTAAGGAAGCTGTTAGGAATGATTTTATAATCATCCTTGAGGCAGAAACCATTTAGAGCAAAACTGGTAGCATGCAGGCTTCATAAAAACTCAAGAAAGCATAAAGAACATTTATGATTTTTGCAGCAAAAGTCCAGTTTACATTGAGTTAAAGCATGATGGAATTACCAAATGTGCACACTAGTTGAGTGGGTCAGAACAGGATCAGTGTCACACCTTTAGGTATGTCAGATGTAATGTGTACTAATGTATTATTTAAAGAATTTTAATGAAAACTGAATCAGATGAAGTGAACTGTTTCTAATCTGATTTTCACTGTAGCAGGTTTAGCCCTACTCTGAGATAATAAAGCCAATAAAATATTAAGAAAAATAAATAAGCAATGATCAGCAGAGTGTAAAAACTTCAATCTGCAGGACTGAGAATCAAGCCATAACTTTCTGTTAGTTGATTCCAGCTTGCCAAAACACTTGCACTTTCAAGACAAATTAGCCATTGATAAAAACCAGCTACTTTTCTCCACCAAGAACTGACAAGAATTACAACCTCTAGTTAGGATTTCTCAAGCGGAATATACATTATTACTTTCTTCTCACCATCAAATACTCCTGCAAAACTGGCACTTCTCATCTGTAATTAACAAGCAGAACACAAGGTAAAATGCCACAACTATCAGTGGTGCAAATAATGATGTGAAATTGTTTTCACAGGCTCCAGGTCCTTTGAGAGGAATAAAAAGGTTCCACTATAAAACCCTCTCCAGACCATTTCAGAATCTAATCCTGCTTCTCTCCTACAACACAATCCTCTGGGGCACTGGAAGATCATGAATTAATAACATTGATTTCTTTTTGCAGTAGCCAGCTGATTCAGAAAACTGCATAAATCAAAATCAGTTTTTTTCGATGGTCTGTTAGTAGTTCCACAGACATTTCAAGCAAGTTGCTGTGAAGAAAAAATAGCCTCAAGAATGCAACTACATTATGCAGGAACTAATAAACTGGCATCTACAAAATAAAAATATGTTTGCAACCTGGAGTTATCATTTGTCTTCTTTCAGCCAAGATAAAGGAATATTTTGACTTTACATGACCTAGTGACTTCACAGACTGAGCGGTCTAGAAAGATTTTGCTGGAACTGATCACTGACCTTGACTGGTGAATGGCATCATTCCTTGGAACATTTCATTTACCAGTGCTAAATTTTGAAACCTTTCTTGCTGGAGTCAGTAAAGATGAGGAAAGAGTGAATGGTATAGGTACCTCCAACTATTAATGCCTTTTCTAGTCTTAGGAAGTATATTCAGAGTGCTTCTAAATCATGAAGGAAACAAAATCTCTCAGTTTCCCAAGGGCTCCAGTTTATATTTTACACTAATTAATCACAGTTTTTCTTAGACCTTTCCTTTTTATCTGTTATGCTGGCTTGTCATATTTCAGCATCTTCTCCCATCAGCCCCAGAGAAGCTGATCCAACCTTCATGTTTTAGCAGTACGCTCTTGAAGCTGGTAACATGACTTCCAATTATTTTTATGCAAATGTATATGAAAACAACCCATGTCTATCTTACCTCTCACTAATTAGATTCTAAGTTTTTAAAAGAATTTTCAGCTCTTAAAATTTTCCAACTTGCTTGAGAAAGTATTATTTCTGTAACATTGCTCTTCTTCAAGCACTGCAGCTAGGTCTTTCTAATAGTTTCCAGATAATTCCTCCTTGACATATTTCTGCTATATGATATCTCTTTCCCTCTGGGCTTTTTAAGGAAAAATATTCTCCACAAGAAGCTCAGGAAGACATTTACTGCATAGCTGCAACTGCCAAAAAATTACTATTCTTATTATATTGCTTCTTCTACAGAAAGGGTATGGCACTTCTTTCTATAAACTCAGACATGCCAGTTAAAACTTGAACATCCAACTTCATTTTTACTTTATTATTTCATTTCTGTTTTATTGTCCTTGGGTCCCAAGTTAAGTTTGACCTTGCTCTACATATTTATGGATGCACAGTATAGGCAGTGCCATGAATCCTGAATGACTATGTAAAAAAAAAATCTCATTAATGTTTCAAAACAATGACAGAAATTGTTTAACATTATATCTGTCTTATCCATAGCTTCCAAGAATATTTAGAATATTCTTGTCACAGAAAAGACAAGGAGGTGACTCAAGGCATCCAGGATAGCTTTACTAAGGACAAATAATATCTGACCAATTGGGTGGCCTTCTGTGGCAGAGTGATAGCAACAGCTGACAAGGGAAGACTGACAGATGCCATCTATTTAGACTTCTGTAAGGTCTTTCAGACAATCCTTATCTCCAAATTGGAGAGGTGTGGATTTGATGCATGGACTGTTTAGTGGGAAGGGACAAGCTAGATAGAGGCTGCCAGAGCCTATGGGTGACCTGGGTGACCACAGCAAGGGTTGTGGTCCATGGCTCTGTGTCCAGGTGGAGGCTGGTGAGCTGCAGTGTCCCTCAGGGCTCTGTCCTGGGACCTGTGCACTACAGTGCCCTCATCAGTGACACAACAGTGAGAACTGGGAACCTCAAGAGGTTCAACAAGGCCAAGTGCAAGGTGCTGCACCTGGGTCAGGGTAATTGCAGCCTGGGAGAAGAACTGCATGCGAACAGACCAGTGGAGAAGGACTTGGGGGCTCTCATGGATGGAACGCTGGACATGAACCAACAGTGTGGTCACAGCCCAGAAGGGCAGCTGCATCCTAGGCTGCATCAAAAGAGGAAAAGTGGAGTGCCCAGAAGGTCAAGGGAGGGGATTGTCCTCCTCCCTGCTGCCCTCAGGATTACTGCATCCAGGTCTGGGGTCCTCAGAGCAAGAAGGACATGACCTATTAGAGTGGATCCAGAGGAGGCCACAAAGATGACCAGAGAATGCTTCCCCTACGAAGACAGGCTGAGAGAGTTGAGGTTGTTCAGCCTGGAGAAGAAAAAGCTTTGGAGAGACCTCACTGTGGCCTTCCTGTACATTAAGGGGGCCTATAAAAAGGAAGGAAGGGTCTTTTTATATGGTCAAATAGTGACAAGGACAAGGGGCAGTGGTTCTAAACTGAAAGAGGGCAGGATTAGATTCGATGGTAGGAAGAAATTCCTCACTCAGAGGATGGTGAAGCACTAAAACAGGTTGCCCAGTGAGGATGTGCATACCCCATCCCTGGAAGTGTTTAAGGCCAGGTTGGACCTGGCTCTGAGAAACCTGGCCTAGTGAATAGCATTCCTGCCCATGCCAGTGGGGTTGGAATGAAATGATCTTTAAGGTCCCCTCCAACCTTAACCATTGTATGATCTTGTGATTTCCAGGCTACATATCCATTTGCACACAGAATTTCAACAGCTAGAGTCCAGCTTCAGAAAGCTATTTTCTGAAATATGCCATCTTATCTGTATGCCTTGAAGAGGCACTGTACATGTGTACTTGGACCAAAATCACCTGAAAATAAGTCACACATCCTATGTGATAAGCAGCTTGGGTTCTGATAATTGAGAAAGGAAAAAACCACTGAAGGGCTATCAGTATGTACTAATGAAAACTAAAATTAATTACCCAACATTTTATTGATTTCAGAAACTAAATCTATTCCACTAAGATGTAAATATTAAATTATGTTCAGGAATGCAGAAATAAATTTTTCCAGTTCCTGAGAAATTATATGGAAGTGTCCAGTTTTGTTGCCATTATCAAGTACTAAAACTTACTGCAAAATGAAAAATCCACGAAGGTAAATTTAGGTTTTGCTTAACAAAACAGTGAGGTTTAGCAATGAAGACAGAGCAATGACTCTGGAGCTTGTTAAGAAATGTAATTGTGAGCAATTCATCAGGCCACCAATTTACCCAACACTCAGCAATAGCAACTCAGCATGACCAGTGAGCAAAGATAAGAAATATCTTAGAATATTTCAAAATATACAAATATGGCAAAGAAAAGACTTCAACCCAATTAAGAAAAAAGATTATTGTCTTCAATTATACACTGAACTCTGAAATCCAGTGCTGTCCTATACCTATGACATGGAACACTCATTAATTTTAATTAATGGTCCAAAAGAGTGAGCAGCTATCAAACACAACACTGTTAGTGTGTTCTGGCACTCATTCTCCAGCACAGACTGAAAAACTTTCTTAGAACATACTGTGCAAATGGGAAAGAAAGAACAGGATGCAGCTCAAAAAAATGGCCATATGGAGGTCGGGCAGCAGTTTTCTGGGACATACATCCTTGTTTGAGCTCCCAGAGAAAAGCACAGCACAGTACTGCTCAAGCACAGGAATGAGGTCAGAAAGTGAGCAGGACAGGTCAGTGGGGGACAAGACCACTGAAAACCTCTGAAACACTCTGAACCATTTCCAGGAAGGTGCAAAAGAGTGTGTGCATGATAACTCAGTTGCATGGAATGTGAGAAATGTAGCCTCTGAGTGAGGGAAACTTATCTATGAAAAGCTCTTATCTATGAAAGGGCCCTGGGCACCTTGTCAGGCAGATTGATGCTTGTCCCAGGCCCGGTGATATCCTTTACTCTGTCTCTATCATCCCCCTTTAAAAAAAATATTTTATTTCTATTACTAGTAGAAGATAAAGGACTAACTTATTCTAATTTCCATTATGTGTATAATTTACTAATAAAATTTTCTAAGATTTTTTTTGACCCTTTGACATTTGTCTGACATTTGAATGCCCGACCATGGGCATTCACGAATCTTGAGTGCTCCCTTTCTCTCAGGAGTGGAACCCCACAGACATGTAGATTAGAACAGCATTTAACTTCATATCTGCTACTCTCCATCTTTCACACTATATGAAACAATACCAGACCATATTCTTATGACACTCCTCACATTTTACCTGAAAATAATTAAGTTATTGTCAGAAAGGAGGAAAACCAGCAGGGCAGATATGATATTTCTTAACAGACACCTCCACTTTTAAATGCAATGCTGAGTTGTACTTACTGAAGTCTGAAAGAAGAATGAAATGTGATGCATCATCAGGTTAAACCCTTGGCTGTACCAAGGCTCTGCCTCATGAGGAGTGATACTGCTCTATCTCAAGAAAGACAGAGGCACATCAATGAGTTTCACTGACTGCAAATATTACCAGTCAATACCTTCTTGCTGCAAAGGTGTCAGAAAGCACAAATTATATTGGAATAGTTAAAAGAATGGAAAGCATTTTATAGGATATGCTACAGCTAGACTAAAAATAATAATAATTAAAAAAAAACTCTAACAAAAGACTCTGCTAAATCTAGCAAAAAACCCCAACAACTACAAGGGAAGGTAAATTACTGTCCTACTTCTCTAATCTCTAGCCTCATGTACTTTATTAGCAGTCAAATTGGCCAGGTGTCTCAACCCCTCAGTGTCAGTACCATCCCCTATAGGAGGCAACAGCAGCTCAGGACAATGTGTAGTACAGAATGGGTAGCCATGGTTCGGTTGCTTCTCTTCACAGCTCAGTACCTTAATACAAATCCACCTGGCTCACACTAAAATGCCAAACTGGGTGATGAGATGCAGGCATATATTCCTTCATCCAACACAGAAGTGGAACAGACAGCTTGAACAGGCACTGCCAGCATTATCTGTCAGAGCTCTGAACGAATTCATCTAGAACTGGAAATTTATACCAGACAAGGGCAAGTTTATGTGACACCTTTCTTTTTGAACTCTATGTGTGTATCTAATTGGGAAAACAAATGTGACAGATACCTTAAATAGCCAAATAATGCTTATGCAAGTGCATTTGGCTACAGTTTGCCTTAGAAATGTTAAATTCTCACTTTCTGCATGCTTTTTGCAGCTATACATACAAATTTGACATGTCAGACTATGTTTCTCTGGTCCTTCTTGTGGTAGTTTTTTGCACCATTATGCTATATGTGATGCTACAGGATTCTTTTTCAAAAATCTCTTTCAAGGTCATTTTTAAACAATGGACTCTGATGATCAGATTTGTTCATAAAATTTGATCCTGTACATACTCATTTTAATGCTCATAAACAATTTTTGCAGCTCCTCTATTGATTATTAAGCGCAATTCTTTTTTTTGTTGTTGTTTTTTTAAATAGTTGTCCAATCAGCAAGGTAGTACTTCAAAACTGAATCAAATATTACTGAGATGAGTTGCCTCCAATGTCTTGTATTGAGCATATGACCTGCTAAGACATTGATTCCCTCACAACACCAAGAATTATCTTTTTTAACTTGAGTGGTGTGAAAGTTACATAGCTAGACCAAGCCAATAAATCACCTATGTTGGACAGTCAAATAGGCAGAAAAGTATATCCAGAGAAGGATTTAGAATCATAGAATGACCTGGGTTGGACCTTAAAGAACTTCTGGTTCCAATCCTCCTGCCATGGGCTGGGACCTTTCACAAGCCCAGGTGCTCAGAGCTCCATCCAGCCTGGCCTTGGATATTTTCAGGGGTGGGATATCCACAGATTCTCGGTTTCAGGGACTCACCACTCTGAGAGTGAAGAATTTTTTCTTAATATCTAATCTACATATACTCTATTGAGGATTGAGGCCAGTCCCCCTTATCCTGTCACATACTCAGCATCCCCATCTCCACAGGAGGCTCTGCATGTGGCAGACCCTCACTTTTCAGAGTTTGCAAAACCCACACTGCCTCTGAGGGACTGGGGTGTGCATGCCCTGTGTGTGGGTGTGCATAAATAAGCTATAGAAAGTTCCTTGGATATTTTTAAGTGCTTATCAACATTCTGCAGTGTCTGATATTGTGGTTTATCAGTCTCATTGCTGATACTGATCCTGAATTCTGACTTCA
The DNA here is from genome assembly GCA_030060385.1 of Muscicapa striata striata. Classification (NCBI taxonomy): domain Eukaryota; kingdom Metazoa; phylum Chordata; class Aves; order Passeriformes; family Muscicapidae; genus Muscicapa; species Muscicapa striata. The sequence continues at coordinate 1,086,939 of JAREIS010000133.1, read as the reverse complement.
ATTATTGTCACTCTTCATTAATAAATCAATAATTGTACACCATTAATAAATCAATAAATACTTTTATCCCAATTTAAACCTCATCAATTGGGCAGCTTTCCTCTGTGAAAAAAATACCTGTAAAAAATTGAAGATAGAAAAAGAACTTCCAGTATAACCTGCATCTAGCTTCTTATAATACATAATTCTGAATATGCACAGATTGTTGTGCTTATGCATTTAGGAAAATCCACAAGTCAAAATGAAAGTATGTGCTAATTTTACACACCATTTGGAGCTAGAAAGGGGTTGAAAGCAAGCAATCTGAATTACTGTCTAAGAAAACTTAAAGTTTGCCTAAATTGAGAAAATAGGTGGAGACAGAAAAAATTGCAAATGTTGACATCTGAAAAATTATTAATATTGTACTCTGGCAAACTTGTTCCCCGCTGAGTCAAACACAGATGAAAGCACTTAATGGGAGAAAATCTTTGAAGCATTCAGGTGTCTAAAACCAGATGCAAAGGTTCACAGTGATGTTCTCAGTAGAATAAAGGAGAGCCCTCCCTTTTTCAGAGACTGACTTTTCAGACAGAACTAATTGGTTATTATATAAGATTTCTGTTCTCTGAAAATAATCAAGCCACATTAGATTTTTTTCTTGAAAAAGAACTGTAGTAAAACTAGAGAGAATCAGGCAAACATAATCCTATTTGCCAGTAGCTATGGTGACTGCTTGTAGGAAAAGGTAAATGTTCTCAGATGAAAGAAAAAACCCTCACTGTCGCTTCTGTAGGATAAAACTAAGCAAAACAAAACCATTTAATTTTTTAATATATATTTCTTTACCCAAGTAAGCAGACTGGGAAGGAAATTAGCTTCCTATAGTTCAACGCTTTAATTGGAAAATTACTCTAGAAAGAGTGTTTTAATACTTCTGGAATGCTGTCATTATACCATCTCTCTGTGCCAAAGACCACTGTAATAGCTGAAAGCTGTGTAATAATTAACTCCTTCCAGAAAGCAGGAAGATAGCAAGGAGGGAAAATGTTAATAATTCATGAAAAAATCAGGATTATTGACACACTATCATTATAAATAATTGAATCAAGTAAGTCTCCTCTCTGTAACATATCCTTGAGGTGCTGGATATCTTGTACATATTGATGTGGCTCTGGGACATAATATTGATTTAATCATCACTATTAAATTATTCAGTCAGATTAGGAAAACAGGCCAATTTTATACTTTTCTATGTGTTCATTCTTAAATAGGGAGGCCTGAAAATGTTTATTTGCAATTGCCCTCTTTTCACTGCACTTATTCAGAAGCGATTTTGAGCTGGAGCACAAGAATGCTGGATTGCTTAATCGTGAGCTAGTATGTATTCAGCTAACAGTGGGCTCTGAGGAGCACATCAAAGCATTGTACTTCAGTACCTTAAATATATGTTAATGCCTAAAATATTGGGAAAAAAAAGTGACAAACTTTATATTAGTTTACAGCTTACAGCCTATCCCTGCTGCTGTTCATCAGGCCTGCATGGATCCTTTAGCCACTCTATAGTAAGGGCTGCAGTGTCATCTCATGATGAAAAGACTTTTCCAAAGGACAAATTCTCAGACTTCTCAGCAACCCATACATTTAACTATGACTGCCATCACTAGAGGTAGAACAGGTTTTGCCCTTTACTTTGTTCCAGAAGTGGGAGGCAAGTGGGTTTCTCTTTTTCCTGTTTTCACTTTACGTTGAGTGACACCACAGCAATTTCTGTCCTGCAGGGAATTAATTTAGCAGTCAAATCGTACTTTATTGCTCTGTTTTCCTTCTCTTGTTGTACCACTCTGTCTCTCACCTTCTAGCTGGTTATAGTTCTCTGAAAGGAATAATTAAAGTTGGGCAAATTTTTAATCAACATGACTGCAGTGATTTTGGTGGTATCCCCCTCTACCCAAACTATTTACCTTCTATCCATAAAAACCATTTTAAAAGTTCAAGACATTTTCATGCATGATTCTGACTGCAGGTTCTTCATTGATTTCTGAGGAGGATCAAGCCAAGTATGGCAATGCATAAAGCACCTTTAGAGCTTTTACTAGGTTCTAATTGAGACACTCTTTCAGACTTGTCTCCTGCTGTTTTCTGTTCAGTTCTATAATACAGATCAATATGATCCAAAGTTATTCTGGGTGAAAAAAAATTGTTGAATGTATCCAGCTGTGGGACTTGATTAGATTTTCTTTTTGGTAGTATAAATCAGGGTAACTCCACATTAAGGCAAGGAAATCTCAGTACTCTCAAATGGTGCAATATCAGATGTAAAACCAGAACCAAATTCCATTTTTCTACTTTTTCCACTGGCAGTGCTACATCCCAATTCTGCATCAGAAGATTAAATTATTTTATATGTAAACACAGAATTGTACAATTACTAATTATTAATGAATAGAATATTCAGATGGAGAGGAATATGCTCTTAACCTCCGATGTCAGGAAAGATAATTGGAGATGCTCCCTGGAAGAATATCAGCCTCTGTGACTCAGATATCAGTGCATAATTCTTGTTAAAATAAAGGTAATTTTCTCAAGAAATGCTGTTTGCAGGCATAAGTTAGCTCAAACAAAAGGAAGGCTGGAGGATGAAGCATGGCTGAAATATGTTGATTTTATTTTTTTTAATAGCATAATGTGTTCCTGCAGTTTATTCTTATGCTCATTCTGTTTTCAGAAATGAAAAGCAGGTGTCAAGCTTAATTTCAATATTATAAATGCAAGATAAAAAACTCTGTTTTCTGCACTGGAAGTGAAAATAAAGTAGCAGTTCTGTGCAGGCTCTTTCCTATGTGCTTACACACCTCACTATAAAAGGATACTTCCATGAACACAGCATTTCTCCTAAAGTACATAATTTGCTAAATCTCACTGGGACTATCTGCATAAGAAATCCTTTATGGAGTGAAGTAGCCTGATTGGTCCACATAGAGCACTCTTCTTCATTGTTGCATTGAAAGTGAAATGAAATCAGGAGAGCACAGGGAAAAAGCCCTCAGATACGACAGCAGCAGTGAAAAAAGAGGATAAACTCGAATGGAAACAAACAACAACTTCCCATCCTTCCCATGCACACAGAGTTTGTCATGCCAATATTTACTAGGTTAAGCAGAACAGAACAATGTTTAGATGGAAGCAACCCTGTATTTTCCTTATTGAAAAAAATACTAAAATAAAGCTCAGAACAAAAAAGGTTTGAGCAGTAGCAGAAAATGACACACAACTGCTGGGCATTATTATTCCTGTTCTCCTGAGGTCTTAATCTAGTGTGCCTTTTTTGTTTTTCTTTTTAACAACTGGAGATATATAAATGCAAGGGGAGGAGGGGCAGAAGTTATAGGTGGCAACCTTCTAAGCATCTTAAAATATTTTCAACACAGAAATCACAGAAATCACTGCGACTAAATATACCCTAGGAGTACAATGTTTCTCTCTCCTCTTTTTTTTTTTTTTTTTTTTTTTTCCTGGCAAATCTCAGAGCGTTTCAAATGCTCACTGACACAAGGTTTGTCAGAAGCTGAGTTTTTTTTGTCATCTCTATGAAATTTATTTCTGCAAGCTACTGCCAGTAGGAAGACGCTTTTATGAGAAGCAAAATGCTACTGCGGGATTTACTTTCTCTATACCCCTAGTTTTATTTAAATGTCATAAAGAGCAGGCAAAACCCAATTACTACCAGCTCTGCAGAGTCCTCCTTCAGCTCACTTCTGTGATGTACTGCTTTGTGTCCGGAGGGGCTTTAGTGCCAGGTCCATTTCTCCGGCAGGGAACTAGTGGCTCTCCAGCTGTAGGTGGCAGCAGCCCCCAGCTCTTCTCTCTCAAATTCTGGTGGAAGCCTAAAACCAGCCTGGAGACACAGAGCAGTGTTTTACTCAAGAGCCAGCAGAACAAAATATGGATAATAAGGATTTTTCACAGCCAAGGATTGCAGGATTTTCCTGGCAAAGAAAAGCAGTTTCTGAAGCATTCATTTACTTAAGATTTTGTTTTCTGATTTGTTTGTTAGGTTGGTTTCTTTTTAGTTTTGTTCTGGTTTTTTTTTTTTTTTTTTTTGGGGGTTTGTTTTGTTTTTGTTTTTTGTTTTTTGTTTTTTGTTTTTTGTTTTTTTGTGGGGTTTTTTTGTGGTTTTTTTTTTTTTTTGGTTTTTTTTGAGAAAAGCATTATTTTGCATACACAGGCTCTTGGACAGTGTATAACTGTATAATCAAATGTCTCCAGAGCATAAAGATGAGACTTGGCTCAGGTTGCAGTGTTGCAGTGTTCTGGTCTAACAAAAGCTAATTGCATGTGTACCTGGCTTTGCAGTGTAACTTGATAGAATACATATGCAATCAGTGTCAAGGATATGAGAAATACATGTATATTGCCCAAATTACTAAAAACATATATTATCAAGGCTAGCTTACAGAAAACGCTTGTCAATTTAAACATCCAGGAATTAGGAACTGCCCAATTCATACTAAAAAACGCCAAAATCAATATATATGCATGTATACCAGTTTGCCTATGAATACACTTTATAAATATATTTTCTCCTATATACATAATTTAAAGATATAATAATATCCAACTAGTTTTGCTACTACTCAAATATTTACCCATACAAATTGATCCAAACTGAGATTTAACTATCTTAGTTGGCAGACAAAAAAAAAAGATGCATTCATTTCAATTACCATTTTTTACTTAACCTGCTATTCTGCACCTAGCAAGATTAGTTCCTAACCACAACTGCCATTTTGTTCATGTTAGATCACAGCATTTTACCATCAAAGTACAGAACAAATAATTTTAAAACTAAGTGTTATAACTCCACATCTGCTTTTAAATAATCATCCTAGCTTTAAAAACCTTCCTGAACACAAACAAGCAACTGTCCATAAATAAAAAGTGCCCAGATATTGAATCCTTCTCCATCTCAGTATTGACTCTTGCCTTGCAGTCGTGTCTGTGTAAAACATGCTCTGCTACAGATGGAATTCACTTGTCCTTGCTACTAAGTGAAACACAGCAGGAACCAGAGAGCATTTGCTGAAGCTGAAAACCCATGTTAGAATTCAGTCTTGAATTTTGAGCTGGCATAACCACCTTATAAATTCGGATGCTGAGTCTCAACACTTGTAAAACTAGTGAAATAAACTCCTGATTGCTTTGTCTTTTTCACTGCAGTTTAAGCATACATACTAAAGTTACATTTCAATGTTGAAAATGTTCTTCTGCTCAAAGAAGTTTAATGCCTAACAATTAAATAGATATCTGTGAAACAGTTTGTCTACGTCATTGTTCTTTAAAGCAGGGAAATAGTAAGTATACTCAAAGACTTTAGCAGTATTTTAAATATGAGTGGCTACTTTTAACTTACTGTGAAACCAAATGCATGTTTATATATTTCAATCTTGCTCTATCATCCCTGAAACAGTGACAAAGCAATGAGCTGTTTACTGTGTCCTGTGTCCCACTTCAACTGTGCTTCCATGGTTTAAGTGAACCTTAAGTAGGCAAATTTCACCCTGGGGAAGATGAGAGTAAAAGAATTGTACTGACTAAATCAGAAACCTAGAGAAAGCATCAGGAAAAGGAAATGGGTTGTAACTCTTTTTCTGTGTATTTTCCAAGCTGGGGAGTGATGAAATTTAGACCTTCTGCCTAATTTACAGGTTTCGTATTAATCATCAGGAGAGTGGTTTTTTTTTTTTTTTTTTTTTTTTTTTTTTTAAATACAATTTTTTTATTTTTTTGGATAATGTGAGAATAGGGTTGTATTAGGCATGACCTGAAGGGCAAAAAGAATTCATGAAGTTATCAGCTCTAAATGTATCCTAAAATTTGGAGTAAAACCACCTTATGGACTGTGTGCCTGAAGGAGCAGAATGGGAGATTCCAACCATTTGGCAAATTTTCATTTTAATTTCTCCATGAAATCTGCTTGAGGAAAAGCTAAAAAAAAATTTAAAAAGGTAATCACCTTTACAATACACAATTTATTTGTTAATGGCTCTTAACTGCAAATGATTTTCAGTTCAATTTACCCTAGGTTTTTCTAAACAGTTTGTTCTCTCCACTACATTAGTATTTTTTTCCAGGTAGTGACTCTGATCCATGTAACAATATCCTGAATACTAATGAATGTAAAGAAAAAAAATCTGGCTTGCATAAAATTATAACCTGATGAAAATGAGCTTAGTGTGAATTTTGGGATTTAAATCAATCTCTGAATATTTTGGTAAGATATGATGTCCATAATTAATCCCTGAAGGTATCCAGGAAAGTGCTTAAATCTGGGTTAATGAACTATCATGGTTCGTTTCCAACCTAGAAGTACAATGCACTATTTCTGGAAATGGTTTACAGAATGGAAAAATGGATGAATTATTGGGCAAATCTGACAACTGAAATAAAATCATGCTATAGTAACATATTATGTTCTACTGCCAAAAATAATAATTACTGGATATTATCCAGGCTACAGAGAGTAGTCTTCATGTTATATTTTAAGACTTGTGTTCAAAATGCTAACCATTTGTAAATTTGAACATCTCTGAATTGATGATGTACCCTTCTCTAGAATATTTCTGTGTATTTTCCTTTGTCTTTTCCTGACCCCATGATATGAATAATCCAGAAGGAAAAAAAAAAAAATAAAGTTGTGAATAGGAATTATGAGTTGGGGGCCAGTCTCATCTCACAGGTAGCAAGTTACAGTACAAGAGGAGATGGCCTTAAGCTGTGTCAGGAGAGGTTCAAGTTGGACATCAGGAAGAATTTCTTCACTGAAAGGATGGTTAAGCACTGGAGGAGACAGCCCAGGAAAGTGGTAGAGTCACCCCTGGCAGTGTTTAGGAAATAACTGGAGATGGCACTTAGTTCTATGATCTAGCTGACAAGCTGGAGATTGGCCAAATGTTGGACAAGATGATATTGGAGGTCTTTTCTGACCTTAATGATTCTATGATTCTAATTGCTAGGATTGTCACTGGGAAATATAGAAAAAAAAGTATTTTATTTACAGGACAGCACTCACACATCTTAAACAAATGCTGTTCATTTATATTTCCTTAATAGAATTAACTCCCAATGTACCCCGGTTCATGTGTCTTTTTTGGATTTTACCTTTTTTCTCAGTGCCTCATCTGTGCAACTGAGGTGAGATATGAAATTTTAAAAATCGCCTTTAGCACCTTCACCAACAATATGCTATAAAACCCAAAAGTATAATGAAGGCAGGATGATTTTGGAAAAAGGAGCAGTACATACAGCACAGCTATAGCCAGCTGCGCTGGTTACACGCGCGTGGGGACAGGGGATCCCAGCCCTCAGAGGGCCAGCACCAGGCCCGGGAAGAGGAGGGCTGTCCTCCCCTCTGGGCGCCTCCCCTGGGGCTATGGAGACCAATCAGAGACCTGGGTTGGTGATTGACAGCCCAGGAAACCAATTGGAAGGCTGTTTTGCTTTCACAAATCTAAGGGGGAAAGGGTTGGCTCTCTCTTTTGCCTTCCGGTCGGGGAGGTGAGCAGCTGCTCTGGGGTGCTCCGGGCTCCCGGCGTGGAGCCCAGCCCGGCTCCCTGCGCGGCCCGAGCCCGGGCAGGGGGGAGGGCCCGGCCCCGGGTGGAGCCCTGCACGGGGTGGACCTGGCCCAGCCCAGCCCGGGGCGGCCCCAGGCGGCCCGGCTCAGTGGGAGCCCGGCCCAGCCCGGTCCCGGCTGGGCTCGGCTCCGCTCCGCGGTTCCTGCTCGGCCCGGTTTTTTCCTTCTCCATGCAGCATGGCCGAGCGGGGGATGGGAGAGCTACCGAGGCTCTCCTTTCCCCCTGTTCTGAGAAGAGAGGCTCCAGCCAAGCACGCGGCAGAAGGAGGTCCAGCCGTCTCCATGTGGTCCCCTGGTGGCCACGTGTTTTTTCCTAGCCTGACTGCAGCCTGGCTCCTCACTTTCTGGATACAAGTTTAACTCTTAGTGCCTGGATAAGGCTAGTTTTTTTCCTGAGCTCCCCAAAACGAAAGGAATAAAGCAAGAAGAATTACAGAAGTCAGCGGAATGAAGACAAGGTACCTGATGGATGAGATTGAAAAAAGACGCCACTGATAAGTAGCTGAAAACCTTTTTTTGTGGGTTCTAGGGGATTGTGACTTCACTGAAATTCCTTTAAACTGTGGAATATGCTTGGGGAGGTTAGGTGCTTGAGATGAAGACTTTTTTTGCCTTGGGGAAATGAAGCTCTCTCTGTTTTGGGACTGGAATATTGAACAGAGACATTTGATGGAGAATGAGATAAAGAGACTTCTGTGTTTTCAGCAGCCTGCCTTTAAAATGGTACCTCGTGTTTCAGCAACCCATAACACAGCTCTGGAAGGACTGTGAGAATGGGAGGAAAAAAAAATCAATTTGTAGATTCCCGGGCGGATGCAAGTTATGAGAGTGAGACACTCCTAAGCCTAAACTTAAAAAAGGACTTTTTATCTCTGGAGTAAACTGAAATGATTGTTTGAGTAGATAACTGACTGAAGTATTCTCTATGTCGCTGCTATGAAGAAAGGGGGAGGAGGGAATAATCTAGAGATCTTATTCTCAATTGTTTTGTGTTATTAATAAATTTCTTCTTATACCCTTTTAAGTTTTAAGCCTGCTTTGTCTTTACTCCTAAATCCTATCCCCAAGAGAAATTAAATATATTAAAATTGGCAAACCTCAGTGTGGAAGGACAGGGAGACGTGCGGAAGATCTCGGGCTGTAACGGGCAGTTAGAAACCCATCCCCCTCTCCCTATCTGACCTCTGCTCTGTACCTGGACCACCCACCCGGACATGAGCTGCAGGAAATGACCACAGACCACCCTAATCTATATAAACCCTTGTGACCTTTCAATAAACGCCATTTTTGCTGTCCACCACATTGGTGTCCTGGAGCTAGTGGCCCGAGTGGCCCTGAGGTTGGGCTGCCGTGCTGGGTAATTGAACCAGGTCGCCCTGCAACAAGTGGTGCCGAAACCCGGGATATTGCCTCGGGTTCGGGATTCACCTGGGCCGAGACCCAGCGGCTGCACAGCTGGTCTAGTGCAGCGGGGAGACGTCCCGGACCAGCGAGAGCATGGAAGCTGTCGCGAAGGTCGTAAGTGAGGTCCACAGTCAGTGGAGTATTGATTGCAAGTTTAAAGATTTTATCCTTGCTATGCAGAGGCTGGTGAAACTGGGCGCAATAGACAGTCCGGTGGATGTTTTACGTCCAGGGATATGGGATAAATGTACACAAGTTCTGGCCGAGGAAACGATGTCCTCGGGCTCAGGAAAAACATTAAAAGCGTGGGGCAGAGTAGTCCAGGCTCTGCAGAAGGCGCGGACAGAGCAAGATGCCTGGAGAGCCGCGCGGACTTGTCTGTTAGCCGCGCCGCAGCTGGGAATCGGGGCCGCGACTCATACAGGGAGGGGATTGAACCGGCCGGACACGCGGGCTCGGGATCCCCCGCGACCCCTGGAACCGGACTCACCGCCGGAGGAGGAGAGCGCGTGCGGGGGTTTTGGCAGGGGCTGACAGAGGAGGCGCGGAACGCTGCTATAATATCAGAGTCCGATGCAGCCGATATTAAGGCACCCCCGCCATATGAATTTGAAAATGGCGCCGAGCCACGTGGTGAAGGGCAGAGCAAGGGCACAGAGGGCGGAGGCGGGGACGGCTCCGGCTCGCTGAACGGGGCATGCGCGGGTGAGCGGGGAGTAGGGGCGTCCCCGGAGACTGAGCTTAAAACTCATCAGAGAGCTCATATTACATCAGGCCCTTACAAGGCAAGAGCCTCCCCCAGCAGGAGGCGGGGAGAGCCCAGGGGGAGGGAAAGGCCCGACCCCTGCAAGACGAGCCGGCGGCGGAAAGTTCCCAGGACGGGAGCGGAGCCGGAGCGGAGCCGCCCCTCGGCACGGAGCGGCAGCCCAAGCCCGGGGAGGTGGCGGCAGCGGCAGTGGCAGCGGAGGAGGAAGAAACGCGCCCTGCCTCGCTGCCGTTCTTTCTCCTCTACCCCGGCCATGGAAGCGGCACCGCAGCTGCGCCGCCCTGGCTGTGGGGACCCTTGGCACCCTGCGGTGGGGCCGCGCTGCCCGTCCAGTAAAAGGAGGGGGGGGGCAGGAAGGAGATCGCAGCCAACCGTCGCTCTAGCCACAAAACACAGATGCAGGAATCTACCTTCTCCCTATCCGATTTCCTTGCCAAACCAACTCTTCCCGATCAATTTTTAAACGTGTTAAATGCTACCTTTATATCGCTAAACCAATCCAACCCGAACCTCACAGAATCATGCTGGTTATGCTATGATGCACAACCCCCTTTTTACGAAGGTGTAGCCGTCGATCTCCTATTCATCTTTTCAAAGTCAGACAATCCACGCCAATGCAGATGGGACACCCCCAGGAGTGGCATTACCCTAAGTCAGGTTACGGGCCAAGGCAAATGCTTTGGCAATGCAACCTTGGCAAAGCAGATGGGCGACGTCTGCAGAGAATTCATCAAACTAAAAGGGGGGAAGTTCCAGTGGGTGATCCCAGCTGCATCGGGAATGTGGGTGTGTCAACAATCCAGGGTAAGCCCATGTGTATCCCTTGACAAATTCGATCATTCTAACGACTTTTGTGTCCAAGTTCTAATCGTCCCCAGAATCCTGTATCGTGAGGACGAAGAATTGTACCACCAGTTCGAGGAACCAGACTGGCTCCAAAAACGAACAGTGGTAACGGGCATCACCATCGCGATGCTCCTCGGTCTAGGAGCTACCGGTGCTGCCACAGGCGTCTCGGCCCTCGCAACACAACATCAAGGACTGGCCCAACTGCAGATGACAGTCGACGAGGATTTGCACAGGATCGAGAAATCCATTTCCTCCCTAGAACTATCCCTTTCCTCACTCTCAGAGGTTGTCCTCCAAAACAGGCGAGGACTGGACCTTCTGTTCATGCAGCAAGGGGGCCTGTGTGCCGCCTTGAAAGAGGAATGCTGCTTTTATGTAAACCACTCCGAAGTTGTCAAAAACTCCATGGTCGAACTAAGATACAGACTAACTCTAAGAAAAATGGCCAGGGAAGCTCAACAGGGCTGGTTTGAGTCGTGGTTCAACCGGTCCCCAGGGCTCACCACCCTAATCTCTACCCTGATAGGCCCACTCACTATAATCTTACTAATACTAATCTTCGGGCCTTGCATAATAAACAAATTATCTCAATTCGTTAAAAAACGCCTAGAATCAGTTAACGTTATGTTCGTCGAACGCCGACAATTACTCTAAGGCGTGCATGTTATTAACACATTTATAATTTTGTACTAACTTTACTAACCCTCGAAATTTTATAATATCTGCATTTTATACTTTTATACAATTTTACTAATCATGAGGGGGGGGGAAATGTGGAAGGACAGGGAGACGTGCGGAAGATCTCGGGCTGTAACGGGCAGTTAGAAACCCATCCCCCTCTCCCTATCTGACCTCTGCTCTGTACCTGGACCACCCACCCGGACATGAGCCGCAGGAAATGACCACAGACCACCCTAATCTATATAAACCCTTGTGACCTTTCAATAAACGCCATTTTTGCTGTCCACCACATTGGTGTCCTGGAGCTAGTGGCCCGAGTGGCCCTGAGGTTGGGCTGCCGTGCTGGGTAATTGAACCAGGTCGCCCTGCAACACCTCAGTCACACCGTGACATCAGCATATAGTTTGTTTGAGTGCCTATGTATCCACATGTGTTTGTGTCTGTGTTTTCACACACATACTTATCTTACACTTCACAAATTCCTCCCGATTACAGCCAAGCTCATGACATAGTGACTAAATAATGAAACTTCACATCCTACAAATAGCTTCAAAGGCTGTTTAGAAATAAAAAAGTGATATCATGACCAGAGCTTCTGAAACTCAAGGCTTACACATCCCTCTGCAATCCTGAGAAAATTTGCTGGGGAATGGAGAAAGAGAACTCTAATGTAAGTAACAGTGATCAGTGATAATTGTGATCTAAGTTGATGACTAGTGCTGAACCAGAACAAGGGTGACCCATCCACGCTTCATTGCCATGAGGGTTCCTGAATGCTCCTCCCAGCAGAGCAAGCCTTGCTGCTGAACTTCTCCTCAATTCCCAGTGCTAGTTGTACTTGGCCAGAGGCTCAGATGGTCACAGGGCAGAGTTTTGACCTGAGCATTGCAGAGACCCACTACAAGATCATTTATGGAGGTGTCTTCTGTCTCCAGAGCAATGACTCACCGACGCACCCCAGCCACTGGTCTGGGCCAGCTTGCCAGTGGAGCCCTTACGACTGGCAGTTTCAATAACTATTTAAAACAAAACTTCTGGCTCTGAGTAACTGGTTTCCATCTGGACTATTCACCTTGGGTGATCACTCCCACTGGAATTTTTTAGAGCTTGATCTCATTTCTATTGCAACCTATTCAAATTATTCACAAGTGTGAAAACCTGCTAGCACATATGTGTTCTTTTTAGGTACACAGCAAAGTAAAGTATCCATTAAAGTACTCTACACGTTAACATATACTGAAGCGTTCTAGGTACAAACATGAGCAGGATGCCCAAAAACTCATATGACCATGGCATCATATATATGAAATATAAACTCCGTATTACCATCATGGTAATGACATCAGCTTTCATGGTGCAGTAAAGTAGTGATTTGTATTGTTCCACTCTACAACAATGCTAGATGTCTCCACTAACTATGAAGAAAATTAATGACCCAGGCCTTGTTCTGACCTTTTCTACTGTGAAGTAACCCAAGTGAGGTCCTGGTAAAGGACAAAAGGATTTTTGTGGTTCTAGGATCCTTTTACTTTCGTATTTCCAAAGATACAGATTTCAGAAAACCAGTCTTCAAAAGTGATTGTTTCATATGTGGTTTTTTTCCCTAGACAGTTTTTCCTGGAGAGGGATGTACTAATTTTCTAGCAGGTAATTCTTAAATCTCTGGATGCTCAGAGAATAAAATAACATATTGATCTTTTATGTTCCTCTTCACTTTAGAGTAATACACAACTTCAATAAGTCTTCCATAGTAAAAACAGAAAAAAAATTCCTTCTTCATAGCATGCAAGACTAATATATAATCTGATATAACTGGAGCCAGCTGTATGGAAGACTCTATAAGTACCTCGAGTATTGGCCCAATGCAATGGGCAGTGAGATAAAAGTGAGGTATTAGTGAGGTTACCTTTGTCTTTGAATAGTCAGCTGGATACTTACTGATCTTTTGGCAGAATGTCTCATCTATTTCTGGCTTTCTACTTCCTATAAGCTGTCTTTTAGCTGGGTTTGGCTACTTAAAAGACACCTAATCTAAATTCATTATATGCATACAAATAGAGCATGAAATTCTCACGACTGTTGTGGAACCATTATTTGTATTTGTCTTTTCAGATGATCACTAAGTTGGCTGGTTTTATTAAATCAAAAAAAGCATGGTTTCCCATTAAAAAAAAAATCCCATTTTTAATAATTCTATAAGGTAAATTTAAATAAGTACTTTCTGAGAAAGAAATAAAGTACAAAACCAAATCTGGTGTCATGATAATCTTCTATATCAAGATGATACTTCATATCCAGACTTCTCAAATTCTCAAATTCTGTTTGAATACCAAGCATGTTTCTTGAAGCTAACAAGATGCCAAAGGCAAAGAAAGTTTCTCCAAAGCATAATAAAAACCTGTTCTGTTATGTGACTTCTGATAAGCTTGTTTTCTTTCAATGATAAGCTCCCAAATAAAGTTTCAGAACAATGAAGTTCTAAACCATTCAACTGCCATCAACCACATTAGTGGTTCTCTGTTATGTAATTTTCAGTACTTGAAGTATAGAAATCTATAGCTAGTAAGTAGGTTTGTATGTTAGGTCAGCAGCAAAGGAAGAAATGTTCTGATGTGTATTATAGATACTGCAGATTATTTTGGAAAATCATTAGTGCAAGGACTATGACACACTAGTGATTTTTCATATATATACTACATGATACACCTTATAGCAAACAGTCTGAATTCTACTATTTGTCAGGATTCATAGTGAAATGAAATTCTTCCTAAGAATCTGCACACTACTTCTCCAGTTGGAGAAATTTGTATAAATAGTGTTTTGAATCTTTCTGTTTATTCTTAACCATCTCACTTTCCTTAGCAAAAGTATTCAATTAATTTTGCCGCTATGTTGTATTCTAAAGCTTCAAAATAGATACCCCTTCTGGAATTAAAGCAGTCGGAAATGCTGATTTGGTTGTGCTGTAATTCGCAGAAATAATGCTGCATAGAATTTCTATGTATTCAGTCAAAACATTCCAAGATGACTGGTATAATAATGGCATTTATTGCTATTGCAATACCTCCACTAAAATTTTAGCAATGGTAGCTTCTCTGATTTAAGTAAAATTCAATAGAGATGATATATAACATGATGTGTCAAAATTTTTGTGCAGAGCTTGCATATTATCTAAAGAGTCATTAATTTGAACCCTGATTCATTTCGGATTCTTGATTTTCTTACATGCACTGTTTTCAGTGTGCCCCTTTTCAAACTAATTGAATACTAAATCTGTGGCTCTGAGAACACAAAAAATTGATTTCCCCACAAACATTGTAATAGAATCACCACAATACTGCCCAAATTAGAAGAAGAATGCTTTGCTGTTTGAGTATTACTTTTTCTAACTTGCTTGTTTTGATTATTTTTCAATTGCCAGAATTTGTTATTACAACAATATTTCTAAGAAAAAATTTTCTCTGAAGCAAAAAAATTCTGAAGACATAACCTCATTTTAATCACTAGTAAAGAAGTTCCATATTTTAAAAATGTTTATTTAAAAAGAACAGTTCAATACTAGTATATCCAATAAAATTTATATTTTTATATTTTGCTATGTCCCCACATATTATCATAATAAAATTTCCTGATGTCTTACAGATGTTTTTTTTAAAACATCATCACTTAATGCTTTCAGATTAATGGAACATGGCTTTGATTTCTTTGTCAAATCTCTCCTCCATACTACTATAATATGAGGAATATAATGCCCAAGAAATTAAATATGATAAAATGGGAATCTGTTTCTGATGCCAAGAGTGAGACACACCTTGTTCAATTAATTCAATCTTGAAACGAATATTGTAACAATCTGTAGATTAGAACAATTTACTGTCTAATCTTCAAGGGCTAGAAGGCATCAAAATTTAGTTTTCAGTTCTGATTTAGGTAAAACAAATCTAGGAGAAATGCAGATTTTATTCAGAAAAAAATTGTGCAGACTTTTTATATAGGACTTAAGCCAAATGAATTCCTTCTACCAGAAAGGTCATTCTAGGTAAATGGATTCTCTATCTGTTAATACTTAGTGTTAAGAAAATTGGAAATTAAATTTTCTATTTTGCTTATTTGACTTTCTTGTGAGAATATGATTCAACAAACACACATCCAACAGGTTTTTTGGTCATTATGGAACCATCTTTCATTCTCCTCAAGTATGATTTTTATTCCTTGATAAGAATGGCATTATGTTTTCCAAAGATCATAAGGAATCTAAAAGGATGAACATGTTTCTTCCAGAAAAAGAAAACAGCTTGGAAATAAATTTAAATTAATTATTTTCTTCTCCAAAATCAAATTTGAAATAAGCAATAGAAAACAATAGATTCCCAAATGTCAATCTCTTTCACAAGTATGGAACACCCACTATAATATCTAATCTCATTAAAAGATCAGGAACCCAAAAAATCAAGTCTCCAAAGCACTCTTCCTAAATAATGGTGTGTGTAAGTGTGAATAATCATCAACATCATCATCAATCATTATCACCATCATCATAACAACACTAGTTTCTGGAGTTGTAAAATGTGAGCATCTTTGGTATTGAGAGATCTGCCTAAAAAGCACCCCTTTAAAAGGAAGGAAGTTATCTTCATACAAATCAGCACTGCATAAGTGCATTTGTTGCAAATTCTGAAAAGGTGTGAGAATAAACAACTCTCATCTGGAAATTTTCTTAATTTGAAAATCAACTGAGTTTAGATTAATCCCTTTGGTTAATCTTTCTGCAAAACCTGAATACCGTGGAACCTATAATGTTAGTTCTGAACTTACATGGATGTAAACTAGGATTTAGATTAGTAAAAAGCCCAACAAAGTGATGTTCTGGATTATATGTTGGCCTGAGTCTCAGTCTAGAAAACACATCTATAAAAATTTTTGATAAATGATCAGTTCTGATATTTCTGACTAGCTGGTACCTTTCTTACCAGAAACACCTACATCTAAAGCAGTGAGAGAAAATCGATTAGCAATTCTAAAACTTTGGCCTGCAATACTCTTGCTAGTTGTGGAGAAATGCTTCAGTGTTCCTTAGTTTGAAAATGGACACTTGCTCATTGTAGGGTAAAAATTCTATCTTTAGGTTAAGAAATACACAAATCACATTTTGTAATCTGGAAGCAGACTGCAACTCCATGCTAAAATGTGGGAAAATAATTAATAAAGGCATACAAGTCTACTTTTAGTTTAATACCTTCAGCTGAAACCTGCCATAACACGCAGTTTTGGCTTATGGGCACAAGCAAGCATGAATGCATTTTTTTTTGGCATATGACTGGGAAAGAATCACCAGGATTAGCTTTGAAAGGAAAAATGAGATGCAAAAAATGTTGAAAAGAACATTTAGTTTTTCCAAGCTTAAGCTCTTTCAATTTTCCCCAAAAATTCACATTTGTAATTACTCTTTCTTCTGTTTAAGTAATATTCAGGATATATACTAAAAGCACACCACAAAATTTGTTAATTCATCTGGTCTCCTCACATCTACATCATAAGACAGTCTGTCACTTAACCAAGTTCAACCATAAAATTATCTTGGATTTACAAGCTAATGTAACCTCATTCTCTGTTGGTTTTTTTTTTTCCTTAAAGACATTCAAAATGTTATCAGGTGAACTTTAGAAAAGAGTTTGGATAGAAATTTTCATTTCGTGATCTGTTCTCAAAAGCTTAAGGGGAATTGCATGATTTCTGAGAATGCAGAAAACAGTTTCTGATGTATGTATTTAAATATTTTTCTATTTATAGCTAAAAAGGTACTATTCAAATGAGACCTACGTGTCTGGGAAGGTATCTCTTACATTGTCAGGAGATGAGAATTGAGAATTTAAATTCCTCATATATTTTTGTTGATTAAAGCATACATGGCAGTCGAAATCTGAAGATAAGTGTCTCTCTATTGAAATTTATTGCTAATTGAGTTTGATTTTTCAGTCTTGGTTAATTGATTAACATTAATGGACCCATCTGCTGCATCAATACATGGGGAATAACAACAGTAAGAATAATCACTATGAGAATAGTATGAGACACTGCAAACATAATTGTTTGTGGGAGCAATTAACTTCGAGATTGTACTCTACACTATAAAAGCTAAGCTTGTGTATGTTTACATTTTTTGAGTCTTTATACAATTTAAAACAAATGCATTAATCAACTGCTACTAGCTTAGTGGCTGACATAATTGTCAAATCATTGGTGAGGTAATTTGGTGAGTTTATTTCCCACACACAGATGTGTCTTCTTAATTAACACTAAGCTTGGTTTGCAACATCTGGCTCATATGATCAGGGGGCCACAGAGAATATTAAGAGCTTCATAGGTTAATCTTTCCATGCCCATTTCAAACACATCCAAATCCAATGAGCTTTGAATTCTGCAGAACTATGTGGCATCACACCCTTAAATTTACTGAATAGTTTTCATTTTTCCCCTTCTGAAATTTACCAGTCTCTGGAATTCCATGTTAGTATAAATTTAAAGTGCTAGAGAACTTGATAATTTGCTTTTTAAAGGAGTCGAGCATTTACATCAGAGACTATTTCATTTTTTAATCTAATACACAATGACTATGTAAAGAACTAAAAATTTAGATTTCTATTGAAGCATTCATCGGATGCAACATAGGTTTAAATACTCTTGAAACCAATGGTTTTTGTTCTATTGCGCAGACTTTGGCTGGGATGAAGTTAATATTGCACACAGTAGCTGGCTGGTGTGGGGCTGTGTTTTACATTTGTGCTCAGCACTGGGTTGATAACACAGTCAAGACCTTTCTGCTCCTCGTCCTACCACACCACCACTGGGGCTGGGGCAGCACAAGGAGCTGGGAGGAGACAGCCAGGACAGCTGACCCCAGCTGACCCAAGTGATATCCCAGACCACAGGCATCATGCTCAGCATGTGAAGCAGGGGGTAAGAAAGAGGAAGTGAGGCACATTTTGAGTTACATTGTCTGCCTTCCCAAGTCACCATTACACATGCTGAAGCTGTTTTTCTGTCACCATTGCCCTGCCTAGACAATTTAGGGCTGTGTCTAACCCTTGTTCCCCATTCTGAGCTTGATCCTGATCCCCCACCAGTGGACTGATGTCCCAGTCCTGCCTCAGCATGTTGCTATACCCAGTGATGTCCCCAGTGCCCAAAGGCTGGGTCTGTCCTGATACTCCACTTGGTGCCAAGCCCTGCTCTGGCATGCCCCTGGGAAGCACCTTGTATAACCAATGACCAGAACACAGGGTCAGCTGCATCCCGAAGTTTTCTGTCTGAAAACTAGGTACGTTCTAATCCCTGTTTTCTTCTACTAAAATTACAAAGATTTTTTTTTTTCCTTTCAAATAAATTTATTTTGCATAATTATTGTAATTAATAGGCTGAACACTACAGTAGTATTTTTGTACTCTGGCGATAAGAAAAGGCAAGTCACTTTCTTTTAAGAACAGCTGTAAAAACATTTCTTAAAAAACATGCCTATTCATGCTCAGCAATAGCATTGATAAACTCCAGTCTTCCTTACAAAAATATGGCAGATATATTTGCTATGTAATACTTCAGGGTCTTGTAGAAGCAAACCCACTCATTAGTTGCCAAGCACTTTAAGAATAAAATGCAATGAATTTTTTTTTTTTTGCCTCTAAGCAGTGTAATTGAAGCACCTGGCAAAAATCTTGCTATGACATCAGATAGTTCCCTCATCATTCGTGTTAATCCCATTAGGTCCCATGGATATATTTTGATTTAAAAGTTTCCTAATCTGATCATTGTCTACCAAGTGTAAACCTTCCTTTCTTCAGACTGTTTCCTGCAGGAGAGGAATAGTATTCCTGGAGCCCAGTTATCAGTACAGACTAAGGCAAAGAAGGCACTTCATTCTTTCCTGAATCCTTTGTTACCAGAATTTTACCCCATTCATCAGCAAGCCTACATTTTCCTAGGTCTTCCTTTTGCTGCTGATATCCTTCTATAAGCTTTTGGTTTTGCCTTGCATGTCCCTGCCAGATTAATCTCCAGATGGGCTTTGACTTGTTCCATATTGTAGGAGTCCAGGGCATTCCCCTGACTTCCCTGGGGATCCAAAAACCCCCCTGGCAGACCCCTCTGAGACCCCTGAGTGAAGCCCAAGTGCCTCAGGGGCTGGATTTAGCTCCTTGGGAAAATTTAGCAACACTGAAGGAAGAGATGCAAGTCCTGAAGATAAATAGAGTGTAAATTAGAGTGTTAGAATGTAGAATAAGTAGGTTTTTGGATTGTTTATATTAAGGGCCATGTGGTCAAGATGGAGGATTTGGGGTGTGGTGGGCTTCTTCCTCCTTCTCCTTCATGTCATCCATTTGGGGTTGCATTCTGGGAACCATGGATTGGATGGGGAAAGAACTGGACATTGTAATGAGACTGCATGGTATTGGAAAGGAACTGCAAATATCGAAGACGTAGTCTAGAGTTTAAAAGATATGGCTTTGCCTCCCCAGAGGCACTTCTGTCATGGTCACCTTGCAGGGCAGACTGCTGTTAGCCTGGCTGGGACACTCTAGAAGTATAAGTTATTATATAAGATATAATAAACAGCCTTGAAACAGCAGAAGATCATCTCAAGCAGTTTCTCGCCGGCGGCTTCAGGAAAACCCTGAATCCCAAACCACCTGCATGTCCTTCTCAGGAGGTCTCACGCCTAAAGAGACCCCCCAGACAGTGACACCATATCTAGGTAGCTGGATTTTTTCTCTGTACTCTGCTCAGATCACCTGGCTGAGCATCTCTCTCTTGTGTATTTCCTTTTAAGGTTTGAGTTTTGTCAAGAAGCGACTTATTAATTTATTCAGGCTCACTGGCAGTTGATTTCCTGCTTATAAGAATGAATCATTCTTGGGTTTGGAGGAGGTGATCCCTGAAAATCAGCTGGCTGTTGTAGAAAATCATGAAAACCATTCTACTGCACAGCTGCTTATCCCTGGTTTGCACATGCCCAGTCTTCCATGATGCCTCTGGACAGAAGAGAAGTGACCTATTTCAAAACAAAAGCATTTCTGAAAAGGGCCCAGGCCAGCAGTTGGAAAGCAGAATGGCAAGAAATAAATCCAATCCTCATGAATTATTCAGGACACAAATTCAAATGACACTGTATTCCATAATGGCTGCTGACAGGCCAAACAGTAGAATGGCAGAGATCAACAGAGAAAAAAGAGACTCATTGCTCCAAAGTACACACTCAGTTTCACCAAACTGGTAGGCAAATTGTGTGTTTTCATAAAACTGCCTTGCTGTCATTTGTGCTCTAGTCAAACAAGACTTAGAGATCAAAGACCTATTTGGTGTTTGTGTGTTCAAATCAATCAAGAGAAGTCCCTCAAAAATTTGTTCAAGATCTCCTCAATCTAAGAAAAAACACAGTGGCCCAGAATGTCAAAAGAACTTTAGACTATTTTATTCAGCATTTGCCTTGAAGTACAATTTTTAAAAAATTTGGCAGCTACTTCACAAATTCTATCATTTCTAAACAGAAATGCGTTTCTAAATGCTGTATTCCTTAGATAATGATCAAATTGCTATGGCTTAAAAAGTTACTGTGCTCCTACTGAACCATCATTCTCTGTACTTTTAACTCATGTCTCTTTCAGACTCCATTTCCTCTTTCAGCATGATGCACCTTAACTTTCAAGGTTCTTTGGCAATACCTTTTCACATATGCTGAAGGTGAACAAGAAGGTCTCTTGCTAGTGTTTTCATAGCATGATGATGAACATTCGCACAGGGGCACACCACGAAAATGTGTGAGGGTACATGACTAAGATATGGAGTTGTTAGGCAAAAGAATGACATTTTCTGACCAAACCGTCTGTACAAAGGTTCAGATTTAGTTTTGTTGCAGTACTGATGTGGTTTGTTACAAAGGAATTCTGGCTTCAACAAAATATATATCCTGTGTGGACAATGTCATTGTATTTTATATCACTTTTTATGCAAGAAAATAAAGTTCAACATCTCTCTGGCTCACATGAAGATACTGCAATTTCTATTTGAAATTATCAGGACAAAAGATTGGTGATTATTTCATTACAGAGAAAATCACAGTAATTTTCCATCAAGAATGAATGATAGAATGGGTAAAGAAATACCTCTTACCTAGTGCAGGTCCCACCATTGTGACATGGATGATAATCACATATTGGAACATTGCAGTTCTCAACATTCCTTCCTTCAAGAGCCTCGTCTATGATGAACAACTCTTTGTGGTTAACTTGAAAATCCCTAATGCATCCTTTATAGCCATATATCTGCCCAGCACATCGATGAATCTCCTCATACACAGGAACATTCCCAAGGAAGATTGATCCAAAGGTGATCTGCAGAAACAAAAAGACACTCATCAGAAAAAATGTGATTTGTGATGTTATTGTAAACAATGAAAGAATAATGGAAAGAATAAAGGAAATAATCACTATTTGAAGATGGCCAAAAACTCTAATACTTTCCAAAGTGATTATTTTAAAAATGTTATTATCTTTAAAAAAAAAAAAAAATTAAAATAATCCTTACAAAGAGGGTGGTTTAATGTGTTTTCATATTTTTCAAATATGTAAGACAACATACATCCCATGAAACACAAACTGGAATTCCCAGCCTTAACCACAGTGAACATGGTAAGTTTTTCACATAGATGCCCTCATCCTATATGATGAGTTGTGCATTCATGGCTGAAGTTTGGTGCAGGAACACAGGAGAAGCTGTAGACTAGAAGAGATTTCCCTTAGGAATTGGGACCCACGGGACACCAAGATAAGGGCAATACAGAAAAAAGATTTCAGTTTTTTTATGAATGACAGAAAACAGACTGCTATACTGAAGCCCAAGGGTGGGGGGGGAAGGAAGTTTTCAAGTTTTCAAAAGCCTAGAACATCCTTATAAAGGTGCAAAGAAACAACTAGAACTTTTTCAAGCAGGGTCTGACCAAATCATATTAGTGTTCACTATGGCAATTACTCAGTTGCCTGACCTAGGATTCAAGCCCTTAATTCTAAGGAATTGAAAAAAAAAAATATATTTATAGTTGTATCACACAGTCATGCATTTATTTGTACAATACTAAGTCCAGAAAGAGGGTGCATGTAACCCATTCAAGTCAAGCAGGAATAAACCAATAGAATCAGAAATATATCACAGCATATGTAAAACATGTGAGGGGATAATTTATAGTGAAGAGGCCCTTCACTATCATATTCAGACACCTGTAAAGAAGTAGAAACAGGAGGAAAACATCCCATTGATTTATGTGGAATTCACACATCCATATGATTTTTGCTTTGCTGTTTCCAGTATTGCTTTTGTCAGTCCTGGAGCTATGTTGCTGACAATTTCAAGTGAAATTTGGCGGTACAATGAATGTGAATACTGCCAGATGTTCTCCTACTTCGTGTCTTTCATTCTGAATGGAAAAAGAAAAACACCTACTTCTTTTAGATCATGGATAAAGTCAAATCAGATTTTTCATATCAAAGGAATTCAAAGACATTGGCTCTGCACTTGTTGAATTCATTTCAGATCACTTGACTTTATGCCCTTTCAAATAAAGCTATGAAACTCCTCAGTGATACACAAGATTTGTAAGTAGTGTTTGCAGACATTTTCTCTCTGCTTGTGAATCTCTTTCAAGAATTCAGCAAACATTGGACTGCATTATAAATTGTCTGTGATTAAGAGCAGTGTTTTTAACAGTCCACTTGCAACACAATCTCCTTTATTATTTGTCTTACTTTACAAAAGGACTAACCTTGAGGGCAGATTCAGTGTATCACAGAACAACCTCAGTAGGCTTTGCTCAGTTTCTAGCATCACTGGATTTTATCATAATGTATTCGATGTTCAAGCTCATGTTACTACACCATAATATATATTCTTTCTATAAAGGTCCTGTTCCTCACTTTGATCCTGAGTGGTAAAAAAGATTATCTTGGGCAATAATGGGAAGATATTAATTATTCCTCTTAGAGATAAGAAATGTCTTTTTAATTTATTTTTTTCTTTCTTTGATTGTGTACTTTGTAAATAGAGGTTCTGGGAGATTAGGAGCAGATCTGTAAAGTGTAATGGTTAGTTATGAGGATTTAACATTCATACTACATACCATATAAGGGAAGAAATTCTGTAACAAACCAGCAGTGCATACTGTGAGATGCATATCAAGATTAGTATCTCTACAGATAACTGGCCTGTATTTTAGTGAACAAACTTATAAAGCTAGCTGCCAATCACAGTTCAAATTTTTGTCTAAAAGTATTTTAAATGTTTCATGCCCAAATAATCTTGTGATGAGAGAATGCATAACAACGACAATAAAATGAAGACAAAGAATAACTGAAAAATTCAAGATTTGGGAAAGCTGGCCTCTTGTCCATTCAGAATGAGTCTTCTGATACCAGTTTCAAAATGGAGACAGGTATTTTTAAAACATTATTCAGAAGCCAAGTCCTAGCAAACATACTGACACTGGATAAAATCACTGATGATTCATAACTGTCCTCCACTAGACAGTATGGCTTGCAACTAAAAAGTAACTAGAATTGCTGCTTAATACTACCTGAATTGTTTCTAATAACTCCCTGGTCTTAGGTAAATCATGCTGCTAATATAAATTTTTTTTCTCATAGCATCCATGTCCTTTTATGGACTTTGTGCAGCAGGAATAGAAGCTTCAGAGTCAAATAAACTAAGAAATTAATGGACATGTTGCTGTTGCTGTATGTGAAAAGACCTATTAGAAAGATACTAAGTGTGTATAATGATATCTGAAGAGGAATTGTATTTCTTCCTTTAGAAGAAGTTAGAGTATATCTATTCTTGTTTGAAAATAACTGCAGTGCATATGCTGATGAAATGTTCAAAGCAAATAGATATTTTTTTGATGTTTTACAGACTCACCTGAGATGCTCGATGTGAGAAAGAAAGTCTGTGCTGTACAGGAGGGTTTCCACCTGCAGCCATTTCAACCATGCAGTAACCTTCAGGACTGCCCACAGGCAACATGAAGCTGTAAGGAAACAGAAGATCCCATTGCTGATTATACTGTGGGTCACGGAGTATTCAAACCTCACTTGGCAAAGGTAAGGTGAAAGAGATGTTCATACTTCTATAAAGGATAAAGATCTTTGGATGCTACTAATTCCAGTTTCATGGCTATTGAATTACCCAGGAGACAAAAGATGTAAGTTTTGTCTACTGATGTCCCTCTTCTGTTTGCTTTCTTACTATTCTTAACTAGTGTTTGAAATATATACAGAGAAAAGAAGAAATAAATCTTTAACTATTTAAGTGAGTATTGTTATGTGGTTGACATACAGTCTCCCTAGTATAGATACAACAAACTTTAAAAAAGATTCTGAAAAAAAAGATATATATTTATATAGACTGTCAAATTTTCAATTTCTTTTAGCTGCAAAATGGTAAAGGACAATGACAGGAGAGTAATGGAATGTTTTGCATTGGGATAGATGAATTTTTATGTTAGTCCATAGACATATGAAAGTGTTAAAATATTTTAAAACCCATTATGATCTGTACATTAGAAGTGTACATTACCAATCATAGAAATTCAACATGGACAAGGACAAATTTATTCCTGGAGAAAACATATGAAGATGTACCACAGTCTCAAATGGTACCTTTTTATGTATTACCACTTGGTTGGTTGTCTGCAGCTGCCATGGCATGATTTATTCCAGGTTATGCCTTGAGCTTTGTGTTTCTGCTGCTGTGTCTAAAGTCTTACTATTTCATCCTCCTGTCTGTAGATTCATTATGAAATTTAGAATCTCAGTTTTCACCTCTGAATTTGCTGGGAACCTTGTATTGACATAAATGGATATGATATTGGGCCCCTAATGAATATTTATAAATCCACTGCAGTGCACTGATTTCTGAGTGAGCAGCACAAAACCGGTGTGTTTACTAACTTGTCTTACAGCCAGTACATCCACATCAAAAGCTGATGCTCACATATTAATAAATCCCACCTTTCCAATGGTTATATCACTGCTGGTTCACAGTTAAATCAGTCAATACTAATTCATTGACTTTTCACTGTGCTCTGACGCATGGGGTTGAAATGTGCTAAATTATTTCTACCTTGTAAGCATGCAGCACTTTTCTTACATCTGAATCTTTCCTTAAAAATCTGAGATTTTTGAATGGCATTTGTATTATCACCTTCTGAAATGTGATCTAGACTCCTAGACTATTGAAATGAGTTTGAAATTTTTTCATTTTTATTTCTTATTTTGGGTTTAAAAGACTCATATTGTTAAGGTATTTGAACTGAATTCCTTCTTGAAAAAATCTAAAATTAGCATAATGTTTTGATTTTGAATACAGGGAATCAGAAACAGTGCTTGTTGTTTTGAAGATCATCTGATTTGCACAATTTCATTATAAATAATGAATTCAGTAAACAGAAGTTTCTCCTTAATAAACAATGGGTATATTGACAGATAGTCACTAATCTCCTTTTTAGGTACTTGAAATAAGGACAATTTCAGAGAAAATACTTCCAAGTATTGTGTTTTTCAACCAAATCTTGAAATGTAAAATATTCTTTGAATAGATTTACTATTCCTACTCATATTTCAGCTGCTGGGAATTATCTCAGTAAATCAGAGTGTATAAAGATAATATTTTCATATAATAGAAAATCAGCTCATTTAAGATTCTCTCTTAGGGGTAAACAAACTCATAGCCTCTCCTTGATATTTTCTACTCTGAGTGCATACTGCAGTAGAGACCTAACACAGACATGGCAAAGCCTACCCTCTGCCCCTGCCTTGTCTCAGCTTTTCAGAAAGATTCCTGAAGTCTGCATGTTTCTTTTTCTAAATAACCTCTTATATCACATATTACAGTGGTCCAGCCCATAAAGAACAAAAGTTTAAGTGAAGTGGCAAAATAATTAAGAAGACTGTTCATTTGATGAAAAATAAAAGAACAATGAGGTCTGTGTCAGTGTGACCATCTTCAAGCAATTAGCCATCCATTGAGCATTGTAAACTTCCATTGTGAATGCCTGGTGTACACACATTCTCACTGTTTTGTACACATAATTTCTATTGTCTTGATCCTTTACTAGAGGAAAAAAGTGGGAGATTAAACATAGATGCAACTAAAATAAACCTTAAAGACTGCTTGTTACAAGTTCTTTACTTTAGGTATCTTTATTTAGACAAGCTCAAGTATCATAAATTCATTCAGATAATAACACAGTCATCCCTACTCAGGTATACCTAGTAATCCATTCTACCTTTAAATAATATGTAAGAAAAAAAGAAAAAAGAAAATCCAAATAAAACCTCCCAATATCCATAAACAGCAGCTTATTATGCAGTGATTTTGGTCATTAGATCTTAGCTCTACAAAAGACATAAAGGTGTTTTGCTTTTTTTTTTTTTTTTTTTTTTCATGTGCAGCAATGAAATCTAAAAGAGCAGAACAGATTTGTTTTATGTCAGCCAATAGATTAGTGACTGAGTCATGAGAATAAAACTAGAAGCTGCAAGCAGAAACCTACTGCCCTGTATTCTGGAATGCATGTTAGGAATGCACTCCATGCTATCACTGTTTTCTTCAGCATTTGTTTCTTTCTCTGTAAAGATTTCCAATGAATTAATACTTGACATTTCTCTCTGTCTTGTCATAGGATGGAAAAACAGTCATTTGAAATGTGAACAAAATGGATATTTTTCATGCTTACATTACCACAAAATTAGGACTCTTTGAATTTGCTAGATTACTTAAATATGCCTAGAATAGCTTTTAGAAAGAGACAGAGCATGGAAAATTACAATACAAAAGACAGATTTCTTAGAAAATTATTATAAACATATGAAAAAATGGCAATTAAGCCATAAATGCTGTCTCAGTCTTTATTATAGCACTTAAACCCAGAAAGTGCTACAACATGGACACATGCAAAATATATTCATATTAGCTTTTTAAAATTATGGAAAAAAGAAGGGACTTGAAATATCCTGTCAGAGAAATTACCTGAACTAAAATACCATTCATGTTGCTCTATGACCTGGTTTTAGTTTCTTCTAATCTGTGTTGAAAACTGTCTTAATCTTGCAATTGAATAAATGCAGTTGTATTATTTCACGCAGCTCACAGAAGATTGAACTCCATTATCCGCATTAGAAAAGAGAAAATGAAACTGATGATTTATTCTCTTGACATTTTTTCTTTATTTTTCTAATTAACCTTGCATTATGAGATACTGACCTCACACTAAGAACACCTGAGATGAAAGTGGCTAATCACTGACATCTTTACATTTTGAAGTATTTTTAGTTCTGTAGTGCTTTTTCACTCGTTTAGATGCTGAAGGCATTTCAGTCCATCTGCTTCACATCTCAGTGGCACATTCCAGCTGCATTTAAAGCCAGCATATTTTTCCCTCCAGAGACAGTGACAGTAGAGAATGCAATACGATTCCTATTGCAGGATAATTTTGTCAGGTACCAGGATTGTGATTCATGCACATCATGCTCATAACGATATAGAAAGGATTCACAGGGAAGTAAAGAATTGGGTGTGCAAGGAGAAGTTATGGGAAATGAGTGTATGTGGAGCACATATGGGCAAGGTTATGCACAGTAATCTAAACAGGTTTGGAGCCCTGTGAAGCCCAGCCTGTTCCTGGAGATGCTAAAGATATAGGCCTGATGAATTCAAACATTTATTTCCACAAATTTCAAGCAAGACGATGTTCAGCCTTCTTATTTGCTCTTGGCTTAGAATACAATGATTTTTTTCATAGTTGCTGTGGGTTTTATATAAAGTTAAGAACAAGAATTACAAAAGATTTGCTATTTTTTACAAAAGAAAACTTCAACAGGTTGCAAAACAGTAGTTATATACTATGTCATTACTAATTGCGTGTTGATTAATTATGTGCCTGAACACTGGATTTCTAACAAAGTGCAATGTGTACCTCACACACTCATGACACTATTGTGGATATTATGTATTGGATTACTTTAGGTCTGGAACTGATAGTCAAAGAAATCCTCTTAAGCTAACTAAGATTGTGGCACCTCTAAATCAAATGTTACCTGGTATAATCTTGCTCAAGTAAATGTTTTAGTGTAAATTATCATAGACTACTTCTCCAGCTGGAAATAAGGTCGTATTTTTTTTTTCTTTTCAAGCTGGTCACCAGGTGGCACTAAAGGAGCATAGTAGAAAGCATGAACACAAAATCCCTACTAATGTCTCTTCTAATAATTGGAAAGACTGACTTAAGCTCTAATTGATAGCATGATTGCTTCAGCTGCCAGTTATATCAAGGGAAACATAGTAAAGTATCTTAAACTGATTACATGTTTGACAATATGGATGAGAATAGGTCCAGAGACTGGAAGTTCTGGAAAACTTTTAACTGCTTCCATGCATTATAAATACATAATGTAATCATGTAAAAATGGTTCATTCATGGTTATGTAAACATACTTAAGAAAATTTAGTTTATAGCAATTATATTTTCTATATAATGCTGAAGGTGCAGTCATATTTCTAAAAGATTAAGGACAAGTATAGCAAAATTAAAGTGTCATATCAACAGGTATAAATAACCCCAGACACTATAAAGAGAACCTTGGTTTTTATCTGAGCTAAATAACCATGGTAAGACTGTTTCTGACAAATACCTTCACACTGCTAGAAGACCAGGGTTTCTGGTCTTCTGAAAAATTACTAGAAACCAGTTACACCACTGTCCATTTTATAATGCCACAATTGGAGGACTACATTTAGAACTACTTGCTATTTTTCTCCCTACAATCTGAAAAATGCTAGCCCAGCTTCACAGTTCAACATAGTAAAAAAAAACCCACAAAAATCCCTTTACTAAAAAAGTATTGATATTAAAGACATAAAATAAAAGTGTCCTGCAAAACACTGAAATAGTGGCTTCATTTATACCCTTGATTAACCAGAGCAGTTGTCAAGGGAACACCTAACCAACTGTCAAGTAATACAGGAGATTTTTCACGAATGGTGATTTTACTTTTGACTGAGCATATTCAATTCACAACCGTGAAAATCTGTATTGTGCCTTGCAGTTTTAATAATGTCTTCACAGTTTTCCAAAATTCTTGTACTGACTACCTTTTTTTCTCCCTTAAAAATATATTTCTAAAAATTCCATTACTTTAAAAACCATACCTTTACTTCCCAAAGATTAACTTCAGCATACTTCTTCCATGGAAATGTTGACGTTTCTCTTTATCATCTTCTATTTCAGTAAGGTCAAATTTTGGTATTTCTTACCAACTTCAATTGGAGCCCTCAGAAGTGACAATTATAAAAACGAATGCTGCATTTTATGTCTGACATTTTATTTGAAATCAATGAAACATATTTCATAACATACAGCCATTCAACATCAATTCTCAGGTTTTCTAGTTGCTGTAAACTGACCAAATAGTAAAAATGTACAGAGAGTGAAAGAGAAAAGGAGACCATGGAGAAGAGTGATGAAAACAAGGAAGATGAAACACCCCAAATTACTTTGACTCCTAAAATGTCTCACAGGATCCTTCGATGGCCCTTTCTTTAGGAAAAATAAAACTAACCACAAACACAAAAGAGGTGTGTGATCTTTGGGAATGCATTAGGGAATATTAAACTCCTAGCTGACCCTGAACTTGTTTGAAATTTGCAGCTCCAGCTGTAAGTACTTAAATCTCTGGGCCCTGATGGGACTCACCCCAGACTGCTGAAAGATGTGGCCAGTGTCATCACAGGACCTCTCTTCATTATTTGTCAATGATCTTGGGAGTCTAGAGAAGTGCCAGTTGGCTGGAAGCTGGCAAATATTATTCTAGTTTTCCAGAAGGGAAAGGAGGAAGACCCTGTTAATGACAGGCCTGTCAGTCTCACTTCAGTGCCTGATAGATTTATGGAGGAGCTTATTCTGGGAATTATTGTAAAACGCCTGAAAAACAACACCCTCACTGGCCACAGATAGCATGGGCTCATGAGGGGAAGGTTTTGTTTAACCAACTTAATCTCCTTTTAGCCATCTAGTTGACCAAGAAAAGAGAGTAGATGTGGTGCATTTGGGTTATAGTAAAGTTTTAGGTACTATTTCCCAGAGTATCCTCCTGGACAAAATGTACAGAGCACAGAGAAGTCCATAAGACATTGGCTGAGCAGCTGGCTCAGAGAGGCACTAAATGGGGTTGCATCAGGCTGGTAGCCAGTTGCCAGTGGGTTCCTCAGGGCTCAATTTTAGAGACAGTGTTCTTCAACACTTTTATAAAGGATCTGGACATAGAAATTAAATGTACATTAAGGTGAATTTGCTGACAACACTAAACTAGGAGGAGCTGTGGACTCCTTCAGGGGCAGAGAGGCCTTACAGAGAGATCTGGATAGACCAGAGAGATGGGGAAGCACCAACAACATGAAATTTAACAAGAGCAAGTGCCAGTCTTCACCTGGAATGGGTAATTGTGTTTATACATACAAACTGAGAGAGAGAGGCTGGAGAACCATTCTGTAGAGATAAATCTGAGGGTTTGAGCTCATGGCAAGTTGAATTTGAGCCACCAACGTACCCTGGCAGCCGATGGGGACAGCTCGGGGTGCATTAGGCACAGCATCCCATCTCAAGTACTGCATGCAGTTTTGGGGTTAATAAAAGAAGGATATAAAGCTCCTACAGTGTGCCCAAAGGAGGCTGACCAGGATGGTGAAAGGCCTTGACGACAAGACCTAGAGAAGTGCCTGAGGTCACTTGGTTTGTTCATCTCAGAGAAAAGAAAGCTGAGAAGTGACCTCATTCTCAAGGGGAGCAATGTAAGAAGAGAGTTGATGTCGTTCTGGTGACCAGCAGTAGGATACTATGCAATGGAATGAGCTGAGCTGCATCAAGGGAAGTTCAGATTGAACATTAGGAAAAGTTGCTACACTGAGAGGGTGGTCAGTCACTGGAACAAGTTCCCCAGGAAAACAGTTGTGGCACCAAAATTTCAGAGTTCAAGGAGCATCTGGATGATGCTCTTAAGCATGTGATTTAATTTTAAGTAGTTTTGTAAGGAGCAGGGGCTGGAATCAATAATCCTTAGGGGGCCCTTCCAATTTGAGAAAGTCAAACAATATATTTTTATCATAGAATCATAGATTGAGTTGGGTTTGATATAACTCGAAGTTCATCTAAATACAACCTCACAGTCATGGCTCTTCCAGCAGACCAGGTTACTCAAAATCCCATTCAACCTGGCCTTATACACTTTTACAGAGGGGACATCCATTAATTGCCTGGGCATCTTCTTGCAGTGCATCACCACTCTCACAGTGAAGAATTTTTACCTTGTATCTAATCTACACTTCCCCTCTTCCAGTTTGAAGCCATTCCCCCTTGTCCTGTCACCATATATGATTATAAAAAAGATCCTCTTTTCTCTTTTTGCTGTGGGGACACTGGTAGAATTGAAGAAAATAAAGAAAATAAATACCCTTTACCTTGCCAAATACTACCTACTTTGCACAGAAGATGCAATGTCTTTGTTTAATGTTGGTATACAGTTGTGTTTTTTTTGTTTTTTTTTAATATACATTATACAGAATCCAAAAAAACCCCCAAACCCCAATGTTTTTGCATAAGCATATTAGTAGCTGAAAATGGTAATACCTACATTAGGTGAAACAGATACTGTTTATGTTAGGTTGTACTTAGCTTGGTTTATGCTTCATTTACTCCAGCTCTGCTACTCCAAGAGTCAAATTTATGATCCTTTAGTAGACTGGCTAATGGGACTCTTTCTAATGCATATATTGCAAGCATACTACAGGCAGCATACACCCAAGGATCATTTATTTCAATTGAATGCTCTTCTTCAACATATATATTTTATGAATCATGACTTTAAAGATATGTGTTCCCAGACTGGATCTTTAAAAGAAAGTATAAATTCTGCTTTTAATCATATCTTTGAAATTCCATTGACTTCATAGGGACTTTTCTGGTGTAAACACAATACATCACTGTGCTGTGACAACCAACTGATAGACTGTGACACGTCCATTTCACACATGCAAGAATGAGAATAACATAAAGATACTGAAATAGTTAGTGCTAACACTTAAGTAGAGTTTTGAAGTTACAAAAAATTGATTTTTTATCGTAATCATTACCATAGTCATTATTGTTGTTCATGATTGTGACAGTATTGGAAGAATAGATTGTTACAAAATTGATCCTAGCAGTATGCAACAAGTCCCATAGAAAGCTTATGTTCTAATCTGAGTTTCAGGACAAGTTTGTACACAGAAGAATACAGAATATACACTGTATTTGCTTTTATGTCTATTGGATCATAGGGCTTCATCACATATTTTGTGGGCTTTTTTGTCTGTTAGATGAATTCATTGAGATTTCACTGCTGATAAATACCTTGTGTTTCTAAACCCAATAATCCTCCTTTGAGAATTAATACAGCTGCTTTCTCCTATTTTTCCTGCAATGCCTCAGGTTCATGTACCAACTGGGTATTTGCTGCACTTGAACAAGGCTGTTTAATTTTCATTATGGCAACCTTTACCTTATCTTTGAGTCTACATGCTATCAAAGAGAAAGACTTCTACTCTTCTATTTTTGGCACTTCAGAGATGAACACTCCTTAGGGAAGGTGCTTGTGGTCTTTTGCACAGCTCATTCTTACACTGTAATCTGGCTTCTCTAATTCACTGATTTTTAATATAGATGTAATTGCATTCAAGCAACTTTATTACAAATTATATAATGTCAGAAAAGAAAGTTGGCCTTCCTCTTTCAGTAAAAACCCTCCAGCAAAGGCTTTTGCAACAAGTAATACAAAATATGTAAGACATGAAAATTCAACTATAATCTTCACTGAAAGAATATGCTGGTGTGGAAAGAGTAGAACCCTTTTTATGTAGAGTCATTAGATAATAAGTTTTGACCAGTTCTTCCCTTAAATGGAGTTGAAATAATTTCAGCAAACAAAATGGCAATGCTGACCTATTACCTCAAAAGTCATATACCTTTCTCTCTGAGAAATGGGAAAAAATTGTCTAGGGGTAATAGGTGATACTAGGGAATTAACTTAAAAAAGCCAAAATAGTCATCAAATGCAATGATGCAATATTACAGTGATGAAGACTGGAAGAAGTTGGAAGACTTCTGCTAAATAATAAATAAAATTTGATTGAATGGAACATACGAATGATGACTTTAAAAGAGTACCCTAAAAATATACCAAATCAGAGGTCTTTTAGTCTCAAGTGAAACATAACTCTCTGATCACTATCAAGCATTTCCTTCTCTTTAAGTACAAAATCAATTGTAGGTAGAGTGATTTTGAACACAAGGAAAAGGAGTCTTGGATCTTGTTTCCGTTTAAGGAAACATTAATATCAGTAGAAGAGGGGTACAACTCTGGAGTATAACAAGAAAGAAAGTGGAATATAGCCCACATTGTTGGTTTGGTATCACACCTCAAAACTATTTTAATGCCATTTATCCACCTACCAGGTAACTGAATCTCATGCATATGAATAGACTGTGAAAACAAAGAGAAACAGGAGAGCAGCTTTCGTACATGTAGAAGCAATGGTCTCATGTGAAGTGGCTATGAGATAAAAAGTTTGAAGAAAATATAGATATACACATATTTCTGCCAACAACCAATGTTTAAAAATTTTTCTTATCTATGCATAAGTTGTGCTTTTTAGAATGGTTAAACCAGAACAAAGAGAAGAATAAAGGAAAATAACATATCCAAACCACCTTATTTTGAGGGGGGTAACTTGCCCTGAAGACATTAAGAAAAAGAGGTAAAATGAAACAAATGCTGAGGTTTCAATTATCCTAACACGTCTTCAAGAAAATACTACAAAAAAACATTGAAAAAGTGCTTGAAGAGAGGCATAGTAGGCAGTCTTCAAATTATGTCTCCCTTCCCCAAAAGGGCTATCACTCCCAGCAGTAGAGGGAGGCTTCTGGAGCTAGCAACAGCGTGGTATTGCACTAGAGCATAGGAATTAATTATTATGTTTAACCATCTTCAGATACAGTCTTCCATTTATTGTCTCACATAAGTCTGATCCTATGAATGAAAATTAGGAAGCCACTTGACATGTGAATAAAGCTCTATCAATGCACTGCTGTACAGATAATTGCAATACTACAATGATCTCCTATTGAGGATCTTTTCTTACCTATTACAGACAGAAGAAATACAATGATCAGTAACATATATTACTTCTACCAGGCAGCACTAATTAATTTTCTTTTGCATACTCTGATGGTCTAAAATGAACTGTTACCTCCCCTCTACATGGGAAAGCTAAGAGAAAAACAGGTTAATCAGTGTGGTTAATGAGAAAGTGATTCTTCAATTTGAACATCAAGAGGAGAAACAATTTATATACTAGTACAGGAAATCCTGGGTAAACTGGAGAATAAAGACCTATTGTCAACTAGTGCAAACCCTGAGGTTGTGGCTGGCATATTTTTTATACTCAGGAGCAAGAGACATCCTGCTGTATTTGTTTTACACATATAAATATATTTAAAAAAAAAAAAAAATTGTATTTTGCTTTCAGACTCTTTAAGGCTCGTATCTTCTATTCCTTTGTAACCTTAAGCCTTTGGACCTTGTAGCTACTGTCCCATTTCTCTAATTATGACTTAGGCAAACTTAATATTACTGCTTCTCATAGTGATATTCAAACAGCCTGTTCTTGGTCCCTTCTGGTGACATTCTCAGAAGCATCCAAGTAGGAAAAAAGAAATAGGCAGATACTTAATCCATTTTATAATTCAGCAGCAACTGCTGAAACAACTATATCCTCTACTCAGCTCTTCTATAATAGTCTCTGAATGCCTAATTCAGTTAAATAACATTAAGATCAACTGAAAATATGGCAAGAGAATGTCAGTCATGGCATACATAGCTAAAGGTAGCTTCTTAAAACAGGATATTTAGTTCTCCACTGCATTGTTAAGAGTTGAAGGTACAAATGTTATAGCCAAAAAAAAGTTTTCAATGTAAGACAAGAATTATCACTAATATATTATTTGTGTTAAGCATTACTTAGGCTGTCACAAACAAAGGGCCATGAAGAAGGGTAATGCACCATTTGTAACCCAGATAAAACTGGAAATGAAAAGCTGATTTTTCTTATTAAGCTGTAACACCAGTTAGGAGAGTTATCTGTGCACCTCCAGTCCTCACCAACCTTGTGTGACCTTTTGACACCATCAGTAAGAAAGAAGGTAAGGCCTTGTCATCATAATCCCTTCAGGCCCTCTTCAGGGCTGAATAGTAAGTGATTTTTGGAGAAATGAAAGGCACAATAGCCAAAAGTGCTGGGTATGTTACAAATCGACTTTCACAAAGCATGAACAATTCACTTGAAGTCACTAATACAAGGCAGAAGCATTAAATAACACTCCCACTAACCAGACTTAAGATTTCTGAAGCCTAATGGCCATACAACAAAAACAGTTCATAGCATTTTTTAAAAATTGGTTTTTGATGGATACTTATTGCTTTGAACACACAAAGGAACAGAGCAGAGCAGATTTCTGAATTCAGAATACATGCATAAAAATGCAGAATTGCACAGAACTTGAAGCTTACTGTTGTCATCTAAACCAATAAAAAGTTCTCTACTCATCTTGATCTGGGCCAGACTCATTAAATGTCTTGTTGAAGTTGGCTTTTGATAACACATGTGCTGTGTTTTCCCCCATCAGAATGAAAGTTCGAGCTTTAGAACTGCTCTGTCAAAGAAGTTAAAATTCTCATAATTTAATGTGTTTTTTGTACTTGAACCTATTTAGATCAAAGCATCTAACATGAACAGCTAAGAACATTTTGCTAAGCTATAATCAACTATTTTTAAAGAAAAAAGAGACTGCATTATAGTGATATGTTTATACACATTTTAGCTGCAATTTTAAACATACATTAAGGT
This sequence comes from Muscicapa striata striata, assembly GCA_030060385.1. Lineage (NCBI taxonomy): Eukaryota > Metazoa > Chordata > Aves > Passeriformes > Muscicapidae > Muscicapa > Muscicapa striata. The sequence goes on along the minus strand of JAREIS010000133.1, from coordinate 1,050,598 downwards.
ACAGGAATATGATGCTTATTGCTTATTTTAATATCAAGAGGCAAAATATAGGTTATAATGTCATTTGGATGTGCGTTGGCAGAAACTACCTAAATAGCCAGATGTATATTTCCTAATGTATTATAAATGTCTTTCCTATTTTTTTCATTTACTTTGTTTAATGATATATTTGAGCTGAAATGTATTATTTGGAAAAATAAATACTGCACAAGATTCCTGAATATTAGCTGCAAAAAAGAAAAGCAAGGTGAATATTATACATTTAGTTTGTATGTGTAAATGAGTAGTGACAGGTCACCTTTTAGGAAGATTTTGGGTTTTTTTAAAGAAGATAGATTGCTTTCATCAGATTTTAGAAACAAAAAGTATGAGATGCTCATGGAAAAAAATACAATCTTGTATGATGTGAAATGTGCCACATTTCTTCATGGGCAGTCAAAATCTTACACAGGCCTTTTAACAAGATTAAATTTTATAAATGCAAGTAAAGGAAATTGTGGAAGTGTAAACAAGTACCACAATGCCTGTTGCTGTGTATGTGAAATCTAGTTTTGCTTACAGATGAGGTTCTTTATTTCTTGATTTTGATGTCCAATTTGCCACTTATATATTATAAATGCAACTACACACATATTGAATTTGAAAATATTGGAAATTATTTCACTACAAAACTACCCTGTGATTAATTATTTAATTTCAGAGAGATGCTTGATGTTATTAACCATGTAGATACTTTGGGTCAAGACTCAAGCACTGAAAAATGTATCAATTAATCAGAATTAACATTTCTAACTGACAAAAATTAACTTCAGATTAAGCTGCCTCTAATTAGCAACAAGTTAAATCATGCACAACCAGGGTTTACCAATTACCAGTTATATTCTCTTCTTTATAGTGTTAGACTTTATGAAAAGCATTTTAAATCAGTATTTGCAGAGTGGAAATCCCTGCAGACTGGGAGAGTTAATGTTCATTACCCTGGAAGGTAAGGAGCTCCACAGTGTGTGATCCAGGCCTGTCTCATGCACTTCCCTGCTCCCTACCAGCTTGTTCCTAATGTTGAAACTCACCCCCTGAGAGTGTCTGGCAGCCAACAGTAAAAATAAACAAATTGCTGACGTGGCCTGGATGAGCCTGAAGCACAGACAGATTTTAGGTACTGTAACACCTGAGTGTCCTAACAGGCTGCTAAGAGCAGACACTCTTCTATGGCCCACCATAAAGCCATAGCACACACTGATTTTTACATTTCCCACGGAATCACTGAATGGGCTGGGTTAGAAGGGACCACTGGAGTCACCTGTTCCAACCTCCCTGCTGAAGCAGGGTCCCCTAGAGCACGTTTTTTTGTTTGCATCTGGATAGCTTTTGAGTGTCTCCATAGGAGGAGACAATGCCCACAGTCTCCCTGGGCACTCTGTTCCAGTGCTCAGCAATCCAGTCCTCATAGCAAAGAAGTTCTTCCCCATCTCAGGTGGAACTTCCAGGTTCTGGCTGTTGCCTCTTGGCTGTCTTCTGTATGTTTGTATCCATGATTATAGCTAGTACCTTTGCAGCATTCCCTCACCAAAGGCTATTTTATGGGGTTTGTGTGGGTGGGTTTTTTTTCTGCAATAAATGGTAGAAAAATCGATGGTAGCATGATCACATCACGGATGTCTTTGGTTCAAACAATTTATTACTGACCAATAGTTGAGTAATAGTTGAGTACTAGTTGAGTTCCATCAAATAAACAGAGGTTTTGCTTTAAAATGAAATATAAAGAGTTTTCTTTTATTTCAAATCACTCTTTAAAGCTTCAAACACCAAAATACCAAAAGCAAACTAAGCTCATTAAAAAACAATCAAACTAAATATTTCAAAAGATCCCCGCCTATATGTCAGACAATTGCAAGGTTTGGGGAAGAAAGCTGTTCTTCAAATTTATATACAAATGGAAAAATAGAATAATTTGAGATAATCGTGCATAGCAAAAACATTTCTAATGTGGTCAGAAGAGCATAGATGGGTGTATACTTCAGACATGCCTCTAAGACAAACCCTAGGAGGTTGTGCTGGAACATTCTTTTCCTCTGAAGGACCCAGTGAAAAACTTCATTATTTCCCTGGCTCACACTGCATGCTAAGGGATGCCATGTGTAACTGACTGCCAGATAGACAATGCAATGCTGACCATAAAAATTTCTACCCATTTAGCTGATCCGGACATAAGGGTATTAGGGGAGCCTTGAAAGGAATGTTCTATCTGAATGGCAGTGTATTTTAGGAAGCAGCTTTACCTATCCAATATATGTTATTATTAAAAATTATTTTAGTCTTCATCTATGCACCTCAGAATCTTGTGATTAATATTAAATGAATTTTATAATAAAAAGATCTCTGTAAATCTTGTATCACAGAGAAAAAGCTGAAGGAGATGAACAGACTTGCCCAAGATATTGTCCAAAGAACGTCAAATACATCAGGTAATGAGTGAAAGTTCTGTGATTGTCATGCTTTTATTGATCTTATGTGAAGTTATTAAAAATTAGGATGTATTAATCTAAATCTAAATTAATCTAAATTAATTAATCTAGAAATTGCTTTTAAAGAACACACCCACTGCACTTATTAAATTGCAGCAGTCAAATATTTGCCTGTTTCCAGTCAATATTAAGTGCTTTGCTTAATGATGAACCTGGAAAACTTCACCTGCTATGCATCTGACTCTCATTTGTGTGCTAGGGAAAGAGAGCTGGCAGGAAGATAGGATGAGCAGGGTGAGGTCAGCTAATTCTACCACTGTTTTCATTAAACAACTATTGCAGTTTTTTAAAATTAAAAACCAACCAAACAAAAAATAAGCAAGCAACCAACCAAATGCCCCAATCAAACCAAACAGGCAAGCAAGCAAACAAAAACCCCAAACAAAACAGGCAACTGTTTGGTAAGGAAGGAAAAAATCCCTGTATTCTTGTATCTGACATATAAAAGACAGGACACCTGCTGATGATTCAACTATATGCACTGCCCATAATTAGATAAGCAAAATAAATTGGGTGGGGAATCAGTTATGGAAAATCTACTTCACAAGTACTTATTTTTTTCTTTTTCCTGCCGTCCTTTTATCATTCTTTCTTATTGAGGAAGGGTTGAGGGAGCAAAGGAAGTTCTGTGTTTGTCCTTTATTGTCACTGCTGAATATCGAAGTAACAGTTTGGGCAGGTAGGGAAGAAACAGACCTTATTTGGCTTGAATCAGATACAAACTCTACACTGACAAAAAAAAAGAACATGCTTATTTCTAGAGGGAAAACTGAAAAGAGGAAAAAGTTTAATAAACGAAGTTTTAAATACTAATTTTTTATCAACTGAACATGCTGGAATCTGCTATCCATGATAATGAATTAGGCATGGTATTTTTATAGGAGATGTTCTTTGGAGCCCATAGAAAACCATCCTCAGCTATCTGGGGTTAAAAGGAGCAGAGATACTCTCAGCTATTGACATGTAATATATTTCAACAACTCAAGATGCAGTATGGAAGAATAAAATATCCAAATTTTTGTCTATTTTTGTTTAAAGCGAGATTTTAAAGGTATAGAATATGTACATAAAGTTTTCCAAGTTATTATACAATGTAATTTATTTAATCATCTGAAGATGCAGCAGTACTATGCTGTTAAAGTTGCAGGTCACCAACCATTAGTTCATGTTTAGTTCAAGAACATGTGTAAGGTGAGATATATACTAGTTTCTTGCAGCTCATCTTGAATTTAAACTGAACAATTCCGTGCTGCTTCATTTCCTGCTCAATGTAGCTGTAAATGTTTTGGCCCTTTGGTTGTCTGTACTCAGTACTCAACTTTTGGTGTACTTAACTGTCTTCCTGCTCATAACTGAGAAAAATGGCAGCAGATTTTGAGTAGTTTAAAAAGAAAAGGTACAAAAGGAAAAAACCACACAAAATATCATAACAAGGATTCTAAGTGAGAGCAAAAATACATGTTCAGAATTTAATCACTACTATAATACTACAAGACCAATGAGATAAAAGCTACCAAAAAATGTCACAGCCTTGCTGCCAACCTGTCAGAAAACATGATCAGCTATAATAAAAATTGTATGGACAAATCACTTAATTACTTTAAATCACAAAGCAATGATATGAAGTGAACTAATTCTGACAGTGATATATTGAATAATGTTTGTCTTCTATGCATTAACTCCTCAGAGGAAGAATGAGAGGAATTTCCAAGGTCTAGGCCTCTTTTTGGATCCAATTGCCAGACTTACGTGAGTGGTAAAATATTTCATATACAATCTACTGTTAATAAGGGACAGTTTTAGTCAATATGAAACTTTGCTGCTACCACAAAGAACGATGCCCAAATGAAGAAACTGTTCAGGGAGTGTAACTAGTGATCTGACCTGATTAAAAACAAAATTAACAAATCCCCCAAAAGATAATTTTTTAGCCAGATAAGCAGAATTCCTACAGCCCTTCACAACTAATCTAACGAAGTTAATCACCCTTTTGTTTAATTGCCTGCTTGGTAAGACTGACATTATCTTTCTGAACAAAGAGGAATTTAATAGGACATATTAATTCCAAAAGCTGTAAGATGCTGACCAGTGTTAAACTCACAAGAAAAAAACCATCACAGATGTGTATTGTCTGAAAATACATGATGTGAAATGTAATGTATGCAAGAATAGAGGGCCGTTTGCTATTCAGTATGAATGAATGTTCTTGTATTGGAAGCTGTGAATACCTAAATACCATAGGATTACCTTTTAGCATTCAGAGACCTTTTGTAATTTTTATTTGAGACAAAGGAAATGGCCATGATGACAGTTTATTTTTTATTAAATAGAGAATTTCACAATTATTAAATATGGGGTTTTTGTTCTGGAAAAACAGAAAAGAAAGAAATAAACAAAACCCTACAAAATAAACCTCAACATGTTCTGGCTCAAATTTGAAAGTCAAAGTGTTCAAAAGGAAGCAGATGAAACTATGTGGGCTTTAGAAAACATTTATAGCTTCTGAGTACTTAGCAAGACCAACAATACCACATCAACCTCTGTGCATCACCAAACTGAGTTTTAAAATTGAAAAACATGGATATATATTTGGTATAGGCTGCTGCTGAGATTATTGTCTGCATCAAGCAATCAGCAAACTCCACTCAGCCATTACCTTGAGGCTTCTTTTTCCCTCACATATCCCCACCTTAAATTTCCCATAAAACTGCTTATGTGCCTGCTTCTCCAATAAGAATTTAAGGAATTTCATTTAAAAAGCAGTAAGATGAAAGTGCCAGATTCACTACCTCTATGAAATACATTAAAAAATCTCGAAAAATTACAGGGTTAAGTATTTGATGGTAATAAATACATTAAAACAAAGAAATGTATTCTTCTGTTAAAAGTGAAGGAAAAACTCAGTCTTAATAATCAATGCCTTTCTCTTTGGCTGTTGGGGATGAGTACTTTTCATCCAAGGAAAGAAATGGTCAGAACATACCTTGGCTTATGTCAGGCACAGACTGATGTTTAGTTTTGTGTTTTTCACAACATTTGCTGTTGAGCAAAACTTATACCTGCCCCAGAAGGCAGGCAAGCAGAATCCTGTTATTTTCCAGATGGATGAGCAAAATAGGTTGCAGAAGATTGTTTCTGACAGTGTTGGGAACAAAACCCAGGGGCCAAACCACATGTCAGATTTACATGAAATGTATTCAAATCAAGAGAAAATGTATTTTCTGAAGGTGCTTTGAACGGCTGCTGAGTAATTTAGCAGCAACACAGCAGGCTACACTGTAGCTCTCACATTCACATCTTTCATTACTGTTGGTCTGCTAGGTGCTGGCAGCTCTGACAAGACAATGTGAACCGTAGGGGGGATAAAACAATTTCTGTGACAATGTATAGATCCCTAGTTCCTGGTGTTCTCACTGAAACCCCTCAGTGCAGTAGGAAGTCACATCCACCTTCCCTGCAAACAGCAGAGCACTACTGCAAATTGCATTGAAGCTGCAGAAGAAAAACCACAGAGACATGTGTCCCAGGGCACAGATGGGAATTGGTGGATATAAACACCATTTCCCCAAACAGGGAAATGTACAGCAAAAGTGTGATACTGCACTTGAGCAAAGCCTCCTGGAAAAGCAATCCACAACCAGAAGAGTAATTTTTTAATGTACTCCAAACCTCCAATTACATGTCTATTTAATATTTGAAATGTGAGCTCAAAAGCAGATTTGGCATTTTATAATGTTTTGCTATTTTATATCAAAGGACAGGGTTTCCATAGACACCTGTTTACAGGTTCCAGAGAACCTGTTTGCAAACTGTTGAAACAGTTGCTTTATCTGGAAAAATTTTGTAATGCAGCAAATATTTTCCACACCTCTGGAAAAGCCATAGCACCAGCAGTGTGAGAAAATATTTAGTTTTTTATGTTCACTGTATGCTAACACCATGTGACTAAAAGGATTCTCACATATACTCACATTTACATTGTGTTGAACAACAGAATACTTATCCAACACATGACAGCACTACTTATAATTTAAATAAACCGAAGAGGTGGCATATCTCTTACAAGATTTTGCCCACACAACTGGACGTGAAAGGAATGCAGGAACATCATGTTCAGTGTCACTTCCCTGCTCCTTCTGCAGTGGTTTGGCCTCAATCAGCTGCCAGCTGCTCACCCAGCTGCTCTCTCTCCCCTCCCTCTCAACGTGACAGTGAGTGTGGGGAAGCACGATGACAAAACTGCCAGGCCAAGAAAGGACAGGGAGATCACTTACCAATTATCATCACAGGACTGACAGGGGGAAAATTTATGTAATTTATTGTCATTTAAATAGATTTGGATGGTTAGAAACAAAGAGAAAAATTAACCTCCTGCTCCCTAAACCCCTTTTTTCCAGGCTCAGCTTTTTTCCATTCCCAAAGTCTGTATCTCCCCCACACAATCAGTGCAGAAGGAGAATGGGGAAATATGGCTCAGTCTATAAAAACTCCTCTCTACTGCTCCTTCCCCTCCCTCCTGTGGGTCACAGTTCTTTCATGAAATACCCACCTGCTGCAGCCCCCAATGCCAGTGCCTGGGCACCTACACTCTGCACATCTCCTTCCTATAACCTTTGCAACATGTAGCTAAAATATTAAGTAATCAAGTAATGGTCACAAAATGACAAAGTGTCTTTGGATGAAGCTGATCACAAATGGAAGAGCAGCATCACTAGCTCCATAGAAAATAGATCAACAAAGCTAAAGAGCATGGGACAGAAGGCAGGTGGTACACAATGGTGAGCAAAGAGAGAAGAAAGTTTCCCAGGTACTTCACAGTCTAAGAAAAAGCCAAGTTAATGTATGCTTCAAAGAACAAGCTAATGATAGTGACAATCAGTGGTGGAGAGATAAATAAAACAATTTCTCCCACCTGAGTTAGTTACACCAAAATTTAAATTCCTCACAGAATCACTGAACTTCAGTTAAAGGAAGAGAATTACCTTCTTTCCTATGATGTGTTCTACAAATGAGTTTCTTGCACTCTCAGAAAGATGCTGTGGATCTCTCTCTCAGAAAGATGAAGCTGATTTCTCTCTCTTTTTTCCTCTCTCTCTTTCACCACTATCAAGGAGGACTATTTAAGAAATGTATGTGTGAATTTTACTGAATATTCTCTTTAATCAAGTGACTCAATTTGCAGCACTGAATTTTCTTACTGCTGGTATGCAGAGCTAGACCTAAACTGGCCAGTCTTTAAACAAACAGCTGTCTTGTTCTGTCTTCTCTGTATATGTGAAAAGTAGGTATGAAACATCTTCCTGAAATTTATTTAGAAAGCAAGAATTTAGAAAAAATAAGATTATAGCAATTAAAATTAAATTATAACCATCTCTGTTTCCTCTTTCCCTCAGCCCCTGTGAAAAAGGTTATCCAATGAACTACATGAAACAAAAGTCCCCAGTACACCTGAAGTCCTGTGTAAATTTCTGGTCACAGAGATGGACTGGATAGCACAAAATTCAGATCATGAGCCAGAAGCTCAATGTCACGTTTTTAAAATTCTTCGTGTCAGAACATTTAGTCTTTTGAACACTTTTTGGAGACAGGTAAATACTACTCCCACCTTAAAGTTGTGTGAAGTAACAAACTAAGATTTACCAAATTTTTGAAAGCATGTTGAATATTTGCTGCTGAGCTAGGAGCTGGTCACCTAGACCAAGAAGAACTCCTCTCTTCTCAGCAAAGGGGAGAAAATTCAGCCTAATCCCACAGCAGTCTGGACTGCATGACTTTGCTGCCTGTTTTGTTGTTTGTGGAGCCCTGCCATCTGACTCCTCTGTGCTTATTGGTGCTCATGAGATGAACTAGAGAGAGCCAAATTGGCTTTTTGAAAGACAAATACCTTTTATTGCCCTTCCCTCTACCACTGCTTTCTTGGATATTCAAACAAAGGCTGGCTGACTAGTGGTTTTTATTTTCTACTGGTTTCCAATACCTACAGAGCAAATAGCACTTCCTATTGCTCTCAGCTAAAGCAAACCTGAATAGAATTGCCAATTGTTACTAGCACACTGAACCAATTTTATTTCTGTATTGATCTTTCACATACAGAACAACAGGTTTGAGGAAGAGAATTAAAAAACTGCTCCTGATTCACAGTTTTATTTTGTTGTTTAGGTCTTCATAACTTTAAAATACAACAGTGTAAACTACTATCTCACTTAGAAAGAAGGCAACAGGGCACCTTCAAAAGATATTTAGCTCTGTACTCTAACACTATAGTTCCATATGCTGTGCCAAATCAACAGAAAGTAAACTGTTGTCTGAAAAGTCCTCTGTGTAAATCATTGGGTGACCAGATACATATGATGAATTTTAGAGAATTTTATATACATTAGAAATAAAAAGAAAATCTACTGAAATGATAAAAATATTGAACAATATACCAGATTATCTTGAATTTTATTATTTTTTTATTCCTTCTGAAATCCAATGACTCCTTTCTTTCATATCAATGATATCTGCACTGTTTCATAAATAATGTCCAGTGTCCCTTCAGCAGTACTGAAATCCCTTTGTACTAGCATGTGTGTGAAATAACTGTAATTCCTTCCAAGCAGATCAGAAGGAACATGCATCTCACTTCCTCCCCGAACAGTGGGGATTGGTTGCCAAATATTTAGAAATCTTTGCTGTTTCACCCAGCCTGGCCCAGACACAAGAAGATGGAAAAGTGAATCATATGAGATCACTATGTGGAGAAACTGTAGTGAGTAAGCAATCACATCAACAGTACCTGGAATACAGTGCTTATTCAGCACACAGAAAAAACAAGTTAATGTGCAAGTCTGCCCCATTAAAGTAGTGTTTCCTTTAATACAAAAAGAGAGGGTTCTAAAGAACTTAGGCATTTTTGGAAATTTAAGTTAAATGCAGTTTAGAATTTTCATGATACAATTAAAAAAAAAAATCTCTTGCATCTTTATCTGCAACAATGCTGAAAGGCAAATAATAGAATTTTCAAAGCAGATGTATCTAGAAAATGGAAATTGTGTTATACAGACTATAGGAATTTATTTTTTCTATTTTTCTTGCGGAAACCCAGAGGTTCTTTGAATACTGGAATTTTAAAATTGTAATGCATACCCAAATCTAAAAGTGAAAGATAAAGAAATGTGCATTCATTATGCTTTATAATATATACTTTAATTCTGGTGAATTCACAATTCAATGTCTTTAGAAGACCTGATAAATTGTGGCATAGAGATTCAGTAAAATCTCATAGAGATATAATGGTTGTTAGCAGCATCACTCACTAAGAAAGTAATAAATTACTGCAATTGTCAACAGCACATTGAAACTGTTTCTTTAATGGGATTATTAACCTTAAAGCTTCCTTTGGAAAATGAAATTTTCTGATTAATCTGAAAATTACACTAGATTACAATAGATTACAATAGATTTTGTCATGTTTTATTTGGTCAGTAGTTTTAGTTTTTGGAACACACATCATTGTAGGAACTCAAATGACACTTAGTGCAACTCTGTAATTTGTCCATAAGAAAACATAGCAGATATAATTTATTTTGTGATATAGCCTTTTAATCTGAGATAAATGTATAATGACACACTATGAATTGGAAGGTGAAAATATTATGACACCATATGTTGTGAACTGGTCTGTGGTCAGCCACTTTGTAAAAAAACATCCAAAACCAGCTGATGATTTTTTTTTTTGGTCTACCTCCTTACAGACAGAGTATGACACACAAAAACAAGCCCTTGACTTATTATAAACATGACTTAGCCATAACTGTAGCACTAATGTGTTATAAACCTCACCCTCATACTGAATGCAAAACACAACACTCTACCAGGCACTGAGAAGAGAACTCTAGCACAGCTGTAACCAGGACAGCTGCCTTGAGCAGGGAGGTTGGAAGGACCTCCAGAGGTCCTTTCCAGCCCAAGGAATCACTTGGTCCTTCCATGTTCTTGGGTCATTCCTGTAAGGTCAGTTAATGTAAGAAAATCTAGTGTAAACCCAGAGCATGAAGGGTACAGGAATTCAAACATCTGTTCTTCAAGTCAGTAGCTAATGAGCTTGAACAGCCATAGCAGTTGGTTTGTTGGCTTTGACAGATCACTGATGAAATACTGCATACTGCTGATGAATGAAGGCAAAAAAAAGTTTCAGAAAGTAGCTTGTGTTTCTAAACACACTGAAGGTTCTGTTCATACACAAAAGCTGAAATTGAAACAAATACAAAAGATAATATTTTCTATACTCTTTATGAAAATCTATTTTTTTGAGTTATTCTAGATAGCATGCCACATGGAACAATTTAACTAGCTGATTCCAGTGTTCCAAATTTTTTAGATTTTAATTGCATATACAAAAATATGTATTCATTAGCTTGATTTAATACATCTTTGATGGGACTATTTTTAAGACTGAATAGATATAGTGATTACTTGTGTAAAACTGTAACAGCTCGATTAATGAAATTGGGATTAAGGCTTTCAGAGAATAAACACTACATAGGTGTACAGGGCAAATGCATTCCTACCTTATAGTGACAAATGTGATATTTTATAAAATTTTAAATTGCTATAGAAAATGCAGAAAACATAAATGCATGCAGTTGTATAAATGTCCTTCTAAAAGTAATCACAAATTTTCTTCAAAATTTATTTAGTGTATTTAATATCCATTTCCATTTCTATGCAACACAACATAGGTATAATTCATCTATGTTCTGACTTAAAATTAAAAATTAAGATACAGAGTATGTAAAATATTCCTTTTTAAAGCCACATCTAAATGTGTTTTCCTTAACATTTTTACAAAATAATATAATAAAATAAAAATTCTTAAATCTATCCCAGACTGTTTTCACTGTTAATCTTCAAATAATTTTGAAAAGATTGGCTGTGATAAGGTAACAGTGATATTGCATGTAGCTGTCCAAGTAATTTACCAAATCACCTTTCCATTTCTCATTCATCACATAATTGATTATGTTGGAACTCAGTATTGCATGTATGAAACCTAGGCTACACTATGTTCTTGCTGAGATACAAAACCTGCTGCTCAGATGTTTCCAAATCATCATAATAAAAAAAAATCCAGTATTTCTAGGTAACTGGCAATGTTAAAAGCAATAGTAAGATGTCAGATAATAAACTATGTTTGTTTCCTTTTTTTTTTTTGTTTACTGATTTAATATAATTTTAAGCAATCCTTTCACACTATGCAGGTTTCCCAACACCTGGAAATAATAATAAAAATACGAAAACCTATGTATCTCTGAAAGAATGAAATTAAATAGGTAAACACCATGACTAAAAATGAGCCAACATATTGTATGGATAGTGATTTACACATTTTTTAGAAATACATTTTCAGTATGCACACTCAAGAAAAAACTTAGTGCAATAGTTCAATCAATTATTTTCTTTTGTGGAAAGGAAGGAAGTAGAAGTGTAGGTGAAATCATGGACACTGATAATATAATCATGTAACTAATACTTAATACATTATATCTTGCCAAAGTTTCCATGTGGAGGTACAAAAACATTCTGAGGACTTTCACAGTTCAGAATGTGCCATCTGCTTTTGAAGCAGGAAGACCAAATAATAAACTCCAGTAGATTCTGTACCACTGCATGGTCTAGAAGAGAGTTGGCCAAATTAACTGGGTAATGCATTTAACAAATAAACTCTTATAAGGACAGCTAAAGGTGCCCTTCTCAGCAATGAGTAAATGCTCACATCCATACTACTGATTAAAGTGTGACAGAAAACTGGAAACAACTGCTTTCAATATGTTCAACTTGGAAGATATATGAAAATGTACATAATACATGATACAGCTCTGTGGGGATGGGCACTATGTTCATTAAATTCCAGAGAAAAATTCTGAAAGTTCTGCACTTAAATACGATAGAAGACTGATGCTGTCACATACAGGGAAGATTTTATTTAATGCTTGCTTGGAATCCCCCAAACAGAAAAGGACCAACTGTATCACATCACTGTGCAGAACTGACAAAAGTGTTATTTAGAGACAAAAATCTAAGATATCTAAAAAATAACAATGCTCATATTCTACAAGCAGCAATCCACCTTACTATGTAGAAAAGTCAAAATCCTGATGACCTGATTATCTCAATATCTTTCTTGTTAAATTTACCTTAATTCAACCACTGAATTGAAGAAACAGCATTTGCCCTCATGGCAGTCATAACCACAAAGTAGAGCAAATTTTATATCAGGCAAATGCATTTTAGAACCCACTCACAGAATGAAGTGTGTTTGAATTAATGTTCTTTGAATAACTTTAAAGAACAAATCCATAAAACCAATCCAAACTACATTTCAAGTGTGTGCTCAAAGCTTTAACTGAAAAAAACCAATACAATCTCAATTATGAAATCACAAAAAAATTATACTCGAATGCACATTTTCAAACCCGTAATCAAATCATCCTAAAATAAACAGAAATAGAAACAACAAATGAAATGGCATTGAAACAGGTTTCTATTTTCTTTAGGCAAGGCAAAAGAGTAAGCAATCAGGGCTTTATTGACTTTCTTCTATAAAGCTGCCATTTCACAAGCATCATAAACACAATGACTGAACATTTAAAACTCATTTAATCTTCATCAGGTTTGAGAAAATAGCCATATCTAAGGAAACTAATCATACAGTTAAAAGAAAGCAATAGCTTTAAACTATGGGAATGTATTAGATTCCTGCACATGTAGATTAAAAATAATAAATTTGAAAAAGAGAAAATCTACTTTTATAGATGTTATTGGATGTGTTAATTGTAGTGTTTAACCACTGGAGTCATAGTTGCATCCAAAACTGGAATAACTGTCAAATATGATCTTCCAAACTAATTCAAAGTCAAATGTAACAAATGTATTGTTCCCCTGTTGGAGAGCTTTGAAACAGTAACAAAATATGGTCATTTATTCTACTTTTTTACTCTCTTCCTGTATTATAAGGAAACAAACTCCACACATTAATTTTGCAGGTAAGGCATATAGATAGAATTATCTATCTCCAGCAGCGTCTGAGAACACAAATCAGCAGTTTGCCATGGATTCATATTTTATATCTTACGATACAAGATCTTGGGAGGCTACAACTGCCTTGTCAAGTTTGCTTTTTCCTTTGACAGAGGTTAAGGATGATTGCTGAAGGATTACAATTTTATTGCTGCTTGGTGAAGGATATACTGCTCTCTCTACATTTTAGAAGGACTCACAAGAATAATCACAAGTCATTTTGAAGGCCAAGCCCATAAACTCAAATTCATGTAAATCCTTGCTAGTCACAGTCTACAATCACACCTTAAGTTATTTAGTATGCCACCGTTTCAAAAGATTGAAGTATCAAATTCCAGTAAACAAAGGAAATGTATAAATTGGACTGGCATTATTTTTTAGTGCAACAACAAGAAGGAGGCCATAAATACAGGGGTGTTAATTTTAAGGTAGGAAAAAAAGGAAATAAATTTTTTGGTGTAAATTTGAACTCTATACCTAGAATCAAATTTTCAGTTGCTGTTTAGCTGCATTTGTTGCTAAGATATTATTAAGCTTTGAAATCTGTACAGCATTTTAATGGTTTAAATGTATGAAGGAAAGACAATGCTACCACAGCTGATGCAGTGGAGACAATTATCTGACCAATGTCTCACACAAGAGAAGTCTCTGGGATTAAAAACCAAACTTGGAATAGTTTATCAGTATTGAGTTGTATAACTCTATCAAGTATTTTCTGTGAGAAAAAAACCTCTTTATCTGCTAGATCAAAAGGAGAGGAAGTGATGTTTTCTTTGTAAATTTTATATACTTTTACAACCTTTACAAAAATGCTAAAATAAATACACTGTTGTCTAATAAGATTTGAATGTATGCTATGTGACTGCTCCAGTAACACTAGATGTTAATACTAAGCATAAAAGGAAAATAATCCCTGTTTTAAATGTAGAAAAAGAGTAATGTAGAGACCTGTGGCTAAGAAGAAATAGAAGATGGAAACAAAAGAATTTCTTAAATGGCAGCTCCTATTAGCCTTCCCTATATTGAAAAGAGGATTTATATTCTAGCATTTTTGTTTCTAAAATAAGTGGTAAAGCTTATGGGTTAAGCATACAACCTAACAAAAAAACCCTGAACATTCTCTTCTCCCCATATCAATCTACTCTATGTACTGAGATCACCATACCTCTGTCATTTTAGAATTTATCAATATTTACATCACAGAGAAACAGTTTAGAAGAAAAACACAAAAATATTCAGATTTTACTTTGGCTTTCTTTTTTTTTGGTAGTAAAAGGCAATTTTGAGAAGTCTAACATTCATGTTTCATGGTAACTTTTGCAGCAGTCTCCTTCACATATTATCCTTTAGCAGCAAAAATAGATCTAGCTAAGGCTTCCCTTAATTTAATAATTTGTGCACTACATTCCCTCACATCACAAGTGTTTACAGTTCAGGTGCAGCAATTAAGTCTAATACTTAAACTATGTAGGAAAAAAGTTATCTGAATCACAGTAATTTGATATTTTATGTAGCAGTCAGAATTATTTCTAAAATGTTTCTGAAGTGAAGATTGAAAACTTAACCATTATTTAACATTACTAATATAAATATAACAAAAAGACCCTTTATTATTTTTGTTTTACTTCTTACCTAGCTTACATACATAAAATTCCATGACTGGAAAAGAGTTAATTCATTACCAAAGCATGATACAAATACCTATCTCAAAATGATAGATGAACCAATCTGAGAACTATTGTTTGTACAAGATGAAAAGTGACAGTAGTGATTAGCCACTCTTGTATAACGCTGATAGTGCAGTGGCAAATGTAGATATGATAACTGTCAGAATCATAGTTGTTTGGATAAGACTTTTAAAATTACCAAGTTCACCTCACAATGTGAGATGTTGATAGCATGTCCATTTCTATTTTTTTAACTAAAACAATAGATTAATCTTATATTTAGCACTAAAATTCTGATGACAAATCTAATTTATTCAATGTGTTAATTAATAAGCATAAAATATGAGACCCTCATCTGTAACCTCCAAAATTATGTTTAAACTGTTTCAGTTCTCAAACTGACCTAATCTGTATCTGTAAATGTATCTGGACTTTGAATGATTCCTGAGTTCTCCAAAGGACTGAAGTAATCTGTGTAAAATGTATTTTCAATCAAGGAGATCACCTTATTAAAAAGGTTTCCAAATTTGCTTTATCTTTTGACTTATCTTTTTATCATTTAAAAAAAAAAAAAAAAAAAAAGTGAAATCACATTTGATTTCTCAATATAGATGACTAAAAGTCTTTTAGTGTAACCCAGTGGTAAATTCTTACCTTATTGTAATAGGAATGAGTATGCCCTTGCTGGCAGATTGGTTCAGGGATACAGTCAGAATGTTCTGAGAGTTTCCACAGCCTAATCGAACTGTTGGTCTTCCCTCCACAAGATACAAGTGAAGAAACTGCTCTCCAAAATTTCTTTCACCAGCTTTGAAAACAGAAATGGAGACAGTCACACTCCTGAAAGTGTAGGATGGCACAGAAGTATTTCATGCTACTGGAACACCACCACCAGACACGATGCCTATGTGACACTGGGGACCATTCTGTCCATTTGCAGGACACTTCTTGAGTGACAGTGAGAAAAAAAAATCAGACTCTGTACATCTCTGTATTTAGCTGATAACAGTTTAAAGTACAAGAAAATAAAAGACAAAATTAATACCACTGTAGTTGCATCAGTCTTACAGAGAACTTTACATTAACTGAACTTCTCTCCATATCCAGCAGTATTATTGAGGCAACAAAGGCAACAATAAAAAAAAAATCACATTCATTCAGTTTTCAAATAAATTACAGAAAACAAAAATTGTAAGAGAATATCTCTTATAATAGATTTAAAGATTATCAAAAATTCACCTTTACCAATTAATGATATATTTCAGACTTGATGAGATGAAATATTATTTATAAAATATCAAGCATACTGTCACTTGCACTCTTAAAATATGAATAAAAATATGCTTTCACTAAAGAGAATATTTGTAAAAATAATAGCAAAATATTTATATTTAAGTGGTGGATGATACATGTCTCTTCTACAAGAAAAGGACTGACACCTACAGTTTCAAATGATATTGAGTGAATTTGCCCTTTGAATTTAACTGTGTCTACTTTTCATAAAAAGTAAGACAGCTCCTGTTTACAATTTTTATTCCCCTTCAAGACAAATTGTTAAAACTTTAATCTGTCTTTTCACTGTATTTTACTATGTTTAACTGAAGTAAAAAAAGACCCAGTAACTGGGTCACAAAACAGAATTTACTGCATGTAATGTTTTATGTACTAATGCCTCTGAAAAGGAGGGCCAGGGTGCTGGCATGGATATCAGATTGGTAGAAATCCTACATTAGAATTTGGGGGACCCTCAGTTGTGGAGGGCCTGGGTTTGGGTGTGTGAGTCTGGAGTGAGTCTGTCCAGGAGCCATGAGCAGGAGTCCCCCAGAGAGGATCAGAAGGGCTGGGATCTGGGCTGGGTTTCATATACTCTGTAAGAGCCTGGAGGCACTGCTTGGAGTTCTCAGGCTGGAGCTGCTGGAGATCAGAACGTCCTTTAATATTTTTATATTAAAGAAAGGTAAAGAGAATGAGGACATACTTGGGACTTGGCAAACATAATAAATTTATAAAGAAAAAAATTATCAACTTTATTTTGGAATACAAAATAAAAAGCAAACACTGATCTTTTAGGAGACAGAGAGGGACAAAAGTGCTTGCAACTGCCTGATCATTTCCTTTTGCATAGTTCCTAGCAGAAACAGTTCACAATGTAAACTCCCTTCTCGAGAGCAGCTTTCTAGTCAACATTGCATTTCTTCAGTCTGTTACAAATTCTGATGACCTACTGAAGTCTTTTATGCTTAGACATATTTTGTATTCTGAATACCTAATTAACTCCAAAGCTATTTTAATTTCACTGGATTTCATGCCTTTGGCTTTTACAATTTCCTTCTACAATAGTCTGATAATTTTTTTTCAAAATTTATTGCACTACTGCACTGCTTTTTAACCCTCACATAACAGTTATATGCACATATTGTATTATTTGTTTCCTTATCTTCTCCCCTCCCTGCACATGTCATTCCTGGCATTTCCAATTTCTACCTACTAGAAATTTTCCTATTTCTAGTACATAGATCTGTGAGTCACATTGATTCTGAGAGAATGAAGTGGATGTATATATGCATGCATAGAACGTGTCTTGAAAAAGTGAAGTTACAGAAGAGCAGCTTGTTTCCCTTCTCCCAGTGATTCTGTCTATTCACATTCCCTACTAGTAAAAACTTGGAAGCAGGTCCTCATTATTACCTGTAAAGTAAAAAATCTGGGACAGCTCTCCCAAAGGCAGCATTACTTCTTGAAACTTCAGTGAGTGTTGCTGCTTGAGCTTCAGTCTAGGGAGCACTTTTAAGTCACACTTACAGGTGACTAACAGCATTCTTCACATTATTTGTTGGGTGGTGTGAAATCCTTTGAAAGGACAGTCCTTTAAATCTTTCTTCAGTGAACATGAGGAGGCAGAGAACTTTTTTCTGGCTATGTGAAAGAGCATATGCTACGTAGTGTGTATGATGGAAACCACCTTCACAAGAAAAACCTGAGTCATAAGCAAAACAAAGAAGCTCTGGGAACAGACAGAGACCAGGAAATACCTGAGTTAATAATCTTGTTGGATATTAGGGGTAAATTTTCTCAACCTTAGTAGAGATTATGCAAGAGGTTCAAGCTAAAGAACCCAGATCTCATCCTTTCACAGGAAACTGCTGGCTGGAAGGTTATTTTTGTACACCAGTATGACAACAAGCAAATTAGCCTCAAATTATTGCCTATCTAAAGACAGGTTTGAAGTTCCATTACAATATGGGATAAGCTTCATTAAGAAAGAAAATCTATTTTGACACAGAGGAAGGATACTGTGAAATGCTCTGCTCAAAAATGGCAGCTGAACTTAGAAACAAAGGAGACTACAGATGAAATGCCTGAAATGCTCCTATTTAGCTTCATAAGGGTAAGGGGAATATGGGAAGATCTGGGGAACAGAGCTTTTGAGAGCACAGGAAATAATTTATGAGCACAGCTTATGAAAAGGGAGCTGTTGTCCTTAAGGAATGCTATAAACATGGGCTGTGATATCTGAAATCCAATTGTCAGAAGTTATAGGCTACCTTATATAGCAGAAGCTAAACAATCTACCCTTGAAGGGATTGTAAGCAGCATTATGCTGACTCTGTTAAAAGTGAAAATGATGAAGTAAAACTTTACAACTGTATCAGGTTTTTATTATCACTGGCAATTTATTTTGTTTTGTGGCTAAATATCACAATATGCTTTGACATGTTAATGAAATTTAATCATGCAAACAAATAAAATAATTAAGGAATAGAATAGAAATTTTATGAATGCATTCTGTAGTCAACAAATAAATCACATCAAATGATGGCTAATCTTTATTGGCATAAATGCAATTGCAACATTCTATCAACAATTTAAACATAAGGTAACTGCAAAAATTCCAGACAGTTTTCGTGCATTTACTGTTAGCATTCAGACATTTCTTGAATGCACACTAAAATAATTAGGGAAAAAATATATATTAAGAATGTAAATAAATTTTTTTGGTATTAAAACAGATGAACATATAGTAATTTTCTATAAATCACACATAAACTTCTATGATATCCTATCTCTTTCCCCATTTTTTAACAGACAATCTATTTTTGGAAGACTTTACAAGTCCTGATTACTTGGTAATTTCAACCAACCATTGATAAAACTCATGCTAATAAATAGGAAAATTACTTTTAAGAAAAAAATGGTATGATTTACTAAAGTGACATGCCTAGCACATGTAATGATTGTCATATTCTGCCTATTTGTTAGCCTATAAGCAAGCTTATTCACTGTATTCTCTATATTTATCTTATTTGTCTTATATATACTTGCATATATAATGCAATAATATAATTGCACTAACTGTTAAAACGCATTAAATATGCATTGATAATTTAAGTGTTCTGTTCTCTTTATTTTAATGCACGTGGACATGAAAAGCTGAAGAAGGCACAGATCTTTTTGTTCTTTGCTGGCTTAAGGTACAAAGTAAAGACAGATGTAAGTTTTAATCCTTTTATGTTATCCTTATGATTTTGATTTCAATAGTCTCTTATGCATACTTTCTGATTCAAATTCATTTGTGTATCAGTAGCATCTTGTCTGAGATTTTCCCCTGTAATTAAATGTTTACTAATTATCTGCCAGAAAAACAGATGTAACCTCACCACCACCTGGTAAAAACAGGTGTGTTTGTAAAATGTGTAATCTGAAGGTGGATTAATCTTAAAAAAATAATCAAAATGTGTAACAATTTTCTAGTGAAGTACATCCAAGAGAATCAGATCACTATAATGTTCTTTCTATTTAAAAAAAAAAAATTGACAGAAAGGTTTTTGCTTTATGAATATGTGAAGTTCATTGTAACTGTAATAATGAAACCATTGCTAATGTGCATAAATTAGCAGAATCTGAAAATGTTGGGAACATTAACCCTTAGAAGTGTTTGGTTCTTGTGCCTAGTGAGTGCAGTAGCCTCAAGTTGGCTTTCTGCTGATGGTTCATTCCTCAGATGTTTGATGGTAACCCAGCTTCAAAAAAGCAGCAGTAAGGGCAGGAGTGATATTACTATTAAAAACAGAAAAGCTGACACCAACAGCTTCCCTTTAGTAGTATTTAGAAGTGAAAATGAAAGACAAAGCAGGGAGAAAAAAATAGGGATGAAGGAAATACAGAGAAAGCATGTGAGGGAACTCACAACTGGTATTTATTTACAAACGAGCTTCGTGCCTGCATACAGAAATCATTTAAAAATTCTCAATTATCTCTATAGGCACATGGAGTTCATTCCTAAAACACTGGAGAGATTTTTATTTACAAATTTATATTTTATTTTTTTTATTTTATATTCATGTAAAACTAAATAAGAATATTGATCTGAATCATCATAACAGATGTTTACAATACCTGGAAAGGAATTGAAGTACCAGAGAGACACAGAACAAAAAAAGAAAGAATAAAAACAAGGAAAATAAATTGGGGCTATAGAAAGAGGGGCAGAGATTGTCAAAGTAGAAATGTAAAGCAAAGGTCTGTCTAATGTTAGACACAGTATCAGAATTATACAAGATGTACAGTCATCCACTAATTTCTGTGTCTGTGTTCCACAGCTAGGCAGAGATCCATAAGTTTTACTTATTTTCTTATTTATTTATTTAGCTTAACAGAAATCTAAGCTTAATTGAAACCCTACTGGTCACTAAAAGCTTGGAATATTGCAAATCAGTTAAAATTCCATTTTAGAGGTAACAAAGGGAATGAGAATGCAAGTATGGCATGCTACTGAAAACCTATGGAGAAATGGTGAGTTTTCACTGTGTGAAAATATACAAAAATTCTCCCAAAGTCCTGGAGCTACTCCAGCTTGATTTTAGGGTGAGAACTGAACTTGTACCACTAATCCTGACCACACTTCTTCCTCCTTTAAGGGTAAATGAAGGAACAAGAAGTGCAAGAATTGAGCTGTGACACACTCCATGAAAGTCTCAGATATGGGTAACTGGAAAGCAAAAAAATTCAATGCTCTCCACTAATGCCATTCTATCTTTCCAGGAAGCACACATGTATTCTAAAAAATGTGAAGTCCTCAAATACTGCTTAAACAAAAGCTCTGCAAACACCTGAAAAATACCCTAGTAACAATTTTCCATACACAGCATGAACTAATAGCTGAACAGGTTATACTAGGTTTTAATATCTAATTAGGTTAGATGCTGGATGAGTAAATTATCTAGAAAAAAAAAAAATATGCATAGACTCATACAAATTGGTCATCTAATCAACCCCTTGCAATGAGCAGGGACAACTTTGACCAGATTAGATTGCTCAGTCTTCTCAAACTTGCCTTGGATGATTCCAGGGATGAAGAATCTGCCACTTCTCTGAGTAATCTATTCCAGTACCTTGCTCCCCCCATTGTAAAAAAAAAATAAAAATTCTTCTTTATATCTAGTCTACATTTACACTCTTTCAGTTTAAAGACATTACCCCATGTACTATTGCAACAGGCCCTGCTAAAAGGTTTAACATCATATTTCTTATAAGTACCCTTTTAATACCTAAGGACTGGAATGTGGGGTCTCCAGAGCCTTCTCTTCTCCAGGCTGAACAAACTCAACCCCTTTTCAACTCCTTTAGCTTCAGAAAATACCACTTCCTCCTGAGTATCTTAGTATCTTCCTTTTTTTTTTTTTTTTTTTTTTTTTTTTGGAGTTCTTTGAGATTTTTGGTACACAGAGGTGCTTACTCAGGGCTTATGTGTAGATAGCAAGATTAACTTTGGCTGAAGCCAAACTAATTTGCAGTGATGAAGCAATCAAAATCACTAAATGCCGAATATATTCAAACTACTTCTAATAACCTTCCTTGAATTCTTCTTCAAGGGCAAATAACTCCTCTTAAAATGGAAATACCTAACAAGTATAAAACATTTTGATAGAAAGAACTGCCACATCACCACTTATTCATGATTCTTAGCAAATTTTGCAGTACTGTAGCTTAGAGAGCTGCAGCAACAGCCTAGATATAACATACAAGGATTTGAGATACTACTTTGAAAAGCAGTAAACACTAATTTTGCATTTAGGGCTAGAGTATTTCACATCTTAAAAAATTCTAGTACAGATAATAATAAAAGGCATGATTAAATAATGCCACAAAGCTTATGTTACTTTTAACCCTGGCTTATAAATATGTACACAGTTCAAGTGAATTCACATACACTACTACCAGATTAGTATAAATGCAAAAAAATTTAATCAAAATAATTTATGCTATAATCATCAAGATTTCTTTGTGTAGAGAAATCTTAGGAAGCTGTAGTGAACTGAAACTGCTCCTAATTATTTTGTCTTTGTGGAATATATCTATCAAATAATAATATTTTTCTATCTCTTCTTGAGTTGAGGAAGAAATCACTCCACATTCCATGTTTTCCATTTGCAAGGAATTGCAAGAATATATAATGAAATACTCATCTGGCAGAGAAGTGTATTTTTTCTTGCTGACTAGCAAAAAGTGTACTTCTGTCTCAGAACTTTATGCCATATATTGAGGAATGAAATATGCAGGCAAGAAGCAACTTTTTAATGTAGTATTAACAGGCATACATCCAAGTCTGCAAGTATACTCTCTGGGGATCACAAAAGAATTCTCTGAAGTGTGAAATCACAGTAAGTTCTTCAAAATATGGCAAAACTGCAGAACTTAAGATAGTTCCATAAATCAAGAATTTGGAACCAAGATCACAATTATAAAAAGCGAGACTCAATCCAGCTATGAAGAAGCTGTTTCTCCATTATAAGTTGTTCAAAACTTCTTCAACATTTGTATTTTAGAGCTGTAAAACTTAAAACTAAAGTCATATGCTTGCTATGTTCTTTCTTGTCAGGAAGCTGCATTTTCTCTTGTAAGTTATGTTTTGCTTAATGAGTCATGAATTAAAGAACTTTCCAGAGGAGCACTAAGAACAATGGTCTGAATTTTATAATGCAGCATGTATTAGAATACCAAAAGGCTTCTACTGCATTTTAATGACTCATTTTGGTGTTGAAGAGGAAACACCAGCTGATGTACACTAAAGTTAACAAGGACCTGAAGGAGCTAAAACTGATACTTAGCTTCAAGTATCTTTGGTACTCACTGTAAAGAATTGTGCCATTTAGAGCAGTTGTTTTCACTGTCAAGTACAGAGTTGTCAGATTGCTTGTTTCCTGCCCAGATGCAGTCCTGGTATCAGACACAGATGTCAGAGAAGGTAGCTCCAAATAAGAATTTCCAGTGAAGGATGGAAAAAACAGTGATATGTCTGAAATGAACAACAAAAAGATAATTTTAATATTTTATTACAAAATAAAGTAATAAAATGGAGGCACATAAAAAAATCTATTTTTGTATACCTGTGAATAGCATCATCAACAATACTATTTGCTGAGTGTGTATATAAATTTATTTAATTTAAAACATTCAAATAAAATACACAGAAAATGAAAAAGTTCTAGCATCTGCCTATTGCCAGAAGTGAAAAGACCATTATAGGAGGGATTACTGCTAGAAGATGCAAATTAAAAAGGCTGTCATAAATTTTCATCTTTACAGTTTTGTCAGTGCAGAACTTTTATCCTATGACATATCTGTGAGGTGCTTTTTATTTTTATTTCTAGACAAGAAACCCAGTTTCTCTTCATTTTCAAGACACTCACAATTTTGGGGTTTGAAATTATAATGAGGATGCCATTGGACAGTACATGCATTTTCCAACTCCACTACTCTAGAAATGAATAATTGTTAAGAGAAAGTTTTTAAGTGTGAAGGCTTAACATTCACAATGCTTATTGCATCCATTACTTTAGTCATTATGGTTTTTGGTTTTTTTTTTACCCTGTAGACATGATAATAGTACCATGAATGCAATAAAAAATAAACTAAAACTAATTGAGGTTAGGCAGAATGTCTTCCTGATGCCTTAAGAATCCAGAATATTTAAGCAAAAACATCTTGAAGATTGCCCAGATTGATCACCAGGGATATGAATAAGGAATAAGCATCAACAAAAGTATTTTGAGTTCAGATAATATTTTTGCAAAGAAATTTTTAGTTTAATGAACTAAAACTACACAATGGATCTGTGAGGGATGATTACACACTGGCATGACTAGTGGTTTCCTTTTAAAAATTTGTATTCACCTTACTCATTTTTTGTTTGTTTGTGAATCTGACCACTGTTTATCCTCTGCTGTTTTTATTGGACTCAAGAAAAAAGGACAAAAGGAAAGACCTAAGCAAACACATGTGGAAGGACAGTCATTAAAAGCCCTACACTGACAGCAAAAGAAAGGCAGGATGAAAGCAGTCATTGTTATGTTTCTAAATCATAGGTTTGGAAAAGTCAGGATTGCTGGAGAAAGTGGAAAAAGCTACAGGGTGAAAAAAAGGTCAGTGGCATTACAAATCAGAAGCAGACCTACATGATTATGAGAGTGTTTTTGCCTAATTAAATTCATACTTTCAAGAGAAATGGTACTAGGTGATCCAGCAGTGTAGTGCAGGGCCACAAACAGGATTAAGGGCTGGGTTCTCTTCACATGAGAGAGCCAGAACTCCTAGGGCTGCAGAAGAAAAAGCTCAGCTGGATCTTATCAATGTCTGTAAATAAGTGGGGATGGAGGAGAGGGAGCCAAACTTCTCTCTCATCAGATCTCAACTTGATAGGCAACGGGTACAAATCAAAACCCAAGAAATTACACCTGAAAATATGGAAACTCATTTTCACTGTTAGGATGGTCAAACATTGGCACAGGTTACCCAGAGAGGTTTGAAAAGTCTTAATTCATGGACATTTTCAAAATCTCACAGGGCATGGTTGTGAGAAACCTGTTCTAGGTGATCCTGCTCAGCTTGAGCAGGGGGTTGGACATGATGGTCTCAAGCTGATGGTTCCTTCCAACCTCAACACATTGGTGATTCTGTCATCCTCCACAGCGAGGTTCTGTGCACTCAATCTTATTATTCTTCAAGTGCAGTGCCTTTAGAAACCTCAGTGTAGTTCAGTACTCATAATATAGTGGTACACTGAGCAACACAGCTATTAAAATGTCTTTTATTTGGTAGTTAAAAAAAAACAACTAGTCAACTTGGAGAGTAACTGCCCACAATTTATATTCTAAATTAAAATTAATCTGTGAAGTTTCTTTCAACTAGGTGAAGGGAAGGGGGAGAAGAAGGAGGAGGGGAAGGGAGCATGATAGATCTGGGCAATCTGGAAAGGAAGGACAAACTCAGCAGCACTTTAGGAAGGATAGACCCCTTCAAAGAAGAGATCTACTATAAAGATTTAAAACTTTCCAGGTAGTCCAGCACCTTGTATCTAGAAGCCTTTGCATAGATGTATGGGCAAAATTACTGAGAAAAGGTGCTGTTTCAACAATCATGTCTACATCTGCAGTGCTGTGCCCAAAGCAGCCTAGTCTTCCATCAGCAGTGCTGTGAAGTCCTCTCAGAAATCAAAAGAAGAGAGACAGCAAATACAGCAACTGCATCAGAAACAAATGCATACCTGGCAAAAAAGCCACCCAGAAATGCCAAGATGCAGAGCACATCCTCTTCCCCATGGTGTGCAGGCTATTAGCCTGCTGATCCTTAACAGTCATTTCCTGCCCTAAAGCTCTACAGCAGCTGCAATCTGTTGCAAGTCTATAACATCAGTAAAGAGGTCACTGAGAGCATAGGGATTAGTCTTCTGCTTGGATGAAGGGCCTAAGTGGGAGAAAACAGATTGAGTCTGTGTATTAAGAATATAAAATCTATGTCTATGATAAAGTACACAGATAGAGTACTATGGGAAAAGCTGCCAGTCTGGATGATTTTTTTCCACTTCCCTCATTCAACTAAACTCTTAATTAGCAGAAATTAAAGTCCCAGGCAGCACTGACCATGACCTCATACTGGTAGGATCCATGAATCAGATCCAAAGAAGGGCATCTGCTGAACTACAATGAACTAATTCTCTACCACCTTATGAGAGTATT
Organism: Muscicapa striata striata; assembly: GCA_030060385.1. Lineage (NCBI taxonomy): Eukaryota > Metazoa > Chordata > Aves > Passeriformes > Muscicapidae > Muscicapa > Muscicapa striata. Next base: position 1,024,330 of record JAREIS010000133.1, on the reverse strand, counting down.
TTAGTACTGCTTCCTGTAGCAATATTTACAGACCTTCATAAGATCTTTAAGATGGTTGCTGGCAATAAATAACTTAGTATTAAATTAATTCCATGGGACAAGCTAACAAGAAGAAGTGGTTCCTTAATTCCACCCTGGGTCCACTATCTGACACTGTCACCTCTGTCCATGATCACAAGGGACTCCTCCACTGGGGCAGTGGTCTCCAAAGTGAGTGGAGTGCATGCAACCTATGGGGTTCTCAAAACAATCCACTAGGATACAGGAAGAAATATCAACTTTCTCACATGTTAAGGATAAAAAACATCACAAATAATTCAAGAGAAAAAAATTGTAATGGAGACCACAGAGCTGGGTCTGAATTACCTGACAAACACATATTGTTAATTATGCTTTAACATTTGAACTGAAGACTCAAATTTTCTACTGAAATAAATAGATTATCTGGGATATTATTCATGAAAATTTTCACAATAACACAAAGTACAACAAGAAAAAATTGAGAAACATCAACAAGTTTCTTTTATGTTCCTACCTGACTTTGTCTTAGTCAGAAAATAAAGAGGAGTAAGGGGAAGAATATAATTTTCTACTGCTAGTAAAATAGAATCAACCTGTTTCCACTCCTACCTTTAAGTTTCCCTTTGTATTCTTTGTTTTTATGTCAAGTTTGCTTAGCACTGAATTCTATTAAATTCTGTTGAATTCTTTATAAAATATATTTTTCAGTCCTGAAGATGTTAAGACTCATCAACTGCACCAGTCATCACTAAATAAATTCAAATGATAACCAAGAAAGACTTTTAACACCATGAAATCCTAGAAAGAGAAGAAATGCATTCATCTTCTGGTAGAAAAATCAGACCAAGCATCTGAATAAACTTGTCTACAATTTACAGGGTAAGTAACTTAATTGAATGCCCTGGTCCTCGTTAATAATGAAAGTAAATGAGTAATCCTAGGATGTGATTATCCTTCCCCAGTCATGATCTAAACCTGCCTATATTTATCTTTATTTGCTATAAAAGGACTTGAGAGTCAATAGTTCAGGTGTAAACATGTACCCCAGCAATATCTGAAGGTACATGAACTGTTCTCATTCTTGTTGCTTATGCATCAGAGACGGCTTGCAGAAGGATTTTCCTTAGGCAAAACCAAATTAGGACAGTAGCTCTGAGTGGAAATGTTAAAGATATGAACTGAACAGGATGTCAGAATATTTAGTAAGGGACTTAAACTCTGAATTTGCTGTTTGTATCTTTCAATTACAGTGGTAAGCATCCTCTGAAACCTATGGACAGATTCTGTGCTTGTTCTTCTTTTCCATCACTCAGAGAATGTAATAGGAGCACAGGTGATAAAAACTTTTATGAGTAGTGCAGCAAACCTTTTCCATATTATCAAGAATGGAGGTGTTCCCAGCAGTCAAAAAGTCAGTTAAGAAGCAATATCAAAGGTCTGATGAATATGTGATCTGTTCTATCCATCTCATGCTCACAGAATTTAACCACCTTAGAGTAATGCATTCTTTTATCTCATGTTCATGGTGTGAAGAAAATCAAAGTGAAATAAATATGATTCAGAAAATTCCTAGGGATTATGTCTGGTACATATGAAATCTGACTTGGGTGTTTCATAAAGCATCACATGCACCTACAACTATACAGAAATACAGTAACCATTTCCCATGAAATTGATTAGCTGAGTTCAGCTGTTTCAAGACAATAAAATATGAAACAAAGTAAATCTTACCCTTGCTGCTTTCATTCGTCTCAATGCACAGAAGCCTCCTGCCTGCTGTAACTACATCACAAAGCAAAAATTCCTCACAAAATAAAATGTACAAGTCTTCCTCTATCAGGCCATCCTGGTGCCTTTTTGATAATGCTCTCTGCTGTCAACTGGGAGGTCTGAAATCAGATCACTGACTTAATCTCTTACTTTGCAGACTTCTAGGGCCTTTGAATGCCAGAATGACAGTACATTTAATTGTGAAGACTCAAGAGAAGCACTAGAGGCAATGGGTCACATAAACAATCCTTAGAGCAGGACATCAATTAATTTTCATTGAAGGAAACTGCCATACAAGTGGAACAATCATAGAAGAAAGGACTTAAAAAATTAGGAAAATAAAGCAGAAGATATTTGTCAAGCATGCATCTGCAAAGGTACAATGAAACACAGAACAGAAACAGGGATGATCAAAGGGATTGCTTTGCTTCCACATGGAGAAACAGAGCAGGCCTATTCAACTTGCAGAGACAAATGGAAGAAATGGCAGGTCCATGTTTTGGATCACAGCAGGTAAGGGCACTCAATTACTCAATTATTGTTACTATCAGGTCACAGGCTTGCAAACAAAAGGAAATTTTTATTAACTTTTTTTAGATGTGGGTGAAAAGTATATAAATTATATATATATATATGTATGTATGTATTTTTATGTATGTATATTGACCCCAATTATGTGGATCAAAATTATATTAAAAAAAAAAGAAAAATTAAGAACAATACTAGAACAAGGGAAACGAATCCACCAGACTAGCAAATATAATGGAACCACAGGTCAGAAATCTTGGTCTCATTGATTGGTGGAAGATGAAGTAATGTACTTGGGAGAAAAACTCAGTTGTCCTGTTTTAGATAACCTTTTCAAAGAGTGCCTGTTTTTTTCTGAGGCAGGATATTGAGCTAGATGCCCTCCTGGCTTGAACTGGCCTGTGATTTTTGTGGGACTGTTCCTGCTCTGTTTATCACTACTAAGATTGCATGACAGAAACTAAGAGAGATGCAGACCATTTAACAAAAAGAAAATTAATGATTTCATAGATATCTGAAGCATTTGTCAGTACCAAGTGTCTAGTTACCCATTGCTCTTGACAGCTGTATTTCAATAAGCAGATCAAACCAATGTAAATATGTTATTAGATTTATTTCAAGAAAAAAAATGTTGGTAGCTTTAACATTCCTTAACTACAAAGAAGTTGAAGAGTTAGCTGCATGTCTGACAAAACAAGATCATAATAAATAAGTTTGATGTTAACGTGCTGTGTGAAAAAGAGAGATGCAAAAAGAAGAAAAAATATTTTCATATTCCTATTTTGTAGTTCACAATATTCCTCTTCTGATTTCACGTTTTAGGAAGGAAGAATCATATTTAATTTTTTTTTTTTTTTTTTTTTTTGCCTAGACCCTCAGTGGTTGTACATCAGCAAAGTTACAACTGCATTCATTTAGAGAAGATGAGAATTTAGTCAACTACTGTGTCTGTGTGAAAGGATGAACATTACCTTTCTCAGAAAAAGAAGAATTTTATTCAGTTAATAGTCAGGAAACATTCTAAAATGTCCAGGTGAGATGTGCTGTGTAATTATTAAGTTCTCTAATTTTTTTTGGATGTTGCATAGACATGTAAAGTCCAGATGTGTCAGCAAGTACAACAGACTGACATGAAATAGAAAAAAAAAGAATATTATTAATATATATTCAGCTCAAGATTTTGTGAAAACAGAAAGATAAAAATTAGTGAAAATGTTCAGTTGAAAAAATCCCAATCTCAGTTATTGTTCCCAAATCTACAAACAGAATTAGCCCTTTACTGCCTGTTTTTTTGATAGTTTTGAAAACAACACAGTGATTTGTCTTTTTTTGTTTGATTAGTTTCATCTCCAAAATTTATTACTTTTCTCCTAAGTGCATTGGATTTTGAAGCGGAAAGAATGTTCCTAATTGATACTTGTACCTAATCAGATGTATTTTACCACCTGCATTTAAAATGATGCATAAGTGCTTCTCTTTTCCTGAATTTGACATAGAGGAAATTGGGAAGCTATTATCTAATATTTTTTCAAGCTCAACATATTTGACAGGAAATATGATCTTCCTGCAAAAACACTAGAGTTTTATCTATTTTTAAAAAGCACCCCATCTAGGAGGGAAATGAATGTCCTTTATATCTTAATTTATATATTTCTATCTCTCCCAATTACAGAAAAAAATCTAAGACAGACTCCTAATATGAAACCATAATTTAAACTGGATTTGTCATATTGCACTGCTATATTTGGTGCTGAAATACTGGTTGCTTTGAAGGTCGCTGTGACACATATTATGGCAAAATTTAATGAAGCAAGACTTGTAAAAATCCTTTGAAGTTCCCTCATTAATGTATTTGTTCTGTAAAATATCACAGAAGATCTGCTTTAATATGAGCTTTCACAGTTTTGATTCACATTTAATGAACTGGTAAAAGAAGAAAATGAAATAAAGTATTGGTTTTCAGTAGTAAAAGAGGCAGCTGTCATAATATGTTTGAAAACCCATATTTCTCATAAAAAGTTGATTGTACTAGAGATCATCGTTGTAATGAGCACTGTTTGGTTCCACAAATGAATGGGTCAAAAAATTTAAATTTCTATTGGTTTCCAGTGAGTCTTAGCTAAATGTGTACATATTTTATTTGTATCTTATAATTCATATGTGTATCAAAATTCCAAGGCCTTTTTGGTTTTGTTTTGTTTAGTTTTATGGGGTATCAATGTGTTTTCAGTCACTGTAATTTTATTTCTGCCATCCAAATTTAATTTTATTCTCTGCAATGGTGCTTGAACGCATAAACAAACATTCCTATCCCAAAGGATCTTAGAAATACTTGAAGAGTAATTGGCTATAAAAGTTTAATTTGGAAAAATATTCAGATTTTTTCAGTATGTGTCATATTTAGTCAGTTGAAGAGGAATCTTCCATCTGGAGATGGATTGCAAACTAATTTGTCACATGGTTGGCACCAGATATTACATGATCAGTATTAAAAGTGAAATGCAAGCTGTAGTTTTAAGAACACTAAATTTAATGTGCTCATGTAAATAACACACTTTATGTGTTGCTACATTGTGTATGCAACAGCTTTTTATTACTTTCCTGGGAGATTTTGATGAGATTTTGATTAGACTTTCCTATTATTATTTAGTTATATAGGTAACGTAATTTACAGAATTGTTTAAATCTAATCTGAGTTCAGATTAGAACTTGGTTTCACAGGTTCAGGGTGCAAAAAAATAAGAATATGAAAGCAATTTCTTCTCCATTTCTTAACTGAATTAACATCTTGTTATGGCTTCCTTTGGGAATCATGTAGCTAACTCAAGGTCTTGGTGGAAAAAAATCAACAAATATCAGGCAAAGAAGAATATTTAAGGGTTAAAATTATTAACAAATTAAGTTAGCATCAGAGCATGAATTAGAAAACCAGATATTTTGCTCTATTTGCCCTTTCCTTTGAAGATTCAAAAACCAGTACCTTTTGCCCCCAGTTTTGCTAATGTAATTCATTTATTTTTAGCCTAAAATGCAAAAAAATATAAAATAGTGAAGTATCTATATATATGGACATCTTACCTACTCCTTTCCTTTATTTACCACTCTTATATTTGTTAGGAATTATAAAGCTAGAAATATCACTTAAATATAATGATCACTTTAAACATTTACACTAGGACATATCTTAGAAAAGTATTTTCCAATTGATTTTTAATATATTTACAGTGCTAAGATTTAACAATAACAAAAGAATAATAGCAAATCTGAATTGTAGTAACTTTGATTGTTTTCTTGAAAATTGCAATTCAGCAACATTTGGGGGATGCATGTTCATTTGAAAATATTTATGTTTGCTTAATCTCAACAGCAATAATTTCAAAATATTTCAATTTGGCTCAGCATCCGGGCACATAAAACAGTTCAGTCACATGAAATTGCTAAAGAATATTACAATCAAGTAAGAAAATTTATCTAGATTAAAATAATGAAGTAACCAATTAGAAAGGCATAAACTTGCATAACTGCTAATTTTTTAGCGGCCTTATTCAGCCAAGTTATAGTAGTTTCTGACATCTAAGGTTTTACCTTGGCTACAGTCTTTAACTGTAGTATCCTCACTCTCCCACTTCCAAAACATAACTGATAGAAGTTCCAGATGAGATAGATGTTCAGTATTAAAGCTTTCAGTTCATCTGTTTGCTTTTCTTCCATTGATTTGATGTCACAGTGTTAGCAAGCCTTTACTATGGGTGTAGGAGAAACAAAGAGAGCACCTCTTCAATATATTAAAGAATCACAGAATCACAAGGTTGGAAGAGACCTTCAAGACTGAGTCCAACCCATGCCCTAAAACCTCAACAAAACCATGGCACAAGTGCCACATCCAAGCTTTTTTTAAACGCATTCAGGGATGGTGACTCTACCACCTCCCTGGGCAGATCATTCCAGTACTTTATCACTCTTTCTGTAATTTTTTTATTATTATTTTATTATGTATTATTATTATTGTATTATGTATTATTATTGTATTATGTATTATCCAACCTATATTTCTCTTGGCACAGCTTAAGACTGTGTCCTCTTGTTCTGTCAGTTGTTGCCTGGTGAAAGAGACCAACCCCCACCTGACTAGAGCCACCTTTCAGGGAGCTGTAGAGAGGGATAAGGTCACTTTTGAGTCTCCTTTTCTCCAGGCTGAACACCCCCAGCTCCCTCAGCTGTTCCTCACAGGGTTTGTGTTCCAGCCCCTCACCAGCCTTGTTGCCTCCTCTGGAAATGCTCAAGCATCTCAACATCCTTCCCAAACTGAGGGCCCAGAGCTGGACACAGCACTGAAGGTGTGACCTCACCAGGGCTGAGCACAGGGGAAGAATGACCTCCCTGCTCCTGCTGGCCACACCATTCCTGATCCAGGCCAGGGGCCATTGGCCTTCTTGGCCACCAGGGCACACTGCTGGCTCATGTTCAGTCAGCTGTACCAGCACCCCCAGGTCCCTTCCTGCCTGGACACTGTCCAGCCACACCATCCCCAGCCTGTAACACTGCAGGGGGTTATTGTGGCCAACATGCAGGACTTGACACTTGTACTTACTCAACTCCATCCCACTGGATGCTGCCCATCCATCCAACCATTCCAGGTCTCCTGCAGATCCCTCCTTCCTTCCAACAGATCAACACACATTCCCAGCCTAGTATCATCTGCTAATTTACTGATGAAAGACTCAATTCCCTCATCCATGTCATCAATGAAGATATTGGACAGGAGTGGCCCCAGCACAGACCCCTGGGTGACACCACTGGTGACTGATCCCCAGCTGGATGCAGCACCGTTCACCACCACTCTCTGGGCCCAGCCATCCAGCCAGTTCCTAACCCAGCACAGAGTTCTCCTGTCCAAGCCATGGGCTGCCAGCTTTTCCAGGAGTGTGCTGTGGGAGACAGTGTCAAAGGCCTTGCTGAAGTCCACATATACAACATCCACAGCCTGGGTCTGATACCCTGGCCATCCTGTAAGTGCTGTGTGATAACACTCAATATAAACCGTTCCATAACCTTACCGGATACTGTGGTCAAGCTAACTGCTCTAAAATTACAATGTTAGGTATTTATTTCTTTAAAGCAAAAATAAATCCACCTATATATTCCACTGGAATGTTATTTCATTGTTACATATGAAGATGGGAAATCAGTAAGATTCCATAAAGTTTCTGAGACTGAAGAAGTGAACCTACTATTTGGACAAATACTAACTTTTCATTATATTTTGTGAAACTGTTCAGACTTCAACTTGATTTGTTAGAATAAGGAAACAAATGAAAAGTAAACACTTCTGATTGTCTTCTCTTCCTTCCATCCATGATGATTCCAGAACATATATTCTCACCCATTCCAAGACTGAGAGATTAATACTTCATCTCAGATTTGATATCAATATTAAGCTTTGACAGTCTTTCCATCAGCTGCCTACTAAGGCAGACAGAAATACATGAGACAAGATGTTGAACAGGATGATGTGATACCAGAAATTGCAAAGTATTGGAGCTAGAAAGTCTGCTGCTCTCACTAATGGAAAGCTAAAAACCTTTTCAGGTTCTCAGCTGGTATATTTCTGTTTCTGACCTTAGAGCTGCTGACAAAACACATTATATGCAAGAGGGCTGGTCAGCATTTTTTTTAACTCAAAAGCACTGATGTCTACATTGCCGCAGAAGTTATTAGCAGAAAAGGTTTGAAACTCAAATACTTCTAGCTATGTAACATAGTATAACTGGCATATAGCAAAATAAACCTGCAGTCTGATGTACTGACAGCAAAATAACCAATCTTTTACAGATGGCTATATTCTACTTTGCTCCATTTATTATTGGCCTATGGCTGATACCTATAAAGAACTGTTTATGTACCATTTTACACCAACTTATTTATATAACCTAAGCTATTGGAGCATACTATCAAAATATAAAAAGATTAAATTTGCTTTTGTATAGCTAAAATTAACTGATAATCTAGAATAGTATCAATTTTTCAATGGGCCCGTCTTTTGCCTCATTAATTAGAATGTCAAGAGCTACTTCATGAAGTCCAGTGCTTTTCTTGTTGCTGTTACTTATAAAGTTATTTTTTTAGTTTGAAACCTCAGGTGTTCCACCTGAGTAAATTTCAATGGCATGTCTGCACTGGTTTTAGTTGTAATAGAAGCATAGCTGTGTGGTGCTATATTTTGATCTTGTGATGAAAACAGTGTTCCTCACCTCTACCCTTCAGTTCTCTTCCCCATCTCACTGGGACGGAGGGAGGGAACAACTGTGTTGGATTGAGGTGCTTCCTGGGCTCCTAAAACCACAGCAGTGTTCTAGGAAAAATACTTTTCAGACTCTTTAGAAAGCATTGCAATGCAGGTTGTTGTCATTTCATGGAAACCAACTGTCAATAACTCAGAAAAGCAGGTGAAGGTCCTTGCTCAGCCTTGGATACTGAAAATAATAGCTGGGAAGTGTACATCTGCCTAAAGTCCTAAGGCTGAACAGCAAACTTTCAAAATAAATAGCAAAATCTTCATTGACTGGGAAACGAAGAATTTCTAAAAATTTCTGAAATGTCTGAGGTAACAGAATTTAGAACAAGAATTTTTAGATTAGAATTAAATGAGATATCACTTCCTTGACAGTCTTCTTTGTATGCCACTGGTTTTTTTCCTCCAGCAAAATCTAAAAAGTTTAGAATGGCAGGCCTGGCAAAATGCAATGCGAGGTATTAAAAAGGAGAAATAGAGGAGGCAGACAATATTTCTGAGAGCCATTGCAAAAACAAAATAAACCACACTATTTTAAGTGTGTCACTGGTGCAACCAAAGAGTAACTAGAGAGTTTAGCTATTTTTGCACCGAGAATTTACTATAGTCACTTACGGTTCACAAGCATAGTTCAAGTAACACTTAATTCTTTACCTCCAAAAACTATGGACCTGAACTGTGCAGAGAGGAGCCTCTCCCAGGCTCTGCTCTTATAAAACAAAGCACAGTTACTGACAATTCCTTTCTGATAGGACATGGTACTTTAGGATGGGAAATGTTATTTAAAGTCATTTTGCAGGACTAGAATTAAGTTTCAATTTGAGAACTACCTGCACTAGTTTAATATCAATTTCTTGTGATTTTTTTGCAATCTAATGAGCAATTATAAAATAACTTTACAATGTCACAGCTCTGCCACTAATGCCATACAATATCACGGTCCTTTGTTACATGAAAAAAAAAACATGAGAGCAGAGAATAAAACAATACTGCAATCATTTTTATTGCTACTTTTAAATATACATTCACCATCTACCTTACAAATATCTGCTAGGCTATAAATAGTCATGTAGAAAATTCCTTCTTTTTCTAATTACAGATAAAAATTGGTATGAGAGGGAAAAACAAGGTTTAAATGAGCTAACATTCAGCATAGCTCAGATGCAGCTTAGAACAGCAGCAGTGCTGATTATTCTTTTGAAAGAAACACAATTCTAAGATGAATTAAAAGAGTATTAAAATCAAAATATGCTCAAAATAACATGTCCCAGAATAAGGAACACCTGCTTCTTTAACTTGTGGTATCTAATTATTAACAAAAGTACATTTTGCATTTCAGTGCTGTTTGAGTTTTCATCTTTGAAGTATATCATACGTGAAGTCACACCTCAAATATTTTCTCCCTAACAGTCTCAGTGCTTTGGATTTCATACTGGAAAATGATTTCTAGATTTTACATTATTTTGGTAACAAACCCACTAAAAATTACCACAGTGGGTGAAGTGCAGGTAAATGATCCAACACAGCTTTAATCTATTTATCTGCTAAATCACTTTAATTGGTTTTGGACTGTCAGTTATTCCAGATTTTTAAAACAGAAAGATGAATGAAAACACTTATTTGAAAAAAATACTCCTATGCACTTTTCTCAAATCAAAAAGCCTTCCACAAAGCAAAAAAAACAAGTGGAGAAATACCTCATGTCATTAGCACTTTCATTTTAAAACTCAGATGTAATGCCAATTGTCATTTGGCAAAATACTCTTTACCTTTTTTATCTAATGTCTAGTAGACTCAAACAATAAGCAGTCTTGTTTAGACTGATTTAAATTCACATTTATTTTGATGCATGCCTATAAAATTTGAAATTTGCCATTTGGCTTGTTTTTCTAGTGTGCTTACTTATGTCAAATACAGTAGTTTAAAAAATAAAGACTCCAAAATAAAGAGCCTGTAAAGCAATGTATGATAGTGACTACTAGCACTAAGTTTGGGCAACTGTTTTTAACAATAAAAATATTACCAAAATAAACTTATTCTCCTTTCATATCTTGAACCAAAAAGATGAAATCTTGTTTATTTTTCTTTTATGCACAGCATGTAAATAAACAATAAATGTTTAAAAACTCATTATATCGTGCTTGTTGATTTGTTTCTGAGCAGCAAATGTTTTGAAAGTAGTTTCATGATGATTATAAAGAGCAAATTGTGTGAAATAAGTAGAACATTTTCAAAATTATGTCCAAATATAAAATGAATTTGTAAATCATGCTGGCATTGCTAAGAGCACACAGTGGTGGTCTTGATTAGAGACCATGTTGGCTTTGTTAGACTTGTTTAAAACTGTAGAAGAGGACCAAGAGAGAAAATGATAACATGAACATAGACTAGTACCTTTTCCAAACACCTAAGTCTTACAAGCTGACATAATTGCTTTTTAATCTATGGGAAATTTTCATATATATTAAGAACTGTGTGCCCCCCTTTGGCAATATGAATATATCTGCTATTTGACATAAAATTCTGCCATGAAACAGAAAATGCGGTGACTGAACTGAAACTACTGCTGTAAAAGTGTACTGCCTGGTCTTCCATTAAATTCTCATATTTATATAAGGAGTTATCTGGAGCCAAAACATGTTGATCCTTCTTTGCTTATCTTTATGTATCAAGGAGACAAAACCCCAAAGTCCTTAGGAACAATAAACTAAGTTAATAACTTTTTCTCTACAGATAGAGGAGAAATCCTTCTGTTTTCCTAGGAAGGGTGGGAATCAGTCACTGCAGGTCGTAAATTAAAGTTCTGCTGAGAGAAACATCAGAAATGGGATTTATAAATGGAGAAATATGAAGTAGAGGTCTGAATTTTTGTGGGTAGAAATAGCCAAGCTGTAACACAGGTGAAACTTGCATACGAGCTGAGCTGAAGACTTTGTGTCAAAAGAACAATTTGTGCAGCCACAGACTAACTCAGGATTCTTTTTATGACAGGGGCTGAATGGATGTCATAGAAGAAGACAGAAACATGGCAAGTACACAATGATGCTTCTGAAAAATATTCTGCCAGCCCTCAATGATTTGCAACTTGTGGACTTTGAGACAAGGATTTTGTCTTTGCATTTGATGTCTTCTAAGGAATCTTCATATTATGAATTTATACATGCTGCTCTTTGAACCCATGTGTAAGGTGTTGACCCTAGCTGGATGCCAGACACCAACAAAAGCCTTTCTATCACTCCCCTCTGCAGCTGGACAGGGGACAGAAAATGTGACAGAGGGTTCATGAGTGGAGATAATACTGTCATGGGAAAAACAGGCTTTAATTAGAGATACTAATTGAATGTCAAAAAAAAAAAAAAAAAAAAAGAAATCCGAGCAGGATAATGAAAAGTAAAATAAGACCTTAAAAACACCTTCCCAGTTCAACTCCTCCTCATGTGGCACAGGGAAACAGGGAATGGGGTTTATGGCAAGGTGTTCCTGCCACTGCTCAGGGGGAGGAATCCTTCTCCTGCTCCAGTATAGTGTCCCTCCCACAGGCAGCAGTCCTCTACAAACTCCTGCCACATAAGTCACTCTTCTGTGGGGTGCAGACCTTCAAGGACAGGCTGCTCCAGTGTGGGTACCCCACGGGGTCACAAGCCCTAACAGGAAACCTGCTCCAGCATTGGGCTCCTCTCTCCACAGGTCCCTGCCAGGACCCTGCTCCAGCACAGCCTCCCATGGGGTCACAGCCTCCTTTGGGCATCCACCTCCAAGGCTGCAGGGGGATCTCTGCACCCCCATGTCCCTCCCTGGGCTGCAGGGGCACAGCTCCTCTCCATGGGCTGCACCAGGGGCTGCAGGGGAATCTCAGCTCTGGCACCTGGAGCAGCTCCTGCCCCTCCTCTGCACTCACCTGGGTGTCTGCAGAGCTGCTCCTCTCACATATTCTCACCCCACTCTTCTCTGGCCACAATTACATCTGAGCAATAACCTTGTTTTTTTCTTCTTAAATATGTTATCACAGAGGCACGACCATAGTTTCTAATTGGCTGGCCTTTGCCAGAGCAGATCTTGGAGCCAGCTGACATTAGCTCTGATGGACATGCAGGAACCTTCTGGCAGCTTGTCACAGAAGCCACCCCTGTAACCCCCCTCCTACTGACATCTGGCCATGCAAACCCAATACGTTCCACCTATCAGAATTATCAGCAAAAAATCCACATTCATCACAGATCCTACACTCACATCAATAAAAATAAACAAACAAAGCAAGACAAAAATTCCATATACAGCAGCAAAATAACACCATCACAGCACTGAGTGAGAAAGAACAATTTGCACAAAATCCAGCCCTTGTCCCTTTGGTGCTGTTACTCAGATATCATGTCACTCACACCATGATGTAACTTCTAGTATTTACCATTTCCTACAAATAAAATGTCCCACTGCTTAATTGCACTACATGAAGAATGCAAGCAGAAGAATCTCAAATTATTTCAGCTAGGCTGGTGTGTTTCTTTCCTCTCTGAAGACATCTTTAAAATGCAAAACAACTGAAACCTGTGGGGAAATATGAATTCCATTAAATAGTTCTTTGGACATTCTTCTATCAGACAAGACATTAGTTCCAGAACTTTTTTTTTTTTTCCTGAAAAGCTTTGTATTTATCTTCAGAATCTGAAAACTCAAAAAATCTATTATAACTTTCAGCACATTTGCTGAGGATAATGAAAAAAGTAACCGATTCCACTGTTGCCAATTGCAAATTAGAAAAAGTCTTGATGATGAAAAAGTATATAGGCATAGCAAAAGATAACAAACTACCATTTCTAATGTCAAAAAAAAAAAAAAAAGACAGTATCATCTCTTATGAAACTGGTTTCTACCAGCATAAATTTATAGTCAGAGGTCAAGAAGCCCTGAAGCTTCAATTATTTCTTCACGAAGTGTGAATTCTGGTGTCATGGGAGAAATTCCTGGACAAAACCCTCATGTTCATCCAGACACGTCTACTCTTCATCTCTCTATCTGCAAATGAAATTTAATTTCTGCCCCAACTCATTGCATTCTTATTCTTCTCAAAAACACTACCATCTAATGAAACAATTGAAGTTTAACTAACTCATCTGAAAAAGAGTATCAGAGGACATACACAGAAGGAACAAGAACTTGTTAATTTTAAAAAGACCGAAGGAAAATCTTTTTACAAATGAGCTACAATTTTAGAAATAGTAGAAATGCTGGCACTATATTCAAGTTCTTTCATGAATTAGATGTAGTAGCTTAAAATGTTACTGTTCTTCAACTGCTCATTACTGTGCCCCTCAAATAAGATCTAATCATATGAATGGTGATTCCTTTTAGTACATTTCAGTGAACAGTAAAACACGTTAATTTAAATCATACAAATGAGAGCATTGCAGAATTAACTTTTATCACCATGGATTACAGTAATATCTTAAATTAAGATAAATTAGGAGAAAAATTAGACAGTGGACTTCTAGTTTACCAAGTCTTTGAAAAATATCTAAAAACATGTCATCTACTTCATGCATTCAATTTTGTGCTTCCAAAACCTAAATAAGCATTTAGTCTTTTAGAAAATAGAAAACTTTGGAGTTATAAAATTTTATACAAACCATCAAATTAATATTGCCTAGGAGTAGGCATGTGGAAACCATGGACTTCTAAAGAACCAGAACACCCTTGACAGCTTCATTATCCCCAAATAAGAATAACAATAATAACCCCTAACACACACTCAGCAGAAGCTTCTATGGTCTTTGTGTTCTGTTCTTACTTAATTAATGCTTTCTGCATTAGATTATATTTTATATTCTTGTAATCCAATGGCTATCATTGCTAAACTAAATTTTTTAAGAGTTTTTACTTTCTCATGCAAAAGGTACTTTGGAATGATCCTGATCAGAACTTTTCATACAAAACACCCCAAAAATCAAACTCTCAAATATGATGTGGCTTGCAGTGGTTATATTTCAGATAATCAAAATGGAATTATATTTATGTGAGTGTACTACCACATAAAATAACAGGAATAAATTACAACACTTTTTTTCCAGGATTCCATGTTTTACAAAGAATTTTAGTAGCATCATTTTGTGTGAGAAGGTTTCTGTCATAGTTATGGGACATCTCATGTGTCATTTCAGCCTCTACGAGAATGACATTGAATATTGATGCAAAATGACCATTAAATTTGGTATAATAAATTTTATACCAGACTGATTCTACTTCTTTACTTCTACCTTACACATAGAGGTGTGCTAGATATGTATCATGATATCAGTGGGGCGTTATTTCACATTTACTAAAAATAGAGTTTCAGTTGTTCAGCACATTGTTAAATTAAAAAAACCTGAAAATTTTGACCATGCAAAATCTGACTAAATCTAATTTATGATTCAGTGTCACTATCACACCATAACAAGTTGCACTGTGAATAATTTTAAACCCATCAGTTAGCTTGGAGGCAGATTTGCCGTGTGCTAGAGATAAATGCTTTAAATTTTACTGTCAGTAATTGACTGGGATGTTAGTATTGATGCTGCACCTCTTAAAAGTGCTCTGCTCATTCAGGGAGAAGAAGCAGGAAACTTATAGTTTTGCTAAATGGAGCTTCAACCCTAAAAAACAGCCTGCCATTGCAAAGGATAAATAAATTTTAAGAATTATCTCTTTCTTAAATATCATCACAATTTCTTTTCTCTCAATTTTCAAAAAAAAGTACACTAAGTAACCAATTTTATTATTAATAATGAAGCCCAGATTTCTGCCACATAAGTATATGGCTGTTCCAGAGAAGTAGTAGTTAGGACTGGAATTAGCTGTTCAGCTTGCAGATAGACACTGCCAAAAGCTATTGAAGGTGAACTTAAAACTTCTAATACATTTTTTTTTTTAATTTTTCTTCTTTTATTGACCTAGATGTTTGGTTCAACTTGTATGACAGTTGTATTAGGCTGCATTGTGTCAGCAAAATTAACTGGTTACAAATAGATGGATTCCCATCAACAGAACAAAACCTGCATTTGTTCCTGAAAAAGAGTATATATTTTTGTATCATTACTCTCTTCAAATTATTGACAGGTCTCCTGAAATGCAACATAACACATAAGTATGCAAGCAGGAGAAACTGTGTTGACAAATTCTACTTTTCTGAAGCATTCATCACTGTAATGAATAAAATACACTTAACCCCACCAAATAAATAAAAAATGCATTATAACCAGAACTCATGATACAGAAGACTGAAAACAAGTGGAAATAGAATAGAAAAATGTGGAAAAGCAAAGGACAGAAACCGGCTGTGTCATTTTGTCATTCTTTTTTCATACGTATCATTTTATCACTTTATAAGTATTAATGGGTAAATCATAGGCCAAATACATAAATAATTAAAACAATATGGTAATTTAAATATGAAATAATTTAAGTGATGACAAACACTGAGGTGTCTTATGACAGCCAGTAGGTTTTGAGATACACTCTGCACGATAGGATTTTTCTCTTGTTAAAGTGAGACTTTTCTAAATATTAACAGCAGCTGGGGAAGCTTTTCTTCTACAAAGTTTTTATGATTCAGTAATGGCAACAGAAGGCACATCACAAAATCAGTTACAGCATATTTCATGGTATGTCATTTACTGGAAGATAAGAGGCAGTTTCCTCCTTGAGTGGAAATCAGTGGCTGGTGTTCTACTGCAATAAGCTCTTTTAATAGAAACTCTGTCAAAGCAATTATCCACAAAGTGACCAAAGCAAAAGTGCACCAAGCTTTGCATCATAAAAATGGGGCACTTAATGAGAGAACATTTAAAAAGATTACTGTATCATATTCCCAAAAGGATTCAAGTGAAAAAATTGCATTGTCCAAAGTTCATTTGATGGGCCCAAATCCTAAAAAAGTCAGCTACAATTTTGTCAGAATCACCAAATCTTTCATTTGCATGATGGTATAACCTGATATATCCCCATCTTACACCAGACATCCTCCATTAGTGATGGACCTGTATTTTATTCTTCAACTACCCACTGTCTAGATAGAGTGAAAATTTTCTTCAAACGTGCAATATTATAGTCTGTGTACATACCTGAAAACAATTTGAAAATGCTGGTGAGAGGATGGATTCATTTATGAAGTCACACACTGCTAGCTGACTTTGGCACACATGTAAGGTGAAATGTCACAGAAACTTTATGAAAAACAGCCTATGCCCATGGAGGGGAAAATGGCACAACCACTGGAAAAAGAACAGTGATCCACAGGGGTTGGAAGACTTCAGTTTTGTTTGGGCTTTACTATCAAGTGAAGGCTGGTAATGACAATAAGTCAAAATTTCCCAGCAGCAGCTGCATCACCATGAGAAAATCTAAGCCTGTTCTATTTGGTAGTCTGGGCTAGAGTGACAAGCAAAACAAAGGGCAGTGCAACTGGGGAAAGTGATTATAAAAGTAAGGTGACACTTACAGATCTTGTTATATAAAGTGGTGATAAAGTACTTGTAGATTATCCCTTTTTGCCTTTTGCTATAAATTAAAAACTTCAGTTTTTAGCAGAAACATAGGAGTTGTCCCTTGCATGACCCTCAAGTATGTTCACAACTTTCTTTGTCTTTTAATCCTTCTGTATATCTCACGTCTTTAAGGTGCATCCGAGGACAAAAAAAAAAAAAAAAAAAAAAAAAAAAAAACTTGTTTTCCTGCATCTTTGCTTCTATTGAGTGTTAGATTAAAGTAATAATAAAAAAAAATTCTGTTGTTTTTGCCTTAGGCTGATGTTGCAGTCTCAATGAAATGAGGGCTCATTATAAAATTCCCTGGTTTATTATTGTTAACATTAAAGCAATTAAGATAATGCCAATGTGAAATATATGCAGATCCAGGATAAACAAAATCCAATGAAATATAACAATTAACACTCACATGTGAATTTTCCATTTCAGCATCATGAAACAACAGACAATTACCAAATAATCCTCTTAAATAAGAATAACCTCCCTCATATAGTGGAAAAGCAGTGTTCCTGCTCAAGTGTTTACACTCATGAAGAGCAGTCAGTCCTGCACATCAGGGCAGTCAGGAAACCTACACTTTCAGCAGTGGCTCAATGGGCTCAAACATAACACACCACTGTCTGGGTGACAATTAGAACACAGTTTTTGGTTTTAGCTTTGAGTTTAACTCTCCATAAGTCTCCAGGGTTGACTGTCAAAAAACCCATCCTGCCCCTCAGTGCTAAAGGCAGCTTCATTCTTATCTGGCCAAGGAGAATCCTCCAGAGTGAGAGGTGGGGATGGGTCTCACAGTGGCCACCTGCAGCCATCTGCCATGGAAACTTGCCTCAGTCAGAGCCCAGTATTCCCTCTCTGTTTCTGTGACTGAGAGGAGCTCTGGGCCAGAGCTCACTGAGGGCCAGAGAGCTTTGGGATTCTGTCTGGCTGGGAATGCTGCCCCAACTCGTCCCATCTCCTTTCCAAATTTTATTGTCTGGACCCCAGCACCACCAGTACTGCTGCCAAGGGGCCAGGGCTTTCTGTGAGGGGCATTTACCCTGGTCTGCCTGGCTCCTCTCAGGCTGTCCCAGCTCAGGGACATCATCAGGCTGTCCCTGGGCCACTGTGGGCAGGAGGCTGGTCCCTCTTTAGTGGGAAAGACAGAGCTGCACCAGCTGTGCCCCTGTGTCTGAGACCATTTGGTCTCCACATGTCAGTTCAGTCTCAGACACTTTTATATCCCAATTTACTGGTTGTTTATGGTGCTCCCAAGGAAAGGCTACTAGAAAAGGGCTTACTGACAATTATAAGGTGATTTCTTATACTGCACTGATCATATTAAATTCTAACAAAATTAAATTCCTTGCAAAGTATATTTTCAGCAAAGTCTGTGATCAGTGTGGCATCACTACAGATATTCTGATTTGGTGCAAAACCAGATTCACACTCAGCTGTCTCAATGGTACAAGCTTGACTGCAGCTTTAATGGACTGCTTAGATACATGCTGTATGTAATATTGACAAGTGAATTATTTTTACTTAAGGAATAATATTTTAGAATCAATAATATTTTCAGTGTTTGAGCCTGGTCTTTAAATCCTGATTTGAACCTATGTCCCATTCTGTTTCTATAGTTTTCTGTGCAGTTGTCTCACAACTGCCTTCCCTCAGGTTGTTCAGCAGAAGAGCAGTTTCAGCCACTGAAGGCTCTGGTCTAAATCTTAAGTATCAAAGTCTACCATCTTCTAGAGTAGTGTTCAGTGTCCTGCATTGTTACAGCTAAATTACATTTAAAGTTTCTGTGGGTTCAGATATGAAGTGTATGTATAGACAGATGGGTAAATAAATATCTTTACTCACACTTATGTCCATGAAAAATAACCGTGTGGTGATTTAAGACTGAGTACCTTCATATTTCCTAAATTTCTTTAGCAATTTTATAGTCTTATGAGAATATTTTCTCTTCTTTTGTACAGGTCTAGGGTACAAACATAGCTGATTAATCCTCTCTGCCAATGACAAGCAATGACAAAGGTATCCAAGCAGGCAAGCAAACGTGTGAGAGGATATTAGGTCAGTTACTTCAAAAAACTTCTCAGTTTTAAAGTTGTATTACTTCCAAGAGTTGCAATGCCTCCACAACAGAGAATGAAGAAGAGAAGGAAGAACTGTACTATCTGCTGTCCCTTTTGGGTGGGCACTGATCCATTCAGAAAACTGACTGTGCACAGTGCTGTGTGAAGTCAGAACCACTAAATTTACTAAGGCTCCAGAACAACTGAGGCTGCAGTTTTGGTGATGCCAGTGAAATAGGAAGGGCATAACTGAGGAGATCAATCACTGAATATTCATACTAGCAGGTAAGACAGTGGCCTGGCACATAGCTGACTATAGCTGGCTTGGAGTGCAGTATGGTGAATAAAGTACCTATGTAGCTATGCAGAGGTATGATGGATGCACAAAAACACAATGTGCATTCTTAAGTAATTGAAACCTACCTTTTGGCACTGCATGAGCAGTAGGAGTAAAATATATGCAAGTTATCACTCAGTGAGGAGCATATTTTTTCATATATTGGAGGAGCAGAAAACATTGGAAAACTCAAGCCATTGTTATAAAAATCCAAGCCATTGAATTTTTAATGGTTCAAGCCACCTGAGTTTTTAATAAAACTCAAGTCATTGTCTATTCTCTTGAAATCTGGTAAAAATAGCTAACATAAAATGCACCACTAATTCTAATTATCATGACACTATGAGAAAAAATAATCAGTGCCTGTATCTGCAACCCCCACCCCAAACTATCCAAAATTAAGCTATTTAATCATGAATCAAACTGAAGGCCCCTCCAGAGTTTCAGTTAAGTCATTTTTAAATTAAGGTAGAAGGCCTAAAGGCTTCTGTTTGTATTAGTGAAGACTTAGCTTAATATCACAAATACAATCCTAAATATCAGAAAAGCAGAGGATATTCAAGCCTGGGAAACTAACTCTATAGGGCTTCACTGCTGTTTTGAAACTACATTGAGAGATTTGATGACATTAGTTAAAGCTGCTGGGAGGTTTGAGCTAAGAAGAGAAGAAAATCACCCAGTCTCTAGAGCTCACTTTCACAATTACACCTTTGCACAGAGGGGCTAGATCACATAACTGCATATGGTCAATATTTATATATAGTCATGCCTAAAAGTGAGTTACCACACCTTGTCTTGTGTGGTATTGTGCTACCACAGGTTTCTACCTATCACTAGGAAGCATACATTTTATCGATGAACCTAATTAGAACTGAATAATTTTAAATATTATTGTTATTTTCTAGACTCCTCTGTTGAGAAATCTCAGTATAACATTTTACAAGAGCCTACTTCAAATGCAGAGTTTTCTGAGGAAGAAAAAGAGCATGCTTAAGAGTGGTGAAGTTCTTTTAGAATACATTTTGTCATATTAGAAAGTACATGGATCTAAGCAAAGATAGTATTGTCTGCAACTTAACACAAGTGTTTGACTAAATATTATCCATCCAGCACTTCAGGCTAAGTATTTTTATGATAAATCATGCCTTTGATCCAAAAGAAGGAAGCACTTAATTTTTGCACTGTTTGAACTAAGAAGTTTGTAAAGCTTTCAGTGATTTGATGACAGGATGTTAATGGAGAGCATGTACAGGAATGTATGTCTAAAGGTTCATCAATAATTTGTCACATGCTTAAAAATTTCATCACATGATTTCTTCAACATTGTTATATCAGTACAGCTATTGACACCTTGTGTCTAAGAAAGATGCAGCTAATATAATTGTTATGTTAAATAGATGAAAGTTCATGAGTACTGGGGAAAAGTGAACCAACCATTTTTAAAATATGCTTTTTCAACCCTCTGTAATTATTAGTTTCCTGAATTCTTCACACCTTGAAATACAAAGACTTGAAATATTCTTCTTCCTAATAAGTCTTATTAGGAAAATGATTAATATAGAAGTTGCAGCATGCAAGGTTAGTTTGATCAATTGGTAGAGTAAGCACAGTCTTCTAGCCAATTTTGTAGGCTGAAGATAAAGAGAGAGACATTTTTCTTTGAAACTTACAGACTATAGCCTCACTGGATGTCAGCCAGAAGAGATAAGTCATGTGGGCACTCCTGAAACACCTAATCTTAATTAGTAGGAGAGACACTGACACATATCACATATCTTCACCCTATGTTCCCTCAGTTCTAGCTTAAAAGCAGTGCAACTCCAAAGCCTGTAAAAACCTCTTCTTTCATATGTAAACAATCTGAAAGACAAATACTTACTTCTAAAAAGCTAGGAAAGTGTGTTGTCTGGTTAAAAGCTAGTCTTCACCCGTTTTATTTTTTTTAGAAGATAAAGTTTCCTTTCTGTCAGAATACATAGTGCTGCACATCAAATAAAAGTATAATTAAAAGGACAGTGGCAGCAGTGACAACTTAGCTACTTACCCTGCTGTCAAGTTTTACTTTATCTTCAAACTGCTGTACTTACAAAATTGCTGGAAAAACTGCATTACTTTACCTTCTAGTGAGTAATGTTTGCAGTGTTTTAGTTATCCCATGCTCATGCATCTTTTTTTCGCCTGGCACTCTGGTTAAAATAAAGCTCTCCTATATGGTTTTCCAATGCAACTTTCCATTTTTACTAGTCTTTTAAGGGACATACTCTCTGAGGTAATGGATTTAAGTGATTTACTTAGTGTTAGACCAGGGGGAAGATATCCCTGTGTCTCCCAGAGCAGCCACACTCTTAATCAAATATAACTCATAAATCACATTTACAACTTTCAGAGCTCAATCAATAAGATACTTTATAGTCTGTAAAAAAATTATCTGGAAAGTAGTAGAAGTACAAGAGGGATGTTATTGAGGGACCACACACATCCAAGCTCTGCACACTGTCTGTGTTTAGGGACTAAACTGCCAATTTTAACAATGACTGATTTGTCCCAAAACTCTAATGCATTTTTAAGCAATGCATAGTTGGCTGATAATGAAGCATTCTAGGAGGCCATAATCAATAGTACCCAAGCAGAGTAAGTTTCCTGTTCCACTTTACCCTAGTTTGGTGACTATTATTAATACTTTTCTCATCAAACTTTAGCTAAAGACTTTTGTTCTCTCAGGCAGAAGTTTTCATGGCTTTTCTCTGAAGCAATCTCCAAGAAAGTTACAGAATACCAATGACTTCTCAGTGCTAATTCAGTTACATGTCTTCCTGAAGTTTAATTTACATTTTTAATATAGCAAATTCTTCATCAAGTGTTTAATTTGTATACATAATACTGAACAGTCTCCTGTAGCAAAAATTACCCTATTACACAGTGCTTCATCTACAACTGATACATAAGTCAAAAGCAAATTCTGTAAATTACTGCTCAAATATCTGCATAACTTCAATTATATAGTAGATAGCTTTCTCATGATTTCTGGAGCATGTATTAGAAAATAAGAAATTATTCACCTCAGATACTTCAAATTGTAATGTCTATCTGTATATTCCCCTAATGACTCAAACATACTGTGCATATTTTGTATGAAGATTTATTTGAACTTTTTTTCATGCAAAAGGCACCACAAAATTGTTGTACTCTACGCTATAGAAAATAAACAGAGAAATATTATCTCAACCTCTTGAAGATCTAATGACAGCAGCTTTCAGGATATATAAACAGATGCCTGCAGCTGTTGTATCAATATTCAAATTGAACACATACTCTAGTTGTACCAGGGAGTGCTGGCTAAGAGACTTCTAAGTGAAAGACTACTCCATAGCCAGCTTTCATTCAGATGAAAATGATCTTATCAGACTGAGTTCAGACAGCTTTGCCTTTCATTCCTTTTTGAGACATCTGCAGAAAGTACTGGTAAATATCTGGATGATTTCATTTTTTTGAAGCCAGAAGACTAGAATACAACACAATATGTGAGAGCTGTTACCAGCTCTTGCAACACAGAAAGGAAAAAAATAGGAAATAGCACTAATACATTAAGACTCTGCATTAGAATGTAGTTCTGTTATTACTTTCTACAACTAAGATGGCAATTTAGTGTAAAGATAAATTACAAGAAATGTTCAATCACAGCTCAGAAATGTATTTTCTAGCCAAACTGTAAGTGACTATTAGTGTTATGTCTATGAGGGATCATGTTGCCATTTGTTTAAGACATTTCCATCGGCTGAAACCTTAAATTAAGTTCCTGGTAGTGACTGTGTCTTTAATAGGTTTAAATACTTATCCTTTTAAACCAAAACTGCCAATAATTTCACTTTAAGAGAGGATGGAAGAAATTTTTTTGACACAAACAATGAATCTGGTAACAGCAAACAATCTTTGACCAAATGTAATGCCTAATTGCTCTATTTCAGTTTTAATAAGCTCTCTACAATGGAAGATACCAAAATCTCACTGGAAACGGAAACCTCCTGAGGTATCTCTGTAAACAGAGTGAAAAGTATCCCTAATACTGCAGGTCCTATGGTTTTCTGATGGACACAAGTGAACCTGTTTGTGATGTTTGTAAAAGATTGCCCATTTATAGAGCTGCTTTGCTTTGTGATCGGAAATTCAACTGGAATAGCAGAATGCTGAGGAGGGGAGCTCAACAGGTTTGAACTCTAGAAAACAACTGTTTGAATCCTGCTTGTCATCCATGTTTTAGGAACTAATCAGAGCCTAAATATATACACACCTAAAGCTGTGTCCAAGTCTTTAAAAGATATGTTTTCATATGGAGCCTTTGATTTTCTTCTGATGGTATGAGGAGAGTATGTCTGCTAAAGTTTTTTCTATGGATTTCTGTAGGTCTGACAGGTGAGTGAAAAAAAACATGATCTGGTTTGGGGTGGTCAACTTCCAGGCAAATGCTCTCATCATCCTCATGAAGAATATGGCATAAAATTAAATTACTGTATTTATTTATATACAGTCATAATCAGAGTCCTCTGGCATGTAGTCATATACAAAATTATTGACTATAACATATTTCTGGTATTCAGCAATTGGTGCCAGCAAATGGATGGACATACAGAGGCCTGTCTGATGATCCTATGCAGAAAAATACTGAGTTATTCAATTTCTATTCAAACTTGGCAGGGCATGAATCAGATCTGATCTACAAGGCATGATGCTGCACTAATGCACACAGATGGTAGTAATTCTCCCAAATGTGTGAATTCCTCTGCTAATAAAATCACATTATTTATGATTTCTTCACACACTGCTTCAAGACAAGTGATTTTTCAGATAAAGTCAGAGCATGACCATCTGCCACTGATCATAAGGACATGCATAGAATGGAGCAATCAAGCATCTGGTCAAAGAATGATTCAAAAGGGTAATAAGGAAACATAATCTGGGATATGATATGAAAAAGTTTTCGTATCATGAAACAGACATATAGTATAGCAAGTTAAGTAACACTTATAGTGTGAGATCTGGAGTTTCTTTCATTGTGAGAGTCTGAAATCTGTAGATAAACTCTGAATTTAGATTTCTCTCCAGAGAAATCATGTATCAGAGCTTCTATAGGATTCTTAACATGTTAAATATATGCTGTGTATCCAACTTTTCAACTATCCAACTATTCCATTGAAACTAGAAGACAAGTACATTTACGTAATAACTAGACAGGCATATTTTTCTGATAATAACAAAAAAGAATTTGTTGCCAAGAATGAATTATGGATACTTGATATGTATGGAGAGTGCTAATATAGGAAAACTTATATTTAAAAACTGTTCAAGTGCAAATGAATCCTAAAGTTACTTTTTTCCATTAATCTGTTAAATTTTAAAATCCTTGAGGAAAGAAATTTTTTTGGGGAAAATAAAGAATGAAAAAAAGCCATTGATGACATACACTTGATTGTTCCAGAGAAATAAAACTAAAGCTTGTGTGCTGTGAAAATATATAATGAATCAGATTGTCGGGAGCTGGTCTTAGATACTGGGCAGTGGATTTAAAACCGTTGATCAAAGTATCTTATATCCACAATCTAATGTTTCTATTGACAGGCTTTGCCAGAATATGTGTCTGTGCTGACTTTAAGGACAGTTGGTTCAGACTACAAGAACACTGGCTCCCTCTGGGTGACCTGCTAATCCTTTGTGGAAAAAATGGATTTAGAATTAACCTCTGTGGAATATGATTGGTGTCAAATATGTTTTCTTTAATGCTTGAGCAGATTAAAGCACCTGATAATTCATTGAGCTTCCTGCTCTTTATGACATTGTATAAACTTTCAAAGGCAGCTGATCTGAATTATCAGACATCCCAAGATTAGGAAAGGATGTAAACAAGGACTTCCTTGAGACAACCGAGAAATTTTAAAAGCTTGATAAAGATCTTTATCTAGATAAAGAGTGGAGAAGCAGAATCACATTGTCACAATCCCACAAAAAAAACCAAACACCCCCAGAAAACAAAACAAAACAAAACAAAAAAAAACCAACCAAAACAAAAACAAAAAAGCGCCAACCAAACAACCCAAAACCAAAACTATCGAAGAAAATGCAGCAAGAATTGCAGTAAGGGAATAGAATTCCAAGGTCTTAGAGTGAGTCTGAGGCTAATTCAAGAATATAGGCAAACTTGAGTTTTAGTTTCCTATGCTACTTAAAAGTACAGTTTCTGTGTCATGCAACCAAATTTTTCAGACTACAACAGAAAATAAAATACATCTATAACTGGAACATCAGTTATTACACAGCATGCATTGAGCTGCTTCTAATGTCCTGACATACTCTACCTAAACTGCTCCTAGGGATGGCTTTGTGCTCAATGAAATAACTTCAGGTTTACTTGGTAGTGGCAGGGATGCTCTTTTCACTTCTTTATCTGATTGTTCATTCTTTCCTCAAATACACTGTGTTGACTGAGAAACAGCTACATCCTTTGGTTTGTGACAGTTCATTTTACCTTTCTTTCAGTACATTTGGCTTTGTTATTTCTTCCCTTACACTGAACATTGTCAATGCAAGTACCTTTTCTACTGTTAATATCAAACAATTGAAAAGTTTGCTTCAAGAAACTAATTCTGCAATGCTACAGGACATCATCTATCTCCAAAACTTATCTCTTTCAAGTCAAACTCTTTCTCGTGTAATCCAATTTAGTGAGGGTATCTTTCTTTGCTACCTTTGATTCAGCTTTATAATCCACCATGTACAGCCAAAGAAAACTATTTTTGTGGTCTCTGAGTGATTCAGTTCATCTCAGAATATAGGTACTCTTCCTCCTTAAATCCTTTCCCCCTTTCCTTTGTCCTTATTGTAGCTCTGATGTGACATGTGGAGAGCATCAAGTTAAGTTGGATGGTGGATTCTATTCTCTGCTGTATCATATGTGTGATGGTCCAGTGGTCACAAAACCCAGGAAAATGAGCAACAAGCTCCTGCAGGTTTCCAGATAAGGGCTTATGGAACCATCAGAACAACAAAAAGTACAGGCTATAGGTTTTATGGCCAAAAAAAGAATGAATAAAGCACAGAGATTGCCAATGTCAAATAGTAACACAAATATTTGGAAATACTTTCTGAAATAATCTGTCTGATAGCAATGACCATAATCAACTTTTTAATTCAAAGTCTCCAATTATTTCCTAGCATTGTCTCTTTAGGTGATGTATATACTAACAAAATTTAAATCCCAAATTTTTATGGAATTACTTCCTTCCCCCATGTTTCCCATTAAAAAATTAATATTGAAGATCACAGTGGCTACTAATTAAGTTGAGCTCCTTGCTTGCTATGATAGTATATTGGCTTTTATAAGCCAATGCTCTGCATGATCAGACATCCCAGAGTTAGAAAAGGAAATAAATAGGACCTTACAATACTACACAGTGAAGAATTGATTGGAAAACTCACTGTTTTTTGGGTTTTTTTTCTCCACGTTGTCCAAACCCATTCATTTTTTCTACAAATAAAGAAACTCCATAATTCAGTCTTCATTCAGTGATGATAGGGAAACATTCAAGTATTTTTAAGAAAAAAAGTCCAAGTAAGGCTTGAACTAAATATTACTAGTTCTGAAATTGCACCCAGATTTGTACCAAGAAATACTACCAAGAGATAACTGAATTCAGGTTTTGTTTAGTAAGTGTTATCTCATTGTCAAAGTTACTTTCATTATCAATTATAGAAAACCACAGAGAAAACAAATTGTGTGTAGATAGCACATAAAAGCAAGAAGAATATTAAAGGAGTATCTAAAGTAAAAGCAGTTTACCTGCCAAGCATACAGTAACACATCAGTAGCAAAGAATCTCACTTTCACTTCTAGTCTCACCTACATTCCCTACTAAATGGGGTACACAACAGTTCTACTGACCTGACCTCCCCACCACAGGGGCCACTACTACCAGCAGGTTAATCCAGGGAAATGCTAATCCAGGTGGGTGCTGCATGGCTCAGACTGCTGCTGAAAACAGTGGGGCAGCTGGTACATGACATGCTTACATAGGCTTTACTGCATCTGTAAAATTAACTTGATTAACTTTTAGCTAGTTAATTAAACTGATCTGGACTGGGAATCAGAAATGTATTCCATGTAGTTGGATTAGAAGAAGAGTGATGCAAGTTTGTAACAGTGGCCACACACCAGGAAGACTTCCACCTAAGTGGAAGAGTGTGCAAAAGTAAAAGTGACTTGGCCCTAGTACCCAGACTACTGTGTCTGGATCTGGGCTCCTCAGAACAAGAAAGACCAGGAGCTCCTGGAAAGGGTCCAGCAGAGGTCACAGAGATGATCTGTGGTCTGGAGCATCTCTCTTGTGAAGACAGACTGCAAGAGCTGGGTCCGTTTAATCCAGAGGAGAAAAGATCCAGAGATCTTTTTTTTATGCATCCCATTAATAAATATTGAAACACTTATTTGAATAATATTTGAAATATTATAAATATCTCAAATGCAGGTGTCAGGGGATGGTGCCAGGCTCTTTACGATGGTGCCCAGTGACAGGACGAGAGGCAATGACCATAAACTAAAGCACAGAAAGTTTCCTCTCAACATGAGGAAGAACTTCTTTACACTGAGAGTGGCAGAGCCCTGGAACAGGCTGCCCAGGGAGGTCATGGAATCTCCCTGGATGTTTGGAGACATCCAAAACTCACCTGAGTATTTTCCTGTGTTGCCTGATCTAGGTGACCCTGACCCTGCTTTGGCAGGGAGGTTGGACTGGATGATCTCCAAAGGTTCCTTCAAACTCTAAAAATTCTGTATTTCTGTGACAAAGAAATTTACAAATAAAAGACAAAAAAATTGTCCCTTTCTTTATACCAGAGCTCAAAAAAAAAAAAAAAAAAAAAAAGAGATGCTGAGTCAGCTTCTTTTATTTCTGTTCACACTGCCCTGGGGGGTTGGCAAGTCAAAGAAGACTGTAACAGCTACAACAAAAACGAAGGAGAATAAACAAACAACAAATAGTGGCAGAAAAAGATACAAAACTATTGTGAAGTTGAAATATAGAGATTTTTGTGTTTTCTACAAATATACACAATACCATATAAATAGTTTTTTGCTATTTGGGAGAAAAAAGCCAGAAAATAAAAAAGGATATAATACAGTACTATATATAGTAATAGATAGTAACATAGCACTAAGGAAGAAAAGAAGAAAAGAAGAAACAGCATTGGTCAGGGTCAGTAAGAACTAACACTTCTGGTTTCAACACTACTTTTAATGACATTTCCCAGTATTTCCATAGATGCTTTCAGCATTTTTCTCCCTTACTTTTTGTTTTTTTTAGTAGACAGATATTGATTATAACTTTTTAAAAGACTCATGAATCAAATATTTAGGGGAAAGACATTTTCTGTTAGGGAAGCAACTTTTAGAGCAGAAAATGGAAATAGCAATGCTATGAGCAAAAAACCGTGGCATAGATAAATGAAGATATTGCCAGAACTTATAAAAACCTTAATGTCATGGAGAGTGACTAAGCCTTATTGATTATTACAAGTAAGCTTCTTCACTACTCAGAGTCCTGTATGTTTTTGGCAAGTTGTTCATGTGAAAAATAAGCTACAGCAATATAATAGCAAAGTATTAATCTACTGCTTGTGAAATTGTAACAATGCAGGAGGATTTCAAAGTGCTGCTACTGGAGCCAGAAGAAAGAATGAAGAATGTTGTGGTTCTGGAAATGCAGCAAATATGTGATGTATTTTTCACAGGTAACAGAAAATGCTAACAGGTGCTGGGGTTGGTAAAGCTCCATTTGCTCATTTTAGTAACAACAGAGTAGCAGGCATTCCTGCACTGAGATAGGATGATTAACACTGCAAGCTGAAAGAGTTTGTGCAAATGGCAAATATAAAACAGTCATTTTCTTCCTCAGAGAGTTCTGAGTTTTTATTAGCATTCCTATGTCCAAGAATTTTTCTTTATCCTTTTAAGAGAACTTCAGCTGGATTAAGTACAATGCTGATGACTACTTTTCTTTATAATTGCTCATTTTATTTTTCTTTTCTAGATTAATATTTTAAAAATATTTTTAAAAATATTGTAATTATGTAAATATTTTAAAAATATTTAAAAAATATTGTTCAACTGCCCTATCACACAACCTCACAAATCTGTTCTGCCTGCTGTTAAGTGCACAGTAGTAATTCCTTTATTCTGTTCTTCCCTCCTTTTCTTAAATGTTATCAACATTTTAGCATATATAACTAGGACCAAAGGCTTAATAATCTTTTTAATGTACATAAAATTCTAAACAAAGCAAAACAAACAAACAAACAAACAAACCAACCAACCAACCCAGGATGACCCTTGAGACACACACATTTTGAGCTAATATTTTGGAACAAAATGTTCAGTTCTGATGAAAGTTATTGTTACTGTTCCATTTGAATCTTTTGCCTCCTCAGCATCTCTAGATAAATTTTAGACCCACAAGCATCAGTGGTTGGATTATTCATGGGAATGTTCAGGCTTTAAATCTGGGCTGACATCCTTTCCCTTATTCTCAATTGCACCCAGGTTGGTCTCAGGAAATGTCAAAAAATCAGTCTCCAGAGATGGATTCTGATCATCCAGAAATGAATTTCATATTCTCAATTCCTCTCTTGAGTCTCTGTGAATTCAACTTTAAAGGAAGAAATTTGTGCAGTCTGCTGGATTTCAGAGAACAAAGAATGAAAGATCCCTTCATACTTGATTTTTTTAATGCATGGAAATCCTTGATTTTCTGCACCCTTTCTCTACATTAATATTTTTTATGAGTGGTTTAAGACGTTTTTATATCAAGAGCAGAATTAATTTAATAGGAGTTTCTGTAAAACTCCCGTATAAGAATTCCTAAACAAAGAGAGTCGTGAAGTTATTCTACAATACATTTGCTAGATATTCAATGAAGTACTCATGTATTTAGTAAGATCACTCCCACCTTATTGGTTTATTATCCTATTACAACAACAACAACTCCATAATTTAAACCTCAGACAAACCTACAGTGATAAATCTTTTCAATTTTGCAACTATGCTGCATAAACCCAAAACTCGGCAGAATACTCCTTTAATAAAAGAAAATTCATGTACAGGTGTACAAGAGGGACTTGGCTTCTGCTGTCAAAATCTAAAAGAAATTTAAAAAGTTTGTGACTGTACACATTGTACATATTTTACCTATATAAATATTTATTTTTCCTCTTTATTTTGTTGACATTTATCAGCAAAATAAATACTTGCTGAAACCAATTGTACATATGAATAAAAATAATCGACCATTAATTTACAATCTCCACAAGATAACATTAACAATAATGACAGGTGTTGGAAAATAGCTTTGGCAGTCAGATGAATCTATAGCTGATAGGTCCTTTGTCTTTTTTTTTCCCTGAGTTCATTTTTCATATTTGCATATTTCCTATAATATTCAATATGCAAGTATCTTTCATTATTTACTTAAAATACAGTAGTTTTATTTTTGTCTTGTATAGGGCTAAAAAATTCATTAAAGAAAATTTTTGATGCAGCAAAATACAAGTCACATAGGAAAATCGTTTTCATTTATGAAAGTCATTGTTTAAGTACAAATCTAACAGAGTATCTGTTTGGGCAATGGTTCAATCCTTTGCTCTCTTTGATGATGTATTCAGTATTTTCAGTAATTTCATTAAAACACAGGGAGATTATACAAGCTGACAAGTTTTGAACCTCTCTATGTTCTTCATAGAACTGATTTACATCTGTGTAGAATTTAAGTATATAACGTGCTACTGAGAAATTCACCTTCTGAATCCCAGATTTCCTGGGTAACTGAAATGCTAAATACCTAAAATGTTTTTGGTGTACAATTACTTGCCTATTTTATCACCACAAACAGTTATTATAAAAATATAAAGTACAATGGTAGAAAAGAAAACTGGCTTTTTGTATTATGTAAAAGAAGTGGCTTCCTCAGGAGGAGGTTAGAGGCTTGAGGAGCCTCGCAATGGTAACTTCCAAACACCTATATTATGAATTTTCCTCCTCTTTAAACACTGTCAGTTTAAGATTTTATGAAAATGCAGGCACCAGTGTTCCATGAAGATGCATGAAAAGGAATGTGTCAGGCACTCTTAATTAGAAATTATGTGGAGTTCATGTTTGAGTCAGAAATTTATGCTCAGGCCAGGAAACAGCAAAGCCATTTGCTCTTTAACCACATTATGTAAGTAGCCAGCATCCTTCCAAAATGACCATGGGCCTTGGGAGGTGATGTGAAAGGATCAGCCAGGTGATATGGTCCTGAGCAGGACACTTTACTGAGGTCCCTAGAGAGTCCTGATCACTTCACTCTCAGCTTGCTGAAAGCTCCTGAGAGTGGTCTGGAGGCAGACCCACAGCTTCACACCTTGTGTGACGGAATGTGAAAAATGCTCTTTTTTCAATTACAGCGTTCTTGAAATCAAAATGTCAAGGGATTAAAACATAATGTTATCCTAACTCAATACCACAGATGATTTCTAAATAACATAAATAATATTAAATTAACTGTGCTGTAAAAGCATACACAGTCTTCTATGTCTCCTTCTTACAGGTTACATAATAAAGCTCAAAAACATTATTTAATACTTCACCTGCTTTATTACACAGTATCTCCTGGGGAAGAACTCAAATGAGTCAAGCTCAGAAAACAAGGATTGCCATACTGCCAGGGGAGACACAGCATTTTTGCAGATGACTTGATTATCAGCAAGTAAGCACAACAGAACAAATGGCTGTGATTCAGGAGTTACTGAAAAAAGGTTTTCCCAGAAAATGCCATAAATGGACAAGTAAAGGAAGAAAAAAAGAAGTATTTGTCACTTACACAATGATTATTACCTTCAAAGGAAAAATTACTCAAAGGACTGGGACATTGCATCCTAATATGTTGCAAGATTTAGAAGGAATCAACTTTACACTGACATTTTCAAGTGGAAAATGGAGGGGAGAAAGCTTGTTCCCCACAAATTGTAAATCACCATTATTTCATTTTCTGTTATCTGTTCTTGCCCAGATTAGAGTTTGTTATCAAATTTTTATGGTTCTCCTAAAAATAATTATGAAAAGAAAACACGCATCCACATTAAATAAATAGTGATGCAAAAGCCAAATGCTAGAAACAGCAAAATTTCACAGGTCGGGTTGATGTGAGGAGACAAAGATTTTTCTACTTTTTAATCAATTGTTTTTTCAGGAAATGCTCATTCATGCAAATCCTTATAGTAAAATTCTATCTCATTTTAAATAAAATCCAAATAAAAATAAACAGCTTTAAACAGCACTTAAAAGCAGTATTTCTTATTTTAAATGGGTCATGACTGGATGTGAATGGATGTGAATAAAAGACAGAGGATGCACTAGCAAACTGACAACTCTATAAAAATTCTTTATAATTATTAACTTTTTTCACCATACTCTCTCAAAGCAAATTATGCCCAACAGGCTCTATAATCTATTTCACAGAACAGACTTGTGAAATATATATTACATCTCTGTTATATAAGAGAACCCTATAGCTCTACAGTACAGCATATAACTCTATATTATATGCTGTAGTAGTAGACCCTAAAGCTATTCTGGAGCTCATTGGTTGTGGGTAGATGTCAGCTAAAATCATAAATAACTTTACAGGCACTGGAACAACAGTTTTTAAGAGTTTATTGATGCTTTGTAATGCTCTTTCCACATCTCAAAAACTCTTTCTCATTATCCTCCCCTTCAGTATAATTAAAGCGTATCTGAAACTTTTGTTTAATCACATATTTAATCTTAACAACCATGGAAAACTGTGGCATCTCTTTACGGTTTCATTAGGTCCTCTGGAGGGATTTGAGATGTAGGTTGGTTTTAAGTAATAACCTTATATGAGTGACCAAACAAGTAACTGAATGGAGGGATTCTAATTCAGGGTCTGATGTAGAAAAATACCTGAACCTGAGCATAAATCCCACAGAGGTTCCTTACACACTTAAAATTAAATACTAGTAAAGCTTACATGCTTCAATGAATCTGGAACATAGTGCCAAAACTAGATGAAAATGAGATATTAAGGTGTATGAAAGCTCATACTGACACTTGTTTCTGAAGTGGCGAAATTCTACAAAAATATTCAGGAGAACATAAGAAGATTTAATCTAAGGTTGCTTCACCTCCTCCATGTGAACTGAGTTTCTTTTCTCTCAAAATCCTATTTTCCTTTGATTTCAAAAACACTTCAGCAAATTACCCACAACAAAATAAAACCGATAGAACAAGATATGATTGGACTGGAGATATTTTAAACATCTCGAAAAAGTCTCCATAATTTTGTGAACTAGGAAGGAAAAAATCAAGGACCACATATGCTAAGTCCAGGTGACTGTGAAGCTAATATGATTACTCTCAGACATAGGGTATTATAAAGTGTTAACAAATTACACCTCACAAAGTTAGGATTCTCTGATATCAAAGTGCAAAATTATATCCTCAAGTGAAAGTGCAGAGAAGGAAGTTAATTTATATAATTCCCTTTTGCATTGCTCGCCCAAATAATATTTCTGTTGAATTATATTGAATGGAACAAGCTGTGGGATTGGCTAGCTATTTCTTATGAAATTTGCTATAATCATGAGTAGTGTATCAAATTCAGCATATGAAGTTAACTATTGGCTGAATCCTTGATTGTTCTTAACTAGCCTACTGTGTTCTTAGTTTTCAACACCATCCCCTAAAAAACAAATAAGTCTGAAGGAAAAACTTACTACATTTTCTCAAATCTAGTCCAAAAACTAGAGTTCATTTGAAAATTTTATATACAAAAATACAAATTGTGGGACATCAATAGGTATCTCTGGAGTCTAGACATAAGCTGAGGTTAATGACATCAAATTAATGGTGGGAATTTATAGACATCTGTAAACACATTATTTTTTTCCCACTCACATAGTCTTACAAGGTATGAATAATTTTGAAGGAGGACGAAGTGGGTGGAAGAAGAACCCTTGAACCCTTGAAAAACAGAGGTTTTCAGGTAACTACATCTCATTTTCTCTTTCTGGGTGCCTCAAACTGAAACCTGAATGTGGATATGAAAGTGTAATTGTCTTTCCTCAACCTCTTTATATCATTTTTACTGGCTCACTTTTCTTTTTGATGGAAAATGTCACAGACTTGTTTTAAATCATACAGACACAGTATAAATATTATTGAAGAGACAGTTCTACTGGAGACATGAGACTGTCCTAAATATGGCTGAAATAACAGAAATTGGATCAACTACATTTCTTTTCAAAGTCAAAGACATAAAGACAAAACCCTCCAGACTTGTCTGAGATGAATTATGGGTGTCAATGACACAAGTTACAAATGTTAAATTAGGAACAATATCTAGAAAAAACATATAAAAAGGAAACTTTTAATGTTCAGGGTGATATTACCAAGTATTTCTCAACAAATCAGGAATTCAACAAGTGTATCCTGGGGAACAAATGTAGCAAAGTCTTTAGTATGACTGTTCCATCCTATATGCCTGCAACAGCCTTCCATTTTCCTTCTATTTTTTCAGCTTTCTCTAAGGAGTTGACCTTTAAGTAATGTACAGAATATACACAGGCAACATATCAAATTAAACAGATTTCCTGGTGTTAACACATGACATTTAAATACTCTTTTTATTGAACAATTTATAAAACTTTTATGGAATACTAAAAATTTTGGAGACTTTAAAAATGTTAATCTTATAATTAACAGTCAAGGATATACTATCTTCACACATGCAAGACACTGATATTGCAAACCTATTGCTATGAACTTTCCACTTGTGCACCACCATCTGCTTTCATGCTAAAGCAGAACCATTGCAGTTTTTTTCTACTCGTGAGGGAATTTCACAATGAAACAGATAACACAGCTTAGCTAATAAAGAAAGAATGATACATTTAATGTTAAAGTCAATGAGCTTATTTACACAGAAAGGAAAAAGAAAAATGGGTAGCACAGAGTAAACTATCTACCCTTCATAGTATTCCCTGTCTATAAAATCTTCCCTTTCTATTGGATGAAAGCAGTCATGTAGCACTCACCATTGAGTAATGAAGATTAATTTTGCATTACAAACATATTTTCTATACTGCATCTTAATACAGCATAGAAAGGATTTAAAATACACCTTTACATGTACAGCAGGTTTAAAATACAGATTGTACTAACTTCTAATTTCCAATTAATTCTGGTAATTTATAGTTAAAAAAAATGGAAATACTGAAAGCAGTATTAAAGGGAACAGAAGCCTCAGACAGTTGCCCTTCCATGGCTTACACTAAATCCTCACTTTGGCCCTTTGGTATATAATCACTACTGGTAACTTCAGTTTGAATTTGGTAAATACACCGATTTGTGTGCCTAACTTTCTATTTCCTTAGTAAAATGGAAATAGGCTTCCATTTTCCAAAACTGTCATTTAGAGATATTTCAAAGGTATCTGTTTAGAGTAAGTACACTATGCATTTAGGTAAACTGCCTTGATCTAATATATCCATAAGGATAATTATGACTTGAATGTATGTCTTGTAAGGGCAAAACAACCTGCTGCAGTTTACTAGTTGAGGAACAATTGAATAAAACCAAGATATCATTTTATGCATTAAATGCAAAATATCATTGCATTTAATGACACTCATCATGCTAAAACAGATAACTGATGATGCAATTCACTTGATGATGCTCTCATCTTATTATGAGCTTTCTCTAGATTTATTGAAGAAGAAGTCTCTGAAGAGCAAAGGTTTATAATCATAGTTCAGTTGGGCAAATTCTGGTTTCATTAGACTGAGTTATCAATCTCATTGTAAATTTAGGATTAAATAAAATCACTCTATGCTGCAGTTACTATTCAGCTACTAAATACAGGATCCATCAAGTCACATTCTGATCTATATAAAGATGCAATGTGACAGCAGGAGCTCTGGGATGTAGCTGCCCCAGTGAGCTCCCTGCTGATAAACATGTCAGATAAGGCAGCCCTGGCTGACCCAGGAGCACTAGCAAAAAAGAAGGAGGCTGTTCCCTGCATTGAACAGGGGGCTTTAGAGGGTTAAAGCAGAGCTCTGTGAAAAGAGAACTTAATTCATCTTCTCCACACAAAAAAAAAGAAAAAGAGAATAAATGTTTAGATGACCTTTGAGGAAATACTAATAGCTGTTAATATCTCAACATCATGTAAACTTCAGGAAAGCAAAAGGCATCTCTTCCACCTTTAGGAAAAAAAGAACAGCTGTCTCCTGGAAACTGGGTGTTTGACCATTAAAAGGATGATATAATTGTACAGATGATGTTATGTTCTCCAAAGGACTTACTTGTTTCAGAGTTTCTTTAAAACTTCTATTATTTTATTGTTTAATTGAATGGAATGGTTACTGATGTACCTTATGTAGAGTCAGTCCTAACCATCAGAGATTTGGTTACAACTGCAACTTAGTGAAAGAGTCTCCTGCTTTTAATTTGCTCTTGGGGTAGTCATAATTCAGTCTTATTTTCACACACGATTTTTGAAACAAAATCACAGAAAGAGAAAGAGAAGGGGTCCTCTTCATTTACACAACTAAGAAAAGCTTCCCTGGAAGACAAATTTCCTTGGAATTGTAGCTGGCAGTCAACTCTTTCCAATGTATGAACTCTGCTGGCCTGCACTGGTTAAGCTTCAAAGGAGAAAATGGCTTAGAATGCTCATTTTTGAATGAGCAACATGAAAATAGCTTTTTCAGTCAATGAAACAGAAGGTACTTTCCCCAAAGTCTGTGGCACATGGAAGCACTCAGCCCAGATAATATCATTCAAGCACAGATTATGTCAGCTGTCATTAAAACCACAAAACCATAGAAGATCCCTGGAGACTGACAGATCAGCTAGAAGGTCAGAAGAATGAAACAGACACTGGTGGAAGAAGCCAGTGGGGTCCCACAGAGCAGCTATCCACACATACTGATATGGTCTATTACCACAGGATGTCTGTCAAACTGCTGCTTAAATTGAACATTGCTTACTTCTGGCACAACCCTTGAAAAAAGCCAGAACCTGCTCTCATCCAAAATACCACAGATGATGCTGATAAAAAGAATGCCAACTTCATTCTTTGGAATGCAGAAGAAATTCTGGCACATAAAATGGATGTAAATAAATAAAGGACTTTATTAAAATGTTGAAAATATTTCACTGAAGCACTAACCAAATATTTTATGTTATGTAAAAACACACTTTTTAAGTTTCTCTATTTCATGTTGCAGTTTCCACAGCTGCAGTGTATTGTAAGCAAGTGCAAAGAGTATGCCTAGATACTAAATATGTAGAAAATACTCATGGGATTCAGTTTTAACACTGAAAATGTGCAAATACATGATTTATTATAAACTTGAAAAGGCTACATGATAAAATATTCTCTGATATCTAAGCAACACATGACTTTTTCTTCTTTTGAGCTGACAGTCAGTGATTGCTTTCACATATAGTGAGTGCAATGACCTATTTTTAGACGAGGTAGTGCTGGATCAGATACTCTGGCAGTCTGGTAAGGGCATTCTTAACTCTAGCTGCTTTTACTTCATACAATGGGAAGTTCATTAGGAGGATGATACAGTTATAGAACCACATTCTAGATTTTTTTTTTTTTGGTTCTTTGCCTGTACACCAGTAACACACTTTAGTGCTATGAGAATTATCTACTGCAATTCACAACCCACAGTACCTTAAAAGCTAAAACAGTTTTTGAAGCCAGTCACGAAATTTACTCTAAAAATGAATTTTGTCAAAAGCAATAATGGAAAGCAATTGCAATTACAAAACAGAAATATTGATCAGTCTGCCTTATAGCCTTGATTAACTTTACAAAGAAACCAAACTCACTAATGGAATTATCTTTTATTCAAATTCTAATTAAAATATGTTCATTTGATTGATCTGTGCTTTATGAGCAACAGTAGTGGATGTATAAATGAGTTACAGGGTAAAAAAAAAAGCCTTTTTCAACAAAAGATCTTACACAGTGATGGAAAAAACCAAATCTGTAGAAATGGAAAACATAATCTTTTGAGGAAGTCAACTTTCTTCTGTCCCAGAAATAATACACTGAAAAACATATATTAAAACTGTGCACAAAAATTTTGGACAAATAATGTAATTTTTTTTTTTTTCATGAACTCAAACTCCAACTCTTAGGAGTGTGCCTGACTGATATCACCTAATTTACACTGCAAATAAGTATTATTCAAATTACCTCAATGAATTGGCTCCTCTGTTAACCAAAAGTAACTGGGATGAGAAGCAGAGAACTATGGCAATCAATACTTCTCCCTTTTCATCCCCAAAGAAGAATAATACTTTCATTTCATAACTAATAGAGGAACAATTAATCCCAATTACCTTTTTCACAGAATCGACCAGTGAAGTGTAGTGGGCAGTCACACTGGAAGGAGGTGGCCCCAGTAGGCAGAGAGAGAGGGTGACAAGTCCCTCCGTTGTGGCACAGTCCTTCCTGGCACACAGAGGGTGATGCAGGGGGAATCTGAGAGGGCACAGCAGGGTCAGGCAAGTGAGGCACGTCAGGAGAAACCACAGGGAATGCTGTTGATAGATGTGTGGGCACAGAGATTCTGAAAGGAGAGAGACAATACATCAAAACAAAACAAAAAACCCCACGAGACCTAATTTCGTTATTGCACTTAAGCTTCAATTGATATGTTTGGGGTTTTTTTAAAATAGAAATTCAGACTATACTTTAGAAAATATGAATACATAATGAGTTCCCAAACCAAGTCTCCACCCAGAGAGCTAGCAAAACACAGGGAAGGTATTTTTTTGTCTTGTGAGGGAGCAAGGAATAGCCTTCATGCAATTACCACAGTTTTTATGTGTTCTCATAACTCATTTTTGGTGGATGTCAACAACAGTTAGTAAATAAATATAGGCTTCACTTATTAAATAATTCATTGCTTGAAGTTGCCAAAACTTGTAAGGTAGTTCTAAGAGAGATTTCCATAGAAGTAGATCATGCATCCATAGCATAATCTGTAGTACAGACACATGGTATCTTAATTCACAGAAATATTGGGGATATAGGGGAAAGGTAAAGAAAAACAGAGACTTTTTTGTTTAATATCACCTGATTGACAATTCTGTTTGTTACAGTTTTTTTGTTTCTACCAGAGAACCAAATTTGTGACTCACTAAAACTGTGCAAATGTATGGCTTCCAATTTACCAAGCAAATCTTATACACATCACACAAGTTTACTATGGTGAGGTAAAGCAAAAAGAATCAAGAGTCAAGAAGATTCATGATTATTTAATAGGCTTTTTCAATTAAAAAGTAAGTCCTCACTGAATTTTACACAAGAGATAGACATTCTTCTTTCATTTTCTGAAGTTCAAGAGATACTTTTTTCCCCCCAGAAAGCAATTTCTAATTCTGAATTCTAATTTGGAAACTAATATCTTACTATTTATACCTCCTTGGTAATTTAAAATTTTGTGAATATTTCTGTTATTTTTAATGTTGTTCCAAAAAAAAAAAAAAACTGGAGAAGTGAAGGCTTTGGGGAGACCTAATTACAGCTTTGCAGTACCTGAAGGGATCTGCAGAGAAGCTGGAGAGGGACTTTCCATGGGAGCATGTAGTGACAGAACAAGGAGGGGTGGCTTTGAGCTGAAGGAGGATAAGTTTACATCAGATATTAGGGAAAAAATCCTTACTGTGAGGGTATGAGGCACAGAATTTGTTTGCCCAGGAAGCTGTTTGTGCCCCAGCCCCCAGGAAGTGTTCAAGGCCAGGCTGGATGCAGCTCTGAGCAACATGGTCAGGTGAATGGTGCCCCAGCCCATGGCAGAGGGGTTGGAATTAGATAATCTTTAAAACCCCTTCCAATCCAAACCTATGATTCTATAAAAGGGAGATGAGGTTCAACTGGAATATCACTAACATTTTAGGCAAAACAGAGCATAGAAATTGAGTGCTTAATACAATGGTTTATAAGCACCACAGTTAGCAAAAGACAGTATTTTTTGGCAATGTGTTAAACATCAGCAGTCCAATTTGAACTTCTTTTGGTGAAAATGGTGGCACAAAGACAAAAAATGAAAGAAGCCCATATATTGGCCCCTGCTGTGTCCTTCCTTTTCTCTTTGTCCCCTGCTCTTGTATCAGCTAAAATTCCTGTTTCACCATATCTTAGAGTTGGGAGTATGTCTTAAAAAGAAGCATTGGGAAGTGATGGTGCACCACCAGATTGCAACTACAGGAACAAGATAGGTGGGGATGCATTCAGTGTGACACTGCATTCACCCCTCCATGCATCTGTATAGCTTCTTCTTAAGTCTAGCTTCCAAATTATTTACATATCTCATTTACCCAAAAACTGATTTTAATAATTTACTTTTTTTTTTTTTTTATGTATTTTAGAAAGTGCTAACAAATTTCATAATATTCTGAAAAAACCTCCACCTAACATAACACATCCCAGGTAAGTAAGTTGTTTGTTAATGTCACTGTTAAAAATCTGCTTCTCTAAATTATCAATACAGCAAAAAAGGACACATGCCCAGAGGCAGCTAGGAAAAGGAGATGGACAGAGGAAGGAGACAAATAATTCAGGGCAAAGTAAATATCTAAGGGGACCCAGAGAAAGGCTCAGTAACTGAGAAAGGAGTGGAGCTTGGGAAAGAACAAAAGGGACACAGGGCTTATGTGACAGTAAAGAGAAGATGTGCAGAGCCATAATAGCAGGGAAAACATTAGAGTGGGATACTTAAACAGAGATGCAGTATGCATCCTAACCTCAAAATAGCCTAAACACACACACTGTGGTGCTTAGCAATGAGGATTTCAAGGCAGCTATCTACTTTATATGAGAGAAAAGCATCCAAGAAAATGGCAGTCATCAAGGTGGCTGAAAATAAATCCTTAAAATTTTTTTGAGGCTGAAGACTTGCCAATAAAAGCCTTGAAATTTTAAGAAAAAAAGGTGACTTACTGTTTATTTCCACTTAGATGAATTGAATAACAACATTTTCATTTATATAAATACAATGAAAACAAGGTAATTGCTGGATTTATAACAATACTTTCCTCCTAACAGAAACTCAGATGAACTTCATGCAGGCTATTCCTTTCAGAGCAGCATTAAGGGTCCATTAACGTGCCTTATCTTCTACCAGCAAGCACAGCAAATCTTCCATTTGCTAGCACAGCAAATTAAAAATGCTTAGTCACCTCCTGGGATTACAATCTTTAAAAGTAAATAAATCAAAAATCTTGATTTTGTCCCCAAGCATAACCTAAATGTTGTAGAAACTCTGAACTAATAGTAGGTTTACATAAATATTTAGACATTTACAATAGAAATTTATTGGGAGCAATTACTGGTATTTGTTGATTTTACTGTTACTCCTGAAAAAAAAAGTCAACAAAATCTACATAAAACCTGGGGAATTAACACAGCATAAACTAAGCTCTTACTACTAGCTATTAGAGAGACCATTTTTCTAATGACAGATAATCCTATCTGATCACTGCAAAATTTACTCCTCAGAACCTGGTCACAGCTACTGTCAGGGGTAAAATGCTGAACAAGAGGGAGAGCTGTCTGACTGGCAGGTGCATTCTTGTCTCTGCTGAAAGCACTGATTTCCAGCTGTGCAAGTTTCACATCCCCTTTCTGATGGGAAGCTACTCTTTTTCTCTAAAATAGAATCACAGCAGTGTGCTTTAAATGAAATTTTATGAGCGCAAGTAATGCAGCCTTGCTTCATTTTTTGGTTGACGTTCTAATCTGCAGAGAAGAAAGAAAGGAAAGCTGCTTGGTAGACTGATTTTTCCCCGGTTCATTTGCTAATTTTTCACAGGATGTCAGCCTTTGCAGTGTTGTTCTGGCTGTTTTGCTCCTAGATGGTGCCTGACTGTGTTGGTGCCAGCGCTGCTTGCAGGCACCCCGCAGCTCCTGCCTTGCCACAAAGGCAGGGAAGAGTTTGCTGGGGCTGGTGAGTGGGGCAAACATCTGCAGCTGTGCTCACCAGCCGCTCAAGCTGCTGCTGGGAAGGAGCAATGACCTCGGCTCAATGAATTTTAACTAAAGCATTATTTGAATAAAAAGCTGGGAAGCATTTAAAGTAAAATAGTATTCGAGGTGTTAGAAGTTTTGACAAAGTGTGACAAATATACATCAGGCAAAACTGTTACTGCACAACAAGGCTAGATTTTTATATTTGGGGTTTTTTTTTTTTTTTTTCGATTTCTCAGCCTGTAACTGCCTCTCAGGTCAATAGTGCACACAAAGATGATCTAACTTGCTGCAAGCATCAGCACATTGTTTTTAATCTTAAAATTATCCCTAAAAGCTGAATTTTAAAGGCCTACAAGCTTGTGTTTCATAGCTGAGTGCATGTAAGCTTGAGATGCTCATCTAAACATAGACATGAGTGCAATTTGAAGTCTTGTTTATTTTCTATTACATTGTTTGCCACTCAAGGAGATATATGTTGAACTGAATGGCAAGAATATAGTACTTAGAGGTCATGTTCGATGTTATGTTATGTTATTAAACCAAAAGCACAATACCCAAACCAACTGTGCTTCCCTCTCCTCTATTCCATAAGAGCTTGAAACTATCAGTGTGTTGATTTAGAGGCACTGCAGCTTAAAAAGTTAACAAAACCTCTGGGATGCCCCTCTCTGCACTGACCTGGCAGTGAGGGCTCAGTGTGCTGCCAGTTCAGCCCTGCACCAAGGCAGTGACCATGCTGATACGAGAGCAGCTCAGCCTGAAGAAAGGATGGCTCCAGGGAATCTGGTCACTTGGTATAAACACCTGAGGGTGAAGGGAAAGGGAAAGAATGGAAGCAGATGCTTCTTGCTGGTGGCCAGGACATGCAGCAATGGACACAAACTGAAATGCAAGAAATCCCACCTAAATATAAGAGAGCTTTTTTTTTTCCCTTTATTTTTTTTTCTTTTTTTTCAGCGTGATCTATCTATATACTGGACTTCAAGCTGAGACCTGCAAAGAGAGCAGACTTTCCCCCCAAGTAATTCATTATCAGGCTGATGGCAGACGTGTCTACAGAAGCACTCTGACATTTCCCACGAA
This sequence comes from Muscicapa striata striata, assembly GCA_030060385.1. Lineage (NCBI taxonomy): Eukaryota > Metazoa > Chordata > Aves > Passeriformes > Muscicapidae > Muscicapa > Muscicapa striata. Next base: position 980,630 of record JAREIS010000133.1, on the reverse strand, counting down.
GCAGGTTGATGAGACAAGCAATGGCACAGGAGTCCCCATGATATGATAACATCTCCACTGGCTATATCTTCTGGTACTTATGCACTTAACATTTTATTACTGGAGTAATGGATTTAGCCTTATCTGATATGAGTGGGATAAGGCAGTTTGTATTTTTATCTTGTCAATAAAGTAGTTTGTGCTGGGAAGCAACTGCTTTTATTTGCAGTTTTCTTCAGTGGAAAAGTGTGTATCTGCCATTTTTCTTAGGTTGTGACAGAATACTATTTTAAGTGTATATTTTTGAATTTGGAGCCAAAATAAAGATTTTTCAAGAGCATTAGCATGCATGGTATAATATAATTTTGAAATTTATGGAACAGAAAACAACTGCACTTCGTGGAAATGCTGGTTTAAACAGGAATAAATACCTAGTACCTTGAATTTAACTTGGCTAAAATTAATAAGGCCTTTTACAGGCTGTTCATTTCACTGTTCACAACCATGTCAAGGAGAGTACTTTAAAGGTATCTCACTGATTTCAGTGAATCCACAGAGTAGTATATCTCTGCAATTACCCTCCCGGAGACACCATTAACATCACTCAAAACAGTAATTGTGAAAACAATTCCAATGTTTACGGATTATTTATATTCTGTAGTTTATAAATTAATCTGATTTCTTCACTTATCACAATTTTTGTTTTAGTTGGAAGTGCTGGGGGTCAGTCTTCCTAATGGAGATGATATATGCTCAAGCATATGTCTTAAAAAATTAAATTTTCAATGTATTTTCCAGACTGTGAGCCCAGCTTCCCCCTCCTACAAGCCACAACATTTGGTAGCAGAACTTGGTGATACTGTAGTTGCAGCTTTCCATTAAAAAAATCTCAACTGGAATAACATCATTATTTGCAACTGCTTTTGCACACACAGAATCTCATTTAATGGTGTAACCTCTTAGCAATGCAAATAATATATTCAATATACAATGCAGCCAAGGATGTGAGAATGAAATTAACAGATAAAATGAAGTTGGCAAAAGCTCTATTTACAAATACGAAGATAGAATTTAAACTCCAGGATGCATAGCAGTGCCAGATATGGGAAGAAATGTCAGTTACAGACAGATGAAAGTAGAAAGAGAAAAAGGAAATGGATGTACTAAGACATATTCCTGTTGTTTCCTCTAAAGTATATTTTACCTTTCTAAACTAGACATTGAAGTGAGTGTTCCTTCAATGATGCTTGAAAAACATCCTTAGTCACTAAGTTTAGGACAATTTTTAAACCAATGCTTTTACTAAAACTGAAGAATTGAATTTCTGCACCAAATCCAGTCATCTTTTTACTTGGTTAGCTTGAAGAAATAAGGCAGCATTACATCTTTCAGTTGTTCACACTGATCCAAACATTAAACTCAAAAAAAAAAAAAAGAGGTCAAACACCTGAGCACTGAGTGGACCAGTGTGCAAATCTTACACTTTCTGAAGTTTAAACAAATCTCAAACTATGTGTGAACTTCAGCTTTCTCTTTTACATTTAGTCAATAATCACAGTTGGAAAAGCTCTTACCAGTTTTATCTTAGCTGCTATTTAGAAAAAGAGCACTTGAAAGGCCTAAGCACTACATTTTTTTGTTGATTTCTGCAACAAGTTTTGTTTCTCGAAACTGATGGTTCTGAAAGAAAAATAAAAACTTTCATACTCTATTTGAAGTTTCTTTCAGCAGATGAAAAATGTTTTGTTTTTAACATGACACCATACTTGTCCTTCTGTAAAGGTTCTCTAAAAATTAGAATATAAGCATTCTGTTCCAGCCCTAAATGGCTGAGTAAATTGTACTGGATAAATTGAGTTCTGTAACAGAGATGCTATGACAACTATCTCAAAAATCACAATTCCAGAACTGAGTCACTACTATTTACCAAAAATTCTATCTGAGTTCAAGCAGTAAAGATATTCTTCACCTTATTGATGCCATCTATAATTCAGACTCCAAAATGCACGATCTACCTATGCAATATTATAGCACAATGTGTCTATGGGGAATAAGGGAGAAGCACTCCTGAATATGCAATCCTGAATATGCAATTGATTTCCTAAGCAATAATTAATTCAGGCAAGACTTTTGTCTTGTAATTTTAGGGGCTAGAGTAGCCAAACTTTGGTCTTTGCCCACAGCGAATATTCTCCAGATGGGTAGTGCCTTGCTTTGACAAGAAAAAACACTGAAAATGCTTAAAGAGATATTCTTAAAAAAAAAAAAAAGATACAGTGGGAAAATACAACTCTCTACTCAGGTAAATATTCTAGCCCAAGGGACGGGGAACCAAATGTGAACACTTTTCCTTTATCCATTCAACACAGTCAATGTTTATTCCATGCAGAACAGACAAATGGACTGCTTTGGGGAGTTCAGCAGCACTTCTGGAAGGTGTTTATAATTCCACCAAACTAAGGATGGAATTGAAGTCAAGAATCTGATAAACCAGAAGAGTGCTCTTATCAGTGATCTGAGATCTGAGGAATAAAAACAGCAAGAAGGAACTGTACCAACACTGGTCCTGTCTTTTACAGCGTCATCTCAACTTCTTCTGGGAGTATTCAGGAGGTATTGCTCTCTCTGAGAAACACTTATAAAATAGAGGCATTCTCAGATCCTAAGAAGTGTTAAGAGGACTCCTAGAGAATCAAGATTCTTCCAGAAGTGAATGGCAGGCTGGAAATTCAATGTGCCCTGATTACATTAAAGTGCAGTTTTGAGAGTACATGCTTTGTTTCTAAAGATCTCACATGAGAATCATTCAGGCCTTTAAATAATTTTTACAGATGGATTTCCTTATTTCTTTCAGGATTAGTTTCCCCATGAGTTGAAAACAGTCCTTACCCACTTAATAGAAGTAGAGGAGATCTATATTTGTGGTTTTGACTGGGATAGAGTTACAGTAGCATCTGTGGGTCTGTGTTTTGGATTTGTACTGAGAACAGTATTGGTAATATAGGGATGTTTTAGTTACTGCCACACAGTGTTTGCACACAGTCAAGACCTTTTCTGCTCCTCACCCCACCCCACTAGTGAGCAGGCTGGCAATGTACAAGGAGTTGGAAGGGCACACAGCCTGATCCCAGCTGCCCAAAGGGACACCCCATTGTGTCATGATTAGCATATAAAGCTGGGTGAAGAAGAAGGAACATTTGGAGTGATGGTATTTGTCTTCCCAAGTCAGTGTTACAAGTGATGGAGCAGTGTTTTCCTGGAGATGGCTGAACTTCCACCTGCCTGTGGGAAGTGGTGAATGAATTCCTTGTTTTGCTTTCCTTGTCCATGGCTTTAACTTTACTTATTAAATTGTCTTTATCGCCACTCACAGGTTTTCTTACTTATAACTTTTGATTTTCTCCCCTATCCCATCAGGGAGGACTGAGCCAGTGGCTGACTGGGGGATAGCTGTCAGCTGGGATTAAATCATAACATTTCATAAATACTAATTAAGATTCCTGGATAGAAAGCATTTTTCTATTCAAAGACTGTGTTACTGGAAGTAAATAGGAATTTAAAGAAGCATTCTGTATCACACTATATAGAAATTAACATAAAAGCTGTCCTGAAAGCAAGATGAGAATGACATGTAGAAATTATTAGTACAGAAAGAGTTAAAAATGCAGAGTACTGTTATGTATCATCTAGTCTTTCTTCCAGACTTAATTTCTAATTATATCTTAATGCTGGAGAATGGCTGACATGCATAAACACAAACATCATTTATTCATCAGTAATTTGGCATTTAATTAAAATATTACTGCATTCTCATTGAATGCATAAGAAAGAATGTTGTAAATATGACAGGTCAAAAATCCCTGTAATATTAAATGAGAGAAGGAAAAAAAATACAGTACTTAAAACATCCTAAATAGAATTTTACTAGGTAAAAGATAAGGAACTAAAATAATAAGCCTTATGTAATTTTTTTTGGGAGGAAGGAATTATTTTCTAATCAATGAAGTGCATGTCAGATGAGAGAGTAAACAACACCATAGTTAAACTGGGTATTGGTGTTTACTTAAGAACTGATGAGACTAGAGCTGTTACTCTAGGTGTTTATTTCATGCACTCTCACATGCTCTCAGTTCCCCCATGCCTGTTATGTTCACTATGTTTCCACTTTCACTTCTAGCAGGGAAGTGGCTGGTCTGGGAAGCTCAAGTGGAAAGTCATGTTCACTCACCCTGAGCTGCTGTCTGTAGTAATTGGTCTTGGCTGTTATCAGCCATGGTCCCTGTGGATCCCCTGGTGTTCATCTCAGGCACCTCTCTTACCTTCAGTACCCTCCCCCACTTCCAGGATCTTTCTTCCTGCCAGGAGGTTTACCTTCTTTCCTGGTGAACCTTCAGTCATCTGGGACCTCAACATTTAGCCAAAACTAATGGTAAATGATGGAGAGTGGCTTGGTGAGGTCTTCTATCACCTGTTTCAGTGCCCTTGGGTGAATCCCATCTGACCCATCAGACCTCAAAGTGTCTAAGTGGCTCAGCAGGTCACTAGTTGCTTCCTCCTGGATTACAGGGGGTCTATTCTGCTCCTACCAGCTCAGGCAGCTGGTTGCCCTGAGGATAACTGGTCTTTCTGCTAAAAGTACCTTCTGAGGTATGAAGGAGTTAAGTACCTCAGCCTTTTTCTCAGTGACAATGTTCCCCTCTAAGGAAATTGAGATTTTCTTTGGCCCTCGTTTTGCTGCTAATGTATTTATGAAAACACTTTTTATTATCTTTCACAGCAGTGGTCAGATTGAATTCTAGTGGAGCTTTTGCCTCTCTAATTTTCTCTCTACATGACCTAATGATATCCTTTTACTCTTCCTGAGTTGCTTGCCCCTTCTTCCAATGGTCTCAAACTATCTTTTTGTCCTGAGGTCCCGTGAAAGCTCCCTGTCCAGCCAGGCCACCCTTCTTCCCCACTGGCTTGTCTTTAGGTGCATAAGGCTAACCTCCTCTTTGTTATTAAAGAGGACCACTTTGTAATTAAAGATGGCTTTCTAAGGGCCTTTCTGAAGTAGGGTGCTGAAGAGATACCCAAAGTCCACCCTCTGTAAGTCCAAGGTAGAGGTTTAGTTGATCTCTTTCCTTACTTCACTGGGAATTGAAAATTCTCCCATTTCATGGTTGCTCTGCCCCAGACAGCTTCTGACCACCAGCAGTCTCTCTGTGCACAAATACAGTGTGAGATCAGCTTCCTAAGTGATGCTTTTAACTCATGTCACTTTATTAACTGCAGGTTTCAGGGTCTGCTACTATTGTTTGGTCCAGACATTGCCAAAGTGTACAACCACTTGTATTGATTGAAGTAGGAGGTTTCTGTTTAAGAATTAGAAAGTTCAGTTTTGGATATTCATATGTGTGTCCTTTTATCTTCTGGCTGCTATTGTTTACAATTTAATATCTTTTTTTCCCTACAGCAATATCATGTTTTAGCATGTCTCAGTGTAAGATACAATGCTGGTAGATGACATTCCCTTCTTGGAATGACCGTAAGGGTACATTAAACAATGTCATGCTCTCACTAGTGGGATTCTCCTAAAGGAAGAATGTTAAAGGCTGGCATAAGTAATATTTATCTTTCATGCTATTGGAAAACTATTTGAATATTGGCCCAAATGTATTTTTGTAAGGAGCACATTGACTTTACCTGAGAGTGAACAAGTACTGTAACTATGGTGTTGAAAACCATCAATAACAAAGTAATTAAGAAGTTTGATACTTATGACCTCATGTTCAATCTCTTTTTGATTCCTAATTCTCCAAGGCATCAAAATGCCGCCCAGTATAGTAGTTTTCCTCCTAAATATTTGAAGATATTTCATCCACAAATAAAACTCTAGGACAGAATTCACTTTGTCAAACACTATCTGCCTAAGAGCTTTAAAACTTGCCTGAGCTGACCACCATGGTTCTCCCTGTAGACAATCTTTATGCAGGGAGAGGCATCTCCAGCTCATCACATTCTAAGAAAAGCAACCAACATTCTCCATTAACTAGGGATGGTTCTAAATAAAAAAAATGTGGTGAGGAAAAATTCCTACTTCTGTTCACTCTGTTACACTTAAAATCATTTGTGTTTTGATTATACGGCTGAAAAACATCTCAAACCACTTTTATGTATTGAAAACATTTCCTAAAAGCATTTCCCATAAATCATAAATTTTCCTTTACAGCAAAGAATGGAGCTTACCTTACCTTTTTATAACCTAAAGTAATCTTTCTAACACTTTAAGCAGCTTAAATTTGAACTTAAGAGACTGCTGTTATTTTAACATGTGTAACAGAATGTGACTCTAACTTAGGAAAATCTTAAAATGTGGAGAGATAGTAACAGGCGACCTTACCAAGACTGAGAAGTTTTATTTTTAGTGTGAAGGACTGGGAGAAAAAACCAACAGTCCACGAACAAGAAATAAGGAAACTCCAGATGTCTTGTCAGCAGATTTCTGTCTTTCCTTCCAACATGTGAGCAATATTCAAGACTGCACAGGGACTAAGATCAAGAGCAGCAGAAGAAAATGCCACTGCTCTGCATTAAACTATTCACTTTTGATTAAGATTGTGAATAATTAAGGAATAGTTAAGGAGTTGACTTGCCTCGATGTGGATTATTTGACAGAAAAATGTTATAAATGGATTGTTAACACGCTCCCATCTTCTTATAGACCCAAAGGTTGTGAGAGGACAAGATCATAGCAAGGTAGAAAACATAATAAACTAAAACTGTTTAATATTGAAATTGTCAGGTGGTCATGCTGTTCCGGGGTAACATTGGAAGTTTTAGATATTTTGCATCCATTTATCCAACAGCTTTTATTTACCTTAAACACTGCCTGAACCCAAATGCTATGTCACTGATGGTTTGGGTACTCAGATATGACTTGGCAATGGGCAACACCACTTGCAAAACAATTGATCTTTCCAACTACAAAACAAGTCTCAAAAAAAGAGTAGAAAAGAAAACTGAGGCAAAACTGGGAGATTATTATTAGTGGCAGAGAATGCTTCTCATTTTTATCTTCAAGCTAAGCTATATTTTTTCAGTTATTGTTTCTTGAGTACCTTTAAATCATGAAGGGGAACTACATTTAAAGCATTGATATTAGTGATTTAAGAGGGTCATTGTATCAAAGCAGGTCAGATTTAATAATATCAGCCAAATGCTCATCATCATATCAACAACACAACTTTATGAACCCAGTCAGGAGGTCAAAAGATGTAAGATGTATGTACAAGATACATGTGTGGTTTGCTTACTTTCTTAATTAAAAAAATAATACTTAGTTTCCTTGTGAAAAATTTAGACTACTCATTTAGTAATCAAGACTTAAAATATCTATGCTATAGATTTAAATTATGAAAATAAAACCCAACGAGGCAAGTAGATTGTGCTTTGCCATTTGCAAAGGGCTTAGGAGGTACAAATATACCTTTGAATATAAAAAATAATAATTTTATCCAATTAATCCATTTTGATATAAATCTTTCAAAGGTTGCAGGGCCATACTCACAAAATTTACCTTACTCTGTTTATGTTATAAAGTTATTCTCAGGGGAAAATGTATTTATTGTAAATAAAACTAATCTCGCTTGCAAACCAGAACTCTTTCCCCACTTAAGAGTCCTGAATGCTGCCAGATTTCTTTCATATACTTGAATTCAGTCAAGAATACTTTATATCTTCTGGTTTATGAAATGAATTTTATAATTGATAAATGCTGGAAGCCAGCTACTGATGTCACACTTGTGTTTATAGTGCCCAGAAGAGATTTAATCATTTCCTATCATTTCCATACAATACTTACTCAATTTTATAACATCAGTGAACTATGTTAGACAGTTAGTTCTGAGAAATTAATGCATTTTAAATTGACTGATGTAATTTGGCCTCCAGCCTTCATCCTTACAGAAGTAAAAATTTCACATTATATCTTGCTATTTAAATATGGATTTTTTTTGGCAGTTAAGGAGTGCCAAATCACTTTTTTATTGTCAATAGGACCATGTATGGATTCTAGCAGTGCAGCATCATCTCCTATCTACCTCTTAATTTCAGCATGGGTATAGAGAGGGAAAAATGGAGAAATCTGACTTCAGAAAACTGGTCAAAAGCACATATATCTCAACAAAGTAATGCATTGCATAGAGAAGCTGTTTTCTTAAAATTAATCTTATTTATGTTCATGTCCTCTTTTTGACACTGTTGGCAATCTTAACAACTCATGGTTTTATGAGCTTTATGAGAAGTCTTCCTTCTCCCCATTCATCATAGATAAATTACCTTAGATTTTTGCTATTGCCAACCATTGCTTCATTGAAACTTCACAGTTTCAAAAGAAATATCTATACTCATAACTGTGACTAGAAATTTGCCAATGACTTCAGAGGTATGTGTGTAGGAGCTGAATGAAAGAAAACAAATCCCAAACTTATCTTTATATTATATATTCAATTTTGAGCAAATTTTCAAAAATATACATGAAAATGCACAAATTCCTGCAGTTTAGCACAGATGAAGCAGCATTTCTCTATTCTCTGACCATTCCACATGTTACAGGAATTGGTCTTCTGAGAGTCAGAATTTCTTTTTTTAAATAATTATTAATTTTAAAATTTACACATATAATCTGAATTTCTTATGCTTCTGGTTTCTGCTTTTCATATGCCAGTGTATTTGAATGTTTAAATAGGGACTCTCACAAATATATCAGGGTCTGTCTTGAATTTTAGGCTACATTTCTGAAGAATTTTTTCTTATACCTCAGAGCTGTGATTTTACTTTTAAAGAATGAAGGAGAAAAAAAGAAAGATACAACAGGACTTAGAGCTTCTTTTTCTGAATAGTTATTTCAACGAAGATCAATAGTGTTGTGGTTTTTTTAACTGTTATACTAGTGTTTTAAGGCTGCAGGGGGCACTGATGCACTGTTTATCTACAGTACTGCAGAGCAAGAGTCAGAATATGATTAAACAGTCTTGCAGGTTACAGATTCAGAAAATAACATATAAACTATTTAAAATCAATTAAGGTCCTTAGAAATTAGGTGATTGCGAAATATTTATATGAATTTTGGAGGGAAATTCATGTTTCTTTTACTGGTTAATATATTTGTTTTCCTGCTGCAATCCAGTGGTTGTGGAGATAAGATTGTTTTAACTTTACAACCAAGGTCCTTTGAAGGATGATATATCTCTCTAGTCTTGCATTACTTAATATTACAACCTTAAACAAACAATCCCTATCCTGCACAGAAAATAAAATTTTGCTTAGCAGCTCTCCAGAGAAACCCATTTATTCACTGAAGATAATAACTTCCTCATATATTAATCAGCCAATATATATACTACCTGATTCACCAAGTCATTTAAGTAAGTATTTATTAGAATAAGAGCTAATTATATTTTAAAACAAATAATTACATATTACTTCAGCTTATTTCATATTTTATATTATAGGACCTAGGAGTGAGGGCATCTAAGATGTAGAGATGTCTTGATAATAAGAATGTAAGACATTTTATTACTCAGCAACACAAATCAGATATGCAGCCATGTCTCACCATGTTTTTAGCATTTACTCTTTACTGCTTATTTATTCTTTAATTCCTTTCTTCACATAACCACTTTTTTTTTTCAAAATGCAGGTTACATTAGTTCAATCTCTTCTGTTCATCTCAGGTCTCAGCACTTCCTGCATTTACAGCTCTACTAAGTTACAGCTGCCTGTAGAACCTTTTTAGAAAGACATGAAGTGTAATCTTAACAAAACAACACAGGAAGAAGCCAGCATTTCAATTGATAGATTGTACTGATTATCATCATTTATACTACAGCTATTTTGGGGGGTTATTACCAATTCAGACCTTTAGTTACAGCTTTCAGCCATTGGTTCTAACATGCTGGTCTCTGCTGAGCTAAAGAAACTACACTGCATCCCGTGATTCTCTTCATTGAGCAAGTGTGTTACCATTGTATACACCATAATTTCTACAGCTATACTTCAGGAAAAAAAAACCTGAGACACAGAATTACTAAAGTATCTTTCTGCATCCCTTTTTATAAAAAATACCACCAATTTCTTTGAGGGTTATTGAATTATATCTTTTATAATTTATGGTTTCTAGGTTCTGCTACATTGCTCATCAGGACACAATGAAATACAGTAAAACCAATATCACAATCAATAGTATACACAGAAGGGAAATTGTCTTCCTCTTTTCTTGCTCACACACAGAAATAACATTTATCATTTTTCTCCAGAAGCTTACATTGAGTTGCTTGTCTAATTAACCAAAAGTAACTCTTCAAGGCATCACTCTTCCTTTCTGGATTGTCCTGTTTAAAGTAATTCAGATATGAAGGTTTCTACGAAATTAATTTCAAAAAAGTTATTAATATTGCCTTTTTTCAGGCTTTTCAACTAAATCTGCAATGTTTTCACAATTTTAGATGATCTTTATTTTAAACACCTTTTATCAAGTTAATTGCATGTTAATATATCAAATTTTGACTTACAGGTTCACAATACATAACATTGTAGGGAATATATTTTTTATTTTAAGATTATAAGTGACATCTTAAAAAATCTCCTATGTTTAAAATTTTGATTCCTGATAATTTTTAGATTTGAAAAAAATCATTGCTACGAAAAAGTGTTTGCCAAAGAGAAGTTCAAGCAATCTTTTTAATTATGGAAAATATACAAAATAGTGGATTATTTGTGATGGATTTTATTTTCTATAAAATCACACAAGGTTTTGTCTTTTAGCTTCGTTAAATGAGATTTTTACAAACCCACAAACACTTTATGAGTCACAAAGTCCATGGTCTATTCACCAATACAGGGAAGGACATAGAATGGATACCAGCAGAATCCTGCCAGAGAGAATATAACTGGACTTCCAAACTTTTCTCTTGTCATTCCAGCTGTGAGCAATTGAAGGCAACTCTGAAGATTTCTTATTACTTCTGTATAAAATTTAAAAGTCAAAGAGAAAGTATTATACCAATTCAAGTTTGCAGTAGGCAAATTATTTCTTTCAGTGTGACTTTTATTCTCACTGATTCTGTCTAATATGCCTCTCTTCTCAATGCAGTCTGGTGTAATACCAGGAGCAGCTACAGCTCCATTATGAGACACTTTCTGCATATAACTAGGAAGTCATGGAAACCTGCTCCAAAGTTTAATTATTTCTGAGTACATTACAAAAACACCTCTCCATTTCTATGTTTCTGTAATTGGAATGACAGCAAATTATAGCACTAAAGTTAAGTGTGGCTGTAGTTCATTTGAGAAAGCATGCAATATCATTTTTTTTCCATTTGATTACTTTTAGACAATTCATCATCTTATATACTTAGTTTTCTTAACCACTGCTCCTAATAGATGTAAGACTAGATATATAGGGAAATAATCTAAAAGCAAAATTTTGTCAAACCATACATGCATCCATCTTTAAAACCAAGCTTTAGGTGGGCAGGACAAAACTGAGATTATTGTTGCTATTTTAAGTAGTGGAAGAAAATGATTTTATTATTCACATATCTGTCTGGCTAGAAGCCCAAGTAATTATTTTACAAAGCTATTGAACCCCATCACTTGATATCTTGTGTCACTAAGATAACTTTTCTTAAGAATTAAGCTAAGGTTTTCAAAGATTATTTCAATGGCTACAATGCATGATATCATTAATACTGTGAAAAACATATATAGTAACATTTTAAGAACTTTGAAAAATGGCTTTAAATTTAGCTTCTGTTCTGTGAATCTGTGCAAGTTTTGCAGGAAATTTGGTCTGTTCTCAACCTTTTAGTTTTAATTCTTGGAAATACCTTCCATTTTTGCATTAATAATATTATTTTGCTTTTGGAGGAAGCTGTGCTGAAATCTAAAATGAAAAAGCTACATTAATTAATGAAAAAATAGCTAAAAATATATTTAAAGATCATAAATTTTAAAAACATATTTTCTTGTGCTTTTCTGTGCTTTTACATTTCAAAGGCTAATAATGTTCAACCACAGTGATTTTTTGCATGACAGAATTTCCAGGAAAGTATGGATATTCAAAGCAATTTGGCAAAAGGAAATGAACACTGTTGATAACATAGAAAAACCCAAATGTCGTGGCAATTTGTAGTGTTTCTGGAACTATGATCCTTGATGTAAAATATTCTCCTTCACTGCAGCTGAAAATAGACAGCTGAAATCCTACACCTCTCCAACCATTAAATAACCATATAATCCACAGGTAAGGAAAGCTGAAAGACTGCCATCAAGCTTTTAAACTATCTCAGCAGCCTTCTAATTCTGATCAGTCCTGACAGTGGGGAAGCTCCAAGGGTGGAGGATTCACTGAGCTGTCCCTTGGACTGTAATGCCTCCCAGGATTTCCCCATGCTGGTCTACAGAGCTCTGTCACATCCTTGACTCTCTTACCTCCTACGTAAGACCTTGTGATGACCTAGTGAGCAGACATCTGACAGGCAATCTCTCACTGCCAGGATTTGTGAATGTGCTTTAGATGCATGCAGCACCTTTATACACCACGCACAGTTTGTGGGCTTTGAATCTACCACTCAGTGTAAAGAGGCCATAGCAGACAGAGACTCTTGCTGTAACAGAAATTTTTAACACATTTTTTTCTTTCCTAAAGTAGTTGGAATCGGAGTCATAGAAGGATTTGTATTGGAAGGGATCTTAAAGATCATTTAGTTCCAACTCTCCACTGTCATTGGCCAGGCTCTCCCACTAGACCAAGCAGTGCAAAGTCTGTTTAATCAGACCTTAATCATGGCCTTGAAAATTCCAGAGATGGGGCATCCTCAGCTTCTTTGGGCAGCCTGTTATAGTGCCTCACCAACTGCACAGAAAAATAACTTTTTTCCTAACACCTAATCTAAATCTTCAGTTTAAAGCCAATCCTTCTTATCACTACACGCCCTAATAAAAAGTCCTTCTGCAGCCTTTTTGGAAGCACCCTTCAGATACTGGAGGGCCCAGTAAGGTCTTCCCAGAGCCCTCCCTTCTCCAGGCTGAGCAGCCCCAACTCTCTCCACCTGTCTTGGTAGGAGAGGTGCTCCTATGATAAAATTAGTGGCCTCCTCTAGATTTGTTCAAATGGGTCCATGTAGTCCTTGCGTTGGGCACCCCAGAGCTGGAAGTAGTACTGTGAACAAATTTGGTTCTGTACTATGAGTGTTCTGCTAAAAGTGACCCACTGTGGTCCCTCCCAGCCTCACCCATCCTGTGTTTCTGAAGGCACCAGTTTATATGCAACAGTTTAGCATTTGAGGTGAAAGAAGCTTTAAAAATTCCATTAGTAAATTTAGTAGTCTAGAATAGGAATCACCAGTAACTGGAGTAATTAAATATTGTATAAACGAACAAAAATAAGTGTGGCTGGAGTGCAAAACCATTTCATCAGTGGAGCACTTTATAAAATAAATTAAATCAATAACTTATAAAATAACGAAGTTCACATGAGCAGTAGTAGAAAGACAATTTTTAAATTGTATTTTAATTTCATTAAAAAAAACCCCTGTGAGTCTTATTCACAAAAATATTTCATTTTTTTCACAGCTGTGTCAGAGTGTTTTTCCAAATATTTAACAGATGTTATTTATTTAGAGTAACACACTGTCTCAGGCATTGTATGCATACATTGACATATATACTTGCAAATGCCTCCTTGATAAAAATGAAAGGAAAAATGCATGGTATCCTTTAATGATTGTCTTAGTTTCCATGCAAGTACCTGGCAATGTCAGCAGAAACCACAATGACTTTATAATTGTTCATTACAGACACATTCTAATGGACAGTAACTGCCGCTGAATTTTGCTGACAGAATTAAGAAACAATTTTCTCTTGGTATAATGCATATGCCTAAAGTTTCAGAGGGATAATTAAGGTCAAGATAAACATCACCAAGTACTATTATTAATCTAGAAATAGAGAGTTTTCCTAAAGAGGATTAATAATAGTTTTGTGGTATGCTGATGAGAGACAATCTTTTGCAGAAACCAGCAGAGGAATGTAATGTTTACAAGCACACATTATCTCACCTGCATATATTTGACATGTGGATTTATCTAATATCCATCAGAAACAATTTTCTCAGAATACTTCAAAAGATTGAGAAAAAGGGCTTGTATAATATTTTACAGTGATTTTGTGGATTTATAAAAGTAGGGAAGATTACGTCTGTCACTTCTTCCTTTCGTTTATTTATTTATTTATTTATTTTTTTTTAACACTGAAATCTCTCACTGAAAAGTCATTCTCTGAACAGGAATGCCAGAAGAGGAAGAAAAGGCAACAGAAGAATAGAATTCATGTATGCACAGAGAGCAGAAAGGAAATTGTACAGATGGCAAAACTCACAAAGGAAAATAAAATATTACAAACAAATGCCAAAGATGAGGGAAATCAAGAAGGGCAAATCAAGTAAAGGGATGAAAGCATATGAAAGCAAATCAGGCTCTGGAAAAGGAAAAGTTATCAGCTAGCAAAAGGAATATATAAGGCAGGGGGAAAATAACAAAATAAATGCACAAAGAAGATCAAATTCCTGTTATCACTCTCTATGTTAGAATTATACAGAAATGGTATTAACATAATATCAAGCATCGTGTATATGGTGAATACAAATGAATTATACTTCTGAAGCTTTATCTTCAGTTCTGTATTTCAGAAACATTTAGGCCTATCTCCATATTAACCAGAGAAAGCTCATACAAGTTGAATAAATAAAATTAAGTAGTGTCAGTATTCTTCATTTAATAATTTTCTTATGTGATGTTGATGGGCACTGCATATTCTTTTTAGTTTTTTGTTTTTTTTTTTTTTTTTTTTTTTGTGTGTGTGTGTGTTTCAGAATTAAGCACATAACTTTAAACTGTTAAGGAGAAAATACAAATGCAGGCAATGTAAGAATTGAAATGTTGGAATGTAAGAATTTAACTGGCAGTATCTCACATATAACAGAAGCCCAATGGTTTTTATAGTGTCTTGCATTTATTAATAAACTAAGATGTAAGTGGAAAGAAGAACTGACAGTTGAAACTCTATGATCTCTCCTTCAATTTTGAGCCAGCTTGTATGTTTGATTGACTTCAAGTTTTTCAGTTTAGGTGGATTCATATGAAGAAATTCTTCAAGTCGACCTGAGTTTTCTATGGACTATTAGGATGCCAACATACAGCATGCACCAGCATAAACACTTTCCTTGGAAAGTGGAAAGGTAACAGTAGGACTTCCACAACTGGCTGAAAAATAACTTCCAGCAGATGAACTTTTCCCTTTTTAAAGTATGTAGTTCATTCCAATGACAGAAGTCAAACAGTTTCAGATGCCTGGTGTCAGATGCTCTGAGTTGTGATGCTTTATAATATACTGAAAAACAGTTCCACAATGGAAAAAATGCCGAGAAATTGCACAAGAGACTGACTTTACAAAGGTGTCATGGTCTATGGAGATTTTTGTGAAAATATCACAGAAAACTACAAAATGGAAAAGGGAATATTCACACATGAAGAAGGGGATTTGGAGATTGTTGGAAAGTGCATGAGCACATGAGTGAGGGAAAAGTGGAACTGAGGGCTTACTGAAAACATTTAGAGCTCTCCAAAGTGTATTAAATGCTCCTGAGAAAATTGCCATATATTAGGAAGCCCATCAGTCCTCTTGATGGAATGGAACTTGGGTAATGCACTTTCAAGAACCTCTTTCCAAAATGCAAATAGCAATCAGAGTTTTTGCTGAAATAAAGCTCAGCTCCAGCCTGGAAACATATATAAAGATAAATTATTAAGAAAGCAAAATATTTTTAAAATTCTACCACAATTCTGTCCAAAGGGCAGTAATGAAGAACTTAGCTTATTAGTTCCTCTCTGAGACTCCAATTCACTGTTGTACATTTGCATCCATCAGTAAGACATCTCTTAGGAAAACACTATTCTTCTGTTTCATAGATAGGATTTTTTTTTTTTTTTTTAATGAAAAAACAGGGCTTGGATAGTACAGGTGTATATGTATATGTGTATATGAATATTTCCTCTGTGTGTGTGTTTGGAACCCTTGAATTTAGTACATGCAGTAAACTCTTGCAGTAAACTCTTACAGCAATATACAGCAGTCATAGCTCCTAGACACTAAAACAGAAACAAACTGCAGTAAACACCAGCTTTTAATACTGGGACTCAAAGTTTCAATTATATCTGTCATCTGAACTCTATCTGGAAGTGATAGTCATTTATCCTGCAAATCTATTCCAGTAACATTTTCTGAAACACTTGAAGAAGCTGTATATTGCATTAACACATCACAAGTGTCTTCCTTCAGAAGAAGTAAAAAAATAAAAGAGTTTTCATTTCTTCAAAAATGTTATCAGAGATCCATTATTTTCAATTGTCCTTCTACTACTACTATTTGTGGTTATATAATCTCTTTTAAAATTGCCTATTATTCATAACTCTGGGACAGGTATAATTTAAAGAGAATCATAAAATAAAGTTTGACAAGATTCACATAACTATGTAGTCTAGCATAATTCTAGAAAACTGTCTATTGGAGGATTACCTTTATAATTGACACAATTCCATTATAACCTCTCTTGAAAGCCAAAGCTGCAGAGCTCAGAGTACTTTATGGCTGCCAGTCTGCTCTCAGAAAGCCAAATTCCTCCTGCCCATGCCATTATTCTGCCCTTTCCTTTTTCACCTTGGTTACATTTAATGGCAGGAATGTATGAGCCCATCATTAATGTTAACCCTCAGTGCAGTACATCCCCCCTACCTGCTCTGTCCTTGTGGTATCTGTCATGTAATAGTTTACCTATGAGCTCCATGCATGTGAGTAGCAGAAGGATCTGGGCCAGATTAACTGAGTTAAAGCCCCATGTCTGAAACCTCAGTGCATCTGAGCATGCATAGAAATCTTGCATTTTTCAGAATGATAAGCATTATTGTAAATTTTTGGTCTTTGATCATATCCAATTGCCTGGTGCTGTCTGTATCGTTCATCTTCCTAAATTTAAAAAGAATTTAACACCTACTTCTAAAATGACTTGAAAAGTAATTTCCATGCTGCCCCCATGTCTAATTCAGTCCTATCAAGTTAAAATAATTCTTTCTCCCTTGTGGTGTATGACATTTGCACTAAAAGATATGAATTTTAAAGGAACAGATAGCATTCTTGCCATAATATATTTAGCATTTTAGACAGCAGATAGTCAGATATGTATCCAAAGAAACTAACATTATGGTGCAATTTTTTTACATTTCTTAATTCCGAATATTTTTTAAACAGTTATGTAAATCTCTGAGAAAAGGAACAAGCAGTATATAATATCTTACAAAAGGTACAGTCTTGTCCTGACATAGTGATTTCAATAGTTTTGAAAAGGTTAATGAACTATCTCTAAAATATGTTTTTGAAAGCTCTCTATATTCCTTGTACATATTAGATCATCCTTTTGGTATTTTAAAATACAAATAGATCCAGTTAGAAAGATGGGAGAACACATTTGAGTAAATTTCAATCCTATGAAAAAATCATAAGCTTAAAATTTACTCACAAACCCATACATTTTAAGAAGTGTCAGCATGTCCACAATAATGAAGAAATCCATGTAACTGGGTCACCAAGAAGGACAAAACCAGCAGGATAGTGGAGTGCCACTGGAGCATGCTAAATATATAAAAACAGGGTATTCAAAAGGATTACAAGTCTACAAATAGGTGATGATACGTAGAAGGTCAATTAAAGTCAAACTACCACAGTAAGAACAGAAACAGTGCCACTGAGTGACCAATACAGGGATGCTCTCGAAGAAGAAATTGGATTGTTCTATCTGCCACACTGTAGAGTTCTCTGCTACTATTAGGCAGCTCCAACTGTAGCAATACTGCATCTACAGAACCATACAAATTCTGAAATGAAAATATAAATGACACATTCTAGTAGTCCCTTGCTACTCGTTTTTGCAAAGAATATTGTCCTATTTTAACAACTTTCTTCAGTCACTTTCTCCCTCCTTATCAAAAGCAATCCATCTTCCCCAGAAGCCTGTCTTGCAAAAGGGGAATGACAGCTGAACTTTGTAGGTGCTTTTAGGGAAATAGACTTTATTTAAGGACTGATGATGCCGAGATGAATGTGGGTTATACCTAAAGTGAAAAGCAAACAATGATGTTAGCTGCTAGGTATGAGCAGCAATGAAATTCGTGTGTCACAGGGCAGGAATGAGTAAGAAGAATGTCTGACAGGCTTCCAAGTAGCCCATTTCTACTGACTTCCCTCCCCACCAAGGGAAATTCAGAATAATTTATTATGTGTTGAAATTAATCTGAATTTCAACCAACTAAGTACAACCATTTCCATTGCTGAAATTCAGTTTTTCCTAGACAGGAATAAATGTGATTTGGACCAGGATGGTGCCAGGTCTGTGTGGACTGCATGGGGCTGGCCATTGTTAGGCTCATCTGCAGCATTCTGAAGAAGCAGAGAGGTAAAAGGAACATGTTGCTTAGAGGACTAAGAAGGTCTAGCACTCTCAACATCCTTTTATGTACAAGATTATATCCACAGTTTATCTATACACAGAGTCATGTCATTTTACTCACCTAATCAGTAATATATTCACAAT
Source organism: Muscicapa striata striata (assembly GCA_030060385.1). Lineage (NCBI taxonomy): Eukaryota > Metazoa > Chordata > Aves > Passeriformes > Muscicapidae > Muscicapa > Muscicapa striata. The sequence continues at coordinate 961,966 of JAREIS010000133.1, read as the reverse complement.
AAGTTTTTGCAAGAAACAGTCCTAGACTGTAGTCTCTGAGGTCTGATTCAAATAAACCAATCTCTAATGTCTGTATTATGCCATATTTGTATGCTAATTAACTATGAAGGGGAGTATCAGAATCAATACAAGATTCAATGAATCTTGGGAGATAGTTCTATAGATTATAATATAACAGATAACATAGTATTCCATACTAATAAAAATTTAAAAGAAACAAAGCGTGTTTTTTTTACAAGCCACCTCTTTCAGGGCTATATCCCTCTCTATGTTATATACATAGATTGGACAAAGCTGTTCTCATTGCTTTTTTTGCTTGTTGAAGGCTGTTGATACTTAATGGAACAGTTATATGAAGTGTTCAATAGGAAAAACTGTAAAAAGAATTGTGTCAAAATGCTCAAGGATGTAAGCACTTGTATCAATGAAAGTATTATTAAGGAGAATGAAAGAAAGTAGAAAATATGGTAACGGTTCTGATTTTTAAATTATCCCATTTTTACTTAGTATTTTAAAAAACAGAACTGCCTCTTGCCTATGATTTAGGACATCAAAGCTTTAATGCATATGCAAAATGGAGAAAAATTTCCTAATCTAGTAACCAGAGGAGACAGCAGAGACAGTTTATGACTTTTTCTTCACCATTATTGTTAAAAGTTAATACCTGAATGAAAGACATGAAGTAGCTTCCTCATTTGCTTTCAACCTCATGAATTTCTGTTTTGCATAGGCATAATTTCACAGACAAGAGTACATGTCATTTTGAAGGACACCATAGTTCTGACTAGGAAAATTTCTGATGAAACTCTGTGCAGAAAGACAAGAGAGGAGACATTGCTTCTTTCTTACTTGGGGTTTATCACAAGAGAGGCCAGGGTTTTCTTTTTTGTGCAGGATTTAGAACCACAACCATTTGTTAAATGCACTTAGAGAACATATTGCAAACAAAATGCTTTGAGGAACTTGAAGCGTGCAAAGATTTATTTCTTCATCAAGTTTGGACATGGAGATGATGCTGAGCTGCTGTTCTAAACAAAAATGGTGGCAGGTCTATGAAGGGATAACAAACCAAATTTTGTGTTCAGAGTAAGTTTTACTGGCAAATGCTTAGATGCCTGGGACTTGGAGCTGGTAGTTCATTGGACAGTGAGTTTACACTCTTTTTGTGACTCTGAGTGAGAGGTGTGTTCATTAAGGGATTAGTGGTGGAGGTGAGTGCAGAGTTCAGGTCTCACAGATCTTTAGTTAATGATCTAGAGGGTTACCATCATCTTTGGATGATAGTGTTTAAGCAAGCATGTGAATATTAATTGACCTATTCTGTAAATTCTAGGGGAAAAAGTCATATGTAAAAAGCCATATATTATGTAGGGGGAAAAGTCATATGAAAAAAGTCATATATTATGTCCACCATGAATCCAGAACATGTACATCCTGTGACTGAAATTATATTCTCTTCTGAAAGACTTCATTATCTACAAATGCAATTCACCTCTGTTTTCCTTTGCTTTCCACTTTCCCCTGTTCAAACCTATCATATTCCAGAGTAGAATCCTAATGTACACCACTGTCCCTGTATGCTCTTTTATTTCAGTCAATGCATGACCAACAGCAATGTGAACATGCAAAACTGAAATCAATTGGGGTTTTTGTATTCAGAAACAATACTTTCCAGCATTTTTCACAATCTCTTGTAGAGTAAATGTGGCACCAAATCATCCATATTTGTAACAAGATTAATGGCAGTCCCAAAGTCATGAGTAAAACACAACCAGCACATTTCCCCACTTCCCAATGCTGTATTTTCCTGCAGATCATCTTAGTACACTTTCAGGATTCAGGGTGTGACAACTCACTCTAAATAAGCTGTCAAGCTTAATTGAACAACTCTGCAAAGAATAAAATCTTCCATAAAGAAAATGCTTTAAAAGCATAAAAGAAAGCAAGATTGGTTTTTTTTTTTCTCTCTAGGTTTTTTTTTCTTCTTTTCTTTCTGTAGCCATTGTTGAAATTATTTAAAATGGTCACCCTGTGTAAGGAAGAAAGCAAAATGAGCACAAACAATTTCTTATAATTTGGAAAGGCATAGAGGGCAGTTTACCTGCAATTGTCAACATTACTTCTTCCTACAGCGTTAGAGAAGTTGAAAGGTCCGATGTTATTGATTGCTATGACTTTTATGCAGCCAGTAAAATTATAGACAGGTCCAGAAATCTACAAAGAAAAAAATACACACAATTCTTTAGCTTCTTGTCATTGTGATCAAGGCATTTATTTCTCTATGGAGGAATACAGGTCATAGTGAATGGTAAATAGTGATGATTTGAAATTTCTAAGTTTATTACTTCCCTGTTCAAAAGATTTCTAGTACCATTAATCATGTTTCAAAGATGCCTAATGACCTACTAAAAATGGCAATCACTGCAGGGGCACTGAAAACACAGAGAACAGTAAGTTGGTATGCACTACCAAGGACCCATTTTTAAAAATGAAGTCAGGTTTAGATAGTTGCAGAAAGAAAAATAAAAATATCTTGAGGAACAATTCGCTGTAAGCATAATGGAAAGCATTAAATGCTTTTTAAAGCCCAACAGGAGCATTAAGCCTGCCAGAAAGGCTTTAGGGCTAATAGACTAGCCAAGTATAAAGGGAATATTCAAAGAGACAAGGCTCTAGCAGGAAATGTAAATGACTCACTAAATCAAAATTTAATGGAGAGTAGCTCTGGGAGGTTCCCATGATGGAACCCCTTTTTAGTTGGGGTACATCAGAGATCTGCCTCAAATTGAATTACTACTAGAAAATGTTTAAAAAAAAAAACAAAACAAAAATTGAACAGTGACAAAAGGAGAAAGACAAGCAGTGTTTGCTTGGGATTCCTATGGGAAATTACTGTGGCTGCCACTTAAAATAGCATTCAAACTATGAAAATGGTAGACATGGATTTTTTGGGAGAGGGAAAGGGGCCTTGGGTTTTCACTTTGTATGATTTTGAAAATGGGGACAAGGCTAGGCCATGCAAGGACACATCTCAATCTACAGATCAGTAAGCCCCAATTCAAGACAGTGATTATGAATTACACTAAAGAACAGAATTAACACATATGTAAATGAATGTAATGTACGGGGGAATAGTTGAGAGGGTTTCTGAAAAGGGAAGTTGTAACTCACAGGAGGAACACTGACTATGTGAGAAAGAATGCCTTGGCACATAGTCTTTGATTTCCAAAGCATTTTAAAAAGTTTCTGTGTTAAAAGATTCTAAAGTAACTCACTCCCCTTGGGACAATAAAGAAGGCCTTCAATAAATTAGAAGAGTGCTTAAAATAGAAGGAGAAAAATTGTGACTAAATGGTAAGGTTCCTCAATTTCCCTAGAAATTCTCTCTGCAAGTCTGTATTAGGGACTGTGTCTTCAATATGTTTAAGTGACTCACTGTATTCTAGGCTACTCAGGATAGCAAAACCAAAGTCCTTAAAGCATGATTTCACAAGGTGCAAAAGTGTCACAGTATTCAAAATTATAAGGTATAAAAGGACCATGATATATGTGAGAGTTTCTGAACAGAGTAACTGTACAGACCAGGAAACTTCAGTCAGGAAAACTCATTGTCAATGAAAGACAAAAAAGAATAGTGGGCAGATGAATAAACAATTTAACAATTTAAACAAAATACAGAATCAAAAGGACATGAAATGACATAAATCCGTGTGAAGATGAAAGCAAGGTAAGAGGTTTGCTTTTCATACAACTCAAAAAAAAGTGTGGAATTCTGCCATAGTTTGTTGTGGATGGTACAAATGTAGGTGGGTTTAAAAATCAATCATATTAAAGGGAAAGAAGAGCTGTCTGCTGGGAAGGAGTACAATATGGTTGAAGCAAGGAAAATTACTTTTCTGTGCACTGCTGAAGTGCTCTGGAACATAACACAGCGTGCCATGCCATACACTATAAACAGAATGAACTGGCCTTCCAACCCATGGGAGGGCTCGAAGAGTTCACTAACAGTTTATTGTTTATTTCCTTAGCAGCAAAGGCTTACAGGAAGTTAAGATTTTAAAAGAGATATATTATTGAACTTCAACAATGTGGCAAGTTATGTAATCATCTGTAAGGTGGCATTTAAAGTCAACAAAGTTCAGGTGTGGCAAAGGGAGGATGGTTTCTCTGTGGAACAAACACAGAGGATTACAATGAAGCTTCCTGGAACTTCAAAACCCCAAAAACCTCATTCAAGAACTGGGAGCAAACACTCTCCTCCGAGTTAACTCTATACATGAAGAAAACAAATGCTATTTGATATACCACAGGGGCTGGTAGAGGTTATTCATCTGGATTACAGAAAATAGAACATTCTTTCTTTTCCTCCTTTGCAAGCCAGTCTGGAATGCCAAGATGGACATACACTTAGCAGCCTGCTTTTGCTGCCATCATCATAATAACATATACCAGGTAATCTTTGAAGATGTCTTGCCTTACTAAGCTTCACATTTTAATTTTTATAAGAGACAGTTGTCATTTTTTTCCCCTGCCTTTTATAAATAGTAAATAAAATAATTTTCAAACTAACAAGATGCAGGATCTGTTATAAATTTATTATGAACACTGGCACAAATGGCTACAGGATTCTGAGCTGGAAACTACATGGGACCTGTAACATTGGTCCCCCAAAAATGAACAATTGAGCAGTGTTTTAACACTGGCTGCATAAGTCAACTTGTTAAAGCTGTGCTCCTTTTTTTTTCTCCCTGAGCCTCAAATGATTGTCTCAGTCACACCATGCATGTGTTTCAACAAAAGTCCTCCTTCTCTGGATTGCAAAAATGGACAACCAAAAAAGAAAACAAATAAATTAATAAATACAAAGGGCAGATACAATATGATTTTATAGTAACTGCTGTGCCAAATTCATCCAAGACTCTGGTATAGGGAAAATGTTAACCTAAGATCCATTCTGCACACTGGAGAGCAAATTAGTCACTTGGCTTGGAAATCAACATTTAGCTGCATATTTCCCCAAACACTATAACAGTGAGTATTTTAACAACATGGTTTCCTTCCCCTCACTACTGGCTGGCCTCCTAAGAATTTCTCTTACATTGATGTGTGCATAATTTGAAGGTAATGTATTCCTCTAAAACAAGCTTAAAATTATCTCTTCTTTGTTTTTGAACTATAACTACATTATAAACCATTTGGTCAACTACTTGAATTTGTTCTGTTATACAATCTATAAAAAAACCCCAATATCTTAAAGATATATAGAAATAAGAGCTATTGATATATATATAAAAAGTGAAGTGGCTTTTATTTTTCTGTTTTTGAGAACAGATACCTTTTGTGTTTAGCAGAATATTAAAATGTAGATTTTTACATGTAGTTGAGTTCCCTACCATTTACAAAAATACATTAATATGCTGACAAACTGTAACATTTAAATTGCCTGAAAATGTCAGGGCCAGAGCAACACCAGAAATTTAGCTCTAATAAAATTCACTATTCACAATCTATTCAGATATGTTTGACATATAGTAACCATGCTCTTTAAACGCCCTTTATATTTGACAAAAATGAGTACAGATACTTACCTTGTAGGAAAAGTTCACACATCTATGCCTAATCATTTATTAACATCCCTTACTGACTAGCCCAAATTAAGCTGCTGCTAGATAGAATTAACCTAGAATGAGCTCCTAATGAAATGAACTTACATGCTGTCAATTCACTACAGATTCATAAATAATATAATGAAGCTTTGGTTTATGATCTGAGCATTTATTTGAAAAGTATGATTAACTGGAAAGAAAACAAAGCATAGCACAATCTTTCCTCATTTGTCTCCACTTAAGATAAATTTTATATATCTTTAAAAGTCTCACTATAGATTTTACAGTGTACAAGTATACACTATTTGTCAGCCTTTCCTATCTTTGTATCTTTGTGATTGCAGAAATATGTCTGATTTTGGAGTCTGATTAGTAGAACTCTTTTCAATAGACTACAAAACTTTTAAAATACAATATTTTTAACCTAAAAAACAAACAAACAAAAAAACCAAAAAAACAAACAAACAAAAAAAACCCAAAACGGACACCTCAGGTGGACAGTTTTGAATCCTCTAATAACATTTTAACTTGTATTTATGAATACCATGGTGAACCATTTGGAAATTAATAACTCAAAAAACCCCTCCACTTAGATAACTGCTTCTTTACTCCACTTTATTTCCTGCTAATGATTAGAATCATATGAAACAGTCACAATGAACTCTGAAATTAAGCAAGCCATGATCTCACCTCTGTATTCCCTTTAAATTGGCCATAAAAATTTGGCTAACCATCTTGGAACCTGCTTGAAGCCTACTGTAACTGAACTTCAATATCAAGCCCACTAAAGAAAAATATAAGAATCAAAACTAATATTTAAAACCCCCCAAAATCCCACATCTACGTCCTTGGGTTGTGGTGGTGATTCTTTCCCCCAAAGAAGAATTTGGAATTTGTTCTCTAAATATGCAATTTTAAAGCCCATTTTCCTCTCTTAGATCTTGAATTACATACAGCACAAAATAGTAATATACAGGCTATCAAATTAGCAGCAAGACTTAATGGAATGGACTTAATCCAATAAGACATTATTCTGCCTCTATATTTCACTTATTGAACACTGAAATTTGCCTGTATTCAAGGCATCATGCTCTATATAGGATCTGTACTTTCTTTAAACCCCAAAGTTTTCAAGACTCAAAAATCAGCATTAGTTAGACAGACATCACCTTGCTGAAAAATGTTTCTTGATGATTTAAATTTTTTAAAAAAATCAATTAATAAAAATTAAATATTATTAATTTTAACTGTGGTAGTTCAAGCAAAATGGACAAAGCTTGTGTGGTTAATTTGCATAGCTACTAATGAGAGAAAAATTAAACTCCCTTTGAGAAGTCTTGCTGAAGTAGACAGTAGGAGGGGACTGTGTGTCTTTGATGTATCTATATTGCTCATCACTTCCTAATATTTGCTTTTAATAACATTTTCTATATGCAATTCAAATTTTCAACCACAAGCACTTTTATTGTTAGATAACGGAGTATAAGCCAAAGAGTTTAATGACATTTCAAAATGTGTACGAAAATGAAGAGTAGTATTAGCTTTCAAACAAAAGTAATAAAAGAAAACACTTAAAATATGGGAGAAGGAACATTGCTTCATCTTCTGTCCTGGTGCTAGTATAGAAATGGGAAGGTAAAATGGGAATATGTACTGGTAAAATTGCCTACATGTCATATCAATGATTTGGGTGAAACACAAAGGAACTGTAATTTTCTCCATCCTGACTAATACTGACTATGAAATGAAATACCATGCAAACATATACATAACACCAAAGTTTCATTCAATTCATATTTTAATATAATAGATTTTACACTGATATTGTGATTCTGAGCCAACCATTCCAAAATAATTTTAATTAAGTTATACTAACACAACTAAAAAGCAGTTCAAGAGGTAAGTGAAATCCAGATTTTTTATCATCTAACTACGTCTACTGAATTTTTTAGAGAATTTACTGTTATCACCCTGAATCTGCTTTTGTTGTACATGCTATAGATATCAAATCCTATCTCTAGAATTTCATGAAACAAGATTGGTAAAGCATAATAATATAAGCAGAAGAGGGGGAGAAAATAAATCCCCAAACTGCTTAGGGTGCTAGAGATTTATATTTCTGCTCTTCATGTCTCATTTGTTCTAGCCACTCAAATCAGGTGTTACAAAAGCAAACCTGACAGTTCTGTTATCCAGTGAGTTCTTCCAGTCTCCTGTTCTGCAGAGCAGGTAACTGGGACTATCCCCACACTGGATCTGAATTGGCAAACCATCTCCTGCATTGCTGTGCTTCACAGTGGAAATAGACTGGTCATCTGCCTGGTCCCAGACTCGGGGGAGCCAGCTCACCACATAACTGACATTCACATTCCTCTTGCATCATTTCTTCATCTAACTTGACTGGCAGCCTAAATCTTGAGCATAAGCGCATCACTGTCAATCTTTCATGATCCTGACAGTTCTAGCTCAGAATGGTTCATTAAACCACAAAGGATTAATTAAAATCAGTAAGTCTGAAAGATTCAAGAGTGTTGAGAAATTCCCTTAACATTTTTATGAAAGTTCATCCTCGGCCAGGATCCTTATATTTTAAATTTGCTTTTGGCTTGCACTGTAACAAGTGCAATATTGCATTTCAGAAGGGATATGAAAACTGTGATGTGAGGATCTTCCTAAGCTTTATGGCTAGCAATGTCTGCCCTTTTGTAAGCAATTTCAGTGTTTATGCTGTAACCATAATGTATGATTCACTTATTGCGTCTGTTATTGCAATTCTTAATAAGTTTAACTACTGCAATTTATCTTTTTTCAATTCTCTCTGTTTAATGTGGAAAAATACCTTGTCCCTGAGAAAGATGGAAAATATATTGGCCTAAGAGGACTCAAAAATGTAGATTGAAATTTGGAAAATGGACTTACATTTCTTGAATTATGCAGACTCTATCAACTGTGGAAATCAGTTCATGTTCCTGGCACTTCACTTTGCAGAGTGACACTGAAGTCACACGTTGAACATCATACTAACACATTACAGCAGTACAGCACTTAGGGAAATGTGTTCTGAGTCCATCACCATGAACTGGTTTTCAGTCCAAGTCAGTCAGCTTCTCTAGTTCTGGTGCTTGTCCAATCAATAACTAATCATTCAAATCTACGAACATTTAACCCAAGAGATGTTTGTATCTGATATGTGTTTATATGCTGATGGGTTTGATTATGCTCATGGGTCATTTTCAAGTCAGGATATTCTATTTCTAAGTAAAATTCAGTGTGAAACTCTTAGTGAATTATAGATGCTGAGTTACAAAAAAGGGAAGTTCTAACAAGAAGTACAAGAAGTACATCTGTCTGACTAGAAGAGATAACACCTTGTCTAAAACAAAGACCTCGGTATACAAAAAGGTGTCTTCAGAATGAAAAAATGCCTGTAAAAATGAAAATGTTATAATAAAATAAGCTTTTCTTTAATGAATATGTATGATATATGGTATTCAGAAGGGCCTAATTTTTTCAGACTCCTAAGAAAACTGAAGATTCTCTGTTGAAGAAGAGACACAGGAGAAAAAAATTCTTCATAAATTTTCATGAGCCGTGCTCATACTAGTACACCTTCTAGAAACATATCCAACAGTTTTGTCTGGTTTTGTACACCTTAAATTTTTTTTTTTTTCCTAGCACAATTTCTTTAGACAAGAGGTGTTGCAAGATAACACAGTATTCCTCACACACTAGGTAATATCAGCTGGCACACTATGCCTTTCAGCCTTCCCCAAAATACTCCAGAGAATCCAACAAGGCATATATCAGAACCAGGTGAGAAGTAGTGGCTTACAGTGTTAGGAACATGGTAATGAGAGCTGCCTGATACATAACAAAGTTTTTAGGAGCATGTGGGCATTCCAAGGTGTTAGCCACACGTATTTATGTGATTGGAGGTGTGCCTGCAGTAGACAGATCTCATAAAAATGTTAACCATGATGTTCCAAGAAAGCGATGAATCCACAGACTTGCAAAATGCATTTAATGATCTTGCTATAGTAAAACAATAGGAATTATTGTGTTCTAAACTAAATAAACTCTATGAATAACAAAAAATTTAAATTTCTTGTTAAGTTTAATGAAACAATTGACAGGTTACTGCTCTTTTTTTGTCTGCTCTGTCTTTCAGTTAGGTATTACTGCCCTTGTGACAAATATAGTAGAACATGAAAGTGTATCCATAATTCATCATATTAACATGGATTTAGATTAATGGAAGTTTAACTTGGCACAGCTGAGAAGTGGACATATAAACTGTTTTTTATATATTCTGAGGAAACAAAATCTTTTAGAAATCAGTTGGATTTGGTTACGTACTTCTTTAGTTTAGCTTGAATTTCCCGAGAGACCTATGACAATATGTGCTTACCCAGAGCTTAGAACTGTGCTACCTACTCACTGCCAAAGACTGATGTTGATTTTTGTGGAGCATTTCCTTTTGCTCTAGCTCTAAATTTTATCTTCTCTACCTTGACTTGTATACTATTCATATACTTGCCAAAAGACACACCTAATCCTAATATTCTCTTACTTGCCCTGAGTTTCATGCTCTTAATCTTCTTGCTTAAAGAATTTACAATTTTTTTTTTTTTAATTGATAGTCCCCAGGAAAGCCATAGTAAACAAAAATGATCAGATTCACATAAAATTGCATTTATATGATCTAGAGGAGAAATGAAACCATTTTCTAAAAACTGGAAGTTTAAAGTAAGTTCTTCACTTATAAAAAATAAAACACGTATTAAAATAACTAAACATATATGGCAAATTCTAAACTGCTCCTTTACTTTCTTCCATCACTCAGATTCTGGAAGTGACTTCTCTCTCTCGCTAACATTGCTCTAAGCCTCAATGCTCACCTGTTCTATACTTCTGAAGATGAAATCTTACCTCTTTCATTTTTACTATTGAAACACCTCAGGCTGTTATGCAGGACAAACACCACAAGGTCAGCCACTTTCCCTTGCCAGAGATTTTATGCATTTGCATTCCTTTTCAAGCATATTCTTTCTTGTTGAAAAAAATTTTCCAAAAGTCTACGCTATTAAAAGCCCTTTAATAAGATTTAAAAATTATGTTCATGCAATATACAAACTATTAAGATAAAATAATTTAATTTTTTATTCAGTCTTCAGAGAGATTACAAGAGTCATTAATAACAGTATGAAGATCTGGTACTCAGAGGAGTCTGAACCCTCCTTTCCACTATTCTGCAGCCATTAAGGGTTCTATTACCACATCAAAGTGCATCTGACCATGTGAAATAATTCATTTTTCTTTTCCTACCATTCTCTTAGAAACAGAAATATTATCTCAGAGCAAAGAACGATCTTCAGCAGACACTGAACCTGTATACTACATCTCCACAGTAGCAACCAATACAGGATGCTAAGAAAAAGAACAGTAACAGATCACATCATGACTTGAAGGGACTTCTGGAGGTCAGCTTATCCAACCCACTACACAGTAGTGTCACCTAGAGCCAGTTGCTCAGGATCAAGTCCAGATAAGTTTTGAATATCTCCATGACTGGAAACTCCCATACCAATCAGAGCAACTTGTGCCAGTGCTCAGACACCCTCACAGTGGAAAAGTTCTGATATTCAGATGACACCTACTGTGTTTCATCTTGTACCCATTGCCTCTGGTTCTGCCACTTTGCACTGCTGGAAAAAGCCTGGCTCTGCCCTTTTGTCAGCCTTTCTTCAGATATTTGTAGGATATTGGTGAGTTTTCCTCCAGAACTTTCTCCAGGCTGAACAATCCTGTCTCTCTCAGCCTTTCCTAACAGGAGAGATGTTCCAGTTCTATAACCAACTTTGTGGCCATGTGCTGGTATCTCTCCAGCAGCTCCATGTCTCTTGCATTGAGGAGCCCAGAACTGGACACAGCACTCCAGATGTGGCCTCAGCAGGGCTGAGCACAGGATAGAGATCCCCTCCCTCAATATGCCAGCAGTGCTTCTAGTGCAGCTCAGGACACCATTAGCCTCCTTTGCTGCAAGGGCACATTGCTGCCTCCTGTCCAATTTGCTGCCCACCAGGACCTCCCTGTTCTTTACTGTAAGAAATCTACAAACTCTTTCCTGTAAAACTGTACAAATCACAGGATGCCTGATGATCTTGGGCATTTCTTCATTCACGTTAGTACAAGACTTTCCACGTGATGGTTTGGCTATTAGAATTTCAGCAGCCATAATGAATAAACTTTCATATAAAAATAACACACACACATGCACATGTGCATGCTCACACACACAGTGGCACAGAAAATTGCATTCATGCACTCATTTATGCTGTAAACCAGGAATCTCTTTTAACTAAACATCTGGGTAATCCAAATCTCTCTCCTGCAATCCCATTTAAGGATTTATAGTCTGCTGTATGGACATAAAAGACGGACAGTAGCATTGTAGAATGGACAAATGATTTTCATTTTCACAAAGTCATTGTAAGACAAAATCATCAGTGTTATTTTTCAGATCGTGCTTACCTATGAGCTCACAAATACCAAAAATATTACTTGAGGTGAATAGTCAGGATATTCCTATTTTTTCAGCTTTACATTGGCATTTAATCTTTTAATTAACTTGTTTTACTTTTTAAAGACATTCTATTAATGTACTTGGGTTTAATTTTCCCTCTCTTATTTTCTTCCCATACTATTCAGCCCAAGCTGTAAACAATTGTCTGTAAAGCAGCATTTTGTAACCTGGTATGAGAATCTGTATATTGAGATGTGATACATAGCTCTTTTTTCTGCTACTATTATACACAGAGAAAACAGCTTGCTGTATTTCTATATATGGTTCTCAGAAATTTGTAATCACAAACACAGCAAAGTAAGTAAAATCCAGGTAAACAGAGAGTTTTAAACCACAGAAGAGAGGGACAGGCACCAATAGAGCAACTTATCTTTAGTCCTTTTCACTTTAGGAAAAAAATATCATTAATACTAATAAAATTGAAAAATAAAGATTTTGTGCTAATGTTCCCCACAGTTCCATTTCATTAAATGATTACTCCTAGTCTATTCTTTCACTTCCAAATCTCATTTCATTTAGATGAAAGAGCACAAAATAATAGTTGCATTTCCAATGTAGAACAGCTGCCAGTTCCTTTATTCCTGTCTTCTTTTTTTGAGGTTGCACACCAAAAATCACAAATTTACAATGTAATCATTATGTTCTTCTCTTAATAGCGACTCTTTCTATTACAGCAGCTTTGTCAGCCTCTACCTTCAGAGCAGAGTGCATTTCCTGCTGGCTTGGCAAATGTGTTGTTTGACCACTTTTCAAGCTCAGATGTTCCCTGCATGCCCAATAGGTACATTCAGATACTTAGTCCAGAGTGAAGCCATTAAGCAAACAGCACTGAAGGGCTTATTTGCCAGGGATCAGGAATGGCCTCCATTTACTACAGTTTTCTATAAAATCTGCCTCTGCTACATTGTTTGCTACTGGGAAAAGGAATGAAACAACACAACAAAATGTCAAAGCTGTCAAGAAACACAAAGTAAATTTATTGTTACTGAAATAATGGAAACTTCCATGTAAAAGATCAATGAGAATGGGAGATCCTGTACTGAGAATGAATGCAGAGATTGCTGATGTTATCAGAGAAGTAGATTCTAGGCAAAATCACATAACTGTGAGACTAACTTAGCATGCATAACAGGAAACCAAATACTTTAGAATTTAGTATTTTCTATTCCTGAAAAAGCAATGATGTCTTTTTTTATTCATCAAGTACACACTCAGCCTATAAAGAAAACAAACCACAAACCTTACATCATTGTAGATTGATAAATGTCAAGGACACTACAGAAACACTAATCACCCAGATTACCTCTGGAAAGAGCAAACAGGAATCACCATAATTTAAACAGAGTCTAGAGAAAAAAACCTACATCTTCAGTGATGGTTCTCTTTTATGGAGGGAAAAACCACAAAATTAAAGACATCAGATAAAGAAGTGAAAACATCAAAGATGGAAGGTGTGAAATTTCCTTAATTAAAATTTCTTGAATGTCTGGCAATCACTTGCTGGAAGAGGGTAGTGGGAATAATGAATACACAGAAACCCACACACAAAGAAACAGCAAAGAGTACAATATATGTTGGAAGTAGAAAGCACAAAGATTAAATTCAACTTTTCAAAAATTCAAACTGAGCTGGACTTTACACAAGTTTCAAACACATAGAGGAAAGAAGAGTGACAGACTACAAATGAGAAACAGGATTAAGTTACAAATACCACAGCTGTCACCAAAACCCTTTGTCTTATTAACACTGCAAAAACAGTGCTAAAACTTCTAGGGTCAGGGTTTTCCTATGCAGTTGTGTATCAGTATGATTTTGTAATAGGTTGCATATTTCACTTGCTGCTATTTAAAATTATCATTATGGTCCTTTAAGCATAAAATTTGCACTGTTAGAAATAAAAAATATGATTGTTTTCCATAATGAGCCAAAGAGTGAACTCTGATTTAAGAAAATAAAAATTTTCTAGGTCACCAACCAGATGAAAGACAACAGGCATCACAGGAAATCAGTAGACTGAAGCTTAAGCAGAGAAACTGAAATTGCTCTTAGGAGAAAAGAGCACAGAACCTGGGCTCAGAGATAATGAAGAAGAAAATAGGCTCAAAAAGATGCAAATTCACTAAATTTGCAGTGAGAGACTAAAAACCCACCTGCAAGATTGTGGTTGGTGGGTGAGGGTTGTGTCTAGCCATTTTCCTTCTACTTTTTCTGACTTCATACTAAGCTTGTATTATGGAGAAATCTAGTTTCTAGATTTTTTCTACAAAAACACGGGATGTTACTTGTTTTGAAGACTTTTGGTCTTTGGTTAAAGAAAACCATGCAAAACACCATGCCCAGATAACTTCCTGCAATTTTTGTCAGATCAAGTCTGAGGGTATTTATGCATCCTTGTGTTAAGATTCCACAATAAAACCCCAGATGTCAACACTCATTCCACTCAAAGATCAGGAAAGTTATATAACCTCATATGACTATTTTCATATAAAATATGTAAAGAGGACTTTCTGCTGTCTGCCCTAGTATTTCTTTACAAAGAGATTGTTAGTTCCTTGCAGAACAAATGGTTCTTACCAGCTAGTCAGGCAGGGCTCTCTCTTCTGGAAATATCTTTAGCACACTGAAAAGTCTACTGCAGGTCTACAGATCATCAGTGACACCTAACAGAAGTATAAGAGAAAATACTGTGTGTGTTCCTTTGTGACCACATGGCACAAATTAGCCACAGACATCCCTCTGAGGTGACAGTGCAGGTGAGGGAATACAGTGGATAGAACCCAGATGGAAGATAAAATCCCTTCACTCTCTTGCTCCCACCCCCCATCAGGATGGTAGAGAGAAGAAGGTGAAAAGTGAGCAAACTCTTGGGTTTTGATTAAGTCAGTTTAGCAAATGAAGAAAAAACACTGATGCAAAAGCAATCAGCATCAGCAGGCAGGTGCCCTGAGCAACAGCTGCTTTGGAAATATTCTTCCCATTTTATCATTGAGCATGATGTCATATGGTAAGGGATATCCTTTTGGCCACCCAGGATCAGTTGTCTCAGCTGTGTCTCCTCCCAGGCTCTTGGCCACACCCAGCCTATTCATTGAGGGGTAAGAGCAAGGAGCAGAAGGAATTGATGCTGTGTAAACAATGCCCAGCAACAGCCAAATCATCCCTATATTAGCAACACTGCTTGGGTCACCAGTCTAAAACACATCACAATGCAAGCTGCTGTAAAGAAAATTAGCTGTATCCCAGCCAGATCCAGTAGAGAGAATTAATACATATTGACACATTGCATTTACCATACAAAATTTCACAGATACATTATAATGTAGTTCACACAATGCTTACTATAAGCCATTGCGTGAAAGCACAATTCCCACTAAAGATGTTAGAGAGATGCAAAGTCATATAAACTCTAGGCAAAATGGTGACAGAGGCAAGAAATAAAAATCCAAGATACTGTACCAGAATACTGTAAGAACACTGCTGTGAGAGCAAAGATTTTTTTTTTTTTCCCGGTTGTTAACAGTTCAGAAGGCACTACATGGTTATGGAAAATTAAATAAACTATCTCAGTAGACCTCGTAGTAACATGACTTTTTAGTTACTGAGTTTGTGTTTATCAGAAATGGCAACAATTTGCTTCACTTGCTATCCAAAGCACAGAAATTTAATTGCTAAAAGTAATTTTCCGTGGGATTTAGCAGCAAATTGTCTTCCTTTTTTTTTTTTTTTTTTTTGTTTTGTTTTTTTCTGAAGAGAAACTCATGGATTTGCATTTTAATAGGAGGAAGTTATACACCCAAATCTTCATGTTTGTGACATAAACCTCTCTGCTTCTAAAAAAAACTTTGAGGAAAATCACATATACATAAAACAGGAGCAGATGAATATTCAGATCAGATTCAGATCAGATCAGTTATCTATTAAAATGTGATAACAATTTTGCATAACATGCCTTTTTCTCATATAGATTGAGTTTAGATTGCTACAGTTGATGCTTGAAAATTCACCTTTATCAAAAAACTGAGTTAACAGAGAAGTAAATTGATAGTTAAAGATCAGCTCTTGATTTTAGCTCTGTGCTGTGGAGAATGCTTAAAGAGACTAAAGGCAATATTTGTGCAGTCTCATCAATTGCATAAAGAACTGGTCTGCAAGAAATGAACCTACAGTTACCAAATACAGAAGGAAAGAGTGGGTGACAAATCTAGGGAACTGCTGGTTGAAAGGGTCGTTTGGGTAATCACTGCATTAGTTGCCCAATACATACATGATATCAAATATATCTCTGCCTTGTCAAAAGTCTGGTTTCTCCTGAAGCTGAAAGGGTCCTGCCTAAACTACGCGGAAGTAATGCCCTTTGCACTGTCCCCCTTTAGGTTTCCACCAGCAGGTTGTATCACAAGAACCACAAAGGAAGATTAGAAGTCACAACCTGCTATCTGCTGGTACATGGTCAACACGATAACCTTTACCAAGGGGTAAATACTAGCTCTTCTTTGTTCTTCTTCATTGCCTATGGGGAGTGTAGTGGCCACTATTCATGACTCTTAAGATATAATTCTACCTTGACAAAGAAACTGAAAGCAAGGGGTAAACAAGACCAATAAGCCACACAAAATTTATATGTGAAACTTTTTTTTAGGAAGAAAGTGTGTCTGTATACATTTTCAGTACAAGTAGATAATCTGCTGTGAAGCTTGTTACAGAAGATCCCAGAATACAATTATTCAGTGGATGATTACAGCCTTTCCTCCCAGGCTTTGGGACTCTGCTGGGAAGCAATGCAATGTTCAAATCAGTGTCTGGGAGGAACTCAAAGTGTTTAGATGACAGATGTTTGGGATGCAAGCACTGAGGAGCATTGTTGCATTAAGTCACTTCACCACAGTTTAAGCTTTAAGCTTTGCTGGAATGGGCTGAAACCAAACACATCCTCTAAGACCTCATGAAAGTTGTCTGCTAACTGCTCAAGCCTTGCTTCATACTTATCATCAACCAGACCTGCTGAAACTTTCATCAAGGATCTCAAAGAGTCACACAGAGGAATTAATGAAATGCCAACCTCACAAATGATTCTATCTGTTGAGATCAGTTTCTTCCAGAAAAAACAGCAATTATTTATTTTTGTTGTTTGTATAACATGAGGTCATAAACCTATACCTACAACTCTCAATGGTATATTCATTTTGAGTTGAGTCAACATTTAAGATATCAGTGTAAAGCCATAGCTCCATCAAACACTACAGATCCTGCTGGAAAGTGTTGTCCACCCTATAATGCTGTCTGCTGACAATTTCAAGGTAACAATCATTTTTTAAAAAGAGCTTCCAGACTGGACTATGAATAATAGCCAAGCAAAGGTGAAGTACCTGACATGCTACCTGAGAAGGTGTTATGCACATACACACTACCACATTTCCAGGAAACTCAGGAAATTTGGGAACATGAGAAGTTATTGGATAAAAAAGGCTGAATATGCTCAGCAATAAGAGTCATCTCAAATGTCTATAACTGCCCTGGATTTTGCACACTGAATAGGAAGAAGAGACAAATGATTAATTCAACTAAGGCTGTCACAGCTGTCAAAGAGGGAAAGAATCACAAAGACACTGAAAGTTTTATCTCAGGACAACTCCCATATCGGAGGACACATCAAGATAAGATATCAAAGAGATTCTTACCAACAAAAATGGACGGTAGCTATTGCCAGAATCCTGTGATAATGTGCAGGAACTGTGAAATAATTAAGTGGAAACATCAACCAAAAACGGAGATCTTATTATCTGGTCAACCTGGCAGCTATGGGAAAATAGAAGTCATTACAGATGAAAGACAAAAACTGACCTTGGAGGCCTCCAAGAACAAATGATCACCTGGATTTGAACTTTCAAATTGATAAAAGCAACTTTCATGCAAGTTCAAAACAATGCTATCCCTTTTAAAAATATTCTTCAAAATAAGAAAATAATCTACCCAGAAACAAAATCGTATATTAGTATATCATCAAATCATATCTTTGCATATCGCTGAAAAAGCATCTTTTTTTCTGATAAAATTAGGAAACTGTTGCCTAGGGTCCCTGCAAGAGTTGATGAGCAAAAGATGATATGAGAGGAAGGCATCAAAAGCCCAAAAGACAAAAGTGACAGTTCTTTCAGTCTTTTCGTACATGAGAGATGTTCCAACCCCTTGATAATATTTGTGGTCCTTTACTGGAGATGCTCCAGTAAGTCCAGATATTCTTTGTACTGGACAGGTACAGAACTGGTCCTATTAATTCAGATAGAAGCTTACCAGTACTGAATAGAGGATAAATCCCCACGCATGCACTGCAAGGATGCCTAACTTGCTCATAGGCAGCTTGCTGCCCACCAGAAATCCAAGGTTCTCCTTTGGCAAGCTGTGCTCCAGTCAGCCGACACCACAATGTACTTGCACACTGGATTATTATTCCTCAGTTTCAGGACTTTGGAATACCCCTTCTTGAACTTCATGAGATTTCTGTCAGCCCATTTCTCCAGTCTGTCAAGGTCCCTCTGCACAAGGGACGTCTGCACAACCCTCTGGAGAATTAGCTACTTTCCAGTTTTGAATCAGTCTTAGAACTTGCAGGGTGCATTCTGTTCTGTAATCCAGATCACTAATTAAGAAGTTGAACAGTATTGCCCATTAGTAGATTCTGGGGCACTTCACTGGTTACTGACCTCGAACCAGACTGCATCACTGATCACAACAGTTCAGGCCTCATAATTCAGACTATTTTTAATCTACCCCACTGGGAACTTCTACATAGATGTACACTTTGTCAGTTTTTCTATGATGATATCATAGGAGACAGTGTCAAAAATGTTACTGAAGTCATGGCAGACAACATCTATTGCTCTTCCTTGTCAACCAAACTAGTCACCTAACTGCAGAGATTGTGAAGCTGGTCAAGTATAATTTCCTCTTTTAAATCTATGTTGAGGTCTTACAATTACATTCTTGATCTCCATGTGTTTGGAAATAATTTTCAGGAGGATTTGCTGCATCACCTTCCCAGTGATTGAGGTGGGGTTGTCTAAGCTATAGTTTCACAGAAATTCCTTCTTGCCCTTCTCAAAGATTATGATACTTGTTCTCTTCTGGTCTTCAGGAACCTCTCCTAATTGCCATGACCATTCAAAGGTATTTAAGAGTGATCTCACACTGGCATCAGACAGTTTTCTCAGCATTCCTGGGTGCAGCCCATTAAACCTCAGAGAGTTACATATGACCAGTGTGTTTAAGGGATCCCTAACCTAATCCTTCCCACAGAATCACAGAATTAACTAGGATGGGAAAGACTTCTGAATACATCAAGTCCAACCTATGACCCAACATCACCTGATCAATTAAACCACGGCATTAAGTTCCACATCCAATCTTTTTTTAAATACCTTCAAGGATGGTGTCTCCAGCAGTGTTAAGTATTACTTGCTCCAGTGTTTCCCTCTGGCCTTAAGCACCTTCCATTCCTGAAAGCTGGTTTTATGGTGTCCTGGTTTTGATTTTTGCAGTAGCTGGGAGTGGACATGACGAGGATCCTAATGTTATTCCATAACCACTCACATCATTACCAGGGGAG
This sequence comes from Muscicapa striata striata, assembly GCA_030060385.1. NCBI lineage: Eukaryota > Metazoa > Chordata > Aves > Passeriformes > Muscicapidae > Muscicapa > Muscicapa striata. The sequence continues at coordinate 942,174 of JAREIS010000133.1, read as the reverse complement.
AGGGAAAGGAACTATCTCTCACTTCCCAGAAGAAGGGTGTTCCTTCAAACTGAAAAAGCTCGTGGGGCAGAATGGTGCAGTATTTGTTTATTGTCAAACTTTTCATCTCAGTGCAGTGTGAAATGGTTGCAGACACTCTTATGTTGACTGAGAGAAAGAGCTTGAGGAGACTGCCTAAAGGTACTGGAATAGAAAAAAATTTCTGGTATCACACAGGAATACATGACATGCACTTTTTTATCAAGCAGATTTTTTTATAATATATCTATTCATCATGCCCAGCAGTTGCCTTTAGAAACGGAGTTATGTCTTACGATTTTCCTTTTAATTTATCTTTTGTTTCTCAAACTCTTATTTCCCTATATAGGAAATATTAGTCAAAAAGAAAAGGAAATATTTCTTCCATACTAAACAGAAATCTGAAGTCACATATTAAATTCTCCAAATACAGAGTTTGTTTACATCCCTCTACCCCACATATTTTTTAGAAATGATCTCAAGAGAACATGACAGAGAAGTTTTCAATGATGTCTTGGTATCAGTCTTTTAATTTGCTAAGTTTGCTACCTGGTTCAAGCATTTAGTACACACTAGTCTGAGTTCAGGCACTGAAATTATGAAATAATTAAAATGCTTTTGAGAAAAATACTTCCATAAATCCAGATTCTGAGGGGATTTCAGCAAGACAGTAGCACAACCATCATCATTTAAGATCAGCACAAGACTTTGCAATGCTTTTTTCCCCTTTTTTTTAGACTCAGAAGCTTCAGGAGTTTAATTTCCCCATGCACAAAGAGCTCTGGTTATTTCTAGCTGCATCAAAGAGCTTCTAGAGGACACAGCTAAAGCCATGCATATCAAAATCTCATCTAAACAAGAAACAGAAATTATCTATTTGGCTCAGCATAGAGGTTCTGCTGAGAGTTTTGGAGCACAAACTCATTGCTTTTAATGTTCTGATTCAGTGTGGCTGCTCTTAGCCAAGGCCTGCTGCTTGATGGCCCTGGGCCATGAACTTCTTAAACTTCACTTGCTTCTTTTCTGCAAGAATATAGTGTAGCTATAATATCACCAGTTTGAGTAATCTGTAGCTCTGCAATAAGTATAATGATCCTGGCATTTTAGCATTATCTAATGAGAGTGAATTACATTTTTAATCTTGGTTATAGTAATCAGTTTATATTGTGGACTGCTGATATATTGTATATATGGAATGCAAATGCTTCTTTTTTTTAATGCAGAGATGTTGATATTACTAAGATTTTTGCACTTCTGTGAAGCACAGCCTTGTCAAAGTGATTCAGTATTTATAATCTTAAATGTCCCCTTTAATTTGTTGCAGAAGATAATCAGTGAGAAAAAAACCTTCATTTCTCACCAGCAATATTTTCTGGTCTGTGGACTTAACACATTGAAGGATATGTCTTCCTTTCTCATTTGAATTTATTTTGTTGTGATGTTAGGAGACTTTATTGAAAAGTTTAATGGACATTTTACTAATATAATATCAGTATTTGAATTATATAATAATATTAAATACCTGCATATATACATACATGCATATGTGAAATTCTAACTTCTCTAAACTAACTCTAGTGAAATTTAAAATAGAAGCAGTAATAATACCACAGAACACAGTTGAAGAAATATACATTTTCACAACCAATGTCTGATATGATAAACTTCAAAAATACTTCTCTTAATATCTTCCTAATAAAATATTAAGTGTAATCTACAACTAATAAAATCACCCAAATCAACAAAACTTTTCAATATAGACTTATCAAGAAGCCTTCAGCAAATAGTATTGGAAATCTTTATACTTTTATGTTTCCCATTCTATATTTTTAATATTATAAATTTGGAATTGATTAGACATATTAGAAACATTTATTGTACATTTTGATTAATAGCCTAGGCTTAGATTTTACAATAACTATTAAAATTCAAGATTTCTGTGACTTGTATAAGCTGTTCTTGTGTAAGGATCACACAGTACTAATCATGATCTTCAGTAACAATTCAAACTTGTTTCAAGTAGATAAATCAGTAATGAACTATCCAAAACACTTACATGAACATACTGAGATATAAGAAGAAGAATTAACAAACCCATAATATGTCTAAAAGCATACTGATTAATCTAATCAGAAAAAACCAAATAAATGTGTCACACCTCACTACAATGGTCCCTGTGCATATTTCTTCCCTGTAAGTTGATATGTCAAATGCTGCAGTGTCCAAGATGATCATCTGGAGCCTTTTCAACACAGATTGGCTTTAAAAGAATAACATAAGCCAGCAATACACTGTTACAGGAATGTTTTAGCTTTTCCTTGGTAGTATCACTTCTCTGTATTGTTTAGCCTTGAAGACATAACAAGAACACGTTCTTAGGTAGTAAGGGCTACTGGCACACTAGAAACAAAGAATCTTACAGAGCAGCACTGGGATACTTTCAGCAAAATATCTGAAGTCTCATATGTACTTCTTTTTTCGATCAATGGATTAGGCAAGACTGTCTATTAACATTATATAGTAGACATAATTACAGTATATTGAAATTAGAATAAAACTGATTTCCCAATGTAATTCCATTACATTTTTCTTTTTATCTGGAAAAACCTATTTAAAAAATCCCAAAAATTCACATTCAAAATATACATGACATAACTAAATATGTTACAAAAATTGTAATGGGAACATTTGTATAAAAATTATTCTCCTTCTGCCAAACTACTAAACCATTATTTATTTTCAAAAGAAAGGTAACGGCCTATTGATAACTACCTGAGTTTTAAAAAAGCAAAAAATACCAAAACAATAAAGCAATAAGAATATGATAAACATCTTGATGGTAGAAATATAAACACTGGGATGTTATGTTGCAAGAGTAAAAATCAAGAAAGGTGTAGGCTGCACCAGAAAAAGGCAATATAATAAAAATAGTAAAACAAATATATACAAATATATACATACATTTATATATACAAATATATACAAATAATTCTGCACTAGAATTTCATGCAGAGAGAAAAACATTATACTAGAGCTATATTATATATCATCAAGGTGATGATTGTATTTGTTAAATACTAAAGCAGGTTAGAAGGGGTAAGGCAGAAAAGACAGTAATAACAGAGTTTAATTACTCCAAGCAATTGGGTAAGAAATAATGACAAAATATGCTGAAGGGACTACATTTTTAGATGCTGTAAATAATGGTTTATTGGAACTATTAGAAAAACTAATAAAAACTAGAGAAACTATAGGAGATATAACTTTTCGTTTTAGATTAAGCTGGGCAAAGAATGTGTTTCAATATTTCAGTATATAATCATAAAAAATACCCCCAAAACATTAAAAATGCTGGCTATAATATACTCAACTTCAGTTTTCTCCCGGGAAAAAATCTCCCTTAAAAAGCTACCAGGATTTTTAACTGCATCAGGAAAAGGCTAGTAAGGATAAGAGCAATTGGAAAGTTTGATGAGTGAAATGCTTGCAGGTTACAGAATGCTTTCACAGAATTGAAGAACTACATATGATCAAGGAGAAAAAAATCAAGCATAACTTAAAAAAAAAAAGGGGGGGAGGGAAGAGATATTGATTGCCAAAGTAGGAGAATAAAGAAGACTATTAGTCAACACTTTTCCGACCAAAATATGGGTGAAATTTTAAAAGAGTAATATCTGGTAAATTAAATCTACTCTTATGCATATTTTAAAATGTTTTGAGATATATTTTAATTTTGGCTGAAAAAGGTACTTAAGCTATAAAATCATAAAATATCCCAGGCTAGAAGGAGTCTCATAAAATCATCTGGTCCAGCCTTTCATGTAAAAGGGAGTTTAGATGAGATTATGTAACACCCTGTCCAATCATGTATTGAAAACCTTCAGTGATAGAGACTCTACCATCTTCCTGTGGAGGTTGTTCTGTGATCATCAAAACTTTCTAATATGTGAAAACTGGGAAGCCTAGAATTGTGCAAAAATGTTATGTAACTTTTAAATTAGATTATATTTGGTATAGAGGAAAGTGACAAATATGATACTGGCATTTTAAAAGGGACTATGAAAAGCCAAAATGCAAACTAAAAATGCAAAAGCAAACTAAAACCCAGCAAATCTATATTCAGAAGAAAATTCCTGAATGTTGTAATGAAAAATATAAGTAGCAAAACCATGGGACAATATCACATAAAGAATCCAAAATTTTGCTTAAGGAAGTTATGCTTCTCCAGTTATTAATATCCCTTGAACACATTAATGGTCCTATGTAAGAGGGTCATCCTTGAGCCAAACCTAATTTCCAAAGGTGTTTTGATATTGGTCTCAAGTAAAAATTCTTAAAAAAAATTAGTTTTTGTGGGAAATAGAGGAAGGGGGTTTTTAGGTGGGTGGTAAACAAACTGAGTAAAAGAAAAGACAAAAATTGCCAATACTAGTTGAAGTTTCACAGTGGTAAGATGGAACATTGCTCACTGAGTCATACAGTTAAACACATTTACAAATTATCTGACAATCTAAGAAGTACTGAAAAGCATGCTGGTAAAAACAAGTTATTCATAACAGGCAAAACATCTCTCCAGTCAAGAGACAGGACCCCTGACTTCAGGGTAATGCTTAATTATATAAGAACAGAGCCTGTAGACCTCGTCTTATCAGCCTAAAGAAGAACAAATACCAGAATAAGTGATAGCACCCAATGAAACATTGACATGTAGAAGTACTTTTGATGTGACAAATATTTGTTAAGTATATAAACATGCATAAATATTTAAAATATATTGAGTAACAGTAATTGGTGCTTTTAATTAGGATAAGCATTCAAGTGATGCAAAGACAGAGTCAAAGCATATCCTAAGTAGGACATAAGAAAGTAAATACTTGTCAGGATCTAAGATTGTCATGCTAAGACTCAAAAAGAAGTCAGATGCTCTTCAGGATACAAAATGCATTTAAAATCAACAAATACCCCGAAAAAGCCTTTCTGAATACTGTAAATCACAAATTTGACAACAGAGCAGACTTAGAAGTTGTATAATGTGTGTAGGGAAAGTCAAATTAAAAGGGAGCTACATGAATATAAGGACAAACAATTTCATCCTATTTTTGGAAAAATGCAGATTCTGGAACTGATACAAACAGGAACAACTCAGTTTCAGAAGTGTAGCACTAAAAGCACAATGAGATTCTGGATAAAAGACTCAACACTTCATTTTCATTTTCTGTATCACAGCAGAACCTTAAACTCTTGTGCATAGCTACTACAAACACCTGTATTTCACTATATCTAGGGGGAAGACTAGTGCTTGGCAACAGGCTTCCACTTAGTCTAGTGTGAGCTAGAGTTTAAACTGATGGATCAGAGAATTCTTTAAATTGTATCAAATATGAAATATTCTTTGGATAATTCCTAGGCAGATTTATGATCGAATGAAAACCAAACAAAACAAAACCCTACAACCAGTCTGGCTAAAAAATTATTTTAAAAAAATATGGTTTTTAACAGCTAAATATGGAAATTTAAGTTATGCAATGGAACAACAGGAAATGTATGTAAATTCAAGAACTGGCCCTTCTAAGGCTGCAAACAACCCAGTCTTGCTTATACCACTAGGGCAAACAGTTGCAGCCACATAACAGTGTGGTGTGCCTTGCAATCCTGTGACAGATTGGATGTTCTTTCCTCTGTTGGCTTCCCCAGGAATCTTCTCAGGCTGAACACTGCAGCCCAGGCAGCATTAACTGAGTCAGGACCGCTGTGATTTGCTCACATCCAATGATTATTGTAGCAGGATGCTAAAGAATCATATACATATTATATTACTATAAATTATAGTGTGAAAGTTGCTGTCAGAGCTCAAGATTTATCAGATAAGGTGAATGCCAGATAATCAAATCTAAAGCACTATGCACAGATTGTACTAAATTCTCCCACTGCTTTGCAATGCTCTGGCAAGGGAAATGGATCATAAACTGTTTCTAACTAGACAGTTACAGAGGGGTTACTGTTGTGTTAGTCTATGGAAGCACAGCAGCTGTAACACAGAGCAAATTGCTTTTGGATCATTCCAAATTAGGGGTCTGATTCTGTATTTTGTAACACCTGTTTCACATTGTCCATTTCTTCACTCAATGCCACGGAATTCTGTGGATGAGTTATTAAAAGAGAAAACATGTAATTTTGTATGTTTTAGCAATTGAGATTAAAATGTTTAAAACATTTTTATTTACATATGCATATACCTGAGAATATCTTAAAACTGGGCAGTACATATGATTGTGACATCATGTTATCTCTTTTTCAAAGGAAAACTATATGTGTTCTTACATATACATAGTGTATTTACACATTTGTATTTAAAGTACAAGCCTGCTGGACTACTGTGGTCTCCTAGTCTGAGTCTTTAGGTGTATAATGATTTCCATCTCATCTTAGTTTCAACATTAACACACTATGATCCTAGGCTTATCACTCAATCATCTGCTGCCATTTCCCAATTGGTAACATATTGATGCCCACATATGTATTTGCCTTCCCTTAATCTTTTATCTTTACTTAGAAGGTGTCTCTCCTATTTAGAAGCTTATTTTCCTTTTGAAATTTCCCTGTTTTAATACTTGCAAGGTTTAATTATAGAGAACTGCTTGAGTTGAAAAGGAATATAAAGATGTAATGACATTTCACATTCTCAATACTAAAATACTATTAAGTCTAGAAATAATAATTACTGGAACAATTACAGCAGCAGAAATAACAGTATTACTGCAATCAACTGCTGCTGCTGTAGGTATTTGAAAACAATCTTTAATTTCCCTTTGAGTATACCAATCTTCTCTGCAGAGAAAGAGCTATTGTAAACAACAATACTAAAGCTAGCATGAAATTAATTACTCTGAAACTTCTGAAACTTCTGAAATTTCTCTGAATCTTGGGATTTCAGAAATAATACCTTTTTACCATTTCTGATGAAAAAGGTTTTTTTTTTTTTTTTTTCTGTGTGTAATTTGATTTCTCTTCCTTTTTTGTTGATTTTTATGTCTTAAATACCGGTGATCATAAAAAGATGATGCTCTTTAACTATTCAGCTGATTTTGGGATTTACCTGTGGCAAGTCTGAGCTATTCTGATCATATTCTTTACCAAAGAAATAGGATAGAATATAAAAATAAGTGCAAAACTAAGCTGGCATAGAACTGAAGGGGATTTTTTTCACTGTGGCCAGACAGCCGGACAAGACGTCTGCCAGCCAGCTATTTATAGTTTAGCTTTCGTTCTGACTGTTCAGCAATGACTTCCTAGGCTGTCAGATGACTCCACTAAACTTTGCAAAGGACAGTTTACAGAGTCATAAAAACAATTTCTTGCTGTGCATGAAACAGATTGCAGTGCTTGAACTTGTATGAATACATTCAAGGTGTTTCAGTGCACATGTCTGTTACCTTGATCTCCACCCAGATCTTCAGATCCTTCAGAATTCATACCAAGGCAAATGATTTTTCCATCTTTGGTCTGTGGATAGCTGAGAAAACTGTAGATGTGTAGGCAGAAGAAGTGGCAGAGACAAACTGTTATGGTCTAACGCCCATTTCCCATTTCCCATCCTCCTATGCCACTCAGAGGTAGGAGATAGAGTTGGAAGTGAAGCTGTCTGGAGCATGAAGTAAAGATTATCTACTGCCCTCCCTTTGCCCAAAGAATCAGTTTTCTCAACAGGGAATGTCAGCATACTGGCCAGGTAGAGCTTCCCTTTGGGATGTTCACAAGGAGGTTCCTCTCCTTCATTTGTTTCTATATTAGTATCAGGAACATAGTTGTGCCATTGACCTGGCTCACGGTTACCTGTCTTCCTTTTTGTCTTTTTTAGGATGAACATAAAATCACATTTGTCTTTTTCCCTGTCATCAGAGACTTCTTCTGATTACTGTAGGCTTTCAGAGGTAATGAGGAGTGGCCTCGTGTTAACACCAGCCAGAGGTGTGTGTTTATAAGGATCTTTCAGGATCCATGGTACTTTGTATGTCTGCTTTACTTAAGTAGTCCATAACTTTATGTTGCTCTAGTGTTTCTCATCACCAGTCACAGACACTAGGACTGAGATCTGGGAGGTTTGAGGTCTTCTGAATGCTGATGAAATTTATTGGGTATTATGGCACTGCTACCCTAGATATCACAGATACTCTTAAATGCCCCACTGCTTGAGGGTAAGGCTCTGATCTTCTGCAGAGACTGTTGCAGAGACGAGAGAAATCAGTAGAATTGTTGCACCTTGCCTTACATGTTGAGTGCACTCAGACTAAGGAATACAAAATAATAAGCATGCAGGAAAAAAAATGTGGAAAGAATGCATGGACATTTCAGAGCTGATTAGGAAGATGTGTAGGAAGTCATCAGGGGAGATAACGTTTTACCCCGAGGGCTTTACAGGTCATCTCAAACTTCAATCAAAATGAATGGAGGAGGAATCTATCCTAGAAATTAATCATTTTACATGAGCCAATTCCAGTAATACGTGACTCCCATGTCAACAGTTTCTGGTACTGACAGCTAGAAGTTCCCATTAGTCAGAAGCTGAAGGAGTCTAAGGTCTGAAGTCACTGCTCTCTGCAACTTCCACAATATTGGATGGTAGGAGAGCCAACAGCAGAGTGAACTACTCCTATGAGAGAAGGAGCTAAAACAAGACAATGTATTATTAGGTGAATACTGCAGATATCACAAGGGTCATTATCAGACTTGACTCCAAGAGTGATCAGAGCACTTGTCAGAAAAAGCTGAGTCTCAGCTGGAGCAGAAATCTCCCTTGAAGCAAACTGCAGGATGAAGGTCAGAAACAGATCTGTTCTGTTTCAGGGATGATGAAGGTTTTACAATAGAAGCCTGACTGCCTGGGTCTGAACTGATGGAAAAGAAACTTTCTGGAGTGGTTTCCTACTGCTGGGGTTGAAAAGCCCACATAAAGGGTACTTGGACAGGCAGTTCTCCATTCCCTGACAAAAGGAGAAAAAACCCCAGCATTTATAGACTATATTTGTCTTGGACCCTACAGACTTTGACAGGGAAGCCAAGGAAAATTGAACTTCCCTGAAGCTAGAAAATAAAAAAAAAGCAAAATGAGAAACTAAGATCAAAATGAATAAAAAAATCACAAATAAACAAAGTAAACTAAGTGGAAAAAAAAGCTAAGGTCACCTCAAACAAAGAGAAAGCTCCAAGAAAACTCAGTGATAAACTAGAGAGGCAACTGAGAGTAGAGGATATATTTTTGCCTTTTTGTGGGATTTAGAGGAACATATGCTTTCCAAGTACTAATAGAGGTTAAGTATCACTACCTTGAGCACTTGTACACATCTCACATCTATTACCTAATTTAGATTACAATCATGAACCACAACATCTCACCTATTAATCCTGCATTAAGAATAGAATTAAACTGCAGCATTCTCAAAGAAGGAAAGCCCATGTGGATATGACAATCCAATGCATGCAGGCAAAAATTTTTAGCAATAAATTACCTTTAAACCATTGTGTTTCATTGCTATTTGAACTTCTCTAATTTAAATTTATTTTTCTGGACTTCATTTGGCCTTTACTTAGTAAAGAGCTATTTTTCATGTCAAAATTCATTCTCATATACACATTATTACTATATCCCTCAAACAAATTTTTTTTTGCCTGCTTCAAAACACACTATGTGAATTGAACTTCTCTAAGCCTTCACTATAAATTCTTTGAGATATCCCCCAAAAATTTCTCTTGGCTTCTAGAAGACAGGTCCCTTAAACATTGAAAATATAATTTTCATATATCTCATTAGTATGGATATATTTTTGTAGTAAATAAAATTCTATACACAACTGAGGATAAAATATTCCAGATGAAGGTATAGTTTGTGTATGAACATTTGAATTAAGGGAAAATACAAATACAAATAAATACAAATGCTAGTTGATATGTTCTTTTAATGTCAGTATGAGCTACTTAGAAGTACACTTTTGGAAATATTTTACAACCTAAAAAACACTTACAACAACTTTTAAGTTTAATTTCAACAGTCTTGTCACATCATTGATTACTGTGAAATTTATTATAAGGTGAAAGCAATCTAGAAATTCTGCATTACAGTGGCAGTATCAAAAACATGCCAGTGCTTGAAATGACTCTATTTGCCTCATGGTAAGATGACCTTCACTTACTGAAACACAGAACAGAAATAAAAAGGTTAAATCAATTGCACAGGGTGAAGCCCACCCAAAAGTATGGCATAAAAATGAAAACTGGACTACATATGCCCAGTTTTTACAGTGCACTGGAGAAACAAAACCCCTGCAGTCTAACTTTACTACAGTTGTGGGCTGACACCAGTCCAAGGATCCCTGTTCAGATAAATGAGACCTGCACTACACCAATTCAGTGCTAACAGTTTAATGTATTTCACAGCATGGAAAACACAAACACTCACAGACAGTCTTTGTTATGTAATGGTGAACAGTTTTACATCCTGGAAGCACATTTGGGAATGAGACAAGAGAGTTAAATAGGTAGCAACACAGGTCACCTTTGGATAAGTGAAAGTCAGAGACCAGCTTGGAGCTATGTGACTAGTGAGGTCACAGGCACTTTATGTCAAAAAAAATTAAAAAACTTATATATAGCTATGACAATAGCCCCTTAGATGCTGAAGTGCACTCCATACTTAGACAGCTGACAAGATGTGGAAGGTTGAACCAGCTGCACTGGGAGCTGTGCTGTACAGGGGCTGTGCTGCTGGAAGCTGGACTGAGTGTGTCCTGGGTGTATGGTCTCAAATGAATTCCAGGGTCTGGACCTTTGAGCTGAGTAAGCATGAAGAGTTTGAGTGTCATAAACTGGACTAGAAATTGTTAACCATACTTAGGCTGCTTTGGAGAAAAAAAAAAAAAAAAAAAAAAAGGAAATCAAGATGTGTATCTGTGATTGTGACTACTCTACACCAAAATCCTCCATAAGAGCAAATGAGCAATGATCAGCTCATCTCCAGCTCTCTGCATGACCCTGTGGGTATTCTTCTTCCCTGTCTCTGTACAAGTCCCACAGCAGATTACTTCTCATCCCTGCATAGGTGGCTACCAGAGCTGCATACAGACCCCCACAGATCCAAGCTCCTGTGCTGTGTCTCATTGCAGAATCTCCTCACTCATGCAGAGTCTCCTTTGTTTTGGAAACCATTGCAGTTATACCTTTTGCATCTTCATAGAACTAGCACCTGATGTAACAGGTGCATTACCTCCTCTGAATTTGATCATATTTGCTCCTTTACTCTGCCTACTCAAGACAAACAGGATTTCAGATAATGACTTTAGACCATAATGCCCTTTTTTTCACTTACCAAAGTCCCACATATGAGCAATACTCATCCCTTAGATGTAACTCTCAAAATAGCTGTATTTTTTATTTTTTTGCATGGTTTAAATCTCTTCAGTTCTATTGTATTCAATATGACACCTGTAAAAATAATATAAATTTTAGGAAAAATTAAAAATACCTGTTTTGCTGCATAAAGATGAGGCAAACCACCAACAAATATGGATCCTGTTTCAAGCCAATAAGAACTGGACCAGAAATTTCTAGTTATACTTGTGTTTGAAGATAACTTCATGATTGACATTTCTGCTTCACATGGTACCATGCCTTGCCTGCACAAATTCAGAAATAGGCATATTTTACCACCATATATTGTTTACATTGCTGCCTATTAGACAAATTAATTAGGCTGTTACTAAAGCAACAAGGAAAGAAAATCAAGTAAATAGCTATTTTGTATTATAGAACTATAAATATAAAAGAAGCTGTTTAACAAGCTGTAAGTTGTCATGTCTTTGGGGCTTGAAATTCCATTAAAATGAAGCCATATTATAAATCTGGGCAGATTCATTGATAAAAAAAGGCAAAGCACATAAATGACTGAATAAAAAAACCTGTAAAATTTTTAATAATAACAAGAAGACTTTGTAATTTGTAAAAAATACATCAAATCAACTCTAATTATTTCAAATCCCCCTCTTTCTCATCACACACACACAAAATACAAACCACAAAAAAAATTTAAAACAAGCTGTATTTTAGAAAGTGCAGAGGTACTATAATAATCAGTAATACTTATCTTCAAAAGCATCATTCCTAGAGCTGAAGTCAGGAATATTAGGCCCTGAATTTAATATATACATTCCCATTTCCCTCTCCCGTTCACATACCCTCTTAAAAATGTTGCCATTAACAACGTGCATAAATTGTCAACAACAAACAGAAGCTACCAAGCAAACAATTAGGTTTCTTTCAATTTTTTAAAATTATGTAAAGGTCATTTGCATTCCAATAGCCAACAGGCAGCAATCACTTTATCTTCATGCAAGAAAGCACAATAAGGAAATATCAGAACTAAACCAGTCTCCCATGGGGGAGTTTCTTCCAGCCTATCCACCTCTCTTTACATGAAACAAATCAGAGTTCAATCAGCTCTACATTTAAAGCTTCCAAGTGTCTTTGCAATATGGGTGTCACAAAAAATCTATGTGAAAATAGCATATACAAAAAACTCCCCAAAAAACCCCAAACAATGAAAAAACCCCAAACCACAAACCAGCAACACATAGCTCTGAAAAAGCAAGTTGGGTAGGATGCAGTAGGTATTGTATGAATTCCATTTATCCCTGACAATGCAAAACAACCTTCTGAAAATTCTTACAAAAAAGAGCATTTCAAGTTTTCTTAACTATATTCTGTCTTATGGTGATACGTGGATTGTCACATATTATTTCATAAATTCCTCTATGTGTTTTTAACAGACATAATGAAGAGCTAACATTAGTAACATTTGCAAACAGCTCTTCATGTTTTCCATGTAAGTCTGTTTTGAGATACTTTCAGAACAATATGCAAACATGGTGGTACATATTTACAGAAAGGCCTGTGAATATTTGTGTATGCAAAATGGCCTGTCCATCCTATGGCAAATAACTTCAGGTGGAGAATAAAAAAAAATTGGTTTGTTGCTAAAATCAAGAATGAAGAAGAGAAATTAATTGGAGTTTTGATTCTGTGGGCTGAAAACTAGCATCTCAATGGATTGATTCAGGGTTTTTTTTGTTTTCCCCTCAATTTTTTTTAACTTGATAATTGATAGCTAACAGGAATGCAAAAAAGGAGCTAGATGTATCTAGATTTAAGGAAAGAAATATTTTTCCTACCATGTTTTTGGATAATATACAATGGCTGTATGTCTAAGCACACACACAAGGTTTTGTAACACACTTTTCGTTAATGACTTACAAAGGAAGGTTGCTGATAACGTGTGTAACTGGCATGATCATTCCCTGTAGCTCTGTTTGCAACGGTCAAGAAACGTTTACTACTGTTTGAACCTAGTATGACATCTTGGATATATCACTCTACAGAAAAGTGGCAGTGAGACTTCAAAGGAAAAAAAATATGATTTTGTAAATATCTAAGAATCTCTTCCTGTTAAAGTGATAGTATAATCATTACTAAAGAAATAATAACAAGATAGCAATATTTCAGAAATGTTTTAAATCAGATTTGTTTTAATGCAGCATAATTCCTAAGCTGGAGTGGAAGAGGATCAGGGAGGAACTGCCAGGCTTTTATTTTTAACTATTTGACAGATGTGCTAAGTAAAGTACAGCTGCTCAAGAAACTACTGTTTTTCTCTTAATTACTATTTCTTCTACATGTTTTGAGATGTTAATGCTGTAACTAGTTACATGACCATGTACATACGTCTATCACCAAATATGATATTGATGTAGTTCTTCTCACAATAGCTTTGGACATATCTTGCAGCTTGTCCTTAATAGCTTATATGATTGATATGTACAAATATTTTTGTGTGCATATATTGAAAGAATATTTTGAAATTAATTCTCAGTATTTGGTGTCAGAAAACAAGCTAATACAATTCAAAGCATGAGCTGCCTTTGCCCTAAGCTTGTTAGAATGTCAGCCATGCACCTCTGATTGTGTTTGATTGAATCTAGCAGGGTCTGGCCAAATTAGAATAATGACTTCAAACCATTATTGTTTAGCATTTGCTGATGATACAATCACTGGGTCATATATGCACTCTATGTAATTTCTATCAGGCTTTTAAAATACTTTTTCTACAATCAGCACATTGGGTGCTTTAAAGGTCAAGTAAGACGACAGGGCTTTTTGCATAATTATAAATGTGGAAATGGATACAGCAACTTTCAAGCACTTTTGCTGGGTAAGCTACCAGTAATTGTGCCTCAGTCCAAGCCAGCAGTAATAATTCACAGTTCCCTTATTTGTAATCACACAAATGTAGTGATTGAATACTGGCCTTTTAATTATAACCTGAAGAAGAATTCTGTCTAAACAGTACTAAATTCACAGCTCAATGCCTTGCAGGTTAGAATGATGGAAAGGTCAGACAATAATTTGATAACTGTCGATATAACGGTCCCTAAACATGGCAATGTCTGTATGAAATCCAAGTCTTTTTATATAATGTCTTTACCTTCTGACATTTTCCATTGATGTTTAAATGACATTTTTAGGATTATCATGAAATAGTAAAAGTAACAAAACAAATGGTGGAAAGGAGGAGGGAAAGGTGTATATTCATGCTGTGCAGCCTTGCTGGGAATAAAAATTCTTCAGCTGGTTGTTCCTGATAGAAAAGAGAAATCTTTTGTTCTAGAAACAAGACTGAAACTTTCATCTCTCTCTAGAAATTTCACTTGAAAAACGCCAAAACGCTAAAAACCAATAAATAATTCACTAATTCTATTACAACTATAGGTTGTAATATTAGCATTCAGTCTAATAAACAAAAGGAACAAGATATTTAAAATATCTATACCAAATATGAGTTGTGAACCATCAGAAGTAAAGAAGTTTTATTATCCTAAATTATAAAACAAATAATCCCTAATTTCCCCAATTGTATTGAAGACAATTGTTTAATTAAAGCTAAGAATGTATTTAACTTTCAGTACATTCAGTTATTATTTATAGATTTCTTAGCTTAAAAAAAGACAGCTTGTTTTTCACTCTGTATCTGGAGGTTTTCGTTTTCTGGTATCATACTGAAACTCTTCCTTGCAGTAGAATATTTATTTTTGCAAGATTATGACAAAACAATAAACCTATTGTCACTATAATCAAAATAAAATTTTCTTAATGCACAGTTAAAAGGTTGGATCAATTTTGACCCAGCACTGGTTTTGAAATCTTTATGGCTTTTCAAGGGTGTTTGATGCAACTTTAGGAATTGAACATCCAGACCTCTCTACTCGGAAAGTTTTGCAGGTTTCAGTGTTGGAGATTTTCAAAATCTGACTGAATAAAGCACTGAGCAACCTGTTCTGACCTTGGCTGGCCCTACTTTGAGCAGGAGGTTGGGCTAAAGACCTCCTGAAGTCTCTTTTGTCCCAAAATACCCTACAATTCTACATTCCTAAGGTATCTTCCTTCAGCAAAAAATAAACCCCAGCAATTCCATGCTAATAACATTTACAGAATAGGGCAGAATCTCTTCTTACAAGCAGTAGATTTATCTAGATAGGATATATACCAGTTCACTCACAGTTCAGTCATTACATTTTCACTCTGCAGTAAAATGCATAATTTTAGACTGTTGATGCTGACATTGCCCTGCTGAGACACAAGGTAACACACACTTCCATGTTGCAGGTGAACTAATTAGTCAACAACATGCTTTTTCTCATTTCTCTGATAGCATCCTTCCTGGGCCTGAGGCTCATTTCTTGGTCTGGTCTCAGAGTTAACTAACTTTTTGGTCTGGTCATAGATTAACTGTGATTTAACTAAACAAATGAGAACAATGAAGTTAATGATGCAAATTTCTCTAATAATACAAGGGAGGGAGGAAATGAACTTTGTTTCATATCCTAAGAAAGAAATAAAGATAGTACTCCGTTTTCTTTTCATAGAAGTTACACTTACACTACTACACTAAAGTCCACAACTTGAGTTCAAATTCTGACATGAAATCATCTGTATTTTTACAAAGTCATCACTGTTTCTATTACTATGGAAGTTAGATAATATCTTCAATTTATAAAGTTCACTGGTTAATGCAACTCAGGAATAATTTCAAACTCACCTTACCATCCTATTTTACTATTAAAGTTTTTATAGACATGACCTCAGACTTGCCAGTTGGCCTCAGTCCAGAGACTAGCCTTCAGATTTTAGTTTAATTTACTACTATAGATATAGCTAAAGAAAAAACAACAATCTGTGCCTCTGGCCCTTTCTGTCTTTGCAGTTTCCTACTTGTAGTTTCTTGTTGCTCACATCATACCAACATAGATACTACTCACAGAAATTAAACTTAGAAAACTATATGCACTTATTCAAAGTTGGCGTAGATATAAGTGTTAATTAGGGAAAAGTTTGGCTCAAATGAGAGTACTGTATTCAAGTATTCAGACAGCAGAAAGTTTAGAGTTGGATTTAGACTTGCAACACTGTAATTTAGAGTGCATCTTAAAGACTTTTTTAATTTAAAAAGATAGCTACATTGTGGGAATTCAAATTTACATCAGCTCTGCAGACCAACATTGTTCCTGATCTCTGTACCCTATCTGTGCTCTCCTTAATATAAGTTCTATGTTTATGACATGTGGCCAAAGCAGCCACAGAGCATTGAACCCACTTTTAATATCCATAAGTACTCTTTGATGTTCCATAGAAAATAATACAGAACAAAGCCTGATGTATTGTTATTGGTCTGTTATTAGAGCCCTATTTTACTGTTTTTATGTTTCTGTTCCCATGATAAGCTGCTTCAGAAGATAAAGTAGAAAATTTAAATTCTTATAAGAGACACTAATGATCTCTTTCAAGATCCAAAGCAAAATAAAGTAGCTATGACAGAAACATTTTTTAGTTAAGCAATCAGAGGAAGAAAACACCACAGATTTGTCCCTTGAATGATTTTAAATTTTAGTGTCTGAGTGCCTGCTTTAAGGTAGAGTTCTGACAACGTGTAGAACATGATTTGTACCCAAGATGTAGCATGACTAAGTAAGCTTTTATCCTTAAGAGGCTGTAAAACAACACTTTGCATCAAACTAATTGGTGGTATTAAATCACTATTAACTGTTATTAGAATCAATTTAGTATAATTAAATGCATTGTGTTCAATGACATTACTAGGAAAAGGAAGTTGCTTGTTCTCTGATAATTCATAAGAGGTTTTTGAAAAATAGCCACTCTGGAAAATTAAAAAAATAAGGACAACATCTTAAGCTTTGATTTCATAATGGGTTTTGATTTAATTTTTTTTAATATTGCATTGATGCAAAATAAAATAACATTATTTAGCTGAAAAAAAAAGTGCCATAATTTTTAATCTTTTGTTTTAGTAGAAGACTTGATCAGTGCAGGGTGGGGCTTTTCCCTGTACTCAGACATCAATATAAGCAGAAAGTCTGCTTCCACTATTCTCAATTTCTGGAAATTAAATGCAAGATACAAAAAATCTGAATGTCACGTTTCTCTGACATAATTTCTAGGTTTAATCCATTTCCACTATTCCTTTCTCTGTGAAATCTTAAATCTTGTTGAATGAAGAAAGTAATTTCTGTAGTGATTTCAGAATAGCAAAAGATATTTTGCCATATCTGGCAATGCAGGACCAAGATCTTTCCTATGCAGTTCAAAAAGAGAATCATCCTGTAACATCAGTAGTATAGCCCCATGATTGTTCACTGACAGAAATTTTGTTTCTGAAAGAAAGTTAAATTGATCATTTTAAGAAGAAAAACTTCAAGCGAATATTTTAAAGAAATTAAAAAGTTAGTGGAGGGCTGTGAATATATACAGGAGATATTGTGGAGCCTGGGTAAAATCACTGCCATCTTATATAGTTACAGGTGTGGTTTGAATGGCAGTTTAGGCAAAGGACCCTATATGAGCCCTGGAAACATGGGGCAGTAGCCAAACAAAGAAAGAAGAACATAGTGGTTCAAACATCAAAAAACAACCAAGCCTTTTGAGGACAAAAGTGTCCTTTTGAAAGCATTCTGAATTGTCTCTCTTTTGTTAGAGTAACTTATCCAAAAAGACATGAGCCCTCTCTTTAAGGATAGGCTTTATTTAGTACACAAGGTAATTAGATTCTTAAAAGATTATGTTTTTAATAATGAAAATTTAGCAATACGTGTGATTAAATAAAAGCCTTGAAAGCAAATTTATTCTCTAACTTGAAATAAATTTTCTACTAGACACAGTTGGTCCTAAAAAAATCTTCCTTCCATGGCCTTACAAGGTTCACCTTAATGTGTGCCACTATAGCAGGCAGACTCTGTTTTCTGTTTTTCAGGATTTTCTGTCTGCACTGTTGCTGCAGACTCTCTGCAAGCTCCATCCTGCCCTTCAGGGAGAAAAAGCTTATTTGCTTTCAGAAGAGGTGCAGTCTCCCTGCCTCCAGATAATTCTGACTGAAAGGGATTCATGTGGGATAAAGCAGAAAGCCAGCTTCCTTCTTGCTAAGCAGGAGTTACACTGTACAGAATTCACACAGCACTGTCTGAGTAAACAAGACTGCTGTACTGCTTGTCCTGTTCTTTGCATATCCTGCTTTATTCAGTAGAGAAAAGGATTGCTTGCATCATCTTTCAAATACTCATGCTGCCTGATATCTGCTGCAGCAAAATGACTTTAATAAAAATGTACACCTTCAGGTTTCTGGATGCAATGTGCAGTGCCTATCAGCATTTTTCTCCCACTACATAACAATCTAATTATTTTCATTTCTCTGTTTTCTGGACATGTCTCAAATAACAGAGTGGTGAAAGGGTATCTAGCAGACAAAAAGATCTTTGAGGTGAAAGTGAATTACACCTCTTATATGTCTGTGGTGCTGGCTCAGTCCTCAACATTACCTCAATACCTGAGACATAGGGTTAGCAGGGTCAGAAAGGAATCTTTACCCCCATTTTATATTCAGCTTTTTACTGAAGTGCTGGCTGGGTTTTGCCAGAGAGAATGATCTGTATACATAAACTGCCCACCAATGCTGTGGGTTTAGGAAGAGGTGACCACAGTAAAGTGTATCTTAGGAAAAATATTTAATAGAAGGGCTTGGTATAACTGAAGTCTATGTTTTTCATAGACTTAAAAAAAATTATTGATCATTTAAGATATAGAAGATTAGTGGTACCCTGGTGGTCAAATAAACGTTCCCTTCTGGCCTGAAAATCTAAACCCAAGAAATTTTAGAAATTTTAACTTAGATAAAAATGGTAGCTTATGTTACCTTATGCTGTTGTGTTCAAATCATGTCATATGTTCATCCATAGAGAGATAAAGAAGTTTTATAAAATATTTTTTAAAACCTACACTGTGTTTTCTCCACTAAGCTTCCTTAATGATAGCTAGCTTATTTACTAGCTAGTATATTTACTCCTTATAAATATGCATATATTGTACAAAATATTTTAGGTCTGATTTTTTAAAACCAAAATCCTTTCAGAATAGGATACTGTTGTCTTTTATTACTTTTTATAAGGAAAAAATATTTAAAATTTATCTTAGAAGTCAGCTGATAATGATACTACTTTATTTTGAAAAATAGCAATTTGAGTTATTGGGTAAGAAAACTGAATGTTCTGTGAATTAATAATGTGAACAATAAAGTTAAGAACTATTGTATAGATCACATGGGATAGAACAGGATTTAAATACTCTTAAACAGAGAACCAGCTAAAGACATGTCCTGACGAAAAGCCTCCAGCAAATACATGAACTCTTTAGACAATATCTCTAAAAGATTTAGCATTTGGTGATATGCAACAGTCAGAAAGAGAGACAAGTTGTTTCTTTGCTTTTAATAATAATGATAGACAAAGAAAGACAATTTCTAGTATGGAAAAAAACCAACAATTTCTGAATCTAGAATTAAAATATACTTTTGTTTTTCACAATAAAAACACTTCAAGGAAGAGTAGGACCCTTAGTTGTGATACAGTAGTTCTACTATTGAAGCTTAAGATGTTCTGTTAAAAAAAAAAAAAATTTCAGCCTAACAGGTATTTTAAAAATATCAAAGATCTATAGAACATAACTGCAGTGATGCACTTAACTTGAAAATTATTTCAGGTATTTGTGCACAAAAAATATCTCCGGGTACAGAAATCTATGCTTATTCACAAAGGAACCTGGGTAAATATAAACTCATAGATCTACCTCTTTTCTTAATAATTTTTCATCAGCAGATATAAAAGATGCATTCTCCTATTCAACCTATATATGGATCAGTTTCCTTATCTGTGTTTTTTTAGTGAGATGCTGCTATGGTTCTCTAGCATCTACAGAGTCATTATTTCCACACTGCTCTAAGTAATTAAAAAAGGAGAATTATCATAGAATAATACAATAATTAAGGTTGGACAAGATCTCTAAGATCACTCAGTCAAACCATTAACCTAATATTGCAAAGTTCATCAGTAAACCATGTCCCTAAGTGACACCTCTAAATTTTAAAAAAATACTTCCAGTGACAGTGACTCAGTCATTTCTTTGAGCAGTCTTTTCCAGTGCTTAACAACCAATATTGTGAAGAAACTTTTCCTAATATCCAGCATAAACTTCCCCTGGTGCAATTTGAGGCCATTTCCTCTCTTGTTACTTGAGAGAAGGGATTGACCTCACCTGGCTACAACCTCCTTTCAGGTAGTTATAGACAGCAACATGATCTCCCCTGAAACTCGTTTTCTTCTAGCTAAACAACCCCAGCTCCCAAATAGAAATGTACATTTAAAGTACATTTAAATTATAAAGTATTTATAAGTAAAAAATAAAATTAGTCACAGAAGGGAATATTATTGGCTTGTTGCCTCCTCTACTTGTCTGTGAAAGGACTAAAATCAAATTAATTCTCTCTAAATGCATTGTGCATGTTAGCAGAATTAACTGCAAAAACATATATATCCTGATTAGCAAGATTTCAAAACTTTTCCTCTATTTAGTGTTTTTTGATTCCTATTTGGCTTCAGTTTCACAGTTCATAAATCAGAACCTCCTGTGATTCTGTAGCTTCAATCCAGCATTACCATTTATGTGGTACTGTTATGCTCTGATGGTGGGCAGTAATAGTATCACCATGTAACAGAAATCTTTAGCCCTCAGAAATTAGTTGTCGACTTTCTGAGCTACTTGTGCCAATAGTCTATCCATGCTGTTACAAAGTTAGTATCTTTTTCCTTCTACAAGTATTTAATAATATCCATTATGGAGATATTGTTCATTTTCCCTGCTCATCTGTGTGATAGTTACCATATGTATTTTATGCTAAATTTCTTTATCTTTGTCCAAAATCCCCAAACCAAAATGAAAAAAAGAATCCTTCCCATTTTCTTCATAATTCATGATCAGCTCGTTCCTATTTTCCACTTTACGAATCCAGGTCTTAACATCAGTATCAATATTTCCAACATTTAAATTATTTCCATTCCATATTAAATAAAAATGCCTGTATTTCTAACCAATATTCTCATACCAATTTATTTTGGGGACTTAGTATCTCTGTAATGTATATTGGAAATTAAGTAGCAGATATAACCTACTTAGGACTTAACATACAGCAAAATTAAGAAAATACAAATGTTCCTTTATTACCAGTGTTAATACCTCATAAATAAATTGGAATAAGTGTAATAACCTGTATTTTTTCCAAGTAACCTCCACTGATCTGGGAAAAGTTTCAGACCATATAAAAATTAGAAATTATTAGATAAGTTAGCATATTGACCCCTAGTTTTACACGAGTTACTTTAGAAGAGACTAAAAACTAAAAGACCTGTGGCTAAGAAATTATGTTTGTGAGGATCCTATCAATGGCCAGTTTAGAGGCCCAGCAACTACTTACATCTTTTGTATTGGTAACAAATATAAAGCAAGATAAACCCTGATGGGTCCATGTACTTAAACTGCTTGCAGCTGATGCAAGTCCATCAACAGCTTTCTTGGGAGAAGCGAAGGAAATTAAAAGGCCCTGAAGCTATTTTATATCAAGAATATATTGCCACTGCAATTTATAAATATTAAATACAGTTCACTAATTAAACAGCAGCAATTGCTAAGAATATCTTTTGACTTACACTGGTTTTTGAGGATATGGACCATTAAGTATGTTTTCATTAAGCAGAGTATATGACATTTACATGGTACATGAAACAACAGATGAGTGACTTCTTCACCCATATGCTATTATGCTAAAAACAAAGGTCAAATTTCTGCACCTTGGTGATAAAATAAAAAGAAATTTACAATAAAAGTGAAATAGCAGCAACCAAAGACAAACAAAACAGAGAAACATCTGCAGGATTTGCTACCCACTTTATCTATCATGTGCTTATCTTACCTGGCTAAAAGCCCTAGGGAAAATATGAGGTTTGTAGCATGTTGTGAAGGATAATAAATACAGCATACTTTGCACCATATGGATTATCTTAGACCCTCATAAAAAGCTGTCAAAACCAAGCAATACACACACTCCTGAGCAAGCATATGCTGCATTTTGGCATGATTAGAAAGATCTTTTTCTGACTAGAAGAATCGAAAAATTTTTACATCTCAAAAGCGAGACGATCAATCATTAAAAGTCCTAAGGTAACTAGAGCATGTGGGAGTTAGGATGTTCCCCTGGCTTCCCTGGGGGTCTCAAAATCCACCTGGCAGCCTCTCAGAGACCCCAGAATGAGACCCAGGTGTCCCAGGGGCTGAATTTAACCCCTTGGGAAAATCTGCCAACATTGCAGGAAGAATTACAAGTCACAAAGATAAGTAGAGTATAAGTCAGATTGTTAGAATGCAGAATACATAGATTTTTGGATTGTTTACATTAAGGGCCATGTGGCCAGCATGGAGGATTTGGGGCGTGGTGTAATAAGGTTGCACTGTATTGGAAAGTGATTGTAAATATTGAAGACGTAGTATAGAGTATAAAAGATAGGTCCTGCCTCTCCCAGGCAAGCATTTGGTCATGGTCACCTTGCTGAGGGACCTCTGTCAGCCTGGCTGGGACACTTTGTAGATAAGATATAATAAACAGCCATGAAAAACAACAGAAGATCGTCTCGAGCAGTTTTTCTCTGGTGGCCTCAGAAAAACCGTGAATCACAAACCACCTACATGTTGTGACAGTCTGTCTAAAGCCTCTTGTTCGTTTTGCCCAACGAGCCTCATCTGAGGCCTAAGAGGACCCTCAAAACTGCAGTTCAGAGACGCTGGCCAGAGATGGGAGGAGTGCCGAGTCATTGTTTTGACCAGAACTGGTTTCTCATGGCAACTAGTCATGAATGCACTGGACTCTGCTTACTCAACAAAGCTTCCCACAGGTGGAAGAACAATGGGCTGTTCAGGTATGGCGTACCCTGTGTTTGTCCCATGACAAGGACTGTTTTGGTGGCCCTGAGATTGCCATGCCCTGCTCTGGAGCAGTTTTCCGGCCGCCACGTCCTGTCTTCACCTGCCTTCACGGAGCACTGCTCTCCACATACAACAGCCCATAAATCTCCCCACGTTTTGGCCAGAAGCCACTTGCTTTGGAAAGGACTATAAAGAGCCACCCCTGGACCGAAGACCCCTGAGATCTCCCTGGATGACAGACATCTATTGGCTGGTTCCATGAGGATTCGTCTGACCGTCTTGGTAGCTATAACCCTGAACCCCCCTTTCTCTCTCTCTTTCTCTCCCTCCCTATCACATTTTGGTTTGGCACTCAATAAAGTGCATTTCTGCAAAGTAAACTGGTTTTGTCTCCTGCTGTGTCTTTTGTGCTCTGAGATCCCTAAAAGAACCCCCTCACGACCCCAGCTCGGGTGAGTGGACCGTGACACATGTCCATCCGAGGAGGTCTCACACCTAAAGAGACCCTTGGACAGTGACAGAGCAAAGCTCAAATTACAAACAGTAGGAGTTAAAGGAGAGGAATAAAACACTCTTTAAAGGCAACTGCCAGATTTTGCAGTCAGTTTCTGATGGAACACTTACACCAGATTTTAATCTTAATGATCTCAGACAATTAAAAAAATTTCAAATTAGATAGACTCAAAGAATGAAGTCGTATTCATGACATCTACTGTGTAATCAATCTATAAGTGGACAAATTTGCTAAAGCAATTGACAATTGTGGTCTGAGACTAAAATTAAAATAAATACTTTTCATATAATTGAGGAAACTATTTTTAGCAGTACTGAAATGGAGAATACTTGGCCAAGAAAAGACAAATTTCTAGTACTGTTGCTGCAGTTTGGTTTGTTTATGCAACGCATATAATTTTATCAAACTTTTTGATGACAAAGATTGAAGAAGAAAAATCTTAAAGCAGTTAATGGAAACAGTTTCTAAAGGCTGGAATGAGAAGACTGTGGTTGAATATCCTTGCATTGCCAGTAAGAAAGTTGTATCTTCAGTACAAAATCAAATATGTAAACCTTCCAATGCTTGAGTCTAACAGTTCCTTCCCTTCATAATATCCTGCAATAATCCAATCCCTGTGGGGTATTGCTCATATCTATTTTTCACTGCAGCTCACTCACCCTGGTAACATTCTTAAGAAAACCAAAACAATACCCTGAAATGTGAATGAAACAGCTGCAATGAAGTTTCATTAAAAGGCTTAATACACAACTACAGTAGTTTACACATAAAATGGAACTGTCAGGCACTGCTCTGAGGAAAACCTTGGCAATATGTTGGTTTTAACAGCCAATGCAACAAATTAGACTAATCTGATGAAAAAAGTTATATCCTAACCCAAATTATCCAAGATATCTCAGATTTTGAAGCAAATACAGTCCTTATACTGCACCAAAAATTTTAAAATTATTACAGTTTTTGTACTCAGAATATTCCATCATCATGAAAAATGTACTTTAGCAATGCTGCTATTTTTCTTTCAGCATGAATATCGTGGTGAATCATGAGAACTGGATAAAGGACATTGTCTAATATGCACGTTTACTTGCAAACATTAGATAGTGTGATATTTATTCACAGGAAAAATTATTTCTGGGGGATAAAGGAAGCAGTAAAATGTTCTTCTGTAAGCAGAAAAGGAAGATGTTATCACTTTCTAAGATTCACTGTTCTTAAATTTGTATTAAACAGCACTCACTACTTTTAAGTCTACCTTCATTTAATATGATATTGTAGAGGCAGCATGCTCTTTGAAGATGGCTTATCTTCAGTGGCTGAAATGCATTACTTTCCCTGAATTGAAAAGACAAAATCCTCTCCATCACAGGACTACATCAAAGAGCTCTAAACAATTAGGATTACATTAAATAATAAAAGTTAGCATTTTCTTCCAAAATATTATTTTTTTTATTGTTATTATCCACAATGTCTGTTCATAATGCTTAATATATGCACAACAAAGAAAATCCCACGTGCATATCCACTATGTTACAATATGTAGTATCTCCCACATTCCTATTTAACCTCATTGGTTTTCCAGATAACATCATTCAAAACTTATCTCACTGAAAATCAGTTCTGAGAAAATTAAATGTTTGCAAGCCTCTAGAAAGTTGCTGAATAAGTTACAGCAATTTTTTCACCAAAGTTATTTTAAGTTTTATTTTGCTGTATTACACTGCAGGTGATTAAATGAAATGGTAACTTCATAAAACAATTAACATATATTCCAAGACTGACTCTATCAAACTTAACTGTCAACAATATATATTTAATTATCAATGAAGTAAAAAAAAAATAAAGCATATATATACAGGATATATACTTTATAATTAACTCAAGCACATGTGAAAATACATGAGAAGACGGTGAGAAGCAACTCCAAACCTTTCTGACATCTATATCACTAAGATTTTGAATCTTAGAATCATAGAATCACAGAATAGTTCAAGTTGGAAAAGATCTTTAAGACCATCACGATCAACGGTTAAACCAGCACTGCCAAGTCCAATGTTAAACCATAGCCCTAATTGCCATATCTACACGATTTTAAAATATGGTGACTCAGTCACTTCCCTGTGCAGCTTCTTTCACTGTTTTATAACCCTTTCTGTGAAGATTTTTTTCCAAACATCCAACCTAAGCCTTCCCTGGTGCAACTTGAGGCTTATTCCTTTTGTCTGATTTCTTGTTAACTGGGGGTAGAGACTGACCCGCACCCTCTATATAACCTCTTTTCAGGGAGTTGTAGGGAGCAATAAGGTCTCCTTTCAGCTTCTTTTTCTCCCAGTTAAATGGCCTCAGCTCCCTCAGCCACTTCTCATAAGACTCACACAATTGGCCTTGACCCATTGGTTCAGTGATCCCAGATCCCTCTGCAGAGCTTTCTTACCCTCCAGTGAACCAGTACTCCCACAACGACTCGGTTTCATCTGCAGAATGTCATCTTAAAACAACATCCAGAACTAATTCCAGTCTTCTAAAGTGAGTGTAATAATTAACTCCTCTGTAACTAGCCTGAATTCCATAAATCCCATAAAGGTATACATGCCCTTTTTTCAGCAGGGAAAATAAGTGTGGCCCACTTTTGAGCTGTCTTGAAATAATTTCCTGCAAATGAAAATTTCTTTCTTTGTAGGCTCAAAAGGAAAAGCAAAATATATAGACTAAGTTGGTCTTTCATCATGGGCTACTGTCATGGGCTGATTTAGAGACTCAAATTATTTTCTGCTTGATGGAGTAGTGGGAAAACACATAGAATAAGTGTATTCACATCACAGTAATTAATGGATATCTGAGGGATGACAGTGACATGGCAGCTTGAATGCTTCAGTGCCAGGGAAAAGGCTATTTTTGTAGAGACTTCCACATCATTGAGAGTTCAGGTAGTCATACTTTTGCTATCTTCAGGATCTTAAATCTTGCTTAAAATGAACAACAAAGGAATAACAATTGAATTCTAATGGATTTTAACTATCTAAGTGACTAGAAATTTTATGTCTCCATTCCTTATCCCATTTCTGTGTCTCTTGGGATTTCTCTTCTTTGGGATCCTCTCTTAGTTGTCTTTAATGGAGTAGCAGAGTATTTGAATATTAATCTCTATTCATATAGAAGCTACTTAATGATTTTATCATCTTTATATCTCTTTTCTAAAAAAGTATTTTCCAATTTATTTTCTCTATTTGGATACGGAGATGGATTCATAACCAGGAAATAAACAGAACCCTGTATGCTATTAGATTTTAGAGAATCTCACTAGTATCGGTGTGATAGAGTTACTGTGTTCTATTTCTTCCTGGTCACAGAGAAATTTACACTTGCTTTTAGCGTCCATTAGCATGGCTTGGTTTATGGTGCTCCTTTTTAGGTGTTAAGCAAAACCCCAGTGGATTACTGGCTTTTGTTCCTTGCACTAATTTGTGTATGTTACTGTGTGGTTCAGACCATACGAGTGGTTTAACTTGCTGGAAAAAATATGATAGCAATGGTAACTGAAATGCAGTAAGGAATTTTGGTTCTCCCCACTGAGCACTCACTGCCACAGCTGAGGCAGCAAGGTATAGTACAACGGATACACACTCTGCTACATCTTGTGCTGCAAAAGTTCTTCATTTAACAATATTTGGACAGATATAGCCAGAAAATGCCTACTCCAGTAAAAGGATTTTGTTCCTTCTGCTCTCCTCCACAAACTTTTTAAGGACTAACTTACTCCTGAGACAAGCAGACAGCTAGCTCGCTTTCTTCTTGCTGGACAAGATGATTGGACCTATTTTAAGCTACCTGATAATAACTAGGCACCCAGAGAGCACACTAGGTGCCTGACCTTCCTATAAAGTAAACCCAAAACTTTTACTTCCAAGGCTGTTGATTCTATGAGCACAGACATTTGGTCATTAGATACATCTGTAAACAAAATCCATGGAAAGCCTACTACCTACCTCATTTTCCTACCTCCTTTTCTTTTCATTTTATTCTTCTTCAGTTGCAAGAACTGTTACTTTTAGAGGAATAATATATCCTATTACAAGTTGAGAGTCAGTGAGAGCAGTGAATCCACAGTGCTGCTTCTGCCTATTTATTTTCCAAGATTTTTCTATGAGTCATGCTCTAATTGTTGGAAATTCAACTATTTCCCAGACTGAGTAGCTTGGATCTGCTGCACAGCATCTTCCCTGACTGAATGTTTATGTCTGTTTGTGTCTGCTACAGTAAATGATTTCTATGACAATAAATTTGTTTCCACTAAGCACACCAGGGATGTGATGAGCACTGTCCAACTGTAGTTCTAAACATTCTTTCCAAGGATGCATTGTGGCCCAGACTGCCATACTATGATTTTACTGTACATATTCAGGTATCTAAGTTAATGAGTTATAAAATCTGTGGAATTTACTAACTGTCCAAGCTATATGATCTTTGAAACAATGATAAAAAAGACAATAGTAAACTTACCTAATTTGCACATTATACCAATGTCCATTGTCCACTCTAGCAGTGGTAGTGATGTTTTTGATTTCTGCTGCTTCATCACATATATAGTGGTACTGCAGAATAGGAAAAGGTTTTAATTAAATTATTTCTAATAATTAAACAGTTTCAACCACAGAAACTTGAATTTTAAAATAACAAATGGTTTCAAAAATA
The DNA here is from genome assembly GCA_030060385.1 of Muscicapa striata striata. NCBI lineage: Eukaryota > Metazoa > Chordata > Aves > Passeriformes > Muscicapidae > Muscicapa > Muscicapa striata. Next base: position 913,541 of record JAREIS010000133.1, on the reverse strand, counting down.
CCCTGAAGGATGTCATGTGTTTCAAGGAAAATTAATGTTTCATTAAAAGTTTTGTATAAGGAAGCCTATTGTACCAGAAATATACAAGTACACATATTTGCTTCCTAACTTGCATAAAAATGCTTTAATCTTTGTGTATTGTACAATCAGATATTATAGGTCTGATTTGCAAAGAAGTCGACCATCTGCAACCCATCTGAAATTAACACTGGCCATGGGTGAATTTTACTTACCCTTTTATGGCTTCCTTACACTTCCAAACAAGTAATGTAGCGTGCAGGCTTGAGCATTTTGGAGCACCATTTAATTTCCTATACTAATGTGAACAAGCACTTGATTTCATGGTTTGTCTACTTGTAATTGTAGCTTGATTGTGAGCTTAGAACCATTTGTTCATTGGGCTTTAAATCTACATTTAATTGACCAGTTTTGTGAATGACTAAGTGAATTCAATTAGTTTTTACATGGCACACTGGGATCTCAGAATAGATTTGTGTCAATTAAAGTACTTTCATATTTTATGGTGCTTATGATATGTTAGAAAAATATTTTTCTGCATCATTACTTTACCAAGAATACAAGTAAGATGAACTTAAAGCTGTCAGTATTTTCTAAACTTTGGATAACTTCCTGCCTATGACTAATCTCATTTTTTTTTCTGGAAAAATATAGTTGCAATATAATGAAAGATAAAAAATCACAATATAATGAAAAAAAAAAAAAAAAGGTAATTTTCTGTTTATCATCAGGTTATATATCTGTTTAGTATGCTCATGGTCTTTAAACACAAAGGCAAATATAATACAAAAATGCTGTTTCGAACAGACAATTCACAGTTCTTACAAAAGAATATAATTACAGGTACTTTAGAAAACTTTAAGCAGGAAAATGGGAGATAAGTTATGAGGGAGTAACTTTTAATACCTTTTTATAGCCTCTTTAGCATCTGCCTATCTCTACATAAAGCTCTAGTTTTATTTCTTCCTCAGAAAAGGTGGAATAATTTGTAGAAGGTAAAGATATACCATGATATGCACTTTAATCTTTAAAGTTTATAAACAAATATATTCCTAGTTAGTGTCCACAAAAGCCAAAAACATGTTTTTTTTTTCTGATCCTGTGGAACTCTGATTTAAATAATAGATTAAGTTCAAGGTTTCTACTTAGAGATACATGGTAAAAAAGATACACTCTGTCCCCTATCATGGTAGATTTTCCTATAACAATTCACTCAATTCCTATGCATATGCCTGTTATAAGCCTTCCTTATGACAATTTTAATGAAGTTCCATGTGAGGAAGTTCAGTTAGTTTAGGTATAAAATCAGTAACTTAATATGTACCACATGTAAAGACAAAACCTACATTTTTTGGTTTTGTTTTTAATGCATATTTTGTGAGTCATATTGATCATATTGGACAAGAATTCGACATAACAGACAGCAAGTTTGACAACTATTTTCCATAAAATATGGAAGATGTCAAGGATCTCTGTAGCTTTATTTACTATCACCTACAGTAAGAAAAGAAAAAAAACTAAAATTTTTACAGATTCTAACTTTTATTTACTTTTCCTTCAGTGGGAGATTTTGATAACTTACCTGCAAAGTACCATTATTGATGAGAAGCTGAATTAAAAAATGCTGTATTTTTTCTGGGCTCTGTTCAATATTTATGAGAAGTCCATGAGGATTATAAGTCTTAAATTCCAGGTGGATGAAATTTTGCATGTTCAAATGTAAGCCTTGAAATTCCAGGTACGAATCACCATAGTAGCGAGCATTACTAAAATCTGTGAATAGAATTTTGAGACATATAAGGATAGAAAGACATGTTTCTTCTTCACACTCTTCTTTCTTATTCTGGTAGAAAAGATACAGGATAATTTTTTATATCTTTCAAGGATTCAGATATGAATCTGAAAAATTATATTAGTTGTCTTCTGTCGAAGGTTAACACTGAGAGTTTATAAAACTAGACATAAGGTTTTGGTAAAATTATAAAAAGCAAGCATATAGATCAATCCCTGAAAGACTAGGCTACAAAGATGAAAGACCTGACACATATCTAGCAGCTTTGGCTCAACATTTTTTTTCAAAGTTGGGTGTTTTCATCAAACCTAGATGCAAGAATGAATGTATTTGAAGTCTTTACAGAAACTACACAGTGTGGAAAGGAGGAAAGACATTCTACAACCTAATTATGAAGTTGGCATCTTAATAATATATCAATTATTTTGTGTTGCTAGGGTGAAAGCTGAAAATTTCCCTTGGGGCTACATCCAGCTTGTCTGATTTATCTATAAACTTCTTAGCATTCAGCACCCTCTGCAATACCTGGCAAGGGCAGATGCAACTCATATAAATAGAAAAGTTATGTCAATACATGGCTTCAAGCCCATCAGATGACATATGACTACACTTAAAAGATGCTTCTTTAGATTTTCTTTTTTTTCCTGTCCCCTTCTTTCTTCTCGTTTTTCCTTTCCTTACTCCTTTCCTCTACTTTTTCTGATCCCTTCCCTCCCCTCCCCTCCCCTCCCTCCCTCCCCCTCCCCTCCCCTTCCCCTTCCCCTTCCCTTCCCTTCCCTTCCCTTCCTTCCTTCCTTCCCCCTTCTTCCTTCCCTTCCTTCCTTCCCTTCCCTTCCCTTCCCTTCCTTCCTTCCCTTCCTTCCTTCCCTTCCCTTCCTTCTTCCCTTCCCTTCCCTTCCTTCCCTTCCCTTCCTTCCCTTCCCTTCCCTTCAAAACTTCCCAAAACTTCCCAAAACTTCCCTTCCTTCCCAAAACTTCCCAAAACTTCCAAAACTTCCCAAAACTTCCCAAAACTTCCCCTTCCCAAAACTTCCCTTCCCTTCCCAAACTTCCTTCCCTTCCCAAAACTTCCTTCCCTTCCTAAAACTTCCCAAAACTTCCCTTCCCTTCCCAAAACTTCCCAAACTTCCCAAACTTCCCAAAACTTCCCAAAACTTCCTTCCTAAAAACTTCCTTCCTTCCCAAAACTTCCTGTAAACTTCCTAAAACTTCCTTCCTTCCCAAAACTTCCTTCCTTTTCCCAAAATCTCCCAAACTTCCTTCCTTCCCAAAACTTCCTTCCCTTCCCAAAACTTCCTTCCCAAAACTTCCCCTTCCCTTCCTTCCTGAAACTTCCCTTAAACTTCCTCAAAACTCCCTTCCTTCCTAAAACTTCCTTTCCCTTCCTTCCCAAAACTTCCTAAAACTTCCTTCCTTCCCAAAACTTCCTTCTTCCCAAACTTCCTTCCCTTCCCAAAACTTCCCTTCCCTTCCCTTCCCTTCCCAAAACTTCCCTTCCAAAACTTCCCAAAACTTCCCAAAACTTCCCAAAACTTCCCTTCCCAAAACTTCCCTTCCCAAAACTTCCCTTCCCTTCCCAAAACTTCCCAAAACTTCCCTTCCCAAAACTTCCATTCCCTTTTCACTCAATCATCTCTACAGGAGTTTAGAGTATCTTTGAAGGTCACAGATCTCTTTTTATTTTCCAAAATAGGTAATATTTTAATCTGTTGTGACAACAACTCCAATAGCAAATATCTCACTATATATGCTTAAATTCAGAACAAAAGTAATACTGGGATAAATGAAATTAAAATAAATTAAAAACTGTTGATGTAGAACTTTTGTGAATCACTGTAAGAATATCCTGAATTTTATCCTTTCACAACTTTTCATAAACTTATTTACAAAGTTAGAGTCACTGTGGTCAAATCTCAAACAAAGCTCTTAAGAAATTCTCAGTACTATACAAGAATTATCAACATATGCATACATATGACATGCAGTAAAATAGACCAAAAATTTCAAGCAATACCAATCAATAACCAGTGTTGCAATAAAAGAGATTTTATATTTTTAAATATATCTAATCCTTAAAAATTCTTTTTTGAACTATAGTCTTATAGGTGCAAATTTCAGAAAATTTATTTTAAAAATTATTACAGAAAGCTTTTTATGTTTTATAGACAGGACAACTTCTCAAAGAAAAGGCTTTAGTGAATTACTGCCAATCCCTAACCCTTGTTTGCTTTCCTTCCTGAGCTAGCCACTGAGCTCTAAATCTTTCCCTTATTCTGTTTGCCCTGAATTGGCCCTGAATAGGCTTTGCTTATCCCAAGGAACCACTCAGTTATCCCCACACTCCTGAAAGTCTGGTATCTAACCATCTCTTTTTCTTGATCCATTTAGGAGATCAGCTTGACTAAAAGACAGCAAAGTTGCACACAGCATCCCCTTCCTGAAGTCCTAAATTCTATCTTCCCAATATTTTGGAAGTGGGTTGTTTCTATTGTTGGGTTTTTCTTTAGCATATTGTTCAGCATATAATAAAGTTGACATGTGAGTACAGGTCAAAACTATGTCAGCTCTTCAGAGATTTGCTAACACAAAGCATTTGAGACCCTAAATCTCACAGGAGAGTGAAATTTGTAATCAGGAGGAGGGGAAAAAAAAAAAAAAAAAGAGGCGTGGAAACAGTTTCTTCTCAACTCCTGAAACTATAATTTAACTCTGATAACTGAGGCCAGACTAAACTATCTACTAAAGTTCAAGGAAGACCAAGCAAGCACAAGCTAGTGGCATCTATCTCCAGCTTTCTATATGTAATCGTAGCACGTGCACAGAGCACTGCCAACAAAACTTGTTGCTTTATTCTGACCAACATCAATTTCTTTTTGTCTTCATATGGCAACAAGTGATGAAGCTTGGCAAGACAATACACTCCATTAGTCCATGGATTTGAGGCCAGTTTGGCCTCTTCTGGGAAATTCCTTTGTGCTGCTAAACAGAAAACTTTTTAAACAAATCATCTGCAGTAAAATAGTTGCAATTGCTCTGTGTCCACAAATATGGAAAGAGTTAATGAGAGAAACCACTGAACAATATTTAGCAGGCTCCAGGTTTCTACAAAACCCATAAAAAGATGCTACTTCAATAACAAATAGGCTACAGACCTTCCCACAACAGCTATTAACATAAACCACTGGTGTGGTTTTACCTATTAAGATTCTCACATTGTTTGAAACAGTACACAATTTCTTTTTATAGAACATAAGCTTTGCTTATAATCCTTCTACTGCTCTTAGACACAGTCTTTTCATGTCTTTTCATTTGACCTCTGGAGCTGGCTTCCTAGATTGCTTTTTGCCCTAACCGAGAAGACTCATCTCCCAAGCCTTTAGAACAAAAAAACAAAAAAACAAAAAAACAAAAAAAAAAAACAAAAAAAAACAAAAAAAAAAAAAAAAGAAAAATTGAAACTGTATCTTATTTTTCCCTAAATATGCTTAACACTTGCTTTCCTAAGAAACAGACAAGCCCTTTGACCTATAAAATCCTCTCAGCTATAGCTTATTCCCCTGCGTATATCCAGCTCTTGATGTTCTTGAGTTTACTAGACTTCATATTAATGTCTGAATGTTAAAAGGTTTGGGATTCAGCTGTAATAGTAAGCAGATACACAGGCAGGTCTGAAGCCCAGCTGACAAGCAAGCTTCATTGATTCTTTCCACTCCCTACTGGTTTTCTGTATTCCAATGAGTACCAGCTGCATCAGGTTCAGAATGGAGGCCTGCAAATGTAAAATTTTTTGACAGCTACACAATTGTAAGTCTTGGTTTTTAAAGGCAATTAGAGAGATAATAAAATCTTTTAATATGTTCATAGGCATGCACTCCTGGTGATCGAGCTTTTGTCTCCATGTATTTCTGTATCTAATGCACTCCCTGCAGTTTGCATGGATTCAGGCACAAAGAGGATTATAATAATACTCTTCTTCTCTCTTCTGCTATTCTTTTTGTTATGTTACACCTTGGGACAAAATCCTCCTGTTCAAGATATTGGTCATCTCTTTTTCATGGATATATATTTCACATCTTTTGTTATTCTTTTAATTAGAACTATCTTACAACATTCAAATAGAGGGCATTGTTGCCTATGGAAAGAACCTGTCATGAAAAGTCAGAACAATTAATTTTCTATTTGAAATAGAAACGATTTGAAATGCCTTCTGAGGGGCTTTGAGGCACCAATACTTTAGTTGTGAGAGACAGTAGGAGATTGCTGGTTTGAAGCCTTTCAGGCACATGTGTGGGGAAAGGGGCAGGTCATGCCTTGCTCAGGTGAGGTGATGCCCTGCTCCACACACCCTGCACCCCCAGGAGCTGCATCCCAGCCCTGCACTGGGGCCAAACCCTGGCAGGTGGGAGGCAATGCTCCACACCCCAATCCTGGAGCCCCTAACCCAGATCCTGAGTGGCCAAATGACCACAGGACACATCTGGGGGAAAGGCCCAGGAAAGCTAATGAGTATGTAAGCCAGAGAACAAGGCACACACAAGTCTTAACCCTACATCTGCTTGGAATTTCTCTCAGGTGAACGCCACTGGAACCTACAGTGGTCACTATATTTGTTTTTTCCATCTCTCTTCTAATTCCTTCTTCTCAAGGTTTGAGTAACTTAAAGTTAGGTGAGTTGGAGTTTACTGAGTGCAATGGGCTTAGATCTTGCTAAATGAATGCTTTGTGAAATGCTTTCTGTTGATTTAATGTTGCTTTAACATTAAAAAGTTCCCAGATTTTCTGAAGTTCAACAGTAAAGTTTTTATTTGTTTGCCCTCTTGAGAATATCTTGCCAGTGTTACTCCCTTGCATCTAACTCAAGTTGCAAAAAGGAATGTTAAATCCTTTTAAAAGACTCATTGAACGAGCACTGGGGCCTTACACCAATCCAACCTGATGTCCTCAGAGGCTTGTCTGTCAGCTTGGCTGTCTGTCAGAGCAAGGATCTGGGATTCCACACAGGGACCAGCAGGCTGGCCCAGCTCACAGGTGGTTAACCCTTGTTCCTCTTCCCTATGGGCACTAACACACTGGGGCAGCCCAATGCACCCAGAGTGACTGCAGAGCTCTCAGTGTGGGAGGAGGGCATGGCATCAGTCCTGCCATCGAGCAGAAGTCTTACAAGGAGATTATTGAGCCTCCAGTCAGGCTCTTAGTAGACATCAATGACAAAGAAAATATTCTTAAATTGAAACAGGTATTTTACCACAGCAGAAACATACTTGTCCTGACTACATATAATTAATCTTTCTATTTTTTTAAATTTCACAGAATATAAAAGCAGGGTTAATGGACAATATTAGTCATATAATGCTTTTTGTTTGTTTCTTTTGTTTTTTGTTTTTTTTTTTTTTTTTTTTTTTTTTTTTTTTTTTTTTTTTTTGCGAGGGGGTTGTGGTTTTTTTTTTTTACCACTTTTAGAAATTTCTGTTTCAGGTGGCCTAAGCATGTAGGAGTGAGGTTTGGGTTTTTTCACTCTTAATGTGCTGAAAGTACCTCAGCTTTCATTTTCCTTACATTTCTTGTCTCAAAAAATCTAATTTCTTTGAAAATTCATATTTTATGAGTCACTTTAATCACTCTCCTGTGCATTCTGAAATAAGGTCAATTCTCCCAGCAAGTCCTTAAAAACAGCCACAGCAAAACAATCCATGAGTTTTACTCTTTACTCCCTTAAATACAATAATTTACTTCATATTTCTAACCACCATTTAGAAGGCTTTAGTTTATTTTCAAATGAATCTCATTTGCATCCATACATTTCATTTAGTCTTTTCAGCTGAAACCTTAAAGGCAGAGCAGAACATTGTTCTCCAACCATTATTTCTATTTACAGTTGCAAAGCTATTTCACTGTGATATGCTTCACCTGTGGTTCCACATAACAAACCCACAATTACAGTGAATCCATGTTTTATGCTGTCACAGAAGTCTGTGCTGCATGACTAGCAGGGAATCACAGTTATGTTTTTCTCTCAAAGTTGAAATGTTCTCTAATGTGGCGTGTTAGACAACAATAAAATGTGGTTAACATCCAGAACAGTTGCCAGTGCAGCCCACAAGTAGCTTTCAAGCAAAGAAAAACAACAGTTATGAATAAATGCCCTTTACTGTTGCTTTTTCATGCTTACACAGAGCCAGAGATTTGAGCAGCCTGTGAAATTCTTCTAAAAGAAAAACATGACTGTTTTAGAGTTCCTATTACTTCATAAAATCTTCACTTCTAGCCTAAACATACACATACACACATGAACAAAGACATGCATAGCATTCAGGTGCCTTAAAGGTATGGAACATCAGACCCTAAATCCCAGGAAGCTCCTTCTATTTTCCTGAAGTTATTGCACATCTTTCCTTTCTTCACACATGCTTCAGTCATGTCTGTTGATTCAAATTTTGATTCTTAACTCCTACATGTCCAACAGCCAGTCTGCAATGCTTTTGAGTGAGGTCTGTACTCACCTTCTCTACTCACTCCATGAAGAGGATGGTAGGCTGCATTTTCTATTAATTTTCAGTTTTTCCTCATTCTGTTCAAGAGTTACAGTTGGAAATAACAAGAAAACTATGCATACAATATTTTCTTAAACAATGAATTTTTCAGATTTTTTTAAAATAAAAATGCTAACTGCAAAGAACTGAAAATATCCTCCTTGAACTCAGGGAAAAGGGGGTAGAGTCTTCTAGCAATAACCTATTTGAATTAGAGGAGGCATCTGGAATGCAATTAGTGAAAGAGATTGTTTTATAATGGTCAGAAAATTATTAATAGTTTCTAAAGCAGGATTCTGTTTCCTGCTGAAGTGTAGGTTTTAAATTCATACCTACTGCCTGTATCTATTAATTGCAGTACTAGCTTAGTGAGATTAACTGATATTTGCTTGACTGCTGCCTGCCAGTCCCAGAAGGGATTTTTTGCTATGTGGACTAGTCATCAACAAGGAGATAATGGAAAGAGGTGTTATGTTCATGGCAGTCAGAAGTGAATAGAAGAGATTCCCTCGCTGAAGGCATAAAACATACATACATACATATATATATATATATATATGTAAAAATCAGGAAAAACATCAGCAGTATGTGGTTCTGCTTCAGATAAAGACTGTTTTTTTTCCTTTTCAAATGTACTGTAAGACACACAGAGAGGATCAAGTAGCATTACTGCAGAAATCAGGAGCAGCTCTTACCTTGGGGATAATTTGGCTTGCTCTCAGCAGAACTTCACAAGCCTTGCTGAAATCTTTCCCCCTGCTGCCCTTTCTTACAAAGCACTGGCAGCTGGCACACAGCCAGCACCAAGCCCAGTGCCACTGCTTACATGTTGATAACCCCCATGGCTAGAAAGCATTAGAGCCACCACTGGGAGAAAAGCAGTTCTATCCAGAGGAAACTAAGTTTTTTGCCCTTTACTCATAAACCAAAATGCTGCTTTTTAGTCTCTTATAATTAGAATTTCAACAAATAGAACTGAACTTATTTTAGCATATAATAACTCTTTTAAAGATTACAACAATATTAATGGTCAAAGCAAGAAGGGTTCATAATGTGAATTTGAGATATCCTTTATAGTGCTATAGGCTGTTCCAAAAGGAGTTGTCTTCCCATTATTCAGAATAAAAACAATTGATGTACATATCAAGATAATTAAGGTCTTGCAATGTATTGTGAGAGCTGCACACTTAAAGCAAAAGCTTTTAAGCCTCAAAAAAATGTAATTAATCATCCCTTACCCCCAATACCAAGTCCATAATACAAGCAAGATTATTTTCTGACTGGAAAACAAACAAAAACTCCATTGTGAAATCCAGAAAAAGACAGTATTTTTATCTGGCCAAATCCACAGATAGAAGGGATGGATTTTTTGTAATTTGTTTCATGGTATTCTGTTTTTCTATTGCAGTCAATAAATCAGCATTAGGAAGGTGCATGAGCTACCCAACCAGGGGTATTGATTTAAAGTGGCATGTACAAAAATGTGGTCTATTCTGTGCATTTAGTTGAGGATGTATGCATGGTATCTAGCAGGAGTATAATGTAATTCTCTTTGAATAATTTATTCTTCATCCAGGTACAAATATTCAGATATCCAACATTTTGATTTAGCAATTCAGCTTGAATTTGCTTAAGATTATGCAGATATGGGAGAAGTGAAATTCAGGTGATTTGCTGACAAGTATTTTCAAGAGTGTGCCTTTTCATGTTGAAGATTATGATACAAATTCTTGTGAAGGCCTCAGATTCAAGTCATGCTTGTCATGAAAACCACCTCTGTGAGTCACTGATGAAATGCTGTAGCAAGATGGCAATGTATGGCTTGTGAACTAGCTATGCTTGTTCCTCATAATTTATAGCAATTACTTTTACCTATCAGTTGTGCACATGCCCCATTAAATTGGCAGCTAAGTTTTATCTGTTCTGCATTTTTGAGTATTGTTGTATTTACCACAGTTGTGATTTTGCATGAGCTCATAACTGCCTAGTGAGCTGCAGTTAAATTGGTCAAGTCCATGTTTGTCTTCAGCATGCATTGTTTTGGTCACACCTATGTATGACATCTCTCAAGGTGGTTGCAAATGGGCAGGCTAATATCACCTGCAGAATCTGTCTTCATCTTGGACACATGAAACCTAAAAACATTCCCAGCTAAAGTTGTACCTTCAGATATTAACAGTATTCACAGTATTAACATATCAAGCTGTCTTTTATAAATTGGGATCACACTCATGACTCTGACAGCAAAGACATGGTGCTCTGAAATAATGTTTCATTCACTCCTTCTGGTGAACTTGTGGCTCTTTTAAATCTCATATATAGTACTGTGTCCAGTATTTCTGTATCCCCCTGCTTTCTTTTACCCCCATTAGACAGTGCAAATATGCAGCTGTCCTATGAAAAAATACTAAAGCCTCAGTAAAGAGTCTGGTGAGCATTATTTCTGCTTCCTTCATCTTAAATCATGTATTAGAAGCCTGCAGGCTTCTGATGCACTCTTAAGAATTTTCGAATGCATTCTTGTTCTAATGGAGTGTTTTCTTACTTGTTCTAATGGAGACCTGCATGCACAAAAAGTATTAACAAAAAATCACTCAGTGAATTTGAAAACATGAATCATTAATGGTATTAACTTCTTCAATGATGTCCAATAAAGAAAGCAAAAGATGGATGCATACAACATGTCACTTTCTATTTCACTTTCTGAATCCCAGTGGTCTAGGATCTGCTAACGTGTATGAGAACTATGGAAACAAATGTTGCCATGAATATTAAAGAATACAAGCAAGAAGTGAATCATTGATAACACACCACAACAACATTCCAGCACATAAAAATCAGTGAATGTTTTGAAGATCACACAAAAGAACTTTGATTAAAAACAGGATCAGTAAATTTAGTAGATATAATTTCTGGCACATAACCTTGTAGAGAAAACCTGAACTCAAAACTTCAAATAGACGATTCATAAATTATAGATATAATATATAATACTGGCTGCTCCCCTCCCCCTTTCCCATTTTATATGTGATGTAGCCCCTTGCAACATACAAATGCAAAATTCTTCTCTGGTATCCTTTCAATATGCAAACTGACTGTTTAAAGGAAGGGAAAGGTTTAGAATAATAGTGCTGCTTAGGTAATTTATTTCAAGATATGCACTTGAAGTAATTTATATGCTGAAAAATTTAACTTTACATTTGGTGTCCTAATGTAAGCACTGTCAAATAATTTCCCCTGAGAAGAAGAACTTACTGTGCAAAAGAAGGCCTTCGCACAATTTTTCTATAGCACAGATTCTATATGAATCATGAAGAGAAAATTAATGTGTGCAGACACAGGACATCTTCCAAAATAACTACATATGTGGAATTTGTTGCTGATAATGAAAAATGATTAGGTTCTTGTTGCTTTAGAGCAAATACATGGGTTTGTATAGTGCTTGACTAGTATCTTTGGTTAAATGTAGATTGTACTGAAGTAACTACACCATGGTTGAGATAGAGGCTTGTAAATGAGAATTTGTGGAAAGATCTCCACTTTGATCCTAAGATCAACTTCAAACTAACTGCAAATCTAACTGAGGGCACATGGCTGAAAGCTAGATGACTTAAAAATGCTGCCTAGATAGCAATCTGTGCTGCAAAACAAGTAAGTTACCCATACACTTTTATCTGTGATGGAAAAAAAAAGCAAGTAGGTAAAGATATCTGTTATCAAGATGACACAGACAATCAAGGTGGCAAGAACAAGACTTTTTTTTTCTGAAGTCCATGCAAAATACATAATATTAAACAGTGTTAAAAGGAATATACTATACATTAAATTTTCCTGTGTGCTCAAAAATTAAGATGACAACATCAAAAACTGGAAACACTGACCAAATTTAGAATACATTCAAAGACACATATGGATCAAAGAAAATGGTGGTGGAAGATAACAGCCTCCCCTCCCTCCAGGATCTACACTAGTCGCTAAACTAGGAATATATTGTGATTCAGATAAGCAAGTAACAATGAAGAAAATACAGCAGAGGATCCTAGATAAGCGAAATAGAGCAGAGAGGAGAAATCAGGGATGAATAGTAATGGAATCAATCACTAAGACGAGTGGAATGTAAGTGTTAAGAGCTTCAGAATAGAGAGGAATATGGATGGCATTTCTGAAACTGTGAAAACAAAAAGGCAGGATTGTGTGTAATCAGAACTCAGATGGAAGTGGTTACAAAGTGTTTATACTGTCTGTGTGTAACAACAGAAGAATTATTCAGTATGCAGAAGTCCTTGTCAGCTTTATGCTTATACTTGCACTGAAGTAAGATGAGGCAAGTAGGGGCAGATTTAAATTCCACGTCACACATACAAAACATCAATAGCTTTTCTTGCACTGATGGTGTGGTGTCAGCTCTTCAACAGTGAAGAGATAACCAAAGGGGTCTCAAGAAATTCTAAGAGAGAAATGAGAGGCCAAGTATTTAAAAGGATCTTTGTCTGCAAAGGGATCTAAAGTTTTTCAAATAATCTGCCAAGTACTATTGTTCAGATGGATGTATTCAGATGCCTTATTCAGATTTAATTCAGAAAGGTCATAAAGTAATAGCCAGAATAGAAATTACCATACTAAAATTTATAGTTAATTCTGCTTGGTCTGGAATTACTTACTTTAAGTGCAACTGGTACATCTTAGAATCAAGACAGAATTGAGATGATGATTAAAGACAGTATGTACACTTGATACTGTTTATCTCTAAAGTAAAAATTAAAAGACACCTCGATTCCTCTTTTGCACTGAATATGATTACTTTTAGGTCCATAATAGAAAAAAACCCAAAGTTTTAACAGAATCACAGGATGGGTTGGGCTGGAAGAGACCACAGTGGATCATCTAGTCCAACCTCCTTGCTCAAGCACCGTTATCCTAGAGCACATGGCATCAGATTTTGTCCAGATGGTTCTTGAATATCTCCAGTGATGGAGAAAGAAGTTATTCCTCACATTCAGGTGGAACTTCCTAAGCATACAGTTTCTGCCCATTGCTGCCTCTTCTGTTGTTTGGCATGACTGAGAAGAACCTGGAAACATCCTCTTGACACCCTCCCTTCAGATTCTCTTAGACTTTAATGAAGTCCACCTTTAGTTGTCTCTTCTCAAGGTGGAACAGGCCCAATTTCCTCAGCATTTACTCATAAAGGACATGCCCCAGCCCTCTAATCATCCTCGTAGATTCCGCTTTGTTTTATTCTGCTTTATTTCACTCTTAGCCTAAGCAAAATGTCTACTTTATATAAACAGTCTATCTTCACATATTACAAGTCTACAGTCATAGCTACTGCTGTGATGTACAGAATTCATTTCTGCTGAGTATTCTACCCACGAGACGCAACTTCAACTCTCCACTAAGCTTTCCTATACATATTTCATCATAGACCACAAATTAATTTAAAATATGAAAAAGCATATGTTTCTCTGCTTAAATTTAGCCCTGACATTTACCAGAGGTATAGCAACACTCTGCTGATGCTCTTATAAATCAGTCATTTTCTCCCTCTATTCAATGTGGATTTAGACCACATTGTCATCCTGTTCAGTCAATGGCGAGGAATTCCCATTTCACTCAAACTGAAGAAAACTTTCTAAAATAATAGAAAGAAAATTTTCTAAAAGAACTGAAAGAAAACTGCAAAGTTGCCCCTACTAAAATATTCTAGATCACTATTTTATCACTATTTTATGGGAAGGACTTAAGTATATATGGAAAATGTCTTACCCAAGCAGAGAGCAGGAATTTTTGTTTGGTTCTATAAATCTGTGTGCCTGCAATAGCAACACCTCTAAAACTGTAGTCTGCTTTAGGAAGGTCCCCTTACTGCTGTGAGTTTGAAAGGACCAGATCCCTATAAGTTTGGGTCATGTGTTTCCAAATATGTCTTCATCCTTTAAAGGTAAAAATTAAATAACAATAAGGTGGTTACAGAAAAATAATTGTTTGAAATTTATGTTTCACAACTTTTATATAATTTTCTCATGATGACTTTATATTATTGTAATTATATAAAGTAAGAGTAAATCCAGTATATTTTTACATCTTGTGCATAGCACTAAAACCAGTCTGCATATTTATCTTCTATCAAATGAAAATCTTTGTAAACAAGGTGAATGTAAAACACCAACTAATTTGCTTTAGATGTCTTCAAGATTCATGAAATGTAAACAATCAAGACAAAAATATTTGAGGAAGGACTAAAGGTACTAAAAGTACTAAATTACAATTTGTACAGGACCTGGAAATAATCTAATTTCACAATAAAGCCTTTGAAAAATTCTTAGCTATTTCTTTTCTGCTATTTGGGCATCTGCATAATCTGGCAATGTGCCAAATACTTCCATCTAGATGTATTTAACTTTCTCAGAAATTTAGAATTCACCTCTGGTAAGCCTGTGGTTTACATGGTCTATATAAAATACAATAAGATAAACAATATTATCCCCAATGCTTCCACGTAAAGATTACTTAGGAAAATTAAATTACAAATACTGATTTATGCTTAAATACCACATAGCAACAATCATTGAGAATTTATTGGCAAACATTCTATTCTATTTTGACTAAGAAAAAAAAAGTCTCTGCAAAAATAGATTATTTGGGAGCTATAGCTATAGCACCCTATATTTAAGTTCTTTTGAAAGTTAGATAAGAATTGACAGCAGATATCAACAACAATAGAAAACTCCCTTATTTACATAAAATAAAATTTGGGAAAAATATTTGTTTTAATTTTGGATACAATGACTTTTCATTCATCCAACTGTGTTTAAAATTTCGTTCCAAGTCTTAGTTAGATTTATTGAAAATGTTAGGCACAATAAATGCAGATAATTGAAACAAGTAATTTCAGACACAGAAAATATAAAAACTAGGAATAGCTGCATCTGAAAGCTATTTGTATGATAGATATGATTTTCACAAAAAATAATGTGAAAATCACTTGATTAAAGATAAGTACTTAAGATTAATTGTTTTCAATTTTTAATATGCCAAAAGTAACAAAATAGTTGCAATACATTTTATAACAACAGGAGCATGTGCTGTACACACTTTGGAGGGGAACAGATATTAATGAAAACCAGAAAGACCCTGGGATACAAAAGCTTTGTTCTGAAAATTGATACTAGCTCAGCACAAAGAAATTTAGAGTGTAATCTATTTTATGGTGGTACACACTGCCTGTATTACTTCGGTCTTTATAGTGTTAGAGAAATATTGATCCTAACTGGTGATGCCATTTATTGTGTCTTCATTAATTGGTTTGTAAAGGTCCTTTGTTACTTTCTCTTAAAAAATGGGAAATTTATAATCAATTTTGCTACCTTAAAATTTTAAGCCAGCTAATAATGACTATGAAGTGAACTTTCTTATATCTAGCACTATAAATAAATATTGGAGACATAGTAGAACAAAATCTGGAAAACATACTGAAATACTCTTCCACAATTATAAAGAAAAATTAAACATCTAGCTTGTGTCTTTTATAGTCCACTCCTAAATTATTATTTCTCATTTTAATGCTTTTAGATTGATTGATGCTTTGTGAACTGAAACATCAAAAATTCATCTTATGTCTTTCAAATGTTTGAATTCAAGTTTTACATGAAAGTAAAATCTCAGAATTATCAATTGCTAGTATTAAAATCTTCATTCTCATGGCTTATGTTTTCATGAGGTTCATTATGAAACTTCTCCTTCAGAATTATTTCAAATTTTATCAACTTCTTAAGGACAGAACCAAAAATGGCTTGTATTTATAACTTAACTGTTGTAAAGGTCTAATGAAGATCAGCTTCTCACTGTACAGGAAATGTGGTAACAGCTTTAAAACAACACACTGAACTTTGTCTGGGGACTTTAAATTGTCTCCCTTATTTTAAGCACAAAGTAGGCTTCTCCTCCCCAAGGAGCACAGTGCTAAGCCCTCTGAAGGAATTAAAAGAATTTCCTCCTCTTACATGTAGCAGGGATATTGAATACATGAAAATTCACACACATTTATAGGCAATGTAGAGACATACATATTACAAAACCCCTCTGCCTGGAGAAGGTTAACTTGCAGCTCTCATCTTCCTTAGGCATGTCATGGATCATATACATGTCTTAATAAAGCCATTCTCCAGAAATGAATGTAAAATCCATTGGGACAGAGAAAAACAGGGAGATGTGCAAGATACTTCACGAAGGCCTAGTGAATAAGGCTGTCACCTGGCTGGAAACCTCAGAAAACTTCTGTATTGTAGCAGGGTTTTGACTGCAACTGTTCCATCTATACAGAGAAAAATGGAATTTAGGTCATCTTTTTACACTAAGAAAATCTATGCTATAAGAAAAATGCATCATTTTTCTATATGGGCCGAGAAAACATTTGTAAGAATCAAGAAGAGGAGATATATTTGCAAATGAAGTCTATGAAAGACAATGGTCATTTATATCAGTTGCATTATGCCTAGAAAAGCAAAAAGAAAAAAAATAACCTGACTTTAGTGGCTTAGACCTCTTATTAGTGTGACCGAAAAAGTAAAATCAGGTATACTATGCTTCAAATAATCAAAACTACCATAAAAATACCTATCTAAAAAATCAGTTTGCTAAATAAGGAATATTCTTTTGTTTCCTTATATAATTCAGGGAATTACTGATTAAACAGCATCTCCTCTAGAGTGATCATAACCAAATTGCTATAATATGTCTTTCTGCCCCTCAAAATGGGATCAAGAAATATGCAGTTATTATGAAATTAAGCATTTTCAATGCATCTTAGATGCATTTCTTGAGATGAATCACACCCTAAAAACATCTATTTCTCTGCATGGAGGCAGTCTAGTGTCAGTCTCCAGACCTTGCCACAGGCAAAAGAGAAAACAGCATTTACATGGGGACTAGACGTAAGTGTTTTAAAGGTCTCATAGCATATGCTATGTAATTAATATGGAAATGCTGTGTTATGTAAGTTATGTAAGCCACTCCTGAGCTGAAGCTGGAGCAGGGGAAGCAGCAGCCACTGGCCCCAGCACAGGAGTTGAACCAGTGACACCCTGATCAGGCCAGAGCAAATCTAGCCCCTGAATTGCCAGGTCAAAGCAGACAGCATATTTACTGGGCTGCACTGATTGCCTAGATCCCATAATGGATAACATAATTAATCTCCAAAGTAAGTCATTGGTGACGTCTAAAATCTTGATAAGGGCTATGGCTCTTAATGATCTCTTAAATGATAGAGTGATAAATTAACAGTATCTCTTCCAAATTAATTCAGCAAAGCTGACTTTTCTGATTTGATTAATAGTTACATTAAATGTCCATGAAAGCCAAGGAGAGAAACAAAAGGAGCTCCTGGGACAATTTTGGCCCTAAAACTGGTGAAAAACATACAACTGCAAGATTCTGAAAAGTATCTCTTCACTTGTGCAGAACAAGAGAAACTCACTGAATGAAATATTGACCTTCATCTTCCCTCACAGTTCCTCCATATAACCTAATCTCTCAGAGAAGGAAGCTTCAAATTCAAGCAATGTGAGATGACCTCAAATCCAATGAATTTAAGAATCAAGTACCACGGTTTTCCAGATAAAATAAAGACGTAAGTTGTACTACTGTTTTTCTGGACACTGAAATAAAGAATGCAATACTCAGTCTCTCATACATTCATTCAATACATTCCTCTAGATTTTATATCACTGATTTCCTCACCCCATTCTTTGCTGTTTATTTAAAATTCATCTGCAGCACTAAATTGTTTTTGTAGTTTTAGTAATTGATTAGAAGAAGTCCTATCTGTTCTGCTCAGCTGAAGCACAGAAGGAATACCACATCAGAATTTTACTCATCATTGAATTGTTTCTAGTCCTAGTTTCTATGTTAACCTGGAAAGTAATAATAGATGGTAAAATGACATGTACTGGTGATGCCAAACAGAAGACTCTGACACTGCTAAACCAGTAATATTCTAATTTCAGATTCTATGGAAAATAATCTACTGCAGCCAAATTCCTTGAACCCTCTCTTCTGCTGAGCAACTCCTTAAAATTTATGAAGTTAAACCAACTATTTTTTCAAAGCCTTGAGTGACTGTTTACTTTTCAGTCATCAGAATCAAACGGAGTGTGTCAAGAAATTTCCCTGTAATAATTAGATACATTTTAAAATAACTAGTAATGCCAAGGTAGCGAAAAAGGTCACTTCACTCCTGGAAGACATTTTTAATACATGTTCCGTTTCATCTACAGGTTATTAAGGAAAAAAAGCTATTTTAAGGTTGATCCAAACTGGCAGAACACTTAGGAAACCACATATTTAGTATTTTGACTGCACTGGGTTTAGCGTTGCAAGTTGTTTTCCAGATTGTCTTTCAGATGTATCAAATCTGTCACAAGAACTGCTTAAAGGTTTGATTAATGATGAGTTCCAAACTTTAGCTGTGTTTTGACCTCAGATATGATTTCTAGTAGAAATCTAATCTAAATAAAAACACAGTCTGATTTACTACTATCTCACTAGTTTGTGTAAGTTAACATATCTACTTTCCTACTATCAAAAATAGCAGTCTTCTATAACTGTTTAGTGTAGACTTTATGTATTTTACATCCTGTAAAGGGGAAGGGTAAATACCAAACTAACTTTATGGAATTTTTGTCTATCCTCATCTCTTGCTTAGTTCCTGACAGAAAGACAGTGTCTTAAAAAATTCATACATATAATAATTTAACAACATTAAATTTTGTCATAGAAGCCTTTCATTTATGCCTTCTGTTGCTCTTAGGACTTTTTTCACACAGATTGTTCAATATGGATTATCTGTAACTCTGAGCAGAACCACAATAAAGAACTACATTTAAGCTAATGAATTTTCTCACAATTAATTTTAAGACAAGAAAAAAATGCAGTAGTCGTTTATATTGAATATATGTAACAAAATGGCTGTGGTTGCTTGGCAACCAGGATCAGATTTGTGGGAGAACAATAAATACCTACTGCAATCTGTAGAGATTTTCCTATAACACAAAGATGTTGTTGATATTTCTTGATAGGTTCATTTACCCACTATGCAAGTTCTATCTGTGTGTCTTTTAGTGATGAAAAGTTTGAATTTATCTGTTTAGATTACTGATAGTTTGATATTCACTTTATTTCTTCCTCTCAATTTCTATTGGCAAACAAGCAACCTTCAGGTGAGTATGTTGATCAGATTCACCTTCTGTCCACCTTCCTATATGACTTTGGATGTTTTTTGGAGGACTTTCATTTGCTCATTCAAGAAGCAACCAACTTTGGGCCACTGCTCCTGGGGAGACTTTTTCAGAATGGTATCTCTTAATGGTAGTGTAAATGCTTCTGTTTGTTTTACAGCACATTTCAGACATTGGTGTGTAAAATATACCCAAGTCTATAACTCTGTTTTCTGCACTATGAGGACCAAAGTCCATTGTGAGATCCAGACTTGGGGAGCTGCAGGGAGCTTTAGACAAGGAGACCTGCATAATTATTAAGCTTAAACCGAGACATAAACTCACCTACAGTATGAATGGTTGGGGTATTTTGTGCCTGGTATATGTGGCACACATTTTTGTAGCTTCTGACCTCCTTAGTATGAAAGAGTCCTGAGCATGTCTGCTGCAAAATTTGATGGGAGTGGTAGACAGTGCTTCTCAGGTAATATCTATAGCTGCTTCCCAAGAACAGCAGCATGCCCTTAAAGAGCTGAATAAAGAAGACTGTGAACTGAAACTTTTGGAAAATGAAAAAAAAAAACCTGGTTCTCAGCAAAACCCCCAATATATTCACTTAGAATAACTCCTTTTCACTAGGAATAACTGCAAAGATCCTCCACTGCAGCCTGTGTTCCAGATGATGCAGTTAATGTGCTGGTATTCTCTTGCCTGAAGTAGCAGTAGATCATTTAATGACATATCAGCCTTGTAGCTGCTATTGACTTTGTCAGGTGTGATGCAATTGTGCTTACATTTAGAGGTATGAACTTCACAGAATATGTTGAGGGATTTTCTTTAAAGAAAACTAAACTCCCTCTAGACCACGTTCTCATCGTGCAATGCAAGCTCAATATGGAAAGGTTAAAAAAAAGCAATCAAGGTACAAAATTAACTTTTTTTTGAGGTTCATTTCTGTAATCAAGTGTAGCCAACTCAGAGCCTGTGTTGATCATAAAGTCTTCCCTCTCTTTCATCATTGAAATGAGCTAATTATTCAGAGCCAGCAAGGATGATAAACCTACCATGGTACTCTAGTAGCTGTAGGTAAACCCTAACTTTATACTTTCCTTTGTTTACAGAAGACTTCTGTTTATATGAATGCATTTGTCCTCTCACAATTTTCAAAGCTCCCTTTCAATTTTCACCTTTAAGCTACTGTCTAAGGTTCAGAATACTGTGTTTCCAAGAAAGATCTTTAAAAATGAATGAGAATATGGCACCACATTCATGAGAAGATGAGAATTCATTTAAAACCTACAGCTATAACTTTCTTTAAGAGAATTTTCTCAGCAAGTTAATGCTCCCATCCTGTAGACAGTTATCTAATGATAAAGTAAACTTTTAAATAACACATTTCTTTCTCTTAGGCACTAATGCAAAACTCAGACTAAAGACTCTTCAAAGGGATTAAAACCAGACACAAAAGTGTAATACACTGCAGAATAAGCAAGAGAGTGTTCTATTATTTTTTTCTTCCACCTGACTACAGCGATGAGTAAATCTAAGGTAATGTCTTTGATTTAACTGTCTGTGGAGACTAGTATGAAACTAAAGGAAGCCATAAAACAGTAAGCAAAAATTCTAAGTTTTCTAGTTATTCTGACAGATACCTAGACATCCCACATTTTATTACTGCATGAATAAGATTCTGGTAGATAGCTGAAACATAGACCTTTCCTATTTAATTCTCTTACAGCAAAAGTATTTTCCATTAATGGGCACATACAGATTGTGAGAAATTCTTTATGGGTGTTTACAAGAACAGAATTATTGATAGGACTGCAAAGGGAAGTTCAGAATTAGTTTCTATGTACTAATTCCAAATAATACACTTAGTTTTTATTATCTCCCTGGAGTTCACTCTACCTTTGGTTCCTCATTTAACGTAATATCACTGAGCTGTAATACTGTTCCACATATGAGAGGTTCAGCAATTTAACTGTTTTAGTGGTCTTAAAGTGATTATACCTATAACGCAGAACTAGAAAAAGCCTTTTGATGCTTAACACCAATAAACCTGTCATTGTAGACCACAGAAAATCTATTATAGCAGTGAACACTTTCTGTTTCAAATTGAGATGAGCAGGCAAGACTTTTATGGCAATTTGAGAGGCATTTAATGGTGTGAATCGCTATTCAGGAGCTTTTTAGACATGTATTAAGTCCAATATAATACCTGAGCTTAAGAAGGTGACAAACATTAGCTAATAATTCTATCACTTCATAGGTTGTACCAAGTGTTAAGGAAAATGGCATTGGGAGACTTAGCAGAAAATAAAACAAAACGTACCATAGCTACCATACGCTGTCATTTTAAAACATCACACTTAAATGACATGTTGGAACATTACAGACCATATCAAAAAAGGCGAGAAACTGTTATAAAGGACACTGGTTAACTTTGGATTCATGGAGGTGGCACTTGGCCAGAACAGCAAGAACAGATTGACTGGATCTGCTAGATCAACTGGAGAAGGAAGACTTACAAGGCCACGACCCCTTTTTACTCAGGGCCAGCAGTCTAAGGGGTGCAGTTCTATTTCACACAATAAATGAGATTCATCCCTTGCAAGCTCTAATACAATTATACATATAAATTGCATGTCAGTAACTAAAACTACACCTGTCAGTTTACCTCTACCCCCTACCTTCAAAATGTACTCTAAAATACACCAAATGTATTTTTTAAAAGGTGATAATTCTCCTCATATTTTTTAATGTGTAGCTAGCATAAAACTAACACTTCTTAGTTAAAAGATCAGAATATCAGATATCTATTAATAGTTCTGAAAGGGTTGTTAGCTGTCCTGTAGTTGCTATGATTTTTCAAGGAATTGCACTTGGTGGAGGTTCCACTTTTGGCTATTAAATTTGTCGGAACTCTGGTAAAACACTCTTTAAAATGGCAATGTCCACTGGGCCTTGAGGCCACCTCAGTCGACAGCAATTTCACAAGCTCTGAGAGTTTTTTCACAATAGATAAGAAAAATATTAGGGATAGGATCCAGTTAAAGATGCAAATGCCTAAATGAAATTACAGACATTCTAAATTCTCACTATAATCAGTACTAACCACATTTCAGTCACCTGAAACTATTAGCAATACCATCATTTACTTTTCAAAATTGAACTGAATCTCAGTCCATGAATCTCAATCTATGAATTCTTTCCCTTTATACCTATACATACTAAGAAAAATTGCAGAGACCACTTAGTTTAGACCTTAAGTACAATTAAAAGAAAACTGAAAATCCTTTAAGCAGAATCTTATTTTCTATTTGGTATATCTTGATTAAATGTTGGTGCAATATGTGATCCTTGTTGATATACACGAGGCTACCCTATAAATAGATTTTTAGAATAGAGAAATGAAAACCACAAGTATCTCAGTGAAGAGGTATCTGGAAATTGAGAGCTCTCACCCTTCCTAGATATTCTCTAGTAATTCTCAGAGCTAAAATATCTTTTCATACTGAAATGGAAAACAGATTAAATCTCAATATAGGAGGTCTACAACTCTCATACAAATGGATTGGTTCTTCACAGTGCATCCTAACTGTAGTATCAAGAATGCCACTGATGTATTAGAGCTATACAGGGCACTGAATCATTGTCTCTGTTTATGACTTTCAACTAAAATTGCAAGTCATGCAGGGGTCTTGTAAGAGCACTTAGATCTGGGAAACAGAAAATAAAGAGAAGATATTTAATTTCTGTGGCATTCAAATCCAACTTGGTATTCATAGTAGAAAAGTATCCACTTTCCATTTTCAACCACCTATATCTGACCGCCTCTATCTGACCGCCTTTGTAAGCAGAAATGTTCTTGTATTGATACATAATGCAGAAAGGCTGAATTCTACTTGGAAGGCTTTAGTTTCTATACTTAGCTCATCTTGGTGATGATGTAACATTAAAATTTAGCAGTTGTAACAATTGACATCTGACTATCAATGTTCCCCCCAGTGTTTTCCTCACTAACACATCCAAGCCAGGTCTATCATATTTTGGTACAATCTAATCTAAAATGTGTTCAGAATTTTCCATTTACATTGAAGAATCTCAGCAGTACCTAAGATATCATAGCCTCAATTTCTTATATTACTAGAATTTTGACATTCAGGAATAAATTCAGTAATAAATGGGTTCAAGCAACCTACTTTGGTTGTTAGACTATCATAGTAGTTAAGTATTAGTTGACTACTATTTGCATAAATACACACAACTCAATCAAACATCCAGAACTAAAAACCTAGGCCCCATTAAGTCTAAAAGAATTCTTCAGGTAAAATAAAATCTTCATGAACCTATCTGAGCTACTTATAATTAAATAGGAATGGTATACAGAGCTAACATTCAATCGACTGTCCTAGTTGCTGCCTGGGTCATGTGGATCAGCAGTTCCATTTGATGGCACAAACTTGCTCTGTTTTAGTGAACAGCTGCCAGCCTTAGTAAATATGTGATCAATATTCAGGGATAAATAAATGCAACTTCATGGAAGACTGTGTGCAAAACAACATCAAAGATAGGAAGCAATAACCCAAGATAAATGTCAGCACAGAAAAAAATTGACTTCACAAAGGTGGCATTAGTCGAGGAATTTTCTGCTCTGTGTTGAGCAGGACTCTGCTATAGACACAGGCACTACTATTTGTCCATGTGAAAAGAGGGATGCTCAAAGAATGCATGGCAGGAAAAACCCCACAACTGATAATCACAATACAGTCCACATCCCACAGGCTTGCGCTCCCCTTCTCACTTTTGCTAATGCTGTTTTCTGACCCCCTTTTTTTCCAGTTTTATAAGGCAAATTATCCTTTACTACATTGAATGAGATTGCAGAAAGCATGCAGGGACAAGACCCCTGATATAACTAATTTATATCAGTATTATAGAATATATTGCTTCTGCAGGTGAACTGGAAGGTTGATTGAGAGAGTGTAACAGCAAGCTCTTAGAACTGCATCAGGATACAGTGCTAAAAACAACAATAAAGCACTGCTTTAAACAGTAAACTGTTTACACACCCCAGATGCCCTAAGAAACATGTAAGTGGAGAGGTTTCATAGTTACAAAGTGTAGTATTTCCCTACCCAAGCCCTACTGGTGGGGATAAAATGAAATCTAAATTCTCCTTGATTGCTTAAGCCATGATTTCAATAATCATATTAGTCAGTAAATTGAAATACTTAGAAACAACAGGTTGAATTGATTACAATTGTAATAGCAGCAGCTTTCCTTTATTCATCATAGTTTGCATTTTGAATACCAATCTTTTGATGGACACTCATCTACATGTATCAGAAAAACTAGAAAAATAAATCATAATTTTGCAGTTGAGCAAAGGAATCAAAAATAAGCTGGGCTATCTCCCACAGTATTAATGACCTGAAAAAAAGAATGTGTTCCAAAATTATCCTCAATTGTATACAATCTTTATTTATATTAGACAAAGATGATTTTCTTGTGGAAATAAGTAAAGCTTCGAACATGGTCATTATGATCACCATAGGTTGTGAGGAAAAGCATAGTTTTTGCAGTGAAGAAAGAGGAGGAAATCAAATTCTGTCATTGATATACCCATAATTTTTTTGTTGAACGTGAAAGATTTTTGCAAAGAATAATGTGCACATCCACAGGAGGCGAAAAAAATCCATTTTACTTTAGTGTGATCCTCCAGCTGAGTAGTACCTTTTTCTTGATAACAGCATGCTTTAAAGCCATGCTGCCAAATGTCAGGTTATTTTCATGACCAGGATACAGAGTAAGGAACTGAAAAACTATACTGTCCTGTGAGAGACTGAAATGTTGATGCTTAATGACTGCAAACTCAGTTTGTGGAGGCAGCAGGGTGCTTTCCTGGGGCCAGATTTGCACTCCCCAAGGCAAACAGGTGAGTTTTTGGGTGTGCAGCAGCAAGCCTCTGGTCTGCATATGACAGAGTGAGTGGTGAACACCCACCACCAATGGCAACAAGCCAGGCTTTGAGGCAGACAAGCAGCAGATCCTGTGAGGTGGGTGGGATAGTGCTTTCTATCATGCCAACAGTTCTCCCTCACACCCCATTCCCCTCCTTGGGAAAGGAAGGTCACATTCACACAGAATATTCACATTCTCATTTAGGCCTGACATTGTTCATCCCTTCTCATGAGACATAATTGGCTCACCTGAGCTGACCTGAGAGGCAGCTGTCATGTCTTAGAGGGTGTCATAACCCATAAAAGACCTTCAAAGCACCTCCAGACTCATTTCTGAAGTCTTCCACCAAAGGACTTAAAGCTCCTTCCCTCAAGAGTGGTACCTGGGTGTTCCTGCCAAGCCTGAGTAAATATTGACCCATTGAATTCTAAATTTCATGGGATTCCCCTACCCTCCATAGATGAAGACCATGACCATCAAATCAACAAGACTGTGACCATCACTTTTCAACAATCAAGTCTTATCACAGATCCATGGATGGTGGTATTTTTCTACTCTATCCTTCCTTTCTCTTTTTTCTTAAAGTACATACATACATTTTCTTATGTGCTATTTTTATGCTTTTATGTTGCCATCTTACTAAAGATAATAATAACAAAAATGGATATACACATATACATATACATATACATATACATATACATATACATATACATATACATATACATATACATATACATATACATATATATTTAGAAACAAAATCAAAAATCATTCAGTGTTGTTTCACTCTAATCTGCCCCAAGGGATCTATTTACAATGACCTGCATTGTCCTCATGCTCTGGGGCTGCTCATAACACCATCTTTCTTGGAAATCTCACTTTCCTTTTCCTGTCCTATGTTTGCTGATCTCTTATATGTGCTGACACATTTTCTGACAGTTCTGTGGGGACCATATTTCCACGTGTCTGTAAAATGCCAATCTCACTTAAGAAACTGCACAGGTTACAGAAAAGAAAAAAAAAAAAAAAGTAACTGTGTTAATTAATTCAGTTGTATCCTTGAAGTTTCACACTGTAAGACAGCTGTGGCTGGAACATAAAGCAAGCAGCTAAAGAAGCCAAAATATATAGGAGAGGGATTTAGGAAGAGGAGAAAACATGTCCTCTCCTACAGTGTATCCTGTTCCAAAGTTTTTTGGGGTTGCTTTCATTTTTTATATAAAAATCTCTACAACAAATCAAACAAACCCCAAATATCTAAACAAACAACAGAACAGTTTCTACGGACAACAGGGTTATAATTTATCTTTTATGTAACACTTCATTATGGTATCTACTTCTAGTCTGACTCTTTTCTCTTAGCAATTTTTTGTCTTCTACTTAAACATTCAACACCTTAACTTACATAAATCCATTTCCTCAGGTAAATGCTGGAATTATTACACCCCCATCTTTCTATGGTTTAAAGAAACTCACAAATCACAGCTCTGCCTAATATAGCCCCGACCACCCTATGCAAGTGGGTCATGATTACATTATACTGTAAAAATCCCAAAGACCTGATTAGGAATCCACAGGGACTCTTTCATCCAGCCTCTGGACTGCTCACCAAGCTTAAAGACTTACCCATCATCTGTAAGCCTTGCAAAATGACTATTTTTTCCAAGTTTAAGTCTGCAACATTTTCCCACAGAAATTTCTGTTCCTATTTTTCCCTGCTAATTTTTTTTTTCTCTTTCCTAAGCCTGACTGGTTCAGGAATTTTTTGCTTGACTGTAGCTGTATCACAATTACAGGAGACAACGAAGCAGGAGGCATTACAGTCACTCATAAATCCTGTGATTGTATCCCTGAGGGAAGAAATGATAGCAGCAATCACATGAGAGGCACTACATTTTACATCTTTCTTAAATTCAGCAAACCCTGAGGAGGAGTTAAACACAGGTAGTTTCAGCATTCTTGATCTAAGTTTAAACTGAAATGACTCTGAAAAGAGAAGCATGTCATTCAGAGGGAATGTTGAATGCTTACAGAGGTCCCTGCAATCACTGTAAACATCAAAAAAGCTTTGTATCCCCAAAAGTGCACCCTTTACACACCCACACTGAGGTTTCAAGGCATGCCTACCTTGAAAAACTCAGGCCATTCTTGACAACAAAGATGAACTGAACTGATGTTAACCTCAGCATCCACTTTTTACATCTTTTTTATGGCACAAGGTCAGATCACTTGCTTCCCTTGCTTTTGCAAGGTGAAATAGGCTGACTGCTGGGAGAATCTATTCTGCCTGACCAGTCACTACAACTCACTAATGGATTACAGGAAGCACTGCAAAAAAACACAAGAGTATATCAGAGAAATCTGAGTAGGACTTACCTTAAAGGTATGAAAATCTGCAATAAAAACACCATTTCTTTTTTAATTGTAGTGGTAAAACTTAACAAAGTACCATGGGCTATGCTTTTTTCAAGACAAATACAGAAATAATTTGTAAGTGTTCTTGGAAAAAGTTGTGGATTTTATTTTGTTTGCTTTTATTCTCTAGTTTTAAAAGAAAGATCTTATAGGCAAGAGAAGACATAGCCAAAAAACATTACAACATATTTACATTTGAAATCTATTTACATTTTAAAGGATTGAGTTTCTGTGAATAAATAAATAAGATCAAATCCTTTATAATGCAAAATGAGCTTTTATCAGCTAACTTAATCTGGAGATGAAATAAGTACCAGCAGAGAAACAAATCTTTGCATAAAGATTCAGAATTCATATCTTAATAAGGTTATGAAAGACAACTGGATGCAATCAAATGTAATAAATGGACATAAATAAAAAGAGTGAAGAATGAAGAGTAAACATGGTTTAGCATGAGGAAAATAGGTAATAAAATGCAACACAATAATGTAAAGCTACTGGAATTCAGACTATAAGCAAAAGATGGCTATTCTGGTATCAATTTTTCTGATACTGACAGGACAACTCAAGAGGACATGGAGGTAAATTCGTTTGAAAATGGCATGTAAAAAAAGTGCAGTCTTTAACATATTTTAAGTGTCTAACCTAAAAGCTTAAGAATTTAATATAATTTAGCTTTAAACCTTCTCTATTCTGTCTTGACTAAAATAAAATAATAAAATTCTGAATACAAAATATGCAAGTGCATGCTACACATGTACTTTCAGATTGCTGAAACAATATACATGTTAAATTTCATTAACCTGAAAGCAGATTTATTAGCTCTACAGACATTTGTGCCCTTGAAGCAGGGCTGTGTTTTCCAATTCTATCCATACTTTCTACAGAATATATATACACATACACACCTATCACATATACCTCCACTATATAATATCACAGGGTTCATCCAGAGCTGACACGTGCACATAAGTGCCTCTTGTATAACAACAAGATGATTTTACCTAAAAAGTCAGAATTTTGGAATATGTTGTATTGGTTGTTTTGAATACAAAGGCATGATTTTTCATTTTGCTATGACAAAACCTATTGGATACATAACGAATACTCTCTTTACAGCAGTACAGCTCTGAACATTTTGGGATTAACATGCAGAATACATATTATTCCCAAAGAACATCTGGCTGGGAGCATCACAGTGTAAAGCACCCTAGTACACATTGTTCCTCTTGGAGCCTGACAATCTTCTAATGCTTTCATAACAGACCAGGAATAATCTCATTCAGAATGAATTTCATTAACTGTGAACATTTATTAAATGCTCTGAATAGTTACTAATATATCATCTGGAAAATAATAATAAAAAAAGGGGTTGTGTCAGTTTCAGCCTTATTTCCAAGCAAAAGTCTTGGGTTTCTTTAAGATAGGATATTATGTGCAGCATTATCAGATCTGGAACACACATGTTGCTCAATTTAGTACTTATATGCACAGAAAATTTAATCCTCCTTCTCTTAATGCTTATTACTTTTTTTTAAATTTGTTTCAAATATACTCATTATAAAATAATTACGTGATATCTCCTCACAGATGTACAGAATGTGACAAAGCATACTCACAGCCTTGCCCTGACCAGGAGTACAATGCAAACAGAGGTCAAATTTTGGAACCCCGTTCAAAAGAACACTAGGAAAAAGATGAGAGTACAATGAGCCTCAGCATGTGCTGTGGACAACTAACAGGAAGACAGTAGCATAAACTCCTGGAAAGATGCATCACATCAGTATTCTACAGTGATTTTATTGATGGGCTGTGCTAAAATCTGTCTGTGAAAACAGCATATACACCCCTTACCATTCCTGTGATGAGAGGTAAGCTATAATAAGTTCAAAGATGAGAGGGAAACATTTTTATATGGATGCAGAGGACCTGAGATGCAACAGTTTTGTATTTGTTCCAAGCTGCTGGCTAGAGCCCAGTGCTGACAGTGGCCAGAATTGTGGGCTCCTGAGCCCAATAATGTCTGCTCATCACAGCAGGAGAGATGGGTCTGTTAATAGCGTATCTGTGGATGTGCACGATATTTTCTCTTTTTCTGTCCCCTTACTGAATTCAATGTCTAAGTGGCATGCTGTAGTGCTCCCTTCTCTCCTTCTGGTGAAGGGGTTTCATGTTTTCTATCTACCAAAGGTGGGAGAAAATAACTATTTACATGCAAAAAAATCCTAATTACGAACAGGAACTGATTTATTTCAGTCCTCTTGTCCTGTATCTAAGCTCCCACTAAACCAAGAATCATTAAGAATATGATGTTCTGACAACTTCTGGACACCTGGAAATTTAGAGACAGAAAAATGTCTCTGTTCTATGCCTGGAGAAAACAAAGCTCTGGGGAGATTTTGTTGTGGCTTTTCAATTAAAGGGGGCTTCTAAGAAAGATAGGGACAAACTTTTCAGTAGGGTCTGTATCAATTAGATAAAGAGTAATGGCTCTAAATTAAAGAGGGCAGACTCAGACTTGATACAAGGAAGAATTTTTTTACAATAATAGTGGTGAAACACTGTACAGTGTCTCCCAGAGAAGCAGTAGAAGCCCCATCCCTGGAAACATTCAAATTCAGGTTGAATGGAGCTCTGTGTATCCTGATCTAGTGGAAGATGTTGCTCATTGCAAGGAGATAGGAACTGTAAAGATTCTTTCCAAGCCAGACTATCTATTACTGATTCTATGACTCTATTCTGTTCTGAACCCAGTACTGTGACCTCAGTAATGGAACCAGGTATCACATGTACCACAGCCAACAGTACAAGAAATACTGTTTTCCTCTATATGTCCTTTGGAACAGTACTTACAAGAATAGTCACAGACACACGAACTGCAGTGAAAAACAAGATCAGAAAGGGGTTTTATAGGTAGTGCTTTCCTTCCAAGCACTTTCCTTTGATAAAGAGATATGCAATAACAAGTTACTGTATTGTATGTTTCTATTAGTAGATCTCAAAGCTCTTTGTTGACAAGATCTAATGTATTTGGCACACATTCTATAGCTGGAGAAGTGGACACATGCTAAAATTACTTTTATGAAGTCAACACATCAGAAGCAGAGACTGAAAAGAGAAAAAAGAGGGAAACAATTGATATTTTCACTGAAAAATGATTGATATTGTCTTTTCTGAGAACCTTAGTAAGGCAGCTGAATTATTGGCTTGCACACTGTAGTATTTCACTTGACAGTCCTCAGATATCATAATTTGTATGAGGATCCATTCATCCACTCCTCTTTTCTCTATGAAGCATGACACATCTAAGAGAGTATTCAATCATGCCCCTACCCCAGCCACCAATACAACTCATGAGACCCAAACCAGAATTTTTTACATTAATCAAATAAAAAAACCAAAAAACAACTGTGCTGCCAGACACCATGAATTTATACTTATTATCTGTGCAATTCTTATGGAATAGACTGCATTGCATAGTTTTTCTCTTTTTCTAATATGTCTTTATGGAAATCTAATTTCTCCATGGTTTGTTAAAAATGTCTAGTAAAAAAAAATTTATCAATCATTGAAACATGCAATTATATTTTTATTTAAAAACAAACAAACAAAACCCCTCCATTTTTTTTTTTGTAAGTTATATAAACAAAGAAAATAGTATAAGTGTAATTTTCTCAATTTAGATATTGACTATGCATGAAAAATCAGTAAAAGTAGGACTATTTGTGTTTGTTAGTAGGAAGAGGTTTCTGGCTAAAATAATTAAATTAATACAAACATGAAAAATGTGCAGCTAATCAAAAACAGTACTTAAAGATGAGCCTAGCAGTAAAGTAATGCACATTAATCAGGAGTTAGTGAAAAGAATTAGGAATTGAATCATAATTGAATTAGAATCCTACAAGGTCTTATTAATGAATCTGTTGATTACAGTTCAGGATAATGAGAAACCTTCTGAATTAGAAATTATTTAAAATGTTTACCCACAATAAATAGCAAAAACACAGAATTGACCATCAAATTAACTTTATTGTCTGTCTTTTAAATTTGTTCTCCATATAGACTGCAGCCAAAGAGAGAGTGAAACTGAACTATAAAATAATCAAGAACTAATTAATGATTCCTGTAGTAGGTCTTCTGTGCTACAAATATCACTACATTAAAAATAAAGAAAATATGTTTACAGGTAGGATTTTCCCCTGGCAAATATAATGTGTAGTTTATACTCTTGTGGGGTAAAGGTAAATTTGTAAATATTTGAAAGAAACAAATGGTTAATAATATTATTTAACACAGCAACAAATGAGCTTTCTATAACTTATGAGCAAATATTAATATCTAAAAGGAAAGAGGATTGGGGAGAATGGAAGTAGCTAAAACAACAAACACTTCTCAAATTACTCAAGTATCTGCCACGTTAATTTTTTTGTTACTTTAATTTTCAGCTGCTCAGATCCTGCAGTTGAGGTGGACTCTACAGCTGTATTTTCATTCCCCAGGTGGCATATCATGTCCAGTAAACAAAATATAGGAAGATCCTCTGGGTGTCCAATAATATCAGCCTCAGAAACAAGCTATTTTGAAATGGAGATTCTGTCATTATAAGGAAAAGCTCCTGTGCTCTTTATCAGATATTTTTACTCATACCTTTTAATAATATTTACTTTGGATTGTGAATGTCATAAAAATCACAGGTATTTATACTTTTTTCAAGAAGAAAAAAGTAAAAACATGAGAACATAGATAAAGCTTTTAAATATCAAATGTCTTAACTGCCAGGCTCCCTATTTCTTGAGGGTGAGAAGGAAGGAGAAACATTAGCATGGACTAATATCTATATATAACTTTGCAGTTTTTATTGATAGTTAACAGCAAGCATGAGAAATGAAGCTTTAAATAGGTTGCTAGGAGTCCACAGGCATCATAATGTTTCAGAAATTTCTCATCTGTCATCAAACTTATCAGCTGCCTACAGTAATATCTTTAGACCAGCCACAAAGGATGCCATTAGTCCCTACTGCTAACATTATCTCATGCACCCTGGTGTTTCATGGAAGAAGGATTTGTGGTAACTTTTTACATGCATGAAAACATGCTTAGCATCATTAATTGGGCCTGACACAAGCAGCATTTTTGCTGTATACAATTGAGCAAAAAGCCTTACTCAGGGCAAAGCTTTCATCAAATTATCTACTAGTAAAAGCTGACAAGCTGATTGAAAGTGTCACTGAAAGGGGGAGGTGATATATAACAACACAACTTTCATTGCACAAAGAGATATTTTTAGCCTTTGCAATTTGTACTGAAAGTCATTATTCTTCTTTATTATGGGTAAAGGGGAAACTCTGTAAGTGCCCAAGCCTGTGACTTCTCTAATTTTAAATCTGGCTCAAATGACTGTTTTCTGCAGGGAGATGACTAAATGATATACAGCCACTCACCAGGCATTTGTCTCCTGTTCACATTTAGGGAAAGCTATCAAGAATTAAACTCTGTGCAGACATTACAGTGGTAGGGATATTAAAGCCAGGACTGTGCTACATTAGATGCAACATAATGAAGGATGTTGCATTGCAGTCAGTCTAGAATTGATGTCACAGGACAGATGCCTGTGTCACAAACACAGAAAGCTACAGCACCATAATTCACTACCTAGTCTCAGTTGAACATTTCTTGGCACAACATAATCACTTGACATCCCTTTGGCCTCCTTCTGGGAATCCAAACAGGCTGATGTTTTTGTTTTTGTTTTATAACAGCAGGATTTTATTGAACTGCCTGGACACATCTGTGTACAAAATGATCTAATAGTACCCATAATATGTATGCAGAGGAGAAAATGATAGCAGCAGCTGATGGGAACATGTAAAACCATTTGAAAAATGTAAGGATTCTTTTTTTTTTTTTTTTTTTTTTTTTTTTTTTTTTTTTTCCATTAAATTAAAGTAATCAAGTGGTAAATTCGAACTAGTAAAATAAAATCATTCACAGAATCACAGAATATCCTGAGTTAGAAGAAACTCACAAGGATAATGGAAGTCCAAATATTTTCCCTGCACAGGACAGGTCCAAGAATCCTTCCATGTCCCTGAGTGTGTTTTCCAAATACTTCTTGAACTCTGTTAGGCTTGGTGTTGTGACCACTTCCCTGGGGAGCCTGTGCCAGTGCCCAACTACCCTCTGGGTGCAAAACCTTTTCTAATATCCAGCCCAAACCTCTCCTGACACAACTTCAGGCCATTCCCACTGGTCACCAGAGAGAGATATTAGTGCCTGCCTCCTATGGCTTCCCCTCTAGGCACTGCCCCATTTTCACATCCCTCATTCTGACCATTCACTGTCCTTTTGTTAGTTTGGGGGTTGTTTCTACTGATTATTATTGTTATTATTGCTGTTATTATTACTTTAAATTATTCTCTAGAAAGAAATTAAAATCAAGGAATTTCAGACAAGTGTTCTCATGAAAATATATTTCCCACTGTAGAGGCAATGAAGCACATCTATGAATTCTCTATTTAACCATAAATGTCTAGGTACAACAGATGCTTTCAATTTAAGATAAACAATTTTTTTAAAAATTAAAAATTTACTTCAAAATAATTTTAATTAATTCCTTCTTTATTTCAGAGTCAGTTAATTGAAGCGTTTACATTAAAGCCACACTATAGTAAGACTGTAATGAAACAAAGAAAGTAATAGTTTTGACTCTGCAGCACTTTTCAGGGGATAATCCCCTGAAGCCACATGGCCACAGAGGATAAAGAAATATCCAAGTTTACACAGAAACCAAGTCCTGTACCTGACTTTTATTTTAGTGAGCTTTTTGCAAGACTGTGAACAAAAAAAAGTTTGCAGGCCTCAGAAGCAAGAAATATTGGAGGTCATGGCATGCAGTGACAAAGGTCTTCCCACACGTATATCTCTATGTGTTCCTTCAGCATTCCTGTATTTTTGTCTCGAGCTCCTCATTCCAATGCAAAGTGAACTGAGATATGTCTGTTATTCAACTGCAAAAACTAAAATGTTTTTGTGTGAAATATACTAAGGGAAAAAATAAACTTGCTACTTTCTCTTCTCTAGCTTTTTCTATATTTAGGGTTGAGACAATGAAGAACAAGCATATATAGACCAAGGTTAGCGGCACACACAAAACACATTCAATAATTTCCAGAAAGAAAATAAAACAACAAAGGTATAAGTCACACTAGAAGTAAACTGTAGAAAATTCTTTAGAAAAAAAATCCCATTAGAAAATAGAAAATATTTTAGGAAGGAACCGAAAAACTTTCTCTTGTTTCTCCAGGGTAAGAGTATTTAAGGTCCCAAATTGTCATTGAAAACATGCTCTTGGGATGCTTGGTTTATAAGTGTGAATTTGAAAACATGTATTTTCCACTGATGATCACAGAGTCTAGATGAGATCTTTACAGACCCTTTTCATGACATCTGTTCAATGTTAGCAGCATTATTTGATAATTTCATAGGAATATTGGAACTCAAATGTTTGTCTCCTGATTCTATACATAAGTAGGAACATAAATTTATATATAAAAACTCCCCAAAACACTAAACTGCAGGACAAAACCTAAGACCGTGTAACTTGTCTTGCCGGGGTAGAACTAAAATTCCCTGCATAGGTTGACAGTGGTCACCTAGTGACTGAAGTCCACATGACAGGAACCAGCAACTCTACCTCTGGAATTGCAAGTCTTGCAAGCCAGATATTGACCATGCTTTACTTCTATAGAAAAAAAAAAAACAACAACAAAACAACAAAACAACAACAAAAACAAACAAACAAACAAACAAACAAACAAACAAACAAACAAACAAAAAAACCCACAACCAAAACACTTGAATCATGAAATGGAAATTTGGTTTAGGTTATTGTGCAGCTCCAGGAAGCAGTTAGTGGGAAAACCCAAATCCCTTTTGGCTTTCTTTCCCCTTTTCTCAGTCCATGGACAACATTAAACTCAAAAGAGCTTTGCAACAGCTGCCACCCCAGCAGGCACTTGAGGCCCTTAGAACACTTCTGGCTAGAGCCACTGAGGGGAGTGACTGGAGTAATGGGTTGTTGGTTGCTTCTATCCCAGTTCTGTGCTCATCCTCAGAACACAGTCAGCTAAATGCAGACATGAAATATTTAAAGCTATTTAGAACTTCATGGAAATTCTATACCACATATGCAAGTTCTCTAGCAGTAGCTTGTGGTCATCTGAAACCTGTAAGTGGACTTGAGTACTACAGCATTACGTTAACTATTTCACTTAAAGATCACCTTAATCCATTATAACAGAGGGACTCAAATGTAGTAGAATAAAGACTCCAGAGCAGTGTAAGTTCCAGATTTTAACAAAATCTACAACACATTATTAATATTATTATTTATTTTTATTATTATTATTATTATTATTATTGAGATAATTTGCTCAAAGCATTGCCATTTAGAAGAATGTTTTAAATTGTTATGCATTTACAAAATTGCCTCTTAAAAATTCTGAGTTAACCAAGTATGCTTGTTGAGATACTAGTATGTGGAGACGGAAAAACAGCACATCAGATCCACCCATATCAAACTCATTTAGTATTTCCAAGTGTTTTTACCAGAAAAAGAGAAAAGGCTTTGCAGAATTCTGCAAGATACTGGCCGCACTTAGCTTTTTTTTCTTATTTCATAGCATACATTATTATTCTAGTCCTGCCTGAAGCACCATACAAGTTGTACTTGCCATTTTATTAAGGTTGATTAAAAAAGAAAAAAAAGAAAGTAGACAGGGTAGGTATACTTCAAAAACAGATGCCTAAATTATCTTGTAAATTCTGTGCCTGGTGGGTCATGATTGTTCAAAAGTTCGTAAGAAAATTATTTTCTTGGTGGAAAGAGGTCAGGATCTGAAAGTCAACTTGATACCTAATCAAGAAAAAGAACAAAATCTCTAGTAATGAAGTTTCTGCAGGTCAAGCATTTCCTTGGGCAACTTCTATGGAAGCTGACTATTCCCAAAATAGACTTTAAATTACATCTTTACAATTCTATTATCTTTAGTATGGTAGAATTTGAGGATGCAATTTGATGAGAAATCAGTTTGATAAAAGACTCTGCAAATAAAATGGAGTTCTGATGACTATATACAAAATAGTGTTGATTATAAAACACCAGAGACCAATTCATTAAAAGTGTGCCAGTAATGTACATGCAAGCATATAAACAAGTAAACATAAAAGCAAGTTCAATGACTTTTTAAAATTATAGTCATTTCAGGATTTAACTGTATATTGAGGCAAAAGAAGTGGTTTGTATTTTCTTTCTCTTGTTTGTCTTTTGCCCCAAGTACTGGGCATAGATTACTCAAAAATATTGTTACTTATCAGTGACAGATCATCTTCCAAATGAGAGCTATAAAGTACAGACAGGTATTCACACAGAGGGTTACGATATGGGATGTTTTTAATCATCAGTATGTTTTAATGATAACAAAAGGACACCAGTCTCCAAAAAAAGGGTTAACAAACAAAAGCAGGGAATTCTTAGTGCCATTTTCTGATTTCATGTACCTGTAGATATAGATGAGCATGAAGGAAGAATTGGGAGACAACCAAAAAACTAAGCCACAGCTAATTAAGATAAAAGAATGAGGTGTGCAAAAAGAAACACAGCTGCCAAAGAACTGTAGATAAAATTTCTCCCCATTAATATAAAAACAAAATTAGACCAGTGACAGGAAAAAAAAAAAAAAACCAGTAAGAAGATAAGAAAACAAGTAAGAAAAATAATGAATGCCTGGAACAAGAAGGAAG
Source organism: Muscicapa striata striata (assembly GCA_030060385.1). Classification (NCBI taxonomy): domain Eukaryota; kingdom Metazoa; phylum Chordata; class Aves; order Passeriformes; family Muscicapidae; genus Muscicapa; species Muscicapa striata. The sequence continues at coordinate 875,805 of JAREIS010000133.1, read as the reverse complement.
TCAGTTGAAAAGATTAATAACACAATGATAACAGAGTGTCAAAGACAAACTTTCTAGGGCAAGTGGAAATTCAGAAGCATTTGTTCTCTACCTTGGAATCCTCTGGCAGAAATTGCTATGCATCCTTTAAGAGATCTTTCTTCTATCTTTGGGTGCATTGAAAAAAGCAGTCAGTATATTGTTTTTGCTATCTCTGCCTCAGGACAATTTTCTGTTAAGATATTCTCAATGAACTCTCAATGAGAATGAAAACATTACAAAATGGAAAGACTAATTAATGTAAATTTGTGAATTATATTTTCCAGTTTTTATTTACCATGCTTGTTTTTAGGGACTTGACTGACAGTAGTATTCTAAAATTCAGAAATTCCATATTAAGTCCAAAGACTATTTTGACCATCTTAGTAATTTACTGGTTTGCTTATAGAACAAAAATTATACAATCAAGAGAAAATACAGTTTCTCAGTACAAATTTGCTTATTCTGTCCAAAACTAAGAAAATTTTTATCTATCTATCTATCTATCTATCTATCTATCTATCTATCTATCTATCTATCTATCTATCTATCTCAAATCATACTAGCACACAGTTAAAATGTGGGAAAATTGAATAAAAGCTTTCTTTTTTTGAATATAGTCAGATTAAGTATGAAGGTCTTCCTTGGATGTTTCCATATGTTGAGCTGAAATTCTCTTAGGCTTAAGGTGTGAGAAGAGGTATGTAAGGGCTTCTGAGACATGCAAAGAGTTTTTTTCATCTTGTGACAGTCCCATCTTTTGGTCTGATTTTTTCTGGTTTGTGAAAGCCTTTTTTTCTTCTGTATTTATGAAATAACACTACTATCAGCTTCAGCAAAATATAAGATGATATTTTTTCCCCTTTTCCTTTTGTGAGAGCTTTGATTAGGATTTTGTCTTCACACTTAATATACGGCTCATTCACTCTTTGCTCTCTTCTGATAACACACTATTTAGTTTTTCCCAAAATATTTTTTATATTCATCTTAAGAAAATAAATTTGTCTTTGTATATATGAATCTCAGAAGGATAACATATGAAACAGAATATTTTAATATTTAGAAATGCATGCTAGATTGAAGGAAAAAAGACACTATTCCTGTGTAGGTTTAGTTTTAAGCAATTCTGCCAGATATGAGACACTGCCCTGGATTTGGTGTATCCCATAATGAAACATCAAATTACTCAGAGACAAGTTAGAGATGTTAAAATTAGGATACAGAGATCTTAGTGCCATGTCCACAGCTGTAGACTGTTAAATCTCTCCAGCGTGATTCAGGTAACAGCACATTATAAACAAGAGCAAGGGAAAAGGGTACAAGGAAATACAACCTCAGTACCCTGAATTATCAAACCTTAAGCTGCTTAAAATTTGGTGTCACTTTGATAAGGACAGGATTTAATTCTTCAGTAAGAGACAGAGGAAGCCATTCAGTTTTACAGAGAATTGAGTACTTTTTGGCAGAACAGTATAGAAGGATCCAAACTGGCCCAATTCTCAAAGTTGTACAGATACATGGCTTAGAAATTATTTTGTTGCTTAGATTCCTTTTACTAATCTTCTGGGCTTTTTCAAAGTACCAGATTCACAGAAAGATGTAATCAACTAATCATTTGACATGGTACTGTTTAATGTTTACCTTTCTGGTTCCTAGCACAAAACTCCAATTCTCTTTACAGGGAAATGCTTTACGAATGCCCCAAGTCAATTAGCAGAAGAATCACAGTAGGTGCCAAGGAGGATAACTGCAAAATTAATTTCCTGTCTCATTTTGTCTGAATCGTGAAGCAGTGACCTGAGATTGAACACTGGAAAATCATCGTGATTCATTTTTTCATTCAGCATCTTAACATTAACAGAGGTATTTCTAACAGATTAAAATACAATTGTTTTAATCTGTAGAGAAAAATAGTTCTTAGCAAAACAAACTCAAAATAGAATTTGGAGTAACTGAAAGAAAAGTTCTGGTTTTAAAGCCCTTCAATACACCCTGCTGAGATCAAATACTAGAGAACTATTTACCTACTCCCTACTTAATACATATTTTTTAATTTTAAAATTAAATATTAGAGAAGTGTAAGGCCCTGTGAGAGCACAGAAGCCCCTAGCTGTATATGGCTGTACCAATGGGGCTTTTACTTAGAACTACTTATTTTAAGAAATCCCAGTTTCCCAGCCATCTCCCTTAAAATGAGCACTCTCTTGTTCCAAAATATATTTATAACTTTTAAAATAATACTATATTGGAGCATGCTTTCTTTGGCCTTCCTGCAAATTTGAATTGGAAACACCAATTTCTGTGGCAGTTTTACATCTCTCTTGTGTAGATGCAGTTTTGTTCCATTTCCTGTCTTCTACCCCAAGAATATGACTGATAAACCCTTTTAACAGGAATTGTTCTTGAAAAGTCTGATACAACTTTTAGGTTGCTGATTGCAGCTGCCTGAAAATATTTTGCAGCTGTGGTAGAATGGAGAAGCTACTGACATTCAGAGACTAGGACACTGCAGGAACCAGCAATGACAGATTGGGAGCATGGTGCCATTTCTCATGTAACCAGCTATTGGGATCATATAATTTAAACAGAAAGCCTTCAGTTGATAGATCGCTTTATTTTCAGAATTTCCACATAACAAAAACCATTATAGAGAGCTTAAGACGGGTGCATATGCTGGTTTTTTTGTTTGTTTGTTTTTACTACAGTGTGCATTAAGAAGTCTAAAAAGTAATGGCCAACACATTTATTAATAACTACCACATTCTGAGAGTGCTTTCCTCTCCTAAAACAAAGAGGGGAACACATTTTATTGTCACAGGAGGGTATAAAGCTGTCCATAAGCCACACATCACCAAAACTGTAAGTTATGTACATTGCTTATAGCTCTATCTTTACCTTTTACTGTGATTGATTGCTCCTTTTACCCACACTTCTTTTAAAAATATTTCTATTGATGAAACTTTGCCTTCCCTTTTCCTCTTCTAATGAAATGTCAGACTTTTGTTCTTTTCTTTCAATTTCTCTGATCATTGTCTCCTGTCTCATTACACTTATGAAATTTTCCCCCATGTACTTCTTGCATATTAAATAGATTGATATTCTAATTGTTTATACTGTGATTATGCTGTTTTACTGATATTAAATGCTTTACTGGGTTTAGTCCTTGAACAAAGGTCCATGTTTGCACTAAAGTTCTTTCCACAAAGTCTGTGAGGGTTCAGGCATCAAAAAATGTTCAGAAAACTGATGAACTGTAATTAGTAGGATAACCAGGTACAGGTACTTTTGATTTACTGCTGCTGAAGGTAGACTCCAAGGGGTCAGGGTCTTCCTCAATGTACTTGGTAGTAATTCTGTTCTTTTTAGGAAGAGCAGTGCTAGAGGGACAGCAGTGCTAGAGGTACTGCAGCTGCTACCCACTTTTCATATATTGCTCAGAGTTCATGAAAGCAGATTTCAATCTTTGTGAACTGAGAATAACTTCAGAAGTTTGAAGTTATCACCCAGAACTAGAAAGAGAGTAGCCAGCTTTGGTGAAGACTCAAATCTTAGTGATGTCCCAGTACTACAAATACTCAGTGGTCTGGTCCAGCATCTCATAGGTTGGCAGGATTGAACTAGAAAAACAACATAGAAGGATGAACACCTTCTTACTAAATAGAGTAGGGAGAATGGAAGAATAGTAGAAGAGGGGTCTAGAAAGCTGTGGGTGACATGAAAAACATCAACAAGGCATTCACCATTTTCTGACAGAAAAAATAGGGACATTATTTTAAGTCTATATTTGTTAATCAAGAAAACCCAGCAGGAAATGCACTAGTTCATTTCCACATTTTTTAATTTTTCCATTCCAGTCAATATGTACTGTTATATTCTCCCAGGATAGGACTTGCTATGGTAGATATTAAAAACTGTCTTTGGGAAGATGAGAAAAGAACTTTATGTTCAGTGTTGAATCTAAGTGATTGAGCAGTGCTTGTTGTCCTGAGCTCATAAAGAAGTATACTCATTTTCTCATTTTCTTTTTTTTTTAATGCACTTGAAATATAAAGATTATAAAGTGCATTGAAAAGTGGTACAGAGAAAAATATTAACAAATAAATCAGTTTTTCTCACTTGTGCAATTAAGAATCTGCAGTTACTGGTCTTTCTTCAAAAGCAATATTGCACTTTTATTCCAGTAATTTTCTTGAAATAGAACCTGTACACTCTTTAAGATGAAGAAATGCTGTCATATAACCACCACTTCCCTGAGAAGTCACAATTCCAAAGGTGAGAGGGAAAAAAAAAAACAAACCACTAAAGAAGTACTTGGAATCTGCACAGTGATGGACAAAGACCAGTATTTTAGATATATATTTGAAAATTTTACCTTCAAGTGTGTAGACTTAGCACATGCTCAGATGACACCACTCCTTGGGCATCTTTTCTGGTGCATAAGCTTTACCTCAACAGCCAAGTAGTTTTCATTAGGAATTGCTCACACTCCTTGTGGATTGTTCATGCTTGTGATGCTGTCAGCATTGACTAGGACATGCTTTGGTCATGTACAGGTGCTGCTGAATAACTGGTTAAGCTGTGTGTGTGCATTTTATTGTGTTCTCTAATGCAAAACAAAAGATACAACTGCTAGGTTGAAAAAGAAGAGGGGAGGAAAGAGATGATAAGAATGTAATTGGCATTTTCTCCCCAAGAATACCCACCATAATGACACCATCAGAATTTGCAGGAAGATGAACATGAGCATGTCAGCACAAGAACAAAGGAAACATACCACCATCAGCAGCACACTGCTGGCTCACACTCAGCTTGCAGACATCCAGGTTCTCAACAGAGCTGCAGCCCAGTCTGCCAGCCTGTTTTCCTGTTACAGGCTCTAACAATAATTTATTTCTACTGTTTCTACTTCACATACATCAGCACACTAAGTGGACTAGCAGCACTACTTCTTCCTAAGGTTGTGCTTCTTTTGACTTCTCTATAACCTTGTATTCTAACTCCCTCCTGACTAATCTAGCTACCTCTGTGTGAAACACGGCCAGCTTAATTTACACAGCTTTGCCTTTCTCCATAATTTCAGCATTTATAGCAAAAAACTCCTCAAGTTTAAGTCTTAACTTACCATTACTTGTATGGTTATGAGTTTACTTCTCACAATTGTATCCCTTTTTCAAAGAAGAAGGTCACTTGGTTTTTCAGCCTAGAGAAGAGGAGACTGAGGGGAGACCTCATTGTACTCTTTAACACCTTCATGAGCAGAAGCAGAGGGGCAGGTACCTTCTCTTTACTCTTGTGACCATTGACAAAACTCAAGGAAACAGCATAAAGCCGAGTCAGGGGAGGTTTTGGCTGGATATCAGGAAAAGGTTTTGCACCCAGAGGATGGTTGAGCACTGGAACAGGCTGCCCAGGGCAGTGGTCACACTACTAAACCTAACAGAGTCCACGAAGTTACTGGCCAACACTCTCAGGAACATGATGTGATTCTTGGGGTGTCCTGCACAGGGCCAGGATCTGGACTTGATGATCCTGATAGGTCCCTTCCATCTCAGCATATTCTATGATTCCATGACTTCAGGAATTCTCACTTCTGATACCTTATCTGGACCACCCAGAAACCACCCAGATGTAAAACAACCCAGAACTCAAATATTAAGAGACTGACCACACTGTTTACTACACAAAATTATTCTGTCTTTCAAGCTGTAACCACAGGTCTTAAAAACATGTTTTTCACTCTCACTACAGTTATACTATCACCTCACTTACAAAATCAACAGAGCGTAGCAACCTCTTTTAATACAGCTTCTGCCAGTCTCCTGCATAATATCCCACAGATACTTAGAGAGCTTATCCTCTGAGAAGGACACCTCTTTGGTTGCCTAGTTAAATCCTGAATAAATATTCTCTACTTGCAGACAAAGCAAGGGTCTCCTTTGCCACTGGAAAGGGACATAAGACATTTTAACAATTTCTGTACATTGATTCCATTTCTACTGTGTATATTTGCAACAGAAAATCGTTGATTGGGCTACTGCAATTGTAGTTTTTCAGATGTTCAGTACCACTGTGGCACATCTTTCTGTACAAATGTTCTTCTCTGTTGCAGAAAATAAAAGGTAGCCAATTGCTACAAAATATTCAGGACAATATGTAGCATTATGTCCTCTGCCCGCGTGGAACCATATCTAACTTTCCAGAGGTAATCAAAGCCTCAAAGCCTCAGACTCCTCAAACTTCCCTCACCTCTTCCAGAACCTAAGCAGTAGCATGACTATTCTCCAATGTGTTAAGCTTTTAAAATATATTTTGTAAATTATGGTAGCATGTACTTTGAGAAACACAATGATGAACTGCAACCCATCACTCAGATTTATGGAGTTGCTACGTGTATTATATGCAGCTGATTTTAAGAAGTTTGAAAATTTCTCCTAATTACATTTTTATTTGTATTCCTTTGCTAATATTGTTGGAAATAAACACCTCCCCCAGCCCTCCTCCTTTTATAAAGGCAATAACTAAAGTACAGAACAGATTAGGATTCAGAATTTTGCATTTACAAAGCATTCTTACATAGGCATACTAGCAAATTTATGTAGGTTTGAAAATCCTTTTCATATCAGATGCCATAAATTATCACATACTAGTTGAGGCCTGTTTGGATTGTAAAGAGACTGAGGTCTACTAGAGTGATGAATATCCTCTCATACAGACTGAAGTAATAGTAAGAACTAGAGTAGCTTGAGTATTCCCTTTCTAATTAATTTTTCTATTGTGAAAGGAGAAAAAGAATAGTACTTCTTGCAATCACAATTTCTGCTTTAAGCAACCAAGAAATGATAACATTGACAGAATGAGATATGTGAGACATAAGAAGGGAGGTTTGTTTCCCTCTGCCCTTGTAAATAAAGAAGGTAAAAAATGAAGTCAGTATATATTAAATGGTTTTCTGTATTCCTTGTTTTCTATTAAAAGGTAGATGATACCTAGAGATTAGATCAAGGTAAAAAATAACAAACAATAAAAGAGTCCTTGGAACTCCATGTTTTTTTAATAGAATTTTACTGTGTTTGCCAAAAAATATAATTTATAGTCATGTAAGATTCACATAATCCTAATTCTTTCTCATTTCAGCAAGTGATTCTGAAATATGAATAACTCAACCTCTCCAGAAATGTGTAAGCAACTGAAATATAAAACAAAAAACCTAAACCTAAACTCACTGGTCAGTGTAAAGTAGATATTTGCAACCAATTGGCTGAACACTTTCATGCAATCCTGCTAATTCTGTTAAATTGAACATCTTAAAAGTAGAACTCTCAAAATATTATTTAAAAATTAACTTAATTGTTATCAGCCCTATTCAGGTGCAATGACTATGGTTTTTTTTTTTCAAACACCATGCATATGAGTGATTTTTTAATTGTTTAGATGTTTGGACAAATGACAGTTTATCCTTTATATACAAGTACACAAACAGAATCTGAATGTTTATACAAATATTCTTTGGTCATATAATATCTACTGGTTTAGCCAGTGGATATTAAAAAATAAAATATGAAGGTGCTTTTTGCTTGATCTCAAGGTTACAGGATAGATATCAATATTTCATAGCTCTGAAATTAACTGCTGTGTAGGGTTTTTTGGGTTATTGTTGACTTTTTAAAAGTTGTTGACAATAACATTTCAATCTCAGTTTTATATGGCACTTTGCAAAGAGTTACATTTCAAAGCATTATTGCATAAAGAAAAGAATGGCATTTATGTATTTCAAAATGAGAGCCAATTCAGCTGACTCTTGAAGAGGACCTCTTGTTTATTTGCAACAGGGGTACAGGTTCATCAGTATCAAAAATTATGTGATTTTAAGACACATTATACTGTGAATAAATTGATTAACATTTGATCAGGAAATTGTAGCAGAAGAAAGATTCAGTGAGAGACAGAGGCAGAGAGACAAGGAATAGAAACACTGAATAAATGAGGGAGGGGGGAGGTCTAAAAAAAGCCCAGACTACCTTTCCTTCCCCTGCCACTTTGCCTCCACCATATCTTCCCCCAAAACCCACCCATTCATTCAATTTAATTAATAAGTTTGTGAGCAGATAAAGCACTCAATACTTCTCCTTGACTTCAAAAATACCACTGAGAACATCCACTTGAGAAAATATATTGGCTCAACTCATAGCTTGTTGTAAGTCAAAACACTCTAATTTCTCATATTTTTCACACTGTAAGATCCCAAGAGTACTTCCATTTCTATATTTTGGAGTATTTTCCACAGTGATTGCTTACAGGAATAGCTTTTTCATTTAAGTCAGTAAACATTTATCCTATATCCCTGACATTCACTTTGTCTCCTTTCCTCTCCACCTTCAAAAGAGTTTAACCAAAGTTTACTGTGCTCAAAGACAGGTTCTTTAATGTAGAGATTGATTTAGTGATGACAGAGAGTTTATCTTCTTTGTTCATAGTTTATCCCTAGAGGGATGGCTCCCAGCAGCAAAGAGGAAATAGGCATTAGCTTTTGCCCTTCTACTGCACTACGAGTGAGCAGAAACACTCCAAGGAAGGAAACAAATGGTCCTTCCATCAAAGCAAACCTGCCCCGTTGGAATAACCATAGCAAGATTTACTACCAAAGACTTTTGACAACAGAAAAGACTTTGTGACAACAAGGACTGAGAGGTATCTGAGAAGAAAAAGGAGCAGGAGCAAAGGTGTATATCAGCAGTGATAGTAACATTTTTTTTAAGGGACTAAGAACTGACTACACAGAATTTTTTTTTTGTTTTCAAATCTAGCCTCTAAGTTTTAAAATACTTAAGACTTAGATAGTGTGAAAATTCATAGCCCTTACATAATTAGCTTATTTTCAGAGAGACTCTACTATTATAAAACCAGTCACTATACAACTATGCTTTCAAGCAATCTGTCCATCATTTTTCCAGCCATATACTACTTTATACAAATAGATAATGAAGTCCTACATCAGTGTAATAGCAACAGCATCTCTAGGTTTATGGTATCTTGATTTTGCTTCATGACATGAAAGAAGCTTCTTTTCTCCAGCGTGGAAAAAGAGCACAGTCCACCTTCTCTTACACTGGTACTCTCTCCTTATTCTCAGCCCCTTTCTCACCTTCTATTTTAAAGCAGCAGAAGAGCATTTGCTCTCACTCCTGGTGAAATAATTGGCATGTTAATAAATTCTCTGTAGCAAATATGTCGTGGTATAAGTGCTCTACTTATATTTACAGAGAAGACTATATTCATTGTTCCAAGCTATCAGTAGACTTCATTTTTGAAAAAAATCAGAGAAAGGGTCTAGAAGGGGCTAAAAATATATTGTACAACCTCATAAACATTATTGTAATATTATAATATTATATTTTATAATATATATATATTATATATTGTTATATAATAGGATATAATATATAACATCTAATATCTAATATCTAATAAATAATAAATAATATATAATATATTATATATTATATATTATATATTATATATTATATATTATATATTATATATTATATATTATATATTATATATTATATATTATATATTATATATTATATATTATATATTATATATTATTAAATATTATTATAAAAATATTCCATAAATTTAAAAGTCCACAAAAGGCTATGCTTTTAGCATTGATTCTGCTCAGTAGTAGTTAATCTGCTTATGATCAAAGAGAAAAGAAAAATTTAACAGATAGTAATAGGGAAAAAAAAAATAGGCCACTGAAATAAATAACAAGAACCACACTGTCAAAGACGTCCTGCTTGCACATCCTACCTTGTTTTTCCTGCTTCCTGTTCAAATGAGTCTTTGCTCTCCTGCCATTTTCTGTGATTGTTGCAACTCAGGAATATTCCCAGCTCAGATCTCCACTGCAAACCCCTGCTTGGCCCCACTGCACCCCTCATCCAACTTTTTCCTCTTTATTAGTCCCTTCATTTTCTTCCATCAAAAAGCCAGGTTTTGTATCATCACTTTGTTTCACCACTTTGTTTCACAATTTATATTTCTTACTCTCTTCTCCATCAAAATACAGTGTAAACTTGATTTCCATCTCTGCATTTTCCTTCTTTCCTCTATTCCTCCCTGTTGAAGCCTGCAATGGCTGTATGGACACAAAGAATATCATAAACCTTTGCATTATGTTTTAGATAGTTTCCGGTGAAATAGGGTTTCATAAATCAAAAACCCAAACACACAAACAAACAAAACTTTCTGGATCCAGGAAGACAAGAGTTATTGCTGAATGATTTCCTGGGGTTGTGAAGCCTTCATGCTTTATGTCAAGATGCTGTGAGCTTTCCCACATGGTTCTATGTGGATACCACTGAAGGCCCAGGCAGAGTTTGCCAGGCCTTTTTCAGGTTCTGAGTTTTTTTCTTTTCTCAGGCTGGGAAGCTTTTTCCCAGGCTGAGACAACTTCTTAGCTCTGGCCTGAGCCTTTCCCAGGATGATAACTTTCTGGTAAACAGAAAGGAATAAATAAACAGAGATTAACACCTGGTGTTGACTGAGAAACAGCTTCATGTTGTACGTTACAGGAGATGTTTTCTCCTACTGTCCAATGAATTACTGTCCTGTTTGAGACTTGTGAACCACACTATAAATATGATTCAGTTTTTTAATAAAGTGCTTCTTTAGCTTCTCACGCTCAAGAAGTCATTGTATTATTACATGCGACTCTCCACGTATAGCGACAGTTCTAGTTTACCTATTAATGTTTTTTCCACAAATAAAGACAAACTATGTGAAAAAAAATTTAATAAGAATTAGGCATTCATGAAGCATTAAAGACATGACAAATACAGAGTAAAGCAGTATTGCATCTGCAGTTCAACTACTCCTACAAAAACATAATTTCTTCTTAAAATGTAGATCTATACAGCAGGTATTCAATGTCATATAAAGGTGCTCTATTTTCAAAGCCTAAAACAATATTTCTATGTTGAGCAAAATCTTCTCCTCATGAGAGATTTAGTAATCATTCTCTTTTACTGTGTGGACCTAGAACTATTTACATTCTGAGCATTTTCACCTCCATGCTTGCTTTAGGGGTGAAGCAGAGTAATTGTTTTACAGATGTTTCAGTTTCAATTGGTCATGCATACAGCTAATTAGCCATTGGTTGCATTTTAGCTCACTTATAACCTTAAAGTATTGAAATCTACCTCTGCTGCCTGTTGATGATCAGATTATAAGGATACTTCCCACCTGTCCTATGAAGGATGTGAAACTGTTGTAACACAGAATACACAGTGGATTCCCCAGTCAACTTAAACAACACTAAATATTTCAAAGAGTAATGCTCTTTAAAAGTTTACAAAGAAAGATAAGAGTTGGCACTACAGTCTGGTGTCTAAATCTAGAGAAGACAAGACTGAGAGAGGATCTCACTAAAGCATATAAATATCTCAAAGGTGAGCACCAAGAGGATGGTGCCAGACTATTTTTTGTGGTGCCCAGTGAGAGAATGAGGAGCAACAGCCATAAACAAAAACACAAGAAGTTCCACCTCAACATGAGTAAGGACTTTACATTGAGGGTGGCACAGCACTGGAAGAGGCTGCCCACAGGGGTCATGGAATTTCCCTCTGTGGAGACACTCAGAACCCACCTAGATGTGTTCATTTGTTACCTGCTCCTGGTGTCACTGCCTTGGCAGTGGGATTGGACCATGGGATATCTAGAGATCCCTTCCAACCCTAATGATTCTGTGAGTTTATGATTCTGTGATGAGCAGAGACACGTTATGAAATAAACATAAAAGACAAACGGGAAATCAATAACTTTTCAAATACAAAATAGACCAAAAAAATCCTGGAAGAATGGGAATGCTGCAGTCCATTTTGTTAGGTGTGGATAGTTTACTGGTTGTTTTTAAAAGCTACATTTGCTTTTCATTTTCCAAAGTGATTTTGGTAGAAATCCTCAAACCCTGAAAAACAGGTTTGTATTTGACTGAATAAGCCCTTTTCATCTACAGTTCTGCAACCACCCTGAGGGAGTTCAAAATGCTCATAATGATTTATATAACAAGGTTTACTCACCTCAGCTGTCAAGGACAATTTTAGAACAAGTACTGAAACCAGCATAGTGTCTGTAACTTTCCAACCTGACACTGATGATTTTATCTTGTTGGTTTTTTTTTTGTTTTTTTTTTTTAAACTTAATTGGCATATTGAATTTGTGACTTTAACTCACCAAACATATTCAAAATTCCCATATGTTGCAATTTTTAGTCCTGCCTTAGTTAACTCTCTGTATTCTCTTTACCTACTCTGCAGGATTTTCTGCAGGGAAAGAGAATATATGCTCTCTTTGACATTAACTGTATCTCAACAGCTGTCAAGACTTGGGACAAGTACTGCATTCTTGCTGTCACAAGGAAGCCAAAATTTTGAGCTCTGTTCCTCTAACAAGATCAAAATTTTAGAAAAAGAAGATAAAAAGTCCCAGGTTTCATGACATACTTTTCAGTTTCTTAGTCTTGTGTTGGTTAAGAGCAAGACTCCTGGAATACTTTCCAAGTTCTTGTAAAAAATACCTCTCGCCTGGAAACTTCTACTCCAGGGGCTGTGAGAGAGAAGAAATCAACTTGTGAAGCAATAAGGCCATATGGCCTTCCATGTGAAAATCCCCATTTCAGAAGTTATCTCTAGGAATAGATTTCAACTGATTTTATGCCTTCTTCAAACTAATCATGGGAAAAAAATAAAGGTAGGGGAGAGGATAATATAATCAATTGTTCACAGCAGTGTTGCAAGGATCTTAAAGGAAATGAGTAACAGGCTTTCAAACAAGTCTTCTTTAAAGTAAAAGCAAAACTATAAAATTATTAATGTTTCTGTAAAAGGGAGGGACTATGTTGGCATTTTACAGTAAAATAAATCAGCTACTGAATTGCACTTGGATAAGTCAAAAATGGTTTGTTCTTTTTTTTTTTTTTTTTTTGTTTGTTTGTTTTTTTAACATTGATTTATGACAACCAACCAAGAGTTTTGTCATAATGAGGATGAAACTCCAGATTTTATTACAAGAAGTGTGACAACTTCCTTATTGTTCGATTTCAGGAGTTTTCATTCTCCAGAAGTCCTCTAAATGATTGCTTATAGAAAGGCAAGAACAGACCAAACATACAAATCTCTCTTCTAGTCTCCTGCTATTCTTCAGCTCTGAAATAGCTTTGATAGCTTTCACACTAATTACTTTAATCTTCTCTGATCAGTTAGTATTCTATTACATCTCTTTAAACAGAGATGGGAAGACAGAAACTTCAAGCATTCAAGATACAAACATTATACTTTATTTTTGATGCTGTAGAATATTCCATTTATTTTCTCAATAGTGTCTAAAACTTGATTTGGGATTTTTTTAATGATTACTCTATATTGAGTTTTTGCTTTATACAAATATCAGGCATGAACCCCTAGAATTGCTCCTTAATCTGTCACTGTAAAACAAGTCAGGATTTTTTAGATCTTCCTTCTGTGCCTGTGCACCATTTCAAACATATGTGCAACTTCATTATGCCATTTCATAGTACAATCCCACAGTGTCCTAAGACTCTTTCTTCTACTTATCTAGTTAGTCAGTTCTTCAACTGATCAACTCGATTTTCTCAGTGAACTGTTTTTCATTTCACTGATTATTCCATTTTCAAGGCATTAAAGAACTTACTGGCTTGTAGAGTTTCACTACTGATCTTCAGCTACAATAAACATTCACTGTTTTACTGTTTCCTACCCTCTAGCTGTTCCCTTTAAAAAACTGTTTTATGGAACTTGGCAGCAGACTTCTGGAAATTTAGAAAGCTTCCATCAATCCATTATTGACACAACAGCTAACACTTCCAAATCTGACAAGAAGTTTTAGGGTATAATTCCTCTTTAAAACCCCCCCAAACCAGAAATGTCAATTGTTCCTAACTATTTAGCTGTGTTCAGCAATTCTATTCTTAAATATTATTTCTATTACCTTAGCTGATACAGCAGAATATCAGTCTTACAGCTTCCTGGAGCTATCCTAAAACCTTTTCTGTCATTACAGTCTTGCCTGAAAATGACTGGTCATTGAAGACATCAAAAATTTCTAAGGCTCATTTTCTCTGTTTATTCAACTATCACTCATATAGTTTATTTCACAAAAGGTATTTTTTAAAAACTCACATTCAAAGGAGGAAGCCAACCTTATTGTTTCCTCAGTTTCTTCTAAATGAAGACAGAATGAAGTGCAAAAATATGTAAAGTTTTTCTGTAATTTCCCTGGCTTCTCCATTTTAAAAATCTTCATTCATCAACCTTGCTCACTGATATCCTGCTCTTGAAATACAGAGGAAAATTGTGTTAATAGATAAGACACATTTTTCTGGTTGTTCTTCAAAGCCTTTTTGATCTCTCTTATGTTTCTGTTTAGACTAACAGTTTCAGAATTTATCATCTTTAATTTTCTGAATTTAGACAATACTTAGTCATACTAGTTTCCTGTAGCACTTTTTGGAGTCCATGTCCAAGTACTCCACAATAAGAGATAGTCTCTATTGTGGCTGCTTTAGATCTGTAAAAACAGAACACTAAATATTCGGAGAGGAGGGCATCCAATTTTCTACTTCTGTGATTAGAACAACCAGCACAGACTACTGGTTTCCATTCCAGAGCTGTTTCCACAAATCATAAACATATTTTAAATGCAAATGTGAATGAGATAAAAAGCATGGCCAGAAAAGCCTCAGCTGATGAGGCTCTATTCTTCCTTCCCTGGCATATTTGAGCAATAGCACTGTATAGGAGTTCCTAAATGCTTGCATTCTTTTTAAGTGCAAATTTATACCTTGACTGTCTGTGATACTTGATATCTGCTAAGTAAAGTGACAGGAGATTAAATCAACACCACGAGACATCACAGTTGGTATGCCTTATAAACAATAAAACATCAGGCAGACTTTAGCTAATTTGGAGACTGGGCTTTGATCATACTGAGCAGAAGAAAGTTAAAAGGAATGTAACAAATAAGTTATGGATCCTGGCAATAAAAAACCTCTCTCATTAAATCCTTTTCATTACAAATGCTTGAAGGATGTGTGTGTTTTACTTTAATTTCATAGTTAACTGCCTTTCATATACGATCCCATAAATATACCTTATATTACACTTAAGGCTTCTTAAACCATATTCTTTTCACTGTATTAGAAAACAGAAAATATGAAAAATAGAAAGTAATCCTGATGATAACTTCGACTCACAAGAACTGGTACTTCCATTGCAGAACTCCCGGTTAGCCTTGTTCTTTTCGGCTTAGGTGTTGCACATATTTGTTTGCAAACATTTACAAACTCAGTAAGAATTCAGGAAAAAAGTCAAGTTTTTGTTAATTGGAACTCTCTAATAAAATACTGAGACAGTGTTTTTAAACTATGTATTTGTGCTTAGATCATTGTCAGCAATTAAGAAAATCTATGCATTACTACTGTTTGCTCTTTTTTTTCTGTTTGATTTAAGTGTTGAAGCACGAAGGATGAGAAATAAACTCAGTAGTGAGGGCTAATATTTTGCCTGGGAAAAACAAAAGTTACTGATGCTTCTTGACAAGGAAACTGCCCGTCCCTCCAGGAGCCCCTCTGTCAGTCATCCTCGCACAGCGGAGCTGGCACCGAGGTGCCTTCACAGCTACACCCCAAACTCTCACAGTCACACCAGGCTTCCCAGCTGGCTCAGCCCCAGCTTTCCCACAGCACAGTATCAGATGAGCCAACCCTTAAAATAATTTAATCTTGGTCCTGTAACAAAATTTAAAAATACAGCTCAAGCCGGTGCCTCTGGGGAGGAGCCCCGAACAAGGGACCCCCTGGGCTTCTATCCTCCCACAGTCTGAGCACAGGAAAGCCTGGAACCCTCGGCTCCTGCCGTGACTTTGAGTGTCCAGTCCCCTGTCCTGGCCACAGGTCCCCAGCCCCTTTGTGGGACAAAGGGTCAGTGATTCCTGGCCTTCTGCTTTGGGCTCCCAGAGCTCAGCCTGGGGGTCCTGGTGCAGCTGCTCACTGAGATACCGGCACTGAACGGATTCCTCAATTCCTCAATTTTTCTTCTCCTTCATACGTTCTCTTGTTTCATACATTGTCTGAAAAGAGTAACTTCCTAGCATTGTGGTTAGTGTACTCAGAGAGTCAATATAAAGCCAGGGACATGAAAGGCTAAAGAACCAAATGAAGAAACCAAGAAATCACAGAAGAACTAGACCATTCTAACACAAGAAATAAGGATGTAAAAAATAGTCTGTATCACCAATATGTGCAATTTTCTTGTAGAGATTTAAGTGGAAAAAACAGAACTTCTAGTTTGATACCGTGACATAATGACATTGTCAATAGGTTTTGTTAACTGACAGGTAAATCCTTATTCAGCAAAAAGCAAAGAAAATTATTGGGTCATCCAGGCAATAGATGTATATGTGTTTGATAGCAATTAATCTAGATAACTTTTTTTCCAAAGAATAATTCTAAAACCTCATCCAAATTTCACAAACTCCAGGACTACAATATAATTTTTAACTGTTGTAACATATGTCTAGCAAACAACAGATTTAAGATTATAATAAGTATTTAAGTATTTTCTTGGTGGGCCTATACTTTTTTTTTTTTTTGTCTTTATAATGGAAATATTTGGAGACCAAATGTTAACATCTAAGAAAAGTAATTACTGATCAGTCCTATCCCTCATGTTAGACACAGCAATTTTAGAATATGTGGTAGATGTGACATGCAGTGAACTGTAAGATCAGATATTAAGTTGTAGACTCAGGTTGTATATTTGGAGTTTAATTGAAATAGTACTTCCCCTTAAAAATAATTTTGCTTATGAATATAACAAAAGCCAACACAATTAATTTAAATATTATTGTAACTTTCTAGGAATGGGCAGGAAAATTACTATTAGATTACTACAGTGTAGGGGGTTTGTTTGCTTGAATTTAATTTTACGTTTAGAAGCATGCGTTATCTGCCTAAGTAAAGCCTGTTAATCTAATTTCAAGTAAAATGTCAAGACACTAAAAGGAATAGGGAAAATCCCACAATATTTAAAGTCAGTTTATTCTGAAAAGACACTCGATGTAACTCCTTGGTTTTCTCCATCTAATTTCAAAGGTTTTTCTTCACAGTCTTGGAAATTATAACTAGGATTTGAAGGTGAAAAAAAGTTGAGTTCTGATGAAGTATTTAAGAATCTGTCAGTTTAAAACCCTTTAAAGGCACTACTGCAAAACTAAGGCAGTGGGAATGGCTGCACCCACACAGCAGCTTTCTGTGTTGATGAGTAGAACTCTATGCAGTTTGCTACACCAGCAGAAATCAATGTCCTTTACAGACAGAAGAGAAACATTATTTCTTGCAAAATCTGACCTTAAAAATAAAATTTATGAAACACACATATTATAATGATAATAAATGTAAAGTTACAACCTGTTCCCAAATGGAAAATGCTATTTCAAAGTTTATTTATTTATTTTTATGTTTGAACCTTACAGTTATGCATCTGAATTTAAACAAATCAAAAACTGACAAATAGTAGAGTACATTAGAACATTTTTTTCCCCTTGAAACACTGCGCTGTTTTTCTTTTGAGCCTGCTGAGACTTTCAATTATGAAATCAAATCTCACCTCATCATCTGTCATCTCCTGGGAAACAAAAACATGTTGACTTTACCTCCTACTGCTTAGAAGGATGAGTAATTTATTTGCCTCATTTCCAGAGATGAAATACACCTGCTTATGAAGTTGCTTACATTTTATTGGCCAATGCTGTATTATTCCCAACAAATTACATTCCCAGGGATTACCCTATGCATTAGACAAACACTTCAGTACTTGAGGAATTGCTATTGCTTTTCTTGTCACTCTTACTATTTTTTTCCTAACACAAATCTGAGTGAAATGATACCAGTAATAACCTAATCGAGCTTGTATCACACTTGCTTCATAAAGGCATTTTAACTGATTGATAAGTGAAAGCTGCTTATAATAGTAGCCCTTAGGACTAAAAAACCAAAGTATTTTTTAAAGTAAGGTATTATGTAAAAGCAAAGATCTGGAAAAAATGTATTCAGAAATTTTATAATGAACTTGTTGATTATGGGTGAGTACTTTGCAATCCCATCAAGGCAATGTTAAATTAGTATTACTAAAGTTATTTTATTGCAGTAAATGTTGGTATTGAAATGTTTTCATTTGAAATTAGTAAAGAGCAATGATTAACCATCCATTACAAATATAGTGGATTAAGCTTTAATGGCTCTAAAACATACAGAACAATGTTTATAGTGCTGGAGTTCAGTGAAGTGGTTATTTAAACAGCTTTTACAAATTAAGTCTGAGAACATCTGTATCATTTGTATGACCTACACTTGCTTACCCTGCAAACGGGGCATGATACTTTCAACAGTTGCTATAGCAATAAGAGTAATGATTTTTTAACTAGCAAAGAAGGTGCTAAAGTAGAAATCACTTGAAATAACCTTATCTAATGATAATGCACTGAAACTTTATTTGCTCATTTTTCTTTTTCCTAATTTAAAAAAAATACATTTGATAAAGGCAATTTTCAGCTGACCACAGTAAGGCTTGAAAAAAATGTATATAAGACTGACATATAATATACATAAAGAAAGTATCTACATTTTTAGAAAGAAAAACTCACAGACTCTACTAAGATTTTAAAATTGGCATAACAAAACACACAGCTAGCTGAGGCTTAGATTCTGCAACTTGCATATAGTAAAATAAAGTTCATTACAGGAAGCATTACACCCATAAGCAAATGCTTGTAGGACTGTACACAGAACTTGCTTTCTTATGAAATGCATACCTACAGAAACATGGATATTTGTAGATATCTAGATATCTCTCTCTCTATATATATATATATGTAGTCTTATCATAACACTGAGGAGTCAAAAAAAATGCCCTGCCTTTCAGATGAGAATTCTGCTAATGGTATTGAAGCAGTATCTTATTGTTAACACTGGAGCACAAGTGAACATTGCTTATATCTGGTGTTATGGGTATATTCCAGACCAAAACAGGCACAGACAACCAAAACAAGAAACCTAAATAAAAAATTAAAAATACTCCAAATTAATGAGTGCGAGATCAGCCTTAAGTGGATGCACCAATAAACTTTTCATGCTTACTATATGGGAGACTCCCAGGAAAAAAGTCACTCTTGGAATATTATTGATTTACTAGATGGGAACTGTCAAGATTAAAAGTATATTATAAATAATCAGAACAATTAAAATGAGCACTTATAATTTACTTCTATCTTTGAGAAACGTTTTATTCATCTATTCAATGGAATTCTAACTTATGCACACAGTTGTATGATTTATGTTCTAATCTTAGAAAATATGTTAGTGAAGTCAACTGGTTACAAAGAAATATAATTCTAAAATATAAGAGTCTTAACTACAACATTATTTACAGTTGAGAAAGAGCAGATCATAATATGTACATATTTTTCTTTCTTTCCTTTCCTGAACCTTTACTGACTCTCATATGGATGTTGATGAAGTAGTTCAAGCTAGCAGTTACTGACACAAATTTAGAAATGTATACTGTAATAGTTATTTTTTAGATATATGAATATTTCATAATATGATAAAGAAATGACAAAGAAGGGAGGTTCTAGCTATCTTAAGAATAAATGCAAAGGACAAGAGGTGTTGCTGCACTAAAGGCATAGTCATGTTTTATGTGCTGTGTATTCCCAACACTTATTTTCCAGTCACATAGCACAAATTAGTGACACAATAATTTAAGAACCAAAAAAAAGAAATATGTGCAGAATCCAGAAGAAATATAGAAAATACTGTTACTGTAATAATAAAAACTGAAAAGATAAAAAGAACTCTTCTCAGAAGTTGGAATGCTAGAGTTTGCAATATTTTCCAATACTTCAAAATTCATAAATGTGTCAAGATGCCCCTAAGCATAAATTCCATCTCAAAAGATGAAAAGCAAGAACACTTCATTTCATGAAATGAATTTTCAGGAATTTCTATGAGTCTCAAGATGCCCAAACAATGTTTGTTCAAGTACCTCACTGTGCTGCTGTGTCAGACATGTTAGTAGGCTTTTGAAGAGAATAGGAAACAGAAAGGGCATGATGTTAAACTAGAAGGGTGTCAACAGGCATTTGTCCCTTGGTTTCAGTGACATCTCCTACAATCCCAGCAGTAACTTGGGGATGTATGTTGGAATAGGCAGACAAAGAAACTGAAGGTGACAAAGCAGATATAAAGGACATTGTGTTTCATCCTAACCAAAATTCAATGCAGTTTTTATGGCAGTAGTGCCAATTCCTGATCAGCCATGCTAGCTCATGGAAGAATAACTGAAATAAGTGATCTAACTGATTATCTAATATACACTTTGCATGTAGAAGCAGCTCAGGTAAAATACAGTGAATTTATACTGGAGGGCTCCATACTCAATGTAGGCATAAATTTCACTGCATACTATGATTGGAGGATTCAGGTGTTTTATTCCTTAGCCAAGAGTTGGTAATTCTAATACATAAAATGTGCTGTTAATGTGAACAATCTAAATCTTAAACAAAAGTTTGAAGGATGAATTTCTAACCAAGCAATTCTTATATTTTTATTTATGTGAGCTACTGAAGTTCATCACCTTGACAATATAGGAATGTAAATTCTGAAATTTTGCCAAGTCCTTGTCCTCACATATTGTTTTATACAATTCCTGAAGCTACTATCTTTAAGTGAATGGAAGATAAATAACAGAGTTTAACAGTTCTTTACTTGATCTTGAGAAAGTCTATTCAATGTGGAAAAAATCCAGTGAGGTTACAGTGAAAAAAATCTCCCATAACTAAGGAATTTTGGATGAGTCAGTATTATAGAACTTGGCTCAATTTTTCAGTCTTGAACAGGAACCTATCTTTCAACACGATGGCTGTCCAGTAGTCTTAAATAAAAGTTGTAAGATTTAATGGTTCACAATTTTAGAGGTAGTCAGGATTATAACTTAGCACCGGAGCATCACTGATAGATACTCTATTTCCTTTTTACATTTAAGGTTAAGGAAAAAGGTGGAATATAAAAGGCAAGCAATTACTAGAAGAAAAAAATAACATATCTTAGATAGAACAATTAACTTAAGAAGTAAGTACAAAAATAGGCTTATCTGCTTTGATGCACGGTATGGAAAAAATTAAATCTCTTCTTTCCCTCTACTGCTTTTTGATATAGACCAATGAAAAAATAAGTATAGTAAATGAAGTCCATTTCTAATCCTGATAATTAAATTCTTTATTTACATTCTTTAATTTTTAAATTCAAGATTTTTAATTTTAAAGTACTAAAATAAATTCAATTAATAATTTTTTTTTTTGGCCTAAAAGACCTATGTTGTAACCACATTCACTTAAATCTAGTCAACATGTGAAGCTTGTTTACCAGATGTCATACAGCCACAGCTAAGAGCTGTAGCTGAGTGTCTAAATGGGTACTGATTCTCCCTCTTCCAATTATTGTGAGGACTCATGGTGTGGTAGGTGGGCTGATCAGAGCAGTGCATCTTAGTAGAGTTCTATATTTTTGAAGGCATTTCAGATTTGGAAGTCATGATACTTTTAAAGGTCTGAAACATATTCTACTTATATGAAGAGGGTTTGCAGAAGCCACATAAGCCACAAATACCAGAATAACTGAAACACCTGGTGTTAATGTTAGCTTTCAGAGGAAATACTAGTGCTTTACATAATATGAAGTTTGAAATCTGCCCTTCAGAATAAGAAATATGTAGTATCAGAGACTTTTTTCTCTCTTCAAGATAGAAAAGAAATTGTATGCTGGAGGATAGTCCTTACCCCTTAGATACTAACAGATACTAACTCAGATACCTCACAGATAATAACAGTCATGCTGGGGTTAATTCTTGAATGAATGTTTATGATATCTAATTTTTTTTATCTTGAGGTGTATAAAAAATCTGTATTTTCTTCCATATATCATTTATAATTGTCTTTTGTGTAAAATTTCACTTCCCTCAGAGTGCTTCTATGTTAAAGTATAAAAGCAATTAAATTCCTCTCACCAATAAAAAACCATTTTTTTTACTAATATTTACAAAGATAAATATATTCAAAATAATCCATTAAAATTGATGATTTTTAAGTAGTCTTTGGAATCCAGAGAGGTCCCAGTTAATTGGAAGCTAGAAAATGTTGTCCTGGTTTTCAAGGAGGACCCTGGATGTTGTATTGCACTAAAAACCTGTACCTGGAAACTCCAGGCCTGTCAGTCTCACTTCAATGTTCACTAAAATCTTGGAAAATACAATTCTGGGAAGTATCAAAAAATACCTGGAGGACAACACAGTCATCAGTCACAGCCAGCAGGGCCTCATGTACAGGGAGTCCTGCTTATCAAACTTTATTTCCTTCTACAATTCACCTAGAGACTACCTTCGGTATATTTTATCCTCTCCCAACTTTCCTGACTTAATTATTGTGATATTATATAAATTCTCAACAGCAAATAGTTCTAAACAGTCATTCTAAAATTATTCTTTTAGAGTTAATAGTGTAAAACCTGCTTGTGATCCACACAGTGACTGAACGGCCATATGATTTAGTGTTTGTGATACTTTAAACTGCAGCATTTATTTGGTATTTGAATATATGACAGTTTGCTACAATGCAAATCATGATGTAAGTAAGATTAACAGCCTTGCACCTGCCCAGCCTGGAAGAAAAAAAAGAACTTTTACAATAAATCATGCCAAGATAGGCTAAATAATATTTTTTGCTTTAGCTCATAAAACATAAGTGACTGAAAAGCTGTAAGATACAAACTTGAGATGGAGAGCAGCCTTTTTCAGCCAATAAGAACAACAAAACATTTTTCATTTGGTATATTCTTGATCAATTAAGATATGCAGAACAGGCATAGCCTTTCTCTTTTGCAAAGAGGCACTTTGCCACTGCTTAGTTATATGTAAATGGACAGTGTTAGGAACAGTCACTTAAAAGTATTTAAGGAACCTCTAATTTCTGAAGTGGGGCTAAGACAACAAAACTTGAGAGAAATTGCTCCAGCTCCACATTGTGTACCTACTAATAATAAAAAATGTGTTGTGCCTTTTTTTTGGAGAAGAAAAAAAGAAAAGCTATATATGAAAAATTGCTGGGAGGCCAAACCAAGTCACAGGGTAGCTTACTGTTAATCAGGCACAATGATCTCAAGAGTATTGAGTAATCAGTTTAATCTTTATGACAAGTTGACCCATGTGACATCAAAAGAAAAAAAAAAATGATTGGCTTATGAAGTCATTTTATGTTTTCCATAACTGCGCATAAAGATTTACTGGCTACCTGAAATAACACAAACCCTCTGGTCAAAGGTCTGAGGTGCAGAAGCCACTGTTTCTCACAACTCTCCAAGCCTGTTAAAATTTGAGGTAATGAGAGGGTAAAATGGGGAGGCAAAATGACACACTGTAGTAGGGTTACTGCTTTACTCGTGAGAAAGTATTACCTCTTCCTTCCACCAGGGTAAATCTGGAAATTTTTAAGACTGATATATTGACAGACGCTGAGGGGTACCCAGGAAGAGTATAGGCACCTTATTTTTCTTCAGGCCAATAATATATACTATTTCAAATTTTGTTCCTAAACATGTCCTCTTGAATATCCTATCCCCTGTTACCTCACTGTGTATACATTTGTTTTGTCTTGTCCTGACCCTACAATGTTCCCCATCCAACTACATCATCTGCTCCCTCCTTTTTACCCTCCCCATTCTACAACTCCCTACATTGCAAACACATATCACAGCATTTTGGAAGAGTTGTTTTTTTCCTTCTTTTTTTTTTTTCCAAAGCACACTAGCCTCTTTACATCTGTACAGATATGACTGGTCTGAGAACAAAACTGAGACTTATAGTTAATAGTTAGCCAACAGTTCCTCTATTTTATTGTCATGTCTATGTAAACAGAGATCCCAAACAAAGGAAAATAAATATTTTCAAATAAATATATATATATATATTTTTATTTTTTTTTTCGAGTAGGAATTCCCATTATCAAAACTTCAGTACAGGTCAAGTTTGCTAAGATTTTGAACAATGTTTTCCATTAAAGGATTAGAGACCTTGCACTAGAATACAATAGTGCAACCCTTCATCATGCTCCTCTCTTTGGTTCACATCCCAGATACTATAAGAACTTATCGCTGCTGGTGAGCAGGTATTTGCTCAAGGGACTCACACAGGAACCTCTCTGCTTCCTCAGCTAAGCTGAAGGAAAAGCTGAACTGACAGTCTTTACACTTCCTCTAGGGAATGTAACAGTATCCTTGAGGAGCAATCTGTGCATTTGGGATACTTTTTGTGTTATACCAAATAATAGGTTTTCAAATAAATAACAAGAGAAAGACTTACTCAGAGGTTCTCATGATGGTAAAATCCCTTGTTATTTTAAACTGCAGAAGTTGATCATTGTGATGTATTTGAATATATTCAAAATAAGGTTTAAGAGCAAAGCATACTTAATTCAGTAATTGCACTAACTGATCCGAAATGTAAATGCAAAGTGTGAGCTACATGGAATACCTCATGTCTTTTATTTGCTATTCTTCAAAGAAAAACAATCCTAATTGTTTTAGGCTCCTCAGAACCTACTACACAAATGACATTTTAAGATTTGCAGAACAGTACCCTTGCTATGCTGATGAATGTTAGCCCACGTTACATAGTTTGGTTGGTTCAAAAATCTACAAAACAAATAAATCTTAACAGAGAATGCTGATAGTATTCAAAAAATCAAGGAAAATCTTTTGAGCTACATGAGCTAACAATACTTCCCTAACCCAGAGAAATTTGTACTGGACAACCTACTTTTTTGTTGGTTTGTGGTTTTGTTTGTTTGTTAGGTTTTTTCCGATCATATGGAAGTTAATTATGCCTGTAAGAAGTTTCTCAGAGTATTATTTTTCAAAGAGAGAAGATGCTATTGAGGATTTCTTTATTCCAGGAGTGGATGATATGCATAGGTCTCACTCTCTTATAAACTCCAAATGACAGGAGATACTGACTGGCATAAATACTGTTCTCAAATTACCTCCTATCTGAAACTCAACATCTGCTGTCATTGGCAGGTATGCCAAGAGTTTTATTCCCAATATCATGATTCTTTCTGCTTTAAAGTAGCCGGGAATATCAACCACAATGAATCTTTTTGCAGATGGACAATGCAAAAACTGGAAGACTTAGAATTAAGACTTAGATATTACTAGAACACTTTTGATGATTAGAAAGCAGAAGTTATTTGTCAACTCAAAAGGGAATTTGAATTAATTTTGATACAGAAACCTAGAAAAGGTCAAATTATGTATAGTTTTAAAAAAAAGTTCAATTTCTTTTTAATTTTTTTCTTGTGACAGCCTTTTACATGGAATTTCCACAGATTTTCCTGTATACCTGCCTTGCTTAGAAGTTGGGGCACAAAGCAATCAGAGAAAGAATACACTTAAAACTTACAGACTATCAAAATGTTTTTGCCTGTAGGGCAGCAGGTTGCACTTAGGTAAAACTAGAATTAGACCAGGCTTGCAATTACTCTTCTAGGTATTCTTTATCAGAATTCTAGGGAAAATTACTGCTTGTGGAAGAGGTCTGGAAAGTTACTAAGTTCAGGCTTCTAGCAAATACAAATATAGTGCAAATAACTGATCCCTGTTCAAAGCACTCACTTTGCATGAAATTCCATACTAGCCTACATAGTTAGCAACTTCACTATGTCAAAAGTAATTACCTTTTTGATTTAGCAGGTATAACATGTTTAAAAACAGTATATTATTACAGATACTGAGAACAGGGGAATTACAATGGAATAAGTAGTAATATGTCTGGCCGAATTGATAAAAGACAAAGCTTAAAGGAATAATGAGAGTGATGTCAAATCCAGTGAATATAACATAAACAATTCAATATGATAAAGCAGGATTAGGAGGCAAGGGCATTATGTAGTTTCAAGATTTTTCAGAAACCAAGTGTACACTGCTGTAATTCAATAGAACTTGATTAAGGAGAAAGCTGAAAAAGCATTACATTACATTATAAAAAAACCAGTGTGTAAAACCCCAAAGCCTGAATTTTGCTTTTTGCTAGGAGCATTTAACTAATAATGAAATCAAGACTGAAATTTTTGCAGAGCAAGACTCTAAACAAAATAATACTGAACATGAAAGGCTTTGTAGTAATGTACCAATTTGATTATTAGTAATATGTTCAGAACATATTTCATATGTTAGGCAGTCTTAAATGAAATAACGAAATATTGAACACAGGCAGGGAAAGTAGATAACTCAATAGAGGGATGAAAATCCACTTCAGTAAAGTATTTACTTAATATATGTTTTTCTCCATAATTAATAGAAGTAAATCCAGTTAGTTGCTATGTAGTACCAGATGTGTTGTTAACATTCATATCTGGTTTTACTGGGTTTTGTCCTTCAAATGTCTTTGTGAGCTCCACGATCCACATAAATTACACAACCAGAAAAGTCAAAGCAATATTCAATTCTTTGCCAAAACCAAAAGTACAAAGAAGCAGAATGGTATAAATTAAGGAAAGGAGAAAAGTTTGTATCTTATCCCAGAACAGACATCTAAAGCAGATGGTGTGATTTTTCTTCATTTATTACACTGATATAGTTTACCCAGATTAATTAATGGATAGCTACAGGTAAGATGAATCCCACTCTTGGTGACTAACAAGATACTTGCATAGAAGTAAAAGGCAGTTCTGTCCTAAACATTACAGGGCATCACAGAAACTGAGGTTTGAGGGGACCTCTGAAGTTTATCTAGTTTAATCTCACCTGCTAACACTAGGGTCAGCTACAACAGGTTTCTTAGGACATTGTCCAGTTCAATTCTAAATGTCTCCAAGGATGGAAACTGCAATCTCTCTGGCTAAACAAAAGAAGGAAGGAGAGGAAGGAAAGAGAGGAAGGAAGGAAGGAAGGCAGGCAGGCAGGGGGGACAGAAGGGAGGAAATTTTCCTGCATTCAATTTTTGTCAGTTGCTGCTTATTGGGCAATTACTTCTTGGCAGAGCATGGGAAACTGAAAAAGTCAAACAGAATTTTGCAGAGTGCTAACAGACACATGATTAAGGACTTAGATCATCTCCTCTGATCACATTAAAGCATTTCTATAATGATAAATATGTTTTTTATAAGAATAAATGTATTTACAAAACATTACTTGCCACAAGAAATGTCATGGCAGTGGAAAAGCACATCTGGAGACCAGATCAAAAAATATATTTTTCTGCATTTCTCATAGTCCTTTTCTAGAGGTCCCTGCCACTCTAAGCTACCTTAGGACTTGCTGTAATATATCTACTGATTGTGAGATGAAAATAACTATTCTAAAATATAAGTATGTAGTACTCATTTTTCAGAGACTGCAGGTTATCTGGGTTGGTCATCAGTATTTTTTCTCAAGGTTTAGTAATACAGGTTATTAATAAATACACTAAATTTGTAGGTACAGAAGAGTACATTGGGTTTAGCAGCTTGACATGTTTCTTCCACTATAGATACACCAGTGTATTAAAGATCTTACTCATCCAAGAGCATTTCTCATTTCAGCTTTTTAATAGTCTTATTTCTTCCAATAAAAAAAGACATAGATTTGCTTATGCATCAACGTAAGGGCAGCTATTGTTTTGGGAATGCATTGTTGTTCCTTACCTATTTTTTCCACTATAAAACTCAATAAAACTAACAAAACCCCCCAAAGCAACAACAACAAGAAGAAGAATTCCCTTTAGGTCATATCTTGGTCAGTTGGAAATCCACAGTGGTATGCTCAGGCAACTTGACCTCTTGAGTACAGGCACAGTATCAGGAGGCAGTTCTGGCAGTATGAATTTGATCTGTGTCTTTATGGATGCATACCGAGAATGAAATCTATGTATACAAGCATTCACAGGAAAGCAACTGTATTCTAAACCCCACAAAAATGTTTTATTTGACCTCTGGCACCTTTATACATATCTTTCCTGGTCTAGAATACATTTTTTCCCCCTAAGAGATTGAAATCAATGATATAAAATCATTTTTTTCCAATACAAGCCCTCAAGCAAAGAATGAAAATTAAAAAAAAAAAAAAACACCAACAAAAAAACCCCAAAAAAACCTTCTCCTTGGCTTTATGGGTATTCTGGTTTATTAAGGTATAGTATAAATATGTTGACCAAACCAATCAATATTCCCCAAAGCTTAATTCCAGAATTCTGGTAATTCCCTCAAGTGATTTCTGAAATATTGTAATGTTCTAAAAATTGCACTGCTTTTAAAATATGCAGCCGTCATTTATCTCATTTTGGAACGAGAAGTAGTAAATTAATTACACTACATACAAAAAAAAATTTCCCACGAAATATACATTTTGCTCTGTACCTATTTTACATTAAAAATGTTGATTATACTTATATACTATAACCATAGAAATACCTCCTGAGTTTATACGTAAGTATGATGAAAGGAACACCTGAAATCCTGAAAAGGTTATTGTAGTGAGGTGAAACTGTTCAGCTGCTGATCTCCTGCCAGCATTGTAGCAGCCTCCAACCTGTTTCTATACTGATCTAGTAGCCTGTGTGGCTGAATGTGAAGAATAGCCATCTGTGTCATGTGTGGCAGCAGGCGCCATATCAGCTGCTGCTGGACGACAATAAATCTCTTCCAAGCACCTGGCAACTATGACAGACACTTCTATCTATCTATCTATCTATCTATCTATCTATCTATCTATCTATCTATCTATCTATCTATCTATCTATCTATCTATCTTTTTATCTATAACTTTTATTTTATAGAAACACCCCACCAGCTCAAACAGTTCTCTGAATAGAAATGGGAAACTCAACAGAGCACCAGCTGATAAAGGCCTGAGCCTACTCCACTGCAGACGTTCTGTGAAGTCTAGATAACAGGGGTTACTCATGAGTTCTTTATCAGGCACAGCAGTCATTTGTTTCAGTATTGCTAATAAACTTGTATAAGGCAGAACTTGAAGCAGGATAAGAGGTATTAAAAATAATAATAAGTTTGTCATTAAAATTTTACAAATTTCTGTTTGCACAAATGTG
The DNA here is from genome assembly GCA_030060385.1 of Muscicapa striata striata. Taxonomy (NCBI): domain Eukaryota; kingdom Metazoa; phylum Chordata; class Aves; order Passeriformes; family Muscicapidae; genus Muscicapa; species Muscicapa striata. The sequence continues at coordinate 846,577 of JAREIS010000133.1, read as the reverse complement.
ACTTGTGCCAATAAAACCCAATAGGATATCTCATCATTAAGGGATTCAAACAATGACAACTTTTCAGCATATCCATCAGTAACTCGATACCTGAAGTTTTTGCAGGAAGAAGATATACATAAGAACACTTGATCAGATTGTTTTAAAAATATTTTAGAGTCTCACATGCATTTATGAATAGATATGTTTTTAACTCAGAACTACTCTTTACTATGACAAAGAAAAATAGTTCTTGAGATAAACTACTCAGCTGAATGCTTCAGAATGTACCCTGGCTTCATGAACAACAGATCTCCATGTCTGGATCATGCAGTTTTGTCTCTAGTATTAGCTGAATTTCCTCTGTTGTCTGCTGTTTAACAATAGCTAATAATTTTGTCAAGTTTATATTTGTCTCTTTAAAGAACATAAGTGAAGAAAATGATGATTATAAAGAGAAGATTTTTGAAGGTAGTCAGACAATATTCATCAAAAAATGGAAGATCAGTATGTGATTCTTGTGAAGGAAAAGGCAGAACAAGCAGTACAATCAATCAATCTCTGTCAATCTCAACAGAATTCTGTATACCAGAAACCAACATTCTCTAAAACTAATTAACCCAAATTTAAAAAACCCAACAAAACAACAACAAAAAAAAAAAAAAAAAAAAAAACAAAACAAAAAAAAAAAAAAAAAACAAACCAAAGCCCAAAACAAAACAAAATATCAAAACAGGACTCAGCTTATTTTTTATTAAAGTAATCACTTTGAAGAGGTATATAAGCAGAAAATTCTGAAACTATCTGTAAAGAGAATGCTTGATACATACTACCTGTATAATACTATTTTTAGCAATATGGAGAGGCCACAATGAAGGTACAATCTTCACAATAAAATGCTGCACTTTTGTTACTTTGGACTTTTTTGCAAATGCTTTCAAAATAACAAGATAGGCAATTTTTGACTTCTCAAAAACATCACTACAAACTATTAGAGTGGCAGAGGCTTTGAGGGGTTTATCCAATATATTTTTTAGTCAAAAACATCTAGATGCACAGAAAAAGAAGCACTCAGAAAACATGTGAACTAGGAAAAAAGAACCAAAGTCCCCATGGAGTAAGAAAAATTATCTTTCTCTCCTGCTGACTAGCCAAGGAAGAGGTGAAGATTGGCATTAGAATCAGAGTTTACTGAACACAATATGAGGCATATGAAATTGTCCACTGAGAACTGAAAACCCAGCTTAGAGAAAGTGGAGTTTTCCTTACTGGATGTGAAAGATGCTGGGAAAAATTCTTTTGAGAGAAAAGAGTAATTTTACAGTTACATAAAGGTGCAATTATGAAGGCATGTTGCAGTAAATAAAAAATTAAAAAAAAAAAAAGAAAGGAATATATGAAACAAAGAAAAATCTTTATAATTAAAATAAATATATTTTCAATATCCTTACCACTTTAGAAGCATTAACAAGAAAAGAAGTTTGATATATGCTTTGTGCAGAAGCTTTTTCTACTCACCTTGGGACACCTCTCCTGTATGAAAATCAGGAGAAACATGTTTAGACCAAAGTTCCATAGATACAGGCAGTGCTGATGGAAGGTCATTGTCTAAAATTTCAGCAGGAAACACTTCAGCCACTTCAGTGAGAATTTTCTTGCTTTGGGGCACAGTAGGTAAACAGGTGATATTGTTTATTCCATCAACACAAAGAAATCCAGTGGAGCAGGACTGTATAAGACAATCATTGTAATTAAGCTCACAGCTTCGTCCCTGAAAGAGAGTTTAAAAAAAAAAAGCCATTTTTTGAAGGCAATTTACTTTTCATAGTGATATTAGTTACAATTATTGCTTTCTTTTAATTCTAAAATATTGTTTGATTATATTAAGCTGTTTATGCTTTCAAAAGTAAATGTCATGTGGAAAATATTCCTTAACTAATTTAGTAGTGTCGTTATTTTGTATTTATATTTATAGTGTATTTTTAATTTTAACTAAATGACATTTTTACTCTGATAATCAACTAAAATATTTTCCCTAGAGACTTATAATTGACAAGTATCAAAGACAATACTCTTACCAGCAATTAAAACTCATTAAAATAATAACCTTCAGTTAGTTTGTAGGTTTACAAAAGACTTTTTACAGAGGACTTTGCTGTCTAAAAACCTATGTCTTGCTCTGACTTGCAAGCTAATGTTCTTTCCTTTTGTACATTGAAGTCCATTGTTTGTTGTCTGTTGTTACCAAATCTAGGCACAGATCCCTGTTAATACGTTGCATTCACAGAGAATGCTTAGAAAAGGAAAAATATAGTGGCAGTCTCAAATTAGACTAGGCATTCATTTCTTATTTTTTATCAAGAGTTACAGTTCATGGGAAGTCTGAAATATCCTCCCTAGTAATAAAGTAAAAATGTTCATATTCAATGGCCTGTAAAAAAGGCAAGGAATAATTATCTGAATTAAATGTATTCCTGAAGTGTGAAATAAATATATGCTGAAGTCAGGACTGGGTTCATTTTATTTTCACTTCTGTTGTAATGAACTAATAGGCTACATGAAGAGAGACAGCTAACAGCTATTCTAGATGTATACTACATATCTGGAAAACTATTTAAAATACACACTCTGTCATCTCTGAAGACATACATCTCTGACAACCTATCATCATGATATAATTTCTGACTGAATCTTCTCCTGCAGCTGGGGTACATGTGAAAAAATGGAAGCCTTCTCTAGAGCTCAAGAAGTACATGTTCATTACACACTTTCCTTCAGACAAATGCTTAAATAGCCTTTCATGTCTGCCTGACTAACTATTCACATAGAACTTGGGACAACTTACATTTTCTGAGATCTCTGTCAACTCTATTATTTTAATTTATGATATTTAGAAACAATAGGAAGGACAAGAGAGAGAGAGAGGAAGAAATGTAGACATGAAAACTGAAATTACTTTTTTTACAAGTAGTTTAAATTATTCGGGATTTAAAACAAAAGAGGTTAAATTGACGAGTTTTGAGTGATTTAGATGCATTCATGCTTACTTCAATCAACTTCTTAATTTGTTTTGGCAAGCAGATGAGCTATCTGGTAAATTCATGGCATCTTATAAAATCACCCACTGTATTGGTATTCCAAAGCACAAAGGAGCAACAGGCTAATTAATACGTCAGTTTCAGTGCATTTCCTCCTTGCACTTTTCCAATTCTACACATAGAGCAAATGATCAGTCTGAGCAAGCTCATAATCGTTCTTAATCTTATAAAACTTATGTTTCACTCTGACTTTCCTGTGACAGATTAGTACATTTTTATGACTACTACATTTAATGGCAAAGAGCATTTGATTACGATTTTATGACTCATAGAAACAAAGCAGATGTGGATAACCTCCAGTGTGCATGAAGGGTATATTAAGAAGTCATAGATAAATTTGATAGCACTGAAAGTGCCTGTAAATGCCTTAACAGTTTCCATGCAGGGGGATGGAATAATTTACCTTGTGCAGATTTGTACTTAAAAGCAGGTATAGATCTATAGATGGTTTCACTTAAAAAGTAAACATTTATTTCATATACCACTGGCTATGCTTTTCTTCTCAAAATTTATGAGAGCTTTCACAATCTATATTTTATGATTCATACTTTGGGTAGCAGTAGAGACATAGACTACAGAAGATTTACATACACACTGCAGCTTGAGTTCCTTGAATACTTATTTCTCTGTGAATTTCACTGTTTCTACTCCACACCTACTCATGGTTAAGAACAAAAACCCATTGGTGACTTATAAATATACGTCTTGAGGTGTTTAGACCACAACTTCTTATCTTTGATGCTGAAGATAGGTATGTTAAAAGAGTTTCTGTGGTGGTTCCCCCACCATGTTTTCTCATTTCTGTATTCCTTCTCAAAGCATAGAAGATGGAAAAATGAATAATGGAATAAAAATCAAAGATGATACATCTTAAATTTCAGCTGCTTCGAAGAGTTGTTATTTTTCCTTCTTCATGGGCTTCTTTGTTCTGCAACATACTGTACAATTAATACTCAAGTTATGTACTAATAGAAAAACTGCCCCCATGGGTCAAATAACTATCTAGCTCCATCATCAGTGAGCTATTAATGAATACTTTGGGAAGAAAATAGGAAGAAAGCAAGCAGAGCTAGCATCTGGTAACTCACCAAAGACACCATTCCAACTTTGGCAATAAGTAAATCAAAGACTCCCTAGACCAGGGTAACATTCTGAAGAGTAATTTGAATTACAATGAATCTATCCTCTTTCTAACCCGTTTTTGGTTTTATCTGTACTTCTTATCTCAACAGTGTCACACAACATTGACTTGTATCAATAAATTTTGCACTAATCGAAAAAATAATTTCTCTAAACGAATTTTAGTCTTTCTCTCTAGTGATTATATTTGGCATTTAGAATTTTTTTTTTTGGTAAGACATAAGTGATAAAAAAGTAGTGTAACTGATCTTCTCCATTACAGTTGTTCATGTGAGATAAGCATGAATATTTAATGAAAAAATGAGATTATTTCAACATAAAGATCTGACCGTTTTCCATATGAAAGAACTACGGCTCTCAAGTGATACATCCTTCATCATCATTTGACATTGTTTTGAAAGCCAATCTGCTTTAGAAAACAAAAAGACAGCAGTTACTATGGTCTGTGCAAAGTAGTAATATTACCCACTCTACTCTCTAAAAACACCTTTCAAAAAAGGTATTATTTTTTATGAGATAGTTTTTTCTTCTCAGGATAGTTTGTCAGTAAATTTAGTCAGATTATTTATATTGTTAAGATCCATTTTTATCTACCAAGCCCTTATGATAACTTACAGACTACAAAAATGTAGACAAAGAGTCCCTGGAACAGGGAGAAACTCCTGGTGAATTCCTTGAACAAAGAATATGTCACCTCTGTGATTCCATTTAATTCAAGAAGTATATTAACAATTCTGAGCAAGTTTAAAAAGAGAAAGGCTCACATGCAATATTTTCTGTGCAATGTTGGATAATCAGGTAAAAGGAAAGATAAGAAAAGATTTCGGCATCTCACCACAAATCCTGGCTTGCAAAAACAGGAATAACCAAAGCTGGGCTCTTTCTGGACACAGATACCATGTATGCAGGGGTTGGATATGCACTCATCAACATCCAGCTCACAATGGAGGCCTTCCCATCCTGTCAGAAAAAAACCCAAAGCAAACCCCAAAGCAAGACTTATTAAAATTTACATTCCATTTACTGAGTGTCAATGGAACAAAGCTATGGGCAACTACATCCATTCTCCCATATATAGAGATATATATTATAGGATGAATATGAACTTTTTTGGGCTGTGGTTTCTCAGAGTAGAAAACAATAAAGAAAAAAAAAAAAAAAGAGACTCTCTGATATTACAGTGCCAGATCAATGAAGGGGACAATTTTTGAGAAAAACAGCTTTGTGTTTAACATTATGAGATTCTGTCTTCTCATAGCTCATTAGTCAGATTACTGGAAATTTTATTGATATGCATTTCTTACGAAAATCTCTTTTACAAGTAAGTACACCATAAATTAGAGGCTAAATGCTCATCTTGAAGCTGTGTTTTCGATCAGGTAATTTAAGCCTGTTTCGAACTTGCTTCTTAGGCTAAGCTGAAATGGAATCAGTCCATTTACTTGGTACATACAAACCCATAATTCTGTAAAATATGGCTAGTTGTTGAAGAACACCACACTTTCTGCCATGATATTCCCACCATCCATCACAGATTTGTTTTTTCTTCATTTTACTATTTCTAAAGGAACTAACAAAGAAAACCCAACAGCCCCACAAGCCCCCTAGCAGTCCTAGGCTTCTACAAATCTAGTTACCACTGTTCAGACTTTGCCTCAGAGAATGTATCAAATGGATTCACCTGCTACATTCCAGTCTTGCTTTAGCTGCCCTGGTAGAAGAGCAGCCTGCCCAGTTAAAGAATTCACATCCTTGAGCCTGCTATTAGTTCCAACAGCTGTTGTTGCTTTTGAGCTGTCCGAGGTGCTGTTAGAATACAGTTTACATCTCTCCATGCTGCTTCTGCACCTGAACAGCCTGAAGCTGCAGCCACAGAGCCTGAACATGCATCTATTATTCTGAGGGTATGGGCTCTGCTACTGGGACAATAGCTGACAAAATTCATGATCCATTACAAAATGCATTTGTCAGAGCTGAATCCATTCCCTTTCCTGGTATCACATGCTGTCACCACATGCTTCACTTTGTTCTCTGGAGGTTTTTGGAAAGCTGCAATCATCTGCCTTGTTCCTATTTCAGGCTTGGTACTATTCCTTTTCCATTTCATTAAATTACAACAGGGAATCTGTTGAGGGGTATATCAGACTATTTGCCCAGTTCCTTCCCATTGTTGCCTTTATAGACCAAAAAATCCCCAATCCCAGCTCCACATTTCTATAGGTGAAACTCAGAAGAAAAATGTAAGATCTATTATATGTGAACAGTCAAAATCTGCCAAAAAAAGCAGATTTTTTACTACCTATTTCCACTTTCTCTCTCTGGATGATATTTTTTTTCTTCTAATCCCTTTCTTCAGTTGTGCAACTTCGAAAAAAGTTATTCCCCTCAAAAGTTCCCTTGCCACTCCAAATTCACTGCTTTTCAGAGCTGTAGCCTTCTCACCTCTTCAGCTGTTTTAGATACTCAAATAACATTTGAAAATACATATTAATTTTAAAAAATACAAGATATGTTAAAATCATGCATACACTTGAAGCATGGGGTTATTTTTCTGTGTTTTTACCTGGTGGAAAAGTAATTTACAGATCTTTCACCCCTGCTAACGTCTGTTAGCATGTTATTACAACAATACATATGATACTACTAGAAGGCATACATAAGAAAGGAAGATTATACTTGAGTTGGAAGGAGTTTAAAAATATGTTGGCTGTAGGAGTGAGTGAGTTACAAGGCCACAGAGAAGTTTCTTCTACTCATACGAAGAATTGCGATGCTGCATAGAGACAGCAATCACATTTCTTGGCTACTGAGCAATTTTTTAATGCCTATATTAAAATATCTCTGATATATTGTCTTAATAATCTTTAAAAATAAGGGACAAAATGGAACAGGCAATGTATTCTGTGAGAAGGGCTTTAATGACTAAAAATACATATTTTAAGGTTTTAAGTCATTAATACTGGTGGAAGGGGATATGGCCATATGCAGTACCAGGGGATATATAGTACTGAAGTTGAGTCATGACTCAGATTTTTTAAGATCAGAAAGATCTTTATTATCATGAATTCTATATGAATGTCATATTAATTTTCACTCATTGGTTCATACATCAGAGCTATAGGGTTTTTCTGAACTATCAAGTATCTCTTTTACATTAAAATGTTGCTAAAAAATTATTAAGCTGTATGCAATGGAGTCCTACAAATAATTAGCCTTTAGTAAGCAAAGATACTTAGATTTAAGTCTAACATGTTAGAAATTTGTTCCTTATTATCAATTAAATAAATTAATAAACTGCCAAATTGACTCTAATTATGTGCATGCATGTATTTGCTTCAGTAACCTCCACATTTTTTGAGTAAAATCTCTTGCATATAGTTTGAGTAGTTTTCATCATTAGAATGAATTCAGAATAAAAAAAAATGCAAAATATATTAGTATTGAATTCACTATGTGCTTTCTTTTAAACGTACAACAAGAATGAGTAGAAAGACTAGAAAAGTGTAATGTATATATGGTTACTTGACTTCAGGAGAGTTGGCTAACATGTTTTTGATTGTAAATTGAAACCAACAATGTGAAAATATTTTGGCACAAAATAACTAGGTGAGATATATGGAGATAGCATGGGTTAACAGAATATTTATCATCCAGAATATATCTAAACTATCTCTAAAATAACCAGTAAGAAACCATGTGTCAGTACTATCAGAGAAATCATTCATCAGCACAAGTCAGTAAAATAGTAAATAGATTTAAACTATTTTAAAAATTAAAGTTTCACGAGGGAGGTAAACATGTTTCTTAATTTAAGAGTAATTTACAGAACAGAATGCTACTTACGTATATGGATTAGAAATCCTACTTAGGTTGAGAAAAGGCTTTTTATTAGTAGACATGATAGGAGATTGTAATAGTCCTGAACAGATTCAATTTGTGATTGCATGACAATGCAGGCTGATTATGACCTTTACTTTTATATAAATACTAAATCTCTTAAATTTTCATAAGCTACTAGACCTGTTTTAGTTGATCTCTGTCAGAATTAGAAAACAGTTTCCACTTTTTAAGAAAGTGCCCTTTTTTCATTCTATATATAAAGTTTTTAAGAAAATTATTTTAATCCCAGCCAGCAGAATAACCATGGGTATGTCTTACAACACCAACAATAAGGATAATAATAAAAATGTGAGTTAAAGTGTTCAGAATTTCTTTTCAGTCAATCTCATTCTATAAGTAGTGAAAAATTATTTTGCTGTTAAACAGTGGCTATTTGACTTCTTAGTCAGCAAGCTACATTAGTAAAGATCATAAAGAATTAACTTGACTTTAGATAATACTTTAGACTCCTTCAGTGAGCTAGTTTTATTTTGAAGCCTTTCTCATATGTTTACTAGAGTAGTTAATTCTCTTTAGATTTTATTCAAAAAGCTTGCCAAAGAGACATAGTTCATATACAACAACAGAGCTTGATATGATTTACCAATTTTCTCACTAGTAACATGGATAATTCAAAACTATCATTGTTTAAGATTGCTCTGCCATATAGCAGTTACCTTGTTGACATTTACAAGTGTATCCATTGATATGATCAACACAGGTTGAGCCATGTAGACAAGGTGATGAATTACACTCATTAACTTCCATTTCACAAAATTGTCCAGAAAATCCAGCAAGACACCTGAAGAAAACAACATTCCAAAGTGTTATACTATTCATAAACATCATGTAAAATAGACCTTGTGTAGAAATAATATGTCTGAAGTATGTGCACTAGCAAGACATCATATATTACTTCCCGTTTCAAGGAGTATTTTTTTGGAACACTTCCAAGTTTCATGCTATGATACATGCTGTTTTTTTAAGGGATTTATGATGGCAAAACCCATGCAAAATTCCACATCTGGATCATAATCAAGCCTAACAGTCTCAATTAGAGTGTACTGGTTGTATCAAGGTGAATACAAACCTTGTTTTATGTACTCCTGGGAGACTGTCTACTAAAATAATTTAGCTAAGCAACTGCAGCCTATGTTTGAAAAAATGCTTGCTGACAAATTTGTACTATCAAATGTAAACCACAGCATAAAAGTTAATCTTCGGGGTTCCAGATTTAATTATAATTCTAGGTATAAAATATTAGTTTTCCTAAAAAATCTCTTCTGTATTTTTGTGGTTGTAAATTCCATGTGATAATCAAAGTAGCACCATATGATTTCAACATATATCTTAAAAGACTTACAAGACCTTTAAGGAAGTTCAAAAATCCTACTAATCTCATTATTGAAACATGTCTTTGTGTATATGGATCCAGCTTTCTGGATATACACAAATAAGTTCTAAAAACCAGGGTCCCATAATATTAATAACACTTTGAGATGTATTAACACAGATATATTTCACATGAGACAATGTTTTCAAAAACTCCTTTTACTAACCAGGTGCACATGTTGTATGTTGTTTTGGGTCTAGCGAAAAGCACCAAGGTTTATGCCCCACTTAAGAGGGAGATGAGTATATTACCAAAATACCTTTGAGTAAATCCAAGTAGTCATGTCACCTACTCCTCAAGGTGCCACCCTGAGTGAATACAGCATATATAATTTGCAGAGCCCACCTTTGCTTTCCAGATTGTGAAGCAAAAGAGGAGGATGGACCATGAAACACAAATGTGTGACACCTCCTGAGGGATCATTGCACTGTGTATCAGGAATTATATTTTTATTTTTTTTGCTTTGACTATTAGACTGTATTAATTTCATTTTGTATGGAATATACTCTGAGCAATGAAAATTTGGCATCTACCAAGACAGTAACAACAGAAGAGATTTGTCAAAGTCTGCATCAACTACAGATGACAGCTATGGTACACTGCTTGGAAAATGTACAAACTGAAGCAAGCACTACTATTTTTCTAGTCGTAATATATGAGAGAAAAAACCACTAAAAATGCACCTTAATGAGAGACCCATAAGACCACCTGTTTTTTGGTTGAAAAACATTTAAAATAATTCACTGAAAAGATGCAGTTTGGTCCTTTGGTCCTATTTGTAAACTTCAAAGCCCAGTAGTTAGAACACAACTCCATACTGGTCACTAATCACCCTAACATGCTCCTGTGCTCAGTGAATGCAGAGGATGATTCTGCTAACTGAAATCTTAAATAGTTTTCTTCATATATTTTTGTCTTCACACTGTCTACAGAGCATATTAACAAAAAAAAGAAATAAAATTAAAAGACAAAAAAACCAAATTGAATTTTTCCAGATACAAAAAGGATGGAAAAAATATTCTACTTGGGGAAAAAGTCAACTAGATATACAGAATGTTATGGCAATTAAAATTCAATTTGAATGTAACTTTATGCTTTGGTGTAATTTTATATTTTACCTTAACAAAAAAAAAAAATTACAGAATAAACTGGAAGAAATATGCAATATTAGTAAAATATCTGGACAGAACAACTACACCTATGTATATCTAAGGTGTGTAGGCTTGATTTTTTAGTTGGTAAAAGTCAAACATTGAAAAAAAGTCTTTTTAAGGACTCTCCTGTTGGCCGCTTCGATTGGGCACATTTTGATATGTGGTGTGTATACTTGCTGAGAGCTAGACAGTAGTAAAGACTAGAGCAGTTTACTGAGCTCCTGTGGTCATAACTATTTGAAGCAAGAATGATTAGTGGAGCAGGTTGCTATAACTCCCATGGAGAGAATCAATAGTTTGGAGTCAGCTAGATATTGCAGGTTACAGCCTGGATGAACTCTTTGCAATTTCCTACTCAGAAAAGCTTGAGACTTCAGAGACTCAAGGATCTACAAAGCCTTGAGACTTCAGAGATATAAACTGTATAACCATGGGCCTAACTCTATAGACACTGAGGTAAGAAAAAGAAATATATATATATGCGTGTGTATGTATAAATGTTTGGCAAAACAACCTATTTTGTACTGCAAGCTTTCCAAATATTTATTAAATTTATAATACCATATAGAATGATTGTGGCACCACCAGAAATTGAAAAGTTTTACAAATAAGACTTAGATGGAAGTCTAAAAGCCATGAAAGCACTTAGATATCCATTATATCAAGTCTTACATATATCAATATGTACAAGGTGCCCTTTTTTCCCATGTCAGACAATCATTCAACTTATATAATACTTTAGAATGTTAAAAGCATTCAACATACTGACATGTTATATTTTTTTTTGGTAAAAACTGAAATACCACAATATTCAGTTTGCTCCTGTTCAAGAAGCATGATACAACGTAAAAAATGCATCATGACTGCAAAGACAGCCACACTATTAACTAAATTATTCTAAGCAGTTATGAAAAAATTAAAAGTAAGCTAAACCAGCAGCTTAGTATCAGCAGCTTTCACAAAAATTCTAAAATTGCAATAAAGTTTACGCTTTATTAAGAGTTTTAATGAAGTTAACACTTTTAAGGGTGTGACAAGAACTTCAATAATTTCTTAACTTTTGTTCACTCCCACCTTCCTTTATATTTACTCCTTAAAAAAAAAAAAAATTGCATTTTTATTCTGCCTCTCCATATTCTTATTTCCCTTCTGTCATTTCTTGGAGAACCTTAGAAGGGATAGAAACAGTAGAATTTAAATCACAGAATTGATATTAGAAAGTTTAAGTAGGTATGGAATAACATTCTTGTGCTATAAATCGAAGTAAACGAAGTAAACATAACTGAAATATTTTGGAACATATTTCGTTGTTTGGGATATAAACATTTTGCTAACAAAACACAGAGGCTTTTAGATAGCCTTCATATGAAGGTATCATCACTGCAAATCTTGTATGTTGATTACCATCTAATAGAAAACAATTTATGTATTTATAAGTAAATGCATACCTAGGTTCATCGGTAACTAACTCCTAGAGCTTATCTGATAAAGTAAGATAATGCACTGTGAAGGCTGAGCTATTAAACTTAAAGAAGGATCAACATAAGATCAGTAGTTTGGTACTGAAAGGCATCAAAAAGTACTGCTCATTTGCTGTAAGAATAAAGCATTCACAATTTTTTCTATGACACATTTAGGGATGTTGACAAAGATCTCTCTTCTGTCATTCTCTGCAGATTTTTTTATGTCATATAGATGGTGACATACTATGGTGCAAATATAATCCCTTTTGTGCTGTGCCTTTGTATCAAACATTATTCAGAGTAATTATCTTAATTTGAGCATATACCAATGCAATAGCTGAACAAAAGACTGAAATGAGAGAATTAAATGGATTTTGATCAATAGACAATTGTGGCTACAGTCACAGTAATTTTTTTTCTTTGTTAGTAAACTTTAAGCCTCGGAGAAAATCAACAAGAATCCAAACAGCCACATTTTTCTCTACAATGATTTGTATCCTCTTGTAACTCGCTACTCTTTGAGTCTGTTTTTTATCTCATCTTTTGAGTCCATTTTTCTTACCTGTAGCCTTTTCCTTCTCTCTCCCTCTCTTTCTTCATCTGCCTTGTGACCTTTTACAGCTTATGAATAATTTGTGTATTAGTGAGATATGAGGTTCAGAAAAAACATGGTTTCTACAATACAGAAATTTATTAGGTTCATCTGGAGCAATGATTAACAGCAATTGTACTTAGAAGAGAATGTTTGTGCTGTAACCTTTACCTGCCTAGGTGACTCAGCCAACCTGGTAAAATCAAGGAGTTTTGTGGAGCAGTCCACACTATAAAATTTTTTGGGGATCAGTTTTTCTTTTTGAGTGCTCACCCTGATGACTTTGGTAATGTTTTGCTAATACCTCTAGGTTAGATAATTAGTATGTTGGGGAGAATAATAGATGAATGTGAAAAGCACATTTCCTGAGCAACTGCCTTAGTTAAAATAATCTTGTAAATGTGCAATCTCTTTTGATAACAGTCATGATGTTTTTTTTCCAAATCTGTATTTTCTATCCAAAATAAATCTAGTTAACTGCTCTACTGTAACAGGCCAGATCTGTCACTGCAAATTTACACTAGGATTGCTATACATTATTAACAAGCTATGAAAAGTCACTGGCTAAATGTCATGGACGCTGAGATATAGCAGCACCTTGGGATTCATATAGCAAACAGTTTAGTTTTTATCATCTTGGATCACAAGGTGCCTTGACATTTGCAAGGCAACTTTTTCCTTTTTAACTTCCAGTGGAATCATACCTCTATTATCTCAATCATAATCCTTAGTGTCAAATGTGATAGAAAGTTTTACTCTCTAAATTAAAGAAATGAAAAATCAATCAAACATGGACCTTATGATTCATTTAATCGATGCTCATATGCCAGTTTGGTAAGGAAAAAAGGAAGAGCGAGGAAAACCAGATAATTTAGGACATTTCCTGTGTAATACATGACTCTTAGCATTACTGAGGCATGACCTTCAAGAGAAGTATTAGCACTAGAAACTTCTGCAGAACGTTTTTAATTTTAAAGAAAATATGAGTAAGATCACTATTTCATTTAAAATATGCATATCAATGCAACATGATTTCTTAAAGCTTTAAATTTTTGACAGGGGTGAAATTTTTCTAGGGTGATAAATAAAAAATTCAGTCTTTATCATACTTTACTTTCTAACAGCTAACCTTTTAGATAGTAAATTTCAATTTACTGGAAGCCTATGCATCATTTCTACCCTTTCAAGTAGGGTTTTTCACAGACAAAATATAAAAAACCAAACATCATTTTATTTAACTGATTTTTTTTTTTTCTCAAGATATACAAGAACAAACTAAAATCTTGGCCCTATTGACACTAGTTTGAAAAATGAAATGTCTCATTTGGAAGTTACAATGTGATATTCATAAAGTTCTGAATGTTCATATCTTTTTATTTCTTTCTAATGTAGCTGCTCCAATTTCTGTGTATTCTTTTTTCTTATATTACAGATCTGCCTGTATTAGTTCAATACACACATTAAAAAAAATGTTGCCTAAAAAAAATGTTGAATATATACGTGATGTACTGTCATCAGGTTACACAATGAATGACCACAACAACCCATTTCTCATTATTCCTTTACCACCTGGAGGAAAGAGAAAGAGGTACAGGAGTTGGGGAAAAGGAGTGAAGCTAAGCCTGTGAAAAGAGATTGACAGGACTGCAAAGCTGATATTGTTTATTTTTGTCCTTTTTTTTTTTTTTTTTCTTTTTTATTCTGATCATCCTATTCTGTTTGAAATTGGCAATAAATTAAAATTTTCCCCAAGTCAAGACTTTTAGCCAGTAGTTTCCCTGTGTTTATTTAGACCTCTGTGTTTCTCCATCTTATTTTCTCTCCCCATCCTACTGAGATGAAGGAGTGAAAGAGCAGCTAGGTGGCATCTGGTAACTAGCCAAGTTTCAGCCACTATAAGGTTCTGTGTTCTTTTCTTATGATTTCTACATAAGTACTGAAATTTTCAATTTCTTTTCCTACCTCAGTTTTCATAGTGAGCTTTACCTTGGTCTTCAATGAACACAAAAATTGTGGGTGCTGGACAGGTCACATAAATAGCTTAGCTTAGTAGAAACTGTCCCAGGCAAGTTTTACTGGCTACAGATTTTGTGCTTTTATTATATTATGCTCAGATGAAGGGATTCCCTAAGGAACACTGAAAAATGAAGGTACCACATGAAAGTAGATTATCTGCTGTATGGTCATTCATCTAGTCTGAAGATTGTGGGTGCTGCTGATGCAGCAGCAGACAACCCAATCAACATGTATGATGTCAAATAAATAAACAAACATGCAAACAAACAAACAAACAAATAAATAAATATGCGTTTTACTGCTCTTGGAGTCTGAAAAATCGGAGAAAAAAAGAACATTGAGTTCTGTGTGCACGTATATGTGAACTCCTAGTGATTTTTGGGATCCTATGTTGGATGAGAATGGATCATTTTGGTACTGTGGTTTCACTAATGGGTTAAAGTGATTGTCTTCCCAAGACAAATGGCTCTGAGTTCAAAGCAATATGACTCAGCTGCCTTATCACTAATACTACTGAAAATTGCTTCTCCTGATGTACTTTGAAGCATGTTTCTATGGACAGAGCTTGAGAAAGCAGCCACTAAGGAATTTACACAAGTCTCCTGAGAGCTTTTCTCAGATTATTTTCTCTAAAACCCTTCCCAAAGGTGATGCTGTGATTGTTAATTTTATAACACTGACAATGAATTTCCCCCCAAGCTATAAATATAGAATATCACATTGCTTCTTTTATTTCCTTTACCTCCTCTGTATTCTCCTTGGATATACTGTCTAGAATGAAGCAAGTTTATTCACTATGAAGAAAAATTTACCATAGAATGAAGTAAAAATAAATTATAGCTCTCCATGATGGTCAGGAAATGTTTGTTCTATTCTAAAGAATTTTGAATGTGAATCAAAAAGAAAAAAATATACACTTCAGTGTATATGTTTTAAAGGGTATTCTATTTATTCATCCAAAGTTCAGGTCCTATCATATCAAAATCAGAGTCTGTATTACAGATCTATAATCTGAAATAACAAGAGTAATCTTTTTTTCTTTCTGCTGTCCTCCTTAGATTATGGGAGAAATTATTATTAATGTAATTTAGAGTGGTTTGAAAATAGTTATTAGAGAAAAATTAGGTTGAAAAGAGCAGTAGCCAGGAGCATAGTCCAAGAGTCCCAAGTTCAGATCTTGTAAATTTTCTGATTCTGATAGTAAAGAACTACTCCATATTCATCATTAGTTTATATTGAACACTTTTGAAAAGGTAAAATTATTTTTAAAAGGGTAGTTAATAGTGCCATTCTCTTGGAGAACTACTTTTAGAACAGGTTGGGACCTTATCCATATGTTAACTTTTAACAGCACCATAATTTCACTAACAATCAGAACTTATCATAGGTTTACAAGAGTCTCTGACTGGTTTAAAGATATCAGACATTTGCCACTGGGTTTTGACCCCATCTCTACTCCAAATAATTACCAATGATTTATATTCACAGGAATAAATGCAAGGAAGAATGAACTGATACATCAACACTGTGTAATGAAGGTAACAGAAGCAGCTTATACTTTATCCTCTTGGAAAGGTGACCCTCTCAGCACACTGAATGGGAACCTTGCACACTAGTGCAAGGCATCCTTCTTCACAGAGGAGGAATGTTGCATATAAAACCCCAAAACAGATTCAGATTGTTGAGACAAGATTGGAGTTGGAAGCTTTGCAACTTTTCAGGTTTCTTTTTTTCAACTTTCTTCAGCTTTCTTCATCTTTCTTCTTAACTTGTAAAAGAGCTAATAGAACAGAGAATTAATTACCTCTATAGAAAAAAAGAAAAATATCATGGAACCATAGGACAGTAAGGGCTATATTTAGAGTTTTATTCCTTACTGTAATAATATAAGTGCAACGTGGGCTAAATAAAAAATACTTTTTAACTACTTCAGACACACAGAGTTACTCTGGAAATTGTTGACACTTTAATTAATGTATGTCAAATTAGGGTCTTTATTCTCAAAGCATGTTTTGGGACAACCACAACACATACTAAACATTTGCTAATAAAAAGTTCCATTCTTTCTAAGGTCATTCTCATTACAAGAAACGTTAAACTTTCTCAGCCCACTTGGATTCAGCCTTTATTTTCCCTATGAGAAAAGCAGATTTTACTGCCAGTAAAAGCTCCCACTGTGCTTAATATGGACGTTCTTATTAAGTGATAAATTATGTACTTGCTAAATCACAGTTGGTGGGGTGTGACAGCATTAAAGGAAAGGTTAATCTGTGGAATATCAGGCTACAATGAATACAGTAAAATAACCAGAATGGCTAAGCCTTGATGAAAATATATTAGAGTTAACACACTCCTTTCTTTATTTTATTAACCTATCCAATTGGAAACTATATGCATTTCTTCACACACCAGTTGTGTGGGCAGAATTAAAGGAGAAGCAGGAATGTGTGTGTGTGTGTGTGTGTGTGTCCTTGTAGAACTGATGAAAAGCCACCATTCAGCTGTTTGCTAAAATAATCCATATTTGCAGTGAGATTTCATATAGAGGAAAGCTAACATCTGGTCAATCCTTTCCCAAACAGAATCTCTCCAAGTTTTTTACTAATAATTCTTACATATAAAGGAATAAGTTAAGACAGGTCCTTAGCTGATGTAAACTCCTATAATATCAGTCTTGACATATTTCTCTGCTATCCAGGCACTCATTCAAAATCCAGGATACAAAAAAACAGATTAATATCAGACACTATTTTCCTATTCTTCTTTTGCTTTTCCAATTTAAATTAGCTCCTATGTGCATGACTGTGTGTACATGATTGTGTGAGAATCATGCACATGAAAATGAAAGATTTTAATTAGTAGTGTTTACAAAATAAATTAAGAGCTCACAAAAGTGCTACAGGAGAACAGGAGAAGAGAGCTGTTACACACAGAGAGCTGCTACCCTTCTCTTATAAAATGTTCTGTACTACTTTAGTTTAATTTTTAAAGTACTATTCAAGACTCTGTACTTCCCAACTCTGATAATACAGATAAAACACTCACAATGCAGAATTGTGAGCACTTCATTAGCAGGCTGCTATTTCCTGTCTAGACCAACCTCCCTACTCCCCACAGCTTATTGCTAGAATCCCCAGGGATCATTTCACTTGGGCTGTCTTAGGTGATCCTTAGTGTTAGCCATTTTGGCCATGAATTGTTCAAAACAGTGAACTGTAACAAATTCCATTTCAGAATATATTATCAGTTTTTGCAAACAATATCAACATAGTTTATCCTGTGTCTCACTTTTGTAGTCCTTTAGCTCAGTAAATATGGTATTTCTGAACAAGAAGCCACAGAGCTTTTTCTAACACTGCAAGGATGTAGACTGGGGCCCATCAAGCCTGATTTGTCTGGACTTGTCTTATGCTTGCCTGCAGCTTTGATTTAGCTTTTTTAGGTCTAGTAGACTCATATCTAATTTGTTCGACTTTTGCTTTTCTTTGTACAATGGTGTGCTCATATGTCTCTTTTGATAATAATTCTGATATAGTTCAATAGTGATAACAAGTACTATTCCAGTGACACATTTTTTTTTGTGCATATAATAAATTATGTGGTATTGTGGAAGAGAAGTACTGGATAACATGTGATGTCTCAAAAAATATAAACATAGGATGAGAGATCAAGGCTATCAGGAAATTGTAATGAATAACTACTGATCATTGAAGACATGATGCATTCAAAGCTGGGTGAAAATGTCCATAGGAGTAACAAAAGACAAGATTCCAACATAAATAAAAACCACTTGCATAAAAAAATCAGATGAAACACAGAAAAGCAAAAGAAGCAAGGTATAGGACATGTTAGAAAATGTTTGAAAGTGACCCCTAGTACCCTCAAGTACAAGAAAGAACAAGCTCCCATTGCATTCCCTCGGCAAAGGATTCAGGATGAAAATGCACCAATCCTTTCTCCTTGGATGAAACCAATAGAAGTATAAAGTTTGTCTGTATGTTTCAAGCATTAAACTATTATTACAGTGATTGAACTCCAGTATTTGGATAACTTGTATGGTAAATCTTAGTAGTTCTGTAACTAATAATGCTTTTTTGGCAAGACTCATGATTCCAATTAGACCTAAAGAAAATTCTTGACTTTACAAACAAAGTCTGTCTCCTTTCCAGTTAAGACGCTGAAGTTTAATGCGACATACTAGTAGAGGAATAAAGGACTTAAAATTTAATTGAACCTTTTTTTTCTTTAACTCTTTCTCATATCTGTAGTGCATTCTACACCTACAGGCTCTGCTGGGTACTTTTAGTATTAAGCTCTACAAAATTTGGAAACACTGATAAAAACTAATCCCTTCCAAACACAGACTGACTTACAAAAGTGAAGCAATAGTGTCACCTGGAAAAAAAGTTACTTCACAGAATACCAGGTTGGAAGCAACCTCAATGATCATCTAGTCAAATATTTCTTGGCAAAACACTGTTTGGACAAAACACCATAATGCTCTATCCAGTTGAATCTGAAAAGTATCCAAGGTTGTCCAATCCATCACTTCCCTGTGAAGATTATTCTGATGGCTGATTGTTTTAATTGTGAAAAATTGTCCCTGCCCATCCAACCAGAGTCTCCTCAGGAACAATTTGTACTCATGACCTCTCATCCTTTCCATGTGATTCCTTAAAAAAAGAATCTCCATGTTCTTTACAGCCACCCTTTGGATGCTGGAACATCATAATAAGGTCCTTTAAGCCTCTCAGCTAAGCATTCTTTTCTCAAAAATGACCATACTCAGTTCTCTCAGTCTTTCCTCATAAGGCAGGCTTACCAGTCCATGATCATGACTAATAAATAACAGCTACTGTTTCTTTAGCTGATGTGAAAAACACTAGAAGTTTTCCC
This sequence comes from Muscicapa striata striata, assembly GCA_030060385.1. NCBI lineage: Eukaryota > Metazoa > Chordata > Aves > Passeriformes > Muscicapidae > Muscicapa > Muscicapa striata. The sequence goes on along the minus strand of JAREIS010000133.1, from coordinate 826,967 downwards.
ATAGTGGGGGTCAGGGGAGAAGATTAGTGAACTACCACAGCAAGAACAAACTGTGATATATAAAAAAATGTCTTTAATGACTAGGAAAAAGTCATTTAAAATAAAACCTGTTACTTTAGGTTCCCCAAAAGCATGATCAGACAATATCGCAATCTGTCCAGATTACTAGCATCCACAGCGATTTCTGCGGTGCAGACATTTTAGGAGAGCATATAGCTTCATTTAATAGTAGTAGAGAACACTGTCAAGTCATTTTATTTATCAGGGGACACATTTGACTGCTTTCAATGTAGTTAAAACTCTTAAAAACAGCATTTCCACAGAAGAACTAGGAGCATCTTTCTGAAAGAATGGACAAAGCTATAATAGTTCTTGGAGAGTTAAAAACACAATAAAGGAAGTTAGTGAGAAATGAAAGGACTGTGAAGAACCATCTGAGTGCAAACATTCTACTGACTGTGCTATTTGTAAAGTACTTATTCTTTATTCCAGATGACTGTTGAAGAATCATGTAGAACAATACTAAATGCTGCTTCTTGGAAAGATTGTATAGGTGTCAATGGGGATGAAGTAAATTGGTTTTTAACAAAGAGCCGCACACTATAGCTAGAACCTTAGTTGATTTTCATTTTATACTGTATAATTGCAAGGTCCTGGGCTGAAACAAAAAAATCTCTAGACTTTGTTACAAGTACACAACTTCCATAACAGATGCGCAGACAGTAAAGCTCTTGATACAAGCAGAAAACTGAAATAGGTATTAAGGATAAACAAGAACATGTATAGAAACTTACAATTTCTAGTGTAGATGAAAAAAAACCTGCCACTTTCCCCTCATATTTTCACATCTTTCTTTTTTCTTAGCACAGAATATTCCCCTACAGGGCAAACATACCTATTACATATGAGAAAGGAAAATTTATATCTTACATTACCTAGTATCTTACAAATATTAATGACTATTTGTGCTAAGTTACCAATGCTGCTGAAAATGGATCAGTCCCAGCTCCTGATTAAAGCTAAGAATTGGGTTCCTTTTCCTATTCCCACTCCCTCACCTCAAAATGGATAGAATGAGCATAATCATAAAGACGGTGTTACATAGTGCTCAGTCATAAACAGTATTTGTAAAGTTTTTTATGGAAATAATACATTATCTATCTTAGTCCACCCCTCTTCACTACCATTGACATTTATGTTCTCCTGTCTACTTTAAACGCTTCTATTCCAATGCAACTATTTTCCTATCTTCTTGGACTTAGTTGGAGGTTCTTTTCAAAAAGTTCATCTCCAACCTTGAACATTTGCCTTATCTACTCAACTTTGTGCATTCTACTTGTTAAACTCTGTTTAGAATATATATACTCACTAAAGGTTTAATTCTTGCCATCTGCAATGTGTAGTGCCTCATGCTTATTTTGTTTCCTAGTGTTTGATTGCTAGCTGTAGTGTTATGGGTGGGATTCAGTCACATGCATAGAGATACCAGGGAGACATTTCAGCAGTCTAATGTATTCCATCAGACTTCCTGCTACATTTCCAGAAGTACTTTGCTTTCCCAGAAGTCCCATATCATAGCTACCACCTTCAGTGTGTCTCAGATTCAGAAGGGAAATTATGATTACACAACACCTACTGTCCTCCAATGAATGTGATTTGTGCCTTTAACAGTAAAATACAGGCCCTATATTGACCTGGCACTGCGAGGTCTCAAGATTTGTCTCAGCTTGTTTGGGTCTGAAGTGGATTTGTTTTGTTGGAGCATCTATGCTGAGCTCATTGATTGCTGCTTCCCCTATTCCAGCTTCAGCTCTGGGGGTGGCCCTCTGGGGACAGTGTCATACTTGCTCCCCAAGTGACTCCCAGACAAATCACAGACAATCAATTCAACCTAGTCCCAACCTCAGCTCTGAAAACAAAGGCACAAAAAGCAGAAAAAAATAAAGTAGAGTATAAATAACTCCCACAAACAATTTGGGAGGAACATAAGGAAGAAAAAAAAAAGAGAGAGAGAGAGAGAGAGAGAGAAAAGGCATGCAAAAATTTCTCTGGGATAAATGCTAACTAAATAAAGAAAATACCCACAAACTGACTGAGAATGCGACATCCAACCTAAAAGCTGCTCTAAAGAGGGGAAAATCCCTACACAAACCTGCCAAAAAATTCCCTTTTAGCCTTTCTCCTGCCCCTGGATCTTGCAAATCCAGTACCTGGATACACCACCTGGAGAGTTAATGCCACGTGTTTGCACAAGTAGGGGTTGATGAAGGAGAAAACACCTTCCCCAAGTGGCATTGGAGGTGGAGCACATGTGTCGATCCATGCTCAGGTGCACCTCCAGAAGAGTTTTCAGCCAATGGCAACCAGAAATGTCCTGCTTTTTCCTCACTCTGTACTGAGGCTGAGCTAGGTCAGTAGAGACTGAGTAAAGTTCAGACTAAAGTTTTCTCTGGGATTACCACAAACACAATCATTTTGGGTAGGTCTTTTGCCAGAAGATGACACTAACCTGCTTCTTCCTCCTCATGTCAGAGAATCAAATTACTGAAAATCATGTGTCCAGCTCTGAATTCAAACAGTTTTTTGCCATATAAACTCCACACCAAACTTCAGTCTTCCCAAACCTTCTATAATACATTTTCCATTTGTGTAAAAGAGGCCACAAACACGTATTTTATTGTTTTTACTGACTCTGACATTGTGCTGAGCCATACAGAAAGGCCCACATTTTCCCAAACTTTACAATGTTTATGCCTGCCTTACACTACTGTTCTCTTACTCCAGACAATTAGGAATGCTGGGAACTTGCACAACTGAACTAAGTGGCTTTCTAAGCCTCATCTGCTCATTATTTTGAAGTCAGTAACTGCTCACTAGATAGAAGTTATAAGTAATATATTTCTCTTTGTGCCTCTTGCTGACAACAGGAAAAACATTAATTTAGCTTCTTTGGCTGAATGTGAACTAAAGCCTTAAAAAGAAGATGACTTTGCTGCTGTTGCCCTAAAAATCTCAAAGAGAAATGAAATACTGCAAGGATTCTAGAATAGCGATTTTCATAGGAGAGAATAATTTCAGATACAATGTGTCAAGCCATGAAAAAATTCTAGCTCAGCTTTATGCATATTATATCTCCTTGACCCTTCTCAATTCCTAAAAGGATATATATATTTACAGGACTTAACAAATACTTTATTTCCAGCTGATTTCTCTCTGGCAAAGAAACCACTATTGGAAAGTTACTTTTTTCCTATAGATTCAGAATCACACCACTGATATATTTATTGTTGCCACTGTTATTATCATTTGTATGACTATAACATCAAAATATCCAGTTCACAATCTGTGAGTCTGTACACATGATTAGAGAAAATGCTAGCAATATAAATAGGTGAAGCCAGAGGGGTGGGAGCACGATCAAAGAAGAGTGAGATATTCAAGGTCATGCAAAGTACAAGTGAGAAAGAACTGAGGTTTTATCCCTATAAAAATTCCTGAAGCATTCCATATGGTAGCCTTTTTGAAAGTAACGTAAACAACTTGCCAAATTAGAATGATCTAAATTTAGGATGTTATTCTACATCATGTAATGTAGCTATTGCTTAATTTTTTCAGTGAATCTGTAGTGGCTTGCTAATCTGATGTGACACAAACACAGAAAAATCAGAATTATTAATCAATAATTTATTAATTCTGATGTTTGTGTATGATGATTTTTATATTTCATAACAGTGCCTTATAGAATATTCAGCAGCAATGCAAATGATTAACTAACATTGGAAGAGGGGATATTGTTGTATAAATGAACTTCTGCTCTTTTCTAAAATGTTCTTTTCTTTGCATATATATATAATAGCGCAGTAAACACTGAAATTATTTCTAAATATACTCAGGTATGTTTATTAAGACATGCAATAATTTCAGATTTTTACAACTGCTTTTGTCATACTAATTATCAGGAAAAATTTACGCCATTCCTTATGTTTTCAGGCCACCTTTCTTAAAAACATTCCACAGATGGCATTTTTGACTAGTGCTCTGCAGTAATGATTTATAAAAGTTGCATAGAGGCTTATGAACCTCAGTTAATATTTAAAGCATGCTTTCAGTGGCAGCAGGAAATGATCCATCTATGTCAATAGTAGAAAACAGCAGCAACAAAAGTTTCCTTGGGAGGTCTGCCCTTTTGAACACAGAGCAGTTCACATGTCTTGTAGAGAACTGTTCAGTGGGTACCCTGGGTGCACAGAGGGCCTCCTCTTTTGTTTAGGCTTTATCCATCACACCTAAAATTTTCCATATATCTTCATTAAGTGTAATGTGGTTAACCTGTGTGATACTTTGCACTCTCCTAACCTAAAGAAATCTCTCTAACTGCCCTAAATCCTGCTTGTATTTGTATACCTGTTAATCAAGAACAGTTTTGAAAATAGCTTAGGTCTTTTACAAGTTTAAGTAGAGAGTATGCACCTTCAGATGTTTTGATTGAAGGAAAAACAGAAATTGGGCATTTGGCTTGACAAATATCTCTTTAATCACTGTTTAACATTGCTGGCTGTTCTAAGCCCAGTGTCTCCGTTGAAAAAGACCCAACATTTATTTTCCTAAATATAGGTGGCATTCTATACTGCTATATCTTTAAAAAAAATAAATTTATTAAAAATAAAAATTTGGGGATAAAATAAATTTTTACTACAGTAGAATTATATTGTCTTTAATAAATGTTGATCTGTTAAAGACAGAAACTGAAAAGAAATTTTAAAGGTGGAAGTTTCATATTTTTCAGTGTTTCTTTTCTCTTTGAGCAAATAGAAATCTTATTCAAAAGTGTGTACACACAGGCTTTTAAGGCAGAACAAGTCCCTGCAGGTACATAGGCTTCTTCAGGTAAACATTCTAAAACAGGAAAGAGATGAAATCTTTCAAGAGCAGTCACTTTCTTTTTTTTAAAACACAAGCAGAAACTATATGTATTTGTATACATTATTAATTCTCTTTCATTTTTAAATACTTGTATGCACTTACATCCATATAAACACCTGTGTGCTTATTTAAACTGCCTTTATACATGAAAACTGATTTGCCATTACGAATGCTAACATTTGAAGATGTCTGTTACACTTTTAGCACTATGTGTCAGAAGAAGAGCATTTGAAAGAGTTTATTTTTTATTGTGAGTGTTGACTTCTGAATGAATTACAAGCTAACATTCTATGCAGATTGTCCAGAAATTATTAAGAAAATTTTAATATTTGGACATATCCAGACATTAAATCTTCCAAATTCATGAAACCTCTTTCTAGGGCAGGCATTTGATTTATGTATGCAAATGTCTGCAACTTGAAAAATGCATGTGAATGTTTTAGCACAGGTATTGTTGCTGCGACCAGATGCTTTGATCTAAGTTGAATGCTGGATTTTCATTTGCTTCTGAATGAAGAAGTTTCAGAAAACCAGGCAGCAGTTGTCTAAAAAGGCCATGTGAAATGCAGCTGAGATGTAAATCAGCAGAGATATCAGTCTCAAGCACCTTTGCATACACAAACAGGAGACACTGCAGTGGTTTTATGACAAAAAAAAAAAAAAATTCCATAGACAGTTTGCTTAATCTAGCAGTCGTCAATTATAAAGTTGTAGATGTTTCAAAATCTGATTATGGATGACAGTCCTTTTGGTATTAGGCCATTTATTTCGAGTGTGTTTAGAGATTTTACTAGAAAGCACAGTGTGCAAATCTCTATAAATAAAAGTGCTGGCAGATTGCTTGCAGTATTAACTATAATCTCATAAATCAATACTTTTTTCCTCGGAAAACAAAATGCTTGATGTGGCTTTCAAGTTTTCTACAAGGTAGGGCTTAGCAAAAAATAAATATTCTGTAGTCTTCTTTTTTGGATGGAAGATTGAAACATATGTATTTTCCATCAGAAATTATTATTTCAGGGTTATGATATGCAAGAGTCCTGATTGTATGTCCACGTAGAAAATAGTAATGAGAGTGATATTATAATGTTAACAGATACATAAGGGTTCAACAAAGACAAAAGGAGATATGGTTTAATTTAGTAATTCACCAACATTTTTTGTGTTTTTACAGCCTCAGTATCACATTAAATCTTAATAATAAATAGAAATTTCAAAATAGTAAGTGTTACAAGTAGGTCTTTGTCAGGGAGTCTGTTTCCATGTTTCTTTTCTTAAAAAGAAAGAATGGGTGAGGAAACTAACTATTATTTGGATCTGAAGAAATAGTGAACATGTGTATAAGAAAAGAAAAAAAGCTGGAATTGTAAAAGTATGAAATATGGATGCCCAAGGAAGAAAGTAATTTTAGCACTCCTTATTAACATTTTGACCTGTCAAAGATACTAAAGAAGTTATTGTCACACCAGGAGTTGAGTATACTCTAGTTCTAGATTGCAATAGATTAAGAAATTAATTTCAACATGGATCATAATCCCTAATTACATTAGCATTGAACTGTTTTCCTTTCTATCCAGCCTTTGCTGTAAGACCTGCAGACTGATATATTCTAAGCTCAGAGGGATTGCAACCATTAGGTGTGTAGATTTGTGGAAAAAAACTCAAACCCAAAGCAGATCACAAAACTGCTTCCAACAATTTGTTTATTAAGCCTATCAATTTATGTTTAAACAAATTTTGTACATAAAGCCTCATTTTTAAAAAATATCCTGCATTGAGTCCACTATTCTGCATTCAGCAGGCAGAAGGATCACTACTTCAAGAACCTGTTCAAGCCTCACTGTTACAGACAACTACATCTGTTAGAAATTTTCTTTTTCTTTCAGCTGATTTTCTTTATCATTTGTAGCATAATGTACATTTAAACATTTTTCTTCCATCTCAAAAAAAAAAAAAAATTCCTTATGTTTTAAAAATTACATAAATTTAACATTTTGTTTTAACTTGATTACTCTGGACTCTGCTCTGATCCGCTAATAATGTATTCTGATCTGCTCAGATGTTTTATTCTGCTGGTAATGAAGAATCCCAAAGGAAGACAATCATCATTCAAGACTATATGCTCTCCTGAGCAAGGGTTAAGCCTAATTTAGTTATTTTGCAGTGCTAATAGAAGTAACAGGCAAATAGATTAGTGTTTAAGTATTCAAAGAGGCCATATAGTTCTATCTTCAATATTAAACTGTTTGCCACCTAACCTGGGTATAGAAAATACTTCCATTTATTTCCTCTGACCTTGTGGATAATTTTGTGGGTGTTCAGGGAAGGAGCATGTAGATCACACTGACTGTGACTAGCAATAGAAATGGTGATGATGACAGAATACTGATGAGCTATCAAAATATGCTAAAACTTAGTTTTGCTTCTATTTTCATTGTATGTTCAATTCTGCTATAAAGCAAGTACCTCACATCAAAATTCAGAGGGAATCACTCTCATGGCTAGAAAATGTTACTATGAAAATCTAATGTGGCTATGGGTATATTCTTCACTATACACACACATATATATAAACATGCACAAATATACTGTGTACGTCTTTACACACAGAAACTGAAAAAGGTTAGCAGAGAAATGTTCCATATATAATTTACTTGGAAGAAATATACGAAAATTTAAGAATATTCTATTAATAGACAAATTTATTTCATTATCTGAAAAAGGTTTGGTAAGTAGTGTTTTCCAAGTATTTCATTTTTGTTTTGCATTTAAAATATGGATGTAAAATAACTGCATTCATTATACAAAATAATTAATCACTCTCCAGAACTGCTCATGAGTGTTGGTCTCTTCTCCAGGAAGAATCACTGAGACAAGAGGAAAAGGCATCACGTTGTACAAGGGAGGTTTAAACTGAATATTAGGAATAATTTCTTCACTGAAAGGGTGCTCAAGCCTTAGAACATGCTGCCCAGGGAAGTGGTTGAATCTCTGTCCATGGACATATTTAAAGACCAGTAGATGTGGCACTTAGGGAATGGTTTAATGGGGGACTTGGCAGCACAGGGATAGTGGTTGGACTTAATGACCAGGAAATGATGGCTTATTGGCTTAGGAGGGAAGAAACCTGTGACGATTTATCCAGGATGAATTGACCAACAAGGCCATTGTCCTAGCCAGTGAAATTAAAAGCAATGAGTAGTCAAAACAGTGGTCCCTTGGGGGAATAAGTTTGCAAACACACGATGCTGCAGTGATGGCTGAGCCTGAAATAGAGAGCTGCATGTAAAGGCCAGACTGCCAGCCAGGACTAGGACCTGCCAGGAGTGACTGTCCTGCTACTCCAGGTCCATGGTGGTGGACACAGCCACACCAGAGGATCTGGGGCCTTGGTGAGTATGAATCTGTGTCTGTGTATGTGGGTAGGTGTGTTGTAGAATTTGAACTGCTCTACAGTTGCTATACTCATCTTACAAAGTAAATTAATCTTATACTTTATGTTACTGAGAAGTGTGTTTCTGTTCTTGCAGCCACACCAGCCTTAATTCCCCTGTTACAATCTGTTTGTGTCAACACTACACCAACAATCAATACTAATCAAGAATGTAGTTTGCCTCTCTGATACCGCTTTAAATCAATGTTAAACAAGGGTGCCTAGTAACAGAAGGTATATGGACATTGGTAATCAACATTTTTTAAAACAGCACAGTCTTATTACTAAACTGAGAAAGAAGCAACAAGTTTTTTATAAGGTCCAGTATAGATCAGTGTTTAGATTATAGCATACAGAGTCTATAGCTCTTAAGGCTTTTAACTTTTTTCACAAAACAGATGCTATGAAATTATCTCTAAGATGTCTTCACTGCCTTCACAAATTGCTTAATTTGGTCAGTAGTGTATATTTGATATTAATATATAAAGCTAGGATCTAAATTTAGCAAACAAACAAATATGCTAAGGCTCAAACTGTTGGCAAGACACGTGAACTGATTGGAGAAGAACTGAAGATCAAATAATTTGATTCTGAGGAGATCACATTCTGGCTGTACATACTTAATGATTTTCTTAATTTTTTTTAAACTTTAAATTATGTGATGATGTAGTCCCATGGACAAATTCATTGCATTCAGAAATGTGGTTTTGGAACACATCTTCAGGTTTAGTTTCATCAAAATTAATCCAGTTTGTGTACTTTGAGATCACTTAATGCTATGAATCAAAGCATAGTAAATCAGAGAATGGAAAGATATTTCAAAAGTGCAATAAAGCAAAACATAATGTATGCCCTTTCTTATACCCCATAATATCTGATAAACACCTAACCAGTACAATTATTGAACGAGCTCAGAGAGAAAAACAGTCAACATACATAAGGACTCATGTCCTTAGGGATATGAGTTAAGACCCACTGCTTTAGAGGCTGAAGACCCAGACTGTTACCACATCTGCCAGAGATCTGCCAGGCTGTTGTGAAAGTTTTGGGTACTCTAGGGCATTTGCAATGGCATTTCTAAGAATGCTTAAGCAACAGAGCCTGAGACAGACACTTGAGCTCCAGGTCTCCAGGGAGGGTTGATTTGCCTTTCCAGCTGCAGTGACTGCACTGTTTTTCATTGACTATAGTAGTGGCATAGACAGCTGGCTGACTGTATGTTTTTTACACCTAAATCCAGGGACATGTGGAAATTTAAATGTGTATGTTTTATTCTGGGTATAATTACAAAAACTGTCTCCATTGCACAAAAAAAGACATCACCTGTAAGAGTGTCTTGCCACTTTCAGTAGCAAACCCAACATCATTAATATAGCAACATTTTTTCATACTCAAATGGCTGGTCTTTGCTGAGAGGTAGAATGTTATTGCTTAGGTGATATGCCAGATTTCACAGAATGGTTTGGAGTGAAAGGGACTCTCAAGATCATTTTGTCCCAACACCCTCACCGTGGGCATGAATACCACCCACTAGATCAGGCAACTCAGGGCACCATCCAGTTTGGCCTTGAACTCTTCCAGAGATGAGACATCCACATATTTACAGCTTCTCTGGGCAGCCTGTTCCAGTGTCTCATTGCCCTCAGTGAATAATTTCTTTCTAATATTTAATCTAAATCTACACTCTTCAGTTTAGAAAGAGTCAGTGTATGCCTGTCCTATCACTACATGCCCTTGTAAAAAGTCCGTCTCCAGCTTTCTTGTAGGTACTGTAAGAGTTCCTGTTATTACTGCCTAGTCTATCAAAGCATAAAAAGGCTTGTTCTCCAGAGAAATCTGCCTGACTAAGAAACACCATATGAATGACAATAGGTTTTACAAAGCAAAGTTTGCAGCAATCTCACTCTTAAGTTAATGCAGGAGTGCTACCAAGGCACAGGGCTTCAAATAAGTTGGGGGCAGCTGAAAGGCTGTGCTCAGCACCTTATGAGAAACACTTCAAATGGGAAGATAACATAATTGGTTCATAGCACCCGTGTTTAGTCTCTAGGGGTCTGGGTTCAAACACAGAACATCAGTAATGGAATGAGATGTGATCCTGAGCTAATCTGTAATTGAAATTCACTCACATTTGAAGCACTCACATTATAGAAGCACTTATTATACCTCGGTAGAAGTAGGACTTTACTTAAAAGCACTGCATCCATTAAATAATTTGGAAATAGAGAGTGATAGAATACTACTAAGCATTCCAAGAGGTCATATAATATTAATCACTAGGAATGTTGATGTAGACCAGGTGTGGAAAAATGTGTATATGATATAAAAACCTATTCTTCTGGTTGCTTATTTCCAATGATCTTATATAAAGACTTATGGCAAGAATAGTAAAAATAACACAATTTGAACAGATGTAGAGCATGTCTTGCATTGAGAGTATATAGATAAACTTCCCCTTTTATCTCAGCATTGATTCTTCTATGAGTTTCTGTTAAAGAAGTAACAGAGATGGAAGTTGATTGAAATAGATGTCAGTGATTGAAACAGACTTTAAGAAGCATTAAGTAGTTTTCCAACATTCTTATTTTTCTAGTGAATATTAATATTTCTTATATTCATAACTTTTTTATGTCTGTGATCTTAATTAATGTGGTTTAATAAAACCAAAGGAGTGATCTGTTATTGTCTCCAGGGAGAAGAATTTTATTTTCATTTTTCAGTTAACTAACAAAATGAAAGTGACATTTTTTATAAAGGACTGTTATACACCTAAGTTATTCTGAAGTATTGTTCTCCTGTCACTCATTGAGCCACTGTTTGTACCAAAGCTCACAATGTTAAATTCTTGTTCACCTTGCCCATCACTTATTGTCAATTATCCAGCTCCTAATCAAGGCAATGTCGTGATGTCCCCTGATATTGCTGTTTTGCCTAAATTCTTTCTGCCTCAATAAAAGTTCTAAATTATTTGTTTTTTGATAATATATTTTCCCCTAATTTTACATTAAACTGTAATTCTTTCTTTTATTTAAAGTGTATTGCTTCTGAGAATTTTGCTTTTATTCATTATGTTTTTTTCTTTTTCCCAACAGGAAGAGAAGTCTTCCATGGAAGAATGACTAGTCTCCCAGACAACAGGAAACTTCAGTGGTCTTATTTTTAATTATTCATTCTGCTGTAACTGTGTTTCAGTGTGCAGATGTTTTAATTAGTGCTTTAATCCTCTTTCTTAATGTCCTTTGTAATTTAAAGACCAAAATGTGAGAAAGGAATTGGCTTTGGAATTGGCTGAATAGAATTTTGAAGAATGTTTAATTTCTAATCAGAAAGTAGAATAGATGAACTTCCTGTGACATACCTTGTTTCTAAGATTTGGCAATCAACTTGATATTTCATTGTCAGGATTTTCATGCCAGCTGCATGTCTTTGGCTTAGCAAAAGACAATAAGATATTCCATTTACTTGTCTTGCATTTTCCACTAGGCATTATTTTCCTGAAACTGAATGGGCTATTGAAATGTGCCTAAGCATTTAAATAATTTCCCAGAAGACTGTCCCTTAAATATAGATCTGTATTGTCCAAGGAAAATCAATATGGATTTCAGGTTCTTAAATTAAAAAACCAACCAACCAACCTCTGGAAAAAAAGTAGTAAGCATATTTTCTGTCATAATCAAGGAACAGTTCCCTGAGTGCATCTGAGTGCATCTGAAGATTGTGAAAACACCAGTGACCTAAAACTGCTGAATCATAACTTACATTTAATGTCTGAGCAAAATATTGGAAGTCTTAGTTTCTTATGTAATATGACAAGGATGTCAAGGGAGAACAAGCAGGAAAAGAAAACTTGTCAGTGTGGTCCTTATGCCCAACTGCTTTCCAGACATCATGTTACACTGTACTATTGTTTGTCTTTCAGTGTGTGATCTGAAAAACTGACTTCAAACTGACGTGCAAATCTTCATAGATGAACTTGCTTTTGAACCACCAAATAATGCTTTGAAGACTGTTCTGAGGCTGCAAAGCAGGTCTATACCCAAAGAATCATCCTGTGGGGTTTTCCTCAAACAAGTAGGTGTCACTGACTAGAGTAACAGGAGCTCTAATGCACCATCTCTCTGATTTTGACAAAAAAGTATACTTATAATCCAGTAAATCCCAGTTTAAAGTCTGTACTGATGAGTTACCTACTCTCACAGAATTAACGTCAAAACCTTGGAAGCCCCAAAATATCCACTACAGGCCAATGCAGATTTCTTTTTTCACATCCTTAAAGTGGAATTTTCTAAATTTCCCTCTGAAGTCACAATCACTATTTTTTTGTATACTTTTCACTTAAACAAAAGGGTTTAACAAACTCTTTTGGTTTGTGTATTTTTTGTCCATAGCCTCTGTATTTTTCTATTTCCCTTTCTTCTTTTTCAGAAGGATTGCTGCCTTTAGAAATTTTCTTGAAAGAACCTGTGCCAAATGGAGAGATTACATTCCCTTTTTAGTAAGTATCAAGAGAGCAATCCAGTGTTACCAAATCAGCTGCTCTGAACCACCTTCAGGAAGCACATACTTCATGCTGTTATCAGCAGTACTGTGTAGTGCAAACAGCTCATCATCTTGCTCTCCTTAAACAGACATCACTTTTATATGCCAGAAAACTTCTACATGGTTTGTTTTAGTTTTTAGTTACATCATCATCAAAAGCACCTTAAAAGGCAAGATACAACAGATTGTTTTGCCTTTGGAAGTCCCACAACTGTATATAAAAGTATATAAAACAGTATATAAAGTATATAAAATACCAGTGGAAATATTTAAAAACTTTTCGCAGAGCAGTTTGATTTCATCAAAGACAATAATTTAAAATGAAATTTATTTATTTTTCTCTATTTGACTATAAATTGAACCTGCTTGTGCAATATAAAGATCAACCAGCTCAGAAGGATACATGAAATACAGCTAAGACAGACAGAATTAGCAAGACCTAGAACTATTATTATTCATCAACTCAATAATGTAATACATATTTTATCCATTAGTTTCAATTATATTGGTCTTAAAAAATGGATTTGGTTTTCTTCCTTGGCAGCCTATACAAGTAATAGAATATAGCAGTAATAAAACACTGTAGAAAATTCTGATAGGAAGAGACAGATAGCAGACCTCATTTGCCAGATAGCCCATAATCCACAACTGAGCCTTTTTCACAGAAAGACAAATAAAACTAAAACAATAAAGGAGTTAGTATGGTGGGGAAACAAATGCATTGCTCTACAAAATATATTTTCTAACACAATATATTGTGTCCTGTGTGACAGACTTTTATCAGCTCCTGCCTCACCAAACACTCACAAGTGTTTTGCATTTATTCACCAGTTTTTGATGACATTTTTTTTTCTTTTTAAGAAAGATGAAGGGAAGGAAAGGAAAAAGAAAAACAGGAAAATAATAAAAAGTAAATATATAATCTGTTATTCTCTTCATACAGTTACATTTTTATACATATGACAAAATAATTTGTAATTTCTGAGGTATTTCAAGTTAGCAGCTAAATAATTCATACATTTGTGATAACTAGTCTCCTTTTTTTTTCTTTTTAAAGCTTCATCCTATCTACAAATTCACCTATTCTCCGAATTTTTCTCTTCCATTTTAAATACAATATTCCAACAGGTTTCAATTGCTAGGAATGATGAATCAAGGACTGCAAAAAAGCTTGCTGGTGGGCCAGAAGAGCACGAAGACGACTCTCAGCTAGCTCAGAATTTTAGAGTCTAAGTAGAAATGGAGCTTTTTCTCTATGCATCTGTGTAAAATCCTTGCCAGAGCTTAGACTTTTGTAACATGTGATCAGTCGGATGTAAACTAAATTTTGCAGAAACAGCTGCAGGTAATGGAAATGCAGTTGAGGGTATATGTATCATTCCATATGTTCTTGGTGTTTGACCAGGTAGGCACCTCAATGTGAGCTTAGTGAAAGGTCGCTCTCTTGGATGTTCTCCAGGATGCACATTGTCAGTTGGCTGAGAAGTTAAATTTCACAGTCCATTAGTATACTACATCTGGAGGTCTTTATGTATATTCTGTATAGCTCTATTCCTTGTGGTCTAGAGATGGGGCTAGAATAAAACAAAAGAGGGAAGATCCTTGCTTTTCAGAATGAAAAAAAAATAAGGGCTAACAATTCAGCCATCTTTATTTCGGACATAGGTAGTGGTAAATATTTTAGCATCATAGAGACCAGGAAGAAATAGTGATTTTTAATTAAAAAATCCCCAAACAAAACAAAAAGGTTTAAACCTCCTTAGTATAGTCAGTGACTTAAAATGGTGTCAAGAACTTGAAAATATAGAAAATTGAAAGAACTCTGCTTTTGATCCACTTTTCTGCAGTCAGGTCACTATGTAGGTGCATAGTCTATTTGAATTCCTATGGAAAACATAAAACCACCTCCACATCAGTGCTTGAGCAGATTGTTCCCACTGGCTTGAGTGTGTGTACTAACTATTTGAGACTAGATTTTTCCATCGACTAGTGGCAAGTGCCACTGAGCCCAAAGATTGAAAAGCAGCTCTAGTGTGAAGAACCAAATCCTTTCTAAGTTATAGAATACATAGATGACAAATCTGGCTCACTTTCTAAAGACACAGTTTTTTACCTTAGCCTTTTAATTAAAAAGTCTTGCTTGAGAAAACTAACCCCATCCTATTTTCATTCCTACATGAAATTTTTTCCAAAATCTACCCTAATTTTGTTTTAAAAAATATAATTGTGAAAACATAAGCCAGCAAAGATCCACTTTTGGGGAAAAAAAAAAAAAGTTATTGCAGGTTGCATGTTGCATTAAGCAAAGCTCTGCCAGCATGTCAAGGGAGGTGATCCTTACCCTCTGCTCAGTTCTGCTGAGGCCAGATTCTGAGTGCTGTTCTGTGCTCCCTGGTGGATGAGAGAGATAGACCTATAGAGATAATGAAGTAATGGGCCACAAAGATTATAAAGGGTCCAGAGCATCTCTCCAATGAGAAAAATCTAAGAGACATGTGGCTGTACAGCCTGGAGAAGAGACGACTCAGAAGGGGATCTCATCAATATCTACAAATACCTGAATGGAGGGCATGTAGAGGGCAGAGCCAGTCTCTTTTCACCAGTGCCTAGTGACAGTACCAGAGGCAATGAGTACAAACTGTACATAGGTGGTTGTGTCTGAACATTAGAAAACACTTTTTCCTCGTGAGAGTGACTGAGCACTGGCACTGAGTTTGCCCAGAGAAGTTGTGGAGTCTCCATCCATGGAGATATTCCAAACACATGTGGACATGGTTCTGGTAACCAGTTCTACATTACAGTGTTTGGAAGAGGGCCATTGAACAAGATAACCTCCAGAGGTCTCTTTCAAACTAAGCGAATCTCTAATTCTGTGAAACTACTATAGAGAAAAAGCTGTGTTTTGTATAGTAAAAATTGCAACCCCAGTCTACATGAAATAATGCAACTATTTTAGCTGTTACAATTAAAAAATAAATCCAAAAAAAGTCTCACAAACAAACCCAAACAAAAAACCCCAACAAGCTAAACAATTCAGTGCCACTATGCCAATCAATTTAGGTAAAATACAGCTGCTGCTATTTCAAATTTAACACAGAGAGCTAAATACAGTAAGAAAATGAATTTTATTTTTTGAAGGCTCTATGTTTTGAAAGGCTATCATTCAGAATCTTAATCTGTGTGAATCCATGCAATCCCCGTTTAAGGCCTTCTTTCTTAGATAATGTACAAGGAAAAGCACTGATGTCATTCATGTTTGTCACGCTGATATGATAGAATGAATACCAGTTTAAAATCTGAAGCTGAAACTGATTCAACCAGGATTATCACTGAGTATACAGCTTCACTTAAAACTTGCGCAAAACAGTTGTTGAAGTTAGTTTCTTTAATAGAAACAGATATATGAAGTAGTAGATTAGAAGCAGGCAAATAAAAACTAAAAAACAGAAGGTACTTCAGTTCGTTCAGTGAGCTTCTCTATAAACAAATCATAAAAAGAACAAAAATTATAGGATTATAATTTGAATGCTTAGCTTTATTTTTACCAGGAAACATGCTAGTGAGGGCAATAACCAAATGATCATGGGGTTACTTCAGTAATTTAATGCATGAAAAAGAATTCATACAAAATGCTTACTTTATATACACACTAAAAAACGATTGAAAAAATATTGTAGAGCTACTTTGAAGAGCCTCTGAAGAAGCTCAGGATTTTGTAAAAGACAGCATGTACTCAAAGTACCTTCCAGGTACAGCACTGAAAGCATATTACAAATATGGTCAGTAACAGAAATTATCATGGGATAGACTATGAGAAGTCTCATTCTTACACTGTCTTTTATGAAGCCAACAGATTTATAGCAAAAACAGTCTATTTGTGTATATTATGACCTCAGTGCCTTGTAGAGTATTTTCTTTCTTTGGTTTCTTCTTCCAATTTCTTTCCTTTTGTTTCAGTTGCAGTAAGAAGGAAAATAGAGACTGTCTGTAGCAACATTATTGGTGTCAAATAACTTTGCATTGATATCCATATAGACTGGTAGCTGTCTGATTATTTTATGGAAAATAGACAAAGTTAAAACAATTTTCATGAAGCTTAATGCAAGATCTGCTCCCCAAGTAGCAGTCTGAGAGAATGGTTTTTATAACTGCCACTAGATTTAAGTCAGGTCTTAATCTCACCAGAAAATAATTTAGGACAATATCTGAACAAATAACAAGTTGAAAATAGCTATTACATACCGAGGGAGAGACTCAACCATTGAGATGCTATGAAGAGACTGAAAAAAAATTTAAATAATTAAGCTTCAAAAATGATGTAGCAGTTCTTCAAAGATGCATCTCTTCAAAAGATGTAGCAGTTATATTAGCTATCCATTTCATGCAAGTAAAATATTAACCTTAAAAATATAATAAATCTGATTTCTCTCTGTTGGAAAGGAAAAGAAAAAACAGGAAAGAACCATAGCAACTGAAAGGACAGGCTAGCAGTAAACCATTGATTTATTTCTGTATGTAAAATAATCCTGATAGTAAAGATTATCTTACTATAAACATCTTATACTATACATAAGTAAATTTATCTCTGAAGATTAAACTGTCAAGTAGGAAACTTTTTATAGTCACATTTACAATGTAAGGCTTGTTGATTATGCCCTGCTAAGTGAATGGAAAGGTAAGCACTGACTTGTACAGAAGCAGGATCAAGCTGTAGTACTTGAGGCAATATGTACCATTTTTGTAGGGATAATTCAAGTGGCACATTATTTTAGCAAGGGGAAAACAAATTCTTCACTGAGATTTGCTGTAGGCCTCTGTGGTTCATTTAAATGTAGCACAACTCTAGCTTTTACAATATATGTTCCAAAAGTAAAGTAGAGCATTGGTTCAGAGTGAAGCTAAAATGTTTGTCATGTGAATTGTAAACAACAAGCATCAAGAAGAAAAATATAATGGAAGCAAAATCACACTTCTCTACACTCCAGTCTTGCTAAAAAAATTTAGTTTAACCAGAAAAATCACTCACTTTAAACAATAGAGACTATCTAATAGAAACAGCACATATTAATACTGTCAGTGTGACAGATGGTTCTGCAGTACATAATAAAGTAAAAGACATTCCGACGAGAAAGAAGATGTATCTGATAATTTGCAAATCAGAATCCTGGCAGCACAGCAAAGGGAAGATAACTGAGTGCACTTTATGTTGGTGCATCTTTAATACTTCACATTTCAAGACAATAAAGGAATGGAGAACTGAAAGGGGAAACAAGAGAAATATGTTTATCTGCTGCTAGTGATATACACTGTAGCAGATTTTGGTCTGAAAAAGTAATTCTACATTTCTCAATAGCTCCATGTTATCAATATATAGGTAGGTATACCTGTAGATATAGGTACACATTGACAATATTCTAATGAGTAACTTCATTCTTAAAAAAAATCTTTAAAGTTGATATATTTAAAAAGTCAAAGATTCCAAGTTCGGAACCTGTTAGGTTCCCAACAAGTTAACAAGTTAGGAAAGTAAATTTAAAGCATGCTTAATTGCAAGAATATCTGTGTCTAACAAGGTTGTTTTAACTTACAACATATACAGAGATGCTCAAGATTTTTTAATCAGTGTTTTCTCCAAAGGAAATTTCTTCCCCAAAAATACCAGATAGACCCAAATTATATTTTCAGATATCTAGAAAGCGTTACAGTTAGTATATATTTTTACTGCATAGTATACATAGAGCATATATCTACCTTCTCCAATGACAAATTTCAGAGTTTATTTATTCAAAAGATACATTAACTAGTGAGGTTTTTAAAGGAAAAAAAAAAAAAAAAGGCTGAGTACAAAATATTTTGTCTGTGACATATTTCCTGAAATTATCAATTTGCACTAGTGTTTAGTAAGTTTAATCCAGTTATATTTAACAGAATTCTTTGCAGACTAATTACTGAGACTCAAGAGAAACAGACAATAATTACCAATATTCTCTTAGCATTTTTGACAGCATGTTTTGTCTGTAGACCTATACAGGTATCTTGCTATGAACATCTGCTATGGACATGGATGATGAAAAATGGTCAGATCAATGAATTTGGCTTTTATCCCAAAAAAAAAAAAAAAAAAAAGAGGACATAACGAATCAGAGAAATTAAATGAAGTTTATAAAATCTTTTTTTTTTAATTGTGTGTGCATATACATGTATTAAAAAAAAGTCTGTGCTGGCAGCTGTGTTCAACAATACAGAGGTAAAAAATGCATAACCTCAGAAGAAGAAAGAAACAGCCACTACTGAGTTTCTGAATGGTGTATACAGCTCTCAGAAAGATTTATGTTGACATCTGAGACTGCAAATTTCCATTAGAGTCAGACAGAGAGACACAGCTCTCATTTACTCTCCATAAAAATGTATGAGTCCTGCTAAAGGCATTTCATGAATCATAAGGATATGGGATAAAGGTGCTCTGAGAATTACTGCTCACTTGACCATTTTATGATTACAAACTAATGGCAATTGTTAGGCTGTAAACTTGTAGTTACATTAAGTAATTTGTAAGTTGAACATTATGAAGTGCTGCTCTATCAGGCCTGACAAAAAGGTAGATATGGTGTATCTCTACCTTTTGCAAAATATTCAAGTCAAGATTTCAAGAAATATGTACTTGAAGTTAGATGTCTTAGTCTACATTTAGTCACTATATAAATGCACATGAAGTCATTAAGCTAAGCCTCTAGAATCCAGGTCTCTATGCACATACAGACACCAGAGGTGACCCATGCACTTTTTTACGAAGACAAATAGTTTTGTCGCAAGTATCTTCAGAAAAACAGAGAAAAATGGATGCCACTACAGTGTGTAATGTAAAATTATATAGAACTGTATTGGGTTTGTTTAGCCATGGAGGTTACAGGCGTGGCTTCTGTGAGTAGCTGCCAGAGTCTTCCTCCATGACTGTGAGAGCCAATCCCAGGCAGATCCAAGACTGCTGTTTGCTAAGGCTGGCCAATTAGAAATTATGGTAATGCCTCTTTGAGAACATATTTAATAAGCAAAAGAAGTTTTTGTGCAGATGCAATTCTGGCCAGAGAAGAGTGGGGTGAGAACATGTGAGGAACAGCTCTGCAGGTCAGTGCAGGGAGGGGCAGGAGATGCTCCAGGTGCTGGAACTGAGATTCCCCTGCAGCCCCTGGTGCACACCATTATAAGGCAGCCCATGGAGGATCACAGGGATGCAGAGATCCACCTGCAGCCTTTGGAGGAGACCTACACTGGAGCAGATGGATGCCTAAAAGGAGGCTGTGACCCTGTGGGAGGCCCATGCTGGAGCAGGGTCTTGGAGGGACCTGAAGGAACTGTGAAGAGAGGAGCCCACACTGGAGCTGCCTGTCCTTGAAGGATTGCACCCCATAGAAGAGTGACCCACACTACATGAGTTTGTGGAGAAATGCTGTCCATGAGATGGACTCACATTGGAGAAGCTCATGGAGAACTATATCCAGTGAGAAGGACCCCTATTGGAGCAGGGGAAGAACTCTTCTAAAGCAGAAACAACCTTATGATGAACTGACCACAACCCCCATTCCCTGTCTCCTGGCACCACAGGGGAAGGTGGTAGAGCTAGGAAGCAGAGAGAGGTACATGGGAGGTTTTTAAGGTTTTATTTTACTTCTCATTATTCTGCTCTGATTTTGTTAGTAATAAATTCAATTATTAACTCTAATTTGAGTCTGGTTTGCCTGTGATGGTATTTGGTGAGTGATGTCTCCCAATCATTATCTCAACCTGAGAACCCCTGGTTATATTTTCTCTCCATGTCCATATTTGGAGGGGAGTGATAGAAAGGCTTTGGTGGGTATCTGGCATCCAGCCAGAGTCAACCCTCTGAGTCAACATGAAAGTACACTAATTAGATTTAAGTGACTAAGTTTTGAGGATAGTCTTGTGAGACAAGTGACATAAAAATAAAATGAAAAGACAAAGCAAAAGCCTGCCAATTCCATTTGACAGCATGTAGAAGCTTGGTGGAACTATCTAATATTAATTAATTTTTTCAAGTAATCTATTTTCAGACATCAGACTTTTCAGAGCTAGGAATTAATACTCTAGTAAGTCAGAAATGCAGGAAAAATGGCTACATAAAGTCAGGTTTAAAACTGCTGGAGTTTGTATCGACAGCTGCTGGTTTGGCTTTGTTAATTCTCTTCCTAGTAGCAGTTACAGTGCTATCTTTGGATTATTGTTGAGCAGCTTGCATAGCCTCAGGGCCTTTTCTGTTCCACCAACCACCCCATCAGGGCACAGGCTGAGGATGCACAAGAAGCTGGGAGAGGACACAGCTGGGACTGCAGCCCCAAACTGACCAAAGGGGCATCCCATACCATATGGCATCATGCTCAGCAATGGCAGCTATGGGAAGAGGAAGGGAGGATATTTGGAATGATGGAGTTTGTCACTGTCACTGTTGCATGTCACCCTGCTTTCCTGGATATGGCCTGCCCATGGGAAGCAGTAAATGAATTTTTGGTTTTCTTTGTTTGTGTGTGCAGCTTTATTTTTCCCATTAAACAGTCTTTGCCTAAACCCACAAGTTTTCACAGTTCTACCCTTTTGTTTCTCTTGCCATCCTAACCCAGGGTAGTGAGAGCCACTGCATGAGGTTCAGCTGCCTGCTGGAACTAACAGGCAGAAGTTACAACAAAGCATTAATTAATTTTCCATGGACTGCTTTTTCATTTAAATTTACTATTATGCATAGAGATATGTTAAATAAATAGCAGAAAAGCTATCCTTGAAAATGTGTCCGTTAGCCCTTAGTAATTTGCACCTGGTACATTATATTAATTTATTTTTTTGCTAATGAGTGAGATAATCCAGTCAGAATCAGTCAGAGACAAATCTAACTGGTCAGCTCACTGACTTTTTTCAATCATCAGATTTTACACACTGTACAGTATTAGCTAGTTCCTTGACTACTGTTGATCACTATTTCTAAAGAAACAGTGTTTATCATTATTATTTCCTCCCATTTGTGCCATAGAACTATCATTTGATTACCGTTTTTCATGGTATTTCAGACATAAAATTACCTGGTTACATTGCTTTTTTTTTTTCTTTCTTTTTTTTCCAGGATTTAGTAGACATGATGTCAACACTCTGCATTATCAAGAATACAATGATCCAGAAATAATCTTACAATATATGAGATAATCTTTCAAGACACTTGGGCATGTCAGTCAGTGGGTAACATCAGTAGCACACAAAAAACACAAAGAGGTGAACATTTTTGCTGAAGAAACCAAACACAAAAAATAGGAATTAAACTGAGAAAAAGGTAACATTAGACCCATAAAAATGACACATTTCTAAAGAATTGTGTAGCAAAACATTTTCTCTCCTAGATGGAAAAGTTGGTTTTACATAGTCCGGTGTGAAAAATTTTAAGTTTAAATATCAAATACTAATGTATGTATTTTGTCTCTTTGCATCCTGGACTTCAATAAA
Organism: Muscicapa striata striata; assembly: GCA_030060385.1. Taxonomy (NCBI): domain Eukaryota; kingdom Metazoa; phylum Chordata; class Aves; order Passeriformes; family Muscicapidae; genus Muscicapa; species Muscicapa striata. The sequence goes on along the minus strand of JAREIS010000133.1, from coordinate 804,571 downwards.
AAAACAAATTAGAGTCTATGTCGAAATAAATCCTAATATATGGAACTTGACATCTTCATCAACAGTACCATACTTGTGCTAAAGGAAGAACTTCAAGAAATGAGCTACAGGAAGAAAGCATAAGTAATATCCAGAACTGAACACATAAGACTTAAACCCTGAACTGTGTAGGGAAGATGTTACCAATGTTAAACACAGATTTTTATATTTCTAGATAAATTTTAATTGTAATTCTAAATATACTTTCAAGCTTTCTGTTGTCATCAATAAAACATCATAAGAAAGCCCTTGTAAGTCAGTTCCCACTTTCCAACACATACACGCAAACACACGATTCTTGGATAGATTTAATGATGATAGGGTGAAACATAGTTCAATTAAGGGTCAGGAAAGGTATTTAAATGGGCAGTTAGGAGTTAATGAACTGAAAAATTCTACAGATAATGAGCAATTCTGAGAGAAAGGTAATCCAAAGTTGTCTAATGAGATAGCCTTAATAATGAAAGTGATGGTACTACATATGTGAAACTAAAAATGATTTCAAATTAGAAATTGTGGAGAGAAAATAGAGGCAAGATAAGAAAAAAATAGAAAGAAATCAGCTGAAACTACTATGGTGGTACTTCCAAGGTATCCTTAAATAGAGGAAATAAAGCAAGTTTTTACATTGCAGAGGTTGGTAGCATTTATGTTGTTTGTGAAAAAGCTTGGGCTTAGGATACACAACTGTGCTGAAAGTCTAGAGCAATGACAAGAAAATAACTATTCCCTTGGTCTGCATTAGAGGAGAAAAGGCTGTGAAAACCACTCATATACATACAAATTTACTAAAGACCAAGCATCTAGAAGTTCTACAGTAATGCAGGATGAATACTATAAGGAGATATCTCTCCAGTATTTCTCCAATATTCAAATGCGCAAGTTAACTGAAAAGATGGGCTGTCCCTCAGCTGACATGTATGTGTGTTTTGACCTAGAAATATGGTTTGACTGCAGGAATATCACCCTACATTAACAGCAAGCAGACATTCAACATTAATTTCAAACATGGAATTATGTTAATTTCAAAGATCTATGAAGAAAAATATTATTTATTCTGTAATTAATAAAATGTGAAATTGGAAGAGTACAACTATCACCCAGATACTGATTGAGCAGAGTATTTTGTCTTCAAATATATGAAGATAATAAAAGCATCCATTAGATTTATGAAAGAGATTAAATAAATATGAAATATAAAGTAAAATTAAAATATATAGATTTTATATTTTATTTAGCTGTGAATATGAATTTAACATTTTAACCTTAAATTTAACAATTTAAGCTCAGTCTTCCAAGGAATATCTGCTTTTATTCTATTAGGGACAGCATTTCTTCACTTTCAATATTAGACATTAAGCTGTTCCTTCAAAAACTTTTACCTGATACAGGAAGGTATTCAGCAAGAAAATTCAAAAGGAGGAACTGAATCATTTATTTAATGAAAAAGAAAGTATTATTCAAAGACCGAACCTGAAATTAAATGGACTTGTCCCCTTCCCCATGATTTCTGTTTTTCAGAAATGGAAACTAAAAGGATGAAGGCAAGCTATAGTTTTCCTCATTGCTTCTTGTATAATTTGTTCAGTGTGCCCTGTAGTATTGTATTTGCCTCAACACAATGTTTGCAAATATAAAAGCACTGCAAAAATACTTCAGGGACTTCAACATCTTTTCTGGCCTTACAGCTTAATCTAGTATTTCAAAGGTTTCTTTGTACCCATAAATGTTATCCTTAATACCTAATGACTTCTTTGGCTTTTATATTCCTGCAGAGGCAAATGATTCTTAGAAGAGCTTAAGCTGCAGAGGAACTGGGACTGAACTAGCTGATATTTCAGTCAGCAAAACATAAGAACTAGAGTTCTCTTAATTGACACTAAAAAATCCCTCTCGTTTGGTTTAGGGCAATATTGCACCTCAGGGCAATCTATAATGAGAGAAAATATTTGTTTAATTTTAAAAAGACATATTAACACATAAAAATATGTCTTTAGAAATGGAAAACTTTTTTGCTTCTGTTTCTCTCTTCTACAAATATGTTGTGTTTTCTAGTGTTTGTCTAATACTCCAAGGAATTGGCAAAAAAACTAGAATAAAAATCTGTTCATTGGAGGGGCCATAAATAGAACAGCTGACCCCAAGTGCTTCTATTGACACCAAGTGCTTCTGTTGAAAACCACCCTGTGTTAATACAAAATAAATTACCAGAAAACAAAGAAGAAAATATCCTTCAGCAATCAGTTAAAGGTAAGTAATGGTAACGTACCTACTTATTGCATCATTTTTAAACTGATCAAGAACATGCACAGTTAATGACACTGTGATTCATTTTCTGCTCCCACAATGAACATATTGTTATTTATGAATGAAGTTTCCAGAAGTGCCACAATCTTAATTCCACAGTTGCATCAAATGTATATTTTTCTCCTATTGTTTGAAATATGTCACATAACTGCTAATTTCTATTATAACTGCAGAGAAAATGAATGTTTTTATCAGTCAGAGATAAATCTTTGGTCAAGTAAATTTCCATTTAAATAATTCACAAAAAAGCTTAGGTCAGGATATGGGTTAGCATTAACACAGGAGGTAAGAACAGGCAGATATTTACTGTGATGGATCTATGCTTATGTGGTTCACTTTTATTCTAAGAGATTTATTAAATATTTGAACATGGAACTATGATGATTATTTGACCTGAGAAATTCATAATTGAATGATCCTCCAAAGAGCTCTTAGTGAATAGATTATCTTCTTAAAAATGAAACTGTGAAAAGGTTCTATTGAGCATTTGGTGATGCTATTCTGTCCACTACAGTGACTGCTGGATACCAAAGCAGTACTTGGTTTTGTGGTAGCATGTTTACCCTATCACCATGTAAATTAAAAGGGAGAACAGCTAAGGTGTTGCTGTGAGTCCTGAAGGCACACCTTGTGCCTTGTGGGATCAAAAAGATGGAGATAACAAAGAATATAATTTGAACTGCACAATCTTTAAAAGCAGAAATAACTTGTGACAAGATAAAATGCAGCTGGGCAAAAGGCCATATGAGCCCACACAGTGAAAATGATCTCACCTGAATTTTTAATAAAATTGACCATACACTTTGAAGAAAATGTGGAAATAAGCAGAGTTACAATTTCAGCAATACTCACTTCCACATTTGTATATGTCTTTTGCTGTTTCCATTTTCTTGCAAAAATTGTTTCATAGCATTGCCAGTGATGATCCATGTCACAGAAAATGCCTTAGTGGCAGTAACAAGTGCATATTCTAGTGGGAACATTCTTACTGTACTGATGGCTACTTCGCACAGAAGGGAACTACTTAAGTGTGAATGAATAAACATCAAAGACTAATAACACAGCAGGACTTGTTCTTTACACCACCTTGTGTAGTTAAAAACCGCTATTTAGTTTTGCTAATCATTTAATTCCATCTGTTGAAATCCTGCCAGCCACATGTCTAACATAATGACAGAATTTGTACTTCAGAGTGTCATTCACATGTCTACCATGCCTATGAATTTCTTCCCATGGATAATGCTATAGTTGTATAAAATAAACTGTAATACATGTAAAATGGTAGGTGAAACATACCAATGGAGCAGCTCCATGTTTTTAGAAGTTACACAATGTCTTTAAAAAAAATAGGCCTGTGCCAGCTCTGCAGCCCGCAGTTAGAGATGGCTCTCCTCCCCTCTGCAAGTAAAACTGCTTGGGGAACTTCCAAGCACCCCCAGTGCAACATATGCTGCTGCTGCAGGTGTTGCTTTGGCAGCACTGTGAGCTTAGCTCTTAAAAATGTTTTTGCTCTGTTATCATTTTGTCAAATGGCCAATTTTCCTCCTGAGGAGAAAGAAAAAATAGCTGAGGCTGGACTTCAAATATTTTGCTAGCATAGATTCAATGAAAGTGGGGGGAGAGAATCACCAACTGACACAACTAGGGGGATGAAGAAATCTATGTCATTCAAGAAGGCGTTGAGTCTGGGGAAGGAAAAGTTCCTTTTGCAAGAAGGTATCTCTCCAGCAGAGGGCTTTATTGGTATGATTATCCTAAAACTTCTCACAGTCTCTCCAGCCATAATACATTGGGATTTTTTAAGACAAGAAAACACAGCAGTTTTGTTCTTAATGTTAAAGGCTGCTTCAGTAAACGTTATTAAAATCAGAATAAGCTCTAGTAACAAAATTTGTCTGTTTAAATGAAGAGGTTGATTTTTTTGATAACTTTATCATATTTGTATGTGGCTGTGTTCACAGAGTACACTCTTCCAGATTATCTGTACAGAATGGTACAGGTAGTTGATATTCTAAAGAGCAAAATGTCAGCTGCTCAGTATCCAAACTAAAGACTTAAAGAGGTGGTTTAAATATCAGTAAACTTTTAAGCACTTTTTTTCTTTATTTAAAAAAAAAAAAGAGAGAGGGATTTTTTTTTTTTTCATGGGTAGATTGCAATAGGGCAGAGGTTTAGTTTAGGTATTAGGAAGACATCTTTACTCAGAGGGTAGTGAGATCTGGAACAGGTTACCCAGAAAAGTTGCAGATGCCGCTGGAGGAGTTAAAGGCTAGATTAGATAGGGCCCCAAGAAATCTGGGCTAGTGGGAGACATTGCTGCCCATGGTGGAGTTGGAATAAGCTGATCTTTAAGATTTCTTTCAACACAAGTATTTTTTTTTTAAACTGTTCTATGTTGTATTGCAAAGGGAGTTAAACTGAGACAATTTCTTTTTGAAGTTTATGTCTGCTTCTTATAACTTTTTTTAAAATTTCAAAATGAAGGTATGTTTTCTTGCAGATGTTTATCAGGCTGGATGGAACTCTGTTCCTCTCCTTCCTGAATATCTGTACAGTCAGGCTCTGTTAGAAGGAACAATTAGTCCCCCAAAGTTCAGTACTGGATCCAGTATTGTTTAGTTTATTAGTCAATGATTTGGATCAAGGAGCAGAGGCCTCCTCAGCAAGTTCACTAACAACACAAAGCTGGGAGGAGTAGCTGACATCCCAGAGGGCTGTGCAGTGCCTCAGAATGACCTTGACAAGCTGGAAAGCTGGACAGAGAAGTGCCTGAAACTCAGCACAAGCAGATGCAGGACACTGCACCTGGACAGCTCCACATGAAAATTAGGACAAACATTTTTACTGTGAGATGACTGGCACTAGAATAGATTGCCCAGTGAAGTTCTGGAGTCTCCCTCACTGGAGATATTCAAGAACCAGCTGGGCACACTCCTGTGCCATGTGCTCTAGGAGGACACTGCTTCAACAGTAAGGTTGGACCAGATGACCCCTTTCAATCTGACCCATTCTGTGATTCACACCCTGACTTCTACTCTAACCCCCATGATGATAACTGAGGAGATAGGCAGGAAGGGATGGAAGATTTGGCAGTATATAATACTGTATAATATACTGTTCCTGAGTCAGGGAGGTGAAAGGATGCAGCCCAAACCTTAGAAAGGATTTGTTCACTACAGGATTCAGGATGGTTTCCTGTGTGAGCAGAAAAAAAAATTGATTGGAACGGTATGTAGTTTATGTGGGCATTCTAGCACCATCCCAATATATTTTTCCTTACTTTTGCTAGCTTCCAAACTCAGACCATAGCTGTGAGATGTATTTCCTCTAGTATTTTCTTATTATTTTTACAAGTTTAGATTAATTGCAAGGTTTTTTTGTTTGTTTGTGTTTTTTTTTGCAAGTCTGTGTATATCACATAAGTCTCAGTAGACTGATGCTGCTACATTTTAAACAGACTGCTATATTGTATTTCCCACAGTTTTATTAATTGCTGTGCTTTCACTTTCAGTTTGTTTCTGAACAAGTGCAAGGTTCAGAGTGTGGCCTATGCTTAATAACTTCAAAGAGCTGCCTCTAGAAAATTCAGTGAGTAAAGAAGTTAATAAAGTGCATAAATAGTAAATGATAAAGTAATGCATGAGAAAACTGTTGAGTACAGAATAGATCTAATCATGGAGATACTAAATGTTTTCAGAGAAGTACCCAATATTCAATAATGCTTATCTTGGCTGAATTTCAGTCTTTGATACCTTTTACAGTAATATGATAGATCAGTGCTTGTAAGCCTTCAAGAAGTCTATTGAAGAGGCTTTATCCTCTTGATTGGTGCTTTTTTTGCTTTGAATATTCAGTATATTGTGTGAAGGATACAAAGTCAAACTAATAGTAAGTTCTGAAAGAAACACAAGCATCTACTTTTCTCGGGGGAAACATCAATTCAAACTGGAAACAAAGATGAATGAAAATTATAACAGAAATTTACAAACTTTGATATAATTTCAAAAATGAAATATTGAATGTGTGTCAGGTACATAGTGGTAATGTTGAATGATAATGGTAATGGTAGGTGTCAAATGCTTAACATTTAACATCCTCTTTCATACCACATATATCAGAGAATCAGAGAATGGCCTGAGCTGGAAGGGACCTCAAAGATTTGCAATCCCTTGCTATGGGCAGGGACACCTTTCATTAGACCAGAGAGCTCAGAGCTCCATCCTACATGGCCTTAAACATTTCTGAGAATGAGTCATCCACAAGGTCACCAGGCAATCTGTTTCTGTGTCTCATTGCTCTCATAGTAAAGATTTTTTTCCTAGTATCTAATTTAAAGCTACCCTCTTTCAAGTTTAAATCCATTCCTCCTTGTTCTATCATTACATGCTCTTGTAAAATCCCCTCCCCAGCTTTCCTGTAGGCTCCCTTCAGGTACTGGAAGACTACAATCAGGTCACCTCAAAGCCTTCTCATTTGCAGGACAAACAATCCCAGCTCTCAAAGCCTTTCCTGATAAGAGGGGTTCTTCATCTCTCTGATCTACTTGGTGGGTTCCCCTGGGCTCAGTCCAATAGGTTGATGTCCCTCCTGTGCTGGGGGCCCCAGAGCTGGAAGCAGCACTCCATCTGGGGTCTCACAAGAGCAGAATAGAGGGAAGAATCACCATGTCACACTGTTTCAAAGTTATTATACATAAAATTAATAGTGAAAGTAAATAGCAACATTGAAGAACCATTAACAACTGCACTACCTTCAGTTTATTCTGTTATTTTTTAATACAACATTTTCAATGCCTACATTTTGAAAAATAAAATTCAGGAGCTCTGAACTGAAGAATATATTTTCTGAACAGCACGAAGATTTCTTGTGTATCAAGTCTTCTGTCCACATATTCATAGCAATATGCAGAAGTCATTAGTCACCATTTCCTTCAGAAACAAAATTTATTTTTTCCATGTAAAAGCATGCTATTTTTTTCATCCAGTGATGAGGCTTAATATAATATTTTAAAATATATATCTTACACTCTGCTTATGCAATTCTGGAAATGTGTATTTTTCACTTATTTCTCCAGATCAACACTTATTTTGCAACAAAGCCACGTACAAAAATGTTGCAATTTGATAAACTGAGGTAGAAGAAGGATTCACATACCCTGACATCTTCCGGTTCATCCCAGAATTCCTACTATCCCCTGACCTTCCCTAAGTGACCTTGAAGCACCTTAGGGGCTTCTGTGTTCTGATCCCTAAGCCCCCGTGTCCCTACCCCATTGGCTGGCAGCCAAAACCACTCCCCATTCCCCGTCCCCTGAAGACCAGATTCCCAGAGAGTCTCGGTCTCTTTCCAGCCATATCATCGCCAAGGAATAAACAACCTGAAAGAGCCTCTATGTATCCCTTTTTCATCCATGCTAAAGATACTTTGTCTGATCTTATATTAATTAGGAAAAGGACACAGTAGCTTTTAGCAGTTGGCGCCTGTCTGTTTGGGCTGTTTTGAACCCCAAATTAGCCTAAAGTTCGCAGTTTTAGGACTTTAACAGAGGCCGGTCAGGTGATACAACTTCCTCCGTGCTTGCAGCTGTTTTTAACGGCTTTAAACACAGGAGGGTGAAGCGGGGAACTTCTTCGCATCTTCGGAGAAGCCGCTGGATTGGAACTTTTGCAGAGTTACAGCGAAACCGCGCTCCGTTTGGTAAGGTAACATATCCCTTCGGGAGGTGGGAACCCCAAAGTTAGCCCCGAGGTACAGGGGAGGGGGTTTTTAAACGGATAGCCCGAAACTCGTGGGGGTTTGTACCACGGGTGGGAAGCGGCAGCAGCTCAGGCTTGCAGCCGGCAACACGTGGCCGGTGTTTCGCAATCCCGGTCCTACCCAGCAACATACTGCATTCATTTCAAAGATTATCCACATATGACACAAAACTTTCATCTCCACAATGAAGTTTAGTCAATGTTACTTCACAAACATTTATGTAAAGACCGTCATCAAGTAAATTCTCAATTTTTAGGGGGACATAGGGGGTTGTCCTTTTAGACCCAACAGAACCTATAGTGATTGGACACCAAGCAAACTGGTAAAAAATAAAAAGAAGTGCAGATAATCTGGACCAAATTGTGATGAGAAATTTCCATTAGGCAAAATCAAAAAGAATTGTGATCTGTATTTTCCAGTTGCAGCAGAAAAGCTCTGGTGAATTAGTCTTCAGTGGGTTGTTAAACAAGCAAATTTAACTTCAACTGCCATAGTGTCTTCCAGAAATGAAGAAGTAACCAGGCAGCAATCCTACAAAACCGAGTGCAAGATTTTCTCATTACTACATGGAAATGAATTGCCTGAATTTGAAGGCTATGTGCGGAATTAGACTGGGGTTTTCGGGTGGTGGACTTCCATAGTCAAAACTATTATGTTGCTTGTTGTTATTCTTTTCCTTGTAGCTATGGCATTTGGGATCATACGTCATTTAATATTTAAGGCCATTAATGGAATCATTTCTTCACCTCAGGGGACAATCATAGAATTGGCAAATATAAAACAGTCTAACTCTCCCACTCATCTCAAATGGTGGTCAAAATAAAATTGACTAGAATTAGTTTAAAAAGTCATCCCCTACTTAAAAACAAAAACGGGGAGATGTTGCAATTTGATAACCTGAGGTAGAAGAAGGATTCACATACCCTGACATCTTCCGGTTCATCCCAGAATTCCTACTATCCCCTGACCTTCCCTAAGTGACCTTGAAGCACCTTAGGGTCTTCTGTATTCTGATCCCTAAGCCCCCGTGTCCCTACCCCATTGGCTGGCAGCCAAAACCACTCCCATTCCCGTCCCTGAAGACCAGATTCCCAGAGAGTCTCGGTCTCTTTCCAGCCATATCATCGCCAAGGAATAAACAACCTGAAAGAGCCTCTATGTATCCCTTTTTCATCCATGCTAAAGATACTTTGTCTGATCTTATATTAATTAGGAAAAGGACACAGTAGCTTTTAGCACAAAAATATGCGTATATATGTGTGTGTATAAATATATATGTAGTCTTGTTGGTATCAGCTTTCATCATGGGATTTCACTGTAGGAATCATGAGAAAAGGAGATGTCTGAAGTAATGTAGCAAAAGCAAATGCAGAATTCCTCCACTCCCTGCCAGCTATTGTTGGTCTCCTATTTGAAGGATGGATTCAGCTTGGAGAGGATTTTCTTTATTGTTTTGAAGCAGCTGGCTCTGAGTCTAAAGAAAACATCATGCTGAGCTACCAGGAGCTGCATTCATTCTCATTTGAAAGCAGGCCATGCATTCATCTTTGCTCTCAATTTCTGAATAATCTCAGCAATATGTGCCACACATGCTGCTTCAGCTCTCTGAAAGGACTCATACTGATAGCATCCTTTCACACACTTATTAGTGGTCTGGGATTGTCTTCTTTTTACTTCAGATTCTAAGTTTGCACACTTGCCACAATGAGGCAATTGCAAAGTCTGCCTATGTCATTACATGATTTTTTTTTTTTTCAGGTAGAAATACTCCGCATTTCTCTCAAAACAAAGGGAAAAATAGTATAATCACTGCAAATTCTGTAATTCCTTTTCGAAAGGTATCCACAGATTTGAAGCAAAATCAAATGAACTGTCAGCATAGTACTCAACAGATTTAACAGGATTCAACAGGAGCTTCATTACTGAGACCTCAGTCTGGGAAGTTATTTAAATTCTATCCCCAAAGGTGTCTATTTTTCTGTTATCAGTCAGTACTAAAATTAGTACCCAAAAAGCTCTCAAAATTAGGAAGCATTGATTTTTACATTTAGGTCTTTTGTTTCTGTACTGTATATCAACCAAAGAGGAAAAAGAGAGTTAGCAGCAGCAAATGGAATTTAGCTACATATGTTCAGTATATTGTACTCTATTCGCACAGTTCTAAACAATAAATTCAGGGAAGACAATGCAAATTGGAGGCCATTAAAAGATTGCACAGACCACTCCATTTGTCCCAATTTGATTGTTTAACCATTACAACAGTGATAATCAACTGAGCTGGTATGATGCTATTACTTGATCTCTTCTACTGATAGCAGTTTACTGCAGGTATATCTATGTTTGTGACTGAACTACAAGACAAAGTTCATGTTACTGATTTTGATGACCACTCTATCCAAGCAAAGCATCTATTCAAATATTTAGAGATGATCCAGCTGGGCCTTATCATGCGGGAAATTAACCATTTCTAAGTTCTACAACCTCTGCAATGTTAAGCACTCTAGCTGTTGGAGGCAACCTAGAACAAACTCAGAAGATGGAAAAGAAGGAGACAGTAAGACTAAACAAATATTTCTGGAAGACATGCCTTGAAACAGCCTCTTTCCAAATGCATCCATTTCACATTTTGTGAAATAAGTGTCAGAGAAAAATCAAACAAACAAGCAAACAAAATCAGCAAAAACAAACAGCAAAAAACTAAGTCACAAACCAAAACAAAATCACCCCAAACCTAGCAAAATAAGCAGTGGCTGCCAGACTTCAGAATAGCACAATGGACTCTTTATGGTATCTTACAGGAAGCATTGTCCATCAATACAAAGAAAATAGTAACTCACAAAAAACACTTTTTCATTAAGAGGCACGCTACCATGATCATCTGGATTGTCTTCATTTGCTGTTCACTAACCAACAAGACAAAGGTCGATGAACTGTGCAGCTACTATAAGAGAATAATTTATATGCTGGTGTGTTAGGTGTTAGTGCTACTATGTGTTACAAAGATTATAAATTCTTAAAAAGCGTGTAACTGAAGTTTCCTGTTTCAGTGTAAATGAAAGAATCAGCAATGGAAATAGGTACTTCTCTATTGTGCTTATATCAGTGTTCAGGCACCCACAGTAAATTAAGAAAAAGAAAGGTAATTTGTGAGGAAAATAAAATGGCCATTTTTGTACTTATAACAACATAGAAATTAAAGGTGTCAGTGGTCTTGGGTGATTTATTAGCTGGAAGAAGATTAATATTATGTTTACCTTTAAGAAGAAAAAGTAGAATGGAACCAATTATCCGTATCTCTGTCCCTGGAAAGGTCATGGGCAAGGTTTCTTGGAACCCATTTCCAAACATATAAAGAACAGAAAGTTAATCAGGGACATTTAACAAGCAATTATGAGCCGCTCAGCTGCTCCTCATTGGACTTACTGTCTAGACCCTTTTTCCAGCTTCTTTGGACATGCTCCAGCACTTCACTGTCTTTTTTGTCATCAGGGGCCTAAAACTGAGCACAGAATTCAAGGTGCAACCTCACCAGAGCTTCCCAAACCCTGCTGGCCATGCTGCTTCTGATACAAGTCAGTATGCAATTGGTCTTCTGTGCCACCTGGGCACACTGCTGGCTTGTGTTCAGCTGGCCATCAACTAGCATCTCCAGGTCCTTTTTCACCAGGCAACTGATTCTCCTGTTAAAAACTGATGCAAAGAGGGCATCAAATACCTCAGCTTTGTGTTCCTCTGTTTCCACTGTTTCCTCCATCACATCCAAAAATGTATGAAGATTCCCCTTCTTCCTCCTTTTGTTGCTCATGTATTTATAGATTTTTGTTTTTATGCCACTAGGAAGATTAGGTTCTACTTGAGCTTCGGTGGTTCCAATTTTCTATTTGCATACCCTCACAACACAGAAAATCATAGAATGATTTGTGTTGGAAGGGGACCTTGGAGATCATTTAGTTGCTATGGACAGGGACACTTCCAACTAGACCAGGCAGACATCTTTGTAAGTCTTCCTATGTTGTCTGCTCCTACTTCTAAAGGCCACAAAAGACCACCAACTCTCCTTTTTTTTCCTGAGTTCCAAACACAGCTCTCTGTTGATCCAATGTGGTCTTCACCCCGGCACATCTTTCAGCACATGCACAGTATGAGAGGGTCTATTAATTTCATTAAGATTACGAATAAAGGAAAGTTTGCATTTCTTCAAAACAAATGAAAATAATATTTGTGCCACGGTGTGACTGGGGTTTGCCAGTTTAAATATATTTAATTTCTCTTGGGGATAGGATTTAGGAGTAAAGACAAAGCAGGCTTAAAACTTAAAAGCGTATAAGAAGAAATTTATTAATAACACAAAACAATTCAGAATGAGATTTCTAGATTGCTCCCTCCTCCCCCTTTCCTCATAACAGCAACTTACAGAAAAACACTTCAGTCAGTCATCTACTTAAATAATCATTTCAGTTCATTCTAGAGAGAAAAGTCCCTTCTTTTAGTTTAGGCTTAGGGAGTGTCTCACTCTCATAACTTGCATCTGCCCGGAAACTACAAATTATGATTTTTCCTCCCATTCTCACAGTCCTTCCAGAGCTGTGTTATGGGTTGCTGAAACACATGGGGTACCATTTTAAAGGCAGGCTGCTGAAAACACAAGTCTCTTTATCTCATTCTTCATCAAATGTCGCTGTTCAATATTCCAGTCCCAAAACAGAGAGAACTTCATTTCCCCAAGGCAAAAAAGTCCTCATCTCAAAACCTAACCTCCCCAAGTATATTCCACAGTTTAAAGGAATTTTAGTAAAGTCACAATCCCCTAGAACCCACAAAAAAGTAGTTTTCAGCTACTTATCAGTGGCGTCTTTTCAATCTCTTCTATCAGGGATCTTGTCTTCATTCCGCTGACTTCTGTAAGTCTTCTTGCTTTATTCCTTTCGTTCTGGGGAACTCAGGAAAATCTAGAATCTCATCCAGGCACTAAGAGTTAAACTTGTATCCAGAAAGTAAGGAGCCAGGCTGAAGCCACACTGGGAAAAACGTGGCCATAAAGGGGACCACGTGTAGACAGCTGGACCTCCTTCTACCGCGTGCTTGGCTGGAGCCTCTCTTCTCAGAACAGGGGGAAAGGAGAGCTTTGGTAGCTCTCCCATCCCCTGCTCGGCCATGCTGCATGGAGAAGGAAAAACCGGGCCGAGCAGGAACCGGGGAGCTGAGCCCAGCCGGGACCGGGCTGGGCCGGGCTCCACCGAGCCAGGCCACGTGGGGCTGCGCCCGCCAGAAGCTGGGGCCGGGTCAGACTGGGCCAAGCCGGGTCCACCCCAGGGCCACCCAGGACTGGGGCCTTCCCGGGGCTGGGCCCTTCCCCCTGCCGGGGCTTGAGCCGGGTGCGAGGGGCCGGGCTGGGCCCCATGCTGGGGCCGGAGCCCCCCCAGACCTGCTCAGCTCCCTGACTGGAAGGCAAAAGACCACGAGCAAACCTTCTTCCCTGTGATTTGTGAAAGTGAAACAACCTTCCAATTGGCTTTCTGGGCTGTCAATAACCAACCCAGGTCTCTGATTGGTCCCCACAGCCTCAGGGGAGGCTCCCAGAGAGGGGACCGTTCTCTTGTTTCATCTTCAAGAGGCTTTCCTGGGGGCTGGGCCCCTCCCTCCCTGCTCCACGTGTCCCCAGCACAATTTGTTACCAATATTGGCTTTCATAGAATTTCTTCCACCGCCTGATCTTCCCCACTATCTAATTACCATTTTGTTGTTCAACCAGATTGTACCAGAAAAATCCTCAACATTGCTTAATGTACCATGTCTGGTAGCCTTCCCTTTGGAGAGAATTTCAGGAAACAAGCCTGTAGATTGCTGGGGTTACTCATCAGTAAGCTATAAATTTAATTTCTTATTTCAAACTGTTTTTGTTTGCCAAACCTGGCAAGAGTGAAAAACAGGTGCTTCTTATTTTTTCCCAGTCCCTGCAACCTCTCTAGAGAATGTATTACAATGATACAACAATATTACGATGATACAAGGCATTGCACAAGGTTTGTAGCATACTGGTTTTTTAAAAGTTTACCATTTTAAGTTAACTTCAGTGCTCATATTGCCAATGTAGTGCCTAGAATGCCATCTTAATTTCTTAATCTAGCTAGCTGCAGATATTTAAAACTATTGAGATATTTACAAAACATAATACAGAACAAAAGTTTTTACCAGCGTCAAAGTAAGAGTGGGATAGAAAATTGGTTTTCACCCTACAGCTGCTCCTTTAACCTTTTCTAAACCTTGGATCAAACATCACAAAATAGATGGAAGGAATGAAAATAGGAAGCACCTGTTTGCTGATGAAGAAAATAATCAGAGTCAAAGAATTGCTGATGACTGCAGCCTCTTCACTCTTTTTTGGCCATTTACACATTATTATTTTTAGCTTTTATTACCTTTTCCAAATCAGTTTAATACTCAGAATAAAAAATAAATGTTTTCATTCCAACAGACCACTGACAGTGAAGAGTTATGTTTTCTGCTACTTACTTTCATAGCTTTTCAATTACCTGTTATTGATCCTCTACATTTACCTGGAAAACAAAGATGTTTGTTTCCTGAAGTCTTTCTGTTCTCTTTATTTATTATTTGAGAGAAAATAGCAATTATATTTCTTACTGTAAAGCCATCACAAGAAGATTGTTGATGAGAAAATGAGAAAAAAAAATAGGAATACTCAATAGGAACCAAAGTACCTAGTATCTGAAGAACATATTATGTAATGCTTACTGAGAAGGAGACAGAGCACCTGCAATCATGAAGAAAACAGTGTTTCAGGGACACCTATCCAGAATGACTTATACACATTTTGGATAAACTGAGTTCTGAAAGAAATCAAAACAAGGAGACATATAAAGCAATATACATGACGTTCACAATATCATTAGAGATGAACAGATGAACAATTTTTAATGGTAGATTTGTGAAGGAAATCTTGAAAAGGTTTTGAAATTTATTGGATAGAGAAATGTCCATATTTAAAAATGTTTAAAAATAACTTTTATGAAGGATCTTGAACTTATGCTTCAGGGTAATCACTGCCTCCAACCAGTTAAAGTAAAGACAAATATATGGTGGTAGATGAAGAGTTGGGGAGGAAAATATTTTTCTACTGATTTCCTTAGGCATTTCTCCAAAATCAGATAGAGAACAAAATGAGGCTGAGATCTGATACTAAATAGCAATTCCTATGTTCCATTTTCTCTTCCCCAATTCTCGAACGCAATTGTGAGTACACAAAGAAGTATAATTTATATTATATTATATTATATTATATTATATTATATTATATTATATTATATTATATTATATTATATATATAATTATTATTATAATAATTAAATAATAGACAGGAAGATATTGAAAATTATATCAACAATGAAAATAAACTTTTACTTCAATGCTTAAACCCTGAGGAAGATTATTTTACTAGCGTTATTAATCTTGTTTCTAGCATTAATACTTCCTAAGTTATGGTTATTTCAGCATGAAGTAATTCAGGTGTACATAGATGGAGAAAAAATAAATCTGGTACTACTTGGTACTATGTACTACATTATCTTCTGAAGGGAAATGGTTATTCCTCTGGGTTGAGCTCCCAGGAAAAGCACCTAATTCACCACTGCAGATAAATAGAAACTGGGTGAACACTGATCTTTAGTTGTGTTCTACAGAACTGAAATTGAGATTTTCAGCATGAAATCTCCAAAAAAAAGCAAAAATTTCAGATAACCCATATAAAGAAAGAATATGTAATTTCAGTTTCATTAATATACACAGTTTATGACACTTCAGAAAAATTCTGATAGAATTACATTGTGTGTCACATTCAGACACAGAACACAACACCTTGTATATATAGATAAATATTTTTATATATATATATATATATATACATTTGAGTAAATATAAATAGTATTTTTAATTATTAAAGGGTTTTACGGTAAAAAAAGTATCCTTCCAATATTGCTACTCAGTTTAGATGGACTTATTTATATTTATTTATAAATATAGAGTAAAATTATAACATAGCAACTAATCAGATTCATGCATACTAGCATATACATGTGCTTGTAAAAAAAAAAAAAATATGGCTCCCCTGAAGACTAATTCTGAAATGTCCATTTGCAATGCTGAACTTAGATGGAAGAAACATTTTTATTATTATTATGGGCCTTAAAAATGACTGATTCACCTGGATAATACCCTCTTTTATTCCTTTCTTTTTTCCCTTATCTATGCCCTTTCCCACCTCTACAAAGCATCAGTCTATATATCTGAAAGACAATGCAACCTTCCTCTTTAAAAAACAAAAAACTAAAATTGCTCTAATTTTTTCAGACCTATTTAATTTTCTCCCCTTTTTAAATGCAGGCTACAGTAAAATGAAATAGCCATAAGCCACCCTGTAGCTTTTTCAATAAATGCCCTTTAAAACAAAACTCAATCAATCAATCAAACAATCCACCAAATATACCCTGTGGAAATTCTATTGTTTAAAGCAATGACCTGAAATTGATTTGCTTTCAAATTCTTTGTGCTACCAAGGTCAATAGACAAGTGAATGCAGTTTAGAAAAAGCCTTTTTTTAATACAGACAAGTTGAAATGATAATACTTCTAGCTTGGTCTTAAAACAAGGACTAGTATTTCCCATTGCTTTTTTATATTTCTTGTAACTATTTTTATTGTAAAACTATTTTTATTTATGTTTATATTTAATATTTCTATTTTTATTGTAAAAAGTGAGCATATCCATTTAATTATTAAAAATATCCTCAAGGATTCTAGTAAACTGTTGTCTTGTAGTCTGGGTTAGCAGATTTTATGTGAAGCACAGTCCTTTTTTTCTCAATTGAGGGCTGTCACTCAAAATACAAGGTAGTAAATTTCTTATGTCCACAAAATGCCAGTAGGTTTGAATTCTTCAAAACAGTAAATAAGGGATTTTGAACAATAACATATCAAAATTTTCAACTGTTGAATTATATGACTCATTAATTTAATATAACCAAATACAGTAATCTTTTTTTATTAAGTGATGTAAATTCTGATAGATTTGTTGCTGCTTTTGTAAGCAATCACTATAAAATGTTCAGTCAGTTCACTCTTAGCAGTATATTTATCATTTTTGTACATGTGCCTAGAAGAAGTATTTGAGAAAGAAAAAAAAGAATGCCACAAATATCACAAAGTTTTGAAGATTAACAGCAAAAATATCAATAGGGACGTGTCTTTGAATCACTTGTGTAACATGCTTTAGTATTTCACAAGGTATGCTGAATAAATAAGCAGCACATTATTTCTTCAGCACTGTGAAATTTTAAATCTTTTTCTAGGTCTTGGATATTGCTTAGGCATTCATGTTTTGGGTAAGTTTGAGTTAAATATTCTCTGTGTATGACTAGAAAAAATCAAAATTTTCTGTTACAGGTACATCTCACCTGTTCAGTCCCTGCATCTTGTATAATGAGAATGTGAATATAATTCCCACTAGCTATTTTTATTTGGCTTCTGTATCATAAAGTCACAAAACAACTTAGCTATAAAAACAAAACCAAAACTCTAACCCAATATATATATGTAGGGTAGAGGCATCCTGTGTCTTTTCAGGCAATGAATTTTTAAAAGGTTTGCTTAAAAAATGGAATATAACAATTGGCAATAGCTATTCAGATGTAAGATTTAAAATGGTTTTATTCTGGAACTGGGCAGATGGGCGATTTGTATGAGATTTGTGTTTTGCTTTTGGGTGTGTTTTTATTCCTACTAGATTTTAGTGCCTCATTTCCAGACACTGCTGTCTGCATTTTCGTAGACAATGTTAATTCTCTAGCAGATTGCACTTTACTGTTGAATTTTAGAACAGTAAAATGATAAGGAGAGTGGGTAATTTTAACTAGATGAAGTGTTGCCATTGTAAATATCAATAGTAAAGGCTGAAAAAAGATAGAACATGCATTTATTAAAAGAAATTTATAGTCATGTTTGGGATATGTTTCTTAATGCCTTGCCTTTCTTCATGCTCTACTTTTACAGCTTCTAGCAATTTTCTATCATATATATTTCCCTTTTCTTATTTAATTAGTTAAATATCACAGTGGCATTTAAAATTGTTTGATATGTTTGAACATCAAAACATATAATCCACTTGAGTGACAGAATGATAATTTTTCTCTACCTTTGCCCAGAAGCTGTAGTAGACAGGTATTCCATCAGCCTTATTGTACCCATTAAGCAACTTTAGATATATTATTTTTTAAGGTTTACATACGTAGTCCCAATCCTCTGATCTTGACCTTCTGGTTAATTTGCTAATCCAGGCACAAGACACTCAAAACTGATCTGTGTCCTCCTTATGACTATGGTAAATTCCTTTACCCTTCATGAAACATCATACAAAAAGAATAACATATCAATTCAATATTCTTCCCAAAAATATTTCTAAAATAATTCACTTAGAGAACTACTTTTTTTAAAAAAATTGCACATTAGCCTTCTTTTAAATACAGTTCTGTTTATAGCTCAAAGTGTATGGGTATGTTAATAGTTAGCAAAAGCAGTTTATTAAATTAATTGCTTATATTAGCAGCTATCAAATAAAGATTATGATGGACTTTTTCCTTTTCCCCTTATATGCTTGTCATGTAAGTAAGAAAAATACAGGACATTTTTATTATACTATTTCATTTGATAGTGTTAAAGTTAGTACTTTTCACATGAAGATACCAACATTTGTCATTATAAAATGGATAAATTACTAGAAATTGTCATTTACATAATTTCCTATTCTTATTGATCTGAGAGTAAGAATGAGATTTTGATTAAATAAAAAAGTGTGATGTAATGAAAAATCAAGTATACACATATTTCTATGCATTATATATCTATACATGCATACATACATATAAAATAATAATACATACAGTAGTATAGACACGCGTAGCATGCTAATTTTATCTAACTATTCTCCATGGAAACTATATTTTAGTGATCAGCTAAATCTGAAACACCTGTGTTCCCTTTCCTCACAGCATCAGTGAAAAGTTACTTGTTGTTATGAGACAGATAGAGAAGGAGAAAGAAAACACATCATTGTGTAAATCACAGAGTGGCCCACAGCATGGATACTGTGTGTACTTGTCCTGTTTTGTTATTAAAGGAAAAATAGTAATTAAGAAGCCTTGAAAAAGTGCAACACGGATGACCAAATTTTTGTGATGACTTCAGAAGTAGGAAGGACTGGGAAAACAAAAAACCTTTACCCTAGAAAGGAAGCAGCATAGGTCAATGTGGCAGTGGCCCACAAAAACAAGAAAAGCTCGGCTCGGAATCATCTTTTCATTCTCTTTTTCCACGACATAGGATAAAGCTGGCAGCAGCAGTGGTTAACATTTTAAAAAGGGAGATATTTTTCCATGCAACAGGTTAGACCTGTGGGTCTGTTTGCTGTACCATATTGGCACAGAACAGCTTTCACACCTAGTCAAAGCCCCCCCTCCCCCAGAGGAAAAGTTTATATATATTCAAGAGAAGATGGTGAGAGTAGAGACTTGCTGACTTGTACTGAACAAATCAAAACAGGCTCAGGAAAACCCCCATTTGAGAGAACATGGGAGACTACTGGAGGACAAATAACATGTGCACATTTCAGACTTTTTCCTGGCAATTCCCTTATGGCCACTGCTGGAAATACCATACAAGGTTATATGGTTCATGGCTTGAATCTATACACATTTTCTTCTGTTTTCATGCAACCTAATACATACACACAATGCAAACACTAAAACATTCATGCTTCACTAAGTGTAAAGAACTAGTCAGTCAATTATGAAATCAGCTGAATCCATCTTTTTATCTGCATATAAATGGAGTGACATTTGTTCTCATAGATGAAAGAGTGTACTGTATACATATTCACAGCTCATACAAATGTGAGAACTTATTGTTTTACGACTTGCCAGTTTTAAGAGACTCTAATGGTCCAGTGAAGTTGCTTCTTCCATATAAAAATAAATTACTTGCTTCTTACATTTATTTCAGTGCACTGATGAATGTAGATGTAAAACTTTGTATAATGTGTACTCTGCAACTTTGGTCAGACCTTGCAACCTGTCTTTCACCATCTAGATGCTGTGTAAATGTTCCATGTTAAGCCTTTTGAAGTACAGGAGAACTTTTTGTGTATTGCCTGGAGGTACAGTTGACATGAACAACTTCAAAGAATAGTTCTATTTCCTTTGGGGTAAAAGACTGAATGTACAGTACTGATATATTACATTTCTGTTTAAAAACACTTACCAAATCCTAAACAAATTTGATTCTGAAAAATAATTTTTTTGATATATTGCCTACGTTACCCAACAAGACTGCACTTCTAGGGGCCCCCCTAGAACAACTTTTGTTTTATACTAGTTTCATTGCATACCTTATTCAAGCTCTAAGACAAACAGTTCTGCATTGCCATTTTTTATCTAATATGCTGTCTGCATACTACAGCCACAGAATAATATGTGTTCCAGACTCCAGTTTTTTGCTCATACACCCTCTTCATGCTTGAATTGTTTTAATCCATTTCCTAGACCCCTGCAGAGGTCCTAGCTAATCATGAGGACTGCTGATCCTTGCTCAAACAGATTAAGAAAATCAAAACACATCGGTACTGGAAACAAGATACTCTAAAATCTAAACTCTGTTTCCTTATCAGTAGAATAAAATAATAGATAGGTAGATATCATAATGAATGTTAAAATTAATTGCACTTTATTTGGAGGAAATGTAGAATAACATATTCCTATTTTTAATTTTTTTTCTAAGATCTCATGAGCTAAAGGAAAAAAATATTGGTACTTTTTGATCAGTAGTTCTGTTGATCAAATATTCACTCTTACCTTTCTTGAGTATAAAATAATCTTGTAAAGATGCTGCCAAAAAAGCTTCATTGTGAAACAAATTATGTAGTCAAACATAATCCAAAGATTTAAAAAGCACCAATCCTCCTTTGTGAAGCAAAAGATAGGGTCAAACTTACTTGTAGTGCTACACATCTCTCAGACAAACAATTTATAACAATAAATACATTAAATTAAAACTTACAACAGTAACAATAAATTGTGAAAAAAAGATTGAAAAAGACAGAATGACATCAAAAATCTCCTCTGTTTCCCTAAAAAAAAATTGCACGTCCCATATGTGATATAAAAAGCTGAAAAAGTACAATGAAGCTATAATATTCAGGAACATAATCTAAGGCAAGACCTGTCGTAGGACTGTTGACATTATTTTCACCCGATCAGGCTGAAAGCACTACACAGATAACCCTTCCAAGACATTATGACTTCTGAACTTAATCAATAGGAAGTACCTGAAATGAACACTTGAAAAAGGCCAATGCAAGAATTAGTGGGGAAGGAAGAGTATCTTTTATTATTATTATGCTTACATTTTGAAATTCCAAGCTAAACATACTGAATGGTCTGGGACCAAAAGATGAAAAAGTGGAGATGAGCCGACTGTGGATTAAATACAATGAGAAATTTCAGAGTATTTTATGTAAACAGTTTTTGTTCCCCAGAATACTTGGAACGTATCATGAAAAGGCTTTGGAATTCGTATTACATATTCGTTATATCAATCATATGTATATTGCATTGAATTGTCTTCTGAAAGGCCTCTGAGCCCAATGTTATCTTATTATTAATTTGCTGATTCATATAGTGCTTATTGTTGTGGCAGCCAGCACCTTTAATCAAGCAGACTGAAATACAAAGGAAGGTAGGTGGGCATCCTTTCATATGGAAATCTGTTTCCTGAAGCTCTGATTCAATGGCAATCTGCCCAGGATAGAAGTGAATTACAACTCCCAGCATCCCTCTAATTTCCAAAGAGTTGTTTTATTTTTAAACCAAGGGTTTAAAGACAGAAAGATATTTCAGATAACACACAATTCAAGGACTATCCCAAAGGGTATTTTTCATATTCATTTCAGGGAAGAAGCCTGTAGGGTTGTTCATGTAATTGATTCACACATAATTCAAGGAAAGTTGAAGTGTTCATTGTACTACTGAGTAAAATATCACATACATCATAGCTGAAGCTGGCAGTGGTGCTCACAGTTAAGGCAGCCTGACACTTGTCCATTACTGGACCATTTTCACTACTTCCTATTTTCTGATCTACCAGCCACAAAATTGAAACATCCTAAGACATGTCCCCAAAACAAGAAGACTCTAAGCAATACTGGAGTAATGTCCTTTTGCTGCCAATTCCACAGCAAATAATAATTAAGACTCATTATTTATTTAAATGTTTGTGGTGTTTCAACAGAGTATGAGATATTTCTCCCTTCCTTTATTTTTCAATTCCACTTTTCCGTCCTCCGTATAACTCCTGTCCTCCAGTCTGTACATGAGCATTGTTCAGACTTCTTAAAAATTGAACGCAAGGGCAAAAAAGGAGTAGGGTTCACATTGTAACTTTTACAGTACAGGAGCTAACCTGACTTTATGATCTTTTTATGCTTCTTACTTCTGAACACATTACTTGGAATGGTAGCACCTGCTCAATGATAGGAAAGGGAGTTATGTCTGTTTTTTAAAGCATATCAATATAGGAGAGGAAATCAGCTGAAAAAAGTCCTTTCCATGGACCCCATCAGAAGAAACTTGTATCACCTCTTTTTGTAGGATCATAACCATATCTTACATCAACCTACCTTACTGTACTCTGAAAACACGCAGAAAACCTTTGTCATCTTAACAACACTAAAAATTCTAGTTATAATTTCTTTTAAATTCCCTGACTCTGGTTCCATGAAGTCCTCCAGATGGTCAATGCTGGGCTCAGAATAAGTGCAAGGCAAATATCATTACAATGTTTGGCATAACCTCCCAAGCAGAAGAGGGAAGGAATATAAGCAATTTAATTTAATTCAGAGGATTCATCTGTGAGAGATGAAAGGGTGCTGCAATATCTAAAGCTTGAAAAAAGGAGTCTAGAGTAAACATGACCAGAGAAAGAAGAAACAGGAGAATGCACAGGATTGAATTTTCAAACTGGCAATCAAACAATAATGAGTGAAACAGGTTATGAGACATCTGAGTCACAACAGAAGACTCTGCAGGTAGAAGCCCACTGCAGAATCAAGAGAGTGTGATTTACTTTAGCATGTATTGAAAGGTCCAAGCTAAACCATAATATTTTTAGAGTTGTCGTGAGATAAACACTTTTTAACATCTTCACCAATGACAGAGATAGTGGGATCAAGGGCACCCTCAGCCAGTTTGCATATGCACCAAGCTGAGGGCTGCCGTTGATTGACTGGAGTAAAGTATCCAGGGGGCCCTTGAATATATGATTTTATAGGAGAAGATGTTTATGTTTCTCTCTTAAGAATGTTTATAAGTTCTTTGTATTTAATATTTCTACAAATTTAGCAATTGAAAAGGGAAATAGATATTAAGATTTGACATAATAATGTAAACAGTCTATAAAGTAGCCTAATTTAAAGCCATATTACAAGTATATAAGACATAAAATTACACGTATTAGGCAGAAGTCTTTAACAGATGGAGAATGATGGTGATGGATCTTAGGATGTTGTTTTGGATAGGTATCTGTGTACACATAGTATGTATATTACCTGTCATCTAAATTTGATTGCAAGTTCATTTTCCCTTTGACTACAAAACACATGAGTACATACATATCAGTAACATAATAATTTTAAATATTTTAAGGTCACTTTATGTCAGATGTTTCCACACATCATTCTGAAAAGCACTAGAAGATGACTTTTCAGATAAAAGGGTCTGATAATATTTTGAGCACTAGATTAAGCACCAAATCCAAGTTCACATAGTGCACACGGTTTCAGTACTGTCCTAAAATATTAACAAATCTCTGTGTATTAACTAAAGCATTTACATGACAGTATTCATACTAACCTGCAATGAAACGTTCTTCCAGGTCCATCAACACATACACCTCCATTGTAACACAGAACTGAGTTCAGTGTGGACTCACTGCAAACATCAACATCAACTTCACAAAACCTGCCAGTGTAGCCACTCAGGCAAGCACAAACAAATGCATTGATGGCATCTTGACAAGAACCTCCGTTAATGCAGGGAGCAGATTCACATTCCTGAAAAGAGAAATTGATTTCTCATCTTTAAAACACATCAGTTACTCATTCATCTCAACAAGTGCAAGAGACTGAATCTGGAGATTTGAAAAAGTACTGAACTTTTTTATCATCTGATAAACAGAAGTCTCAAATTTGAGAAAAAAATTTGTTTATATAGAGATCCTTTGATTACAACTCAAACTCACTATACTTGTTCCTACTCATTAATCTTGCAGAGATTCAAATATAGCTTTATATAAGCAGTCTTACAGCCAAAAGTATGCAATCCCACTCATGATTAAATTTTTAAATCATGTTTTCCATAGTTGATACAATTATTTCTTCTATTTTTTTTTTTTTTTTTTTTTTTTTTTTTTTTTTTTTTTTTTTTTTACATTAGGACCTTCTGCTGTAAAAGAAACACATTAGTAAGTAAATTCTGGACAGAATAAAGAATTACTTATACAAATGAATACACACAAGCTTATTATTGCAAATAGAGACATGTTTATGTGTGCACATAATAATAATTTGTTCTGATAAGACTAATGTAAAAATGATCAATTTCAAGCCACACAAATTAGCTGCAAGTTAATATTTCTCCAGAATTACAGGAGAGTTTAGTTGATGCAATAGCCAGTGCAAAAAATGTGTTTGTCCTTGATCACATGAACCTAGTTTTTACCTGTATCCCAAAAGAGTTGTATTTTGCTGCTGCAACCCAAATAGTCTAGCTAAATCCAGTATTTAAAATTTATTTTCACACTCCTGTAACTTTAGAAGGTTTAATTCTTTAAGGATATCCAAGGGCACTCACATTTCCTGCAGGTACTACAGTAGCTTTGGCAGAATATAAATGCAGATATCCATGGGGAATTGTGAGAAAACAACTTATTTTCCTATAAGCTCTCCAGCTGGGTGTATATAGGATGATTTATTAGTGAGCATTACATAAGCTAATTGAATTATATATCCCACAGGAAGATGGAGATAGTCCTTCAGACTGCCAAAATCCCTGTGTCTAGGTTCTAAAAGTAGTCTTTTGCTATATTAATTACAATTTTTTTGTCAGCAGATAGTAGTATTCCTTTTTTTGTTTATAAAAAAATCTTAATTCTCAGTTCCAACTCTCTGACTTTTTCCATTCCATTAACTTGTATAGTCTTCTTAATTTGTATTTACATTTATTTGTATTTCACACTACAAACCCAACATTTATTTATTTTCATTAGCAGAATAAATTAAATCTATATCAATTAATGAATCAAATTTTTACCTAATCATGATTCAAAAAGTTAAAGTCCAAAAAATACCAAAATCATCAAAGTAACTATGGATAAATTCAAAGCTCAGAAAAATGTTCACAGCTTTCACTCAATACACTATCACAGTTGTACCAACTGGTGAACAACGTAAAACCTTTTTATTTTCTTCTGTGAAATGTATTGTTCTTTTAAGATTTTACATTAAGATAAATGTCAGACAGTTTGTAGGAAAGAAATCACGCCTATGACTTCCCAGTACATTCTGATGTGCTGCAGTTGAGTTTGTCATTAGACTTGCAAGAAAACAGAGTAGACTATTACCAGAGATCTGCTAGTCTGCACTGCTCTTAACTCATGCAAGAAAATTGTGTCAGTAAAAAGACAAAATTATGTTAAAACTGCCACAAATAACTTTATCCCAAAATTGATGAGCTACTACACTACCACCAAATGCCATAGTCTAAAGACCAATGACATGAGATGACAAACTGAAGTTGCAAGACAACTGTTAACAAGTTTCATCTATCTAAGATCCTACTGATTTTACAGCATTACATTAGGGAATAGCTGGCTCTGCAGAAAACTCCCAGCTACCCTGATTATCTGAAGACAAGTTCATTGAAACATCAATGTTATTCTCACTTTGACTTCCTTTATATAATAGGAGATTGAATCTTAACTATGACCCCTAACCAGACAGTTGCCAAATCCGAGCAACAATAGTAGGGACTCACAGACATAGGAACGTTGCCTCTCTTCCGTACAGTAGGAGAAAAATACCTCCTTGGTTGCCCAGTTCCCAAGCTAATAAGATATCTTTTAACCTTTTCTTACTTAGAAGTGATCAGATAAGGAAAATAGCCTCTCAATAACTGAAAAATGAAAACTACAAGTATAATATTCACAAAGATGGGTCATTATAGCTTTACAAAACACAATTTTTTTTAATATATATGAGTGTCACAGTTACTGACTTATTTATACCTAAATTTGTACCTTCTTATTTTCATGGGGTCTTTTCAGTCTTTACTAAATCTGAAACTTTACTTTGAATGGGAATTTAAAAATGCATAATTTTTAAGCATCAGAGACAAAGTGTTAATCAGAAAGCAAACCTCTTAAGACTTTGTGCAGCTTCTACTAACAATTTAACAATTTGCTAGCAATAAATGCTTGAGGAAAAAAGAAAAACAAAAAAAAAACAAGGAACAAAAGCCACACACACACACAAAACCCCATCAAAAACAAACAAACACAAACAAACAAAAACCAAAACAAACAAAAAAAAACCCCAAAAAAACCAAGTTAAAAAAAAAAAAAAAAAAAAAAACCCCAAAAACAAACAAACAAGAAAAAACAAACAAAACAAAACAAAACAAAACAAAACAAAACAAAACAAAAAAAACCACAAACCTGAAACACCACAAAGAAAATAATACCAAAATGAAATACCCCCAAAAAGGCACAAAATTACTTTCAGCTCTGTGTTGGACTTCTCAGCAGAATTATTCCATTTAGAACATGCTGAAACCTCCAGGTCCTGCTGAGCAGTTGTAATACTGAGAGGTCAAGGGGCAATAATGATGACAGCTTTGGTACCCAACTTGTTTTCTTCCTCAGGACTTTCTACAAATATCAACTACTCCTTTTAATTGTTATTCTCCCAAATTTTTCTAATTTATTTCATGCCCTACTTTCATTTTTAGTTTCCTCTGAGAGCACTGAAAATCTCATTGTATGACTGGGGTGCCTTCGGCTGGCCCAGCTGTGACAGGAGGCCCAAGGCTTCCCTGTGGCCATGGCAGTGTTGAGGCCCTGTGTGTGTGTGCCAGACTCTCCAAATTCACACCCGCCTGGCCTCACCGCCCTGCTGTGCTCTGCAGGCAGCAAAACACGGCTGCAGGCCTGGCAGATGGCCTTGTGCAACACAAGAAATTGAGATAATTCAGGTATCTCTCTGGTGCAGTCCCGTTCAAATTGCTTCATGTGGCAAGGTTTCGCTTGCAGTGGGTGAGGGGGCTGTGCGGTGTGGGCGGTGGCACTCTGTGAAGGTAGGCCGGGGTGGACACAGCCAGACACAGCCGGTTCTAGCCGGTTCCAGCTGGCTCCAGCCAGATCCAACCACCCACTGCAGCTGCAGGCAGAGCGGAGCCACAGCCCAGGCCGGTCCCAGCCAGACACAGCCAGTTCTAGCCGGTTCCAGCTGGCTCCAGCCAGATCCAACCACCCACTGCAGGCAGAGCCGAGCCGCAGCCCAGGGTGGCCCCAGCTGGACACAGCTGGCTCCAGCCAAATCCTACTGCCCACCACAGGGCGGGGCTGAGCCCACAGCCTGGGCAGCAGCAATGTGTTTGAAAAGTGTATTAAAATGTGCAGAAAAGCATCAGAGACAGGAGTGAGAAACAAGTGTGAAAAAAACCCCTGCAGGCTGAAAGGTCAGAGAAGAAGGAGGGGGAGGCAGTGTCCACCAGGGAACCCTGGGAAGATCCTCAAGAAGACCATTGTGAAGCAGGTTTGCTCTTTCTAGCCCATGAAAAACCACATAGGAGCAGATATCAACATTGCCACGTGTGTGACCATCACGGCAGGTGGATGTGCCCTGAAGGAGGCTGCAGCCCACAGGAGAGCCAATGCTTAACCATGCTCCTGGCAGGAGCTGCAGCCCCTGGAGAGGAGCATCTGCAGAAACACGTTTTCTGGCTGGTTGCAAGGAGCATCTTTTAGCTTTTAATTGACAGTAATTTAAATTAATCTTTCCCAGGCCGAGTCTTGTGCAGTTCTTGTGACAATAATTGGTGACCATGCCCAATCTCCTTGTCCTTATCTTGACCCAAAAGCTTCTCTTATTCCCTCCCTCTCTCCTGATAAGGAGGGGGCATGCAGGAGTGGCTGTGCAGATGTCTGGTAGCCATGCAAAAGGAACTCACTACACCTGGGTATTCATTGTCTGTAAAAATTTCTTTTCTGTCCTACCAGAGCAAGTAACCTGCCCAAACAGAGCTTTCTTGTAGTCATCATTGTCCTTTTTCTTTTTGCCTTTCTGTTTTGTTTGTTCCACTCAAGGGCTACAGCCACACAGACAAAGAAACCATGGCCTTATCTTCTCATCTTCTTGTTCTAAAGGGGTTTGTTGCTTACACTGTCACTGAAATACCCCAAAATGCCCCATCCTTATTGACTTCAGTTGGGGTGCTCTGTTTATTCCCAAACCATCCTCATATGCATAAAGGATTCCCAGATTCCCAGTACTCATTCTTCACAGCATACCAATGCTCTCCTTCCTAGCTCATCTTTCAAAACATGGATGGCTTTAATAAGTTCCAATGTAAAGAAAAGAAATGATAAAACAAAATAAAAAATTATACAATTTTAATTATTTGTATAGAGTTTTTATCAACTCTTCACTAGTCTGACATGCTTTATTCTCACCCAAATATCTTTTGAATTTTCTCACATCTAATCTCCTATGAGTAAAGTAGGAGGAGCTCTTTTCGGTAGGCATTTCTTATTCTGAGTTTGTTGTTTTTTTCTGTGAAGCATGGACTTTCTCCATTTTGACCTAACATGGAATCCTTTGAGTTTATGTTTTGTGAACAGGCAATGAATTTGGAAAAGATTTAAAAATTATAATGGAGAAGCTATCAACATGAACTCCTATTGGAATGCTATGGAAAAAATTGCTAATTCTACCCTTAAATCTTCAGAGAGGGGAACTATGACACACTATGACTTACTAAGACAGGTGGTTATTTCTCTTTTTATGGCTAGTGGAAACTGAGACATTGTGCCAAGTTCTAGAATCTGTTTACTACAAAGTATATGAAAAATGTAGACTATAACATTATTTAAGTACTAGCTAAAATACTTCAAAGTACGTTCAATCTAAGAAAAATAACACAGCAGAATTTTAGGACAGAATTTTTTTTTTCAAAAGCATTATTACATCATATATATATATATATTTTATATATTTTATTTATATATTTTATATATTTTAACATGGTACTGCTGAAAGCATAGTATATAAGGTTTAAAAATTACTAGACAAATTTATGGAGTATAGATCTGTTTCTATTAAAAACTATTAAAAGCAATAATCAATGTGAGTTCTTTGCTATAAGAAGTTCCAGAACTCTTGATGCCTCTATGAGTGTTCTCAGGTTTACATAATCAACAAAGAAAATGAGAGAGAGGTAATGGCAGTGCACAGTTATTTTCAAAAGAATTATTATACTCCTAGAGAAAGTCAGTGGAAAAATAACCACCTGGATTCCCCAAATCCAGATATATCCAACAAGAGATAAGGTTCAACTTGACTACTGGGGATCAGTCACTGTAGAACTGCTAAACCTTGATCTTCCACCTCATTAAGGTTTAAAATAAAGGCTCAAGGCATCTCTAAAACATATGGTCTAGACAAATAAAGTTAAATACAAGTATTAATTTCCATGGAGATGTAAGTGAATGGAATATACATACTTCTGACAGGAGAATCGGTAATTTTCTGGCTTTACTTTTACTAAACTATGTTTATAGTAAATATAAGTCTTTGTTGATTTTCCTAGCATGGCGAGGCAATTTCAGAATCAAGGTAAAAAAAGTGAAAGAATATTGAGATTTCTAGTTATGCAGCTTTTTAAAGGGTAGATTTTCCTAAGAATCCTTAGTTCAAGCAATGTCATACAAGGTCCACTACTTTATATTAGAGTACAATAATTTATTGTTTCTTCTCTGAATTTCTTGTTCTCTGAATATCATGGTGCAGTAAATCTTGTTTGTACTAGGAAGAAAATGACTGTCCCTTAAGAGTCCACCATGGCATGGCACAGTTCACTGGTTCTGCTGGCAGGGAATTGTTCTGAAATCTGGACTCTTAACAATTGACCTAGAAAGGCGCTTTGCTCAAAGCATACTACTTCCATATCCAAATCTGTGGGTCCATACTGACATCTGTCTTTGGAAGTGAGGTTATTCTGTCTAAGAAAGCCCAACTTTCTACATATTTCATTATATTACCTCCAAATCCATAACTTGAAACAATTCTAAGGGAACACATTTTGGCAAACTCATAAAAATAGTAAAAATCCACTATTTTTTCCAAAGAATGTGTCTGTTAAACACTGTTTTCTAAATAAAAAAAAAAAAAAACAAAAAACCTAAAAACAACACTTAGAGGTGCATTATCTAAGTTAGGATTTTTTAAATTACTTTTTAGCAGCAAGAATTATTTTTTCATTAGTCCACCAGGGAAATCCTGATTAGAAATCTAAAATTGTTTCTAACTAATTTTATAAATCTATTTGTAAAAAAGAGATTCGATGCAAAAAACATGTGTAGACTTGTTTTTATTTAAGTGAAACTTTGCTTTGTATCAAAAAAGAAATTATAAAGTGAAGCAATACTTAAGAGAACTCATTCAAATCTACTATGATGATTGCCAGGGGGAGGTAAGGGGAGAGAATAAAGGGATAAGAAAGGAATTTAAAGATATATATCACACACCACAAAAGAAAGATGCTTTCAAGTGGCATGATTCCATTCATTTAATTGTAGGACAACATTATTGTCAGGTCAAAATTGAAGGTTTTTTAGTAAGCAAGAGCTACTAAAGGGTTTGGAATGAAATAAAAAAAATAAAACATACAGAAAGTAAAAGAGGCTGCAAATAAATGCTTTAGAAGATAATTCATGTTTTAAAACAAGAGGTTTTTACATACAGAATATAATATGCATATGGTTTTAATGCACGCTGAATCTAGATTTGAAAAAATCATTTAATTTTACAGAGTGTATACTTTGGGTTAAATCTCAATAGTATTGATTCCATATAAAAATATGAGATTTATATTGAGACCTTTAGATGGATACTCCAGATATATTTCCATTTGATGTTTAACAAAACTATAAATAAAGTGTATTCTTCTCATTAGTAAAATTTTTACACTATTTTTTGCAGTTCCTAGAATAATCTATCCATTTTGTTTAATTATTAACTTCCCAAAGCTTTTTTCTTTTGGTGGATTAAATATATATACAACATCTTGGGGAATGAATTGGGAAAACTTGTGTCCACCTTTCAGAATGTTGGTTTTATCCAAAATAATTCAAAAGGAATTCAAAATTATAAGAATGCTTTGCCTTGATATTTTGTGTTATGAACAAAAGGAGAAGAGAAAAAATAATAAAAATAAATCTAATTTTGTGACAATGATACAAAGCAGGAACATACTGGATCAGACCAGTTCTCTATCTAGCCCAGTATTCTGTCTATAGTAGTGGTGGAGGGAAAGCCACTTTAGCAACATCTGTCTCCCATGCATGGTCCTTCAGCAAGCAGAACTGTCTAATCAGACATTTCTAATAAATTCTAATACATTTCATGTATTTCTCTGATTGATTTGTCATTACTTATGAACCTGTTGTCTGTGACATGCTTAATTTTTCTGTACCTCCTAAGAGATGACCTGACTCCCCAGCCTTTTGGGGCAGCAAGTTCTAGGGGCTCTCTGCTTCTTCTGAAAGACAGTAGCTTGGTTTTTTCCTAGTATTTCTCTGTTATTTTTTTAATCAGGTCCCCCCATGTGTCTGTTCTTCACTACAGAATTTGGGGAAGAGATTTTCCATTTATCTTCCTCTGCACTACCTTTCTAAATCTTAATTACATTTCCTTCTGCTTTTCTCTCTTTTAAGGGAATAGTTTTAGCCCTTTAAATATCTCCTTGTATGTCATCTAGGCAATTCACATAATATTTATTACTCTCTGTAGCTTCTCTAACTCTACTTGTGCTCCTTAAGGTGCAAGGTCCAGAACTGTGCATAGTAACCAATGTATGAGCCCACCTTGGTTTTAGGTAGCAGGGAATCATGTCCTCTGCCTTGGCCCTCATACTCTTCCTGATCATTCCCAGCTGGGCATTTTTGCTGTGCTTTGCTGTGACTGTAGATTGAGACAATGAATCCAGAGAACTGTCAATGATTTTTCCAAATCTTCCTTCCCAAATTGTAACTGACAGTTGAATTTGGTTGTATGAGGCTATTTCTCCCTAGAATATTATTTTACATTTAAGCTTATCTGCCACCTTTTCTGTCTTTCCATTTTGTGAGGTCCTCCTGGCATGTGTCAAATGCAAAGAATTCACTAAGCTTCTCTCAAACTGCATTTGAGTGCACATTTTACACTTTCACCATTAAGCAATCCCACCAATTCTCTGCTTCCAGACTTTGATAGATGTGAGTAAATTTTTATAAGCTAGAGTACTCTTTACAAGACACTTTCAAATTTTTGGTTTAGGTTTTTGAAGTTCCTGTCCACATTTGAATTAATATGTTTTGAAAACTTTTTTATTATTTCCATATAGGCAAGTTCTCCATTTATTAAAATTTATTAATATTCCTGGGTTTTAGGACACATTCTGTTGCTAGAGTATTTGTGATGCAAGATCCACTATGATATCAATTGATAGGAATTTCTCATGTAATGGATTAGAAATATGTCTTTCAGTTAAATGTCCTCAAAGGGCTGAGCACTTTGGGGGTGAAATTCCTCTTCAACATTCTTGTAGGTCTCATCCATTTCTTTACTTCTCCAATCTATATCTATATTATCTATTTTTCCTATTACTTTCTATTCAAAATACTCTAATTCAGTCATTCTGACTTAACTCTTATGTCATGGCCAGGATGTCTCTGAAGTATTACACACACTGAAATTGCCCCATGGGTCTGTAATTACAGATACTGTGTTTTGCAGAATAAAGTGGTTATCTCCCTTTCCTTCTGCTCTTAGATTCACCTGTCTGCATCTTGTGCATAAATGACTTTTTCGTTTGTTTGTTTGTTTTTATTAAGTTAAACTTAGTTTAGCTTTCAAAAGATTACTTCCCTTACCAAATGCTTTCTAAACCAGTTAGCAATAGGTAAAAATACAAAGAAGTGTGAAAAAGTCTCAGAGAGGCATGAAGAGCATCCACCTTATCTGAGGGTCTTAAAACATCCGCCAATGATTGTCATACCCATGTCTTTTGTGCAATCTGTCTGGTCCTGATGAACAAATATTTTTTTGCTTGAAGTAGCCTCTGCATATGCATAAGCTGTGATGCCTTTGCACAAAAAATTAGTTGATTTTCCTGATTTAATACTTGTTTTTATCTTTTAGGAAAATAGACAGAAAAGATAGGCAAAACGACAAAATAAAACAACTCTAGTATGCAGTCTGATCTCAGCTTTCTATCAGATACAACCTGAAGCACAAATATGCTGAATATTCTCGTGTGTAAAGACCCAAAACGCTTTTTGCTTCCTTTTTGAGAGGATGAGACAGTCTTAACTGAGCATGGAAGAGGCACATCTATCAATCATGTCTTACCCATCATAGCAAAGAAAAAAAAAAAAGCCAAAAGTAAGAAATAATGTCTATTACTAACCATAATAGTACATTATATTATTCTATGTTTATCAGAGAGGAAAGATCAATTTTTCTTAATGTACATTCATTTTACCATTTCAAAAATGCGAAAATATCAAAGGGAATAATGTGTATTGAAATTGGTTCATACAGTGCGTGTATCTGTACTGGTACTCATTCTTGAGTGAATTTCATAAATGTAAAAGCAATAAAAACTGTAGTAGATAAGGAAGTTTCAATATACACACTCCATAATTGATATGCAAAAGTTATAGGCTATAACTAAAAAGATATATAGTGCTTATTTTGTACCTAAATGTATTAGACAACCGAAGAAAGTTTTGAAGTGTATTTTCTTGAAACCCCTATGGCAACACAGGCAGGGATGAAAAATCCAGGGTAGAAAAGTAAAGAAAAAAAGAAAAAAAAGCAAAAGTCCAAGTATGCCTAGGGAAATATACACACATAAATATATTTTATTTTCAAACTGGTTATTTGAATCATCTTAGTTGCTGAGCTTGTAATGACCACCCAGCCATTCTCTCACTCTCCCTCCTCCTACATGACAAGGAAAGAAAGTAAGATGACAAATCTCCTAGATTGATAAGGACAGAGAGATTACTTACAATTTACTGTAACAGGCAAAACAGAATTGATATGGGTAAAATAATAATTTACATTCATGGAAATAGAAATAGATTTTGGGCCAGCGGGAAACAGAAAGAAAACCTAAATCCACAGTCCACTTCTTCCCAGGCTCAACTTCACTCATCTATTTCAAAGTTTTCTACCTGCTTCTTTTACTCTGAAAAGTGAAGACAGGGTGGGAGAGAGGGATTGTATTTTGCACCAGCTCCTCTGTGCTGCTCCTTCCTTCTCCCATTTTTTTCTTGCTTCAGTGTGGGTCCTCTTTATGTGCTGCAGAGTGAAACTGCTCCTGCATGGGTTCCCTCCTGGGTTACAGTTCCTGCCTACAGCCTCTTGCTGCTGCAGCCATGGAGTGCTCCTCTTAGGGCACTCTATGGCCTGCAGCACTCTCAGGGCATATCCATGTTGCAGCATGGGGTCTTATGTGGGCTGCAGTGCAGATGTCTGCTCTGGCACAGTTATCTCCATGGACTACTGGAAAATACCTGCTCCACCATGATTTTCTTCAGAGGCTACAGCTCTGACTGGAGCTCTCTGCTGCAGGACCTCAAGCTTCTCTTCCCTCTCCTTCTTCAATGACCTTGGCTACTACCTGGTTGTCTCTCACACTGCTTTCCCCCCTCACTCCTTTCTCTGCTGAGCAATGTTTTCTACTCTTAAATACATTTCTAAAAAGGTGCCATCATCTTGATTGAGAGGCTCAACTATCCCCTGCAGTTGGTTGGTTGGAGCTGACTCAAATGGGTTGTTTCCACCATGGAGCCTCCCCTGCCCTGTTCTCACAAAGAGCGCACCTGCAGGCTCCCTTCTAAACAAAATCTTAGCTCCTACATCAAACGAAATTGCATAGCCCTTAGTACAGAGAAATGTACCTTCAAGTGAAGAAAGAAAAAAGAAAAGAAAAGAAAAGAAAAGAAAAGAAAAGAAAAGAAAAGAAAAGAAAAGAAAAGAAAAGAAAAGAAAAGAAAAGAAAAGAAAAGAAAAGAAAAGAAAAGAAAAGAAAAAAAAAAAGAAAAAAGAAAAGAAAAGAAAAGAAAAGAAAAGAAAAGAAAAGAAAAGAAAAGAAAAGAAAAGAAAAGAAAAGAAAAAAAAGGAAGGAAGGAAGAGAGAGAGAGGAAAAAGAGAGGAGAGAGGAAAGAGCGAGAGAGAGGGAGAGAGAGAGAGAAAGAGAGAGAGGAAGAGAGGAAGAGGGGAAGAGAGGAAGAGAGGAAGAAAGAGAGAAAGAGAAAGAGAGAAAGAGAAAAAAGAGAGAAAGAGAAAAAAGAGAGAAAGAAAGAGAGAAAGAGAAGAGAAAGAGAAAGAGAAAGAGAAAGAGAAAGAGAAAGAGAAAGAGAAAGAGAAAGAGAAAGAGAAAGAAAAGAGGAAAGAAAGAAAGTAAATGTAATATGCATACCCCTACATAGTCAGAAAGCCTAGCTGATTGCTGTAAGAGTTGCATAAGATGATGTATGTCTGAGCAGGATGAATACAATGGGAGAATCTTTAAAATATGACATTTGCAGCATAGGGTAATCTGGGAATCACATTCCATGCAAATAGAATGACTATCAAAAAATGAAGCTGTTACTCTGACAGACTTATCTGTCAAAGGTATATGTATATTGTTTCTTCCTATGAATTTCTAATCTATGCATTTTCAAACATCTTGCTATGAAATATGATTATCTTTTGAATATAATTTTATGATGTTGTCTACAGGTCATTTAATCTCTTGTTCTCTTTAAATGGAGAAAAGTGTGAATCATGGATGCTTCAGGAGAAAATATTACCCAAGGGTATTCTGTATTAGCATAGGCAACAGCTGATAAACACAGATTTGCAATATCGTAACTTATCACTTCATGATGGGCATTCTGTAGAATGGATTCCTTATTTTCTGGCTTTTTCCTGCTATAAAGGAGTTTGGAAGCTAATATTCCAGCTAGAATTAAACCTTGTGTGAGACTTTCATGTATTTTCAACAGAAAAATTATAGCCCATACTTCCTTTATGAAATATGACACATTTTTAGTTATATAGTACTTTAAGCTAAAAATAAAAATTCTGAAAAGTCCCTGCATTCATACATGAGTTAAAAAGATGTTTCTATAACATTTTGGAATGTTTTTTGACAATTCTGTAGCACAATTTAGAAGCTAGATAGCCTGAAGGAAGGTTCATGCAAAACTTACTCATGCCAGATTTTCTCATGAGACCAAATGCATTTAAAAGGATCATATCCCAAGATCAGATTAAACTCTGTTTGGCAGAAAACCTAAAAAAGTCTAAATCAATTCAAGACTTTCTGCGAAGTATAGTCAGTATTGAAAACTCTGTTCATAGTTGTGCCAGATGTGGTCACCTTCTACAAATTGGTTTGCTGACCATGGGAATCTGCACATCCCAGACTTATATGTATGGATCCCTTCTTGTCCACAGCCATTTCCATGAGAATGTAATACTATAAATGAACTTCTGACGATGAAGTGGGCAGTGCATTTAGTACCCCATGTTTTGCACCACAGAATTCTACTATTGCATGGATTTTGAAATTTAAAGACAAGTGATGGCAATTTTAAGTATAGAACATTGCACTTTGAGGTGTACTTTCCAAATATGTAGCTAAACTACAGCAAATGAGACTCAAACATGTAGATTAGGTAATTATACTATTCATCCTGAACTGAGGGACAAATGATATTCAGTAACGTTGGCTTAGCTTGCTGTGATTTTCCAGATTTATCATTCACACTTCACCTTTAAACTTCTTTCGTCATTTTGTTAATGGTCTTTTCTAATGCAGTGTCATGTAAGCAAAATATAATGTGCTTTTCAGAATGGATTTTAAACAACTGAATCTCTGTCATACATTTTCAATATACTGATTTCAGAGGTTACTAAATAAAGATGAGTTTCAACAACATATTACACTTTCCCCTATAATAAAAAAAAAACAAAAAAACAACATTTTGAAAACATACATTAATATTTATCTCACATCTTGAGCTGGTCCATCCTGGTTCACAAGAGCATTGATACCCATCGATGAGATCTATGCATCTGAAATACAAAATGGTGTTATTCAGGTGAAACTCTGAAATTCCAGATCTAGCACTAGTAGTATCATTCCATGCATTTTGAAATAGCAGTATCATTCCATGCATTTCTACTGTAATCCACGGTACTTTTTAATAGTTTTATAATAGATTTCAAATATTTACACTATGGGGGCTGTGGCATTTTGTAAGGATTCTGGTTGTCACATTAGACGACATCATCTCATTTTAACGGTTGGCATGTAAGAGCTAAAGATTTGATTTTAAGTATTTACACACTAATTAATCCCTAGTTATTACTAGTTATGGTAATGAACAAAAATGCAAGAGAAATTGAGATAATGTCACTATATTATTACATTAGCTTAAGCAGGCAACATCTGTCATCTTTAAGTGTGCTTGTACTCTTACTTTATGGAAGTACATAATTAAAAGTATATTTATCAAACTTCCCATATCATTAAGTCTTAAATATTGTTAGTTAGATCCATTATCATGGAGATAATAATAGTTAAATAAAAATAGGTACCTTCCATGAAGACAAGGATTTGGCAAGCATTCATTAACATTTATCTCGCAGTTTGTTCCAATGAAACCTCTCCTACAGTGGCACTTGTAGGAACTGATGCCATCAATGCAACTTCCATTGTTGAGACAAGGAGCAGACATACATTCATCTATATTTACTTCACACCTATCACCTGTTTAAAAATCAAGAAAATACAACTAAGCTTTAAATTCTAAACTCAAGCAACTAACAGTATATTTATTAATACTAATATTTCCACATAATTCTTTTAGTTACATTGTTCATATAGTTAATGATATTCATCAATAAAGAATATCCAACTGGAATTACCTATAGTGTAAATATCAAAAAGGATGGTTATATTGACGGATATAATGAAAAATTATAACTATAAAATGATGACACCTGTAATTGTGGCAAGGCAAGAAGCTTTAAATATCAGCTTGCAAGCAATGAAGAAATTGAAATTTCTAGATTAAATTTGTTACACAGTCATCAGGAAGTTGAATAGCACAGCTTTCCTATAGGAGGAAAAAAGAACTAAAATGATATGTCTTGGTGGTTGTCTAATTTCTCCAAATGAAATTGAAATTCAGAGGCTTTTGATAAATGATGCATGACATAAAATTCTTTGAAATTGTTTTTTTGAAGAAATTCACTAGGAATGATATGGTGGTGCACTTTCATGCTTGTAAGTGCCACAATTTCCATCTAATTATCTTAAAATATTACAAAATTAGTATTACAAATTTCTAATTGATGAACAACATGCACCTAGGTCTCTTTGTAGGCAGTTACTGTCACTGCCTGGGAGGCTGTTAAGCATCACACAGTCAGTTGATTGTGCCCACAGTAGGATGGAAGGAAGAAACAAAAGGTTAATGTGTGAAAACGTATTGGTTGAGATGATGGTTTAATAGGTAAAGCAAAAGCCACATACGTAAGCAGAACAAATAGAGGAATTTATTCACTGCTTCCCCTGGGCAGGCAGATATTTGGCCATCTCCGGGGCCTTGGTTTGAGACAATTTAAAAGAGAAAACTCTGGAATGAATTACAGAAATCATTGACAATTATTCAATATTCATATATGTTTCTATTACAACCTAATCTGTCGAAAAAACTGTATTTCCTTTACAACTTTGTACCTAGTTTATTAAAAAAAAAAAAAAAAACAAGTATAATGAGATATAATTAAGATTAGATTTTGCCAAGTAAGATTGACTCTGTTGGAAAGAAGAGGAATGCCTTGTAATGGTATCTCCATATTTTGCCCCTACTAGGAATGCTTTACTAATATCAACAGGAAAAATGAACCTTTAGTCCTGACAGTACTTCAGACATCTCTAGAGGGTTAAAGTCCATTTTGTCATTCACACTCTAGAAAGAATTTCTGAGATTTGCTGTGAATAAAAACTATAACCATTACAGTAATTATGGTAGAATGGGTTTAAATGAAATATGAATACATGTATCACAGGAAAATTAATTAAATTGAAAAAAAAAAACCTAAAGAAAGGGGTCTTTTAAGTATTACTTCTAACAAAGCAAATAACCTCAATATTAGGACCTCAAGTATTCTTTCCAAAATGCACAAACTCAAAATATTTTTGGTAGTTCTTACAGAAATAAATTTACATTTAGATGTTCAAATTTTTTTGTTAAATTCCACATCCATATTCTAATACCCCTGAACAATACATCCCTAATACATTATTAATTCATTCCTAGCATTAGTTCTTTAGGATCAATGGATTAAGACCTCCTGATATGAATAAACATTTTAATTTAAATTATTTCCACAAGCAAAATGTACTAAATTTACAATTTATTGCACTGTAGACACAAAAGGCTGGCAATTGGTTATGACTGTAACCTAGACAGTCTGTCATTCTCTTCCAAAATAACTGTAATTTAATTTGAAACTAGCCTTCTTTTTTAATCCTTTTTCAAAGTATGAAAACTTTTAATTGAAATAATCTTGCTGAATACAGCCAAATGTTCTGCAAAGTTGGTGTGAGACAGAGTATAATACCACACAACAGTCACTTTGCTTAAAATGTCACCTGTAAACTTTTTCATAGCTGAGACTATGCCAGATGTGTTACTGGGCCGAAGACACCTCTTTGAGCTCTGCTTTACAGACCATCCTTACCTTGCTAGAAATAATTCCTCCACACATCAAAGAAAAGGGAAAGTACCTCACACATGCCCATGTGGTGCCATGTGGGGGGTGTTAATGCATTGATGGCAACCTGGAGGTTCCCCCACATGTCAGAATGCTGCAGGAGGCAAGGAAATGCCATAGATGAGAGACTAATAAGAGTGACGCTAGATGAAAAGAAGATAACTATTCTACTCTTTCAAGTCTTCCATTCATGGGAAGAATCAGTCTGTGTCATGTCTTAATAAGGAAAACTCAGCAGCCTTTTCCAATTCCTGCTTTATATTCAACCCCCGTCACAATTGGCAATGCCTCAGCCTTTCTTGGAGCTCATTTGCACAATTCTACAACTGCATCCTAATCTAGAGATTTTCACATCTTCCATCAAGACTTTCACCTTCATCTACAATACATGTATGTATTCGGTGTCGGGCCCCCAAGTCCAGAAAAGGGCAATAAGGCTGGTTAAGGGTCTGGAGCACAAGTCCTGTGAGTGGCTGAGGGAGTTGGGATTGATTAGCCTGGAGAAAAGGAGACTCTACAACTATGTGAAAGGTGATTGTAGTGAGGTAGGGGTTTGTCTCTTCTCCAAGGTAACAAGATCCAGAATGAGAAGAAATGGCCTCAAGTTGCACTCAGAGAAGTTTGGATTGGATATTAGGGAAACGTTCTTCACTGAAAGGGTGATCAGACACTGAAACAGCGTGTCCAGGGAAGTGGTGGAATCACCATCCTGGGATCTGATGTTTGAAAATACATATATTCTGGCTTGTTTACTTAATATCTGACTCATAAGAAGATATAATGGCACTTATAAATATAATAGAACTTATAAATATATTATTATAATAGATAGATTTATTAATTATAAAAATATATAAAACCTCTTTATACCAAATGTGAAATTACTTCTTTATTAGGGTTAAAGACTGAGGGAGATGAAGACTCTTCAATTCTGGTTTAGGTTTGTTTGGGGTTTTTCTTGTTTTGTTTTTTTGATATTTTGTTTTGGGGGTTTATAGGTGATAATCAAAATATTGGGTGCTGTTTGAAAAGATTAAAAATTCAAGATCGGAATTTATGGGAATTGACTGCTTTGAAAAGACAAAAAGGAAGAACACAGAATTTTGTGCAACAATAGAGTTAAATATGTTCCGCCTGGAAGAGAAAAACAAATGCATGATAAAAAAGCAATTGATTGCTGAGAGCATACTAAAAAATGGAAAAGAGTAATAAATTAGAATGCTATACTAATTTACATATGATATAGAAAAAAAAGAAACAGAAGTTGGTCTTTCTCCGATAACTGAAAATTTTACATCCTGTTGAAAGTATAAAGAAATGAGAGAAGAGATTTCCTTTTAGAATTGCTTAGCAGCAACTAGTTCCCTTGTTCAAGTCAATTTTGGTATCAAATATTATTAAGCTATTGACAAATACTTGTGACCATATAATGAGATTTCATAGTAGATAGATGTGAATCAAAAGATCAATTAATAGTTTTATCATATGTATAACCAATAATGAAGCCACTTATATATATTAACAAAAATTCTATAGCAGAAATCCAAGGAATGAAAATTAACAAATTAAACATGAGCAGAGATACTAAAAACCATATTGCAGAGCATATTCCAGTTTCAGAAAGAAAATCAATTATTTGTAAAATAATTTCTTACAAATATAAAAACATACTTAAAATAGTAACTGACTGCAAAGAACAAGTACTCATTTTGTCACATTGACATTAATCTTGTGAAAAGCATAAGGTCCTTTCAACAGCATTTTAGCATTGTCTCATTCAGCCTGTTATGAGTAAATAATCTGTTAACAAAAATTTTCTATGTGTAGTGCACAGAAAACTAGGGCTGATAAGGTCACTGAGCTTGTTTTTGTTGATTTCAT
The DNA here is from genome assembly GCA_030060385.1 of Muscicapa striata striata. Classification (NCBI taxonomy): domain Eukaryota; kingdom Metazoa; phylum Chordata; class Aves; order Passeriformes; family Muscicapidae; genus Muscicapa; species Muscicapa striata. The sequence continues at coordinate 762,370 of JAREIS010000133.1, read as the reverse complement.
CTTAAGTAAGATTTATTATAGCTTAGTGACTAATACCAGAGATTTGGATTTTCTATTTCTATTGTATTTTGTGTCAGTAATACACTTATTTCAGGCAATTATTTCAGCCATATCAATTCAAATTAAATTGGTGCTGATTGGACTGCAGTAAATTTTAAAGGTTGCCACCTATTTTGAAGTATCTTCTTCTTTGTTTAGACAAGGTTTGATTTCCACTACAAAGAACTTTACAAGATAAGATTAGACCACAAGAAACAAAGTAATTAAAACAATTTAAAAATTTAATTTCCTTGGTCTGAAACTTTGACATTTGTTTTCATTAAATATCAGTTTGAGATCTTAGATACATATGCATGGCTCTTGAGAACTATACCTTCCCATTTAATTTAAAAGAGAATATAAGAAACAGAGGGATAAACTATTAAAACATCACCTATAACATGTACTCTTATTTAGATATTTGAACTTTAGACTGAAGCATGATTTCTTTATTCTCTTTGAAGGAGCATGAGACTGGTACTTTTTATTCCCCTAGTCCTGGGCTCTGCTTGGGTTTCCCTTATTCCTTGCCTGCTCCCAGGCTTCAGCAATAGCCTGTCAGTGGTGCCCCGACATCTACCATATCTAAAAAGAGTTAGTAACTTTAAAATAAGATTTGATAAATAAAATGAAACATATTAACATAATTTAGCCTAACCAATTCAATGTAATTTAATGTGTTACCGGTTTCCATTCATTTATTAGTGTATAATATTTTAACAGTTGATGATTAAAGTTCTCAGTATATTAAAACATTTTTTAAAAAATTCAGCTGATCATTGGGAACAATTCATGCTGTCATCTGTCTTTAAAGGGGCCTGGTCTTCGAAAGAAAAGTTGTTCCTAAATTGCAGCTAATTGGAAAAAACAAGAATCACAAAAGACCCTACAACAAAACCGAACATCTTATCCTTGTTGGTTAAATATGTTAGGGAAAAGCACTAAAGTCAAACTGCTTTGTCAATAATGCAGAATCGAGACAAAAGCAAACCTGAAGATTGCTTGTTCGTTTTCAAATTACAGTTTCCTAAATGCTCATGGGCAGGTGTCTTGTCTTTTATAAATATAACAGGGAATTCTTACATAAACATGCACATAAAGGTTAATACAACTGTTTTAACATTTATTAGTTAGAAATTACATCTGCAGCACCACTGCCTAATGAACAGAAGTTTCTGTGACACCGAAGTATTAATTAGAGCACAGGCCACCTGAAGAAAATATTGCAGGGGAAAGCTTTAAAAGATTTAGACAGGAAAATGATACAGATTTTTTAAATTTTTTGCTGAAATGTCAAGGATAATTTTGAAGAAGAGTGAACTAGACTAAGATCTTTAGTGAATGGAAGAAGGATATACAGCTCTATAGAAATACCCAAAAAACTGTGCTTGTTCTTTGCTCTCAGTTCAATGGATGCAAATTGCATCTTTTTTATGCTGTACATTATGTGGAATTCATCACAGGTTTGATAAGATAGAAAAACATTTTATGCAGAAAAAATACAGAAATGGTTCAACTTGTGGAAAAACTGTAAATATTTCTGCAGTCATATGATCCCATGTGTTTTCATGTTGTTAACGATGGATCTATCAAAAGATTGTGTATGAACTGGCTCAGCAGCACAGTGAGCATTTAAAGAAAAGGCAACATCATTTTAGGGAAATCTTACTGCATCTCCACCCGCTGAATATTTTGTCATGACTCTGTAAAAATGTAAAGATTAGCACTAAAGGCAATGGTGTTGATACAAGAGGTCAAAAAGTCAAGGTCTTTCTATGGTTCCACAGAAATTCAAACAACAAGGTAGCATTTTATTGTTTGCAAAATTTACTCTGTATCTATGGTAATAGTTTGTTTCCTGGATGAAATAAAAAGAATACACATTAATTTTCTTTGTACTATTCAATAACTCATTTCAACTGAATGTATGGATGATTAAAGAAACTATAATTCAACTCTTAATATAAATAATCCTGAGCTACTTCAAAAGAATTAGATAAAATTCTATTCAGGTTAGTATGATTTATCCTCCAATAAGGAGATAAATTTTTGTTCTTGTTATAATATTAGAACCATATAAAATCTCTGAAATAAGCTCTTTGGCTGTGGTAAAGGGTAGATCATACCTGTGAATCCGGGTAGACAGAGACACCGATAGCCTCCAAGCCTGTTGATGCAGCTTCCTCCATGTAAACAAGGCAAAGTTTCACACTCATTTACATCCATCTCACACAGAGACCCATAGTACCCAGGTGCACAGTTACAAATGAACCTTTAGAAAATGGAAATCAGGAATGTCAATGGAAGTAATGATGGGATCTATTGCAATATTTTAAAGCCATGTGTATCTCCTGATGCCAAGTTGGTATCCCTAATCCTCATCCATATTAAAATAATGAACAGAGTTTTCTCATTTCCATGTTTCTAAAACAAAGAGGGTGATTTACTTTTTATTAAATTGATAGAAAAATTTGGCACAGTAATTTTAACTGATGGTATAAGAAATTACTTAAGGGCTAATGATCTTCTGGCACAAGTCTCTGAATAACTTGTGAAGTGCTGTTGAACAAGCACAGGGTTCGTAGCAATCTAACTCAAGATCAATTTTCTTCTATTTCAGTAACAAAAAACAAACACACAAAAAAACCCAACCAAACAAAAAACAAACAAACAAACAAACAAAAAAAAAAAACCCACAAAAAACAAGGAGGAAAAGAACAAGTTATGCAGAAGAAATTTTCCCTTCTATTTTCCTTTAAGGTCACATAAAAACAAAAAAACTGAGTCTGTAGTATTTGCTTACTCCATTTTAACTTGTCATATGGTGAAAGTCCCATCCAAAATCAGGGAAACTTTTCATTTAGTAGCAACTTACCGGTTTATGAGATCCAGGCAAGTTCCATTGTTCTTGCATGGTCTTGATAAACATTCATTAATCTCCACTTCACAGAGGGTCCCAGTAAAGCCATGTTGGCAGGAGCACCTAGTAAAAAGGATGTTACTACATTACTTTTTAGGTCATTATAAAGATTACAGAAAAAAATATGGCGGATGTTAAGAGGTATTAATTAAATGGTACCAAAATCATGTTTGCTTTTTACTGGTAATTGCAAAGGGCAATAATTTAACAAGCACCAAGAAGTAAAAGTAGCTGAAGCCCAGTAAAGAAGACTATTGTTGTCATTAGCTGAAGGCTACAGGTTTTGTGCTGACCCCACTGTGCAAGGGCTTGCTTAGAACTTGCCTTGGCCTGAGCTGCTTTTCTCTTGCTTTGACACCTGCCCTGCAGCCAACTCACTGATGCTTCTCATGCTATAGCTTCAGCTCTGGAATAGAGTCTGTGGTGAGGGTGTGAGACACTGAGATGACCATAGTGTTACAAATAATAGCCTTTTGTATTCCACTCTTGACATCCAGAGGGACCTGGACAACCTTGAGCAGTAGGCTCTTACAAGATTTAACAAGACCAAGTGCAAGGTGCTGCACCTGGGTCAAAGCAACCCTAATATGAACACAGCTGGGGGATGAAAATATTGAGAGCAGCCCTGCTGAGGACTTGGTAGTACTGGTGAGTGAGAGGCTCCAAGAAGGCCTGAGACTGAAGATGAGAAAAAATCCACTGTGAACATCATAGTTCTCCTGACAAAGACTTCCAGATGCCAGTGACATGCAGTAAGACTGCCAGTTCTTGAGAAATAACAAAATCACTGATAACAGAATGCACACAGATATTGTGAGGTTAACCATAATCAAAGAGACATAATTGCATGATTTCTTATACAACAGCTATAACTACCTCTTCATGAAGTTTTTCTGTTAATTTCAACTAGGATTGTTCATACTATTGTAACTGGACTTACAACTGTGCTTTTTAAAATTAGATCCTTATGATTTTAATTAGCCTTACAATAAATTTTTGGGGTCATACTTATGGTGTATATGTATTACTTTTTGCACAGAAGAAGATTTAGGCTATCATGTTAACTGTCAAACACATTACAAACACCCCCCCCCCCCACCTTCACTGAAGGTCAGCAAACATTAGACAGGAAAAGTACAAAAAGAAAAGCTAGATGATAAAAATCCATACATCATATCTGTCATTCAAGTAATTTTCCTGACCTGTAGTGGTTGATCCCATCCACACAGAGACCTCCATTCTGGCATGGATGGGAGATGCACTCATCGCTGTTAACTTCGCAGTAAGTACCCTCAAATCCTGAAACACAAATTTCATTAACCGTGAATGAATGAACTCTACTACTTGATGAGAATAAAAGGGTCACAGATTCTCATGGAGGTTTGACTATCTGAGCCCAGGACTAACTCAGACAGTGAAAGTGGCTGGCCTGGCAAACCTCAGCTGTGCTCAAAGCTGTTTAAGAAAAGCCTGAAGAAGCATCAGCAAGGGCTACCTCTTCTTTTTGGAGCATTTAAGCTGAAGCTCTTTGCCCTTGGTATTTGATTGAACTGTGCTGCAGCCATGGCCAATGCCTAGCTGTGTAATATGCTGACTTTGGCCTACAGACAGGCTACCTGCCTTGACCTTGGATCTGCCCCATTCCCTGTAGCCCTAACTGGCATCCTCTGCTGCTCCTGGACTCAGTGACTGGTGCTGCCCTGGCTGCCTCATTCATATTCTGACAGACCTCTGGCTGACCTCTGCTTCTGAAGGATCCAGCCCTTACTACTCACTGACCCGAAGATCAGGACTACAAAGTAACCCTGAAAGAACTTTCTCCGACTATCTTTGTTCCTTAGTTTCAGCAAGTTAATTTTCAGACACTATATCAAGTCTCAACACAGTTCAATGAACTAGAGAGAACAGATTTGGATAGAGCACCTGGATAAATATACTGGGGAAATGTAACCCATTTTAAAGGACTGAAAAGGTTTTCTTGGAGAGTGGGACAAAATCAGAAACTAAAAGCTAATTCAATAATTAATATATTAGAGAGAGTAGTGGAAGTCAGAGGACCACACTTATTCAAAGCGGTCAGTAGCTGAAAAAAAAAACCAACTGGTTTTAATATTTAAATGAAGAAAAAATGTGATTAAGATCTTATCTGAACAGTACATTACTTGCATAATACATTACATTTGCCCGTGTAAATGTTCCAGAATATGTATTAAAACGAAATAAGACACTTTTCAGTGATATATGAACCCTATTTCTGCTATTAGACAGCATACTACATCTTACAGCATTTGCATAAATAGGTGTTCAGCTAAATGCATACCTGTGTTAAAATTCTATACATACGGTGGAGAAACTATAGCTACTTAGTTGAATTTTGCACCAATTCAAATATTTGTTTACAATTGATGGAGAAATGAAACCATTGCAATGAGTAAACTATTTGCATTGCATTTGCATGACTAATATGCGAGTGCTGACTGCAGGTTGCCTAAGACCATTAATAGAGTTCACCAAAGTGATTTTGCACATCACAGATAAAAAATTAAATTGAAACAACTTTAAATTAAGCTATTGGAATTCATTACATATTGCTATAAATATGGCAAAGATTATACTGGATTCTTTATTAAAATAATAAGCAAAAATTGTTATCTCTACTTTTTAGATACCCGAATAAGAAGATTCATTTATTTTTTTTCTTATATTATGTATTTGTGGTTTTCAAAATACTTAATGAAGGTGGGGAAATCACAAAAGGACTCTGTCAGAATAGCATGGCTTTTATCTAGAGAAAATAATGACTGGAAGAAATAAGTGTCTTGGTCAGAGCTGCAGAGAAAGCTGTTGTTACTCCAATATATGATCTAAATATGAGCCCACATCAAAGCAGTTGGTATTTTCTTCTTATCAGGATTATTTCTACTCAATAACTTTTGGGCCTGACTGAAATGAGCTCTTAATATTTGCTGAAGGTTTCATAGCAATGTTACTACAAATCTGGAAAAATAAAGCCTGGAACATTTCTCAATCTAGCTGTTAAATTATAGTCACTTAGTTGTTATCATGTTATTCTTTTTTCAGAAATTCCTTGAGCATTATTTATTTCCTATTTGTATGTTTCACAAAAAAACCCAAAACAGCAAGAACAGTACCAAATCAAAACAAAAAAAGCCCAAACCAAACCACCAAAAAAAGCCACTAATCCCCCCAAAAATCTGTAAAGAGCTGCCATAATAGGGAAAAAAAAAAATCTGGCTCAGTGCACTGTTTTGAAGTATCTCCCTCAGCACAGGCAACTCTGTATTCTGAATGGTTTAGTTTATTAAGTGCAAATGAGCCTGAACCAGAGCGAACCATCCAAATACTTATCTGTAGCATGTGTAATCTGCATCTTAATGCTGCTGAACCTTCATCTATCCCTGCCTATAGCTTGATTAAGGAAAAAAGAAAGGTAAAGAACTCTAAACTAGTACAACACCCACCAAGTTAAGTACTAGGCCTGGTTGTGTGAGTAGGCAGAAGCCTCTGACACACAAAATATTCAGTAGTTGTTTGATACGTGCTATTCAGTGCCACTGAGTAAGAGCAGAAAAGATGTCAACACGTTTCTCTAACTCTGGTTTAATTAAGAAATTGGAGGACATAATGAATGTAAGACACTGGGACTCACAAAACTCTTTGTAGTCAACTTCCTCATCTGTCAATTCTCATTTATTTGTAAAGTTTGAAATTTCTAACTAAATTTGATTACTGAGTGGAAGACTGTCAATGGGTAGGGAAAATGGAACTTCACTGAAAAGGACATACTGAAGGAAAACCAATGTAACATTACAAATAATTCATAGATATATAGATATATTTTAGCTTTATAATGCTATTGCAGAAGAGTTGTGAAGATAAAGCAAAACTGAAAAAAAAAATTAACAGCTTTTACACAAAATAACTTCTTACTTTTTGTGCTACTATAGAATATTTAAGCAAGCATCTTTAAAAAAATACCACAGTTATCAGATTCGAATATAAAAAATGGAAAATGGAGATATTGCTCATCCTGCTTTTGCTTGTCATCCTCACTGGTTGTGGATGATTTATGGTTTTTTTGAAGTAAATAGTACAGAAGTGAATATACAAAGAATTATTTAAGCACATTTTTTGAATGCAGGAGTACATATTTTTCTAGCCCATAGCAACATTTCAATACCCTGAAAGACATAAAATAAGCAAACATATAGCAGGCATTCTACTTTATCTATTTTTCCTGAAAATTGAGAAAAATAACATTTTGATCACAAAATCTTACTGTTTATCTACTACATTATGAAATGAGCAATCTAAGTATTCAATTTACTATAATGTTTTCTTATGCTTATTGACAAATTATCTCAGTCCCTTTTTATTAAAGAAGTAATTTTTTTCATTATGAAATATACTATTAAAAATTACAGACAACTACTTAGGTTGTAATTTGATCTGTGATGAAAATTTGTGAACTAATGCAGTAATTTTTCTGAGGAATTTTTAGCATTTACAGCAATTTTACAGATTTTATGAAAGCTTACTTTCAACTAAAACGTTTATTCAGAAATACACCAATCTCCTTAAAAGGATTCCAAAATATTATTTCATTTATATTTTCTGCATGACTGTCCTCTTGTATATTTAGATTTGAAGCTTTTATAAAGGATGTTTCAATAAAATCATATGACAATAAGCCAATTTAAATTCAGCCCTTAAACATATTTTCAGAGTAAATTAAAAGAAAGCAGTGCAACACTGTGCACATCACTTGTACAAACAGGAGAAGCCATACTTCAAAACAAATACTTCAGTTATTATTAAAATATTTAATTTAGGAATATTCTTCAACAGGCACCAATTATATTACATTCAAACTCAAAAAACTAGATAAAATGGTCATATGTAAGTGGAACTGGTCCAAAGAAAGAATTGGTAGTTTATTTATATTGAAGATGAGATTCCTTATGAATTAACACATAAGGAGTCTTGTATTTCTTATGACAGTCATACACAATTTAAAGGGTATTTTAATACATTAGGTTATTTCATATAAGCCACAAATGCTGCCACACATAGCTGTGATCTTCTGGGGTACTTAAACTAAAATTTAAAGGGGGACGCAATTTTTAGAGAAATACAGACATGTTTCCAAATTACTTCATGTGTTGCATGAGGAAATAAAAAAGACAATGAGGGGAACTGCTTTAAAATGTTTAATATCTTAAATACATTACTATATAAAACTATTTAGCAAATCATGACATTACCGATTCGATAACAGGCTTTCTATTGTAAAATGGTTTTTATTTATCAAATGTATTTTACTGTATTTTTTATGTTATATTGGAAAAACTGAAAGTCTAAACAGAATCTCATAAATATTGCTGGTGTCCACAGTTTTTTAAAAAATCAAATGGATACAACAATTAGTTTAAAACATTTATTTGTGAATGTATTGTATACATATAGATATATTTGAGGAATTATCTCAGAAAGGTTAACAATTTTTATAGTAATAAAACATGTTCAAAATTTACAGAAATCAACAGAGATGGAAAACTACAATTATTTGTGTTAGAAAATATAGTCTCATTTCTTTCTATTTCTAATTGTTCAGGTGGCATGAAAGTGACTTTAATTGTATAAGATCTTATAAACATCTGGAAAGCTGTTACTTAAGATGAGACAGATGCTATTTTTACTTCTGTTTCTCTGAAATATAGGAAATCCTGCATTTCTCAACTCTGTCCATGGGCCTTCTGGGAGCTGCAAAGTGATGGAATATGCAGAATATAGAAGTTAAATATCTGCTGTCACAGTTATGGTCATTTTCATCTCCTCATTCCATTGCAGAGAAATATTATGGAATTGACCTCTGCAGGTAACAGGATTCTAACAGGATTATTTTCCCATAAGCTCTCTACTGTTTTGCTCATCCCAACAGTATCATAGATGTTTGTCTCCTTACCATGAACTATTTATGAACCAATGTTTGCAAACAGCAGAGATATTATAGAAGTCCCATAATCATTAGTTCAGGTACTTAGGTTGTTCAGCATAACATAAGTAGGTACATAAATCAAAATCAAAGGTGTGTAAAATATTAGGCACTGTAAAAAAGGCTATTTCCCTCTGTAAATTATGTATGTGTGTGTCTGAAAAAGAAACTGGCATTGGAGGGCTCAGAAATCTGACAATGGTGAACTCCAGTCTAAATAACTTGTTTTTCATCATCTATTTACTATTTTTGCTTGGTATTATAAATTTTGTATATTATAATAATTTTCACTTAGCCTTGTTGCAGACTTTGGCTGAAAAATATTTTGCCTCAGTTCAAATTTCTAGCTATAAGGTGCTATAGACAAAAATAATCACTATCATCTAGAACAAAGAGTAGTTGTCATGCTATAGCTGTTGGCAGGAGACTGATAAAAGAGGTGAAAAAGTCCAGGAAAAATCAGTTTAAAACAAGGACTTCAGAAATTACCTTGAAGCATCAAGAAAATATTGCTTTGAGGAAAGACAAAGCAAAAATAGAATGCCTAATTCCAGTAAAAACTGTAGCTATTGTATCTCCTTAGAGATGAGTCCTTTTCATAGATTTCCCTGGAACAATATACATAATTTCCCGACATCCTAAAACTGATGGCTTTAACCTTTAGCCCCATGCATAAAACAGCTTTTCAACTTCTCAGCTTCTAGCTTTATATCTTTAAAGCTGCAATGAGCCCAAATAAGATGACAAAGCTTTTGTGTACTTGTGTGCTGTAATGACATATCTTACTGCTCCCTTATCTTTTTACTCCTCTCTAAAACTGTGTGCTTCCCAGAACTATGAAATAAAATAAAAAAAAATCAAATAAAAACACATCCTTGCAGCAATAATAAAATAGCAAGAGGCTACTGGTCAAGAATTCAGCCTGCCCACCACCTGAAAGATTTTTCCTGAGCTGCCTAAATAGTTGGCAGAGTGACATAAATATTTCTATAACATTAGCCATTTGACCTTGTATGTCTGCTTTTTGTGACCTGAAGTACATCAGAAAATAATACCTCCTTAATGTAATGCTATGGACATCCACATCCACAATCCAGCCATTTCCAGTTTATTTCTTGAAATAATACATACAGTACTCTATTGATCTAATTCCCTTTTGCCATAACTCATTAAAATATTACACTAATACTGGCCAAATAATCCATATTTCTGAAAAGAATAGGTAAAACTTGGATATGAACTCTCTCTATATGTATGCAATATCTGATGTATAATATGTAGTATTTTCTAATAATTTTTCTATCACAACCTATCATGTATATGGAATTTTGCTTCCATTGTAATGAGGAGGTTGCATGATCATCCTGAGCTTATCCCATCCGTATTACTTGGAAAAATGAAAGAAGCTCTACATCTAATTTTAAAGAATGACTCATTTCTACCTTCTAAGAAGCAAGAATTCTAGGAACCATTTTAATGCAATGATCTTGCTCTTCCCTTCTTGTCAGCAATGACTATCTACCTTTCTTACTAGTTTGTCTTGCTATATACCTGTATCTACTAATAGTTCTCATAAAAGAATGAATCACTGTTAAAAAAAAATCTTATTAGAAAACACTAGTTATTTTCTGGCCTGTACTTTATGGTTGCAAATTTTTTTTATCTTGTTATTCTCTACAATATTTATGTGATTTCACAGGTTTCATGCCTTGTGAAAACTGTCACCTTTTATCTCCCATTTCATCACTAATTAAACTTGTTATTCATCAGTCCCAGCCAGAGAGCTGATCTTGCACTCTGTACTTGTATGTTCTCTCATAGTTTCTTCTGATTTTGAATACATTTTTTCAGCAATTTTCTTGGTCTTGGAATTGTTCTCAGAAAGCTTCACTATTTTTACCAAACTGTCCTATCTTTCTTTTGAGTTGCCTCTACAAAACTAACAGTTTTGTGCTTGCCATTATCTAGAAGAGCATGGTCTAACGCTTATACTCTTGTTTATTTTCCCTATATTTTACTTATATATGCAATTGAATTGCTCTTTGGATCTTTTTCATGTAGACCTTGGGGAATCTGCTAATAGTGGCCAAGGCTCAGCTACAAATATTTCAACATTATTTAAATTCTATAGCTCTGCTTACATGTCCTGCCTTGCTCTTCTGTTACACTAAATTTTCATTTCTATTATTAAGATTAATTCTAAGAATAGAATTCTCCAATACTGGAAAGGCATGTTGATAAATTAGGCAATAAAAATTCTGCTATTTGCCCTAAGTTTTCCATTCGTCCTGTTTTCTTTGCATTTAGTGTGTAGTATTTAAGGAGATTCAGTGCTGGCTATATGAGTAACAGCTCAAACACCTATATCCTCCCAATTGTCTTGATCAGACCCTTGCTTATCAATTACTGGCAAAGTATTTGAGAGGGGTTTTCTGTACACCTCTTGAGAAACTTTTTCTACAGCAGTGATTTCTAAGCTTTGGCAATAATTGCCCTCTCTACCACATTCTTGCAATTGTGAACATACTATCGTGCAATTGTAGAGATCATAATTTTTTAAACTTTTTAACCTGCTTGTGTGGAAAATTTAACTTAAAGTCATGGTCTAACATTGTTCCATGAGAGCCCCTCCATATGAGAGCTCAGTTTTGTTACATAAGTATTATAATCTATCTCCTTGCAGGAGGAAAACCAATGTATCAAGGGCAAACAGCACATGACTAAGTTTTACATTAATGGTATTTATATAATTTTAGAGCTCCTAATAGCAAAAATCAGACAGCTGTAGTTCCCCAATGTACATACAGGAACAAAGATGAACCTTTGCTTTATACTACAGCTAATCATGACTTCATCACCTTCCTACCAATTTGCTGTGGTAATTCTGTCCTAAAATGATACCTTACATCAACTTTGATTCTACTCAATTAACATTTTATCAGCTTTTGTCTTCTCTGACCTAGCCAGTGTGTATTCTCTTTTTCTTCTAAATATGTACCACTTTCAATGTAGAATTTATGTTGTACCCATCTCAGATAGAGTGTCCTATGGATAGTTGTTAGAATTTGGCAAACACTGCTACATTTTGTGGTTCCTGCTATACCAGACTCAAACTTTCTAGCTAACTGACAAGTTTAATCCACATGCCATTTACTATTAAGTCAAGTATCTTGGAGTAATTTATTTATACCAGTGTGACTGCCCTTTGTGATCAGGTCTATACCCTTGACAAGTTTATCAGAAGAAAAAGGAAGGAACATGCAAGACAAAAATAGGAAAATAATAAAAAAAGAAGACAACAGAGGAATTAGAGTTCCTCAATTTGCTTTCACCTAAAATTCTGTATTTTTCTGTCTCTTTTTATAAGAGTGCTGAATAACTGCTTGCATTTTTCCTACCATGAGTGATCAACTCACTTTATGCATTATGCCTTTTACCCCTTTTAAATTCTGAATTTTCCGCTTTCTAAGATTTGTTCATAATGTATGTTACTGATTCAAGTAACTGCCCTACAACTTCCCCAAGGATTCTTAGCTGCAAGGTTCAAGAATTCTTAAAAATTCCATCAAAGCTCCCAGAGAATCCTGGCTGCATGTTCTTTTGATTCTTCAGAAACGGTGAACAAAAATATTTGGAAAAGACTACTTTTTTCTGAGGAGTGTTAAGAAAATACTTGAGTTACATGTCTCTCTATGGATCACTTCTGAAAAGGGTTTCAAAAATCAATATCTTGTGTCAAAAGCTGTTTTTGAAAAACAGCTTTTCTTAAAGATGCTTCACTAAGAAACTTGCATACCTCCACAGTGATGTTTGGGTTTTTTAACTCAGCAGTTTATGGTAACCTTTACCTTAATAATAAAAAAAAACCCCCAAGGTTTTATATGCTCCTGATTCCTATATGTTATATCCATATCTTTGTAGCTTAGTAAATGACAAGTAATAGTATTGTCATGTAATACTGTAGTTATCTGCTATCCTTTGTCCCTAAGACACCCCTACCTTTATAGGCATAACAGTGAACACTTCAAAATCCTGCTCCAATTCCAGTTTTCACTCCCCTGCTACTTAAATTTTCTAAATTTTCAGTGCAGCTGTTAATTAGTTAACATGTTCTTCAAATCCTACATGGAAGCACATAGCAAAGTTCCGCACAGTTAAACTGCTGCTCTGTTCCACCTTAGCAGCTCTTGTACATTGAGGGAGAAATTGTGTCTTTTAAGCCATGGCCCAGGGAAGCTGTCAGCACCTGCTGTGATTTGGTTTGTTGTGCATATAGGGACAACCCACTATATCCATTAAGCAAGGGAAGATTACTTCCCTGATGTGCCAGGCCTTCCTGACAGCTCAGCAGGGAAAGAAACCATTTCCAACTTGCTCCAATTTTTGTACTTTCACCAATTTGCATTTATTTTTTCTAAATTTGCCTGTCTGTTTTGTCAATTTAGTTTTTCTATGCTGGCCAGGTGCATGTCTATCTTCATGTCATTGTAACAATTGACTGAGAAATACTAATTCTGAGTGATGAATCAAAGCCACCATAGATTTAATAAGAAATTAATAATAGGCAAATAGGTAAACTGACAGCTATCTTTCTAGTCTTTTAGCACAACTGATAGACCTACTGCAATTTTATGTTATTTGAAACATATTTTTTTAACTTACATTAATGATAGCAATAAATTCAACATACATTTGCAATTTTCTGGAGCACAACAGAAAATAGAAGAAATTAGCTGTTGCAGTTCTCACCTGTTTTGCAAATGCACATTGGATTTCCATCTACTTGTGCCAAGCAGGTTGAATTGTTTATACATGGATTGTAAGGCAGCTCACAGGGACTGAAGCGCTGGTGGCAGAAGTCACCAGTATAAAATGGAGGACAAATGCATACAAACTGCCCTGGCTTCACAGATTCAAAACAGGTGGCTCCATTCAAGCATGGTTCAGATTCACATTCATTTATATCTTCACTGCAGTCTGGCCCTGTCCAGCCTGCTGTACATGTGCATCTGGAAGGGTGAAAGAAAAAGAACATTGACGTGGCAGAATAAAAATTAACAGCTTAGCCCAATCACTTCCAATGTTTTCTATTCTTAAAATAACAAAGAATTAAAAACAAAGTCAATAATGTATTCCTGTGACTAGCTATTCTTTTCCTAGCAATTGTATTAGAATGCATTATGAATAAAAGCTATATTCAGGTTATTTTCCCAGAATTTATCTGAGCAAAAGCAAAGGGTCTTCTTCTAAGTCACAGTATCACTTTGAAAACCATCTGGTTTAGGAAATGCAGGCAATCAAGTTCAGATCATTTTTAGATGAAACAAAACCAAAAATTATCAAATATGAAAAGTAAATTTTCTAAATGTTAAGGATTAGAAGGACATGTTTTCATATGCGTGAAACTAGTAAATACTTCAATATTTGGGATGAAATGCATCAGGCAGCATATCTGGTATGATTAAGAAAGAAAGCAGGAGTCATGAAGGATCCTAATTTCATTGTGTTCTTTCTCTATTTCAAATGCTTTTGTGAAGTTCTGTTAGTGACATCACAGAAAACTTTGACCAAAATTTAAATTGATTATATCTGATTATAAGGGACCTATCTTCATGAATTAGATAGATATCTTTTTTATTCACAAGATAAATATGATGAGATTCTGTAAATTTAAAGAAAACAATTCGCTAATGTTTTCAAACCTTGCAGAGCCAAATTTCTTCACTGGCTGCAATAAAAGAGGCCTCTGTACTTTCAAAGTCATACATTCCTATTACTTTCACTGTAAATAAAATTGAATTTAATTTTATTTTTGCAGCTATTTGGCAGGACAAGAGACAATATGAAAGATGAACTATTCCAGCTCTTGTCTACTTTGATCAATATTGATTTCAGGGATTAAACCATTCAAATATATCTTCATAGTTATAATTTGATAAGAGAAATTGTTCTTAAATAAGAAATAGGTCGTTTAATGGAAAATGTTATGTAGTTCTGTTTTGCAAGGGAAGTTATTGCTTGCCACATGGAAGGCAAATTTCATCCCTTAAAAAACCCCAGTGTTTTCATTCAATTTTTTGGTGTTCTGTGTTATTTATTTGTGTGATACAGTTACCATGTTACATGAAATGGAATAGATATTAAAAAGGAACCTTACAGTTTTCAAGGCCTCAGTATTTTAGCATTAAGGATTCAAAAATCAGGTTACTATATTTTTCTTATGTTAAAAACTAATAGTCATTACTATCAAAAAGCATTCAGACATTCTTAACTGAAAAAATCACATTTAAGGACTCTTCATTTATGATATTCAAAACACACTTTTGGAAATATAGTTAAAAATAAATGTGTTTTTATTCTCTGTTTATGCACAACAAACATACCTGCTTTTGCTATATATGGCAGAATGCATTTATTATCTAGAAGCAACATCCACTGAATAACACTGTATGCCCAATCAGTGCTTCACTGAATTTTCTCTATAGTACTCAATATATAGAAGCATCAGACTCTACAAATTAAGCATCTCTAAATACTTATACTGAACACAGGAGAGGCCTCTGACCCAACAGATCAGAACACAGATGATAATTTTTTTGCAGCTGCTGTTTTTTTTGGTTGACTTTTTTTGTGAAGTTGTGAATAAATTACTACTGATGCACTATTACAAATTGATATGTAGCACTCGTTTATGCTCCTTTTTAGCTCAAAAAGCTCATTAAATGGAGAGCCTTTCACTTTGTATTAGGAGAACACAGTTCAGTTCTGACCTGGTCCAACTTTATGGACATAAATGAGGTGTAGAGGAGCAAACATTCACAAGTTTAATTCCCTTTTTTTCCCCTAATGAGTTTCATAACTACCTTTGAGTTATCAAAACTATTCTACATGACAACAGGGAACATTAGTTCACTGAAACACAGCAGTTATCTACACTACACAACTAGCCAGCCCTACCCTGGCTTCATGCACGCTACCAGCTAAGATGCAACAGTCAATATTAATGCAAAGGAGACAATTAATAACAGAGCTTTCTGCACTCCTTCCTGGATTATTAAAAAAAAAACTGGAGTCCTCATTAAATGTGAAAAAAAAAAAAAATATACAGAAGCATCTATCTTGAGGCCCAGTTTTAAGAATAAAGACAAAATTTTGTGTTAATGAGAACTGTTATTTAAACAAAGGTAAGGAGGTGTTAGGACTATTAAAAGCAAATTATAAATTAAGCTATTATAGCTGGTATTCTTGGAAATTAACTGATCAAAAGGCAAAAACCCAAACAAGCTTTTTCAAAATTACTAATTTTTTTCACGCCATTAGAAAAATCAAGATGATTTCTAGAATTCTTTGGGGGAAAAAAAGGCTGATACATGCTTTTAAGAGCCCATACAAAGATAGTAAATGATGAATTTTTTTTCTATTGTTTTACCAACTTGCCAGCATAAATATTTTTCTTTTGAATAGCCAAATCCAAATACACCCATCAATATTAGAAAACAAAATCATGACTCTTGTATGTAAACTGTTAATTTTAATAATATAAGCCCCATATACTGCTTAGATGGTGACACATGTAGAACTCCTCCAACACATCTCCAAATCAGCTTCCATGAGAATTATCTCTTTACTTTCCATATATCTCTCCATAAATTGAAAAGCTTTCTATAGAAACACAAACAAAAGGAGAAGGCAATGAAAATACACAAATTGTATTAATGGTTTTATATTTACCACTTGTTTTAACTGTAGAGTCAAAATTTAAAATTGAAATCTATAGTCATGAATTGTATACAGAGAAGTAATGTTGATGTTATAAGCTCCTCTGCCTCTAAATGATGAGTTAGGTATTATATTTGTTTCTTACCTGCTTGAAAACTCCCTTTCTACTCCTTATATTCCACTCAAATGTATAGGTATCACCTGCCTTATATTCTACCTTAAAGGTTTTAAGGAATTAATTAACAGGGATGAGTCTTAAGAATACTTGCATTATTGATTTTGGAAAAAAAAGTTTCTGAGGTTCATCTAAACTCCCCTGCTCAAAACAGGTACAACTAGAGTTTTCACAGGTCTATGTCCAGCCTGGTTTTGAGTATCTCAAAAACGGAGATTTCACAACCTCTCTGGGCAATCTCTTCAAGCACCTGACAAGCCTCACATTAAAAAAGAAGGAGCATTTTTTTATCTTTACTTGGAATTTCATCTAGTTTACCTTCTGCCCACTACATCCATTCCTCTCACTGGATACCCCTGAGAAGAGTCTGTCTCCTTTTTTCTCACTCCCTTTTTATCAACTATTTGTACATATTGCCAAGAGCTTCTCTGAGCCAAAACCGTTTTTTCGGCATGCTAACTGGAGAGGCAGTCTCTCCTGAATCTTAAGAGTTCTAAAGTGGCTATCAATTAGAAAATCATATTGGTGACATATCATTATTGCAACCTAGCTCAACTAGAAGCTCTAGAAAATCCTAAAGCTTAACAATAGCATGTGCTGTGACTCTTGGGGATGGTCGTGTAGGGACATGAGTTGGACACGATGATCCTTGTTGGTCCCTTCCAACTCAGCACATTCTGTGATAAGCAGTAATGTAGATTAATATTCCAGAGTAGAACAAATTTCAGAAGAAGCCTTTTTTTTTTTTTTTTAGACTTCTTTCTTTAAAGCAGAAAAATGCAAGAAGTTGGTCTTTTTAGTCTTCTGTATAAAAAAACTATTTAGAAAATATCAATCAGAGCACTAACCTTTACCACAGACAAAGATGGTTTGCAGACAACATTGCAATATTTAAGAAGCACCAGAACTGCTTGTTCCTCAGACATTCAGTCAAAGCAACAGGAATCCTAAGCTGAGCCCTCATCTGCAGTGTGCCCATCATTCGACTGTCCTTTGACAGATTCTTGATGAGAAGTGGCAAGACATTCAGTGAAGTTTAGGTCAGCCTGTTAGGCATACAATACATGCAACAACAGGCCATTCTAGAGTAAGGATTTTTGTTTAGTGCATTCAGTCAAATCAACTAACAGCCTGAGAAACCACAGTGCTCAGTGACAAATTTATTCCTTGTAAGCTAGAGGCTATTGGATCATCTGAAGTAGTGAAATAAGAGCTTGCTTTCAATACATGCACAGCTTGAAATTTAGGGCACCAACACACACCACAAAGCTCCAAGGACATACACTTCCAGTCACTACAAAGGCTTCAAACACTCATGTTTCTATCTCTTCTCTCCTCCTACAAGCAATTTTTTTCTTTCATACTTTGAAAGTTTAATGTGAAATGTTCTTTGTTCCACAGACAGCTACCAGACCAGTTTCACCAGCTTCAACCTGCAAAAGCTGTAACAAATTTATCCCTGAAGTTCTTCTTGTGCTCCTAGTTCTCTGCTCTCATATACCAGCCCTAGATGGTCTCAAATTTTCACCTATGCCTCTCTTCCTCTCCCCTAAATTCATTTAAGCCTGCCTTTACTATCACTACCATTATTCATTCCCTAATTTATTTTTAGAGCTCTCCATTTGTAACTAAGCAAATGTGACACCAATTAACTAATTAGAGAAAGCATTAAGCTGGGCTGCAGTGCTTATGCTCTGATGGAATTAACTATCTTGAGGGATATAAGACAGTAGTGGAGTAGTCATGACCCTAAATTTTAGGAGAGGACACTTTCAGTTGATTGGCAGTTAGGATTAAATTTCAGTATTTGGGTCTATGGGACCTCCTGGGAAACTGCCTTCAGGGAAAAATGATCCAAACAAAGCTAGCAGCTCTTTAAGGACATTTTTTTTTAGAGCACAGTTCTTGATTTCCACAGGTAAGAAATCAGGTAAAGAAGGCAGAACACCAACATGCCTTAGAAATTATCTCCTGGATAAAATGAAGTGTAAGAAGAAAATGAGCAGGTGACAAATAAGGGACATTTATCCTGGGAAGAATATGGGATGTTGTCTGGATGTGCAGTAGTGGCATTAGAAAAGCTAAGACCCATTTGGAGCTTAATTTGGCAAGAGCTGCAAAGAATAAGAAGGGATTTACAGGTATGTTTGGCACAAAAGTAAGGTTAAAGAAAATGTACCTCTGCAATACATAAGACAGGAGAACAGACAATAACCAACAGAGAGAAGACTGAGATATTCAACACTTTTATTTGCCTCAGTTTTTACTGTTAATCTCACTTCCCACATCTCTGAATCTCATGCTAGGTACTGGGGGACTGGAGTCCTTCCCATCCTAGGAGAAGGTCAGGTTTGAGAAACCTGAATATATCTAAGCCCATGGAACTCCACAAGATACACCCCAGGGGCCTGAGGGGCTGATGCAGCTCTCTCTAAAGGTTTAGTCAGTAAGTAAGCAACGACCAACTTGTCTATCACAGAGTAAATTTATAGGTGAACATAAATTGCAAAAAATTATTACTTCAAAGAAAGTCCACTTGCTTTTATCAGCTGTTAGAACACGGATATGAAGCTAAAATTAGGGAAAAACATTGTTATCTTTGTCATACACATATCATTTTTTAATTTAACTGAGATGTAGATATTGCTTATGGGAAATATATACACCACCTGCAGTCTACAAGTTGAATCTGGAGTGGTGGCTAAGAAAGCATAGATAAACTACTTGGGGAATGGTACCAGGCAATAACAGACATGCATGGATATTGACCCCAAACTGGAGAAAAATTATTTGGGTGGCATATTGTTAGGAAGAGAGATGTAAAGATTAAGTTTCTGCTACTCTAAGAGTATCTAAGTGTGTCTTTCACATGTTTGATGCATACAGAAAGACTCCAAAGGGCTTATGCAATTTTCATTCCTTCCAGTTCAAGTGCTTCAGACTTTTAATCCTTGTTCTTTTTCTCATTTTTAAGATATACTTTCTTTGTTCTGTATACTGTCCTCCCTCATAATTCTCTGCTCATATTCTTCCCTTTGGTAATAGTAACTAAAATTTATTCCTGATATTCTGTGTATTGAGGAACATTATACTACAAAAAAACCCCAAACAAACATATTTTAGAGGAACAGATAGAGAAAGTTGTATTTGTTTTCCATATATTTCTTTCTAATTCTTCTGTTTGAAGCTATGAGTTCACACAATCACAAGGTAACATTCAGCTCAATGACACAGCAAGCTATATTTTGGCTTTTGCTTTAAGCTCTGTTTCAGCTGCAGTGCACACATTTCTGTTTCAGGAAGCAGGATTTTACATGCTAGGAAGGATGTTTATACTTTCAACTCCCAATTTCTTTTCATTCTGCAGTTTTCTTTTTCCATTTTCCTGAACTAGAATATAAGATACATCTTATATCAGGCTGGATGCAACTTTCAGAATAGTGGGCACCAGATATGATGTACACACTCATTTTCTTTTTGGATCAAACTATTTCCTTATTTACCTCATTAAGAATAACAACAATTTGTTCTATCTACAAGGCCAGATTAAATTGCATTGTTTTCTGTCCTAGGCAGTAAACATTAAAATAATTAAAAATCACTAGTCAAACTGTCTCATTAGAAGGAATGTCTGTGCTTTAAAAGCACAAGTGCTGAATACTTTGAATACTTTTAATTAAGAATGACAACAAAACTAGTAAAAACTGTAATAAGCAAAACTGAAGATTATTGTTGTCATATGGGAGGATCACTTGGGCCATATGGCCTGCAAACAGGAAATAAAACATGGTTTGTTATCAACAGTGTACTTCATAGACCATGAGCATGGGGAAAACCAATGTTGAATTTCCTTCCCATCAGTCTTGCCTACTTAAATTCCTATTTTAGAAGCATTTAAACATATTTTATAATCTAAATATATTTTATAATTTAAAAATACAAAAAAAATTACTCCAGCATTTCTTACTCTTGCTTCACAGTTTTGGTTATTATTTAAGGTGCTAGAAACTGTTTACCAAGTTCAAGTTCTTTAAAATAAATTATAATAATATTTTAAAATACTGAATCATCCCTTAAAATTTAGCAACTCCATCTCCCAAACTTATCAAGATGTACAAAAAGAAAAGGGTACCAAAGTAAAATGAAAATTTTAGAATGTAACTTAGCAAGTTATCAAGAAGTTAATAAGTTAACAACACATAGTGAAGAGAAAGAAAGGTCTGTTTAAATTTGTGTTCTGTATGTCAAACAATTTTCTGAGTAGCAGCATTAATTTCTTGAATTACTGCAGACTCCCATTAAGTATGTATATGCATTTTGGCATGTGAAGCTGCTCTTTTAAATAACATCCTCTATTAACTAAACCCTCATTAGTCTTCCTTCTGCTCCTGACAAAATGCAAAGAGAAAAGGACATAAATTCCTTTTTATCTTACCATCTCTTGTCATCAAAACTAAGAGTTGCATTTGTTGCCTATGTAAACTTCATCTCTCACTGGAACAAAAATCAGTGCAACAGCGTCCAGGTAATTCAAGATTTCACCATGCAATCTGAGAGAAAATATGTAATTTGCAGCCTTTTTAACAGGCAGCACCTCTCCAAAGACTTGTCAAAAAGAAAACCCTTAATTTGTGAAAACAGAGCATCAGTGAATCAATGCTTGTGTGGTACTGATTCACTTTGGTAGAGAAAAAAGATAAGTATTATTTCATTCTTTCAAGAATCAGAAGGAATCAGCTGTCATTTGGCTTCCAAGAGTTACAGCAAGTTAATCTGTTAGGCTCAGATGCTGGATGAATCAGCTATCTGGATGACTCTCCATCTTTCAAGGATTTTGAATAAAAGGCTTCCATCTCCCCAGTTGCCTGTTTGCTTGTGCTCCTCTCTCTTAATTTAACACTGGTCTTTGATGACAACTGGGTTTATTGCTGCACCTGTGGAAATGGTATCTTCAGCACTATTTCCCCTTGGAAATCTCTTCCTCTACTGAAGATTGCAGTGTAAAAAGCCTAGTTGTTATGGAAAGAAGCTCAATGCCTTTTCTCAGTTTTTATTGCTCTGGTATTTTCTGAGAGTTACAGGTAATTCTTACAGTATTTTAGTATTGATTTTGAGACAAGTCCTCTTTGACCTGAAAAATCAAAAGGAAGAAAAATGCTGCACTGAAAAAGTAGAAGCTATCATCTGACTGCAGGTAACAGCCCCTCCAGGAGAAAAAAATTTTAAATTTGGGAAGTTTAGCAATGCAGCTGTAGTTCTGTCAATTGACCTCAAAGCTCTTCACCCTATATACAGAGATGACACTGGTTTCAGAAAAGAAAAATGAAGTCTCTGGGTAGAGTGATCACAGAGGAAGGGACTTTTGCTCAGGGGGAGTAAAGGAGATATTTCCTGTCTGTTTCTTCCACCATATACAATCAAAAAAGGCCAAATAAAGGTGATTACAATTGCAGTCTTTATTAGCAATAATTAGCATAGCAACAGAAGTGCTGGATAACATACTCCAACTCTGAAATTTTATGAAGCATGGACAATACAAATCTAATCATGAAGATAAATTACCTTGACATTTGGAGAATTAGACATGATAAAAAATTGAACATAATGCACAACAAGTCAGAAGTCTATGCAAATGACCTCTGCATAATGATTTGAGTGGATGAGCAAAGAAATATTTGTCTTCTTCATATCGCAGTTTTTGAACTCTGCAAGTCAATTAAGCAAGATGTCTCTATCAGTTTTGGGTGGGGGGGGGAGTGTTTTCAATATTCTATGGAAAAATTTTCAGAATTGTTGATTGATCTTTACCTAGGGTCTACTCAAGTTCCAAGGAAGAGAATCATAGAAGAAACAATATTTCTGTGGCTCAGTCTGACATCAAGTCTGATCCAAGAAGAGAAGCAAGAGTACAAGAAAACATTTATTTGGAAAAATGGACTAATGTACTATTATTATTCCTTTTTTTTCTTTTCTTTTTTTTTTTCTTTTCTTTTTTTTTTTTTTATTTTTTATTTATTCCAAACATAGAAGATATTGAATATTTTATGCCTAGAACTAGCTAGGTGCCTATAAAAAACTGATAACCAAGGATAGATATGGTATTTAATATGGCAAAATATATCTGATCATCATGACATCACTTAACCATATAGTATCTATATTTATATATTTGAAGAGAACTATTGAAAAATTTTCAACACTCAGCAGCAGTCATGCTAACTTCAACATTATAAACTCAGATTTTCAAAAGAGCCTATATAAAATAAAACTTTTGGAAAGGCTACAGAGCTTCATAACTAACATTGGCAGTCCAGAAAACACTTTGTAAATAGATTAAGAAGTAGAGATGTCTCTGTTTTCACATTTATTACTAGAATAAAAGAAAGAAAAAAGTATTTGCACAAACTGACCTTCATTAATATGTCAAATTATAATCTTTTACCATTCACCTAATAGTGCTGGAAGAATGCAACCTCAAAAAATAACAGAGGCAGTAAGATTTCATCTTTCAAGACTAAATTTACCAAAGATCACCTAACATAGATCTTTATTAGGTTGGCCAAAGAATATTTATATAAGTAAACTCTTGAAAAAAACTTCAAGGAGTGTTATAATTTCCAATCATATAAATAGTAAAAAAAAAAAAAAAAAATTAAACATCTTCAAATCAGACAATATTTCTCAAAGTTATATAAAAACAGACATGCAAACAAACATCTCTGCACTGCTCAAATACTGCAGTCACACATGAGGTAGCTATTTTTCTACTGCAGATTCTGTTACAAAACCAAATTTGACTTGTCGTGTCCTGGCAAACAGCATTTCAAAAAAATATCTTTGTGCTTTTAAAGATTATTGTTCTGATATAAGCTATAAAAGCAAACAACAAAAATTATTTTCAGTTTGTCTCCAAGAGTCAGATATGTCTTTATCTACCTTTGATGTCTACTGTAATATAAACAATCCAACTTTCTCCTACGCGTGTCTCACTGAGTTATTTCAATAGCGCAAACCAATGAAAATTTTATGACTGTCCCTTCCAGACAGGGAATGAACAAGTCCAAGAGACCTACATATAACAATGCTTATGGATGCTCACAGAGGGCTGTGATTTTTGTATTTGTGGTCCCTCTTCTCCACCTGTGACCTTCAAAGATAAAGGCTCACTTTGATAGATTTTTTTCATATATCCATAGTAGAAGAAAATATGATAGTTACTGTTCCTGCATTAGTCTGCTTGCTATTGCTGAAGTGTGAGCAGTAGTTTATAGAGGACCTCTAACAGTGTACAGTCTGGAATTACAGTCTAAATAAACTTTGTAATGCTTCTATTGATCTAACAGAGCACACACAGTGTAAATCCCAGACAAACCCAAAAGACAATTAGCTAAAATTTTATTACCTATAGAAACTAATGGTGGGGAAGCCAATGTTGATTTTCTAATTGTGTTGTGTAGAGTTTACTTACACTAGAACCATTTAATGTATAATTTTTATATGTGTACATATGTTTCATATTGTACTGTCATAAATAAGCAATTATTTTTTAAGATGCAACTGTTTTAGCTGAGTAACTTATACTTTTTCAAAATTGTTTTTTATAAATATACAATACTCTTCTCCAAAACCAATTTTGCAGTTCCTATCCAATTCTAATTTTTTAAAAAATATGTCACTGTCATGCTCTGAAAATAATTCTCTACTTCAAAAGATAATGACTCATAATTGAAGATGAAACCTTGGTATTCTTTTGACTTTGAAATCATTTCAAGACAAAATAAACACATGTAACATCTTGACATTAAAACTGACACATTTAATTTGCAAATATTTTGACCCTTGACCACTTTAGAATTGCTTTAAGAATGTAGGGAGAAGAAACAATACCTATGAAACCAATGAAATCTCTTCCAAGAAGTGAAATGTAGATTTTACTAATGACCTTTCAAATCAAAGGAATAGGTTTTTATAGTAATGAGAATGGGATCTACACCCTGTCCTTTTGTATGGAACTGTTTATTACTGATTCTCCATAGTTCAAAAGGATATAATGTCAGCAGCAGCGCCCATAGTCCTAGAAAAATGTTCCTTTGTGCTGCTGACACTGCTGATGCATGAAATATCTAATCTGTAGCTAACAAAGACAGATGGTTTTCCCATTCATTTCTAATTAGCCATTTTTAAAGTGTCAGTAGCATTTTTCGTTTATTTGCTTGTTTAAACTTCCTATTTTACTAGGGTTTTCCAAATTTAAAACATAAATGTTCTTCAAGGGAGCAGTTAAATGAAGGGCAAAAGAATAAGCAGGAATGAGTCATGTGCAACATGAAGCATTATAATATTAGGATTAGAAATAATGAGGTAGTGAAATCTGTCTTGAAAAGATTTTCAGACGTTATTCTTGTGCATTGCCTATCTTATTTCTATCCATTCTACTTTTAATTCTCACCATCCCAGCCATCATCACATCTGACCACATCCCACCCAAGATTACTTTTGTAATTTTTGTTATTGGCCAGAACAATAGACAAGCCATTGAATTTCAGTTTTAATATCATTGCTACATAACATGATGAGGGAATGAATTATGCTGAATATGGTCTTTGTGTCCAGCAATTCAGTGAGTTTTGTCTATGAGGATGTTGTGGTAGTGTGTGAAGTCTTGCTAAGATCAAGAGAAACAGCATCCACAATCCTCTCATTATCTGTCAAGCCAGTCATCTCATTGAATGCCATCATCAGGAATGCTTTCCCCTTTGGGAAAACACTCTCCTGAGCATCTTCCTTTCCATCATGTGTGTGGAAACAGTTTCAAGGGTTATTTGCTCTGTCACCTTTCCAGGGACCAGGGTAAGGCTAACTGGTCCACAGTTGCCCAGATCCTCCTTCTTGCCTTTCTTGAAAGTAGCAGTCACATTCTCCATTCCTAGCCTTCTTTTTTACTTCCTTTGTCCATTCCATTCCCTGATGTATTTCCATAACCTGTCTTTCTTCTGACCCTTAGGAACGTCTCCTTGTCACCAAGATTTTTTAGAGATAATCAGTAGTGGCCTCACAAGGACTTGAGCCATTTTCCTCAGGACTCATGATATCTCCTATCATGCAGCATGAGAGTATCCCAGTGTTTGCCATCACTCATCCTCCCTTCTGGTGTTGCCTCATGACTCAGGTTTAGCTGATTTAGATGCTTCACTGGACAGAGCTTCTTGTACACCTTCTGGTACAGGGTCACTGAGCCTACTCTCTAGTGGCAGAGCTCAGATAGGACAGGAACCCTTATCCTGTTGTCAAGGTTACAAGCTTCTAGCATTCACTGTAACTAAAGTCTCCATTTCCAAAATTTTATGCAAAGACTTTTCCTGCTTCTCCTTCACTATATCTGGGAGTTCAGGTTCTTGTATTCATAGAGTCTTGGAGAGCATGATACTGTCCCCATCTCAGCTTCACAGACTGCTGACTGCCTCCTGAAGCTGCTGTACTTGGCAACACAGATCCTCCTCCAGCATACAAATGCTTCCTCAAGGCAAGGACACTATCATCTGATCCCAGCCTCAGCAAGAGGTTCCAGACATTTCTGCAGCTCCAGACCTACAGAGCTGCATCCTCCCTGAGGAGCTCAGTCCAGTTTGAGGTCTCTGATGGGCTGACCTAACTACTCCTGTGGCTGGTCAGTGATAGTGCCATGTAGCACCTCACTACCTAAGTACACAGTGTCCTCAGTGGAATTTCTGGTCCCTTCTACTCTGCTGGCTGTGCTCTGGGCTTGGCAGTTACATACACTCTTTCTAGCATTTGCTGAAAGCATGTTTGGCTGTCCTTAATGTGGAGTCAGCTGGAAACAAAAGCTTGAAATCCCCACAAATCAAGAAAAGTTGGTAACCAAGCTTGTGGGACACTTATAAAGCTTGTTAGCAGTCACAGCCTTCTGTAGCTATCCCTTCTGGGGAGCACCAGGCACCCTTCAAAGGTTCACAGCAGCCCTCTGATGACCCCAGGAGTTCCCAGGAAAGTTAGCATATCATAAGCCAGAGCAAAACTGCTGTGCAAACCCCTCTGCTTGTTAGCTCTGCTCATGTATTAGTACACTATTTCCAATGAAAGTGTTTAACTGCCCTACAGCAATGATGAATTTGGGTAACTTATATTGCATCTCATACACTCTCAAAGCCATGCTTGAGGTACCTTACTATTTCAGAAACTGGTTTACATTCCCTTCATTTAACCTGTGAATTCATAAAATGCTCATTTTATGTGTCTTTGGGTGTTTGCAAACAAAACACTCTATAAAACGTTTATTTAAATGTATCAACTAATGATTAAATATACCAGGTGGAACAATGTTAGTGTTCAGAAAGAAAAAGTTGATGAGCTAATTTGGGAGGAGGGGAGGTATTTTCCAGGTACTTACTGTGTTTTGCTTCAAATTTTAATGATTTATTGAGATTTTGAATAAAAATGTTCTTTTTCTTTAAGAAGATTTTTGAATTACAGCTAAAATATGCCCTGAGGAGTG
Organism: Muscicapa striata striata; assembly: GCA_030060385.1. Taxonomy (NCBI): domain Eukaryota; kingdom Metazoa; phylum Chordata; class Aves; order Passeriformes; family Muscicapidae; genus Muscicapa; species Muscicapa striata. The sequence goes on along the minus strand of JAREIS010000133.1, from coordinate 734,988 downwards.
CAGAATGTCAGTGACTGTCTGTTAGATGTTGCTGAGGTGGCACAGCAATATTTTCTTTTTTGCTAAAGGCAATAGAAACCCTAAAGCTCATTTTACTGCAGTATAACAAGAAGCACACTGCACATTTCAGTTGTTAGCAGTATTACCAAAGAGGAACTCTAAAACACTTACTAGCTGTGGAGGAAACACTTGTTTGTGCTTTCACACATTTCTTTAGCTAATTCATTAGTAAATCTCCTGACTGTCCATATAAATCTTTTAAAGATGGTCTTGAGTAAGAAATGCATACAAATCATGGAACTAGGATGAAGGAAAAAAGCTTACAACTCTGAATGAAAGATAAATCAGAAGTGCAACAGACAAATGTTTTGGGAAATGTCTCTATAACAAAGAGGAAGAGTTGGCCAAAGAACCTTGAAGAAATGACAGACAAGAGCTGCTGCTTGCAATAAAAGGCTTTAGCATTTGGCATCTGGGATCATTAAATACCAATATATATATACCAATGTATGAGTGATATTCATCTATGGGAAAAGCTGCTTCTTGCTTTTGGGGAAAAAAATTGAGGAAGAGTATAGTAGTAGATAACATGAATGTAAATAAAACAGAAGGCACACTGAACACAGCTTTAAAATTATAATCATATCGTGACTTCCTTTAGAATTCTGTGATAGTTTAGAACTCACTCATTTAGAGATGAGCATATTTTTAAAATACACTGTGTAAATAGGCATGCTTTTACTTTTAGATCTTTCAGATATTTACACATCCTGAATTCAGGAATCACCTGCTTCTATAATTGGCACAGAGCAATTCTTGCATATTTCTGAGAAACTGCAGAGGCTGATTTTGACTTTGATTTTCCAAATAAATCCTTTCTAGAAGGGGGAAAAAGAAAATAAACAGTATGTTGATTTTCTGTAACAGTGCTGCAATTAAAGTATGCATCACACTGAATATATCTTAATGACTTAAGACTGGTCTTTTTAAAAGAGCATAGCACAGGTTATGCTAATTTTTCTGAAAAAATATGGCTTCAAATGCTAAGGAGCAAAGAGGGAAGCAATAGAGTAAGATGTTGTACTTGGAAATGTACTGACAAAGTAACAGCAAGGAGGCAGGATAAGTCTAACTCTGGTTGACAGTATGGTTATTCAGATTGTCAGCTGGCATAAATTGTTATCTAAGTAAAGACAAAAAAAGATGATTATGGCATGGTTACTAATTGAAGAAGTATTGCTAAGGAAGACTAGCACAGTTTGAGATGAGTTCTGAAATCACTCAAATATCCTCCATATGAACACAAACTATTCTTTCCACTGGAATCTAAAGAGAGGTAGGAAAACCATGGCCTCTTAAAGGACAGGGTAAAGTACAAAAGAGTTTACATGGAGAGAATTTAAATACAAGCAACTTTATTGCACACATTAACAATAATTTTGCAGAAGTGCTTAAGGAACTTGAGCCTCAATTTCTAAGTTGACATTGGCACTTAGCAAATTTGGTCCTTGCAGAACTTAGTGGGAAGGAGAGGTTTCAGCATTTTATAACACAGCTATATAATATCCATAACTGTGAAGGGGTAAATGGAGACCTGTGACATAGCTGCACAACCAGGATGTAAGAAAACATGCCAGAAGGAAAATATCAAGGACAAGAATGAGCAGGTAGGAAAATGTCTGTCTCCAAATCAAAGCAAACAAACAAACATGCAGAATATCAAGGGGTTCTGATTGCAAAAGTAAAATATCAAAAGTGGATAAGATAGCATGAAGGACTGAACTTCAGTTTACACTGAGATTATATAAAGTGAGCCTGTCATAAAACATAAAAGATAGATAAATGACATAAGAAAATATACTTAGGTAGGTCTAATTTCCTCTTTAGTATGGAGAAGTCTATTTGTATGTCATAAACAGAAAAGCAGCAGCAAGGCACCATTTTTATTCTTTATAAAAACTCAACAAGAAGAAGTGACAAAATGAATCTGTGAATTTCAATATAAATATACAGAAATAACTGAGTGCTTGGGAAAGACACTTGATTAATTCTCCAAGTTCTAATATCATAATGATTACAGACAAGTTCTAAACTATTCTACATCATTAGAAACTCCAGTTCATCCATAAAATTATGTTGCCTATTATTTGGCAAGAAGACTTGAATAGATTTTCACTCAAAAGTTGGTAACAGCAAAGGAGACACAGGAGCTTTAATTAGGGTTTGATGTTACTAGGGCTAAACCTCAGAATTATGAATACAATAGAGAAGAAATAAAGAATTCAGCTGATACTAGATGAATCTGTCCATAAATGTTCAGAGCCATAATTTGAGATTTCATGTTATCATGAGAATTAAAGTCACATGGTGCTGGAAATATATGCATTATTTTTTTAAATTAATTTATTTGCCTTATGTCATGTGCCAAACTGAAAAGTGAGAAGGAAGAAAAAGATATTTCTCATTTTATCATCTGAACATAAATTAAGTCAAATGAAAAGGGACATATTAAAAACTACTCACCTCCAACAACTCAAGCTTGACTACTGGTTCAGTATCTTTCTTACCTGATTTTTAAAAATAAAAATATCTTTCTGAGAAGGCTTTATTTTCTTTTTTTCCTGTTGGGATGTGATTTATTTTTCTATGGTGGAATCCATAAAGAAAGATGTTCAGTATGACAGATTTATTGATACTTGTGTTTTGCCAGATAGTTTTCATTTCCAGATTCAACAATGAATAGCCCCAGATAAAGAAAATTAACTCAAAAATGAAGTTTTTAAGTAGTGTTTATGTTTTCAATAATTATTGTCTTATCACATATTTGAATTTGGTAAGAAAATGTTTCATTTTGCATTATATTCACTTTTTTTTCCTAAACAAAATTATATTTTAAAGCTGTTGCACAATAAATTAATTAGTTTTTAAGTAACTGATGTTTTCAGCTGGACTTGTAAATATTTAAGAGGAAGTAAATTAATTAAGATTAGCAAAGCATAAAAGAAAGCTAAATTTATCTATCTCTTACATTAATTTAAGTTATAAATGATACCAAATACCAGTCATGGTATAGCCAATTTCAAAGAAATTCAGAAAATTCTGAGTATTGCTGCCAGAAGCTCAATTTACAGCAGGAAAATAAACAGTGCCAAAACAAGGCCACAGGCAAGAAAACTTCATTGCCTAACACTGGGGCATTCTCAGGGCACTTGCTGTCCTGACTTTGGTCCTGACAAATGCCTGTCCAAACAATGCCTGGGCACAGCTCAAGAACTGCAATGATCTTTTCTGTTAGGCAATTATAAGCCAGTAATCCTGTTTTTAAAACTACATTTACGTTTAAAGACATGGCTGGATGTCCTCAGGTTCAGTACCAGTTACTGCCACTGCTTGGCTACCACAGCACAAAAGCTTTGTCTTGTTGATGTAGCTTGTAATAGAAAAGCATTTGCAAAGGTAATAAAAACCAACACATTTTTTAAAATAAGAGTAATTATGGTCTTTTAGCATCTGTGAGTACAAGCAAGGGCAGCTCTAATGATTGAAATGAAATGAAATTGCTTTATATTATAAAAATAAAACAGTGAGCTATACTAATTTTCCTTGGTGCTGCCAAGTATCAGAAACACTTTCAACTCTAGGTATCTCTGAAGATGTTGTTTTGTTTGGTGTAACCAGCCTCTTGTATGTGATGATTCAATGGTATGTCTAATTTTCCTGTTCTGTTATGTCAGCTAGGATAAATAACTCTGAGAAAAAATATGCCTGGTGCTTACACTTCAAACCAATTTTCTTTAAACGTTTTCTATAATAGTTCAGTATTTGCCAAATCCAGAAAAAGTGCTTCTTGAGCATTTTTGTTCTCAAAAAAAAAAAAAAAAAAAAAAGTCCTTGGATTTGTGCATAAGCAACAAGCAACCAGGTATGAGTAAAACAAGAAATCCTGTTACCTTCTGCAATACATATAATGCTTCTACAGGCTGGAAAAATTGGGAAAATGTAAGGACAGGTAAGGATTCATGGCTTCAAAATATCCATTCACCTAGAATTGTCCTTGAGGGTGTTAGACTACAAACAACTACAGGCATCAGAAAAATAAGAACAACAAAAAAATTAAATATTTTTTAAAAGTTTTTTTTTTTTTTTTTTTACATTCCAAAAGACTTTAAAAAGTGTGGAAAAAAGCAAATTAAAAGATTTTAACAGGTTTTCTCAACATTGCTACACTTTCTGTTATTAGAATAAAAATATTTTACCAAATTTGGAAGTTTAACATAATATAAAAATACATCCTAGGACACCTCAAATCATTTTGGTTGTGAACATAAATTAATTTTTAAAAAATATTATATATATTATATTATTTAACTTAGTTATGTTAGCTGGTTTGGGGAATCATTTCTCCATTGTCAAATGTGGTTAGTTTCCTTTCTGATTATTGCTTGTATTACCAGGAATATATTCAGCCACGTCAGTGTCTATTAAGAGTTTACAGGACTCTTCTAGTATTGACATCATAATATAGACAAAAATCCTAGCTTCATGGAGCAGAGACTGGTTACTAGATTGTTTATGGAATCCTAATCCTCATGCTACTAAAATAAAATCATTTTAAACCATAAATTCATGCATGAAATAAAGACTGGGGTTTAAGCTAAAAATAATATTGTGAGTGTCAAATCCTCATGCTTTGTGTGAGGGTATATAAATTTTAGTTAAATTACTATTTTGCTGGCATTTGAAGCCACAAGGTGGCAGCAATGATATGATCTCCTCATCCAACTGCCCACTACCACTACTTTACTCTTTAAACTATCTCTTGTGTTTATAGGTCAAATGTGACAGAAACTATATTTTCTTTGACAAAGAACGGTTTCAAACTAGGCTACTTGCTAAATGTTTTTAAAATCATGCTTTCTTTTTATTTATTTATTTATTTTTAATTTTACATTTAATGTTTATTATATTTGCTGGTTTCACGTGAAAGTACAGTGAAGCATTGTATCCATGACACAAGACATTTGCCCATCTGTGCAACAACATTTCTTTCCCAAGCTGAGAAATAAAATAATGGCTGGATGCATAAGCCTGGCCTTCCTGGAACATGACCACAGAGTGAGGAGGTGCAGCACTTACTGATAGCTGTTGAAAAGGTCCATGCAGGTGCCATTGTTTCTACAAGGCTCTGAATTACATTCATTTGATTCCTTTTCACAAAATTTTCCTTCCCATCCAGGCAAGCAATCGCACTGGTATCTCTGTAATACATTAAGTAAAATAAACAATCTGTTACTCTTAGTATTTTAATGCAATTACAAAAGTATTATTACTAATTGTAATATTATTGTATGCAATATTACTTTAATTTGAAGATATTACCAGACAGCAAAAAAAACTTTAGGAGTTTTTAAAGATATGAGTGCATAAATAAATTCCCATATCATGATGGTGAAATGTGTAATGTACCAGCATTTTGACATCTGCAGGTGTTTAGACTGCAAAAAACTTTGTTGCATTTTAGGTTTTTGTTATTGAAATTTGGAAACAGACAGAGACAATTATGTTTCAAAGATATATGGGCTATGATCTTCATATAAACAGCAAAGGGAAATCATTTAATTTGCTAATACACTTAAAAATATAATAAATTAAGAGTCAGAGCTCTGAAGGCAGTCCAGATTGAGCACTTGACCCAGACCTTTCTGTAATGATACTCTTATACTCTTCTGACAAATTAAAAGCTTGAAATATTTTATTGGAGCAAAGATTACAAAAAAGAAAGAAAATTAACAATTTAAAGTCACACCCAAAATGATTGTCCTGGAGTGTGGAACATCTTCATTGATATCAGTACTTCAAATGAAATTATTTACATGTGTATTCTATTATATCTGGTTGAATCAACTTTTGCACCAATCATATTGTACATAGTGTATTTGTGATTTGTATTTTCTCAACTGCATTCTGCTTGTTTGGTGCTCATCTTGATGAAAATCATTGCTATGCTTGCTTGGCACACACCTATGATTTCTGTGACATAGACTTTCTAAATCCACTGAGATCAACTTTAAAAGTCAGTAAATAAAATTGAAGGGTATCTTTCTGAGTTAAAATCGGGCATGGAACATGAGCAGATGACACCAAGTTGGGTGGGAATGTTGGTCTGCTGAAGGGTAGGAAGGACCAACCATCTCTCTGTGTGAGATTCAACAAGGTTAAAAGTTGGTTCCTGCCCTTAGGCCCAACAACCCCAGGCAGTGCCACAGCTGGGGTAAGAGTGGCTGTAAAACTGCCCTAATGGAAAAGGACCTGGGGATGCTGGTTGACAGCAGCTGAACATGACCCAGGTGTGTGCCCAGGTGGCCAGGAAGACCAATGACATCCTGGCCTGTATCAGCAATAGTGTGGCCAGTAGGGTGCTTCAAGAAGTGGTTGAGTCACCGCCCTTGGAAGTGTTCAAAAATATGTGGCAAATGTATTTTGAAACTTTTATGGATGTTTCAGATATGGCACTTGGAGACATGGTTTGGTGGTGAACATGGCGGTGTACATTGACAGTTGAACTTGATGATCTTGGAGTTTTTTTCAACATTAATAACTTTATGATAGGAGACAAAAAGATTTTGTTAAATTTTTTTTGTTCTTTTAAATGTAACACAGAGATGAACTTGGAAAGAAAATAATTTGCTGTGAATTGTGCCAAAGAAAGAAAAAAGAAAATATATTTGATACAAATAACATTACTACTCCACATGCTGGTGTTTCAATATCTTGACCCCAAATTAGCTCAGTTGTTTACAGCATGGTGCTAATGACACCAAAGTTCAATTCCCATATGGGCTATTCGCTTTGGAGTTGACTTGATGATCCTTGTATGTCCCTTTACAACTCAGAATATTCTGTGATCTGTGATAATAGCCACACCCAAATATCTCAGTTCTCAGCACATTTATGAGTGTCAAATGGGAAAAAATGAGCACTACTTATCCATACCCATGAGTAAACACCTCTTAAAAATTGTTTTATTGTCAGGTTAGGTTTCCATATATACTCGGAATGTGACATACCAACTTTTTTCTAAAAAACTCTTCAAGAAATGGATAGCAAAATGAGAAGTGAAAGGAAGCTTGCCAATAATTTTGTTTAGAAAGCAGCAGTATTTTTCTAGTCTCACTAAAACTGTCAATCAAGTGCTGAAATGCTGTTCTTTGCAGACTTTTCATTACATGAGAATTGTCACATCAAGCACAAAACATTACTAACATTTTTCTATATCATGCATATGTGCAGAAAAAGCTAAAAATTCTTACACATTATTTCATCTCAGTGTAGTTTTGCAGTAATTGAAAGTGCAATGTTGCATTAAACTATATGTAAGCAGATAAAAAGGATTTTTATAGACACAAATATTTACAGAGAAGGACCTGGGAGCCTGGTGGACACCAAGTTGGACCAGAGCCAGCAATAAGCCCTTGTGGCCAAGATTGCCAAGAGCATCCTGGGCTGCATTAGGAGGAAAGGTGCCAGCAGTCTGAGGGAGGTGATCCTTCCCCTCTAAGCAGCCCTGAGGAGGTCACACCTTAAGTGCTGTGTCAGCTGTGGGCTGCCCAGTACAAGAGATACAGAGCTATTGGAAAGAGTCCAGCCAGTGACATTATTAGGAGATTGACACATCTCTCAGCTGAGGAAAGGCTGAGAGAGCTGGGATTGTCAGTCAGAGCTTAGCATACACCAACATAATATGACAAGAAGCTGCATAGTAGAAAGCATGCCGTGGATCAAGCAAGACACTGAAGAAAACAAATTTGATACCTATTTTATATTGTTCCCCTTTATTTACTGTAACTATGTATTACTATCCATTAGAGACAGGTTAAAATAAATGGCACCTTCGAGTTCCTGCAAATTGTCTTTTGTTTGTCCTCTAAAGAACACAATAAGTGCATAAATAGCACTATAGTTATTCCTTGTACATATCTCTCTCTTTTACAATATGTAGCACAGTATGCTTAAGAAGAGTGGATTTTATCAGCCAGGGTAAAAATTTGTGATCCCTTGCATACATACCCAGAACCTCATATGCATATGAGCATGTCTTCATCCAATTAATGGTGTGTGTTGCAAGAAAGTGCCATTTAAGAGCATTTGCATATTTTCCCTTCTTCAACACTGTAAATGAAGAATGAATCATTTCCTTTAGCCTTAGTCAATGTTACTTCACTAGGAAATGGTAACTGAACATCTGGTAAACAGAAACTGCAATGAAAAATGTTCATCACACACACCAAAGATCTGAATTATGAACAAGCCTCTCCTGTGTATATATATATATATATAGATGGAGTAGAATTTTTATCATACAGATACATGCTCCAGATATGTTTTCCATATCTAGAGAAAAAAAATGGAACCAATTTAATTTTCAAAGATACCCATGGAGTCAGAGCATTTTGGGGGGGATTTTAAAATGTTTAATTAACAGAAAGAACAAAAAATGCCACACCTGAAAACAGAAACACACAAAAGAATAGACATAATCCTTTATTCTTTGTGCTCCAAGTTCTTCTGCCAGACTGTTTCTTGGGGTGCAACCCGTGTTCCATTAAAGCCAAACAAGATGAACCTATTGTAAGACTACTTATCATTGGCACAGAATTGGAGATGTACTCCAGCCTCTACAGAAAACTCATCACAAAATTCTTGTCTGTTGGAATCAGGGCTTTTTTTCCTACAAAAAACCTTCAACTTCAGACCAATGCAACTTCATTTTGTTAGTGCTAGCAGCAGTTCATTTAACCTTGTGAAATAAATGTGAACATAAAAATGTAAGCATCTGTGAAATCATATTTGCAATTGCTCTAAACCATATTGAGATCCTAACATTATTTATGCAGCCTTTTTTTGTTTAATTTAAGGGTCTTTTCTGAGTTGCTACTTTAGGGCTTTACTTTTAAGTTGTTATTGATTTAGCCGTTTGCATAATCATACATATTAACTGACAAAATTAGATTCCCATTTGTCATTATGGCATTGTTTTCTTTGTGCAAGTCTGTTTGCATTTATATACTAAATAAGCAAGCTTGTTTAAAAACAAAACAAAATAAAACAGAACAAAACAAAACCAGGATACCTGTTCATCTTTATTTAGTTTAACACTTATTTTCATTTTTACTGTAGAAATCTGAGCTAAGACAAGATCTATGCAGAGTGAAGTCCCAGCAAATACACTACTTTTCTGTCTTCTGATAATGAATTATTTACCTGTTCTTCACAGGTTGTAGGAAGAGTGAATGTATTAACTGTGCTGCTCCACAAATTAAGAAAATTTGACTTCTGACACAAAGAAAATCTGCAATTAGCTCTGTTGTTGCAACTCTAGAAGACATACATGGCTTGGTCTAACATTAGTTAATAACTCTGTAATCATCAGATTGCTTAACTCACAGCAAAGAAACACCTCCAGGGCTGAGAGTCAGGAGGTTTGCTATATGGTTATTAATACTGATGTTAACTGGAAGAAGGATTATAAGAAGTGGCATAAAAGAATAAGGTGAAAAAAAGTGTGAAACATGGATTCAGAAGTGATGAAAACTTACAATTAAAAATCTCATTTCTAAACAGTACTATTAGTGATTGGTTCTGATAAGATTACTATTTAAAAGTCACCAAAATTAGTTACTGAATCTTATTAATAGAATCACTAATGATGTATTCTTATGTATTACTTCATTAAAAAACGTTTTTTTCTATTTTACTCTTGCTATGTAAATTATTCTTGCTATGTGGTGTTTTGTGTTATGCACTTAAAAATGTGAAATACTAGGGTAAACGACCTAATATTAAGTGCTAGCTATCTACAGAAGTTGAGGTAACATTAGGCAATGCTAGGTATTTTTAAAGACTTCTAAATTCTCTCTATTTATTGATATATCTTTTCCTATACAGATATATCTTAAAAATGCTGACCAGTACATTTATTTGCTCTTCCAAACCACTTATATTTTTTTGTACTCTACGTTATTACAAATTATTTATCATCTGATATAAAGGATAAACTAGATTTTCTTTAATTCAAATTTGAAGCAAGGGTTACAGGAGAAACAAACAGCATTTTAAATTTGCTTATGTCTCTAGCATTTTAAATAATGAATAAGTAAAATTAACAAGTTTGGTTAGTTGTAATGAGTTTTTGCTTTACATTGTAATAATTCTGTGTATATTAAAAGCATTTAATAAGTAAATGAAAAAAAGTAATATTTTCATCATATTTGAATAGCACACCATTATTGAAGAGAAGCTTACGTTTTCATTCAGTGCAAGATCTGGCTTAAAATATGGCTGGTATCTAGACATGCTGTGTATTCATAACTATAAATGAACTGTACTGTAATTTGTAACCATGAAGAAAATTATCTTAAATGGGAACACTTGTTATTTGCACTGCAGGTCTCTATACACAACCGTTTCATAGAACGGTGCTTTGCTAAAAAATAATAATTATTGCTGCATTTGATAGTGATAATTTTAAAATGACAGTTTTTGTAAAAGTATATTTTAGTGAAAGTTTAGTTCTCTTAAAATTGAATCACAGCTAATGCTAGTAACAGGCTTCTCTTAAAATTATTTTAGATTTCATGTTACATTTAACATGCAAATAAATTCTGGCATATGCCTTTGCAATTTAATCAACTATTTCCATCACTGCTCAGACATGACTGTCCTCACAGTCCAATGTAAATCTTGTTTGGGTTAGTTTTCTGTGTGGAGATTCATCTGCAACATGCTGAGGCATGCAAACAGGCAACATAGCTTTTACTAGTATTGACACAGATATTCCATTTGAGCATGGACAATGTTAAACATTACGTATGCATTATGTTTGTAGCTAAAAGCAAAAGTACTCAAAAACAAATCCAAATCTCTATGAAATTCTTAGTAAATTCAAAACGTTATTTTATGAGATGCTACAGAAATATGGACATTAGAAGACCACAAGAGTTACTAAAGAACAATCACTAATATAAACAAATGCTACAATCAAAGTGTTTCAAAAGTTGTTGATGTGATATTTTTCTTAGGAAAGATGAAGGATTTAAGGGAAAAAAATAAGATTTGATACTGGCCCAATCCATCAATAATTTTATGACAACAAACTAAATTCAGTTTGAGACCTTCTATATAATTAATAATAGGTGATGTCCTTTTTTGTCTCTACTTCCTTACCTCTGCTATTTATTCTGTTCATACCTTTCTTTTGCTCCTCTCATAGAGAGCTTACTAGGAAATGTGCCAATCAAATAATCTTCAGCATGACAGGTGCTGAACAGTACAGGAAAACTAATGAAAAACAACAGCCTTAAGTTGTTTGTGCAAAATAAACCAAATAACTAATCCAGCTAGTCACAGACATTTGGGTATCAGCCTTTGATCGGTGTATCTGTTTTGACGTTTAGCTCAATTGTTCAATGACTAGTGAAAGGTCATGAATACATTCCTGTTAAACCAAAGTACTGACAGGAATTTGACCCTTCTAAAGGCTTATCCAAAGCTTTCAGTTTGCCCCTGAATCTCAGGTAACAGGAGAGCTGTGGGAATTAACTGTGATATTCCAAAGGAATAGTCTAGGTACTGACAGACAGAAATAGTAATTTGCTTTTCAATTATAAACCTGGTGTTCCAGCTGGTAACTTTTTAAAGAAAGTAAGAAAATGCAGAAGAACAACTACTGGTTTCTGTAAAACAAAGCTATCTCCTGCCTTAACATAACAGCTCATTCAAATTTAGATCTTAAGCATACAACCATCATCACATCAGTACATTTCAATCACCACAAAGTGCCATTTTTGCCAGCCTCTGGCTCAAAAGTAGGGGAAAGTTAAAGAAACAGGCATTTCCAAAAATACTTCAAACTAAATATCCTTAGAAGCACCCAGACATTCAAAATATTATTTGATGTCAAGTCTCTTCTTTTGAACTTTCACTCATCCCTACTTTAAATTTATAGAAAATGTCATTATAATAAAGCACATTACAGGAAGAATGAGAACATGGATCCATGCTCACCTGAATTTGCAACTCTTGTGGCTTCAGTGTGCTCATTTTCAGAGATATGTCATCACTCTTTACTTTTTAAATTAGAACAACATGAAGTTTAAAATGTACTGAAAACTTCCCCATGTATTTATCTCACACACCTAGGCAGTTTTTAATGCCCAGGTAATGTGCATGTCTTTGTGAGAAAGTTCAGCATCTTTTCTATCAAGAATTTTTGTCACTCTTAGCCCAGTGTCTCAGCTCCTAGAAGGACGGTGTGTGCCTGGAGCCAGACAGATTGGGTGTCCCAGAACAGAAATTCCAGTGTTCCCAAATTCTGAAGTACTAAACACAGCCCAAATTTCTAGAATTTACCCCAAGACCAAAGAAAAATATGCAGTGTTTCAGATGTTTGATACATGTCCTCATTATTGGAAACTAAATCTCAGCTGTCCTTTCACCTTTTCTTCACTCACAGCTTTCCATTACCAAAACTATGAGCATGCAACTGCTTAATGCTGCATAACTGAAGTTGGTTCATGCACTAAAAACTTGGATCAGTCTGTTTATCAGGCTCACCTAGTGATAGCTGCATCCACAAATGAAAAATTCATAGCAGCTTCTGATTGCAAGAGAATTTCTGTAATACTTATGGTCTCAGAATGGCTTATTATAAGAATCAATACTTTCTGGGAAAAGCACAAACTGTGTCCAACAGTCTAATTCACTTGTTGCATAACACAATTTAGAAATAAGTCACCAAAAGTCAAGTACAAGCACTCCTTTGAAATCCAAATTATTTAATTGAAAAATCAATGAGAGTTTACTTTTGAGGTTTTTTCTTAAAACTCTACATTACTTAAAAAAAAATATTAAAGAGGTGGTTAGACAAGAAATAAACGAGATACATTTTAATTTGCCAAGGTTTGCCAACATTTAAAAGATGCAGTTTCCCAGAAGGAAGGAAGAGAGAAAGGAAAGGGAACTGTAAACATGGAGACAGACTTGATAAACTGAGGATAACAGCATTACCAGCCCTCTCCATTTTTATAAAATGATTCCAGTCTCACGTTTTTCCTCTCTGCTTTAGAATGTCTTTTTTGTACTTTGTCTTGAGAATCAGAACATGATTTTAAAGAGCACCAGATTTTAATAATGTGTTTCTCCTTTTCCTGAAAACTACAGGTTAATTATAAATGTTTCAGCATACTAAAAGACTGTTAAGAAGGGATTTCCATTAAGAAACATTTTTACAGATAAAAGGCAATAGTATTTTTACAATAGAATCCTAACTTAATACTTCACATTCAAATGTTAAGATCTGTCTTCCCCTCTTTCTCTATTTTCCTAATACATTTTTAAAATTAATTTTAGTATTATTTAGGATGAAGCAATAAAATATCAACCATTTGTGCTGTAGGTTGGCTATACTGTGAGCTTAGGAAAGTAATACTTTAGAGAATTATAACTTTGGATTTTATGGTTCTGTCTGTATTTGGTATGGTAGAGGTTAACCAATCTTTAACTGTTAGCTCATATTTCATATGACAGGAAAAAAAAGCTTTTTTCTCTGATAGCAAGAAATTTAAAGACTTTCATTCTAATCTTGTAAGGCTGTAAAGATATTTAATCTTAGCTATAACTTTTTCTGTCTCATTTCCACTCCCTGGGAGAGCTTGATCTTATTAAGGGCAATCTTTTGCAATTTGCATTTTTCTGGCCTTCCTGGAGTTTTCCTCTTATTACTTTAATTAATTTCTATTTCTGGATATTGAAGGTGCTTGCCTACAGGACTTCAGGAGGCTCACACCTTTTAATGGTATTGCAAACTCTGTACTCACTAGCCCTATTTATTAAATCTATTACAATTTATGATGCTGGTGCAAAGTTAGAGCTTTTCTTCATGCTTTGGATTTCAGCAGCATATTTATGGGATCAGCAACTCATCAATAAGCTACACAAAAAGATTATATATGACTGAAATTTTTATAGAAATGTGATATATTATTTTCCTTTTTCCTATTGGTGTGATTGCAATTGTGTCATTATTAGGCCACTGACCCTCTTTTTCTCTACTTCTCTCTCTCTTCTCTCTTCTCTCTCTCTCTCTCTTCTCTCTTCTCTCTTCTCTCTTCTCTCTTCTCTCTTCTCTCTTCTCTCTTCTCTCTCTTCTGTCTCTTCTCCCTCTTTCTATGCACCACTAAAAGTATAGCCTGTTCTTCTACTCATGGAATTCTATCCAGGTCCTGTCAGGAACTGCATGAAGGGTTGGATTTGTGCAGCCATTGCAGCTAATAGGATGATTCTGAAAGATATTATAAGCCAACAGGAAAAAAAAAAAAACCAAAAAAAAACCAAACCAAACAAAAACTAACAACAAACCTCAAATCTGAAGTGCAAACCTGATAGGAATGTGAGGAGACAGTGGTGGATCCTGGAGGGATAAACTGAATCAGAGAGATTTAAATAGGCTCAAGCACTAGAAAAATAGGATAGGCAAGACATATAGGGAATTGAAGATTAAGAGCAACAAGAGCATGAAGGGACATAACCTCTGACTAAACAATCTTTATTAGCATTTGTAGATCTTTATAAAATCTGATTAATAGGTTAAATTAAGAAATGAAGAATGCTGTGAAGAAATGTGTTTCCTGCAGGAAAAAGACTGCAAGAGCACTGTGAGAACTGGATGTAGATCACCATGGGGTGTTTTCTACCAGCCATCAGGCAGATAAATATATGACCATGATTTGTCAAGACTTACATGGAAGACCCCTACTCTTCCTTTTCATCTACAGTATCGTCTCTCTCTTTTTTTTTTTTTTTTTTTTTTTTTAATCTGGAAAATTTAAAACACATATATGTATCAAACTATAAGAGAGTGTCCAAAGGAGGGCAGTGAAGGGTCGGAGGAGCAGCTGAGGGCACTGGGTCTGTTCAGCCTGGGGGAGACTGAGGGGAGACCTCACTGCAGGTACAGCTTCTTGTGAGGGGAAAGGAGGGGCAGACCCTGATCTCTGCTCTGTGGTGACAGTGACAGGACCTGAGGGAATGGCCTGAAGTTGTGCCAGGGGAGGTTTGGGTTGGATATTAGAAAGAGATTCTTCACCCAGAGGGTGGCTGGGCACTGGAACAGTTCCCCAGGGCAGTGGTCACAGCACCAGCCTGACAGAGCTCAAGCAGTGTTTGGACAATGCTCTTGGGCACATGGGGTGACTCTTTGGGACAGTGCACTGCAATGCCAGGAGTTAGACTCTATGGTCCTTGTGGGTCCCTTTCAACTCAGTGTATTCTGTGATTCTGTGATGTACAACTTCATTTGGTTTAATAGAGAATGAAATTTATTCCCTCAATGCAGTCTCAAATAGAAGTTATCCAAAGAATACATTGCCATTAAATATTTTTCTCACAAATTACTTCTTTTTCAGGAATTCCCCAAGAATTTTCACCATTTGAAAACATAATAACCAATGCCAGGATCCTCTCCTACAAAACTTTGGTGTACACTGCTTGTTGAAACTCATTTCACTTGTTTGCAGCTATATGGTTTAAAAATAATGTTTTGAACCAAAAAGAATGAGACTGAGAGGACTTTGTTGCATGTATAACATAAATTTTCTTAAAATATTTTATTAAAAATATTCAGATACAAAAAACCAAAGATTTACCTGTCTTCTATATAAACAACATTTCAAATTCTTTTTACTTTATATATATCTCACTACATTATAGGTTTGAATATTTGACTTTGACCCTATGCCCAGAAAAATGTAAAACTACAAGCTGATGCAACAGAATAAAATTTAATTTTTGATATTAAATCAATAATATTCTGGGTGTCGGTTGTTTTTTTTTTTTTTTACTTAACTGAAAACTTTAGTATATCATTTTTTAAAGTGTAGTATCAGGTTAAGCTTAGTGGGAAAATATTGGACCAGTTTATTTGAACCAGACAGAGATTTTAAAAGGAAGTGTATAGTAGTATAATTGTTTGAATACAAATGTACATAAGTTACTTATCTCCAATTAAATTATTGTTTCTGAAAATTGTATGAAGATCTAGAAAATATCACTGCTTTAAACACTGAACATTAGAAGTGATGTAAAATAGAAATGATTTCAAGGATTGTTTCTGATCTTTTTTCACTCACAGAATATATGCATGTATGAAAGATAATACAGGTGAAGAAAACCCAGCAGAGCTCTGTAACATTCTGTACATTGAGAAATCATGAGGTAATTGATAAGAAGTGCATCAGAACATCTTGCTGTTTTGGTATTTCATTAAGCATGCATACTCTGAACAGGAATAAAGAATATTTGTTTAGTGATATGTATGGAAAAAGCCAGTATAAGCACTATTCTGGATTAGCTGCCACAATTGTACTTAATAATAGATGAAGAAGATGAAGATTCAATTTTCTAAGACAAACAAGATAGTGCTTATTTAGAATACAAACTGTTAATTCATAATGAATAGTCCATCTAAAACATGAAGATGAGAAACTAACTGGGACTTTTATGTAAATTTTAAAAAATAATTAAAAAAAAAAGAAAATATTTGGAATTATGAATTCATTAGAAAGAAATTACAGCAAAATAAAAAGTACTTGAGTAATGAAGCTGGTGAAGGGTTTGGAGCACAACTCTCATGAGGACTGGTTGTTTATCCTGGAGGCATAAAGGCTCAGGGGGACCTTATCACTTTCTGCAACTACCTGAAAGCACAGTTAACAATATGGGAATGGGTGTCTTCTCCTAAATAACACACAACAGGAAATGAGGAAATGGCCTCAAGTTGCACCAGGGAAGCTTTTGATGGGATTTCAGAGGAAAAAAATCATGGAAAGGCTTATCAAGCTCCAGAACAGTCTGTCCAGGGAAGTAATTGAGTCACCATCCTTGGAGGTATTTAAAAGTCGTGTAGATGTGGCACTGAGGGACATGGTTTAGTAGAGAACTTGGCACTTCTGGATTGGCAGTTGGACTTGAACTTGGAGGTGTTTTCTACCATAGCTGATTCTCTGATTCTAACCATGACCTGGGGAACTTCCCAATATACAATTTCTCAGCTATAACTATGTAAGAATGCTGTGACTTTTAAATTTCTGGAGAATGATGTTTCCTTAGTGTCCTAATTTTGGATGAGATAGAGTTAATTTTCTTCTTAGTAACTGGTGCAGTGCTGTGTTTTAGATTTAGGATGAGAATAATGTGGATGACTCACTGATGTTTTAGCTGCTGCTGAGGAGGGCTGACATTAAGTCAAGAACATTTCAGCTTCTCATGCTCTCCTGCTGCTGGGTAGGCTGGGGGGCACAAAGTTGTAAGAGGACACAGCTGACCCTGACTGACCACAGAGCAGTTGTGATGCTGTGCACAGCATATAAAATTGGTGAAAAGCTGGCTGGGGGTCTACTGCTTGTGAACAGGCTGGGCTGTTGGTTGGTTGGTGCTGAGCAATTGGTTTCATTTGCATCACTTCTCCTCCTTGGATTTAATACCTCCCTCCCTCCCTCTCTTTAATGATTTTAGTTCAATCATTAAACCTTTCTCACCCCCCAAGTTTACTTTTAGCCCTCCAACACTCTCCCCCACCCCACCAGGATGTGGAGTGAGCAAGCAGCTCTCTGGTGCTTAGTTGCTGTCTGGCATTAAACCTTGACATAGAAATTATTTTCTCTCACCTACAGGTTAGAGACAAAAAAAGATAACAAAGATATTCTGATATACCCTTGCTAATAAAGGCTGTGTTTGATGTGTGTTCTGCTTATCTGGCAGAAACTGAAGGAAATTTTGGGATTGAGAATCAACAACATCCTAAGAAAAAAATTACACATCTGACAGTAGCAGTGAAATAATTGGGGCGATTAAAAAAAGAAAAAGATTGAGACAACTATTGCAAGGAGGAGATATATTCAGTAAAGACAGGGGAGAAAAGCCTAAGACAGTAAATTTCTGGGTTTTCTTAGCCTCCATGACATTCAGTACACTTCAACTGGATCAAAACTAGAGTTATATCAAACAACTATTGTGTATTAATTATCCAGTTTTAAAATAAATTTCTGAATATTTTTTTCCTTATATGCATTTATTTGAGTTTTTTGTCTCAACCCAGACTTAGTCTAAATATCTATCATACAAAGCAGTTGGGAACAGACACTCTGGACACTCCAGAAATTCCACCACTTCTTGATTCATTCTTCATAATGCTAAAAGCCATGATTAGTATTACAATTTCCTTTTTTTTTTTTTTTTTTTTTTTTTTCCCAAATGGATGCTTTTATTGTTAAAGATCACACTAAAAAGCTTGGTCAGTTACAATTCAGCATTACATAGAAAAAACCTAAGATTTTTTTTTAGTCACTCTTAATGAAAGGCATGCAGGTACTAACAGAAGCAGTATAGATTTTTTAATTGGCAAAGGTTTAGTGGAGAAAAACTGACAGCCTGGAAGGTAGGAAAACAAGCTGGGAATACAGCCAAAACCAACAGAAGTAATATAAAGCTTGGAAGCTACAGGTGTACATAATGAAGGCTGAGGAGAAAGATCTGGGTTTCTGCATGGCAGCAGGTACTGTGAGAAGGTATACTTGGCCTACTGATCATAATTACAGTTATTAATGAACTTGACATATTTAAAGCATGTAAAAAACAGTGTCTCAATTATTGTTCACTCCTCAAGCATGAAACAACTATCAAAACATGACTAAAAAGCATACATCCACAGCCAGAGGAGACTGGGAATGCTGCCTAGGTAATAAAATGAAAATGCCAAACTCTGATACGCCTTTTGTGCCTTTCCCCTGTGGGTACACATGCAGAATGTGCATTTTTGTTCTCTATAGCACTGGGATTTTTGCTTGCAGATGCTTTTCAGTTTTGGATTTATTCAGAAATCATTTAGTGATAGTCATCCCAGATGTATAACTAACCAGCAAGTGGCAACAGAGTAAATAAAAAAATTGTGTTATTCTCTGCTGCACAAAATATTACAGTTTCTCCTAACAAAACATGCCAAAACAAACAAACAAACAAACAAACAAACATAAAAACCCCCAAAACTACAACAAAACAAAACAAAAGGAAAAAAAAACAATCTACAACCAAAAAAACCCCATCCCTCCCCTCTTCCTCTCTCCCCCCCCCCCCCAAAATCAGTGGAATGTATGAAACTCAGTTTCTTAAACTATGGTTATATTTTAGGACTAAGCAAATTTTAAGAAGAAGTTTGATATTTCTGACCTTATTTTAAAAAATACTGCATATATTTTATTAGAGTCGGCAAACATTAAAATCAGAAATCATTTTATAGTATTAATCTTCCATGAGAAATTTCCAACATTTTGCAGATCCTAAAATTGTTCAACAAATTCTGTAAACTGAAGGTACTTGTTTCAAAAGACATTTCAGATATAGCCTATGCACTTACAAACTGAAAGAAGCCAGAGCAGTTTAAAACTTGCAATCCTACACCAGTGGTTTCTTTTCTTTTTCTTTCTTTCTTTCTTTCTTTCTTTCTTTCTTTCTTTCTTTCTTTCTTTCTTTCTTTCTTTCTTTCTTTCTTTCTTTCTTTCTTTCTTTCTTTCTTTCTTTCTTTCTTTCTTTCTTTCTTTCTTTCTTTCTTTCTTTCTTTCTTTCTTTCTTTCTTTCTTTTCCTTCCTTCCTTCCTTCCTTCCTTCCTTCCTTCCTTCCTTCCTTCCTTCCTTCCTTCCTTCCTTCCTTCCTTCCTTCCTTCCTTCCTTCCTTCCTTCCTTCCTTCCTTCCTTCCTTCCTTCCTTCCTTCCTTCCTTCCTTCCTTCCTTCCTTCCTTCCTTCCTTCCTTCCTTCCTTCCTTCCTTCCTTCCTTCCTTCCTCCCTCCCTCCCTCCCTCCCTTCCCAAAACTTCCCTTCCCAAAACTTCCCTTCCCAAAACTTCCCTTCCCTTCCCAAAACTTCCCTTCCCTTTCCCTTCCCAAAACTTCCCTTCCCTTTCCCTTCCCAAAACTTCCCTTCCCAAAACTTCCCTTTCCCCCTTTCCCTCTTTCTTTCTCTTTTTTTCATTGTTTCTATATCCTAGTGACTGCACTTGAGCAAGGTTCTTGAGCACTACTCAGCACCTCAAGGAACACATATCAAGAAACATCTTTGTCTGTAGTACTCAGAATGAAGGAACTGAAAATAACCCCTTACTAGGCTTGTATTTCCTGACACTAAATAAAATACATCAAGACAGGTGTTACACTGAGATATACATCAAGCTCATCACGTGGTGAAGATACCTAAAGCACCTAGGCACTCACCTCTCACAGAAAATGGTATAGTACTTTCTATGGTATCTGACAGTGCAGTGCTAACAGCTAGCTGGTTCCTTCATGGCTCAGTTCAGTTCAATAGTACACCTCTGCCAACAGGCAGGTTGTCAGTAAGAATGGTCTAAATTTAGTTTCTGATGTCTTTTATGGCTTGGGATATTATGCAGAGTTTTTTCGAAGCACAAATGCTGAGTTCCATTGAAGTGGTATGACATGCACTGTTATAGACCAGTAAGAGTTAAACTCTTTCAATCACTTGGCACGTTTTGTCTGGCTCTGTTAAATGGATCACTGATTTTCTAGTGGGCACAAAACCAGACAAACATATGGACAACATTTATAGGCAATCAGTACATTTATATTTAATTTGAGTATTTCAGCTGACTAATGAGGGACAGACTTAAAGCCAGAAATTTCCAAGCTGTTGTCCATACTGAGATCACAAACTGCTGTTTCAGAAGACTTGTCCTTTATGAATCTATTGGCCAAAGCAGTTTAAAACCAACCATGTGTTCATATGCTTCTTGTTGTCATGGCTCTTATGGTTCAGACTCATTAGGGTTTTAGTTTACCCAAGGACTAAGCTTTGGACATGAATTTCTCAGTTGTTCTCACTTAATTGTGCTTTGCCATACAGTGGTCTCAGTACACACAAATCCAATAATTTTTGAAAGAAACTGAAACAGAAAATGTGCCCACCTAATGCTCTCCAAAGTCCAAACGATGGCAAGCTCTGCCCTCCAAATGAGTGTATAGTTTGCAGCCAGGCCTCAGCACCCATTTTTTCACTCTGGGGTTCTGTGTTGCTTGCCAATGTAGCATTACCCTTAATTCAGGTATGCTATAAAATATGAGTGAAAAAGACATAGTTTTTCCTTTTTGAGTTTTCTAATCTGAGCTGGGTTTGGATTTCTGATGCCTTGTGCTCTGATCAACACATACTATGTTTACACAGAATGCCCCTGCTGTGACTGCTTCACACTTTCAGTGAAGTACCTAAATTTACAGATCCATTTACAGAAGATTTTTTGTTTAAGTAAAAAAAAAGCATAGAAATGTGACTTAAAGTCATGTATAACCCTGTCACTAGTAACTAAAAGTCTGATGACATCCTTGCACAAGTTGATCTTAAATGTTTTTACTCTAAGATTGTATAAAAAAACCTGACCTTCCTATCCTTGTATGCTCATTTGCACTCAAGTCAAATGGTTGTTAAACAAACTATTGCTGCATTTTCTAATGGAGATATTTTAGTGCCACTTTCTGCTGACATAATTTTCTCCACCTAAGTGATTTCAGCAATGACTTTTTTGTCAACTCTCAATGTATAATGTTTCTGCAATGCAATTCTAGGACTATATTCTTGTTTTTTCTGCATCTGTAAACCATTCCCATAAAGATTTATATCACTCTGGTGAAAGGTATATATTAAACTGTAGGTGTTTTGATGAGACATGGGTATCAAGTTTATGTATTGGAAAATCATACATAAGTAGGCACTGGCAGGAGCTTGACTCTGGAGATTGACCAGTTCCCCCTGCCCTGTTTACAGCAGGGTCAACTATAACAGGCTGCTCAGAACTTCATCCATTTTCATTTTTGATAAATCCAAGGATGGATACTTCACTTCCAGGCAACCTATTTCTGAGTTACCTTACAGTAAAAAAGATTTTCTTTATATTTTAATGGGACTGGTGTTATTCTTTCTTTTTTTCCTTTTTTTTTTTTTTTTTTTTTTTTTTTTTAGAGTATATTTACTGTGTATCAGTTTGTTGCCTTTGGCTCTTTGACTGGGACCACTGTGGATCAAGAAAAGTCTGGCTCTGTCTTCTTTACTTGCTGGGATGCAGCAGGGTTAATGTACTGACACCTCAGATGTCAGTTGGACTTATTTCTCAGAAAAAATGTGATAGCTTTCTCTATGACTGTCCCCTTGACACCTATTTATTTTAGTGTATAGACAGAAGTGGGCTCTCTGCAGTCCTAATGTGTTTATCAAAAGGTCTCTTTTATCTAAATCACTTGCACCCTTTGCTTGACAACTGAGTCTGTCACTTCTTCACTTGATTTTGGTTGGCCAATCTGTTGTCAGAGATACTTCTGTCCCTTTTGAACAAGTCAGTCCCACATCTTCCTAGCCTCAATCCTATGAGAAGGTCCCATGGTCCTGAAAGATGAAACTCTGTCACCAATACCAGTTATGTAAGCAGTTTTACTGTTTACTAACAGAATAAATCCACACTCTCTAAACCATTTCCTCTCTTTGTCAGGATTGTAGAGGAAAAACTTTGGAGCATCCATCTTCTTTATCATGCTCCTGGAGTCACCTGTGGTGTGTTCCAGGTCTGCACTGGCCATATCATTAGTACCTACATGGAGGAGCACAAGAGATGATAATCCAGGGCTGGACAAGCCCTGTTAGTCTTGCCATGGCCTCCCAAATCCAAGCCCTTGGAAAGCAGCAATCCTACTTAAGCCAGAGGTAGCACTGGCAGGTGAGGGCCTTCATCCTCAGCATGGAGTCCCTCTGTACTGTCACTTGTTGTGCTGCTGAGTGCCTCAGGCTCAGCTGGTTTGGACACCTTTTTGGCACAACTCCCAGTCCCTCATCTGTTACAAGGACAGTGAACCTGTTCTGCATATTCATTAAATAAAAAAATATAAAATTAATTTTTTTTCATGTTTTGTTGCTTCTTGGTTTCACATCAAGGGGAGTTCTGATGGAATTATCTAGTTCTGATGGAATTATCTTTTTTTTTTTTTTTTTTTTTGGTCTGTCTTTAGATTTGGTTGTTTGCTTGCTTTTTTAATTATTCTCACCACAGAAGATGTAACAATTTCTGAATAAAAATCGTGGAATTAACTGATATTTCCTCAATTAGGAAAAAAAAAAAAAGGAAAAGGGAGGAAGGGACAAAACATAAGGGGAATGCAAAGAATTACTTCATGTCACCTCTGTATTTTAGTCATTCTTGTTCTTTGTCCAGCCACTCAATGGTTCCACTGAGCATGTGTGAATGAGTGGAAACCAAACATGAAATTCACATTTTTCCCAAGGACATTGCAATGGTATTTATACTTTGGACTACACTAGAGGTATTTGTTAAGAAAGTGAGTCTACATTAATGTGGTGAAGCTTTTGCTTAAAAAAATCTGCTTTGCCTATAAACAGAAACGTATTTCTATATAAATTGACCTCAAAAAGAGTACTAGATTGAAATATGAGAGATACAGTGTCTGACTAGAACAGAATTAATCTGGATGGAAATACATCTTATTGAGACATTCAGGGGTGCTGGCTGATATTAAAGCTGTACTGAAATAAACATAGTAAAGCATTTATGCATATATCAAGTCTTTGCCTTAGCATAAAAAATTCATAAATTATTAAAAATGTTAGTAAAGAACTCTAAATAAGCTTTCTTTTTCTTTTTTTATGACTGATCCAAATGGTAATGAAGATGCCTTTAAAGCCTTGGCATCATGTCTCAAAAAGGCAAATGCATATGTAGTTATTGCTTCAGAAAACTTCTGGTTAACCCCATCTTCTGATGGGTGTATGTGGAAGTGTGTCCCTGCATAGGGCTTCAATATCCCTTACAAAACATGTTTGAAGCCAGGACTTGGGGTAATGTGGGAGAGTAATGGGAAATATTCAAAGGCTATCATGATTATTTTGAAAGGCAATTTTGGTCAAATCCACATCTAGCATAATCTCGCATTTTCACAATTCCATAATAGGCCTGTAGAAATCAATTAATGTGATTAGGAACTAAATGAACAAAATATTTTCCCAGTGTTTTCAGAGTCAATTCTTCTGTAAAAGGATAAGCTACTAGAAAAATCTTGAAAATTACTTTTTTTCTGGGAAATATCTCAGCATATTTCAGAATTTTATGTTATGCAAATAGATCTTATACAATCAAAGTACATCTTTAATATAATTTGATTTTTATTTTTTTTCACTGAAAGAAAATAGATAAGCAACAGAAATAAGAGCAACTCACTCTTGCAACAAACAACTTAGTGCCTACTAGTACAGGACCTGGTAAATTGCCATGGATGTTCTTCAGCTCCCTCTTTTCCATTCTCATAAGCAAAATAGGATAAGGGTGAAATGATAATGAACAAATAGACAAAAAAATAAATAATACTGCAAGATATGGACCCTGGGCAGAGTCACCTTCCACTAGATCAGGTTGCTTCCAGGGATGGGGCATCCATAACTTCTCTGAACAACCTGTTCCTGTTATTCATCACACTCACAGTAAAAATTTTTTAGTCAGAATCCTTGGAACAGAATATTAAAATCTGAAGAAGGACAGATTGGAGAACTCTAAAATAACTAAAATAAATAGGATAACAAATCTTGCTCTGGGTTATTTTCCTTTCCAAGCACTACATAATTTTCCCAAGCCTTAAGAGGTTAGCAGCTAGAGAGACATAATGAACCTAGAAAATGACCTCCTAGTCTTTGGATGACAAACATTAATACATAATTTGTCAGTTTTTGTTTTTTTTTTTAAATACAAATGGAAATAAGAGACTGTTCTTTATTCCTGCAGAACTTATTTTGTTGTGGAACAAACACCATAGTGTAATTCATAATTGATGGAGTGGGAGTAACATTCATATTTTCTCTAGAAAAACAGTCAGATGCAAAACTATTTTGTATACTTTAAGCAAAAGACAACACCCTTCCTGCAATATGGAGGATTTAGGTCATATTTAATTAATTCTTCCAGTTAATTATTGTTGTGTTGTGTAGCAGGGACATGTATGTGGGAAGCTTTCAGAGAGTGACTGAGCACCTATGAATTTGACCATTTAACTTATTTCAGGATAATTTCCTTGTGGACCCAATCCTTTCCATGACCTTCTGCTCTATAAATCTGCTAAGTACATACAATTATGTACTTCTCTGCAGATAAATAGAATTTTATTCTTTTGTAGAATTCTCTTCCTTATGAATCAATGACATTTTTGTACTTCCAAGTCTCTGTAATACCACTGCCAGGCTTTTAATGCCTTCAAAGATATAAACTCTTCATTTCCCACCTTAAACATAATGTTAGTCTTCACATAGTGCACAAATCAAATTTAGGGTTATGCTTTCCTCAAGTAGGCCACAGTTCTCCAGCTTCTTCCTTATGTTGTGAAGTTCTTCACTTCTTTCCCTGCTGTCACTGATTTTGTCTGTCCAGCCTCCTCACTGCAGGCAAAATTTAAAGCACACCATCTGGGACTACCTTCCTGTATCTTTACTGCATTGATTTGCCTTCTGTTCACAAGTCTCATTGGAAAGCCAGTTTTTGACTTCCTCTTAATCTCCATTTCCTCCACTTTTGTGACAGTTTTATTCATTCTGTAGGGTATTTAAAATTTAGTTTATGAAAAAGAAAATAGAAGGCTTTCACTCCTATGCTATTTACTAACACTGTTGTTTAAAGCTACAAATTTTTATATATGTCTGCACCTTCTTTCAAAAAATATGAATTAAAACATGCTAAAACAATGTCAGAAAAAAAACAAGTAAATGGAAATATGATATTTGTTCGCCAAAATCAACTTTCAATTAGATGAGTAAAGCATTAGATATCATAATCACTCTATCCAAGTAATGTATAATATCACAGATCAATACCAAAAACATTATCCTAAGTTAGTAAATCAATAGTTAATTTTGTGTATTCCAATGTCTTTGGCTCAACTGGACTTATTAGAGCTAAAAGAAGTACACCCAATAGTTACTAACTATTCAGTCTTTTTACTATTATATTCACAAAGCAGAAGAGGAAGGCATTTCAATAGACCTTGAAAAATCTTATATATGAAGACACTGTTTTTTAGCTAAATATAAGTGGAAGATGAAATATTTCAGTGATGGCAAGACAAATCTTCAGAGCAGCACAGTGAGTTGTATTAGCAGCAAAACTTTGCAAAAGTACTGCTGCAATTGATAGTTTTTTAGGTGAACTACAGCTGCTGTATAGCTCTTTTCTAGGATGTGTAATTGCCAATATGAAACTTATTTGTCCAGCATTCACAGTTTCATCACATGGATACTCTCAATGAGGTCAATGCATAAGTTTAAGTCACATAGAAGTCAACTTGAATTTATTTGACCTGGTAACCATTAAGAGCTTGTCATTTGCAATGAACACTGGATGCCATTCATGGTGTGTGGTCTGACTTTTAGTTAAGCTGAAGTTTCAGACTAACTTCAGTGGCAGTGCTTATTGGCTTTATTTGAAGCTTAGATAATTTCCATGCCCACAGAAATCTAGAAACTTCATTGATGTAGACCTATCTAGCCTTTTATTTCCTTTCTAGTATCAGACCACCTGCTCTCATCACATAGGAAGATGATCCTCCTGAAGCACCTTGAGTGCATCTCAATGTTTTAAAATAAGTTATAGGTTTTAAAGATAATTATTTTTCTTTTCTCTATTTAGCATAAAGCACACAAAAATCTGTTTTACAAGGAACTTAAGTGTGGAGTACCATTTTAGGAAATTGTTTTAGGTTAGTCCAAAACCTGACTAATTTAGTTTTGGGTAACATAAGCTGTTAACAGCTACTCCATAATTTAGTCCTCAATGCCAGAGCTCCTTTCAAATCTTTTTCATAATTTATGCAATGAGCTAACCTACTTGTGTGTTATGTTCTTGAAATTTAAACCATGGAATAGGCCTTCTATCTGTTAACTCAAATTTGGCAATAGTCTCTCTCCATTCTTTACATAAGCCTTCCATACAAACCAGAATATAAGTTCCTAAAAGACCTGAATTACATTATTTGCCTTGTTTAAGTACTTTTATTTTTTTCCTTATCAATTTAAAAAAAGAAACCAAGCAAGAAAATATTTCTTCTTCTTGTTCAAATTGACATTATTCTCCATTATTTTATTGGACAGCTCATTTCCATAAATTAAATTTTATTGAAAATAATTGCCTTTTAAATCAAGTAAGGATAGAGAGCTAACCATAAGGAGGACATGAGACTGCAATATAAGTATTATCATACAACTATAACTTTACCTACCGTTTATATTTTTTTGTTTTACTATGTGGTAAGTACAGAGAAATGATAGCTTCCAGAAACAAAGCTCTGAAGGAAACATCTATTATAATTTTCTGCATGGATATCCACATACACAAAAGTGACAAGATTTGCATTATGGTTTGACATTTAGAACAGCACAAGCAAAAACTGAAGTCAGAGCTATTGTGAAGATACTATAACTTTTTATTTTTTTAAAATGCAAATACCCCAAAATAATGTTTTATGTTATATGGACTATATACATGATCTGATCTTACATAAATCATTAGGGACAACATATCTTTGTGTATTGTCCCCCAGAAATACTTTGAATTAATTATTTTAACTTTTTAAAGAAGAATTTGCAAATTACTCTGGTGAAACCCTACCATAAGGTAGTAATTTTTCAAATGCTGGCTAGGCATCAGTGCACATGGAAGATGTGAATGATTTCCTTTAAATCATGTGATTTGTTTTATTCTTTCTTCCTCCTCTTTCCTTTGCTTGTTAAACACTCTCAACTAATTTTCTTCTGTTTCCTCTTTTCTGTTGTCTTCACCATCCCATAGAAAGGACAGAGTGAAGAGGTGGCTGTGTGGTCCTTAGCTGGCAGCTGGATCAACCCCTCATGAGTGCCATTTCTTGTGCCTGCTCTTTCTGATGCATTGCTAAGATCACATTGTTATCTAATTTTAAAGCTCTATATTATACCACATTACCAACACCAAAGATGAAGGATGCATATTGCAAGTGTCATTCTGACAATGGTAATTCACCCTTACCTTGAAAAAATGCATCAAAGGTATTTGAGCTGCTGGATGGCAGAATGAAGATTTATTAGCATAAGGTTAGCTGATTAATTATTCCTGAGCCACCAGAGAGTCTAATATGACTGACAGTAGCATGTGCTGCCATATAATAACTTACTGGTATATAATTCTTAAAGAACTGGAATTTTCAGATGCAGTAGGAAATCAGAATCTCCTTATGCTGATGTAGTTGTGTGGTTAAACTTTGTATTTCACCTATCCTGATCTCCCACTAGAGAACATTTAGATTAGATATTAGGAAAAATATCTTCTGTAATATTGTGTCAAGCATTACAAGAGGCTGCCTAGGGAAGTGGTTCAGTCATAATCCTTCAAGGTATTTAATAGTGTGTACTTATGGCATTTGAGGACATGGCTGAGTGATGAACTAGCCAGAGTTAGGCTTACAGTTAGAGTCAATGATCTTGAAGATCTTTTCCAATATAAATTATTCTATGATTCATTCCACAGTCCAGTTGTTTATTGCCACTCCCTGTCTGGAGAGCCAAGGTATAGTATGTGAAGTATATATTGCAGTTAGAACATATATTGGAATTCTTTCTCACATT
This sequence comes from Muscicapa striata striata, assembly GCA_030060385.1. Classification (NCBI taxonomy): domain Eukaryota; kingdom Metazoa; phylum Chordata; class Aves; order Passeriformes; family Muscicapidae; genus Muscicapa; species Muscicapa striata. The sequence continues at coordinate 706,239 of JAREIS010000133.1, read as the reverse complement.
CAGATCTTTGATCTTTGACTTGTATAATAAGGCTGCTGTAATATACTTTTGGAAGAAAATGATATTTGATGCAGAAATTATGAAACTCCTGAGATTTCCATCTCTTTTAAATCTTCCTTTATTATGCTTCAGTTGCTTCCTATTCTCTAGTTTTTTACCTTTTAGAGGAGCATAAAGACAGCCTATATTGTTAAAAATTAATTTTCTAGGGGATTGGCATTCATTATCTATTCTTTTACATCTGCTGTGGCTGAAGAAGAAGGAATGGGTCTTCTTCCATTTTTATGAATATATGTTAATTTATTAATCCTCTTTGTGTTGATCACTGAGGAATCTTGATGTATAAACAGATAATATGATTTGGAAAAATTTCAGTACTCTTTGATAATGAATACAATAAGAAGGACATAATGTGTGAAATAATATAGTCACATATAAACTGAATAATGAAATCACTTAGTGAGCTAGTGATTCACAACCAGCAACAACTTTTCTAGATTCAACTTAAAAGATGATTAAGATGAAAATTATTTCAGAAAGGTATATAATGAATGTTAGTTAAAGTAAATACTGTGGAGAAGAATAGAGAGGGAGAAATGTAAATATTGAATATAAATGAATTATTATTACTAAAGCAAAATAATACAAGATATTCCCAATTTCTTTTCAAAATAACCTTTCCACTTAGAAAAACCCATTCTGGTTGGGGGGGGTTTACAGTGGAATGATGTTGCCAAATATAATGCCAAAAAACAATCTTGCAATGAAAAAAATAGTGAAGATTTTTAATCAGAGTATTAGCCAATATCAAAATTAATTCTTTAACACAAATGATTGCTGTGATGTTGACAACACAGGTGTACAATTTTGAAAAGCCTGAAAGGGATCAACACAGAGTCTAATATGACACCTTGCATTAAGTTTCTACAGCATTATTTTCTCTACATACTGTTATCCACATAGATGTTTTGAATGTCATGGCTTCTCAGAAACAGTGATTTTGTATGGATCTCACTGATTTGCTGTGCTGTGTTTCATTAAAAAAAAATAATTGGAAAGGTCTGTGAAAAGGTGAGAAATAGAAAGGAACTACAGAACAAAAGTAAGCACAAATAATTCAAAGGGAAAAGGAAGAAAGACATGTGAAGAAAAAATTAAAACAGTGTTTGGAATTGCAGTGAGCGACAATTCTTTGTCATGTTAAATTTTGCTCACATTATTGAACTTTTATGGGTGAATATTGGAACTCATTTAGTGAAGCATTACCAAAATTCTCAAGGGGAAAAATATATTCACTGTTTAAAAATCCGTATTTTTCTCTCTTTCAGGTACCATTTTTGGGGAGAATGTTGTTTAAACTTCATATAAAACTCCATTTTGTCAGTCTCATTTAAAGGATCTGCTGCAGTAGGAATAGTACCTGAAATGTCAACATATACAACACACCCTCTAACCAGATTTTAAGATGGTGATATGTGTCAAGTATGAGATCTTGAAATAATAATTGCAGTCTAGTGGTAGAAAAATGCACATTTAAAACAGCATCCAAAGACAATAACAAAAATTTCACAAACTGTGGTCTCCATATCAAGCACTTGATTTGTTGACTAGTTCTCAAAACATGTTAAACTCACCCCCCCCGCCCTCCCCCCAAAATATTGTAAAATACATAAAAAGGTCTAACTGGTGAAAAGAAGAAACAGTTCCGGAAATTAGAGAATTTGAGACAATTCTTTTGAAGCAACTAAGTTTAGTTCAAGTTTAGGAAATAGTGACACTTGCAGGTACCCTCAGGATTTGCCATAAAAAACCCACAATTTCTTTATGCATATACTAAGACAATCAAGCACGCAAAAATAAACAAACAACCACAAAAAAAGCAAATGAGACAAAGAAGCCAACCAAGCCAAACCAACCCCAAAACCCACACCTTTCATATACTTAAGGGCTCCTGAAATTGCAAACACCTTCAGCAAATAATTCTACAATACCTACACGGTTGTTCAGTTCACCCAAAGTGAAGATTCAAATGGTGGGCAGCTGTATTGTAGATTGTGAGATTGTGCTGCCTACATCCTCAATGATCCTTGGTTGGTGCTTAGATGTTTAGCTCACTCCATAAACAGACACCGACATTTAAGCATCATAATATTATTTGAATTCTGAATTTCTCAATTTAGTATTCTCACAAATGTGTGTGTTAAAACTAAAATAAGAAAGAAAAAGCTGTCTTTTCTTCCACTTTTTTTTTTTTTAACTCATCATTTGTCTGGTATCCTGAATGCTTCTTAAGGAAAATATTCATACTGTATGGTCTTAGTGTCTCTGTTGAGTACAATGAAAACAAATTGCTTCTTGGCAGATTCCTGGAAAGAGTGACAAAGAACATGGGCCATCTCTGGTGTTGAAGTTTACACAATGTGAATCTCTGTTTTCTTTTCTCTCGTGGTGGAATCAGGCAATAGAATGCTTTTATTTCTGAGAAGACATAAGTTATTTCTAACACATTTCATACCTCTGAAGCCAATATATCTGAGGAATTTTGAAAATAAGTGCAGAAGCACTTGAAGTAAATCTGTTTTCTTGGGTAAGATACTTTTTAAGTCCCTTTGAAGCCAGTGCAATTGGTGTAAATGAGTATTCCTGTCACTTATAATGAGGTCATAAACACACCCAGTAGAAAATTTTATATGACACTTAAATTTCCTGTATAACCACATTGAACCAGTAACTGCTTTTAAATAATAAAAACATTCTTCTTTCCCACTGCCTATAAAATCATAAATAAACAAAAATACCAGTGTGTAAACAGCCTGATTATAAAGCCCTTGATATGTGGATGTATGGATCAAGAGGAGGTTTAGAACTCAGAAAAATATTGCTTTAGATTTTAGAACAAAAATTTAACAATCATTTTAATAAAAAAAAAAAAAAACAATTGTTACTAACCAGATGCAGATCAACACAGGTAGAATTGTGTTCACAAGCATTGACTATGCAGTCATCAATGTCTTGCTCACATTTCAGTCCTGCATATCCTGGGTTGCACAAACAATAGAAGCCATCGACAACTGCAACAGAGATAGTACTTTAGTACTAAGAGTCGTAACAAGTGAATGTAGTAAATTTACTAATGAAATTAATACTATGAATATAAATTTTCCAGTTATGAATACTATTTGGAAAAGATTAAGACCAGCTTTACTTAAATGATGTGGAGACGTTAAAAAAATAAAAAATAAATTAAATGTGGTCTCAAAATATCTTTTAAATATGAAAGTAGATTAATGTATTGCATTTTATTTAAACAATAGAAATATTTTGATTCAAGAGTTATAAATCAATGAGTTAAAAAGTGATGCTATAAATAATGAGTAATTTTCCATCACAAAACAATCACAAAATACGTAAGATTCTGTCTTTAAAATCATATTTGAATAGGATATGGCAGTTAAACAATGTTTAGTTTGTTGGTTGCTTTTAATGTTTTTGTTGTAGTAAGGAATGCCTCATATTATACCACTATATTAAGGGAAAACTTACTTGAGTTGAATTTTTCTATTATGTATTTCTTAACAAGATAATCATAAGAATCCTGTCTCTTTTTCATTATTAGGGATCCAAATGGCATCTTTATAGAGTGCTCCATCCATGTCATACTGTTCATGACAGTAATCACACTTCTTGCAGGCGTGCATTTATTTTAACCTCAAAGGGATCCCTGGATTCTTCATTATTGCTGAGATTTACCATAGAATCTATTCTACCATCATGTCTGTACACACAGCTGCTACAGTACTCATTAAATGCTTTAAGTCCTTCAGCACAGGACCATTATTCATATGCTAAAAGCTTCCCAGCTTTCTCAGCATTCCAGCTTTCTGCAGCCAGTGCACATGAGGAACTCAAATGTTGGCATGATAAAACTCAAGCCAGAGGCACCACAAAGATAAGCTGTTCCCCCCAAAATTGGCACATGAAGAACTTTAATACAGCTCATCTCAGTTCCAGTTCAAAAATATCTATAAACCAGTGTAGACCACATAGAAAACACCTGTAAATGTAATAGGAAATAGTCTTTGCTAGGTAGAAGATTAAGTAATTCTCCTAATTCCCTGATAAGGAAAGAAAGACTTTTTAATATATTTATTGAAACTGATTTTTATTTTTATTTTAACTAAGAGAGTTTTAGACAATGTTTTTAGTAATTTGGGCTCAGTTCTTTAAGATCTCATCTGAAACCAGTAAGCTGATTAGGCCTTCTGAAAATTTTTCTAAAAAAAAAAAATTAATTTAATGGAAGTTCTTAAATCATCATTCTTTTTTGAAAAAGTATGTGAGGAAACAGGAGAGAGATGTAGAAGAAGACAAGCACAGTTACTCAGGGCTTAAAGTATGGCCCCTATGAATAAAAGTTGAGTCACCCAAACTTGCTCTGTATTAGACCTTAGGGAAGTATTCATAGTGGGAGGGCTATTTAAAAATAACTTCAAGGATAGTTGCACAAATGACAGAACTGAAACCCCTTAGTACTACTAGGAGGTACTATGAGGCAATGGCCAAAAGTTACACTCAGGAGATTTGGATGGGATTGGAAGAGTGTGAGCTTTGCTCAAGTAGTTAATTGGTGGAATAAGCTGTCCAAGAAATTTTTGTCCCTCTTTGAAGAATTTCAAAACTCAGAATAGAAAAATCCCTGACTTACTTGTTCTAGCACTGTTAATAGTCTAACTTCATGTAGGGTTGTCTACATGATCTTCAGATGTTTTTCAGCTTTCCAGTCAGCATTTTAAGATCCTCCGAAAATTACTACTTCTACTTTTTTGTTTGCTTGTTTGTTGTTTGTGGATTATTTTTGGTTTTGGGTTTTTTTTTTTTTTTTTTTTTTTTTTTTTTTTTTTTTTTTTTTTGTTGTTTTTGTTTTTTTACAAGTATGGAAAGTATCAGAAAGTTGGTAAGACCCCTACAAAACTTTCAAGTAATTACTCCATACTAAACTTGGCCTGCCAATCCAGACAGAACATAGTAGGGTAATCAAGTTGCTTCTAAAATCCTTAAGTACATCTTGCAATGAAAGAGTAAGTTGCACAGTTACATGCAGAAGGTAAGCAGGTAAACTCTTTCACATTAGTTTGAAATTAAACAGAATTTTTTGACTTATTAGAATTATGACATATAATGCCTAACTGCTCCATGAGCTCCCTTTCAGCACCTGAATATTCTCTCATGGAATGCACAATTTCAGATGTTTTTGGTTAATTTAGGTATCAAAGGAGACAGCACAAATCTCATTAAAATTTCTCATTAGCTAAAATTCTGACCCCCTGAACACAAAAAACCGCAGTGTTGGGAGTTGAGGTATTTTGGCAAAAAATAATCCTTCTGGTACAGCCTGTGAAGCTTCAGACAAGCTAAATTTCAATATCCACTGTTCTCCCCAGAGCAGCTCAGCAGCTATAGAAGCTTTAAGAGAAAGACTTCTCTACATGAAAGTGAGTAGCCAGGCTGCACTCACTGTCATAGCAGTACCCGTGGAGGCAAGGGCTAGAGCTGCACTCATTGACATTGATCTCACAGCGTGGACCTGCAAAGCCCTTCACACACTGGCACTGGAATCCAAGGGGAAAAACGTCCAAATTCATTTCTTCTATGCACACAGCTCCATTCTCACAGGGATTGCTGGCCTCACAAGGCCTGAACTCACAGTTCAGTCCTGAAAAAGAAAGAGGCAAAGCTGTCAGTGTTAACTAATGAATATATCCCTGCAGCTGCTGCCTATTATGAGCTAGAATTTTTTTTATAACCCTGGTTAAAATCGAGTAGAAGGGTCTCAGAGGTACATAAATGTATATCACCACGAAGAAGCATTTATTTGCTTGTTATAATAATAATAAAAAAAAAGTCAATTTATGTTTTGGTTATATTTCTTTATATGATGCAATACAATATGTTTTAAAATCTTAATAGCTATCTTACAAGTTTCAATAGATTGGTACATCTTCCATCATTTGTCTTTACTCTTGTGCTTTAAATGGCTCAAAAATGCAATTTTTTAGAATGTATTTAAAAATCATTAATGAATTTTGATTGAAGCTCTCTGCTATTTCGTGTTGATAACTTATTGTCTCAACTACCATGTAGACTGTTCATACATTAATCAATAATACAGAACATGAATTAAATATATGTATCATTGTATAACTGTTCTGCTTACCATCAATGACTGAATACAAATTATTTTACTGAAAATGTACTTATCTAACCATGACTGAATGTCTCCATTATTTATAAAAATTCCATATAATAGAAAATCTTGCAGTCCCATTGCAGTCTTTCCTTGATTACTTTCCTTGATGACTAACACTTGATTACCTACATTTATCTGGACTATCCAAGTAACTGTGTGATTGTGGATTTTAGAGTGGATGATGTGGATCTTGGGTCACAGATGGCCTCCTCTAAATCTTTAATTTACAATAATTAGATAAAAGGAGATTTAAAGGCCCTATAAAATGAGCCTTAATTTGTTGGAACATAAGCAAAACTGTTTTGTGTTTTTGGTTACTGATAATGGAAATGAGGGTGGAAGAGACAACTGAGATCAAATGGGTTTGGGTCTGTAAATCTGCCTTCCTTTTTCACTCAGTGTTGCTGGAGGCCTGTTCTTTCAGGCTTACTTTCAGACAGCATGTAGTGACTCTCAGGGCTGTGACAAACTGTACACAAGCTTTTCTGAATCCCTTTGAAGCCTTTCCATGACTACTGAAGCTGTGCCTATGCTATGCCTTCTGGTGGAGCTTCCCCGGGTTTGCTGCTCTCCAGACCCTCTGCACACTTCACGTGCCCTTACCCCAGCTTTGGCTGCCCAGCCATTCCTTTCTGCAGCAGTTTATGTCTGTCTCTAAACCTCTCTGTTCCCCAGACAGCCTGTAACCTGAACCCAGTGATGGGCAATGTGACACTACAAGACAAAACACCTGGGTAGACATGTGGAAGATATAATACACACAGTTATGCTTGAGTGGGTTGATCTTGGTAGCTGACAGCTGTCCATTCAGCCACTCTCTCACTCCCCCTCAACAGGCAGGTGAAAAAAATGAGAGAAAACCTTTGGGACCACGATAAAGATGGGGGCATCATTTACAAATTAGTCATGGACTAAACAGAAACAACTTGAGGAACACTGATTGAATTAACTGACAATTAAAACAAGCATAGGATGGTAAAAAAACCCCACAAAGCTAAAACCACCTTTCGCCATCCCTCTTTTCTTAACAGACTAAACCTCACTCCTTCACTTCAGACTCCTCTACCTCCTCTTCACCCACGAATAGCACAGGAGGGTGGGGAATGGGAACTGTGGTTAGTCCATGACATCCCTCTTCTGACCCTCACACTTCTGCCCTGTGTCAATGCAGACACCCCCACAGGACACAGCTCCTGCCAGGAGCCTTCACAATAATGAAACAAACTCTGTCCAAAATGCCAGCAGGATTGTGGGTGAGCTGACTGCTTACTGTAAGACAGTCATCTAAGGGCTAAATTTTAAATGCTTTTAATAACAAGTGGGAACAGAACTGAGGTTAAAAAAAAATCCAACAACCTTTTGACCCCAGTAATGATGCTGACAAAAGAGGAAAAAACAACACAAGTTGTTCCCTGTCTTTATGCTTATGATCTCTCTGTTGGAGGATGATCCTGCTAGAGACAGCCAGCACTCTTAGATCTGGAATTCATGAAATTGCACAGCAAAAGAAGCCATATGGCTCATCGAGATTTTGCCCTGAAGTTTCCATATTTATATCACAACAGCTTGACATGAGTGAAAACCCTGCTGATTCCTAAAGTGGAATAACACAAATAAGCTTAACACATGGCTCACAATCCTAAATGGAACCCTCAGATGATCCAGTAATGCAGTACTTAATTTTCTTTACCTGGAGAGGCATCTTTACCTTTGCATCTACCTTCTGTGCACTTCCTTTTCTCTTTATGCTCATTCAGGAGCCCATTTATCTGTTTTTCAGCTGCACCTGAGTTTCTGCACATTGGAAAGAACTGTGCTTTGAGGAAATAGTCCTTTAAGATAAGTCAGTGGGTTCAAGACAAATCGTTTTTTCCCTTCAGTTCAGTCTCTAATGGGAGCTTGTAAAACAAATTTCTGAGCGAATGAAAACCAGCTCACTGAAGTTTGGAATCATTACTGTGCTACTTGAATTTTTAGTTTCTTTAAGATTATGATCTCTATCATCTCACTGCCCTTATTGACAGAGTTGTTTTCTCCCTCTACATCCCAAACTTCCTCTTTCCTATTCACAAATATAGAATAGAGATAAATATCTCCCTAGCTTTCTTACCCTGCAATTGCTTAAAAAATTTGTCACTATGATCAAATATTAATGTCTATGTTATCTTTCCAGTAAAAGTCAGTGTGGCAATATCCCAAGGAAATCTAATGTTCCTAAGTATTTTTTCCAATTTCCTAAAGATTATTGTATAAACTTCTACAGATCAAGCTATCTGTAGAAGATATCTACTACAATATTTCTTTAAATGGTTGCCATTCCACTGTGTCTGATCCACTTGAGGGATATATCAGTGAAGTTTTGTCTGTGACATTAATCAGATGTTAACTCCCAGGATGCTTATCTTCCTACAAGATGGGAAAACTCTATCTGGGCTCCCAGTTTTTGCCCCAGCTGCTGGACCCCCTAGTCACCTTTAATATGCTCTGGGTCCCTATTGGCAATTTCATTGGTGCTTTCATGGACAAGCAGCAAGAGTAAGCAAGCTCTGGTAATCAGCCAAACTCTGGGAATCTCTTTCCCATACACATTGAGATCTCTGACATGCAAATAAACCTCCTCAGAGATCAGGTCTGGTCACCTGGTACCACTGTCCCTCTTATCTGTTGTCAACCACTGGTTTATTTTAGTGGCAGAGATGAGGATGTATGAGTCAGGCTCAGACACTTGCCCTTCAGATAAAACCTCTCATCCAAGTAATCAGAAGGAAACCTCTTCCAGCCTTCACAGTTGTAGAGTCTATTTCTCCCCACGTGTGAGTGTATCCTCTCCCTACCCTGATCTCCTCCTATCCTGCTGCAGTGGATATCAGGCTTTCTCTCTTTAGGGAGCCTAAGAAAAACTTCTTCATCTTTCATTTTGTTATCACTGATCCTGTGTAGCCTATTCTTATTTGCCAGGTCCTTCCCCTGGCAGCATGGAAACTAAACCAGGATGCATGGGGAGGAGCTCATGCAACTTCCTCCCATGGTGTTCTGCAAACAGAAGCATGAATCTTGCTCAAGGTAGCTCCCCAGAAGGGTATGAATTACAGTGAAATTTATGTAGATTTGAAAATACACCAAAGCTATTTCCTGACAAAAACAGATTTTCACCCTTTTTAAGGAATTAGGAAAACCAAATAGCTTCTTTCATTCTAACTATAGTAAAGTGAAATAGCAGAAAGAAAAAAAAAAAAAAAAAAAAACGAATTAACCTGACATTTAAAAAGAATGGCAAATTAAAATATGGTCATAAAGTAGTTTACCAAATGAGGTTAAAGCACATGGAATGATGTTAGTTGCTATTAATATTATAATAGTTTTAGTGCCTTATTTCAAACAATATTCAACACTCTTAAATTAGATAGTCAATGTCTTTTTCCTCCCAACCATCTTTCATGCATATCATTACATGAAAACTCTTTTCTTCTGCTGCTGTCAGAAATGGCAAAGGTTTCATTCCTTTTCTAACTGGAAGATTGGTAAAACAAAAAGATATTAAAAGAATAAGACTCTCTTCATCCCACTCAGTCCTTTACCCTGAATCAATTGATTTTTAACTATCAGTGTTAAGAATTAATAAGCAAAAAGGCTATTCCCTTACTCAGACAATCATAACTGTTGATATTATCTTAATACAATTCTGTAAGGCAATTAACTATTAATGTTAATCAATACAAGAAGCAAGAAAATAAAATTGGATGAATTCATATAGATTTTTTTTTTTTAAATATATATATTCACACAAAGATTAACGTTGGGTAGGAGTAGATTGGACAGTAGTAGGCAGGTGGTTGCACGCTTCCAAAACAGGTTCACTTGCTGCTTTTGCTCTTACATGAGCATTTTTTTAACAAAGCTGTAAAAAAGATGTATGATTAAGGATAAATCAAAGAGCAAACAGGTTATAGGTTGATTTTTTAAAATAAAAATAGCTTAATCAGAAAACTGCTTTTATGTTTTAAGCATTTTCTCTCTCTTTTAAATATTTGTTTAAGAATTTCTATGCAAATATTTTTGTACAAATGTTTTACTGTAGCTGATTGATTTCAACACATCTATTTTGTGCTAAACATGCAACTTCTCACTTGTTCTGAAAAGTTTCTGAAACAATAGGTCTGTGATTGTTGACAGAAAGGAATGCTGTGCCAGGAAAACAGTTTATAAACTGTCTTCTCTCACTGACATGTCAGAATTTTTAAATTCAGAGTTAAAAGTTAATATTCACTAAACAGTTAAATGACAAAAAAAGAAAATGTCCAACAGATGAAATGTGGAAAAGTCGATCACAGAAATTCATTAATTATTTAGTAAGTTCAGCTCATCTTTACAACTGTGCTTATTTCCTTTAGACAGATTTAACCTTTTTTCTTGTTCAATTCTTGGCTACATTTTATTGATTGCATTAATAGATTGCCTTTAATGGGCAACTAAAGGTCTCTCTGTTAGAATGAACCTGAACAAACCTCAAAAGTATATGCACAAATGATTATATTAAACAGTCAGCTAAAGGACAATTTCCTTCACAGTTGCACAATATCTTGCATTAAGTATTATATGCCTTTATCTAAATATAACCGTATACTAAAAGCATATAGTATGCTTCTGTATTAGCATCCTATATATCAAACCACAAATAATTTATTTGGAAAATACTCTTTTTGGTTGTTGTAGTTTAGGAGTGAGAAGCAAATTGTTATTGTAGTTTAGGAGTGAGAAGTATATTGCATATTTAGAAATTTCATTCTGCTGATGTTAATGAGTTTCCTTTTCTACAGTATTTGCTTCTAGGGTAGAATTTCTAAATACCATAAATGAACACTGAAAATAGATTTTATTTTGCTGAAAAAGACTGTCCTTTTAAGGCTATTACTAAAAGTCAAAAGCCTAATTTATAAAAATGACACAGAAAATAAACTGCCTGATATAAATTTCTATTTCTTTATATGAAATTGTTGATATTTGTTTTATTTGCTCAGCATAAATATGTGCATGAAAAGTTTAGATGTGTAGTACTGAAGTCTCCTATAATCAGAAGTGACCTCTATTCAACATTGCTATTCTTTAGGAAAAGAATCTAAAAAATAAAACATTTGCTACTAACATTTTAAGGAATTAAATTTGACAATAGTTTTTAAATTCACCATTTTGCTGTAAAAGTATGGCCTGCAAAATGCATCTCATTTCAGACTGATGGTACAATTACGACAATATAGCAAAAATAAAATAACTACCAGAAAAACAAGTGTGTCGTTTGGCAGCAATTTCCTGAATTATAACAAGTATTCTGGTAATGGTGTTAAATATGCATTTATGATGACAAGAAACTTTCAAGAGCTAGCAAGCAGGTAGCAGCACCAACACTTGATTTTGTGATCGTATCACTGCAACAGCACTGCTTCAGTCTTTTTTAACTTACCTTTTAACAACAGAGCTGGAAGAACCCTACTAACATTGAAATGAATCACTATTCTTTTCCAAGATAAATCAGGTAAACTGAATTCTTTACCATAAAAATATTTTTAATTATGGGAAATAACCCAGTGTACAAAGGCACTATAAAGTTATATAAAAGTTATATAAAGACATCCACTCCCCTCAATCTATGTGCAACTTACTGTTTTTCCAAACATTATCCTTTTGAAATGAGTGGATATGACAATTTTAATTCAAAAGTGATTTGATCACTTCAGAGAAATATGTGGTTTTGCTTCCATCACCTTTACACAGCTCAGTAGCTGTAACTTCTAAAGACTTTCACAGACTTACCACAAAATTGCAGGAAGTTAGATATCTAAAATTTGAGTTCATTGCACCTGTAAATATTAAATGTCTTAATGTTAAAGACAAAATTGTCTCTATTAAAAGTGCAAAACTTTGAGCTTAGATGTACCTCTATGCTTGCCATTATTTTAAAAAGTGCCTGCTTATCTTTATCTGCTATGGGATATAAGGAAAGAAAATATCTCCACAACTCAGATGATTAAAGACTAGTAAAAGTCAATAGAAAACCAGAAGTACCCTGGAAGTGGGTAGGAAACAGAAAAATAATTGAAACATGCATATTTTTACATTACTTGAAATTAAGCTGAGTATTATACTATTTTAAAAGCAAAACAAGTGTTTTCTTACAATTCAAGTTTATAGCAAGTCCATTCTTTTCTTTGGAATACAAATTCTACTTTCCATTAAAGGAATTGCTTTGAGATTCTGTGTATAAACAATGGAAAGACATTTTCTCTGAAATCCATACTAATTGAAAATCATATACTTGTTTGATTTTTTTAAAAGGAAGAATATTTGAAAAAAAATACTTAGCAGTTTTCAAGTAAAAATACACTTTTTAAATTATATATGATAATGCAGAGCATGCAACAGTGCCAAAATAAAGTATGAGAAAGATTCACATCACAAATTTTAAAATGAAGAACACACAGAGATGTATACATTATTGCTCCATACCTGTATAAATTTCTGTAAAAACAGAAGAAAGCAGAAGTTGAATATATTATTTAGGTGCAGTTTTTTTTTCTTCAAAATATACAAGTTTATAATGAACAAACAATGAAAATAAATCTGTATCCACATCTGCGAATTTCACATTTCACATAGAAATATGCTTCACTCCTTCTCAGAAACCTAAAGAAGAATTCTACTATGGAAAACAATTAACAAAAATTTATTTCTGACTGAAATATATAGGAATTTTTTTCTTTTCATTCTTTATTTTATCTGCAACAGCATTCAACTGAAATTAATATTATGTGTGGAAAACTTACAGAAAACTTACATCAAACTTAGGTTTTCATTATGGCTTAGGACTTGTAGGTGCCAATAATGAGTTTCAATAATAGCTGCCTTTAGTTCTGGTGGTCAAAGTCTTCTTTGTTGTGAGATCACACTTTCTTTTCTTAAAATTTGAGTGGTTAGATATATATTATTTATAACATTTGATACCAAGATTATAATGTTATTACTTTTAATTTTTTGCATTGGCAGATGACCCAATGCCATAAATAGAAAAATATGTAGAAAAATAAAGCTAAAAACTATTGCATAAGTAGACAAAAATCCCTTCTGAAATTTGATAAACTTTTCTTTGACCAGCAGCAATGACTTCATAGTTTGCAGGGCATGTTTCAAGTCTTTAAAAATGTTGGTTTGCAGATACTTTCTGGATAACTAAGGGCCAGATTTCCATTTGCAATGAATAGAACTTGTATCATATCCATAACTTAAATCTGCTTCCTGAATAGAGGATCTTGCACACCACTCTTACAGAATGACTGATGAAATTCAAACCCCTTATCAGCTGTAGGGACTGGATTTACACATGGAGTATTCCCAGATCACTCATGGCTGTAAAGGTTTAGAGAATTTTTCTTGTGGCTCAAGATGTGTCCCAAGGTGCAGACTAAAAACAGAGTTGAAACTGCAGCACTTACCTCACTGAATCTGTATGGACAGAGTTAAGCAAACATGGTTTTTAGTGATGCCTTTGTGTTCTCAGCGCTGTTCTGAAAGGCCACAGCTCCCCTACAGATTTTGGCATATCTGCCAGACTCTTGTGGATACCTAACATACCCCAAAGTTCCTAAACAGACACTAGAAATGGCTAGGAAAAAGGCTTTCACTCTGAATTGTTTCATTTTGGAGACAGAAGCAGCTGAGAGTATTCATCTAGATGGCAGCTTTTAGGAGAAATACATAACCTAATAGAAATAATAGAAAAAAGTACCAAAGTCCTGCAGTGACTTCATATACAAGCCAACATCAAGTCTCAGCTCATACTGATTTCCATTTAGGCATTACATACCCCTTATTGTTCAGAGGCAATACTTATTTTCTAGGTAGTATAACCCAAATATATTCACTCTGCTTTTCTTCCTTCAAAAAGCTCCTATGTGATGCAGATTGCCCTTCATACATCTATGCATCCATCTATTTTTTCCCCTAAATAAAATTTTATTTGGTTGTTCAGTGTCAAGAGAGTGGCAAAACAAGATAAAATCTGATGTTGAACAAAACATAATGGTTTATGGTCTAACATAGAATTATGCTGGAAAAAGCCAGAGGTCTTTCAAACTTGCCTGTCTGCATGGGGCTTGGCAAAGGAAAGACTGAGGTTTGGCCTATGAGCACTGGAAAAGTAATTGCTCCATTATTTCTCCTCTAGCTTTTTGCCTTCATGAGCACTTACATTTCTAACTTATTATTTGTTCTGTAATTAGCTGTTCCCATAATAGAGTGTCCTGTGATGAAATCTCCATTATTACTCTTGTTTCTCAATAGACTTAAGCATTTTTTTTTTCTGCTGAGTTGTGTTTCCTTACTAGTTTACTTTCATTTGCAGTATGTTTGATGGTCAATTACCATTTTTGCTTTGATCTTAATTGGAACACATTTGGAGACATGTGTCATTAAGGCTGCAAGAAATGAGTAGACATTTCCTCAGAACTGAATTTCAATTTTCCTCTACCATTGCATATGTTTGATTTAAAAGGTCATACCTATTAGCTACATCTAGACAAAATACATACACTGCATTTTTTTTAACGAGTCATGTAAATAATTTGGATCAAATCATAAAAGTCTGTTCCATTTATTAAAAACAAGTTACTAAACAACTGGTGTTTTTTCTCTTTTTTCCTTTTTTTTCTAAGGAAAAAAGATCATGCCAACTGTCATAGGACTATCACATATCCAATATACAGTCTCTAATTGAAACTAGAATTTTAATGTTTTCTTCCTTCCTGAGCTTTCTTTAGGAACAAGATTACTGGCTCAGTTCATGTGTCACAGAAATGTTGTTAGTTAGTTTCACCTTTGCTTTAAATACAATTGTAGAAAATGGGAAAATTTTGAAGTTGTGGTACGGGACTGTAAGATCTGTTCCTAGTTATCAATAACACCTAAGAAGGAAAAAGCAGCCTTTTAAGTCTTACTTTATCTTCTATAAAAATGAAACTGTAGTGAGATCATTCACCTTTTGCATGCTAGGAATGCTGAAAAGCAGCTCGCCTGATACAGGGACAAACTTGCTCTGCTACATTCTCAGAAAGGACTGCTGTCTAATAATTGTGAGTAACTCCATTGTTGTGGTTTAAAAAATGTTGACTTTTCAAAGCTCTGGATTTTAAGGTTCCATAGATTGCTATGAACTCTACTGTTAAAAGAATATTTTAATATACCTCAATGTTCTTACAAAACGCTAAAACCACCAATAAAAGCAGCATGGATATAAATATAGATAAAGCTATAGCCTTTACTAATAGCAGTGCTTTTAAATATGTTTTAATTTTTAGTGGGACAACTCAGTATTTTCAGATAGAGCCATGGGAGTGTTTTCATTCTACCTTCTGTGAAGTTGTTAGGACCTCTAAATGAGATACAGCCTCACCATAAATTTCTCACTCCTTCTGCTCTCTGCCCAAGGACTTAACATCAATTCTGTAATAACTGTCATTCTGTTACAGGCTTCAGTTTTAGAATCAATATCATAATAGAAAAAATATTATAATAACTTCCTAGCTAGGACACTCTAATGGAATCAAATTCTTAATAATATTAAGAATATTAAAATATGTTATTTTTCTTGCACCCAAATATCAAGTCCTTCCTTCCTTCCTTCCTTCCTTCCTTCCTTCCTTCCTTCCTTCCTTCCTTCCTTCCTTCCTTCCTTCCTTCCTTCCTTCCTTCCTTCCTTCCTTCCTTCCTTCCTTCCTTCCTTCCTTCCTTCCTTCCTTCCTTCCTTCCTTCCTTCCTTCCTTCCTTCCTTCCTTCCTTCCTTCCTTCCTTCCTTCCTTCCTTCCTTCCTTCCTTCCTTCCTTCCTTCCTTCCTTCCTTCCTTCCTTCCTTCCTTCCTTCCTTCCTTCCTTCCTTCCTTCCTTCCTTCCTTCCTTCCTTCCTTCCTTCCAGTTGCTTTGTCAGCTTCCTTCCCTGTTTCTGATACAAAATGTCTGATACACGACTATCACTGTTGTACCTCAGCTATGATAGAAAATAGGTGGAAGTGGAGATATTTCTAAACTGCATATTTGCAGGTACTGATATATTAGAACCAAGCAGAAGCAACTGTTCCAAACATATAAGGGCTAAGTCCTATACACAAAGAACATCACAGTGCAGTATATGTAAGCAGCAGCACGGCCATTTCAGCTTTAAAGCATGAGATGTGATAATGGTTGTACTCTACAGGTTAGAGGCAGAACTGCTGAAAGCCAACAGAGACAGAGAATTGGACTTTTAAGTGGATTGTCATGTTTGAATAATAGAACATGTTCACAACCACATACAGTATTTCTGGCATAGACAACTGTTATAAATGGCAAAAGCATATTATACAGACCTAGTTGCTATATTTTTTCTGTTTAACCTTAGTCACAACACAGGCTCAATGGGGCTCAGTAACTTCTAGGATTTCTGTGGGTTTACACAGGAATCTCTTTCTCTAATCAGATTAATAAAATAATATGGCATAGATTTTCTTCTGTTAATCAAATCTTGAGCTTCTCCAAATCAAGGTCAAAAGAATTATGATATAAAAGTACAGGAACTTTGAAGTTCATTATATTGTACCATATTGTGACCAGGTAAAACTCAATGATTTTGGAAAACAGAAAATAAATTTTAACTCCACAAGGACAAGGAAATAGGATGAAAATACTTCAGTTATCATATTTAGTAATTAAAACATTATTAGATGTTAACGAGGATGTTATTTCATAGCTGAAAATTTTATAGATTTATTCAGTTTTCTCTTGAATTATGCACAGGTGGACAGCTAGTACCCTCGAGCTGTCAGTCTGAACATTTGGGAAGTCAAAAGTAGTAATTTCAGTGGCAAAAATTCCAATGAAATACTAGAATTTATAAAAAGACCATGATCTACATGGGAAGAAATCTACTCTCAGGGCAACAGTGACAGAGAGGAATACATTAGTTTTGTTACACCAGTAGCATCAGAAGATATAATTCTCCAGTGCTCTCTATCCACTTTATGAAACTTGGATTTTCTAAAGAAGAGTTGGTGTCCATAGGAGCAGTAAAACTTCATTCACATATCAGACTGGTAATTTTCACAACCTGGGCTAGAGACACTTGAAGAAAAATCTAGATATGTATCACTGCCCAAGTATTATTTTCTTTTTAAAGCCTTTGATGTCTTCCATTATTCTGTGCAAGCCAAGGAATGAGTTAATACATTATTTCTAAATAGACAAATCTGGGCTTTAAAAAGACAAACAAAGAAACCCATTGATCCTCCCAAGAAAAATACAAGAAACTATGAGTACACAGTAATGCTTCAATTAAATTTCTGATGACTTTTCATGTTTATATACAACTAGTATATAAACTATATAAGCTTTTAAAACATGTAAGTACCCATTCAGGATATTATAAAATTTGCCACACATAAAAATGAATAGCATCTACCCTGCTGTCAGAAGACTTAAAATGTGAAGGAAGAAAAATTTGCTTTTCCTTTTTAAAAAATATAAGGAAATGAAGAGGGAGAAAAAAGATAAAATCAAAACTTTCTGGTCATAATTTTCCTTTGTCTCCTTGTCAAAATAAACAAATAAAAATAGTAATGGAAATAAAAACAAAAGCAAGATAAATGTATGTAAGCCAGTTTTTATATATAGAATCAATTTCTAGCTTAATCTGACAGGCTGACTCCTTATTTTCACATTCTATATAGTAAAGGTCTGCTGTACATCTGATGAACTGGTACGTGTTCCTGATATATGTTCCTAGTAATAGTGCATGCCCTTCAAGTCAGATTTTGTGCTGGAACAACCAAATCATTGCAATATACTATGGAAATACATCTTCAGATTGCTTTCCAGGTAAACGACAGCGTTCATAATACAGCATTTATTGTTTTCCACTGGGAATATCATAAGCAAGAAAATGTGTGAAAATACTCAAAACAAAACAGGTGTTCCTACATAACTTTTGCCATTAACATCATGTATGTTCTTTCTTAACTAACTAATTCTGTAATCTGTAATTAGAGCACACAAAGCTGTTCATTAAAATACCCTAAATATATCCACACAATTAGAAAACATAGTTTAACTAACCATTATGTTGGCTTACTGTGAATCTGTTAAAGGCTACATTTACAGCACTTTAACACTAAATAAACAGATGGTGTGAGACAGAGGTAGCGTTTCCATATTAAACTAAATCTCCTTTTATTTATACCCATATAAATCTAGGCAAAATCAGTATAAGAATTTGATCTTGGAATGTGTTGAATAAAGCTCTAAAGGAGTAAACAGCCTCAAACATCCTCTACCAAAAATATTATCATATAATGGAATAATAGAATCATTTAGGTTGGACCTAAATGACCTTTAAGGCCATCAAAACCAATCACCATCTTGTCAATTAAACCATAGCATCAAGTGCCATGTCCAGTATTTTCTTGAACACCTCCTGGGATGGCAATGCTGGTACTTCCCTGGAGTGCCCATTCCAATGCTTAATCACCATTTCAGTGAAGAAATTCTTCCTGGTGTTAAACCTGAACCTTCCCTGGTTCAGTTTGGGGCCACACTCTCTTGTCCTGTTGCCCTGCTTGGGAGAAGAGGGCAACCCCCACCTTGGTACAATCTCTTCAGGGGAAGTTGTAGAGAGTGATAAGGTCACTCCTGAGCCTTCTCCTCTACAAGCTAAGCAACCTCAGCTCCCTCAGCCACCCCTAACATGACTTACACTCCAAAATCTTCACAGGCTCTTTTGCCCTCATCTGCACATGCTCCAGCCCATCAATGTCCTTCTTGCAGTGACGAGTCCAGACCTGGACATAGGACTCGAGCTGTGGCCTCACCAGTGCCAAGTACAGAGGGACAATCACTGCCCTGGTCCTGCTGGCCACCCTATTCCTGCAACAGGCCAGGATGCCATTGACATTCTTGGCCACCTGGGCACACGCTGGCTCAAGCTCAAGCTCTGTCAACCCCAGGTTCTTTTCTGCTGGGCAGCTTTCCAGCAACTCTGCCCATAGCCTGTGGGGATGAATAGGGTTGCTGTGAACAAAGTGTAGGACCCTTTACTTTGTCCTTTTGAACCTCCTATTGAACTTCATACCCCATACCACTGACCTTGACCCACTGAACCAGCCTGTCTTGATCCCTCTGCAGAGTCATCCTGACTTCCAACAGATCAGCAATCCCATCCAATTTGGTGTTATCTGCAAAGTGGTTGAGGGTGCCCTTTGGCCCTACACATAGATCATTGACAGGCATATTAAACAGGACTGGAGTCAATATTGAGTTCCTGGGGAGCCCCACTGGTGACTGGCCATCACATGGATGTCTCCATACACCACCACTCTCTGATCCTGGCCATCCAGCCAGTTCTTAACCCAGTGAAAAGTGCTCCTGTCTTAGCCATGGATTACCAGCTTCTCCAGGAGTATGCTGCTGGAGACAGCATCAGAGGCTTTAATGGAGTGCAGGTAGACAACAGCCACAGCCTTCCTGTCACCCACCAGGTGGGTCACCTGGTCATAAAAGGAGATCAGATTGGTCAAGCAGGACCTGTGTATCCTAAACCCACATGTCAGAGCCTGATCCCCTGGTTGTCCTGTATGTGTCATGTGATCACACTCAATCTTTTCCATAACCTTGTGCCATTTCCATAACCAGATGCCAAGGCCAGGCTGACAAACCTGTAGTTCCCTGAATCCTCCTTCCAACCGATCCTGAGAATGGGCATTACACTGGTCAACCTCCTGTCATCTGCCACTTCCCAGCTGGCCAGAACTGATGACAAACTATGGAGAGTGTCTTGGTGAGCTCTTCTGGCAGCTCCTTAATACCCTCAGGTGGATCCCATCTGGCCTCGTAGACTTGTGAGTATCTCAGTGGCACAGCAGGCCATTATCTGCTTGCTCCTATAATGTTCTCAGAGGATCTCACATTTTATGAGTCTTACCAGCAGGGCTTACCTTTTCCATTGAGTGTATGAGACGTTGCTAGTCTCTTGAAGGTTGACTACAGAAAGGTTGACTTTCTGCATTTTTAATTACTTACTTAAATATCTAAATGAATATCAAAGTCTACTGGAAATATGGTTCCTTTTGTAAGACGTACTCAGGAGACTAGTATTTCTAACCATGTTCTGAAAATTGTTTTACATCTTCCTGCACAGAGACAATTCTGATACTACAGTAGTCTTTTACTTGTTATTTTACTGGATTTGATTCAGTAGACCATAAATTAAAACTAACAAAAATTACAAACTGAATTTTGACCATTAATTAAAATAATAAGAACAAACATGAGTGTTTGTTCATGAGCTCATGAATAATGAATTTTATTCAGCCATCTTCCCTAAAGGAGAAAAGTCCTGCTGTCTCAACATACCAAGAAAATTGCCTTTTAATGATTGTTCTGGAATCCTAAATAAGTATCATTATATTGAACTGTTGGAGGAAAAATGTGTTTATATTTAATTTATAAATCAATAGGTGCTTTCAATTGAGACTATCACTTGAACTAGATTTTCTCAAGAACATCACACAATTTTTTACTTTAAATTATTTTAGCAGTAAGTGTTTAAAATTTAACTGCAAAATTTCTATGAAAAAGGTCACAATTACCTTTGCAATTTAAGCTTATTTCTTTTAAAAGCATCAAGAGAAATAATCACACAGTTTCTGGATTCCAAGATAGCTATAAATTGTTTTTTAAAAATGATTAAATAATGTAGAGAATGCCAATAAAATTAGAGAGAAAACTGTGCAGAAAATCAACCAATCTTTGTGATGGCAGCTTAATGGTTATATACATCCTATTATCTATTTAAGCAATTTTATTTTGTTAACAAAGTAATTTTAAAGTACCGATTTTGTTTTAAAAAGAAATACACCTAGCAGATGTATAAACAACATTCCCTCCACCTTACTTGCAGCTGAAGGCATATATGGCTGGTCACATTGAAAGCTTTGTTTGGGAAAGTGAAGGACTACTAATGCTGTAGGAAGACTGAAATGCATTTAGACAAGTGACAGAAATACCTTCTAAAGTTAATTATGTTTACTTTCCCCTCTCCCTTGGTGTTCATTACCTTTAAACGGAGCCACACATTGGCAGAAATAATTACCAGGTTGGTCAATGCAGGTGGCTCCATTCTTGCAGGGAAATGAAGCACACTCATCTATATCTGTTTCACATCTTGCACCTTTGAAAAGATGAAAGTTTTGAACACTTACCAAAAAATCAGCTGCCAATTTCTAATCCATTTGTACCACAAAAATATCAGGCATCTTGTGAAGATAAGCTAACATACATCAGCCAAATAAACAACCACACTACTCATATCAGCATCCATTTTGTTCTTATAACCACAAATACATCCCAACTTATTTCTGAGTTGCTAAATGGCAACTAATCTTCCTTATGTGTGCAAGCTTTGAAGGCCTTTCTAAATGCAGAATAATTTATCATGTGCTATGTAGTTTACAGATGCAGTTGGCAGTTCAGTTTGTTGGAATGCAAATTAAACATTAGACCAGGGAAGGTAAAGAGAAATGACAATAAAACACAAGCAAATTAGTCAATAATGTCTTAATGGATGCTTTGTGGACTACCAGACTGTGGAAAACAAGGTTAACTACAAAAGCAACTCACCAGTAAAACCAGGTAGACAGACACATTTATAGCCACCAGTAAGGTCTGCACATGATGCATTATGAAGACATGGAGAAGACTGACATTCATTAATATTTGCTTCACAAGTCGTACCTATGAATATAGAACCAAGGAAAGAGGAAACAAGTTATTCCATGGCACCTTTAGGTAAAGACCAACATTTATTTTACCTGAATATAACTCATATATCAGAATCTATTTGACACACTTTGTATACTCAAATCTGGGTGTTTATGACAGATGTTCATCTTCTGAATGTTTAAGTTGTTCACTAATTATTCAAAGCTATTAAAAGTACAGTCACCAAATAGTTTACTAAGGCTTAAAGCAGACAGTTTTCTTATTATATAAATATAGAAGAGCAGAAGCCAAATTAGATTGCATTGCAGTGGCATGAGAGGAAATATTTCTTATGTTCATGATAAGGTAAAAGATGTACTCCCAAAAAAGTATTAAAAATAAAATCTGTTATAGACAAGAAGAAAATTCCCATCTAGACTGTAGAAACCCACATAACTACTCAAAGTATAAAAATAATTTATTGCTAATATTTTTCAGCGAACCAAATTCTTTACCATTTGTAGAATAAATGAAAAATTGCATCAATTGCATGATTTGGGAAGTGAAAAGCATTCAAATAAATAAAAATGCAAGCGATAATTTTTCTGAATATATGAGTGGTAGAAATGTACTATTTTGTGCTGGAACATTTGAATTATGGACTGATTTGTATTTTAATGATTAAAAATCCATGATGTTTAAAAAATGGTGCTTTAAAAAGAAAATGGATAAACTTTAAATTCCTTATCTAAGCTCAAAGGAAAGCTGCAGCTACTAATGCATCTACTTATAAAAGCAATTACATTTTTCATATATATTACACAAATATACCAAAACCAAAATCTTTACCAAAGAGTTAAATTTTTTTTTCTCTCAATTTGGGGATATTTTCTCAATTCAAAATATTTTAAAAGATTGCAGAAACAGTATCTCCTATTTGCAGAATTTCACTGAACCACACAGATTCATTTTCAACCACCAAGACACCAATTGGCAGAAAGCACCTAGTTCCACGCTATAATGAAAAAAAAATAGGTAATTTAGTCAAGATACACTTCTTCTAACTGGCATGTTTATGACTTCACACGACACACATACATGAATAAATGCATCTCATCTGATATGTTCTAAAAAATGGTGTAAAACTCTGAGGAGGTTTACAAAGTTATCATTCTGTGGATTTTTTTATACCTTCAAATCCATCCTGACAGATGCAACTGAAGGCATTCAGGTGATCAACACAAGTAGCTCCATTGTGACAAGGGTCACTAAGACACTCATCCACTTCAATCTCACAGTTATGACCTGGAAACAAGTGAAGGATTCATTTCATTAGGAACACACCACTGGTGAATCGTCAGCACAGGCAGCAACAACAAAATGAAATAACAGAGCTTAGGTACAGGGAGCTTTTACCAATGAGCCATACGTTGTCTTTGGGGAACTCATTTATTGTGGATTAAAGGAAAAAGCAGAATATAGTGTTCAACAAAGATTTTATAGAGTCCCCTACAGATATACTCAAAAACTTACATTTTTCATATTTTAAGGGAAAGAGAGCTTTGAATTTTCCTGAAACATCACAAGTGTAAATATGGTTTCAAAAAAAAAAAAAAAAAAAAAAAAAAAAAAAAAAAGAAATATGGATCATATTATTTTTTATTATTTATTAATTTATGGATTTGTTTTAAAGATCTCTATGAGAAATATTGAAAATGCTTTACTTATGGACAAATATTTTCATACCTTGTAAAAACTGAAAGTCAGAAAGTTAGGTATTGGCATGTATTTGTAAATATACAGAGGAAAAAAGACGATGCTGATTTCTAGTTTTGAATGATGTATCTAATATTTCTTTCTGGCATCAAATTCATTGTTATTAATGCTTCAAGATAGATAAAGCTCCTAATTACTTCTGAGGAATTCTGAGGGTTTTAATTGACCACAGAAAAAAAATATAAAAATACTGATGTATTATGTAGATATGAGGATAAGAATTTAAACAAATTTTTCAATTAAAAAAATCTCACCAAGGATTATCACAAGTAACATCATACAAATTTACTTTCTATATAATAATAATAATAATAATAATAATAATAATAATAATAATAAAAATAAGCCAGCCATAGAAACAGGAGAAAACATTTCATTACATTAAAGAAACAAATATTATAGCTCTTAAATTACAGATTATTTCATCTAAATCAATGCCTATGCAAGGATGTAGAACAGCAAGTCAAGAAGCATGCAGTCTTCTCAAGACCTCAATTCCTCTGGCTGTCTCTGTCCTCCTTGACTACTGAGTGAGACTTTTTGACATCTTATTCCTGCTTTTGGAGCCCTGTCAAAGTCCCTGGAGTTAGACAGGATGGATCTGAGTAGCACAGTTGATCTGCCACTCAGGGAATTCCTGCTGCCCTTGATTCTTTCACCATATAGTTGATCAAAAATACCTGTATATGTATCTAGAAAGAATGGGTTTTTTACACTGTTGTCTGATGATACCATGTCAGTATGCTGATGTAGCCAAACTAATTTTAATAGAGTCAGTCTAATGACAATGGCCTGCAGGGTAGATGCAAATATGAGTAGTTAAACCTGCCCAGGATCTTGGATGTATGTTTGGCAGTTGAGACCCTTGTTACTGCAGCCTTATCATTACAGAGAGCACAAAGGAGATAAATTAAGGCCAACTTGCATATGGCTGGGAGTTTAACTCACATCAGTGCAAGACAGACACCATGTCTAAAACTGTATAAAGAGCAATTGGAGTGGAAACAGTCCCTTGTAGTCAGTATTTTTTACAGCTGAATACTCTTACTCAGCCAAATACTTTTGTGTGCCAGGAAACAAAAGTTGTTTCTGCCTGAATCAGAGGCACACTGCTAAAATATCTATTGCTGTTTTTGAACAAACTTATTTTCTCTGACTGACTGAAACATGATAAACACCACTTCTGTGAACTCACCTATAAAGCCAGGTGCACAGAAACAAAGATAGCCACCCACAGTGTCTTTACAGATGCTGGAGGCTCCACATGGTTGTGACAGGCAGGCAGAAACATCTGCTTCACATAACTCACCAGTAAAACCTGTTGAAAAATAGAGTAATAGAATACTTAGGAATGTATTACATATAGTCTGAGAAAACAGACAAGTGATAGACCAATTAAATGTGTAGTTTTATTATGTTTTTAAATCTTATTTAAGATAGGGTAAAATATTCCAGTTTCCTTGAAAGTTTCAGTTTCATATGCAAAGCAACTCTAAATGAAAAAAAGTCATAGTAAGTCAATGATAAAGCTGTACTTCAAATTACATTAAAAACCATTCAAAATACAATGGGTATTGAGGAAATAATTTTCATTGATTATGGCACTTTTGAACATAGTAAATAATTACAAGTAAATATTCTTTGTATGACTGATATTTTTTTCAAATCAAATAAATATGTGTAACTAAGTGATAAAAGTAGTGTGTGTGCAGATAGTATCCAAATGCTGAATATAAGTGCAAAGTTTCGAATTTTAGACATTTTGGTTTGGTCATAAAAACTTAGTGAGCTAAAGCATAAGAGGCATAGTTTTCTGGTCTCCTGTTAGCTGAGCACTTAAAAAATTTCTAAATATTTTAGTGCAACAAAGGTCAAAATAGATGGGACCAATTTATTATATTTTAACAAGTGCAGCATGAAAAGCCACTAAAGACATAAACCAGAGATTTGGTTCAGTGAGTTAAATATAATGAATTCCAATGTCTTACAAACTTAGATACCAAATCTGGCTGAAGATCTGAATTTCACATTTAATTAAAAAATATATTTATAAAGTAATGCCATGCTACAGTAGCATAGGTATTGTCATGACAAATTCCAGTGTGACATTGAGTTGCTTCATATCTGACATTGTATTGGGAAAATTTTTAGACACAAAGGAAGACTCTTAGGTCAAATATTCAAATAAATCTGAATTCCTACAGTATACCACAATAAGTTTAAAAAGTAAGCATAACCTTGTTTTAATAGTGTTTATTAAGTGCAGTTGAGTATAATAAATAATTACAAAACTTCAAAAGTTCAGTAGTGCTTGGATATAATCTTTAAACTAAAGGAAATTTAAACCCTGCTCTTAAGGCATGACTGAAGACCTCCTGATCTGGAAGATTTTTTAACTTTTGAACATCTTGTTACATGAGGGAAGACAGCAGCTTCTGACCATCAGGGTAAGTTGCTGGAGCATGCTGCACTTTACAAATTCTGGCTTGCTGAACAACCCTTTGAGGCATAAATACAAGGCAATGAATATTAAAACAGCCCTACACATGCAGTCATTTTCATTTCTAAATCAGTAGATGCAGAAAAGTGACTTTAAGCTATGTTTCAATTCCATCCTAAACACCAGCTGTGCAACGTTCTTGCACAGCTGAAGTTTTCCTCTTTGTTGATTGCCATTAAAAATTTAAGTCTCTCATTTTGCCTTTGTAAATGTCTTTAAACATCTGCATAATGAAGCACTATATAAACCAAATATAAAAAATTATGATAAAGAAATAAAATAGAAATGTTGATCAATGAAGATAACAGCTATGCACAGATACATCTATATCTGTTATATGTGAGACTTTCATCTAAGTAGAGATAAGGAATATAGAAAAGCCAACAGGTTTTTTTGATGATGAAAGTTATTATTAATAATAACTTTATAGATTTAATATAAATGTCTTAACCTATGTATCCGTTTATTTCTGTGTTTTGAATTGTCGAAGTATTACAGCATGGATTATTGGGCTTTGAGCAATCTGATCTACTTGAAGAAGGCACTATACTAAGTTAGAACTGAGAAGAACAAAGAAGAACAAAACATAGTGGTTTCAGGGCTCAATTTTAATATTAAACATCTGGTTATGTATAAGGTTTCTCATCAAAACAGATTCAGTTGCAGTACTTAAGAATACACTATTTCCTACAAAAAGAAATGAGCACATTTTGATTTATTTTTCTGTTACAGATATCCAAAAGATACTTCATAAGCTTAGATAAGTAAAATTTAGCAACAGAATATTTAACTTTTTTTTTTAAAATGCCACATTTACATTCTTGAGACGTTTCATTTTGACAAACCCAAATGCCTCATGACAAAAGTGATTTTTACTAGTCAGACTGTGACACTTAAACTCTCCAGGGAGATCACTGAATTGTGATCAATTCTGACATAGTCCAGCCACACAGTGATTTATGGCAATTTCACTACATGGCTCCCTATATTCTGGATGGCAGGTACATCTGAAACTATTAACTGAAACCTCACATTAAGGGTTATTGTCAGAGCCAGCAGGATTTGATGTGCATTCATCCACTCTTATTGAACAAATACTACTTCTGGGGAAAAGGTTTTATGGTTCCTGCTAAAATTACCTCTAAGAAATACTTAAACAGACTGAAAGAAAGAAAGAAATGCCAGAATTTAATAAATAATTGCAAAACCTGGACAATATTTTCATTAGTATTCTTATATAATGGGGTGTCAATTTCTCCTTATTTGTACTCAATGTGATAATAATTATGTATGAAACCATTTCATTAATTTGATTTTTGGGATAGAGTGGTTGCAATTGTTCTTGTCATTTAACACCTATCCTAATGAAATTCTGCTTTTGCTTGGGTCCTCTGGAATTTCAAATATAAAAATTGTACTTATTGAAAAAATTGTATAACATGTAAAAATTGTAAAACATATGCAAATAATAATAGCAATGTTGAACAAAATAGAGAAAAGGTCATAAAAAGGAAAAATCAACACCTTGGCACGTGAATTGGGTTTGCTTGGCCAGGTTTTGGTAGCAGGGTGGGGCTCACATGGGTGGCTTCTCTGAGAAGTTGCCAGAAGCTTCCCTCATGTCTGACAGAGCCAATGCCAGGTGCCTCCAGGACAGACCCTCTGCTGGCCAAAGCCATCAGCAAACAGCAATAATCCTTCTATGATAGCATTTAAGGAGTAAAAAAGTGATTGCACAGATGTAATTGTGGCCAGGGAAAAGCAGGGTAAGAACAAGAGGAGCAGCTCTGCAGACACCCAGGTGAGTGCAGGAGGGGCAGGAGCTGCTCCAGGTGCCAGAGCTGAGATTCCCCTGCAGCCCCTGGTGCAGCCCATGGAGAGGAGCTGTGCCCCTGCAGCCCAGGGAGCTCCTCCACGCCAGGGCAAGGGGGATGACTGATAGAGAGCTGTGAACTCATGGGAAATGCACCCTAGAGTAGGCTGCTGGCTGGGATTTGCAGACCTATGGACAGAGGAGCCTGCTCTGGAGCAGGTTTCCTGGTAGGACTTGTGGGGAAAATCACATTGGAACAGGCTGTCCCTGAAGGACTGCATCCTATGGGATGTGTGTGAGCAGATCATGAAGAGCTGCAGCCTGTGGAAAGGACTCACACTGGAGTTCACAGAGGGCTGTCTCCCGTGGGAGGGACCCCACACTGGAGCAGGGAAAGGGCTCCTGTCCCTGAGAGGCAGCACAAAGAGCCTGGGATGAGCTGACCATGACCCCCTTCCTGTCTTCTGCACACTGGGGGTAGCAGGTAGGACATGGGAAGGAGGGAGAGTGGGGGAAAGGTGTCTTTAAGATTTTGTTTTACTTCTCATTTTCCTGCTCTGGGTTGGATTAATAGTAAATTCAGTTAATTTTTCCATCAGGTCTGTTTTGCCTGTGACAGTAATGTGTAAGTGATCTCTCCCAGTCCTTATTTGAACTCACAAGCCCTGCTTTATATTTTCACCCTCCCCATATATTTGCCAAGGAGAGAGATAAAAGTGCCTTTGACAGGTACCTGACATCCAGCCAGGGTCAGCCCACCTGAAAGGCAGGGGAAACAAATAATGCTCTTGCCTCAGACAGTAAAAGAGGAAAGTGTTTTATTGTGACCATCTCCTCTAATAAATAGATGTGATTGCTGTATTGAAGTAACCAATCACAACTACAAGAGACCCAGCAGAAAATGCAGTTTTCTCTGTTGTATCCTTCTTACATATATGGTGTCTGCAACTCAGAGAACAAAATCCATTAATTCTCAGTAAAGACAATTCAAACTTCAGGAATTAGATTAGAATATCAGAGTTGCCCTCTAAAAGTTTTAAAACTTCATGTTTCAAAAGGTAAGAGACTGAAAAATCATGGCAATGCAACTTTAAGAAAGTTGTGTTCTCTGAAGACTGCTCATTTTCACAGACTGTCTGATCCAACAACAGCAGGAATCTGAAAAATTCAGATTTTTCTGTTCTTGTGAAAAAAAAAATGCTGCTTTATTTCTCAGTGAAGGTTGGGAAAAAGTCAAAATTTGTGTTTATGTACAAATAGAAAGTTTAACAAGTTGTAAGACTGTATTTTCATGAGTACTTAGGGAGTTTTTACATCAGCTTTTTTCCTACATATGTCAGTCCTGCAATAAATAAATAAATAAATAAATAAATAAATAAATACTCTAAGGCAAAAGAATTTCAAGGTTTGCAATTCAATTTTCTGTCGTAAGCTTTGAGGTATTTCAAGAGCTTTAGATCTTTTGCAAAGTTTTTCAAATAAGTAATAAATGAAAAAAATAAAGCTTCTAGGCCAACAGTCTGTTTTTATCCCATTATGTCAGTATTTTCTGATAAATAATGTTTCATTGAATATTCCTCAAAAAGCTCTATTGGAAGCTGAAAAGTAATAATTTCAATTTTGTAATTGTAATTGCTTTGAATTTTGTGGTACAATTTTCCAGCTGGAAGACGAAAATGTATTTTTTTTCAGCAAAAACTCCTGTGCATCATTTAAGCTTAATTCAGTCTGGGAAAGAACTTAAAAGAGCAGTCAGCCTATCTTCTGCTTACTACTAACTCAATTTGGTATCAACAAATACATGTGTATTTTAAAGTATTCTTGATATCCCAGAAGTAATGCCTCATCCATATCAGATTATTTACTGTAAAAACTAATATGACACTGGTGGCAAGCCAATGTCCCTGACACAGGCAACAAAGGTGATTTCATCCAGGCTACAATGGATTTACTCCAAGATCAGTTCTGATTCAGGCAATTCCCAGGGGACAAACGTCACAGGCAGAGCTTACAGAGCCAGCACCATACCCTGTATCAGCCTGAATCCACACCCCTTTCTCGCTCTTCTAGGCTTTTACTAATTAATTACTGTTGGCCAATTTGTCCTAGTCATCTCTGTGCTAAAGCAGAAATTCTTGGCACAGGCACATTAATTTCTCTTCACTGATATATTTGCAGGGTCTGCTCAACCCTGGAGATTAATTTTTAGCTACACATGCTTCAGTTATGCTCCAGGACAAGAGAGTTAAAGGGCATTGTTATTTCCATTGCATGAATGCAGTCCATCACGGAGTCACTACGTACCCAAATATGAGTCATCTCACATATTTAAAAACTGTCAGATTAAATTTGGTTCTTGGAAGGCGAGAGACAAGCTGTTCTCTAATAGTTTGGTCATTACTTTTTGAACACCAGTGCTTTTCTGATAGTAATTTTCATTCACCAATGAAATCTAGCACTATGGATAATATAATGTCATGATAGAAATTCGAATACCTACAGCTCCATATAGAGGCACAAACGTATTGGAGCAATAAATACTAATAGACTTAGTGAGATATGTAGTGGCTACCAACACGTATTCCTGTCAAATCCTGTAACTGACTATGTATGCAAAGTATATGTCTTAATACCATATTTTTAAGTACTGTGTTCAGATAGCTTTAATTTAATAAATTTAATCAAATTTTATTATTCATATAGGTCATATGACAGCAAAGCAGGGAGGGCACATCTCACTGACAAGCAATACAGTCCCATGCCACCTAAATGAGAGAAGCTGGGCAGGTCCATTGCTGATAACCAGGTCCAGCACAGCACAGGGATGACCAGACAACCTGCAGTGACAATGTAATCCTGAGAAGAAGCCTGGAATTCAAAGTCAGCAAGGCAAGGTCAGATTGGCAGGAGCCTGCTGCTACATTTTGGTGTATGGCAGGGAGTTACATCACTTCTTGCACAAGCAGAACTCTTGGACAAATATTTGAGGGAGGAGATTTCTTTTTCAACAGCACCAGTACATGGCTCAATCCCATTCAGCCTGAAATTTCTGGATGTGTTTTTTTGCAAATTGCTGCCTGGTTGCTTCCAATTTTCTATGAATTTGTTTATGACTGCCAAAGAGGATTCATCTTTGCTCGGCTGAGCCTTCTTTCTTTTCCAGAACACTGCTAGAGTTTTTGCCTGTCTCTCTCCCAGATTGTGCCATCTGCACAATCAGACACAACATTCCTGATTCAATAATCTAGGTCATTGAGAAGGAGGATTAATGAAGAGCACTAGAGGACCCAAAATACTTCCAGTGGTGTTCTTCTTCTGCACTGAATCACTATAATCTTTTAGTACTTTTTTTCCCAGTGAACTACATGTTGTTCAGTGGTAGTTTGACTAAGACAGTGTCCCCTTGGTTTCCTTATAAGAATTATGATGCTCAAGATATATAGAACCTTTTTCCTTATCTCAAAAGTTTATTACTACCTCAAAACAGAAATTACAATGGTTTCACACATTTTGCTCCTGAGAAATTAATTTTACCTAGGGTCTGTCATATTTTTATTGGATTCAGCTGCTTATAAATAGTTCAGCTTCACATTTTCTCAAGTGTTTTTTCAAGAATTCAAGTTAGACCTGACAGTTCTATACTTCACTTCTGGTGTACCTTTCTGTAACTTGGCTTAACCACAAGCCTACAGCTCTGAAATTGCTCTGATTCCTTTCTAAATACCACAGCTGAAGTTGTGGCCAAACAAACAGATTTTACAATATGTGTTTTCATTTGAACACTTTAGGTTCTTCTGTGACTGATAAAATCATGAAGAAGATTATTCTGGTGGTTACAGGAAAACTCCTGAAAAACAGCACAATATCAGTCACAGCTACATGAGGTGAAGGTCCTGCTTACCAAACACAATTTCCTTTTATTGAATTCCCACTATTGATCAAGGGAAGTAAATTGATGTAATATTTCTGGATTTCAGTAAAGCTTTTGATACTGACTCTGAAAAAACACTCAGCACACAGCTGGATAAACTCATCATTTGATAGGGGGCTCAAGGGTTGGATGTAAAGGGTTGTAGTTAAAGGAGTGTCATCAGACTGGTGACCTGCCACTGGTGGGGTTCCACAGGCTCCATCCTTGGCCCTCTGCTCTTCAACATCTTCATAAATTACTTGGACACAGGCCTTGAAGGAATATTAAGTAAGTTTGCCAATAATACTAAACTAGGAGGAGCTGTTGACTCTCTCAAGGTAGAAGGACCCTGCAGAGAGACAAATTAGAGTCCTGGGCAATCTGGCATTCTCCCCCATTTGGAATTTCTTTCTGCCAGTGAGTGCTAATGAGTCCACTATGTCTCTTAGCTACTTGACTTCAATGGCCATTTCTACTGCTTTGGACAAATTGCATCTTAAGCCATACAAATTAATGAGAAGATGTAGGAGAACTATTGCTCTACACTGTTTTTCTTTTTAAAAAAACCCTTAAACCTAGGCAAAGGACCACAATGGCTTAGGTACATCTTCCAATACTCTAAGAATATTTTTATCAGTTCCACTAAAAGATGGATCAGAACTAGAGAAAAAGGATTCAGGAAAAACAGAGAGATACTCTGCTCATCTTACAGAAATAAACCAGAAGACTTACAGCTATTACAACAGAAGTTTGATTACTGTACCACAGCAGGCAGCTTCAGAATCTCTCTTATTTACACTAAGAAAACACAGAAGAAGTTTTTATTCTGACTGTGCTTGCTGGATTGAAATCTTATAACATTGTGGCTAAAAGGCTCTCTTTTGTGGTATGATGCATTTAAACAGCACCTAATGATGTTTTACACCTGCAGAATAAAATAACTCCAAGAGTAGGAAAAACCCCAACTTTATGAAATAATATCTGTTATCCATTTCCATTTTCCCATGAGGACTGCAAAGTTGTCACTGCTTGCTCCTTCTTTTGTGATGATGTCAAGATCTGCTAAGAAGGTGATATGTATTGTATAACATTATGTGATTGTTATTAGGAATAGGTAATTTATTACCCTTTCCTGTATAACATCTTCCTGTAATTGATATGCAAATCCTGTGGCATTTGCAATTCCCTTATGGATAATGAAAAATGAGAGCAAAAAATTGCTTAATTGAAATAGTTTATGCCAATTACAATTGGGGTAAAAGCATTTCTGCTAGCAGAGCAGTAGGGAAAAATACCCAACAAAAGCAATGTAAAAAAAAAAATAAACAACAATAACAATCATCAATATTAATTACTTAACTTCTGAATTACACAGATTTTCACCTTAACATCTCTGAAAAAAAGGTCAGCAAAATACGAAGCTCACAGTAAAATCAGCACAAGCAGTTGGTAATGTTGCTATTCTTCCTCAGTTACATCTCTGAGATATTGCATGCTTTCAGATGTTGTGTGTCAAGAATAAGGAGATAAGAGTATAAGCTGCCCCCCATTGTGTAATACAACAGTGGATTAAGTAAAGAGCTCTTCAGTTCAATATTCTTATTTTAGAGATGAATTAATTTGTTATGGAAAGTAAGTTCAATGATTTTATTAAAAAGAGAATGGTTTCTGAAGTGCCACATAAAGTCAGGTATGCATTTCCTTAGGAGTGTAAGAGCTTTTTAAGTGGAATTTAGGAAGACAAATATGAAAATAAAAAGAAACATACATTGGCTTGCTGTTCATGTTGTTCATGGAATTAAGATTGGCAGACAGTATACAAGCAAAATTTTGGAGTTGAACTATTTCTTAGAATTTGCTGATAAGCAATCTGTTGGACAGAGAGAAAGTACACAGACATTCCCTGTCATCTATCATATATTTTCTAGTCTGTCTTTTGTAAATTTTAAAGATAATATGAGATGCAAACATGATCCTTCATTTTTCATCTAATAAGAACACCATATGGTACTAGAAAAGCTTGGGGGAAAAAAGGCATTGATTTTACTAACAACTAAAGTAAACTAACAGGTAAGTAAAGGAAAAAAATGGTGATTAAAAAAGCAAAAACAATAGACTTTGCTGAAGGCCTGGTAAGGCAATTCTCTTACTTGTTACGAATTTTATACAATATTTTTACTCCTTATTAATGCAAGTAAAGACATAGAATATGAAAACTGAACAAATGCTAATTATTTTTCAGTACATTCAGTAGGACCAGAAGATTAGTTGGAAAGTGAGTTGTCAAAGAAGGGAGTTATTTTTGAGAAGGGTAGAAAAGCATAGACAGAACAAAAACATAGATGAAAAATTAAATGAGAGGAAATTTCAAAGAAAAAGAATAAATCCTATCCAAAATAAAGACTGTTAATATTTCTTTAGAAATGGAAGTAGAATAAAGATTGTCCAGTTTTAGATATAAAAATACACTTCTGAATTGTTTTTTGTTGTTGTTTTTTTTTTTTTTTAATCAGAGGTGGCCAAAAAACATAGCAGATTCCAAAACCTTTAGATTATTTATTAGAAATTTAAAGATATTTAGATATATGGTGGACAAATAACTTATTAGTTATCTACTTTTCAGAAATAGAAGTTTTGGAATAAACAATTTTTAAACATATATATCAAACATATAAAAATTATGTTTAATAGACATAGCATACTAACATCAGGAAAAGGCCATAATTTGATTATCACTTTAAATTCTCCACAAAAGTATGATTTTAACCCTATAGACCAAACTTTTAGCATTTTTCTGGAATGTGATGTCTGAAAACAAATGTTATTTTCATTTCTAATGTCAGAAATGGAAAAAGAGAGGAGCTAGAGATTACATCATTGTAAATCTTATTAATTTCTTATTAAATGTTAATGGGCTCATTCTATAGCCGAGGCACATAAACATGGGAATGTATTCCAGTAATGTGTCAGAAAACAAGAAAAAATATAGAGATATCAAAAATAAGAAGCAGCAAACTAAAAAAATTGTCACAATTGGCAATTTAAATCCTTTATAAAAGCACATAACTTTGGTGAATTGTGAAATACAGCTATGATGGTTTTAAGAGGTCTTTAAAATACCTGTTTAGTATCAAGTAATCATTCCTTTCCATCCTGGTACTGCCATTACAGTACTTTGAGAAATGAATAGACTCAAGCTAAAGGCTGTCATAGAGATATTTCCTTACCTGGGGGATTTGTAATGGGTTATTACAGTGTTCCTCAAGACATCACTCTTTTGTGTCTGCTTTTGGTAACAGTAACTCAGTGTCTTATTAGACACTTTGAAATAAATAGTGTTGGTTTTTTTTAGAAACATGTCAAATTTTTAAGTCATCTGCTAGGGTTAGTGGATTTAGTTGACATTACAAATAAGCTATTAATCAATTTTCTTCCCTGTGTTTTAGCCTCATAAATGACAGCACATTTTTTTTAAAATATGAGAGGAAGTCGACCATTTTTCCTTGTTCTATTGCAGGAAGATTTCATCTACCACTGGCATGAAGCATTATACTGAAAAATAGGAACACAGGTAGAAAATTGGAATTATAAAAAAGAAAAAAAAATTATAAATCTATTACACCTAATAAGATATCTTTTTACAATAGCAAGAAATTTGCCATGTGGTTGCTTCACCATTTTTACTTTCTCTTTCTTCATCACAGCCTGCCTTAACTGCAACTTCTTATAAGCGACTTTTTAATGAGCTTTTCAAAATGTGTTGCTCTTCTCATTTGTCCTTTCCTCCTTCCTAATTTCATATGATACTTTTGGATTCCACCTTTTCCTTCTCCTGCACTTGGTTGCCAGTATATATATATAGTATGTGTTGATGTGTAATGAATGGTTTTCAGTGAATTGGAATTTTCTTCTTCCTTCTTAATTTAATTATTTTCATCTTACAACTGTAATTAAAAGGTATATCTATTTCAATAATTTTAAAAAATAATTGTATCTTGTTTTACATCTTAATTTTAATTTTATATATTTCAGTCTTTCAATGCAAAACTCACTAAATGCTTATTTCTATAAGAATAATATAATGAAAATTCACTCAGAAGTTACAGAGTTTTATTTGCTCTTAATACCTTTATGTCCAATTTTTAACATATAATAAAGATTAGGTTTAAAAGTTGAAATCTTACTGTGCTTCTGGGAATATTTTGAGCAAATAGAAGGTATAGATGCCAGTGTATTGCAGAATACACAGTTTGGTATTACATCACAGTGCACTTTGAATGCACAATATTTGAGCAATTACATGGCCACTAAAGGAATGAGCTATTGTGCAGCTATAAAATAGCTATGAGCTGTTTTTCAGCAGCATTTTTATTTACATAAATCTCAAAGACTTTCGTCTGCATGAAATATGTATATGAAGGTTAGCATTATAACTTAAAACATTTATGGCAACTTAATCCAAAAGTATGATAATTACAAGTGAGGAAACTTAAGACTTCCCTGCACTGTTCTCTTGCTTTTCTAGTGAAAGTCATGAAAGTAGAAAGAGGTATGTATACCTTGAAATTTGATTGGAAAGGAAAGAGTCAGAAAAGAAGGACAAACTAGTGAGTTACAAAAAAAACCAAACAAGAAACAAAAACAAACAAACAAACAAACAAACAAAAAACCCCAAAAAACAAAAACAAACCAAAAATCCCCAAGAAACCAACTAACTAACTAACCAACCAACCAAACTGACAAGAAAAAAACAAACCACCAAGGCATGCAAAGGCACTCTTCAGGCACTCTTCATGTCCTCCCAATGGTCATAGTGTCTCTAGCAACAGCCCCTTTAGAAAACTCTTTCCAGGTTTTTATGGTTGACAATATTATTGTATATGGAATAGAATATTTCTTTGGTCCATTTGGGTCAGCTGTCCCAGCTTTTTACACTCCCAGCTATTTATCCACTCCAGCCTGCTCAAAAACAGGGATGGCCATGATGCTGTGCAAGCACTGCTCAGCAGCAGCAAAATATTCCTGAGTTAGCAACATGGCTTTGGTCACAAATCTAAAACACAACTCTGTAACAAAGTCTATGAAGAGGATTAGTTCTATCTCAACCAGACCCTGTACATAGGTCCAATCAATTCTTTGTCTGGGAAGAATATCCATTAAACATTCATTTTCTTGTGTATTATCCAGTCTTTCTTTTCTTATAATGAGAAAATATGGGGCTTTTTTCCAGAGTGAAAAAGCAAAGAATGGCCTTTGATTATTATTTTTTCTGCTTCCTAATGGTGAAAATACTGTAGAATACTTCTGACTTCTTTTTCTTCATACACGGGAGCTCCCAACTTGTGCCAATTTTAGAATTGCTGCCTTTTTCTGCTAGGTAATTTATTAATATAAATTGTTACATGCAATGTAAAAAACAGTTGAAGCTTAAATAATATTGTAAAGGGCTCCATGAAAAAAATGAGGCAAACAATTAGACCTTCATTGGTAACAAATGACTGGACATGCTCAGGAACAGCTCTATTAGAAAAATTTCTTAATAGACTAAGATTCTCAAAATCCCAGAAGAATTACTGGGGTGACTAAAAATATATTTAACGCTTCACAAATACCAGAGGAAAAAAACTAGTGTATGGATGAGCTATAAATGTAAGGAAAAACTTTTGGGAAGAACTCCTAATAATGTTCCCTGTCACTCCCTGTTTCCAGATACTGCTTTTGCAAGGACCAGTAAAAATGGCAGGTCCTGGATACCCATCTGCATAACCTCTGCTTCTCCAACATCTGACTTTATGTGGCCTCAGACTTCATCCTGGGTTAAGAGCCAACACACATGGCATGGATGTAACTGCCTACAGAAGTCTCAGTATTAAGACTTTGCAAAATAGACAACATTATGGAAATATATTGATCTCTATTTCCCTAAAATATCGAGTCCACCAACTACTGCTGCAAGCAATTCTGTAGTATTTGACATAAGAATACTCAAAGAATCTTCTGTATCAGTCTGCTGAACAACCTTTCTACAGCTGATTAGATGGACTTGTTTAGAGAGAATTCTATCCCAGTACAAGTTAGGATGTAAGGTAGAAGAAAAAACATGATTTATAAATTGCAAAAGTGAATTGTGACTTGGACCAAGAAATCGATAATTGAAATTTTAAGCTATGCATCAGGCAGTTCTTTTGGCAAAGCAGAGCAACAACTTCATGTGAAAAATGCTGCACTTTCTGATCAAGCAACTTTGAAATCAAAGCAAAAAAATCATTACAAATTCTATGTTAAGGATCATTGTGCAGCAGCAGTGTGAAGAACTGAATGATTTTGTAAACTTTTTCCATCTGTAATGTTGATGATTCACTTTATTTCTTGAGTCACAGCATGCAATAGTTTTTCTAAGGTCTCTTCCTGGAGTAAAAACTTTCATGTATAAGGACCTACTTTGTAACAAGGGTTGCCAGAAAGGTTTGAAAGAAAGTACAGTCTTATTTCATGGTACACTAAACTTTAATAACAGCAACACCTTCCAAAAAGGAAGAATTTGATTTACAATTTCTCTGTGTGCATGTTTACTCTTAATCAGAAGTACTGCTCCTTTGATTCAGTGCATTAAGTTGAACAAAAATTGATTTTAGGTTGAATCCATCAACTGATAGGATTTTCTGCTTCAAAATCAGTCTCCTTTAGCAATCATGCTTATCATCCAGTAATCCCATTAAAAAAAAAAAAATTAAAAAGTAAAAAAGAAGAAATATTTATGTATTCAGTCAAGTATAGCAGGGATAATACATCACTGGGGCAGAAACAGTGATGGGAAAGAAGCTGTGTAGTAGCTGTAATGTTTTCTAAAAGAGAAAAATTGTGCATCCAACCTAGAAGTGTCTGAGAGCAGAAAAAGAGAGACTGTTTAGGGAGAGATTATTAGTTTAGCAACTTCTAGCAGACTGTTCCATTTGAAACCTCCAAACGTTCAGGTCTTTTAGAAAAGTCAAAGGATTCTTTAGTATTGGCTTACAGACATTTTGGTTGTGAACTTGTCTAATCCTTTACAAAACATTCCAAATAAATTTTCTAGT
This sequence comes from Muscicapa striata striata, assembly GCA_030060385.1. Lineage (NCBI taxonomy): Eukaryota > Metazoa > Chordata > Aves > Passeriformes > Muscicapidae > Muscicapa > Muscicapa striata. Next base: position 667,150 of record JAREIS010000133.1, on the reverse strand, counting down.
TATACCACATTCTGTGGTAACAAATAGAGAAATGCAATGTCATCTATTAAAAGTTATTTTATATTTCAAATTCCCTCATGCTTGTCTTCTGGAAACTTAAAGGGTCTTAACTTTTTCATAAGGAACTTGCTATATTCCATTGAGCACTTTTGATGCTTTTCTGACTATATTGTAAAAACCCAGCATCTTGTAGATTAAAATTTCCTTAAATATCACATAAATTTGCCTATGGACACCTTATAAATTTTAAAAAGAGTTTCCTCACTTATTTCTCAAACTGTGCTTCTCTACTTGACCATTTCAAGGCATGGTTTCTAGATAACAGACTACTTTTGTCATAAAATATAGCCCTTTTTTCCCACTTTATATCGCTCCTTTTAAAAATTCATTATGCATAGGTAACCATTTTCTAGTGGAATAATAAATTAATACCCATGAAAAAAAAATATAGTTGATAAATTCATGAATATTCATTAAAAAATCTGGCTTTGGAAAAACATTCACCCTCTCGGTGAAGAAACTTTTTCTAATGTAAACAAACACTTTTATACTTTTAAGCCACAAACTTGATAAAATGTAGCACTATAATTAAGATTATGCAGAACTTTTTTTTAGATCTGGTCAAAATGCTTACAGCCTTAAAGACTTTGTGTAGGTACAGTTAGTTCAATTCAAATTCACCCTAAAGTACTAAATTTATAAAGTAAAACTGGGAAAATATTCCTTATTTAGTAATAAAATCACAGGAAAACTTGAGTAGGAAATGATGTCTTAGGCCATCTAGTCCAATACTTACTCGTAGTAATCACAGCTAGACCAGGTAGCTAAGGGAACTGTGCAGTCAATATTCAAATATGATTCCATACATGGGGGTACCACAAGCTTTCCAGAAAACATTTCCTGTAGTTTCCATCATTTCTAGTCCAGTACTTTCTAGAACTTTCATAGTGCTGTTGGTTTGGGGTTTTATTTCACCTTAATATTGAATTTTCCTGCATTCTGACTTGTGTCCATTGACTCTTGCCCTGAGAGAATTTTGACCTGTAAGAAAAACCTTGTTCTGTCTTCCCTGTATCTTTCCAGGATGTAGTAGTAAACCCCAGTATATTCTCTCAGCCTTTTCTTCAGGGTGAACTGGTAAAATTACTTCAGTGTCTTTTTGTATATCATGTTCTCCATTTTCATGGCCCTTTGCTAGACTTGCCTCAGTAAGGCAGTGTCCTTCTTTTAGCAGAGAATGCAAAACTTAGATACAGTAATTCAGATGCAGTTCCACAAGTCTGTAGCAGGGCATCTCACCCCCCACCAAGAATTTATCTGTTGTTTGTTAACTGGTCAGATAACTCAAGCAGGACAAGCTGTCTTGTAGTGAGTTACTTTGGTGCCATGGGGTTAATGTTGGTCTGGCATCTCCCAGCTGCCAATGAATGTTGAAGTGAGGTCTGGGAAGATAAACCAGATTTTTGTCTGACCTTTTGATACTTGCTTTCATGACCATAAAAGCAACACCAAACTTTCACAAAACAGAAACCTTTACATTTTCCTGGAAATGTGTGGAGATTCTTCACCATTACTCCCCAGGGCTTAAGTGGAGGAATCTGTGCCCATTATTGTCATTTCAAATTGCATTTGACTCCTAATCAATACTATTTCTTTCTCTAGCTTTAATGTAAGTCCTTTGATACAGTGCACTGTTTTATGTTATGCTGTAATCTACTAGTAGTTCTTTGGTTTTATACTGAGTAATAAGTAGTTTTGATTAAGATATTTCATCTGTTGTGTCTGTAGCCCCTCAGGTCCCAAAACCTGGTTATGCAAACCCAGAAGGGTTGAAGTCCTCCATGAATACAAGGGTTTGTGAATGAAAGGCTCCTCCCATCTCTCTACAGAGGGCCTCAACCACTTGGACTCGCTGGTGGAAGAGCCTCTTGACCCATAAACTCTTGATTGACTCCTCATCCATCACCAGGCAAAGCTCCATGCACTCCAACTGGATACTGACATAGAGTGCAAACACTGCCTCCTCATCTGCCTTGCCTGTCCTTCCTGAGAAGCCTGTGTCCTTCCACTGCAACACTTCAGTCACAGGAGCCATTCTGCTGTGTTCCTGTGATGCCAATAATATCATAGCCATGCAGGCATGCACACATCTCCAACTCCTCTTGTATATTCCCCATGATGCATGCATTTGCAGAGAGCCATTTAAATTGGGTTCCTGATGAAACCAATGTACTAGCTGAAATTCCTTTGTGCTGTCCTTCAGGTGCTCTATTGCCTTTCTGCAGTCCTAAATACTGTCTAAACCATTGCTTTTCATTCTGCATTTTGCAGATGGGTGAATTCTTCATAAAGACTGTATCTAACAAGTGCTCAAAATGGTATTAGAAAGTGTTTATAGTCTGAGATTTCATATGTGTACTTCTTACAGCATTTCAGTATTCATTTCATGCATATGGTTTCACTTTTTAAGTATAACAGGAAGATGTTTTCATACTTATTGTTGTGTTTGTGATTTCACAGACCAAGCTATACTGACAAAATGAGATGCGACATTTGGTTTATCAACAAATAAAAAGAATGATGAAATAAAGTCACAGTCTTTGCAACTGAAAAAGTAAAACAACTTATTGCAGAAACTTACAGGAATTTAGCCTTTAAAAATCAGCCAAAATAATTATTAATAATAATAATAATAATAACAATAATAATAAACCTTCAATAGTTTGCATCTTGAAAGCTTATTGTAAGACTCATGTCTTAAATAGTATGAGTATGTATATATATGCACATACACACACACATATTTCAATTGGTAGTAATATCCATAAATATTTATACATAAATTCAAATTATATTCATGCCTTTATACTAAGTGGCAATGCTGGCTGTGGGTTTCTGTATTCCACACATAATAACTTTCAGGCTATTTGTACATTAGCTTGTATACATTTTAAAACATATATAGCTCTTATAGGAACATAAAAGTTTTAAACCACTTCTTTTGCCTATCCACTTTAAGCAAATATTTCTATCTAAATACAGGCTTGGTCATTTTATCCTTACATTGTTAATGTGACATTGTAGAACAAGGTTTAATGCAATGTAACTGACTTGAGAGTATTAAAAAACTGCAAGTGAAAAAGTCCTATTGCTTAATGTCTTGTTCACTACTTTCTGATTGGTTGACAACCAGTTGACTCACAATAAAGCAAGCAGGGGATTTAAAAAAATGGTTATATTATGCAAGTGTCACATATTGAATTAGCTGGTTATATTAAAAGAAACTACATTTCAATGTGTAAATGCTTGCCCGTAGCACCAATCCACACTGAAAAGCATGTGTAGGTTCATATCTTAGTCAGATACTGTTTATTTGTTGGACTCTATGATCTCAGACGAGTTTTCCAACCTAATTGATTCTGTGAATAAAATTATGTATATCACATAAAGACATAAAAGTTGATCTACTCTTATTGCCAAATTCAGATATTGCTGGTGTCTCTCATCACTGCAACTGGGTTTGCAAGGCAGTGTTTCAGTGGGGAGCAGGTACAGGGGTGCCAGAAACTTCCCCCTGGTCTGATGGAGCCAGTGCCAGCCAGCTCCAGTGACAGTAGTAGCATCTCTGTGATAACATAGTTAAGATGAGGGGGGAAAAAAAGAAAATAACTGAGCAACTGCAGCCAGAAAAAAAGTGTGAGGGTAGCAAGAGAAACAGCTCTGTAGATACCTAAATCAGTACAGAAGGAGAGGGAGGAGGTACTGCAGGCACCAGGGTGAGATTCCCCTTAGGCTGTGGTGCAGCCTATGGAGAGGAGCTGTGCCCCTGCAGCCCAGGGAGGGACATGGGGGTGCAGCCCAGGGAGGGACATGGGGGTGCAGAGATCCACCTGCAGCCCTTGGACAGCCTCGTGACAAAACAGGTGGATGTCCAAAGGAAGCTGGGACCCTTTCTTGTGGGAAGCCTGAACTAGAACACCTGGCAACACCAGTAGCCCCATGGAGAGAGAAGTCCACACTGGAGCAGGTTTCCTGGCAGGAGCTGTGACCCTGTGGGGACCCACACTGGAACGGGTCATTCCTGAAGGAGTGCACTCAGTGAAAAGGAACCATGCTGGAGCAGTTTGAAAAGAACTGCAGGCCACGGGAAGGAACTCATATTGGAGAAGTCCTTGGAATACTCTCCCTTGGGAGGCAGCCCATGCTGGAGTAAGGGAAGAGTGTAAGGAGTCCTCCCCCTGAGGAAGAAGGAGCCACAAATGATGTGTGATTAACTGACTGCACTCAGCTCCCAGCCAGGATCAACCCACCACAGCAATCCTTATGACAATTACTGTATAGCTTGTCCACGTTTTCTTTCAGAAATTTAAAAAATAGCTTTTGCTAATAGAAAAGATGGAATCAAAATCATGCTATTGGCAGAGCTGGTTGATTTTTAAGACTCTCTATTCATCAATTTGGAAGGCATACAAGAATACAACAGAATACAAGTTATATTCTGTAAAAAAATTCTGCTGACACCACCTGCCTAACAATTATAACATATGCTTAGAAAATACCCATTCATCCTTCTCTCTTTTCAAGCAAAAAAAAATTACTACTTAGTTGTGTGCACATGAAAAAACTCTTTCTTTTTTGAATACCACAGAAGATCTCTCAATTAAACATCATGTGACTTCTTACCTGGCAAACAGCTACAGTAAAATTCACCAGTCAAATCATGGCAATGGCCTCCATTTTTACAAGGCTTGGATGAACATTCATCAATATCCGTGGAACAGTTTTTGTCTGACAGAAAAGAAAATTAAACATTAAAACTATAAATCATGCTGGGAAAGTAGAAAAGCTGCTTCACAGTGCAGGTGACAACTGCATAATTTAACTATTCCAGGTTGGAAACACAATTTTATTTCTGTTTGACAGTTTTAAAACCAGAGATATTCATAGATCTTTGCTGATAGTTAACAAATAAAATATTTTAAAGGAATAAATATGAGCAGTATTTGCAAAAATGTCCTTTGTATATTCTAGCATCACAATTCAATACCATAATTAGTAGAACGTTATGCTACTTTGAAAAAAAAAAATTGTTTTAGAGATTTAATAACCTTCGTAATAATAACAAGAAAAAAAATATTTCTCAAGGTTGCATTCGTATTTCCAGAAGAATGAAGCCATTTCTCAGATCCAAACAGAAATCTGCAAGTTCACTCAGCTGTTTATTCATTTTTCCTCTTTTAAAGAGATTTAATTGAGCTGTAATTCAAACTTATTCAAATCTGAAACAACAAAAATACAGGCAAATATACAGAAGATATTTAGGTGGAAAATTTAGAAGGCCATGGAATAGGTGGCTTATGAAAACAATTAATTTATTTGACATACCAAATAACATCCAGTCTCCTGTTTCTCTATTGTGTGCTACATTAATTTAGGGCAATCCCTACCTAGGCTATCATAAATAATACTGAGATCTTTCTGAATGAAAATTTATCAAAAATAGGTAGGACAAATATATAGACTAGGAGCTTGCACGAATACCAGAAGTTAAGCTAATGATAGAGAAGGAAAATTTTAACTATCACTGATGTGAACAAGCAGAACTCTTGTTGTTCTCTGTGGAAGTTATGGAAGGTTCCTTGCATCACTCAAATCAGATATACCAGATAGGTAATGCATCCCAGGGACCTCAGTCTAAGAAGCTGAATTAAAGGATCATGTGGGATTTCTGGGGTCCCTCTTGCACAAACAGAGCTTGGACAATTATAAATTTATTACAACAATAAATGCGTGGAAGGCAGAGGGTGTCACCTTGCAGTTTTGTCTTGCTTAGCCATATGATGTACTATGATGTAGTTTCAGCTAACATGTGAAAGTAGAATGTACATGAAAATCAAACTAAATGGGCAGGAGAGAAAGTGAGGAGGATATAGAGGAAGGAAAAAAAACAACATTTAGAGAAAGGTTTAAAGGGATGAAAGCAGAAGATCATAGACAAGGATAATGAAGGAAACCAGGAAAGATTTTGACATTTTGTGGAAAATACTGCACATTCACATACAATATGCTGTATTTAGTGATTAAATATAGATCACAAATCCAGTAGAATCAGTTTAAAGGAACCTTAAATTATTATAGCTTGTGGGGTTTTCTGTTGCTGCTTTATTTTGCTGTTGTTTGTAATATTTTAAATAGCTAAAAGAACTATCAGAATCCTTAACAACACAGGACTTGAACCCATAGGGTATTTAATTATAAAACCATAATTTTTGAAAAAAATCGTCATTCAAAAATTCAAAGATATTTGAATGGACTGTTGGTAATTTTTCATGACATAGTGGAAAAGGTAACTACAAGTTACTTGATTCAAAGAGAAAAGTACTCTCTGACTACAAGGAAAGAAATGTGAAAAACTTGGCTGAGAGCAGTCAAAATCCATGGAAAGGGAGAGGAGGTTGAACAACATATAACAAAGGAATTCAGAAGAACTGAAAAGTTCTGATTTGAAACCTGATAAAGAGTGAACATCTTACCTGAAAAAGGTAATTAAGAAAGCTGCTGCTTTCTGTAAGTACACAAGGATAAAGTTCCTTCTTGTGGGAAAAAGACACTAGATATTAGGAGACCAACATGGCAATTCCTGGTTTTCAAAGCATCAAAAAAGCCCAACTGACAAAAAAGTCAAGTTGTTCAGGATAAACTAAAAAGTACAACATAAATATGCAGGCATGAAATCAGACCATCAAAAGCATGTAGCCATTACAGGATGGTTAGGGCAACAAGAAATTATGCTGTATATACTTCATATCAGAGATGAGGGAAAGCTGTGTTTTGCCATTCAGTGAAGAAGGATGGCTACTGATAATAGCAACCATGCAAAATTGTTCAATGCTGCTTCTGCATCAATCATCAGTAAAAAGACCAGCTGTAAAACAGGTCACTATCATACTTAATACTTATGATTTAACGGCAAAATTTCAGTGTTGAATACAGAAGAAAAGCTGTAGAATTGTCAAATGAGTTAAATAAACAGGCTGGTCTGATGAACTATGTCCTTGGCTACTAGTGGAGAAAAACTCAATAGTTTTCTTTGTGAACATGTGAAAAATAGGTAAAGTACCTGAAGACTCAGTAAAATCAGCCTTTTGGAAAAGAATAAAAGGTAAAACCATGAAATTATAAATCCATTTGTGAAACTTCCGTTCCTGGAAGAAATATTGGGAAAAGTTTTAAAGTATTTGCTTGCAAGAACCTATAAATAGAAAAAAAAAATCATTGAAAAAAGGGCCCTATATGAGCAAATTGACTCCTTTCTACACTAAATTTACATACTTTGTGGATAACAAAACCCAGCAGCAAATTTCATGCTCCTTCTGTTCACTAATGTTTCTGCCTTTTTTTTTTTTTTTATTTTTTTTTTTTTTTTTTTTTTGGTGAAATCCCAGTAATTGGTCTACATAGAAACTATGAGAGAATACGATCAGATGAGTAAAACTCTATGGAAAGCCATATTCATGCATTAGTTTTCAGTGCTTTTTCTGCCAGACTGGATGAATGAATTGCACAGGTTTTGAAAGAAATATGCTGCCCATTCAATTCCACTAATTTTTTTTTCAGCAATCTAGATGGTGGACAGCAAAGTAAGTTTACTGATGGCAAGACAAAGATACATTGAAGATCAGGATTAGAAGTCTTCTTTAATTTCAACCAATTGAAGATAGAGTTTGATATAACAAATGTAATCCAATCAGAAGAGAAGATATGATACAGAAAATCACAAGTAGGAACAAACACCAGAATTTTTTTTTAAAACAAATAGCTTGCTGGTACACACAGAACAAAACATATCTAGTTAGAAGGATAAAATTATCCTTCCATTCTCATCTTACTGGAGTAAAGCTGCTTTTGAAGTGCTTTGCATTTTGCAGTTAAGTGCATCCTGGAAAAAACTGTGGGCCAAATGAGAGTCCATATGAACATGTTAGGAATGGCAAACAGCTCAGAAGCATGACCTTTTAGGATGAACAAAATAAATGGGCCTGTAAAGTATAAATAATGAAAATTTGAATGAGAAAGTGATGGCAATCATAAAATAAAATGTACTTTTGCAAAAGTCATCAGTTTGCTGTGTTCGTAGTGGACAGGGTGAAAAGTAATGCATTTAAACTGCAGTGAAATATTAGATAATAAGGAAATCCTTGCAATAGTTAGTATAACATCACACTGGAATAATTCACCCAAGAAAATAAAGAATCGTTGGACTTCTTTAAGAAAATACATAGGTGAGAAAGCAACATAGTATAATATATGTTTTTATTAGCATAAGAATGAAACAGATTATAGGCAGTATTTTGTTCTAGTGTTGTGATTATATAATTTACAAGGCATAAATTCTGTTTAGAACACTGAACAAGGTCCAAAGACTTACATTTGTGTAGTGAGTTGGATTGTCTGGAAACTTGCTTTGCCTTATGGTAAAGGTCTTAATTTACTTGGTGTGTTATAACTATGCTCTGATTTTGGAACCTAGTGCTTCTATCCAAATCTGTGTCTCTTCTCTATTTCTTCATCAAAACACATTTCTACATTAGTGGTATAAAAAGAGGCTGAGCCCAGGCTTGCAGCAGACAAGAGGAACAGGATAAAAGTGTAACACTAGCAGGAAGAGATGAACACATTCTTCCTGCACACCATAAATGCACATGGTTGAAATTACAGAGGGACTGATACTAAGGCCTACCCTTCTAAAGAAAGCAGTGCAGCTTTTGGCATATTATATCTGAATTCACCCCTCAAATTTTTCTCATGAGAAAACCATGGTGAGGCAAATGAGGAATTTTATACTTCCCTGAGTCTCTTTTTCTGTAGGCATATGTGAAAAGTCCTTACTCTATTATTTCAACACTGACTTTTAAACAGATACCTCATTTCCACTCTCATTTCATTTCCTGTATTTCCCTTCCACAGGGGACCAAGCCTATGCACCAAGTGAAATCTTGTGATAACTTTTGTTTAGCTAAACAGTACATTTTTCAATGTACTGCAGGTCACATCTGATCACTTGTAGTTTTCAGATACAAGCACAGAAAAAACCATGCAGATTATAGCTACTGAACTGTAGCTGAGCTGTATGTGGGGAAACAACAAAAGCAATTTGAAAAGAACTACTGAAGATCTCAGCATAGGAGCACTACTGCAGTGCTGTGAGGAAGAAAAACTCAGATGTATTTAAATAAAACAAAAAACGAACAGTGATGTGGGAAATACCTCTGCATAAAACATTGATTAGAATGTTCCATATTTAAAAATAAGTGGGAAGGATGCAAGAAAAGCTACACAATTTATTCAACAACTGAAGAAAGCATGCTGTCGGCAGAGGCTTAAAGAGCTCCATCTGTTTCATTTAGAAGGAACAAAACCAAAAAGTGACTTGATTACAGTGTGTAAGTATCTTTACAAAGAGAAAATACTTGAGTAGCAAGAGCTTTTTCATTTTCTTTTGAAAAGGTAATAAGATGCAATAGCTCAAAGTTGAAGACAAAAATTTAAATGAAATATTTAATATAAACTCCTAAATCTGATGGTGATTACTACTAGGAAAAAATGCCAGTGAAATTCTGGCTTCTTTTCATGCATTCAAATCAGGATTGAATGCTTTTGGATTCATTGTGTGCTTTAATCAAAACTAGAGTAATTAGGTTCAGTACAAGGTGGTTAATGGCCAACATTAACTTCCTTCTGGTACACAGACCTAATTTAGAGCATACAATCAGCAATCTATGGGTTATTAGAAGACTTGAAGAATAAATACACTCATCCTGTAGCCCACTCTGTGTCTTTCCTGGGAAAACATCAAAACAATTTAGTGAGACAGGTGACAGTAATAGCCCACCCTGAGGCACCTGGGCTCTGTAGCATCACTATCATCATGTGAATGTGTATATCCTCTTCTTGGAGGTTTTGGAGGTTACTAGGATAACTAGGTGCAAGGTGTTGCTCTGTTGTTACCAGAGCAAACAGCCAATGCTATTCCATTTCGTGCCTGGCCACCAATGTGCCAAGGGAAAAAAAAAAATCTTTTAATGAAAATTGTGTCAACTACTTTAAAAAGCACCATTCTGCAATTAACACATTTCCCCTCCTGCCTCAAGACTCTTCAGTAGTCTCCAGTCAACTCACAGTTTAAGTGAAGAGAGTCAAGTTGTGGTGTAATGTTGCCACTATCACCACTGCAGCCCCAGTGCACATGGCACTGCCATTGCTAGCCACTGCTCAGGTGTCAAGCTAAGAGCAAGGGCCTCAGGACTTGTCTAGTGGCCAGGTTGGTGTTAGATCCATACAAGCATGGGATGGTTTGGTTTGGAAATGACCTTACAGATCATTTAGTGCCAACCCTCTATGATGGGCAGGAACAATTTCCATTACACCAAGTTGCACCATTTTTCAACCCGGTCCTGAATGCTGCTAGGGATGAGGAATCCACAAAAAAATAAAAAGAAAATAAAGAAAAAAAATCACGACAAAGACGAAAGCCAAAGAGTAAAGAACAAAAAAAAAGTCAGCAAGTTACTGAAGGTGGCACAGTGTAAGACTCCTATTTAGTGTGGTCCTATCAAAACTGATAGTGTCATACCTTTTATAGTATGGCTCTATCAAATCAAAGGATGTTAAAAGTTAATTGTTTCCTTGCCGAGAAAGGCAACCCAATATATACTGATATGTATTTCACTAATTTGGTTTACATTTTACACTGAAATGTTTCCTCCTTATTACGCTGGTGGGTATTGCAGAGGCAATGTTGAACAACAGTCTTTTTCCAACATCAGTGATTCGGTGGATTTTTGTCAGAAGAGGAACCATGTACCAGAAAAAAACTGAGCACACCCTAAATATAACCATTCTTATGTAAGATGCCACTTCTGATTCTCAAATTCATTAAAAAAATATCTTTAAGGGATGAAATATGTGCACTGGGGAAGTTGCTTGTAGGTTGATTTTTTTGTGTTAGGGTTTATTCGCTAATTGCACAGGTCATTACAGAAAATTAAGTCCTAACAGGTTTCTTGAGACAATTATAAAAAAAATTTTGATTGAAATTCTGTCTTAACAACCATATGTTATTTTTCAGGTCTACACAGAGGTAAAAAGTACAAGTGGTGCTCAGTCTTCTTGCATATTACTGTTCATTATATGGTGTCATCAATGAGATTAATTGAGAAAAAATATGGAGTTAAGGAAAAGCGGGGTTTATTTTCCACAGTATCTCAGGAAGGCTAAAAATTTCAGCCACATGTTCCAGTGTCTTCTTTCTGTGTTTTTATCTCTGTATGAGCTTTTCTAGACATGATTGTTTTTCCTTTTTTTATTTGATAAGAGCCTCCTAGCAACTGGCAACTGGCAACATTTTTCAAATTGAAAATCAAGCCTATTCATATAAAATGATTATTTTCCAATTAATCTAAAAGTAATTAAGTACATAGTCATGCCCAGAAAAAATTTAAGGGATGTTCTACGTACATTATGTTATGCATGACAGTTGGAATCACTACTAAAAAACTTACCATTATAACTGAAATAATGGAGATAAACTGGAACACAAAAAAAAAAATCTCATAGCACCTTCAGAGTAGCAAAGATAAAGTAAATTTAACACAAGCTAATTAAAGTTTTGATTGAAGAATTAACTTATCTTTTGTCAGGTGGTTCCAACTATTATTATTTTCACTCTAATTTAAACCAATCCTGATAAGTATTTGCAGGTGGAATACTATTGGAGAATGGTGCTATTTGATTTCTCACATAAAAACTGAGCAACTTTGTTTATATTTAAAATGGCTGGGAAAAAAACCCAACTGATTTGCTTTTCTTTCATGCAATTCATTAACTTTTATGTATTATTTTATCAAAAATTTTATGTAAAGTAATTTGCAGCATGATGAAACTCAAACAGATTTTTATACACTCTGCTGAGTTTTTTCCCCATTCAGGTGTTCTAACCTGAATTCCTTCCAAGGAAAGCAGGTACACGTACACATGACATAACAATAAATATTCTCTAATAACTCAGAAATACATAGTGAATGCATTTCCATGCATGCCTAAATGTTGTTTATTTTCCAGTATGTTAAGTTTGCACACCCCACTGTGGGAAGCCTGCTCTCAGCAGCCTGCCATTACAGTGTTTGTGGAATCAGCAGCCTGTCTGCACTGTTCCAGCTAAGCAAGGGAAAGAAGTGAGCCCTTCACTCCCCCATGGCTGCCATGAGTCAGAGCTCTGCTGGCCAGGAGCCTGGGGAACCATCCCTCTCTCTAGTCATCAGATTCCAGGTTTGTTTTTTTATGTTTGAAAAACTTTTGCACTTTTACTACAGCTCAGACAGAGACATGTTGTTTAAATTAACTTGGTGATTAGGGGACATTACAAAAAAGACCTGGCTTTTAAGCTGCCTCTCTAGTGGCCATAAGGGCTGATTGATTTGGAACAATAATCTGGTGCAGGGGATGCAAGTGAGACTGATTTTCTGTGACTGACTCTAAGGGTGGGTGAGCATCCATAGGTCACAGAGTCAGCTAGGTTGGAATAGACCACCAACATCATTGTGTCTAGCCTTTGACCAGTCACCACCATGTCAAACTAAACCACAGCACTAAGGGCCATGTCCAGTCATTTCTTGAACATCTCCAGCGTTCATGACTCCACCACTTCCCTGTCAGCCTATTCCAATGTTTGACAACCTTTTCCATTAGAGAATTTCATCCTGATGTCTGGTTTGAATCTCCCCTGGTGCAGCTGTCCGCCACTAGCTGTCTGGGAGAACAGACCAACCCCCACCTTGCTTTTTGGGTAGAGGGAGATCTCTCAGGGCAATTTTTCTTCTTTTAATTGTTTGGGACAGAGCTTTTTATGATTAATGAGGAAAAGAGGATGTAGTGACTCAATATTTTTGTACTGTGCAGTTGTCCTGATAGTGACTAAAAGCATCCATGTCAGGCAAAATGTGCCTAAAATAGAACAGCTTTTGCAGGCTTACTGAAAACAAAGCTTAGAATATCACAGGAAAAGAATACACAGGAAAGATTTTTCAAAAGCCCAAGAAAGATATTATCTTATGTCTTGTGATGGCTTGAGCTGAGCTGCAAGACTTTGCACATCCATTTTTTGGTTTCCAAATGTTCAGCGTTGCAGTGCCCACTTGCTTAGCCACAATATCTACTACAGAATTCCAAAAGCCCAATAGTATGAGTCAGAGGAAACTATACAGATTTGATGATTAGAAAGCATATTAAAGGGCTCACATATTTATTTACTCTCTTGTGTAAATTTAAGTAAATGTGTGACTGATGGTAGATTCTGAGTGTTAATTCATATTGTCTCATAATGATAAACATTAATGAGACATGGGCAAAACTTAGAGGAGGTCTCATTTTACACATAGAGAATTCATATGGACCATGATATAAGTGAGGAAGACAGATTAAGAATCTCATGCATATAAACTATAACTACAAAATTTAGTGCTAGGTGATGCAGTAAAAATCACTTTGAAATAATGTTTTTTTCTACCTATTATTCACTGGTGTCACCTTGGTAGCATAGGATTCATCCATATACATGAACAGCTTTGAAATCCTTTAAATTAATTATTAAATAAATAAATAATTAGATTCTTCTCTTCAAACATTTAAAATAGGATAAGGGTTTGTGATGGAAAAAATATAATCCCATCATTCATTTAAGATTAAAAACTCAGGCTTTCTCATCCAAAAGCACTGAATTACAGAGTTCTTTAGTTCCAACTACCGATATTACAGAGAAAATCCACTCAAATAATGACAATGGTCAGTAATCATACCTCATAAAACTGCCTCCTACTTCTGTATCAATGAATTCAACACCCTCCCGTTGATGTTTTAATTCGAGGTTTCTTACTACCTAATGGACTAAATATCTACCACTGTTCAATATTAAAATTCCCTACTTTGCCTCTCTTCATGTTTGGATGTGTTAAGCAAGACGTTTTCTAATTTTTGAGGCTGGCCAGTTTAACAGACTTGGACTGCCTTTATCTATCTCAACTTCCAGATGTTCTCAAAGCCCCCTAATTGGCAAAATCAAATAAAATACCTTGAGGGAAGGAGGTAGCTGCTCTGCCATATGTCCATTTGTCCAGTAGCTCTTTACTATGGGATAATTACTGTAATCCTGTGTATGCAGATTACCACAGGAGGGCATTTGAGAGCAAGCTTTGATTGTAGAGAAAGTATTTGCCTGGTCTTTCTCAGGAGTTGCCTGTCTTGGACAGAGTTAAGGAAATCCTACGCAGCAAGTTCCAAAGGCTGACAGAATTATGGTGCTCACCCTTTCAGCAACAAACAATTCAGCTGGCAGGAGGAGCTGCTTCTTCAAGACCCTCCCAGATGTTTTGAGTGTTCCTGTCCTGCTGGCTTTCCTTAGCAGGAGAGAGTTCTTCCACCATCCAGCCCTGCTCCCTGTTGCACTCAGGCACTGCCTCTTCCCAGCTCTGTTCTCAGGGAAGGACAAAGATCCACCACCTCTGGAGCACCACAGCCTGGTTCAGGGGGAATTCATGCTAGGGCATTCAAGGGGGCTCTCCTGTCCAGTGCTGCCCTTCCATTAGGGCTTTAGTGCACAAAGCATGTGATCTCTATCAGAATTGATGTCTGCACGTACACACAATAAACAGGAAAGTAAGCAAACAACCAGGCCTAAGACAATTTTGTACCTGACCAGCTAAGATGCTAAAGGTAAACTTTTTTTTGAAATTGCTTTTAATATGATAGGAAAACAAAAGTGTGTATGAAAGAAAATGAAAGGTAAAAATCAATCTTATACATTTGGTGGACTTTTCCAAATGTTGCTTCCTTGATCGTCTCATCAGAACATTGCAAGGTGTGATTGACAGTATGTTAGCAGATCTGTTGATGAACTTTGTAACATGTGCCTTAAACAGAGCTAATTGTTATCAGTTAACTGCTCTGTTTATTATGCTTTTCTAAATTAATTTTCTTAATTAATTAAATTTCTGCATTGCTTAAATATTAAGTGGATAAAAAATTTATACATATACGCACTATGCTTCTTTTAGCCCTTAACTAGCTTTTGAGTGTATCACTGTTACCATAGCAATATCTTTGCATGCCATTTATATAAATCTTAAAATTCAGAAGAACATGGAACAGTCTTTTGCCACTATTTGCCTTTTGTAGAAGATAGAAGCCCAAATATCCAGTATTTTGCACCACAGACTCTTTCTAGAGAGGCTGAAGCAGTTGTTGGATGGCTTGGAGAGAGCAGACCTAATGACATCCACAATGACTGACTGTGAATTAATTGTACAAAAAGCATGAACACAGACTATACTATTCAGTGTGATCAGGAGGAACCTTGTCCCTACTTCTAATTCCAGTCAGTAGGCTGGTTTGTTTTTTTCCTTCTAGGAGCTGTCCTGTCTCACAAAAAAAGCCAATATAAAGTGAGATAAACAGAGTATTAGTGATGGAGAGTCTCTCACATAGGAAACACAGGAGAAAATTGAGCTTTTTTGATCCTATTATGCAGTCATGTGAACTTCTATGACTTCAATATAGGCCTCAAGGTATCCATAAAAATCTACTTATAAATCACTAGTAACCTTTTTACTGTTCAAAGGTCCTGAATCCTTCTTGTCTTGGAATGAGCAAGGATGGTACTGGCAAACTGTTTGCATCAGTATGAATCCAGGATAAAGAGTTCCTCCTAAGGAACACGTACTCTGTCCCAGGCTTCCTCAGTGACACACATTAATTTGTAGTTCTGGTTCTACAATGTGGGCTCCATCACATCCCAATACAGTCATGCTGTATTTGCAAATGAACAGCTTTCCCTGCATTACCCCATTCAAGCTGACTGCTAACAGTCTACTGCCAAAAAGTTAGATATTTTTCATTTTGATTCTAGCGGTACAGGAGAAAGTTTTAAAGGCTTCTTTTAAATTGTTGCATTAAACTTCTTCTATCTATAGTAACAAATACTTTGTAATCACCTCTGTTATTTTCAAAATTAATGCAAAATAGACATACTATGCAAGCTCATGACAGCAAAGACAGTTACCAAAGTAGAAAGAAGAAGATCTTACAGGAAATGTATCACATCTCAGCTTTTTAATGCTGAATAATATAAAAATATGTTTGCGTGAATTGAGAAAACTCACAGATGTCGGTGGCAATTGTAACTGCCATTACTTTCACACATTCCAAATCTCTGTATATTGTCTTAGATTCCTTATGTCCCGGCTTCATGCTTTTAACCATTGACAAAATATGAATGAAGAATTTCTAAACTCAATGTCACTGGTGTTACTTCCAACCTGAAATGCTCTATTTCAACTAACTTAATTTTGCCTCCTCATCCTTCACTGTTCTATTTGTTTTTTTGACTTTTCATTTCTCCATAACAGATCTCTTCCTTTTTTTCCTTTCCTCTCCACTGTTCCCATACAGTGAGAGCTCTCTGGACAAATCTTTTTGGCTTTTTATTACAAGATCCACTAACTGTGTATGATTTCTTAGACTGCCACTACTTGTCTTCCTGTTACTACTTATGACTAAAGCTGCTCCATTTGCCTCTCTGAAATCAGCAGCTGAAAGTCAGTGTTGAGTGCCTGACATAGTTCTTTAGATGGCATATTTTGGAGACAGTTTTATTGATTTCCCCATGATCCTGTTAGCTGCTTCTAGCAGAAAATAGAGCCTTGAGGACTCTTCCTGATGCAAAAGCTATTTTCTTAAACCTGTTAGACATGCAAATAATTGTGCAACTTACAAGAATTTATCATAAGGATCTGATAGCACCTCTCCTAAAGAGAACAAAGTGCCATCTTACTAAAATTGTGTTCTTGTTACCATTTCAATCAACCATTGCTGTGATAAATCTTCTGAAAAAAATAGCACCAGCTGCCTGCTCACCCATGTTTCATACAGTAAGTGTTTTTGAACAATTTTTTCCTTCTATTCAAAATAAAGTTTTGCTTTCCGTACACAAAATGCTTTCATTTTTTATCATATTAGTAGGGAAATTAAAACAGATTAGCAATCACACAGAACCCTGAGTTGATTTTATTTTTATTAATGCTATAACACTGAACAAAGTGCAATTAATTTCAAAAAGAAAATAAATAGTTTAACTATTTCATGTCTTTTCCAAGTTAAAAGAAATCTTACCAGTGAATCCTGGAGGACAAGCACAGCTGTAGTCTGCAACCAGGTCTAAACAAGTTGAATTGCTTTTACAGAAGCCATAAGTGCACTCATCAAAGTTGATTTCACAGTTCAGGCCTTCAAATCCTTGGAAATAAAACCAAAGTGCTATGCATTATTCAGCTGTATCTGTGCCTTATTTTTCTAAAGCAATGTCTTTAGGTCCCCTGTTTTCAATTTACTCTTGTAAAAAATTATCTTGAATACTTATGGCAAGATTGTTCGAAAAGTTTTTTCTGCTCTGTCATTAATAGGAAAGTGCATTTCTTTTTCTGTCAAATATACTTTAAAAGGGGTTAATAAATGAAACCATATTTTTACGATTCAGTATGTTCGTTAATCTAATTCAACTTTTAGTTGAGCAGAGACCTAATTCATGCATCTGCTGCCATTTTGAGAATGTTACAGATGAAGTGAAGCTGGGATTTGGACATCTGCTGTCAAAATAAAAATCAACTCTTAAAATCTCTTTTAAAATCAGTTCTCAAATAGCTGCTTTTCTACTTTTTCTTTATTTGTTTTACAGAACCCCAGAATTATCAAGGTTGCAAAAGGCTTTCCAGATCATCCAGTCCCACTGACAACCCAACACCACCACAATCACCCCTGAACCATCTCCCAAAGTGACACATCCAAACACCTCTCAAACCCTCCCAGAGATGGTGACTTCACTACCTCCCTGGGCAATATTCCAGTGTCTAACCACTCTTTCAGCAATTTTTTCTTAGCTACTAACATCTAATATGAACCTCCCATGACACAAGTTAGGGCCATTTCCTCTCATCCTTTCAGTACAGACAGACCCCCACTTCAAGAAAACCTCCTTTCAGTTGTGGAGAGCAGTGAGGCTCCCCTGAGCCTCCTCTCCTCCAGACTAAACAACTCCAGTTTCTTGTGTCAAAATAGCTTTTAGCAAACCCAGGGGCCCAACAGTGTTTTTTTTTGTAGTTGAAATTTCTGTAAATCTCTTCTCCAATATCTGACATTTCATGCTCTTGTGAATGTATTCTAATTCATGGTCATGCTACCAAATGAGTGTCATTAGTGCTGTCACAGGCCATGGCTGCAGGAAGACCATGACTAATGCTAAGCTATCAGTACCCTCAGTGCAAGCCATATTCCTACAATTTCTCAAATTGACCAGGGAACCAATTTCCACTGATCCTTAAGTCATAAAGCTCTAGAATTACCCTTAGTTCATTAATAATGTATAAAATAACAGTTCTTATTTGCATTTTAAGTTTAATCAGACCCATGTCTCACAGGTAACAAATAAGCCACAAAATCAGCAGTGTGGATGCCAAGGTTCATTTTTGTATAAGCTGGTCAGGCAGGCTTAAACAACACAATGATATTTTCCAGGCTTAATTTCCAGCTTCCAATATATGTTTTGACTTCTAATTTAAGCTAACTAATGACAAAGGCTGTACTTATGAGAATTATTTGGGGAAATTTCGTTTCTTATGATCCGTTTCTGGAGTTATCACTACTGGAATGTCTGTATTAATGCATACATACCTGAAATATTGAAATCAGCTACCATGAGTCCATGTTTAGAAAATAGTATAAGTTGATGATTAAAATAAAAAATAATTAAAACATAGAACATACCAGGTTATAAATTATTACCTTGGCTTTATTTTTAACCAAAAATCCATTTTA
Organism: Muscicapa striata striata; assembly: GCA_030060385.1. Classification (NCBI taxonomy): domain Eukaryota; kingdom Metazoa; phylum Chordata; class Aves; order Passeriformes; family Muscicapidae; genus Muscicapa; species Muscicapa striata. The sequence goes on along the minus strand of JAREIS010000133.1, from coordinate 648,232 downwards.
AAATATTCATAATTAACCCATTTGTGAAAGCATTTCAGAAATAAACTTTAATTTTAAATGTTTTAAAACATTTTGGCTTTAATTTGACTATTTTTTTTACTGAAATCACTAATTTTTTTCCATACAGTGCTGATAACAACAAGCACTGTGCATTTTTAAAGAAACAGACAACGGGTGCTGAAAATCATATTCTTTATGTCTGTGAAAGTTCTAATAGATTTTTTTTTAATGATGGCCTATTAAAGTCATTATGATTGTTGTAGCTTGCTATGATCAGTCAGAAATCTGCACATTATTAAGGAAGGTAAAAATGTTTTCTGTAAACTTATTGATGGTATTTTCCATGGAATTAATGTACTCCTCATTTGTGTTTTCTTCACTGCTTCAAGCTTTGCTAAAATCATTATGTTCTGTCTGAAAAAAAAAAAGTAGTATTTACAAGTATATCTGTCTCCATTCTTAATTTGCCTCCAATCTTAATGATCATGGTTGTTTTGGTAAACGTTTTGGACAAAGATGCCAACGTGACTTTAGAAAGGAATGAACTTTCATAGAAAGGAAGTTTTAACAATGGCTTTGAAGCTTGTCAAGAAGATATTTTGCAAACTGCAGGCAGTTTTGAAAATTGTCAAAGATAATAAAAATAAATTATTTTAAACAACTTACCTTCAGGGCAAAAGCAATCATAGCTGTTGACATCATTCTGACAAACAGCACCATTCAAGCAGGGAGCTGAATCACACTCATTCATTTCTGTTTCACAGTACCGGCCTGAAAAACCTGCAAATGAAGTAAGATAAGTTTTGATTTTCTTTGTCATTATGTATGCTATTAGCATGAAATTTGCATTTCAAATGGTGTTCTTTAACTACAATTTAGAGGTCTTATAATCCATATTTCCCTGGAAAAGGAAACTTTAAGTCAGTTTTTCTATATTTTATTTACAAAGATTTAATTTTTATCAATTTCTTATTCAGTATTACAAATGCATCTTTATTGATGGAATAAAGCAATGAATCAAATAGGAAATGCTTCCAGAATGCAAGAAGACATTCATAGCTGTATGAAAACAAGGTAGAGATTATTAAGTGGTTTTCTTGTATTAGAGTAATTTTAGTATTTTTGTGATGTAATCACAGAATGTTTTGGGTTGGACTGACCATAAAGATTAATTAGTTCCAAGCTCTCTGCCAAGGGCAGGGATATCTTCCACTAAACCAGGTTGCCCAATACCTTTTTTTAAATTTTGCCACATAAATATGAGAAAGAGTACCTAGATTATATTCTATCCACTGTGTTGTCTTTAGTGCTGTGGAGAGCAACAAAACACAGAGTACCAATATACTGAGGCACAGCAAAGATGTGCTGCACAAGTCAGGTCTCAGGACATGTGAAGTGACTGCTCAGTTATGGCACATGAGGCTGTTGGGTTTGTTTCTAAAAGGAAGAAAGTGCACATCATTAGAACAAAAATCTGAGGGCTAATTAAACTTGCATGAGGAAAGAGTAGCTCAGTTTTTTTTTTTATTTCTTACAGGTACTTTGGGGCACTGTACAGGGCACAGGTACTGCAGCACCAGCAGTGGGGGTGCAAGGGGGTCCTGACAGAAGAGGAACACAGAGATAGAAATTGTTTAGTAGACTGACAAAACAAAAGAATATTGAATTAACTATAACTGGGGGGAGACAGGGCAGAGTTTCCCACTCTCCCCTAAGTTGCATATGTTAATTGAAGACAAGATGAATTGATACTTTCATAAATAGCAATTAAAAGTGAAAGATTTAATCTGAAGTATAATGAAGAATTATTCTAATGTGAGTCAAGACCTATATATTTTAATTTGTTTAGATGATAATCAATATCAAAGAAACTTTAAAGGGAGAGGGGTAAGAAAATCCCTGACACCAATTAAATGACTTCATACAATCAAAATATAAAATTCAAAGAAGAAGAAAATAAGAATAAAAGCTGTTTTACATGTAAGTGTATTAAAAAACTGCAGGACAAATTCCTTTTGCCTGTGCTTTAGAGCATTATGACCTTTATGAAAACAAAAGTGGTTAGGCATAGCTTATAACCTACTTTAATTTAGCTGTTACACATGATTTTTTTTAAGTTTTAACAAGTTAGAATTGATTTCTAGAAGTTCTGTTCTTTTGAAAATGTTAGTATCTAACACCTATAACTGAGAAATATCTACATAGTTGGAAACTAATTCAGATTAGAAACTCAACTATCTGTAATCTGGCCTAAATAAGGTTTGTTTGATTATTTTTATTAAAAAGGCTAGAAAATTAACAAGTACAGAAGGACAGAAAACAGCACTTCATTCTTATACATAGAAAAAAATAATTTTTCAAGCTGTTCCTTTTTTTTTTTTTTTTTTAGCATTTATGCCTATTTATAAATTATTTTTAGAAAACAACAACTTGTAGAGAGTTTCTTAAAGGAGCTATTGGGGAAGCATATTAGGTCGTTTTTTGAATAAACATTTAGCATTTCTGTAGATCTTGTTGATAGCGTTAAAATGATTTAGGAACTGCTGCTGCTATTTAAAGATCAGAAAAAATCCCCGCATTTTGATCCTACCATGTGAACCAGTAAAAAACCTGAGCCATGACCAGATCACCCTTTCTTGAGAGAGATGCAAATATCCAGCAATTGCACCTGACATTCTGAGGATTTGTGTTGCAGCAGGACTAGCAGGCAAGGGGAGATATCACAGGGGCAAACACAGAGCTGTGGGTAGCAGACACTAATTTGCAAAGTTTTTCATTACATATTTTACTTCATTGCTGTTTTGTAAACTTATGGATTGGAAGGGAAGAAATGAAATGCATAACTAGAATCTGTCTTTAATAGAATTTGGTGCATACTGTATCAATTATCTACTCTGAAAGAGCTGAAAGGAAAAAATATTGATTGAATTTTATTTCTTCTTGTCACATTTTTAATATATCCTGAAGACAGAAAACAATATAAATGTAGTTTGCATTTATCTTAAATTGTTTCTGCTGAAGTAAAATTAATATAATATAATATAATATAATATAATATAATATAATATAATATAATATAATATAATATAATATAATAAATATAATATAATAAAATATAATATAATATAATATAATATAATATAATATAATATAATATAATATAATATAATATCACGTCATATCATATACTTTGATAATGTTTAATTTTTGCTGATCAACATGCCAACAAAAGGCACTTCTTTCAAAACATTAAATAGCTCAATAGGCTAGAAGAACATGAGGGAAAATAAGCTTAATTTGTATTATTTTTAAATCAAGACTGGGTTGAGGTTTAGCTGCATTCATACTTAATTTCTTGTGAAATAATAAAATTGTTCAGCAAAAAAATAGAAGAAATTATTCAATCAAAATATAAATATTTCTGCATTTTTATATTATACAAGTTAACAAGTTGCAAACATTTGAAAATATGAAAATAAATGTCTCTGTATGAGTGTTCCAAACCTTTGTGCTCTACCCTCTGATCTCATAAGATGATTTTGGCAGAGCCAACACAGTGCTCTATGAACAAGGAAAAAATTCTGTCCCTTCATCCATTCAGCTCCTCTCTCCATTAGCTAATGATAAAGGATATCAGAGAGACACCTAATCCTGAATAAATATTTCCATGCAGTCAAATGAAAGGCATGTGTCCCATATATAAATCCTTTCTAACAGTTGAGAGTACTTTTATGGGAATCTTTTATGTAAAAATGTATTGCTATTATTTTTAGTTTAATCTAGAGTTTCTGGGGTCAAATCTGGAAAAAACATATAATTATTTACTATGGATATAATTATATATTTCTTTTGTCAACACACACACTGCAGTAAATATTTCCAGCTCTCAAGTTTTATAGCTCTTTATATGGGCTTCCTCTGCAGTTGAGGATGAGATCTTTATTTCCACTGGAACTAGCCATAGTTTCCTTATGTGATATAAATGTAAGATAAAACATAAACAGTCAAGAAGAGTAATAAGATTTACTGGGAAGTAATTTTGTGAAAGCGACGTTGTTTGCAGGACTCTTTTACATATATAAAGTTGTTTTAAAAACAGAGTGAATTTCATAGAGTTGTAGATATTCTGTTAAAATATATATGCAGTTATCTGGCTCATAAACATATTTCATATGTCAAAGTCTCAACATTATCTTCTTTCCTGTCATCTAATATTAAGGAATAAATCATATAAGGAAAATTAATTTCTGCGTGTCATAATTCTATAAACTCTGGGTCAAATCTAACAAAATAAATTGTTTAAATAGAAATATGAAATAAATCTAAGTTTCTAATATTTATAGATACCTGAGAATTATGATTCTACATTCTCATTCTTAGCAGAAAGTCTTCAATGAAAGAAGGAGAAATCTGCATTATGAATATGTCAGAAAAGTGGTACACATCCTTCCTGGATGATTCAATTGACTAGATCTAATCCTTATTCACTAATGGCAAGAAATCTTTGCTATTAAATTTTGTTTTTAATAATACATATGTTTGTAGAAATGAAACAAAATATGTCTAACTTTTGTATGGCTTTATTAGCTTCTACTAAACTTTAGCAATACAAATGTGGTCTAGGATCATCAAGGAATTTGAATTCAGACACTCTACATCAAAGTAATAATTTTATATATTGGTAAGACTCTTAGACATTTTTAAAGGATGAAAGCATAAAACTGGAAAATATTTTATGTTGCAGTCTTTAAAGTCTCAACTCTTAAAATGTCAAGTTAAGCCAGTTACTAAAGTAGATTATATGTGAAACTCTTGCACACAGGTTTTGCATTGAAAAATACAGTGCACTGGGAAACTGAACTGTCTACACCTCAAGTAATGATGTGTGAGCTCTTCTTGCTGAGATCACATTTTTTTATGTCTTTGTTCCAAAGAAAATCAGTACTTTATTAAAAATCTCTGAGGTCAAACAGCATCTCAGTCTCCAGAGCTGGTTGGATTTTAGACAAACAAATGTCACAGTATTTTCCATTTCAAATGCATATTTGCAAAACAAAAGGAAGGGTCTCATCAGAGAAAAGCACTGCTTTTTCAAGAAGCAGTCTTACAGTAAGAACCTTCACTAGGACAACCTCCCAAGGATATGTTAGGTTCCCTGTCACTGGAGGATTTCAAGAGACAACTGGACAGGGTGCTAGACACTCTCACCTAGGCTCCCACTCTAATCAAAGGTTGGACAAAGTGATTTTCTGAGGTCCCTTTCCAACTGGGTTGTTCTATGGTTCTATAACAAAAAAAGAGATAAGCCTGTAAAACAGGCTCGTAGAATGACCTGGGAAATTGAAAGCCTGCCACAGAACAGAGGACTTAGAAATTCTAGTTTGTCTGGTGTAGCAAAATATAGGCTGAAAGAAGATATGAGTGTTTCTGCTAACTTTGTCAATGGGAAAAATTGCCAGAAAATGTGAACAACTATTTAAGTTAAAGAATAACTATCATAGGAATAAAGTGATATTATCACAAACAAATTTAATTTACATAGTAGAAAACATCAACAGAGAGATTCCAGCAGTACATGCATTACAGGTTGTTATAGAAGTACTCATCATTCTCATGAGCTTCTTAAATTTGCTTATATGAATTGTAATAGCATTTAAAATTAAAGAGAACTTTTAAAACTCCTTACAGAACAATTTTCATAGAGCATGCCAGCTTTGTATTAAGTACACATATTAGTAGCCCAAATGTGATTTTAAAAAGTTCTTGAAGAAACAAGTTTTATATTGAAAGTTCACTGTGCCCAATATTATTATTAATAAAGAAGTCTCCTCAACTGTTAAAATCCAGCAAAAAAAAAAAAAAAAAAAAAAGGCAGAAAAAGGAGTTGCTACCACTTAACCTAAAATTTTAACTAATCCTCTAGACAGAAGATACACCCAGTATTCTGGAATTTAACTGACGTGTTGGAGTATTGAAGTACATATATAGAAACAGCATAATGTAAGCAAAAAGAAATTATTCAGCATCAGATTATAATGCATTTACACAGAGAGGAACAGAGATGTTACAGGAAATTACACTGGCAACATTAATTCTGGCTTTTCCAGATATTGAAGTCTTAATCACTCTTTCAATATGGTTTGTGGGTATATGCATACTAGGTGCATTCAAGTATTAAGAAGGAAATAATAAAGTCATGCAAGAGATACAATATAGCAAACTGTTATGCTTTTATGAAATTCCACTGACCTAGATTTCTCTAGAAGAGTTAAAGAACAAATCTCATCTACCAGATGTTTCAGTGTTCTAAATCTGCATATAGATGATTTGTTTTACATCTGGCCAATCAAGGTTAAGCCATTACTATCTCCATGGGGTGAAGAAGAGAAGGGGGATATCCATAATTTAGTTATCTTGTCTTCTGCAAACCGTCTGCATCTATAATAGGGTTTCATCTAATATTTTTATTTTTTGAGCCTTCCGTTGTCTGAGGGCAGTATAAAAAAAAGCAGAAAACTTCAGAACAAGGAGAGAACAGCCACATTGAAATTATCTTGTACAAGTGTCAGATTTATTTGTACAGTTGAAGACTGCTAAACAAATTTCAATAGGAATTAAGAACAAACATATAGCAGAGAGTATATATATTCCATTATTTAAAATAAAACTAAACAAAACAGACAAATAAAAAACCCCTCACCTGTATGATTTCCCCTTGCAGAGGAAAATAAAGACAGACTTGTGCGTGGGGGATGTCCCACAAACCATACAGTGGGCCTGAATGGAAAACCATATCCTCTGACAGGATGATTTTATAAAAACTGAGCAAGCTGAGGCTTTCTGATTTTACTTATGCACAGCAGGAGATCTCCCAGGCTTTTCTTTCAACCTATTCTAATTTTCCATGAAATGCCCCATGAAATTTTTGTTTAAAGATGAAAAACATCAGCGTGGTTTCTTCCATTCCTGTAAAAAAACCCCACCTTTCCTTATTTTCTTTCCTTTTTTTTTCTTTTACCATTAGTATCTTTCTTTTTCAGAGGATGTCATTACAGCACACAAATTTGTGTGCCACATTAAAACAAAGGGCATAGGAACAGCATCTGAATACCTCCCACATAAAAATCTGCCCTGACAGGACAAAGCTCTGTTCCAAGATAGATGCTAAACATACCTGTTGCCACAGGTAGCACAGGGTCAACTATTGTTTCATTTGTGTCTCTAGGCCTGAGGAATGTCTGCTTACATTTGTGATTTTCAGGACTTACATCTCAAGTGAAAAGAATAGCAAGATTTACAGCTCAAATATAAGGAAAAAATATGAATTTGTGGAAGCAGTTGGAAGAAAATGCAACACATTTATATACTCAAGATTTGCCTTGGTGAAAAGGCATTAGAGGCAATATAAAAGGATTTAAGATGGTTTTACTTGCCATTCTTTCATTTGGGTATCTGCTTTCCTTTCTTATTGGTGGTGTTCTATTTTTTTTTTTTCATAGATGTCTTACTCTATTTTTCTAAAATATTTTAAACTGATATCAATATAAAATATTCTTTATCAATTCACTGTAAAAGAAATAGAATTAACAAATGATATTAGAAATAATAATAATACATCTGGACTCTAATAATCAGATGGGCACTTTTCTGTCAAAGAGACTAAAATTCTCATGCAGTAAACTGTGGCATTCTCATTGCCCAGCAGATGCACAACATGGATGTCATATTTTTTTCCAGATAAGTATCACAGGGGGATAGTGGAGCATTGTTAATTTCTTTTAAATAATTCAACAGTCCATTAATGAATTCACACATACTTAGATTCCTAAGTCTATTTAAATTATCTCTCCTTAAACTATTCCAGACAAAATTTTACACTAGTAAGAAACCAAACATAAGTTTACAGAAAGTCTGAATATTAACCTTAAATCTAAATGAAAAATGGTTCATAGGATGTAGCTTTTGAACTAAGTTGAATGTTAATTTTTGCCTCTTGTTGGCAAATTCTGCATTAATTCTATCATATAAAGAAGTAATGGAAGCTCCCTAATTTTCCATAATTTATGAGGTAAAGTTGCTGAGTATGAATCCCAGTGAAACTGGTTGAATTGATATCCCTGAAATTTGGTAACCATTCATCAAAATAGAAATCCTTAGTGTGACTATCCAAGAGAGAAAAAAAAAAAAAAACTTAAATCATAACTGCTGGTAGACAGTAGATAACTGGGGATTCGGGTGTGGGTAGAACACTCAAGCAGATGTCTGCAACTTCTTAGCTGCACTCGTTGTGTGGCCTTATTGTAAACTTTGATAACACCATGGCCAAATAAAAGTTTTATGTCTTGAATCTTCAAGTTGAGATGCCATGGGAGCATCATGCATTTAATAATAGGGTTAGGCTGAGACAATGGGGGAGGGAGGACAGTCCAAGCTTTCAGAGAGTCCAAGCTGAACAAGAGCACTCCTGCAAACAAGAAGTGGTGTTGTAGAGAAAAGGGCTGATGAGAAAGAAGTTGAAGATCTTGACTGGAAGAAAGATCCTGGAAGTGTGGCAGGAACCTAGAGATCAGAGAGATGTGTGGGGGAAAAAAAGGTCAGATTATGCACAGGGACTGTGGTTGATAATGCTCAAGGCTGATGGCTGAGCAGCAGCTCAACGTGAAGCAGTGTGCCTTTCTGCCTGATCTTCCCACAAAATCAAACCATGGCAGACGTAGCATTGAAAGGGTGTAAAAGGGATAATCAGCTACAGTAAGAGCTCTCATCTGCTTTATTCTTAAATAAATCCCATTATCCAGATTCTTTGGGGATGTTCATTTGCATTGTTTCCCATGATCATGGCTGGATTTGCACCAAACATGTCATTTTGAATAGGCTCAAAAAATATGGCTTTTCTTGACAGAGAGTGTTGCTTTACTTACAATGAAAAAGGAGGACACTAAATAATACACTTATCTTTAGCACTCTTGGATGTGTCATTAATATAGCAAATATATTTTGTTTGCTAAGTACTCAAAGATAGTCCAGCTCATTATCATGCCTTTCTGGTACAGAAAGATGCTGCTTTCTAATTGCATGATTCAAATGGGAGTTTTTATTAAATAAAAAAAGATTTGACCTTAGAGCCAAACAATTTGAATCAGTGTAATTTTTTTTCTCTTACAGAAGCAGGATAATAAATTTCTCTCCCATCTAGGATTTCAGTGAACTAGTGTGCAGATATGGTCAGGATAAAAACAGAAAAGAAAAACATTGGATAATGAATATCCAAAAAAATTTTAAAAAATCAAGTAAGTATCTCTGAGGGGAGTAGCTGAGCTTTATTTACCATGAGAAATTAAATAATCATAAGTAAAAAAAAAAAATCCTGTTTCTTGTATATTTAAAATGGCTTGAAAATCAGGGCAAAGCAAAGTACAAATGGAAAAAAAAATATTGCTTCAAAATTTATTACTGGGGTGGAAAAATGTTGGTGTGATCAATTTGAGACAGCTAAACAAGAGAAGACAATGTTTAATTGCTACTATTGCTTACTATTGAAAAATGTTTTCCCCTCCCATATAAATAAATGAGTAATCCGGTTTTACAGAGCCACTGAGTATGGGCAATGAAGTCATTATTTTTCACAGCACTCAAGATGTAGTGTCACCATTTCCTGAAACAGAGGATTTTAACAATGATGTGACAGTTTAATGCAGGACCACGGAGACCAACCGCTTTCGGTGCTGTTACAAGGTGAGATAACCATGACAAAATGATTTCTGTGTGTGTCTATAGGGAGCCCATTATGAGTCTATCATTCTGGCACTACAGTGTGAAATTATGATGAGGAAAAAAAAGAAGTCATTCAAATTTGTACTGCATGACAATGATGATCCAGTGTGAGCTAATGATACATAGCAACTGAAAAATCAAGCCCTTTTTTTCACTGTAAACTGAATAAAACTACCAAACCCCAAAGTTTTTATTTACATGTACTGCAAGAGAATTGGATATAAAATAAATTTTTAGAGTTACTTTAAATTAATCTCTATTAAGTGTAAAAATTCTGGTTTTAGGCTGAATCAATATGTTTCTTTGCAAATTTACCCACAACAGAAATTCTGCTAATACAGAAAAAATATGCAAAAAAAAAGCATATAACTAGAAATCAATTATTTGTGTAAATAGAGTACATGTTCCTCATTTACTAAAATTTCCATTTGCTTCTCCAATCCAATTATTTTTAAACATCTCTATCTTGGAGTTCTTTAAATAAAGTAATTTTAATCTTGCTCTTTCAGGTGTACCAATATCTGTATTTATGTATATATTTTCTAATACTCATTATGTGCCCTTTGTCATCAGTGATTTTCTTTAAAGAACCATTAATTCCGTACTCAAAGACTGTTTTCTTTTTTCTCATAGAAGCCTGAATTACTCTAAATATGTTTAGTCAACCTTATAGGTAGTTAATTTATAAATAGACATATTTTATATGACTTTCAATTTAAAATGTGCTTCATGCTACTTCAAAATTGTGAATTTTCTTGATCACTCCTCTATCCTTTTCCATTTTCTAGAGTTCATTTTAAATTTCATCTCTTTGCATAATTCATATTTGATCAATTTTTTTTCTGCTGTCTTCTCTTTAGTGAAATACATGCCTGAATGTCCTTATTTACTGAACAAAAATGAAGAAAATGGTAGAAAGTCTGTCTGTTCAAGATAAATTTACACCACATGAAAACCTCATTTAGCATTGTTTCATATCTCTTGTGCCAGGTACCAAAGTAACTTTCTGACATTGTCCACAAGGATTCTTGTTTCCACAATAGGTAAGGGAATATGGCAGAAAGCATTGGAGTTTGAAAAGCCAATAGTTCTGTGTTTTCTTAGTTATATAGTTAGAAATTTTTCATTTTAAAAGTGAGCCTTATGCTGGTAAAAACATCAAACAAGCATTGTCCTAAAATACAATCACTTAAAACTCATCTAATTGTATCCCACAGGTATCCTAAACAGTGTGACTCATTCAGGCTTTGGAGGGACCTCCTTTGAAAGTTAAATTTAATTTCATTTTCCGATATCTGTTATATTTTCTTATTGAAACTACCTAGTGGGAAAGCATGACATAGTAAATTAAGAAGGAAAGCAAAATAAATAGCTCTCTGGTAGAGTAGCAGAGAGAAAAGGATCACTTGAATGCTATCATAGATTTGGGATGTGACAGATGAAACTCAGTATATTGTTGTCCACACACATTGTATAACTTTCACTTTAAATTTAGCATTCCAGTTGATTTTGTAAAAAATATATATAGAGCCCATAATGCAAACAAAAACATCTTTGAATTGTAACCAGTTTTGGCCTATCCAAACTGAACATAAGTTGCTTAAAGATTTCTGCACATAACCTATACAAATTTTGAATATGATCACACTAATAATATGCTGCAATTTAAAAATTAAAAGTAGGTTGAAGCTCGTAACAAACCTTAGAAAGACATTTCTTCATGGAAATGTTGTGGGAATCAGATAATTTCAGAAGCATCCTAAGTCACAGAAACACATAACTGATAGAGAATTACTCAAGTCATTGAATCAGTGGTCACCTCTTTTCTCATGCCTGAAAGCTTCTGACTGTGAAAAAATGCTTCTTTTGGAACAGTCTACATTTTCTTCTTATTTCCTTCAGAAATATTTTTAGTACACTGTCATAAAATTAGGATCCATGATTAAAAAAATCAATTGCAGGGGGAAGGTAGGACAGCAGAATTTAAAGGTCAATAGGCTGATTAAAATCTTAGATATAGCAACAGCAGATAAGTTATTAGATAACATGGTTTTTGCTACAGATAAAAACTAAACATATTTAATGTCTATAAAAGAACCCGATGCAGAAGTAATCTTAAATACAATTGATAAATTAAAGTACTTAGATATGTGATCTGGGTGTTACTTTCAGTAAAATCTGGTGGTCCTCCCACACCTACTTTGTGAGGGGGAAATCAGATGTTTGGCTGCAATTAGCACTCAATGGAAATCAGGTGCTTATGCACCTTAAGGTGCTTTGTAAATTATTATCTAGAAGACAGAAAAATGAGAAGTTAAGATTTCATTGAAGTATTTTTGATAAAGTAAATTTACATGGTTAGATGTAGCATTAAGACCATAGAAGATAGCAAGGATTAGCCACCAAAGATAGAGTTAGTGTCTATTATCCATATACCTTTAAAAAATTATTTTGAGAATTATCACTGTGGTGTGTTTGAAAATAAATGAAACATTAATAAAGGAAATAAAATCTGAGGTTGTGGCAGACCTCAACTAGTCCATTCCAAAAGGAAATACAAGACATCTGCAGGCAGATAATTTATTTTATACACGTGAAGTAGAAAAACACTCATTGAGATCCTGAAATCTGCTTCAGTTCCTTTGTACTTCCATAGCCTAACAGGATGTAAGAATTTAGCTTTATTTTTACAAGGACTTAAACCAAATCCCTTACATGCATCCCTTTTGCTGATTTCCATGAGCATTGGTTCAGGAATAAAGTTTATATTTCTGATTCCTAATTTTTTTTTAATTCAAAAAGGGTGTACTTCAACCTACTTTTCAGATATATATTTAATAACTTTTTCTTGTGGGTGACAAAGTGCTGTCCCGAAACCTGACCTTTACTTCCCACAACTCTTCTCAAGTCATAACCACCAGTAGCAGTGATGAGTGCACCAGACTCATAGTGTTTGTGAGGGAGACAGATAACAACACAATAGCCAAGAGCTAATCTGAGGCCCCTCTTGTTACCCAAAAATAGTGCTGGTCAAGGTCTGGCTCAAGCCAAGTGTGATAGAAATTAACTTCTTTGGTCAGCATGCAGGTATTGCTATAATTAAATTATCTTCCACTATAAAGAGTTGATCTCTCTTGCATGACAGTGAATTGCACAGCAGGATGTTCCCCTTAATAGAGGCACCTCTCAAGGTTACTCCTTGAGTTTGAGACACTCCTTGCTTGGTAAATGATTTATAGCATGCTAAAATTTGAAATTTTAGCTAATATAATTGATTGATCGTGCACCTATAAACCTTTAGATATGAACATTGAACTAGTTTCAGACTAGCAGAGAATCAGTTGCACCCAAACTCCTCTTTAAGAAGACTTTTAGAATTCAAGGGTGTCCTTCCTGAATCAAAGGGGATATCTCCCTGATAAATTTGTCTGACTTAATTGTCTGTATGATAAATTATCAAGCATACCTTTGCCACTGAATCTTGTTAATCAACTGTCACTTACTATCAAACTTAGTCAAATTGCTGTTTTATATCAATAAACATATTGTTACTTCTCTTTTATGAGTGAAACCACTCCATTTATGACATTGTCATGTCAAAGCAGTATTTTTTCATTCAAAGACAAAATTTATTTCTAGGGAATCAAATCTAGATGCCCATTTCTAATTTTTCCTACTATAAACTTGAGAGCAGTTGTGACTAGGAATTGCTGCTTTGTTCTTCTCAGTAATCCATTCTATCAACAAGTGCTTAAACACTAACTGACCAAGAATGTAATATTAGCTTAAATTGCTCTTGAACAGGTGTTCAAAACCGTGTTCTAATAGGTGATATTTATTTACTTAGAAATTATCAACACAGATGCTCTCACCCACCGTGCACATTCTTTCTTTTCTGCCATAGTTTAATGGTTTCTTGTACAGAAGTAGTCCAAGACAATTAAAAAACTAATAAATAGTCACAGTGGAGGGTAAATTGCTTTTCCTGCTTTCAGGAAGCATGTGTGCAGCTATAAGATAAGATGTTGTCAGTCTGTTAAAATCTCAGCATAATCTTTCCTCATCAGATGTTTATAGCAGAGCATACCTCAGCTTACTAGAAGTACTGAAGGTCATTCTTCCACATAGTGTCATTTCTTGAGACCATAAGGAAAATAGTATTACTTGTGACACTACAAATACAAGGAATAATGTTAAAAATCTATCCCTTTAGAATTGACTAATATATCACTTTTGATTCATCTAAGTTAAATTACAAAGACCGACAACTAAGATTAATATAAAATTAGTAATAATACAATAGTTTAGTGAAAATAATAAAATACTGAAAAAGAAAATGCTTTAGATATGGACATGCTACAAAATTATCTAAAATGCACATGCAAACTTATTTTTCCTTATAATTTTAAAAGCATTTGTTAAAAATAAAATTAAACTCAAGAGGCAAGACCAAATTTTACTTTTAGCTTAGGAATTAGTCCTATTTATGCAGTAATCATGAAATATTGACTATTTCCTTAGTGTTACAGATTGCATTAAATTGCAAGTATTGAATTTACTAGTCTTTATAGTCCAGGGAGACAAGGAATCCTCATTCAAGGTTATGAAAAGAATTACCTGAGTCATCACTGATAATTAATAGTAATTATAATAAAACATAGAATAACACAAAATCTTTAGAAGTTTGAAGGGAAGAGATATACATTTTACTGCTATATTAAAAGTCCCAGTAAGATGGCTCTTAGAAACTGATATTTGTTACCTTGGCAGTATTTCCAGAAAACTATTAGAGCAAGATTTGGAGAGAACTTAGAGATAAATTGAAGGACAGTAATATAATTAAAAGAAATTATCATTATTTTAGAAAAATAAACAATATCAAATGAAATTGACATTTATGGCATCATCACAAGTACAAGTTAAGAGAAAGTGTGACACAAAACCATCATAGAATCATAAATTATTAGTGTTGCAAGGGACCTTGATTCCAACACCCCTGTAACGGACAGGGAGTTCTCCAGCAGACATATATTTGGCTTTTTGGTTTTTGTTTGTTTTTTTTTAAACCTTGGAATCATAAAATATTCTGGAAAATACTTCAATGCCATCCAGAGTAGGGGGTCCCAAGATTTATAGAAACTAAAATCAGCTTACTGAGAGACAAATTATTTTGACTGCAGAACCTCTGCACACCAGAAATTGTTTTAGTCAGATATATAAGAAGTTTTTTCTTCGTCTGAAGATATTATGTTTTTTTAATAATTAAAAAAAATATAAAAAAGTTATTAACAAAATTTAGACTTTGAAGTAGGATGGAAGGGTAATAAATATTGATGTAGACGTACAGGTCACAAAATGTCATGGATTTGTAAGATCAGTGTGTGAACAAATGGTTCCAAAATCAAATCCTAAAACTAAGAAAGTAGGCCACATTTGTAGGTAAGGTTTAAAACATAGTTCAGAGATACCCACAAAGAGCTTATGTATAAAAAAATGTCATGTTGAATGTAGGATGTCAATGTATGAAGAGAGAGAGGTTAAATGTGAAAAGGAAGGTACTCGTGAGACAATTATAGCAACCCTGTAATCCAGTGCTCTGGTTGGTATTTTTAGAATTATTTGGTAAGACTTCAAGTCCTCAGAATTTTTTCCTGCAAAAACTATCTTAAGTTCCTCACTCAATCTAATTTGAACAATTTAAAATATTGCATTCAAAGCAGAGATGAAAAAGCCTCTAGCAGCAAACTTCTTATCATGTGTACTTTTTGCCCATTCCAGTAGCCAGAAAAGCTTTTAATTATTAATGATTCTGTTTACTTTTAGCTGTTTATTTCTAAGATGTAAATTTGTTGTTCTGCCTTCCAGCCAAGCAGCAGTTCTTGCTAGGACTCAAAAAAAAATGGCAGTAACAATAAGCTGCATAATTTTCTTCAGGTTTAAATGAAATTTGCATAAAATTCCATTATAATTAATCCTAATTCATACAAGACTATGTAGAAAAAATTAATTAAAAATGTCCATATTTGTAATGAAGACAGGCTTCTCAATCTATTTAAGAGAATCAATAGACATATTAGATTATACTTTCTTTGTTTATAATTTTTATTAATGTGATCCATTGACTCAACCTGACCTTATAAAATGAGCATGCATCTGAGATGTGAACATTTTACACCTTTATTGTTACATTTCTCTGAAATAAAAAGAGACACATTTTCTAATGACAGTATTTTGGGCCTGAATCCAAGAAAGCACTTAAGTAGGGGTACAATTTAGGTGTGTGAGGAATGGTATTGATTTTAGAGGAGGCATTTATATAATTAGAGTTACTTGGGTGATTAAAAATTCTACTGGACTTGGAGCCCATTGGCATGGCATAAAATTCACCTTTATGCAGAAATTCATAGTCAACAGAATAAAAAAAAATCACATAAATCTTTCAAAATTAGAACTTCATTGCAAGCTTAAAGTTTTCATTTTGGAAAAAGAAAACTAAACCAAGTGTAAAGTAAATCAAGTAAATCACATGGCCAAAGACAGATGTAGCTGAGTATCAGGTCTTATTTAAAACAAAACAAAACAAAAATTATTTCCCCCATAGTCATCTTTCAAGCAGGCCAACCCCAGGGTAAACCAAAGAATAGTCTCCACCACTGAACTTTCAGAGGACACGGAAGACTGCAGGTAACTGATTTATTACATTTGAAAGTGGTAGATTTTGTATGTTGTGTTCTGGAAGGGGCTGTCGGTGGGTGAGCGGGTAGGTTGTCCACTAGAAATGCAGATATTGGTGCCATTGGGAGGGTGCTTATGGGGCTTCTCAGATTCAGTGAGGCAGCACCACAGTGCCTCAGACTTCTACTAAAGAGACACAGATTGTGACTCAGAAATGGGGCCAGAAATCTCTATGTGGAAGGGAGGATGTCCTGTAAGACCGTACAGAAGAGCAAGACAAAGGATTAGCAGCAGTGGTCTGGGGCAGGAGCTGGTTCTTTGAACCTTGCTCAAACTTTGTGGGATTTGCTCCATCCTCATGTTGGACAGCATAATCAGTTCACCATTTCTCCTCATCTAATATTCATTCAGGTTCAAAGTAGGGCATAAAGCTACCATTATAGCATAGGCACTATAGCAATTTGCTGTCATTTGACATTACTGAGAAGAGGTGAGAGACATCTGTGTCCTAGGTCTCTACAGCTCTGTATTAAAAGTGTATGGTAAAAACAGGTCAAAAGGTTTATATAAACATTATTAGTGGCATTAATTTAGAATGCTATAGCATTTTAGCACATGCCTGCTTATAGGACTTATAAATGAATTACTTCAGTATACATCTGTAGAATTTACCCAACAAGTTTCTCTCTGAGATTACCAGAAAATCTAGATTATTGAGTTTTTGTCCAATCTGATTCAACCTCAAATGCCTCCACCTTTTTTTTCTGTTTATAGAAACAGTTGCTGAATGCTTTATGAAGTCAAATAATTGCTGAAGGAGCTTGCTATGGCAGACTCATTTAAAGTTAAAACATACTATAAAATTCAGTAATAATGTGTTCTGATATTTTTTATTCTTGTCATTATAACTAATTTACATAATTACATAATTCATTATATGAGAAAATTGATCGGCACTATTTCTTTAAACTTTTATTTAATACATCTATAGCTCTGGATTGCAGAGATAACTACACTGGCACTAGACTGAATTTACTTCCATCTAGTCTATATGCATTTTTCTTGTGAGTCTAGAACTGGTCTAGAACTGAACTTAAATGTCTATACTTTTAGGGTTTAGCCATTTCATGCCTTAACTTTTGGATCTTTTTATTTAATATCTTGGTGTTAGAATAATTATGTGAAATGCTTTTCACAAAATTCTATTCAAAATACATTATCCCTCAAGATTGTATGACTACAATCTATTCACTCTTTCTTTTTCTTTTTTTTTTTTAATTTAGTTTTACATCATGACTTGTATTTGGGTTTTTTTTTTGTATTTCTTGTTCTTTTTAATAACTTCCAAAACCGAGGAAGTATTTTGAAAATTCCTCCAGGCATTTTTCATATGCAAAGAAATAATCTTGTTGATGAGAGATTTTTAGGTTTCGTGCATATTTAACCTTTCTTTCTCTTACAATATTGTTTTTACATTGTTAGTTAATCATGATGCCAATTCCAGTTTGTGGAGATGTTTATATTAATTTCCCTAAATTAAAGTGATATATTAGGGAGAAATTCTTTACTGTGAGGGCAGTGGGGCATTGGAAGAGGTTACCAAGATAAGTTGTGTATGTCACATACCTGGCAGTGTTCAAGGCCAGGTTGGATGGGGCACTGGGCAACACAGTCTAGTGGAAGGTGTCCCTGGCCACATCAGGGGATTGGAATTAAATGGTCTTTACGTTTCTTTCTAACCCAAGCTATTCTATTTTTCTATAGTCCTTTATGTGCAGATGGCCCACATAAATATGCCAGTTCTAGTAGCTTAGACCCATACAGACAAGACAGACAGAGGAAATGAAAACAGGTACACAAAAAACCAAGCCTAATTTCTCATATCTTGAGAAGATTTGAAAAGTCAATCCAAGCTTTGCTGACATTATTCATAGCTTTGATAGTGTTAGTTCTTGTTTTTACAAATGAGAAATGAAATGAGAAATGCAGTGCAATGGCTTCAGAGAGAAAAGAGGAATCTGAAAGCCAGTAGGCTGCACTGCAGCTCATTAACCACTGATGAAAATGTTGCAGCTGAATATCACTGCAAGATGCATAAACATAAGACAGCAAGCAAAAACAGTTTGCAATTTCTGTAACTCGAAGATGAATGAGAAATAGTTCAAATATTGGTCTCCATGTCTGAGTTTCCAGAAAGGCAGCATTCAATACCTAGCTATTTGCAGCTGGGCTCTGGACGAGAGGTGACTGACAGCTTTATTTAAGTGCAAATATAAACAGTGCCCAACAAAAATCAGTATTTATCAAAAGATAAAACACATAGGTATATAATGTGTGACAGCTGGGTTTTTATTTGAAGAAAACAAGAAAGGTAGGACATATGTTATGTTGCT
This sequence comes from Muscicapa striata striata, assembly GCA_030060385.1. NCBI lineage: Eukaryota > Metazoa > Chordata > Aves > Passeriformes > Muscicapidae > Muscicapa > Muscicapa striata. The sequence goes on along the minus strand of JAREIS010000133.1, from coordinate 629,390 downwards.
ATGGCTATATGCTATTAAACAAGGAGTGCATCCTGTACAAGGCCAGATTTTTAAAGATTTTGCAGCATGTAAGCATTACAGAGTCTGTAGCATAGCTGAACCAGATGTATAAAACCATTGCATGGCCAGAAAAAATGTCTAAAAATGTAGATATTATGGAAGAAAAGACTGAAGAAAGATTTATTCAGTTCATTGACCTGTATGTAATTTTCTTATTTACAGGATTTTCACAGCTTTATTTTACAGCGTTTTCTCTTCTACCTATGTCTATCTATATCCTTGCTTAATGCTGGTTAACTACAGTATGATTACCTGCCTTCATTTTTACTTTTTATTTTGCAAATGAGTAGCATAACCAGGTTTTCTAAAATTTGTAAGGACTCTTATGGCATATATTTTTGTGCATTGCTTTATAATGGAGCCTTACTGCTTCTACTAAAATATTTGCATTCAACATATTTTAAATTACCTGTTCTGATATAGCAATTTTTTTCTGTCGGATCTGTCACATATTTACTCCCTTTCAATTTCTAAGCTAGCTTTTAATGTTCCTTTTACTCTATTTTATTATGGTAAAAATCAGAGTATCGACAGAAGGAGATGCAGGCTGTAGCAAAGTAGAACTTCAAGTTTTAAATGCTTAAAGACCTTAAAGTCTTTATAGAAAGAATATTTATATTTTTATAGAAAGAATATTTATATTTTTTTCTTGCTATGATACTGTACAGTTTGAGATAATTATAGATGGGTAATTATAGATAGATTTGTAGGTAATTGTATCTGGAGAGCAACTCACCCTCTGTACTTTGTTCCAGTCACACACCAGTGTGATGGATTGTCGTGTTGGATTTAGAGAACAGAGTCCTCAGTTGTATCAGAAAAGCTATTAAATTAGAATTGTTGCTATTTGGTAGCATGTTTTATAAAGACAGATATATTTGTCTTAGTCTGATTCCATGAATATCCACAAATAAACAGTTTGTGTTACCACATATTTTACTGTGACTAGCATACATCATTCCAGTTATGCTGATAAGTCATTTTAGTCTAATATTATGTCTAATCGAAAAGCAGTTTGAGATGACCAGAACAAATCTATTAAACAAAGACAAAAAGCAGTAAGGTCCAACCATCTGAAGAGTTTAGATAACTGAAAAGAATTTCTAACCTGAAGCATATAAAACTAGAAAGCAATCCAGCAGGTTTTTGACATATTTGTTTTTATTGTCTATCCAAGAAAACTGACAAAATTACCCTGTCTGACAATTCCAGTGCCAACTGGCTTGTGAGTGCCAGCTAGATGGTTCTCCAGGAAAACAGCAGCTCCAACCTGGACAGAAGAGGATGCTGAGGGGAAGCTGGCTGGCACTGGGGTCCTTTAGGCAGATCTCCAAAGATTTGATCCCTCTGAAGTCAATAGGATTTTCTCTTTTGTTTTAAATTGGCTTTGGCTTATGTCTTAACTTCCCAAGCCAGGGCCTCCATAGTGAAGATTTCACCTGATAGCCAAAGTTCAGTCCAACACTGATATTGCCTTTGGAAAGCTCAGCAAGATGACACAATATTTCAAAATGGGAGGTATGCTAGATTTTTAACATTTTCCACACATTTTCCACGTCACTTTTTGTGATAACTCATCCTAACTCATTAGGCAGAATGTCGTAAAGACTAAATAAGATATAGGGAAGTTAGCAATTAGATTAATAATGACATCAGAATAAAAGGATTTGTTATAGAAAGAACTGGTCTATTCTTTATTCATAAAACTTGCTGGAAGGATCATTATTTGTGGTTGCATATAAATGCTCAAGAATACTTACACATATTTATATTCCCTAGTGTTTGATAGAATATTAATTAGGTGAAGAAAATGACACTTCAACACTCTTTAATGACTATTTTTGCAAGATACATGTCTTAAAAATCAAAATAGAAACAACGTAAGGTTTTGTACCATGACCATATCTTATCTGATATACCTTATAGATATTTTATGTTTAAGCCAATAATTTCTTGGCTTTCAGTAATTCAAGTATTTTAGTCTCTTCTCTGTGGGTATCAACAGAAATTCATCTTAATTCCTCCTGACAGCTCAGTAGCAGATAAGTATCTAGAATAATCACAGCTTTTGTGTTTTAAGGCATTGTTCTGGATTCCATGTTCACATTCCAGTCTATTTAGGTCCCCATTGTGTGATGACAGTAAAAATAGTTAATTAAATACTTTGCCAGGAATTCTTTTTTTTCCTCATTTAATTTTATTTCTATACTGAATGTGCTCAATCAAGGGTGAAAAGCATTTTGTGAAGAGTTTTATATTAGAAAATCAAAAATATCCAGCAAATTAACTGCAAAGTTGGCTGCCCCAGTTGCCTATGGGATTATAAAGTTAAAGTATGTGCATTCAAAGATAAAAATGAAAGAAAACAATGAAAAGAAAAATTTATGACTGTTTATCTTTAATGGGTACTAGGAGGATGTGTATTTATTTAATTGTTTGAGAAAAGATAATAGATGACTGCAGTATGGATATGCAGGCTGTCAGATTTGCTTCAAGCCAAACACATATAATAAATGCACTGAAACTTTATTTATGGATTTTGTTGATCTGACAGTAAATCAGGTGTTATAATACACTAAATATTTCTAGTATGCTGCATTTTAACCTTTGTGTGACTAATTATATAAACCATACTACTAATGACTTCTCTACTGTGATTATTTAGCACATAAGATACAAGACTTTCAAACTTTTAAGGTTTAGGACTGGTAATATTTATCTAATGGGCAATAGAACCAAACATTATTATCAATTAATAAATGATAAGTATTCTAGAAAACCCTTCACTACTGAAAGTCAATAGATCTTTTTTGATAAAATTCTTCTGCCTGTTTCAAACAGATGCCTTTTGATTTGTTATTAATTCTAATTGCATTTACATTTTCACTTCATATTAATCAAATCCTTAGCATTATGCTAATTATAAACATGTATTTTATCTTGATGCTGTTATTGTAACTAGAGACTATAAAAATAAGTGTATATGTATTTCACCAATGTGAATGAGAAAATCTACGTTTGAGTAACAGACCTGATCTGAATTTAAAGTCGACTAGGGGCTCTTGTATAATGTCAAATGTCTTTGTACAACTGGGTAGGCTCTGCAACAGAACAGAATTTAACATCAGCCATGAACAAATCCCAAGAGCATGTGTGTGAAGCATCACTAATTTCACAGGGCTCTTCTGGGTCAAAGGGCTGTCAAAGGCCATCACCGTGTAAACAGGAACTAATCTGCTGCTATCAGGAAGCAATATAATTGCACCTTTGTCAAAATTCTGACAAGTACTTGCTGTGGCATAAATTAATTTGACAAATTACAAACTATGCAAGTTAGATTTATTAGTCATGCTAAGCAGTTTAGAGTGGCATGGTGACCCTTTATCCCTGCCCTGTTGACACCAATTTGCGCCTAGGTCTCAGGATGGGAATGTCTGTGTTCCTGTTGGGTACACCTTCCCTGCACAAATACAACTAGATGGGAACCTGTCTGTGCTCCTGTTGGGTACAGTTTCCCTACACAAACACATCTGGATGAGTTACAATGGCTGTTAAGTTTTCAGGATGTGACTGGAGGAGATGGCTTCAGACATGATGGGCTGAAAAAACGTGTCTGTGCTCACTCATGCTGGGATAAATTATCTGGAATTTCGCTAATGTCAGCCTACAGTTCTGAATGAGAAATAGATGTCTCACTCTTTACAGATTATGTCTCTGCAGATTGTCCAGATCTGTTTGTTGCTCCATAAAGAAGATATACATAAGGTAGAAATCAGTTCTGCCTTATTGATCATAACAAAGGGCTAGTAGAAAACACACTGCATTGTCACCAACCCCTGTTAAGGTGGAGGAAGAAAAGACAGGACCCCCATATTCCTTGTCCTTATTTTTGTTGTAATAAAGGAAAAAAATCATGAAAAACAAAAGAGAAACTATGCAAAAATGCCACTCAGACCTTCTCTCAAGTCTTCTGTTTTACTCAATTCCATTCCAGCCATTGGGGTCAGACCACAACAAAAGTGACAGCTTGGGCTGAGACCATCTCTGTGTTCAGCAGCCCCAGCTTATTAAGCAGGGCTATCTGAACTTTCTCCCCTGCTCTTCTACATCACACCAGAAGATGAACTGAACAGAATAAGGAAAAGCTTGCACAAAGGCAATATAATGGGCAGTCTCTGGACCACCTTAATGCATACTGATTGAGGCAGCAAGGATCCTCCCTCATGCATATGGAAGAGGTTGTTTTAAGAACTATTGGTATAATGGGCAAGGTTTTGTATTGGAGAGGATGATACCAAGAAAACTCTGAAAAGGTTCAAATGAGTCACACAAGATGCTGCATAGGCACTGAAAATTGTAGGGAATCTGTGCTAGAACATGAGAGGAAGAAGGGAGGTTTGGGCTGGACACCAATAATGTCAGACCATAACAGTTATAGATTTTGAATATATACAGAAAAGTAATATGGACTGTTTCCATACATTTTGTTTAACTTTGCCCAAATTACTATAATAAAGAAGTAAGGAAATCTAAAAAACATTATGATGCCATCACATACAGTAGGGGATACATCAAATCTCTTGTGTGTATTTATTCACTTGACTGAATTTTCATTTTTACCTGAATTATAAATGGAATTCTGTTTACTGTGAAACTAATAGAGAGCATTTCTATAATTTCTGAATTAAACTCTTTATCATAGGAATTGCTCATGCTTCAGAACTGCACAAAATTATATTGTCTACAGAGCTGAGCAGAAAGTCCTCCATGTCATCACAAAGAGACCCACAACACTATTGGACACAGTGAGTGTCAGGAATCTTGAATATACACCTAAGGGAGAACAGCTGGAGCCTTGAAGCCAACATCTGGTTGTTTTTGTTGAATGCTTCAAAGCAGGGGGAGACAGAACATAATCAGGAGCAAGGACTAAGAAGAACCTTGGGACTTCCTTCTTTATAGAGGCATGATTCTTACTGGTTTAAAATATATTAAGGAAAAATACTGAAATTTTCATGCATGTCAGTGAAAATTGTTTGGTAAAGGACATTATTTGTGAATCAATCTTATCTTGAAGCACATTCAACAAACCCCATTTACAGATATATTTCAATAGAATTAGATAATTTTTTAAAGAGAGAAAATATGTACAGTTCATTACTTTATAAGTTTACTAAATTTTCCCTAAATCTGTGAGTGCTGTGTTCAAGGCAATGTAAGTCCTTCTTGCTTACACCATGTAGATTTGCAATAGAAATCCACTTCATGATATTTTTAAAATTTTAAAACAAAAAACCTAATGTCCAGGTTGCTGGAGACTAGCCATGCCAAATTCACAGAAATAATGCAATTTAGAGTACCACCAAGAGCTATTTATATATCACTTTTCCACATAAATAATCACGGAAAGACATTATTCTTAATGTATAAAATCTCAGCCTTTGTTAAAGACTGTTTGAGATCCTTCCTACCATTTTATTCTCTGGGTACTTCCTTTCACTCATTCCAATAAATTAGGTATTCTTTAGTCAGATTCAGGCTAAATATAAACTGGTTGAGGAAATTATAGGAAGAATAAAGGAATAATTGTCACAGAATAAATTCTTTAAAAGATTGACTGCCACAAAATTTTCTTTATATTCTCAGAATTTTAGTTTGAGGGAAAGCCTGGAATAGGCATAGAATCATCGAATCATAGAATCATAAAATATGCTGTGTTGGAAGGAACCTATGAGAATCATCAGTTCCAACTCCTGCCCCTGTGCAGGATGCCGTAAGAATCACAGAAGATGTCTGAGTCCTTCCTGTGTGTTTGTTACAGAAGTAAGAAACAGCAGTCACTGTGTTGGAATAACAGAGTCTGCTTTCCTGCTGGGTTATGAGTGACCTAGGCCTTCAGGAACCATGGCAAAAGAACTAAGGCCAAAACCTCCTGCCACATAATTTTAGCTCCATGTAACAACCCAAGTGGTATCTTAATAGTGAAACCCTTTACCAAGCTCTTCCAATGTTGCTTCATTTTTGTTTTCAGAAGAACCTTCTTATCTGACTGCTCTGTTGCTCCATCACTGAAATGTTTGACTGTTTGCTTAGTGAGACAGGCAAGCTGCTGTGATAATTCTGTTTTCCATAGACTGTGTTTTGGGAAGAGGTACTGGCCATCCTGTATGACACAGATTGCTTTGCAATGCCCAAGGGCGGCATCGAACCCATCCAGCCAAATCCACTAACTTCCTGATGACCTCCAAAGGTTGTTTATACTCTCCTGTTCCTCAGCTGTGATCAAAGCATGGACAAAAATTTATATTAATTGAAACAAGATCAGTATAGGGTAGACAGAATGTGAAACAGGGAGTACCAAAATCCCCTGTTCCTGTATTCACCAAGAAATTCCTTCATACATACTAGTTGTCAGATTGATCATTGGATTCGTATTTGAGAAGAAGTTTTCCTCTATTCTACATTGCTAGGGCTGTCAAAATTTGACAATTTTCTTTAACGTTGGCTTTTTTTTTTTTTTTTTTTTTTTTAATGACACCAAATCAATATATTCCTTTTAACATTTTTGCATCCTTTCAGGAGCTTAAGACTGTTTTATCAATACATTTTCTTTTTGACAACAGTCTCCTACAACTGTACCAGAGGACTGTGATATTAAATCTTCCTGATTAATATAAAGAAGTTGGAGGAGGATGAAAGCTTTTAGTATGAAAGTAGAAACTGGTATTTTGATGATACCTTCTGGAATAGAACTCTGTATAACATTTCTTCTTCACCACTTTCTCACACAATTAGAATAAAATAGAACATCAGGAACATTTGACAGAAATATATCTCTTAGATCATTACTCCCACTTGACTTATGCTTATCATCTGTTCTGGATATGCTTATTCTCATTTAAATAGCTCTCAGTAAGTGGTTTTGTGCACAACTTCCAGACTACTGCTTGAAGCCAAAGTTAACATTTTGGGTTGCTCTGGAAATATCTTTGACTACTTCTGCAACATCTGTTTTCTTTTTCTTCTTCTTTTCTTGGTGTTTTGGTTTCATTTTTGTTGGTCTGGGTTTTTTGTTTTTTGGGTTTTTGTTTTGTTTTCTTTTTTTTGTTTTGTTTTTTAAATTTGATTGTTTTTGGGGTTTTTCTGTTGTTGTTGGTGGTGGTTTTTTTTTTTGTTTTGTTTTGTTTAAATGTTTATCTGATACACATATGTTGTGCCTCAACCGTCTTTTCTTAATATTTTTGAGAGGAAAGTAATTTTTGTTTTACAGCTTTAAAGGTCAACTAAAGTAGAGATGCCAAAATTTAAGAATTGATAATCTGCCTATAGAATCCTAGAATTGTTAAGGTTGGAAAAGACCTCAAAGATTGAGTGCAGCCATTAACCTGACACTGCCATCTTCACCACTAAACCATGCTCCCAAGAACCACATCTAGACATTTCTTGAACATTTCTAGAAATGATTTTATACCACTTCCCTGGGCAGCCTGTCTCCATGCTTGATCATCTTTTCAGTTAAGAAATTTTTCCTAATGCACAATCTATCCAGGACTGATCTACACAAGCCATTTGATGTCACTCAAGACAATCTGCTCCGTAACCTTTCCCAGCAGCAAAGTCAGGCTGACAGGCCTGTAATTCCCTGCATCCTCCTTCTGGTCATTCTTGTAGACTGGCCTCACATTTTCTCATCTCCAGCCACCTGGGATTTTCCTGGTTAGCCAGGACTGCAGGTAAATGATTGAAAGTGGCTTGGTGAGCCCTCTCAGCAGCTCTATCAGAACCCTTGGATGGAAGCAATCCAGACCCATGGAATTTTATGTATCTAAGTAGTGTAGCAGGTCACTGACTGTTTCCACTTGGATTATGGGGGCTTCATTCTATTCCCTTTCCATATGGTAATTTATCTTGAAAAGAAAAATAGTGTTATCTTCATTCATATTCTGCTATTTTTGCAGATACATTATTTACACAAATACTATTTAGAAGCATTTAAATTTGTCTTCATTAGATCTTTTTTCATTTCAATAAGGGTTAATCTTTATTTCTCACCTCTTTGTCCTGAATTCAGAGTCTTCCAAACTTGTTTGCTGGCACAGATAGCAGGATGTGTAGCAATTACTATTATGAAAAATCTTGCTTTTTCCTCTAACAAAGCTTGAGTGTTCCTTGGCAAGGTCTCTGCATTCAAAATGTTATTCAGCACAAAGCAAACTTGATTATCTATTACTTAAAAGCTTGTACAGTCACTTCTGCATAGTATGTATGATGTCCTGAATTATTTTACACACTTTACAGGGACTGTATTCACACAAGGAAGAGATTTTACCACAGATAAAATATGTTTAGAAAATTTGTGTTTAAACATTAAAAAAATTGTAATGTCATTGGAAGAAAAAGGAAACAAAGGTTGAATGGAGGAGGAAAAAATCTAATAATTTATAACAATAAAGTATTAACACACCACTTAGATAGTGCTAGTATCATAGAATCATAAACTGATTTGGCTTGGAAGGGGCCTTAAAAGATGATCTTGTCCAACCCTTCTGCTGTGAACAGTGATATCTTTCACTAAGCAAGCTTGCTCAAAGCCCCATCCAACCTGGTCATGAGCACTTCCAGGGATGGGACATCTTCAGTTTCTCTGAGCAGTCTTTTCTAGTGCCTCACCACCTGTAATAAAAGATTTCTTCCTTTTATGTCATCTAAATCAACAGTTTTCAGTTTAATGTTATCACTTGTCATAGCAAGCCCATGACAAAAGTCTTTCTCTCTCTACCTTTTTTATAAACCCTCTTTAAGTATTGAAAGGCACCATTAAGGTCTCCTTTTGAGCCTTATTTTCCCCAGTCTCAGCAATGCTGTCTTTCTCAGCTTGTCTTCACAGGAGAGGTATTTCAGCCCCGGATGATACTCATGGCCAGCTCCCAACCTGTCTGTCTTGTGCTGGGGTCCCCGGAGCTGGGAGTGCCCCTTATGGGTCCCTTCCAACCTGGCTTATTCTGTGATGCTGATTCTATGATATTCCAGGAGAGTACTCACAAGGTGGAGTCTCACAAGAGCAGAGTGGCAGAATCACCTACTTTGGCCTGGGGACCACTCTTCTTGTTATGCAGTCTAGTATCATAGAATAGTTTGATTTGGAAAATTCAAACTTTAAAGTCCAGGGATATCTTTGACTGGATCAGATTGCTCAGAGCTCTGCCAACCTGACCTTGAGTGCCTCCAGGGATGGGGCATCTACCACCTCTCTGGGCAACCTTTTCCAATGTTTCATTATCAAAAAGGATGCAGTTATCTTTCTAAGATGCAAACAATAACAACATTCCCATTTATTCATCCATGATTAGCCTCAACTCCTTCTCTGCAAGGCTGCTCTCAATTAATTTGTCACCCAGACTGTACTGATACAGATTGAAGACAATAACTTACTTCTCTAAATAAATATACATATTTGAAAAATATTTTTACTCGTAGATACTTGACCTTGAACAACCTATATTTCGGTATTCACTAGTTTGTTTTAAATTTAAGTTTTAACTAATTAATTAATGAAAAATAATTTTGAATTTCAACATAAAATCTAATGATTTTATTAAAATTATTCAGTCTAGCTGAGAAAAAAATATAGGTCAAAATATCCATGGGGAAGTAGTTTTGTATCAGACAGGAAGATGAAAGAGAAAATGAGAAAGGATATCAGAACGGATAAGAATACTGATATTCCTTAACATCATCTTATAATGTGAACTTTAGTGAAAATAACCATCTATAGTAATTGCAAAAAAATTTTAATGTTATTGATACTTTTATAATTGTTTACACAATGAAAATTTTGGGTTCTTTAAAAGTAAACACAATATCCTTATTACTTATTTCTGTATGTAAAACTATTTATGCTTGGCTATAATGAAAACAGTAAAAGAATCTGACAAATTTTAAATAAAACATAATACAAGACAAATGTCATGAGAAGATAACATACTTTTTTTTAATTTGAAATTAATCTATCTCATTAAACTAGAACATTAACTGTATCACTGCTGTCGCAGGTTTGAAGGTGGTGGTGTTTTTTTTTTTTTTTATTTAATATGCATTAACTCATTTTGATTTTTCGAGTGGGTACTGAGTAATCTCAATTTGCATGAGTCATCCAAAAGGACAAAAGGATCAAGAAGAACAATTTGCCGACAAAAGACAAGAAAAAGACTGTTTCTCATTCATGCTGAGAACAAATGTCAACTGTCAACTTCAATAGTTACAGCCACAAGGCTTGTCAAGTTAGGGTTAGCTGTGAAAATCAGGAAGCACTGAAAAGTCCAAGTTGAATGAAATGTTCTTGTCGTGCTACGGAAACGTGAAGCAGGGAGGGGAATGCGAGCCCAGCCCCCAAGGGAGCCTCTTGAAAAGCACAGGGCTTGAAAACAGTCTCCTCTCTGGGAGCCTCCCCTGAGGCTGCGGGCACCAATCAGAGACCTGGGTTGGTGACTGACAAACCAGGAAACCAATTAGAAGGCTGTTCCACTTTCACAAATCACAGGGAAAAAAGGGTTGGTTTAGTCTTTTGCCTTCCGGTCGTGGAGGTGGGCAGGTCTGGGGTCTCCGGCCCCGGCATGGGGCCCGGCCCGAGCCCCGGCTCTGGCCCCGGCGGGCCCCGGTCCCGGGTGGCCCCGGGGGGGTACCTGGCCTGGCCTGGCCCTGGGAGAAGCCCAGCATGGCCGGCTCGGCTCGGTCCCGGCCCCGCGCAGCCCCGGCGGGGCTCGGCTCGGCCTCTCGGCCTCGCCCGGGCCGGCCGGCCCGGCCCGGCGGCCGCTTTCCTTCTCTGTCCGGCATGGCCGAGCATTTTGAGAAGAAGCCCCCAGATGGCCACGTGGCTTCTCCACTGTCTGGATACAGGCCCCAGCCAAGCACGCAGCAGAGGGAGGCCCAGCCATCTCCACGTGGTCCCCCTGGTGGCTGCATTTTTCCCAGCATGGCTTCAGCCTGGCTCCTTACCTTTTGGATACAAGTTTAACTATTAGTGCCTGGGTGAGACTCTAGATCTCCTGAGCTTCCCGGAACGAAAAGAATAAAGCAAGAAGAATTACAGAAGTCAGCGGAATGAAGACAAAGTTCTCATGGAAGGAGAGATTGAAAAGTAGCCACTGATAAGTAACTTAAAACCTTTTTTTTGTAGGCTTTAGAGGATTGTGACTTTACTTAAATTCCTTTAAACTGTGGAATATACTTGTGGAGGTTAAGTCCTTGAGATGAAGACCTTTTTGCCTCGGGAAATGAAGCTCTCTGTCTTTAGGACTGGAATATTGGACAGAGATATTTGGTGAAGAATGAGCTAAGGAGACTTTTGTGTTCTCAGCAGCCTGCCTTTAAAATGACACCCCATGTGTTTCAGCAACCCATATACAGCTCTGGAAGGACTGTAAGAATGGGAGGAAGAAAAATCATAATTTGCAGTTTCTGGGCAGATGCAAGTTATGAGAGTGAGACACCCTCTAAGCCTAAACTAAAAGAAGGGACTTTTCTCTCTAGAGTGAACTGAAATGATTATTTAAGTAGATAACTGACTGAAGTGTTTTTCTGTATGTTGCTGGTATGAGGAAAGGGGGAGGAGGGAATAATCTGGAAATCTCATTCTGAATTGTTTTGTGTTATTAATAAATTTCTTCTTATACCCTTTTAAGTTTCAAGCCTGCTTTGTCTTTACTCCTAAATTCGATCCCCAAGAGAAATTAAATATATTAAAATTGGCAAACCCCAGTTACACCGTGACACTTGTGCATTCCCTGACATCTGTAGATTAGCTAATTATGCCTCCAATTTCTAGTTCAGAATTACAAATTCTGAGTTACAAATCTGGAGTTTCACATAAAAAGGTGGAATACTGGAAGCCCAGTCACACAAGTCTAGGATGGGCCACAGAACAAGGCTAGCACAGGTACTATTTCTGAGTTGTTGTGTGACTTGGAAAAATCCTTTTCAATCTTTTCCTCTGTCCCTTTTTAACTGTTTTCCTTCACATGTCAGTCTATGGGTTTCCAAGTACACTCAAAGCTCCTAGCTGTAAGGAAACATGCTTAAGGGCACAATAACCACAGATATTATTTATGTGTTATTAAAAAGAAAAAAATTTGGGCAATTAGACTGCGCAAAACTTTTGTGCTCTGGACTAGCCCAAATTCCAGGCAACAACTGTAGGGTTGGACAGAAGGCCTAAGCAGGGAGCAGGTTGAAAGCTGCTGAGTTAGGTCACACTAGATCATAAATGGTCTTGGAAAATAAACCAATTTTAGAACATAAGGAATAGAAAGCCTGAAAAACAATAATTTGGGGGAAAAAACTGCTCATGATGTTGACAAGATAATATGCACTTCTGTTCTGTGAGTGTTTTCAAATTAAATCTATATTTTTTTTTATTCCAGACTGTAACAATTATTAGATGATGTAGCTTTCCACTCCACTGAAAAGGCAAAGGAACCTGGATACACAGTGAGATGGGATGAGAGGTGGGATTTTCCATGGTCATTGGGGTTTTCTGACTTTGGGATCTTCACTAGGGCTTCTGTAACTCCTGCAAATTCAGTTCAACACAGACTTTGAAAGATTCATATTCCAGCAGGATAGAAAACCTGGAAAATTTCACAATTAGAAGTTTTTTGAATTAAAGATATTTCTATGAAATGTTTGGCTTCTACAAACCAGAACAGAATCCATAAACAGACCTTTGCCAGGTAATTTCCAACGAATTCTTATGGTGATTAGGCTCACAAGTTGAGACCACTTCAGTATCTAATTCCAATGTCTTTGAGTTAAATTGAAAGAAATTATACAAGTTCATAATTCCTTAGATATGGTTCCATATATATTCTGTCTAGTAGAAACAAACATTAATTCTTATAATCACAACTCTATGTTTTCTTGTTAAATGCTTTTATCTTACAAATTACACTTGGGTTCGTTGTAAAAGTGTTGCAAAAAAAAATTAATCAGCTTTTCAAGATGCATAATTCGAAACATTCAGTGAGAAGTACTCCTTGTCATACATACTGTGAATTTCCCTTGAAATTAGCTTTTTCGCTTTAATACTTTATTAAACTTCATGGAGAAGACCCAACTGCCAGTGTTTTTCACCTCAAAATTCAAATGAAGGTTCTAAAAAAATAAGATAAACTCTCATCTTGACCATTTGCCAACTGAGATGTAAAAAAAACAGTGTAAGTCTCTGAAATTTATTATCATACCTTGATCAGATTACTAGTTATGTTTTCTTTACTGGAATCTGTTTTTTTATGTCAGAATTTACCCCCAAGTTTATTCAGTGGGGGGCAGCACAGATTAAAAACAAGCATAGATCTGATTCAGTAAGATTGTCTTCAAACATTAAAACTACAGCAAAGTAGGAATTGAATTGCAAGCAGAAAAATTATTATAAGTCAATACAAAAATTTTAGCAATTGTATCACTGACATGAAGAGTCATTTGAATGCCTTCTGCCCAAACAAATCCAAAACAAAAATCAAAACCAAATTACTTTCTCTTGTACAATGACACAAGCGCATAAACACATATCTACTTAACTCAGAATGATCCTAAATCACTCAAGACAGATTTCTTTAATGAGGTTTTATTTTTTGCCTAAGAAAAATGAGAAAGTCACTCCTTCTTAAAAGAAAGGTACGTATCCTGAAGCTCTCACTGCTTACCAAAGGTTGTTGAATTACAGCCACTTTTCAGAATCAGAGGACAGAAGTTAGTTACCACAGAAAAATAAATATCAGATTATACATTTACAAATCTATGGCTTTACTTTGAAAGGCATTAGTGTTTGTTCCTCCATTGATGTATTTGAATTATTAGCGTATGAGATGCATAATTTGGAAAAGAGTTCAAAAAGTAACCCTCGAAGGTTTTTAAAAATTTATTTAAAAAAAATGAGATACAGTGATTACATTTTTACTCACATCTTACAAGTTTCATTACATCTAAAATAAATATTTCAAATTTCACATGAAGTGGAAGAGGTGCTGCAGAAAAATCTAGCCCACTGTGTCTACAACTTCAGGCAAAATAGAAGTTGTCTCTGATTCTTACCAGGTTGGCTACAGTTAGATCTATATTTCAGTGCAATGCATTACACTGAAATACCTTTCATTACATGCTTCTGTAGTATCTTAGAGTAGAGAATTTGATAGATATGGAAAGCCAAGAGAGCTGCAAACACTTCAGAAAGTCCAGAGATCATCTTAACAGAGCTTCATCTCTGCAGAAAAGGATGAGGTTCCCATAAATGAGATGTTTTCCTAATATACATCCAATAAAAAAAGGGAAAGGCTACTTGGAAACTATGAACAATTTTATAATATTCTTGGCTCTACCATTCACAGTCTACTGTAAATATGACCAGAAGCTTCAAGAAGCAGTAGCTATCTTTTTTTTTTTTTTTTTTTTCAAAGTAAATTTCACTGTGTGTCTTCCAGCCTCTATTTGGACTTTATATCCACTTCAGGAGAGCTCCAGGGCAACAGGCACTTTAATAGCCCAAAGAACACTTAGTCTACCTGTGGGGTGCAGTTACAAAGTCAATTCAGTTGAGATTCATTGAATCTGAATGAAAAAAATCACAATAGGAAACTACGGGTAGCTAAAACCAGCTGTACAAGAATTAAGTGTTAAGCCAAGAAGTCCATTTGCTCATATTGACTTACAGTTGCTTTTGTCATAAAAATAAAGGAAAGAAAAACCCTAAGTTTCTGTTTGATTAGGATATGACAGAGAACAGTCCTCTCTCTCCTCTTGCAAAATCCATTTATTTCTTACAGTGCTAATTTGCCAGGCTTTTAGTTTAGCTCTAGGTAGGACCAAGGTATAAATTAAAGACCTTCATCCATGAGAGTGATGTTTATTTCTCATCATGAGAGTCCGGTTTGACTGGCTCAGCTTGCTACATAAAGTATTGCTAAAATGCTCATCCATTCCTGTCATCCCTGTACCTAAAAATAAAGGCAGCATCTCACTGAAGAAGTGCATAATTCTGGGCTGCATGGCAATATGCAAAATTATTCAGGCTGTTCTGAAGTACTTGGATGGACAAATAGGACAGGGTTGACAGCCGTGAGTTTTGGTTTTGCTCTTTGTTTTTTTCTTTGTTTTTTTGGTAAGTTTTTGGGGGTTTGTTTTTTTGTTGGTTTTTTAATTGTTTTCATTTATTTATTTGTTTGTTTTGTTTTGTTTTGGGGGATTGTGGTGTTTTTATAGTTTTTGGTTGGAGGTTTTTTAGTGCATACAAGGGCTTCGGAAACTCAGATAGAAAGCAGAAATTCTTTTGTAGGGTTTGACCAAAAAAAACACCTGTAAGGGTTTAGTATTTTAGTTTTATTTTATATTTAGCATTTTAGTACAAAATATATGCAACAATATGTGTAAAATTACATTTGTTTTTGTGACACATATACTTGATAATGGCTGGTGAATTTCCTTTATTCTAATTATAATGTTGACAGGCAGTTCAGGAGAACACCTCAAAAGTTTGTTTTAAAAATGTATTTAAGCTATAAATTCTGAGGAAAAAGGAAGGAACATTAACTGCCTTCATTATCATGACTTGTTCATGCTGTGAACATGTGAATGAGTGTTCAAATGTGCTGGTGCTTAAACTGTGTTATTTGCTTTTTGGTCCGTATAATATTCTGTAATTTTCTTTGCTTCAGAGGGTCCATTTCCTAAATATCTTTTGTTTTGCTTTGACAATATGAAAGATAATGAAAATGATGGAAATACTTTTCACTGTTTAATTACAAAAAAACCCAAAAAGCAACACCCTTTAAACAACTCTAAGAAAAAAAGAAAGGAAGAGTGAACCTAAATCTTGTAAGAATAGTGCTGTCTTCTACAATATCTGCTCATAAATATTATTCATTACTGCACATTGATATATATTTCTTAACAGTTAGAATTAGTTTGCATATATTAAGTGCATTGAGTATAATTGAGTATAAAAATATTTTGTAAGTAACTTTACCAGAAATTAAATACTGGGGCTAGATAATAGGCAAATTTCTTAATGGAACAAATAATATTTTTAAAAGATTGAATTGTTTTAAGCACCAATTCTTCAGTTCTATTTGACAACAGCATCCTGTATGTTATACAGTAGAAGTAACACATTGTCTGACAAGAGCTACAGAGACAAGGGCTGGAGAGACAGTGAAGGCAATCTAGACAAGAGCAGTGTTCTTAATAGCTACAATGTGTAACAATAATAAGGACATTTTGACAGCAAAATGTTTCTTTTTTAATGCCTTTGTATTTTGTTCCAGGTACTTAATTCATCCAGCAATACATAGCAGAGCATTTAGTACTGCTTTCAAAATAAAATTCTATACTAATTTCAAAACCAAAACAATGAGGAGAAGAGATAAAGACAAGATAAAAAATATTTTAGGGAAGAAAACCCAGATCAAACCAATATAATTTGAACTACACTGTTCCCATTTTTACAGTTGATGTCCTGCAAGCTGAGTCTCTACAAGGTGAATAAAAATGTCTTTCCTGATGCCCTGACTATGGCATGTCTTGGCATCAGGATATGATCTGACTCTTCTGACTGAACATTTTAACGTGAAACCACTGTTATTTTATCAACTCCTTGCCCTTCAGAATATTCCTGAATACCTTTTGTTTTCTTCCAGAACTAAATTGCACAAAGCTTTCGGCAGAATAGAAACTGAAGAGCCACAGACACAACAGCTTTTAGCAGCCTTCAAAGTCAGCGCACCTTTGAGTGTTACTCTGATTAACTTCCTTGTTTTTTACTGATATGGTTTTGTATTTGTTATGCTTTTTGCTTCTTTTCTTTTCACCTAATAAAAATTGAATGAGAAACAGTGGCACAAGACCCAAAATATCTATTAAATGTCCTAATCTTCATAGTAGCAGTCATAGTCTCATCCATCTCATTTTGTACTCTTTACTCAAAATCTTTTTCTCAGTGTCAGTTGAGGCAGGCAAGGTTCCCATTCCAGTTTCTCCAGAGGCTATGACATGCCCTTGGGAAATTAGGAGATGTTTACAGGATGTCTAAAATTCAGTACCTGCAGGTTGTTGGTTTGTTGCCTGGCTGTCTCCAGCAGTGTCTCTGCGATGAAGACAGCTTTAAATGTTGGAGCAATTTATTCCAGGAACTGCTCCCAAAAAGCAAAACTACTAAGACTGAACCTGTTTTGGCTCTTTCAGCCCTACATAGTCCTCTGTAGAAAAACAGAAGACTCTTCTCTCAAATTTGGTCTCATGCACTCATATTGTAATCTAAGGTAATACTTACTTCCCATTTCAAATGACTGTGCTGTATTCAGGTTACAACGTTTTGTCTGGTTAAAATGCAGCCTTACAACGTTTTGTCTGGTTAAAATGCAGCCTTTGGACTGAAAAATAAGTCCTATACTTGTATCTTGAGAAAATATGGTCAGGTTCTGTGGAAGAAGCCTGTCTATTTTTACATGGATCTAGACCCACGCAGGGTGAGTACAGGCCCAGCCATGGTGTACACAATAGCCCCAAAGCTGGAGATTAATTGGGTGAGGCAGCAGTTGCTGGTTGGGGTTAAATCAAAAACATGCAGCTCAGGCCATGTTGAGGCTGAGCCCCTTCACTGCATCCCCCTGATGGGGGCTATAATCATATTTACAGAGCTACAGCCTGTGTCCTGGCACTGATCTTCTGTTATGGTATCAAAACATCAAATCAATAGACACATTTGTTTTCATAGACCTTTTCTCTGAGTAAATCCCTACATATTAAATGATTTTTCAAAATTTTTTTTAAAGGAAATTCTCCTACCTCCTTAACAATTTATTCTGTTTAAGTCTAGTAAATCTATAATGAGAAGTTTTACCTTTTATTTTTTCAAATATATTATAAACCATGGATTTGGGAAGTATGAACTCTAGAAAACAAAGTAAATATAGGTGATATACATGAGGCCCACAGTGCACTGCTGAGTAAAAGTAATAGAAAACCAGAGTTGGTAAAAAATAATCTAAACATCCTCATGTGGATGATTTTTGCATTTTAAATACACTCTGAGGGACAGAAATAATAATAATTAATGCTTTGCACTTACACGTGACCTATTATCTGAAGATTTTGAGTTCTGCACATTATTATCTCATTAAACCTTACTACACCCTTGTGAAGAAAGAAAGTGCTTTATTATAGATATTTTACAGAGGTATTAATTTAGGAAAAAACATGGAAGCACCGTAGCAATATTAACCCATATTGCCACAAGAGTTAGAAAGCAAATGCCACAATTTTGCTCATTAAGAAAGGGCAGAAATAAATAAAATGATTAAAACTATTATCCTAAAATGTCATTAGGCCTTCATTTAAATTAGAGTTTAGCAGCTTTAAATAGTACTTTGGAAGGACTGTTTAAGAAGGCAAGGACAGATAAAGGGTTGCCCAGAGAAGTTTGAGATATTCTATTTTTAAAGATTTTCAGAAATTTGCTGCACAAGATTCTGAGCAACTTGTATGCTCTATTTTGAGCAGAAGTTGAAAAAATTATTTCCTAAATTGTTTTGTGATTTTTTTTATAATCAATAACACACTTAAGATATTGAACTCTCAACTACTTAACAATTGATAATAAAAATTCATCTATCATAGCCATTTGCCAACTACACAAGAATAAAGAAATAACCTATCACAATTTTCACTCCAAGGAGAGAATAAATAATAAATTTCCTGTTGGGTTATATTCTCCTTGAGGCACATCCACCTGCTCCAGCATGGGCTCTGCTCTCCTTTCACAGGCTGCAGTGGATCTCTGCTCCCCTGGGCTGCAGGGGCACAGCTCCTCTCCATGGGCTGCACCAGGGGCTGCAGGGGAATCTCAGCTCTGGCACCTGGAGCAGCTCCTGCCCCTCCTTCTGCACTCACCTGGCTGTCTGCAGAGCTGCTCCTCTCACGTGTTCTCACTCCTCTCTCTTGCTGCAGCTGGCTCTGCACAATATCTTTTTCCTCTTGCTAAATCTGTTCTCCCAGAGGCACTGCCACTCTCACTGATGGATTCAGCCTTGGCCAGTGGCAGGTCTGACTTGGAGCCGGCTGGGTTTGGCTCTGAGGGACACAGAGGAAGCTTCTGTGGCTTCTCAGAGATGCCACCCCTGTAGCCTCCCCTGCTACAAAACCCTAGGCAAATCTTATAATTTAAAATATTTAATTTAGACCTAGATTTTTTTTTAATCCTTTCAATTTTTTTAGTGTTATAGCACACATTTTTGTTAGACCTTCCATTTGCCTGCTTACTACCTATATAAAGCTACATATGTGCACTGAGATTATTGTTTTGGGTTTTTTTAGTAAATATATAAGGATAATGATAAATAAAATATGCCATATATAGAGTTTATTGGCAGAAGGGACTTCAACCTGTCTGTCTCTCTGTACACAAAAGGGCATTACAGCTCTAGAAAGACATGTAGCCCTATTTACAGATACAAAGATAGAGAATACTAAGGACTTACTTGTATCTTCATCACTGAAGAGACCACTGCTGCCTGTTTTCTACATCATAGAAATTTACTTAAAAGCTATGACACAATGCTCCAATATTTCTTCCTGATAAACTGAACCCTTACATTTTCTCTATAAACTGTTCAATCAATTTTAGACATTCAGCACTGTCCACTCCAATTTTCCAGCAGACTTTTAAAATGAGCAGACAGCGTGCTGTCCTGGCAATGTCTCAAGTGTAAGGAAAACTGAATGTCCATACTAAACAGGCTTTAGTTTGTCTATCTTGTCTAGACTAATAATCATACTTCTAGTAGACTGGAGAACTTCATTACAACATAGCTATTGTAATGGAGGCACAATGCAAACAACTTCCTTTAGCCATACTTACTCCATCTTCAGCATTGGCTACTGGCATTATTTTTTTATATGAAGCCTGTCCTCTTTCACTATAGAGAATAAGGGAAAATAAGTTGTTTTAAATTTAGTTTTGAAGCTGATGAACCAAGATTTTTAACAATAACAAGAGTTATCTCTTCTTTTAAAAAATGAGACAAAATAGAACACTAGATCACACACTAAAAAATTCTATTCTAAAGTTAGATTTTAAAATATATTTTCCTGGTTAAAACTCAAGCTCCTAAATTACATAAGTGCTTTTGACAATTGCCTTTTTAAGCACCTTGAGATTAATCTGCTTGTGAATTATTCATATTTGAAAAGAAGTTTGCCTGTGATAGACTGCTTTCTTAAAATTGCTGTTAGCCCAAGTGTTTAGGCCATAACTCCACAAATACTTCTCTCCTCACCCTAGAAAGAATTCATATAAGAAAAAAGGAAATGAGAAATATCATTAGTTTTGAAGAACTTTGCACCTACAAAAGCAAATGGATATACCAAATTTATATTGTGAGGATTCTTTCCAGTATTTCTTTGAACAGTGTCAAAGTTAGTGCTAATGATTCTCCCAAAGTACTAAGAGTAAGTTAAAACAGGAAAGAAAGGGAGATACAGAGTAGTGAAATGAATCCAAATTTAAAATTCAGAGACTTCAAAAATAAGCCAAAAGCTGTCTTAAAAGTATCCAACAAAATATTTTCAGGTGCCAAATTTTAAAATGGCCAGTCAATTGAAATTATTTTCTTCTCCTTTCTTTCTTCAATGTCGGTTTATTTTTAGAATTTTCCTCAGGGACAGGTCAAAATTGGTTGT
Organism: Muscicapa striata striata; assembly: GCA_030060385.1. Classification (NCBI taxonomy): domain Eukaryota; kingdom Metazoa; phylum Chordata; class Aves; order Passeriformes; family Muscicapidae; genus Muscicapa; species Muscicapa striata. The sequence goes on along the minus strand of JAREIS010000133.1, from coordinate 608,606 downwards.
GCAGGTAAGGACTAGGAACATTTGGCAGATGGAAAACCTTTTATTTCAGTCATTTAATATCTACAAGATTTTTGTTTCTAAAATGCATTTTTGAAAGTATCACTGATATGGATTCATACTCCAATGACTAAATTATTGTGTAGCCCCATAATAAATTCTAAAATTCTAGACACCATTTGCTGATTCAAACTAGATTATACAGATTTTGAATATGAGGAAGAATTTTTTTTTTTTACATCTTTTTCATTAAGCTCAGTCCTGAAGCCTTTAAAAACAGGGGAACTTACCAAAGATTCATGTAACAAGAAACACAAAAAAGACAAAAAACACTCTTCATGAGGCCCCAAAATATAGATTAAAAAAAGACATAGTGCATCTCTACTACCTAGTTTCTGACAGAATAAGTAAACTGCATATCTTAAGAAAACTAAAAATCTTAAAATAAAACTAGAGTAATGGAACTCTAAATGTCCAGCTTTCTGTTCTTTAGATTATCCTGCCTACTAATGATCATAAATACTTTAAATTGTGTATAGGTTTTTTTTGCTGATTATGTGTTCTTATAGATAAAGCCAGACTCCCAACTCTAACCACCACCTATACAAGTTCTGAGATGAGTGAATGAGATCAAAGTTCCTTAATAATTCTCTTTGTTCCCACTCCTCTCAATTTTATTTCTACAACATTGTTAAACTGTATAAGAAGAAAACTACATTGCTTCTACAAACAAACAAACAAAAACAAACAACCCTATCCAGTCAACTTTGTTTTAAATGAGTTCTGACTCTGTAGGAAAGAATAGAAGAAAAGGCTGCTGTGACAGGAAGGTCAGCCTCATATGACAATATATATAACTTCAGATGTATTTATTCTCTGTTTTCAATTACAAATGATGTATATTGAAACTACTGAATATCTGCATTTCTTTTAAAATAGCATGTTATTGAGGTCTAGAGGTCCAGCCTATCTTGCTGCTGACCTTGAGCAATCTGCTTTTCTGGTTAATGATCATATGAATAGAATAAGAAATAAAAGGTAATATAATTTACCATTCTTCTTTTTCACTGTTTGTTATACAGTAGAACTTTCTTTTCTTTTTATTTTAAAATGAGTTATGGCTTGATCTAAACCCTTCTGAAAACAGCTCTTGCTTTAGAACAAAAGGAAGGCAAGCTAAATTCCATTTCATTTAGCAACAATCAAAATAATAGAGGTCATTGTACTCAATTTCAGCTCCCTGTCATGATTGAACAGAGGCTTATAGGCTTAAGGTACTTTCCAGGAAATTATATAGCAAGATGAAATCTAGTATATAGATTTGGCACTACAGGAGATGAAAAAGTTGAGATAGATAGTGCAGTCTCTTATAAATGCTGGAAGAATCCCCCATTTCTATATGAGGTTGATATAGTGCTTTGGGTATTAAATGATATTTGGCATAACTGCAGTAATTTTATCACTTTTAGCATGAGATATTTGCCCCTTTTCTAAACATCTATATCTTAATACATAAAGATGCTGTGAGGTATAATGAGCAAAGAGAATGAAAGTTACTTAAAATTACTAAAAATTAACTTTATAGGCAAAAATCTCAAGGGCTGTCAGAATGACTCTTTACACATATTCAAAAAATTCTTGACAATATAAAATGCTCTGCTAAAACAGAAAAGGCTAATTATAGAGGTAGCTCATAACCAAGATTAATAATGACAACCACATAATGGGTTCGTATTAAAAAGAGAAAAAAAGTCTACTGAGCAGTGAGAGCAAAAGAGACAAAGCAGTATTGCAAACAGAGATTACACTGAGAAGAGCATTTGACATTTATGAAAACTTCATAGGTTTTAATCCCAAGCAGAATTTGTTCTTTTTCACATAACACTATGACATTTTGTCTGACCACAGCCTTCTCTTTGTCAGATATCTTTTCTTGACTGCATAGGCATGAAACAGAACTAAATCAAATATGTATTTAATAACTTTGTGTTGGTATAGAATTTGAAAAAAAAAAAATCAATTTTTTTTAACTCTGAGGCAGTAGGAATTTAAAAAAAAAATTATGATCTATCATTTTAGCTCATGACTCAATTCTTCCACAATCTATATGCAGTCAGATGAGCTTCCTAATTAAAAAGAAAGTAAGTCTGAATTCTGGCACAAAGACAGTTTCTTAACTCTTATAAGTTAATGCATTTAAAATGTAAGTTATGCATTCTAAAAATATGTTTTATATGCTTAAATTTACAAAAATTTTCTGGTATTTATAATTCAAACTAATTGCAAAGTATGTAGAATAAAGTGAGAAGTTAGTTGTTGTCACTAGTATTTCATGCTTAGTAATTTAAAGTGACACTTGTTTAAGTGAATGGAAACTTTAGTCTTTTTTTTTTTTTTTTTCCATTTAAAACTAGAAAAATGTCTTACAGTTATTCTAGAACTGAGCAAATGTTTAGGGAGGACAATGATCACAATTCTAAATTTTGCAAGATACCTCATTCCTCTTGAACAGAGAAGAACCTCAATGCAAAAGAGCTCTATTAATATGTAGAATATGGCTTCTTTGAAGTTAAAAAGTCAAACTAAAACAAAAGACTGATATATGTCGCCCCAATTTAAATTAGAATATTTCATTCTTGAGTTTATATTTTTTAAATTCATGTTCTCTACTGTAATGAAAGATAACTGAAAAATAGGTACTTCACCTGTCTTTATTCTTTCTTGATACAGTGTGACAATTTATGTGTATCTTCAAAATACTCATTCTTTCCTCCTTAAACTGTAGATCTTCAGAAAGTCATCTGTTACACAGTCTAATAAATTACCTCAATGTTAAACTCCTAAAGAGAAATATGAGAGTTCTAATACCAGGATGTGGGGTGACACTGGTGTGGAATAGGCAATAATCATATGCCAAATGGGAAATCACCTGGAACAGGATGCTAAGAAATATCTTCAGAAGGCCATGCCTGGAATCCCTTTCATCCCTAGTATCTACCTCCAACCTCTTCAAGACTAAAGCCTGGAATCCTTTATTGAGAAGTAAACTCTACTCATCTTTCAGTGTTTTAAGTGGTAAGACACAAGATATTTACTGGCATTTGTCAGAGCTTTGTGGGCACTAATAGAGTAATAGGCTGACCCTGCTCAGCCTCCTTGCTGCTTCCTCTGGTGCTTTGACATGGCTCCATGGAACCCCATTTAATCTCAATACCTTGTTGTGGTCATGCCATAGGAGAATATTTCCAGCTGTGTCTCTGTGCTGTCTCCAAGATGGACTTCAGCTCTACAATGTAGGTGGGTTCACCCTTCAGCCCTACTATGTAGTCTTGTCTGCAATATTTCCACGGGCCCTTTTTGCTCCCAGCTGAACTTTGTCAATGAATTCCAGACCTGGTTCATTGCTCACTCTGGATTGCCCTCTGCTACCAGTCCCTTGCACTGACCACAATTTTCAGCCCCTAATTGGGTATCATTTTTCGTGATGATCTCTGACAGTGTTCCACTTCCTTTATAGCTTTGTAATTTGAATCACAACCAATTACATGACAGAACTTGATTTACAGGTTTTCAGATGCTGAAGTTATTTGCACTGACACAATCTATTACCAGGAGATTGTCTTAGCCTCAAGATCATCAGATATCTTATGAAAGATGCAACCTTCATCTTTTTCTCTTCTTCAGTGAAGAAAGAGTACACAAAATACAGTAAGGAAATGTGAGGGTACAGACAAAAATACATCGTTTTTCAGCCATTCATGAATGGCTTTTTGATTAAAAAACTATTAAGAGAGAGAGAGCTCCAATGGTTTTCAGAAAACTTGTGTCTTTGCAGGAAATCTATGAAAAACACCTTGCAGGTATGAGTTATCCAGCCACAAGGTTACAAAAGCAGTCCACTTTGGTTCTCAGGTTATGCAATCTCTTTGAAATCCCATGTTGTGGCTGATGTGTCTCTATTTTGATTGAGTCTTGCTTTAAGATTGTTGCAGAATTTAAACCTAGACCCAGTTCCTTGCATCATGGGATCACAGAAAGGTTTGGGTTGGAAGGGACCTCAAATCTGACCCAATTCCAGTTCCCCTGCCATACTTGGCACTTATATCCCAGTGATGCCATGGAATTTAAGCAATATAAGAGTGGAATTGTAATAAAAGTAGAAACTGATTTACACGCTAACTGAATACTCAAGGTGGAGCAATTTTAAGACAAAGCCTAAAGGTTCTCAATTCCCTAAAGGCATCTGAAGTCTTCTAGGTTAGCCTCCTACTAGTTTGTACCTACAATGAGCATCCCAGATACTACATACCACAGTGTATCTCAGTGTAAGAAGTTAATAAAATCATATTAGTTTTAACATGCAGTACAAATTACCAGCTCTTCTATTAAGTCTGATTTTATATATGATATAAAAAGTTCAAACCAGCTTACAATATCAAGTCATTTTTATATAAAAATGTAGGCTCATAACACTGTATTAAATTGTTTTCTGTGCACTTATATGAGAAATATAATGGTCTGAAAAGTCCATACTTGGAGAAAGTTGAAAAGATGTACATTACAGACAGAAAGAGTGAAAGGGAGAAATAGATTATCAATTTTATAATACATTTGTTTCAGAGCAGCAAATGTGTTGTGTCTACTGATATGCTGATAAGCATGAAGCACTCCAGTTTAGGAACAGAGCAAAATACAACTGTATCTGCTACTCATACATATACATCTCTATAGGTGCAATCTTTTTCTAATGCATAGGAAAAATTAAAGGCTTATGGAGAAAATGCTCCTTTTCTCAAAGAAGTCCCCTGTGAAATTATAAATCATGCAGTATTAATATCCGCAGATAGAGAAGTGTGGAATAAAAATTACCTAACACAGACACTAGCTCTAAGCAACATCAGCTAGCAAATCATCCACCTAAGATGCAGTAGTAAGGACATAATTTCAAGCTACATTGAATATTGCATGGTATAATACAAGCCATTTTGAAACAAAATTAGATGCATAATTTCCTATACAGACTGCATGAGAAGTCCAATAAACTAAATTTGTTGTTCTACTGACACATTTTTGCTACCTATAGTGTCAGTTTCTTGCAATTTTTTCCTCCCAATGTGTTGTTATTTTCGGTGAGAAAGAGTGCCACAGAGCCATGAGGTACATCTTGCATGAATCAATATATCAGAACACAGCTGTGAAACTCATTTACAAAAAAGACTACATAAAATTTGAAGAAGAGACAGCAGTGGGCAGACCCATAAATTCAAATTTGTAGGACTGTCTCTTACGTTTCTCATTTGCCTGACATATATTTTAATTTATAACAAAGGTAGAAATTTTATGAGATACAGATGATTGAGACATTTATAATCCCGTATTAGTAATGGCAGAACTGAAAAGGTAATATAAACACTAGAGTCCTTATGATATAAAACAACAAAAAATCTTTCCATCAGACTTTCAATTCTTATGTTTTCAATATCTTTCTCTGATAAATTTTATTATAAATTCTGAGATCAAACTGCAAAAACTATGCCATCCCAATAAATCAACATTGTTTTAAACCAAATCAGTATGCCTTTTCTCGCTTTTGCACATGCATGTGCACTTACATAATTTGAGAAGACGTCATTGAAGTTTACTCAATTTATATTCTTCTTGTTTGTGGTGACAAATGTGCATACTATACACTAAGAATAGTTAATTAATTTCAGTATTCATTATCTTAGCTTTCAATAATCACCATTATAACCACAGTTATAAATTTCATGTAAGTAAGCCTGCCCATGTGGACTGAATGTCATTTATCTCTGTGCTCTCTTTTCTTCAAAGGATATTTATTAATTATGCTCTCAAGGTAGATTTTTTTTATTGTTGTTGTGGCTTGTTTGTTTGTTTGTTTGTTTCCCCTGCCCATAGATACAACAATAACATTATGCTATTCCTGGGCTTTACTAGGTTGGGTCTTTGGATGTCCAAACTTCCTTGGTCACACAATGGAACCCACTGCTCAAAGCTGTGTCTTACCCAGTAAGCAGGAATCAGACAACCTGTAGCTCTCAGAGTTCCAGGCAGCAAGTTATGATAACGAGTCACTAGGAAGTAGGAAAGTAATTTCTCTTCAGATATAAAAGTTCCTGTGTTGAACTGCTGAGATGTGCATACCAGAATGTGCACAAGGACTGAAGTAAAAGGAGCAAGGACTCTCTTGTCCCAAAGGTCAAGGGCTCTTTTAAAAGGAAATATATACTCTGTATATGCATTGAACAGTTTTTTAAGAGAGCATTTATTGGGAAAGAGAGAAATATAAGGAGAAAGCATCTTGTCTTTTGTCAACTAAACATGTTAACCCTGCCCTGTACAGCAGGGTTACTCTGAGATTCCTGTACTCTGCTTCATTCTGGGAATGAGCAGCAACAAATGTAATATTTGGGAAATAAAAATGGAAAATATAAGTTTGTGGCTGATGGTTCAGACAACGTTTTTACTATATCTGTTCTAGGTCATACCTGTTTGAAGTAGAGTACAGAAACATTCTTCTGAACAAGAGCTGAAAGCAAGTTCATAGTCTCAGTGGGAGCACATCAGCCTTAGGATGGTGAGACTTAGCACAAGCTCTCTTATATGCTTTTCTCAGACCTGTGAACCCTGAATCCCTCACCATGCAGTGGTATGGTTGATACAGAAGGGATTTACACATCTTGCCCAACTCATATGCTAGTCCAATATGGAAGGCTTGGTATTGTTCTCAGTAGGGGGAGATGTAGGGTGAGAAAAACCTTGCATCCTTTTTTCTGGATGAATGGACAATTGTTTTAGTAAATAGTGTTGTTACAGAAGCAAAAACAAAAACAAACAAAAATGTATTTTTGCTCTATTTATTATTAAACAACAGTGAAAAATGCCATTTTTCTTTGATTGATGAATGTTTTCAGTCCTCAGCCATCAAACCTATATCCTATCTGTGCACATTCCCGATGCTTTTGCGTAATTAATAAATGAACATTAAAACAGCTGAAATGTTAAGTAGGGACTTAGATTTGAAATCTTGCTTAGTCTTTCTAATAGGGACAAGACTTTTGTGGTGCGTGTATATGCCTGCTATGACAAAAATTATGCAAGAATATTTTTTTCAATTTATTTTATTAATTTATTTCTTGCCAGTAATTTCTGCATCAATTGGCAACCAATACCAAATACAAAACCACCAAAAAAAAAAAAAAAAAAAGAATTAATTTACACCATGAATGGTTTTGGTTTTGCATAGTAAATACTGAGAAATACAGTGCAGTGATTCACTCAATAAATCACTAGATGTACCCTATTCCAAATCTGGCAGCAGTTGAAGTTTATTCTTTTTGCCTTTGTTGACAGACTTTGCCTCTATGTGTCGCATGTCTGTCAGAGATGCTTTGCAACAGAGGGAAACTACTTCTACTTCATCTGAGGGACTATATGCTAGTTTTCTAGTACAGAATGTGTTAAATTGCCATCATTCATCTAGTAGTGCATTTTAAGTTTCTGTTACCCAACTATGTAATTATATCTAGCAAATGACCAGCTATACAGTATGGTTCCTTATCACCAGACACACAGAAGCAAAATATCTTAATATGTACATTGCTCGCTTCTGACACCCCTCACAAGTCTGATTTGAAACAGTTCTCTACAGGGAGCCTAGAGAGATGATAATATAATTGTTTGCAATTGGAATGTAAAGAAAATTACTAACAGGTTCATGGATGCTGCTCATAAAATGACTGCACTTCTCACCTCAGGATTCAGCATTTATGAGTGTATTCTGACCTAGTTTGGTACATTGAGTTTTCAAAGCAAGGACTGTTACCTGATGATACCTTCATTTGGGACCTACGGGTTGATTGTAAAAAAAAAAAAAAATGTGTAGAGCTCACCACGAGGAAAAAGCCTGGAATACTATGGTTACCTTTATGTAAGCTTTAAGATATCAACTGGGTATCATATGGCTGAACCAAGCATCAGCTGAAAGGACTGTGTGATGGCAGAACCACTTGTCCCATTCTATGCCTGGAAATGAATGTCTTTTGAAGAGGCAAAAAGGGGAGATACATTCCCTGAATATCCACAGGTGTAGTGCTAAGAAATACTCTGTATGCAGAATAGACACTATGAGAATGAACATTTCTTCATCTTACTGCTTTTCTGCTGAATGGCAATTGAAATAAGGGCTCTATTAACTATTTTCTACTGGAAGGGAGGTAGCATCTGCATATGTCCCTAATACATTTATCTTGTCTACATTTACATGGGTACATAAGTGGATTCATATGTCTGCCATAAACAAGATCCTCTTGCTGAAATCTAAACCCCAACAACAATGTCAGGTCTTGTATACAGCAAGATAAAAGCATACACCATGTTTACTTCCTTTAGCACTCCCAAATAAAAACCAAATCAATTCTGAAGAAAGAATATAGGTACATGTTAAAAAATGCAAGAACATATCTGCAATATATATTGCAGCACAGTGAAGCATTTGCACAGGAGTACTACTGCATTTCATTCTAGCACTCCAGGGGAGCAGGCAGGCTGTGCCTAACTCAAGCCAGTCCCCACACAGTCGCATTCATTAGCTCCAGCCATTTCTGATCTGAGCCAAGGGACACTATCCATGAGATGAATCCAAGCCTACCTGGCTCTGTGTGTCTGTGAAATGGTACTATGCTACTGTGCCAAATGAAGAAAAAGTGGTAGATCACCACACAGCATTTCTTTCTTTTACCTAATTTCATGCATATGCCTCTTTCATTTTCTATTTCCCCCTTTTGGATTTATTCTTTACAGAGATGCTTTCTGGGTTCAGTCATGCATGGACAAAATGAAAATGTATTAAGACCACTGGGAGCTCTATACTGATTGAAACAACAGCCATGCAGAACTCTGACTGCTACTAAAAAAACTGTTGATTTGATTGCCTAATGCTGGCTGAGCAACTCATTATCTTGTAATGACAAGTCTGTGCACCCCTTTCACCAGACTTCTGGTGAAAAAATGAGTAAATGACAATGGAGAGATATTTTTCTAGTGCTTGGGTGCCAGTAATGGAAAAGTGGGGACTTATTGTGTCTACTACACTTTTAATAAAAATTATGCTGATAATATTACAACAGCTTCAAAGAAAAGAAGAGCTTACCATTTAATTTTGTGTGATAGTTAATTACATGTGATAGGCACCTTGTAAGAATACATACAAGCCACTACTCTTGAGAAACAAACTTAAAAATGAGAACTCTGTGAGTCCATACCAGGCTTTGTTCAGTGTTTATTTCACAAGCCTAATGTCCTTGAGACTTTGGTAAGAAACAAGGTTTGGGGTATTTTTAAGTGGGATATACATTTGTTTCAGAGCATAGATATTGGAGTTTTATGCCTATTTTACTGAGCCTTCTATCTGCATGTTTATTAGAACAACCCTAGTGAAATAAAATAGAATTCTAGCAAACTAATCCATCTCAATATTATAATAGCAATCTGCCATGGACAGGCTTTACAGACAGATACATTTTCCTAAGGAACATTTTCCACCAAGCTTTGTTCCTCTGTACAGACTTTTTTCTTTTTTTTAAGGATGCAAAATCCTTTCTACGCTTGCCCTCCTTTCCCCTCACCTCTGCTTCCCTCCTTTCCCCTTCCTTTTCCCTTCCTCTCCACTCTTCTTTTCTTTCCTACCCCTTTCCTTCCTCTCCACTCTTCTTTTCTTTCCTACCCCTTTCCTTCCTCAATCCTTCCCTCCTGCTCAGTTATTCTCTTAAATGTCTGACCTTAAGCTTTATTGTATATGAGCATATAGACCATGATGAAAATTAAACAAATAATACTGAGTCAGACTCCTTAACCACACAGAACTGAATACACAGATCCTTTAATATGCTTATTCTGAACACATTAAAAAGATTAAACAAAGAGGGATATATTTGGTACTCCCTCCTGTGTGGTTTATTTTCTCCTATATAGCTGTACACTTATTATGACTGATGGCAATAATTTATTATCACACTCTAAATTATGTGAATGGAAAAAGCATGCGTTTCCTGGATTTAATTTACCACTGTCAAATTGAAAGGGTATGTGAGATTATAATAGATGCATCAGAGACTCCCTATTATGTGAATAAAATCCCAGTAAATTAATATTGGTATGATGAATTCATGAATATTTACATTGTCCTTGAAATTGATTACAAGAATAAATAAACATTTGTGCAAAATTTATCAAAGCAGACAGGTGTAAAAATATGATAAAATGCATTTTCATAAATATAGGAATATATTTCAGTGCAACATACATTACAAGATACCACTTTCTTTTTTTGACTAGAATGCAAAATTTTCATTTCAGAATATGTTGATAAACCTGGCAACAGTAAATGCCATGCTGAAATGCAAAGTCAATGGAAATTGTAGAAGAGATATTGGAGCACCCAATATGCAGTTATTCTGACATATAGCAAAATAAATATGTGCTGAGTGTTTTAAAGTACAACTCAGTGGAGTTTATCAGATACAAAATAACGTATTTATAAAGTATTTAAATGGCAGCACTGTATGGAAAAATACAGCTATAAAGTGCATTTTAAAAGTTTTTCTAAAAGTCTATTTTTCTTGGAAAAGCTAGAAGTTGAGTATTTGATGATAAATAAACAAAACAGGATCTTTATGAATTAAAACACTTCTTTCCCTCTAAGAATTTTGTAAAGTATTGAATTATACAATGCATAAACAGATAATTACAATATTAAATACATGAAAAGCATATCTAGTTGATGCTTAGATAAGAATCCAGAGGAGATCAAATTCACTTACAGTGGTTAGATTTTATAATAAATAAAAGTTGCCTAGTGAAATCACAAATGGATTAATCTGGTACTGGCATGTAAAACTGATCATCTTCAGACAGAGTTTTCTCAAGAAACCCAAATCAGCACACCTCTTATCACTTTATCATCTATGAATTATTATATCTTCAGTCTCTTCTTTTTCACAAACAATTCTCCTCTTCATATAATGCCTTGTGAGTCATACAAATTACATATATATACTTTTTCCTGTAGTGCTGAAAGGCACAAATTTTCATATATATGAATCATGTATATGAATATTTTCATATATATATTGAAAGCTATGTTGCTCACTAAAACAAGACATAAAAATATTTGGATTCTTTTTAAACAAGAGGTAGAAGCATCTACCTCTGTGCATTTGCATTACAAAACATATTTCTATTAGAAGAACAGTATTGGTAGTCAAATAAAGTGGTACAGACTGATTGTGACAGAAAAGAAATAAGGTTGCAAGGCATAAAAGTGATTGAGTTTCCACACTTTTAAATGTAATTTCATTGATGCACTGGGGCGTGGCCAGGTTTTGGAGGCAGGGAATCTACAGGGGTGGCTTCTGTGAAAAGCTGCCAGAAGCTTCCTCCATATCCAGCAGAGCCAATGCCAGCCAGCTCCAAGAAGGAGCAGCCACTGGCCAAGGCTGGGCCCCCATCAGCAGTGGTAGTGCCTCTGGGATAAGGCAGTTAAAAAGGGTGGACAAAAACTGCCCCACAACGGCAGCAGAAGAGAGGAGTGAGAGTATGTGAGAGCATCAATCCTGTAGATACAAGGGTCAGTGAAGGGGACAAGGCTCTCCAGGTGCCAGAGCTGAGATTCCCCTGCAGCCCCTGGTGCAGCCCATGGAGAGGAGCTGTGCCCCTGCAGCCCAGGGAGGGACATGGGGTGCAGAGATCCCCCTGCAGCCCACTGAGAGTCCCACACTGGAGTTGCTGAATGCCCAAAATAGGCTGGGAACCGCTGCTGGAGTGAGTTTGCTGGCAGGAGTTTTGTGCCCCCCTGTCCCCCTGGGGGGGACCTGCACTGGAGCAGTCTGTTCCTGACAGGCTGTACCCCCTGAAACAACCCTGTGCTGGAGCAGCTCATGAAGAACCATAGCCCATGGTGAAGACTCACATTGGAGAAGCCAAAAGAGAGACCCATGCTGGAGCAATTAACTCATGAAATGTTAAAATGGTGGCAATTATAGAAACTTCCAATTTCATGTGGTGTTTAGAGAAAAATAAAATGGGTTAGCGTGTGATTGTGAAAAATATGGTAATTCTCAAAAATAGACATATACATAATGGTATAGATCATGGGTAGTCCAGTTTAAACTTAATCAGTGACCTGAATTACTCAGCACAATTTTAAGTGAAGTCATAATTTACTCCAGTCTCTGAGATACTTGCAGAGCTCACAGCTACCTTTCTTTGCATTTTCATTCCTTGACATTTTACTTTATTCCCAGACATTTTCTTCTCATTGTCTCTTCTGTCTAGGTTATTTTTTTTAACTACTGGTTATTGCACAGACTGAATTGGCTGACAGGCAAGTCCAACCCATTATTTTAAATTAATCTTTGTTCAAATTTGACCTTAATATCACCACTTCAGCACATGATTTTTGAAAAACAGTATCTTTTCAAATTTCTAGTACTGTCTGACACCCAGCTAATAATGTCGATATATTTAGACTAAGTATATTCAATTTTTTAAAACAAAATTAGCATGCATGCTTTTTGACATATAAGGTACATTTGTAGTATGATTTAAAATGGCTGAATTATAAAGTTCTTGAAAATTAAGGTTAATAATGAAATAATGGAAAGACACTTGAACACAGCAGTAGTTCATAATGACGTCTTGATATATATAAAAAAACTCATAGTCTCTTTTAAAATTCATAGTGATTTTTCCTTATGCTTTCTCAGTATCCCTGAAGTACAGCTTCATACCCTATGAAGTACCATCTAATAGAGGCTTCATCCTATTACTATTTGTCATCATTTAGAAGGTGTCTCAGGAAAGAACATATTAAAACATCTTGACTTCCTCTCACTAGTTCAAACCTTCACAGAAACTCAATTTTACAGAAACTGTATTTCAAAAAAATTATTTCTGCAGTGTTACAGCAAACAAGTACTTTACCTCAGCAGGTAGCATATCCGAATGACTCATATTTACTTACATAAAGGTTTTGCTTCAAAGATAAAATGACAAGGACTGTTCCTTTATTCTCTTAGCTCCCTTTTGGGGACCTTTAGAAAACCTCTCTTTTTTCCCATTTTAAAAAATAGTATCTTTAAATGGTACAGCAGAAAACTACTAACATAAACATGTTCCCTGAAGAGATATCAGTACAGATAAATTAATTCTATATTAGACAAATACAAAGCATCTGCTTGTTACCTCTCTCTGGGAAACTGCATGAAACTGCTGGGTTTTGTGCTAATTGTGAGAAGAAAATCCGTTATGGAAATAGCATCAGAAACAGTTCAGAAAGCTTCACAAGAGACTCTGAGCTCATGTGTTTACATTCATTTTTGAAATAATTCAGGTAAGAGGCTCTTTAAAGTTAAGAAGACAAAAGGATGACAGACAAAAATAAATCATGTATTTTCTTCCAAACTGGTTTTGGTGGGTAGCAGGGAGAAGAAATAGCCAGTCTGTTGAATTGTGAAGTAATTTAGGTTAGAAGGAGAGAGGTAATCTAATTTAAGCCTCCTGCTTAAAGCAGGTTTACCTTCAAAGGAAGCTAAAGGTGCTTAGGACTGTGTTGAGCTGTATCTGAGAAACTCCAAGGATGACAATTTTGCAATCTCTCTGAAAGCTCTGCTACAATTTTTGGTGAACAGCCCCTGCTTTTTTTTTTTTTTTTTTTTGTACATGTCAGGGAGAAGTCTGCTTCACCTTCTCCATTGGACTGGAATTAAAGCCTCGTCTGCTTGAGTTCTCTTCCTTGAGCTAAACAAACAAAGCCTCTTCTTGTCTCCCCTCAGGTTAAGTATTTCATCTGTCTAATTGCCTTAGTGATCTTTGGATGGATTTGCTTTCCTTTATGAACATATTTCTTTCCCTGGGATGCAGAAGGAGACATATCACCTCAGCTGTGGCCTCCCCTGTGCAATGACAGCTCCCCTCAGCCAGCTGGCAATGATCTCACTAATACAGCTGTGCTGGCTCTGCCTGCCATGGATGTGATTCCATTCACAGCATCTCCTATGGTGCTGGTTTGATTTTCTCACCAAGACAGTGTTAACATAGCAGCACTGCTGAGCAGAGTTTCCACAGTGTCAAGACCTTTTCTTCTTCCCAGTCTGCCTCCTCAGAGAGGAGGCTGGAGGTGCACAAGATTTTGGGAAAGGACACAGCCAGCACAGGTGACTCAAGCAGAGCAGAGATATTTCATGCAGCATGGCAATGTACTCAGAGGTAAAAAATCAGAAAAAGAAGGTAGAAGTGGGGCCAGGGCATTTTTGGGGTTTTTCATGGTGTTTGTCTTCCCAGCTTAGGTGTGCTGAGGTGCTGCTTTCCTGGAAGTGGAGAAACATCTGCCTGTGATGGGACATGGTGAACTCATTTCTTATTTATCCTTGCTTGCACAAAGCAAGCTTTTCTCACTTTTTCCCTTCTGATTCTCTTCCCCATCCCCTTGCAGAGCAGTCTGTGCACACATCACAGACTGAGGCTAAACTTTGCCAGCTGAGGTCAAACCACCACAGCAGCCTTCTGTGCGTTAACCTTTATCACCACCAGAGTGCAGTCCTGTCTCAGGCTAATTGGTTCAAGACTCTCACCGAGGACCTTTTCTGCAGCCCTCTTCCTAGCACATCACTCAGTGCATCTCACTGATGCAAGAGGCTCTTTCTCCATGGCTGAATTTCCTTTTTGTCTTTGTTGAACTTCCAGAGGGTCTATTGGCTCATTTCTACATCTTTATTAGCTACCCTGAACGACACCACCTCCCTTCAACACATCAGCTCTTCCTCCCAGTTTGTGGTCATCCATGAACCCACTGAGCAAGTCAGATGTAGATCCCTGAATTACTGGAACAGGTCTCTCAAGAGAAGCTGTAACATTTCTGCCAAACCTGGAGGCTTTCAGTCTCTTTAGTGGACAAACTCCTCAGCAACTTGATTTAACTTTCAAGTTAAATGTTATTCTGACATTCTGACCTTCTTGAGGTCCTCCCACAACCTTATTTATTGGTACAAACAGAAATTACAGTACAAAGCTACTTCTTCTCAATTTTATAAAGTTGTATCAGATAAGTAGTTAAAGAAGGAATAATTAACTACTTCCAAAAAGAATAATCCAGTTTTGACAATGCTTTTATTACACATCAGGTAGTTTTATTCTTATAAAATTGATTTCAAAGAGATATGGCTTGGCAAATCTCTGTTCCCTGAGAAAAAAAAAAAAAAAAAGTGTTTTCTAAGACAGAAGAAGTAATAGTCCACAATCATTTGAGAAAGGCCAGATATTTTAAATGTTACATGAATTCCATCATCTGGCAATGATGGACACCTCACTGTAAAATTATGTTATTTACACAATGCTGTCAGGATGCTTTCATTCTGCACTTTCTTCTTAAAATGATCCTAAAGATTAATAGGTACTGGGAATAACTGCCACTCTGTGTGTTCTCATCATGAAAAAACCTTTTCAATTCAAAATTTCCTTTACAGTTAAAAATCATACCCAAAGGTATGTGTATAACTTCTTGTTCCTCTTTCACTATTCAGAGATGTTAGAGTTATGGTTTTATTCATGAAGGAAGGGTTCTTATAGCTCAAAGGATATTCTTTGAAATTCTTGGAATGGCTCAGAGATTGAGCCATTCTCAATATCTGAATTAATTGGCTAAATTGCACACTCTCTTATCTTTGCAATCCTGTTCCAGTGCAATGGAAACCCAGGGCAGTCTGAATTGAATTATAATTTCATATCTAACACACCCACACAAACTCATAGGAAGCCTTGGGAGAAAGTTCAGAGAGGTAGAAGCAGATAAAATTATTTGCTTGCTGAAAACTACATTTTCTGAGAAGAAGCTGTTCATGAAGTTTTCAAATGGGATTTATATAATACAAAATAGACATTAAAAGTTATTAAATTAATCATTCTCTAAAAATATCTTTTTCCCCCTGCTTACTATGCAGCTATGTATTTATCCATGACTATTTCAGAGGAAGGTAGCTCAAGATGAATTAATATCATCTCTAGCTAAGGAGCTCCTATTAGGTACTGACAAGATTGTTATTAGAGACTCTCCACGTGCTTCAGCTTCTTATCTTATCTACAAGGTCAGGTGTTCTTTGGGATATTCCACGAGGGTGAAAGCCTCATCTTACTGAAGATGTCTGTACTATTATCATTACCATTTCAAGGAATTCCAGCAGCAACTAAAACACCTCTTCCCTCTTGAGAGAATTTGGAATACAAACAGTTTTGTTTCTAGTACACTGTAAGACAAAAAGGATGTCATGAAACTTGATACTTGCAGTTTTCACTGTGACTTAAACATATGCTTGCCCAGAATCTGATTATGGAAAACTGAAAACTTTTAAGTCTCAGTGTTAAAAAATCCTGCCCTATTTTATATAATGTCAAAAGTCTGGAGCTGTTCATTGCTCACACATTTGTTAGACTCATGTTAACACGACACAGTCAAGTACTTGATAACCTTTTTTTTTTTTTTTTCCAACCGTAGTATTTGAAATATCAAAGCATCTTTCTCCAGCTCAAAAGAAAAATTATTTTACAGTCATGTTGCCTGAGAATGACATTTTCAGGAAGGAGTTCACGTATTGTGATTTACCTCTGAATTGCCCTGGCATAGTTAATTACCAATAAAATTAGAAGCAAGAGCTCAATTTTTCACAGGTTTATACATGAAACTTTAATTTTCCTTGGCAAGACTAAGAAAACCATATATTATTATGATAACACCCTCTACTTTTGTTGATGATAGTGAGTTGGTATGCATTGGTTCCTATTTTTCTCTTTTTTGGAAATCCCAAGACTCGGATCTATGGAAAGAAAAGCTTGGAGGTGCAAGATTCAATGCAAAAAACCCGAACACAGATACACAAAATGCTCCCCAGCCTGATCTCAAAAAATCCCGTGTTCTAAATGTTTTGCATTTTTTGTTTTGTTGTGGGGTTTTTTGTTTGTTTTGTTCTGTGTTTTTGTTTTGTTTTGTGTCTTTTGTTTTGTGTCTTTTGTTTTGTTTTGCTTTGTTTTGTTTTGTTTTGTGGTTTTGAGACACTCTGTAGGGAGAATTGGGAGCAGATACTGGCCTGGCTATACCAGAAATTACTTGCACAGAGAATTCCTGGCAAGTGCACAATGTCTTCTTGCTGAGCCCTAGGGCAAAGACTGCAGTATAAATAGTGATAATAGATGTGACCTGTCTGGTAAACTATTATAAGAGCTGATCTTGTACATAGAACAAGTACTCTCTGTAGCTGCAATTTTTTCTGTTTTGCTTTGTTTATCATGAAACTAAAAAAACTATCAACATCAGCATAATTATTGCACCTACTTTGTTTTGTCTTTTCAATTGATGTGTTATGTTGGGTCCTTCCTTTTTTGCCCTTTAGAAAAGGAAGATTGAGGCACAGGGATGGGGGATAAATGTCTCTCCTGCTTGAAGATTAAAAAAGAGAAAATGCTCAACCATTTCTTTCCACAGAGAATGTATTTCTCAGCTGATGCAATGGAAAATATTGTTACTGCATTAGCCTATTTATTGGATATATTTCTTCATATTTCTGTACTTACATATTTGTGTACTTACATACATTGTATATAATGAACAGTCAGATTATAAGACCCTCACTAGGAAATGGCTTGATGTACAATGCACCAAATTAATTAATTAATTAATTAATTCACATTGATGATGTTTATTTTTTATGCCCAGTACTCCTCCTCCATCTTTTATCTGTATTATTGAATTATTGTGCAATATTTGTACTGTCTTTAACATGCTCATTATTAAAAAATCAATGAACTTTAATAAAATTGATTTTTCAAACACAGCCTACAGGGTATTCTGTAAGAAATTATACCTTGTCTTCAGATTTATTTATTTTTTTAACTCTACTTGGCTAGGTATAATGTCTAGAATTTTGTTTTTAATAAATAAAGGTTTTAGTTAATAAGGAGAGTTGAGAAGCTACCTCCCTTAATCTGCTCACCATCAGCAAGATGTTGCAGTCCAGGGTGTGGTTTCTGGCTCAATTTCTGAAGTATGAAAGCATATGAAGCATATGCTGAAGTATGTCCCTCAGGCTCAAGTTCAGCTTGCTACGCACTCTGGTCCCAGTGCCTTCCCAGTGGAGAGATATTCTCCCTTGCTTGTAGGGGTAATCACCCCAGCTCTTTGGGATTATTCCAGTAACTGGATTTCTTATTCTACCCTGTTGAACTTTTATGATTCTTGCTGACCCAGCTTTTCACGTCTGTCAAAATTATGGGTGCTCTTCCTTCTGACTAAACAACTTCAGCCAGTTTAATGTCATGCACAAACTTGGCGATGATGCATTCAGTCCTGTCATCCATATAGTCTAGAAAGATATTGAACAGTACTGAACACTGAATGAACCACAAACCCAGTCATGAATGGGTGCCAGTTCAACTTTATCCACCCACCTTGTGCTCAACAGCATAGGCCATTTTGCTCCAATTGTGGGCCATCTGTGCAGTCCATTGCTTAACCAAATTGTCAGAAGGGATGTTGTGGGACGCTGTGCCAAAATGATTTACTAAAGTCAAAAAAGTAAATTCACAGGTCTCTTATAATCCAGTGAATAAACTGTTTCATCATTGAAAGCAATCAGGTTGGTTAAACCCAATTTACCTTTGTTAAGGCTGTGTTGGCTTTTGCCAACAAATCTGCCACATAAGAATGTAAATCCACTCCACTCAGTAGTCAGCCTGTCTGCAAACAGCAGTGATGCTTCCAGCAGGGTGAAAGGCTGTGGTTCTCAGTCTGTGTAGACAGCAAATATAATTAAAGTGCTTGAGGTGGCCTCCAGGATTCTTTCAAAACACCATATAATCATATATATCAAATGAATTTTTTTAAACTCTAAATTACACTTGTCTTCGCTTTCACAGAAGTAGGTGCAGAAATAATTTATAAGGTACAATTTATAAGGTAAGAATAAGGTACAACTTTATTCTGTACCTTAATTTCTTTCATACTTTTGAGAATTTTATTTGGCTTCTAGAGAAGTTTCTTGCCTTGTGATATTAACCCTCAATTTTTGAGGCAGAAATTAAGGCTTTAGCATTATTTTCCAAATATTGGTGAACACTGTGATCACAATTTGGTATTAATTAAATGGTAAAAGTTACTATAAACTTTAAAAAAAAAAAGGACAGTAAAGAGGATTCACTTAGTTAAAAAGTAGTTAAAAAAGTAAAATCATGCCATGTTTTGCATAGTATTTTAGAACATAACTATATTTTATATCACTCCATACCTATATCACTATATCACTATAACTATGTCACTCCATGGCCAGACCAGCATGTTCTTTGGGAATTAATCTCTTTGTTCTGATGCATACGTCCTTAGATCTTAATTGTGTTCAAATATAAATCATTATGTTCAAGTAGAGATAACTTAATATATAAGGGTCAGACTCTTGATCCTACAGTCCCTGTGTGCCAGGCAACCAAGTTGCACTTATTTTAAGTTTCATTCCGTATTTTCAAATAGCAGTTAAATTCTGTGAATATTAATATAATTAATGAGTGATAGACTATTAAACATGTGGCAATTATATGCTATGATTAAGCAATCACTGAAATTCAGCTAAAAGAGCAAAATGGTATAATAGCATAAAATCCATTTTGATTAATATCCCTAGCATCAAGAATATATAAACTGTCCTTTCAAAAATGTGTGTATCACCCAATTGTAAGGAAATACTGGAGCAGTAGTTTATTTTAGCTTTTTCATCATGCTAGTTAACAGCATGATCCATCTGTTAACGTGCAGGACATCATAAAGCAGATGTGAAATAGATCCATTTTTCTTGATCTTAATAAGGGTAAGTATCAAAATATATAACTAAAACCAGAAATATTTGGAGGACTTTCTTGGTTTTCTTCATTCCATCTCTATTTTCAAGTATTTTATTTTTGCATAGAGCATGCACCTCTATTATAATTTATTGTAACATATTTGTTTAGTTTATAAGCTATATTTATTTAAAATCTTACATGTAATTGATATGTATTTATATATATATGAGGAATAATCACTTGAATGACAATAAAGCCTTTTTTTTGTCAGACTCTTCTTCCTGCCATTGAGACAAAAATAACATCTACCAGTAAAACTGGATGAGGAGACAGGTCATTCAGAGGGAATCAGAATGGGTATTCTAGGGCAACAAAACTACAGAAATAGGAACAGTTCTGTCTGCAAGATACAAACTATATAAGATTTAACCAATTTCAAATATTAGAAGGTCAGTTATCTTTTCTGTTAATACATAGACATTTTGACCTACGTCTAGCCCATATAGTCACCCACCAAGCATGCTACCTTCCACTTACTGCAGAGAAACTCTAATGCAACATTGTCTGGCTCATAGTCTTACATTTTCAATAAAAATATTTTGCATTCTATTTTATTATTACTTTCCTCTCATATTCTTTTCTTCTCTTGAGGAAAGTTACTGCATTAGTTTCCTAGGTCTAGTACCTTTCCCAGATGAATGTGTTTTCAGTGTTAGCATGCTTTAGCCTGGCCACCTCTAACTGCTGGTGGCTATACAGTTCTATCCATTCTCCAACTCAGCTCTCAGCTTAAGACCTCTTCAGTCAGATCCATACCCGAGGCTTTACATGTATTATTCACATTCCTGTCGCTTTACCCAGACCTCTCACTTGTTCTGCACTGTTTGTCCAGCCAATTGCTCACTCACATTTTGACAACACACAGTTACCATTTGCTTCTGTCATTTTGTCAGGTTAACATTGCAATTTTAAGACTCAATCGTTCCAGCAAAACAGCCCGACTTGTTGAGAAAATTTGACTTCAGATTCCAAGATGTAGCTGTGAGACTCAGAAAATGCAACACGTATCTCACAAAGCATGAAGACTATAATTTAGCATTGAAATGCAATCAGAGATAGTAGGCTATGAAAGAAATGAAATGATGCACCATGGCAACACCACTCTTTGTTCTTGCTGTTTGTTTGTTTGCTTATTTGAGTTTTGACTATAAGGCATTATTCTTCCAAAACAATTTTTTCTATTAGAATATTCTTCTTTTTCCTTCTCAGGAAAATACAGATGAACTGAACCCAGTTTGAGAGTCAAGACAACATTTAAACACGGATATTTTTCCAGTGATTCTAAAGCTAGCAGTTCATAAAGAATTCTCTTTTTCAAAGAGAAATGAAAAATGCATGATTCACTGTAAATCACGAGTAAAGTCCATAATGTTTCACTAGAGTCAAGATTTCAACTTATCTTTCTGAGGCCTTTCTAATGAGATGCCACTTGGTAGCTACACCTAGTTGTTGAACAGTTACTATATTTTTCCAAAATAAATATTTCAATAAAAGCAGTTACCTGCAATACAAAAAACTCCCAGGACATGGGAGAATGACTATGTTACTTGGTCTTCTGTCAGCAAGAAATTCCCTTCTAATATTACTAGGTATTATTGGGTTTTTTTTTGGAGGGGGGGAGGGGGACAAGAAGGAGGAAGTAAACATATATTGCAGAGTCATTATAATTTGCTTTATTTCTTAATAAAGCACAATGCTTTAGAAAAGCAGGCTTTTAAGTAGGTTTCAAATGTCTCAGAGTATAGGAGTGAAAAGCTGATAGGACCTTTCTGACATGTGTGATATTAATTTGAAAATCTTCTAAACCTCAGTATTACAAAGAATAAAAACTCTAATCAGTTTCAACTTGATGATAGGTACAGCCTCAAGAAATCTAATTAACTCACTGTTATTCTTTCCACTACTTTTAAGGTTGTTCTTCTGGAGGAATCTCACTGAGTAATCAAGTTTGGTTGGTAATGACTGTTCTTTCGGTGATCTGAAATACATTAATTCTTTTGCAGAAAATGAATAATTATAAGACATTTAGTGTAACTAATTATTTCTCTGGATTTCATTAAGTAGAATAAATAATTATTTAATTCATCACATGTACAGCTAGCAAGTACAATTATCTGATCGATACACTTTCATAAATGATAGTGACATTATAGACATTGTCACTTTTTCCTGATATTCCTTGAGATATACTAAAAACCATCTGCCTTTATAAAAAGCAAAAAGATAACCCATGTATTCAACTTAATACAAGTCATGATAGCCTATCTTTTATAATAGGTATAAATCTTCCTGAAATGCATAATTTTTCTATTTTTTTTCTCTGAATTATAACAAAGCTTTTAATGAAATATTGTCTCATTATCTTTTGAAAGTCTTGACTATTAATTTCTCCTTCTAGAGCCAGATGATATTTTATATGCTAGAATATATGTGAAAATCTATTATTTTTTTACTTGTTAAAAAGTTCTGTCCTTGTTATAAATTTGTCAGATAATTAAAATTAGAAAACAGAGACTAAGACATGATAATTTAAGCATTTCAGTAGCTTATTATATTTTTCCTGATACCTTTAAAATAAACTTTATGAGTTCAAGTTTATGTAATAAAACTTTTTACGTGCAAAATCTCATTAAATTCAGTGAATAATTTCAAATTCAAAAAAGTCGCAGGACTAAAAGTTCTATTTCTAGCTACTCCATGGATGGTAAGGTGTTCTGATGCTTCTAATGACTGAAAAGCTTTGTCATTAGCACTCTTTTTCTATCACAGTGGAGAATTCATGATGGATTTTTGTCTTCAGGGAGCTAAAATTGAACATGTTACCTAAAATGTAGAAAAAATTGAATCTATGATAAGAAAATCACAATACCTAAATACGCAGTCAGTCTTACAGCTCTCAGTGACAAGTTGTGTTATGTGTCCTAAGCAAAAAATGTGGAAAGTGAAAACTATTCCTAAAATACATCTTTTCAATGTATGTTCTTAAAAAAAAAAAAAAGGACTGCTAACTCAGAGATATGAAGGAGAAAAAGAAAATTTGGAAAAGCAACAGCTGAGAATGTGATTTATATTACTAACATGTGCCATTTACATGACACATTTACATCATATTGCTGATTTAGTCTTCTTGTGGACCCGTGTGGATGAAAATCTGTATATGAGCCACAGTGCGCATTTAGAAGCCCAACAATATAAAAGCACAAAAACCTGTAACAAACCCCAAAAGCTGATTCAAAATAGGAATGGACAGTAGGCCAAGGAAGGGTATTCTCCCCCTCTAATCTTCCCTCTTTGGCTCCCATCTGCATTACTGCACCCAAGTCTGGGGTAGTCAAAACAAGAAAGGCTTGTTAGAATGGGTCCAGAGAAGAGCCATGAAAATGACCAGAGCACCTTTCCTATGAAGACAGGCTGAGACAGTTGGGGTTGTTCAGACTGGAGAAGAGAAGGCTCTGAGGACATATCACTGAGACCTTCCAGTAGCTTAACAGGGCTTAGTAAAAGGAGGGAGAGGGACTTTTTATATAGGCAAATATTATTTTTTATAGGAAAATAGTGACAGGACAAGGGGCAAAGGTTCTAAACCGAAAGATAGGGGTTTAGATTAGATATTGGGAAGAACATCTCCACTGCAAGAGTGGTGAAGAACTGGAACAGGTTATTCAGAGAGGCTGTGGATGTCCCATCCCTGGGAGTGTTCAGTTCCAGACTTAATGGGGAGTTGAACAAACTGGTCTGGTGAAAGGCGGCCCTGTCCATGGCAGTGGGGTTTGGAACTAGATGATTTTTAAGGACCCTTCCAACCCAAACAATTCTATGATTGCATTATTTCAGTGCTGCATTAAAACAATGCTAAAACAATAAGTTTAAGATGCTGCATTCAGTTTACTCAGTTGCATTAGAATAAGTAGAGAAAAAAGGTTCAAGAAAAAGGTGAGTGTAGCTAATGATGCTAAACTCCCAGAGTTCAGTTCATAGTTATGGCTATATACATTTGCCACAGCAGTGGATAAAAGTAATCCTCTTTGCATTTTGAGGAATATTTAGAATTCTTTTATTACAGCAAAAGTCCACATGAATGAAATGAGTATTCAATCTCATAGAGGAACTTCAACAGAGTTGCACTCTCTTGTAGGAGAGTATTTGGGTGGCCATGGGTAGCAAATATGAGTTTGCAGTGTAACATGATAGAAAAATGCAGTTCAATGAAGGTAACGTGACGGAGGATGAAGGCAGTTGTCATTCTGTACAGCTCATGTGGTGCAGAATCACCCAAACATGCCATTCTATTGCATGTACCTTGACATCAGAGAAGTAGTTGACATACAGCTTGAGAAGATAATTTGTGTTGAAGGACTGTATATTTGAAGTAAAAAGAAAAAAAATAATTCTAAGCAAGATGTAAGTGGGTGGACAAGAGCATTAGTCACTGATGATTTCCCATATATACCTGAAGAAAGAAAATTATGGGTGAGATTAACTATTTGTTGTGCTACTGGAATGCTACTGCAGCTCTGCAACAGCAGAGCTAAATTTATCTCAAAGAGTACCAGAATATGCAACAAATCTGTTTCACTAAAATGTTGATATGTTAATGCCTTTATTAATCTTTAGGATATAATTGCATCTCATTTTATAGAATGAAAACAAGGAGGAAAAGGTATGGTAATGTGATTAGTTAATGCTGGTGGGCAACTGAGCCAGTGGGATGAGAGAGAGAATTGGAAGAAGAAAAGTAAGAGCAATTCATGGGTTTGGAGAAAGACAGTTTGGGGAAAAAGAGAGTTTAATGGGGAAAGCAAAGCTGTGCATGCAAGCAGAGAGAAACAAGGAATTCATTCACTGCTTCACACCAGCAGTCAGTTGCTGAGCCATGTCTAGGAGAGCAGAGCTCCATCCTGCCCAACAGAGACTTGGGAAGGCAAATGTCCCTCACGTCCTTCTTCCCTCAGTTTTATATGCTGAGAATGATGTCATATGGTTTGGGATGTCCCTGTGGTTAGTTTGGCTCAGCAGTCCAGCTATGGCCTCTCCCAGCTCCTTGTGCATCCCCAGCTACTTGCCAGCAGGGCAGTGTGAGAAGCAGAAAAGGCCTTGCTGTGCAAACACCACTTAACAAGGAATGTTGATATAATATCAACACTTATTTTGTCAGAAATCCGAAACACTGCATTTATACGAGGTGCTATGAGAAACATTAACCACACACCAGCCAAAACAAATAGAAAGTTTTTAAAAGTCAGGGTTTGTTTTGGATGACAAGGAAGTTAATTTAATGAAGATGAAGCTAAATGAACCTGCTTGATATAAAGAAACATGAATTTGACCAAGAAGTTCAACAAAAGTTTAACTAAATCCCAGTTAGTAAAGCTGAATAATTCTCTTGGAATTATGTGCAATCTGTACTATGCTCTATTTCTCTCCTGGTTGATGTTCAGACTCCCCATCCAGCTGTCAAAGCATGCTTTTTATTCTCTGAAAGTCCAGCTGACATAGTTGGCACAGCCTCAGTTTTAAGCTTAAGGAAGAAAGCTACTGAATCCTCTCAGGGAGTATTTGCAGTCTGGTTATGGGCTGGATTCCTGCCTAGTAAGTACAAAGAGTAACCAGATATCCAATTTTTCTGTCTAACCACAGTTTATGCAAAATAGGCTGGAGAAAATAACTATGCCTACTTATGAAGGCAGACTAGTACTTAAGACAGGTCTTCTGTACTGCTAACCACAATAGATTATTATTTCATTGTGTGACAGTGCCCATCAGTGATAAATTTGTCACTCGGAGTTGGTCTGTAAAGATATCTTTTATCTACAAATGTAAATGTCTTTCCTCAGCCCTATCAATTGCAATTCATAAACAGTAAATAAGTAAAACATATATGGAAAGGCTGCACTAACATATAGGAGTATAATAAATAGTACTAAAAGAAGGCATCGTAATGATACAGAGTGATGACATATTCCATGAACTACAGCATGGTTTAACATCCACATTCAGGTAAATAAGAATATATTTCTCATTCAATTAAAAAAAAAAAAAAAAAAGGAAGACAAATGAAAATGATGTGCAGGGGTAAATAATTAAGTTTACATGGAATTTAGTTAAAGAAACATTTCTTAAATTTTCTTTATGATAAAAATTCATTACCTATAGAAAGGATAAAAGTCAGTGAACTTTCTATTTAAATCTTTCCCTGAGAAAGCACATACAGAACTTTTTTATCAACCTATGATTTGTTTGTTAAATCAAATAAATTTACATAAACAATTTCAATTTCTTATATGAACAGTCATAAATATATATTAATAATAGGCAGCTAGCGAGATATTATATGTATATTGTAAGTGTTATTGTTATAAGTTTTTGTTTATCCAAATTTGGTTTTATCATTGATATGTAAATTGAATTTCTAGGTATCATAAGAAATCTGCAAAGATGAAAGTGAAACTACACGTGTAACCAAGAAAGTTTATATTGAACTTAAGTAATTAAAATGTCATTATGATGCATCCAATGGCTCAATGTCCAAGTTGAAATCAGTGACAAATGGCATTTTTCAGGGGTCACTGTTTGAACCAGCATTGTTTAACATCTTTGTTGGCACTAGGACAATGGACTTTAATGCACCCTCAGACAACTCTGCTGACTACACCAATCTGTGTGGTGTGGTGTGTGGTGTGGTGTGGTGTGGTGTGGTGTGGTGTGGTGTGGTTGATATGCTGCAGGGTAGGAATGACATCCGGAGGGACCTTGACATGTTTGAGAGGTAGTTTAAAAATATAAAATGCAAAATTCCACACCTGGGACAGGGCAATCCCAAACACAAATATAAGCTTGGCAGAGGTTTGGCAAACTTTTGGCAAGGTTAGCAAGAACAGGACAGAAAGGACAGAAAAGGACTTGGGGTATAAGGGTATGTAGTGAGAGGACAAGTGGGGATGTACCTGAAGGAGGGTTTATGAAAACAAGGGAGAGGTACTTTTCTACAGGTAGATAGTGACAAAGACAAGGGGCAATGGTTTCAAACTGAAAGAGGGCAGATTGGATATTAGGGAGAAATTCTTTACTGTGAAGATGGTGAGGCACTGGAACAGGTTTTCTAAAGTTGTGAATACTTCATCCATGGAAGTATTCAAGGTCAGGCTGGGTAAAAAAACTTGGCCCAGTGGAAGGGATCTTTGCAGGAGTGCTGGAATTAGAGGATCTTTAAGGTCTCTTCCAATCCAATCCAATCCAATCCAATCCAATCCAATCCAATCCAATCCAATCCATTCTATGATTCTGTGCAGATTCTAGGTTTATAAAATATCTGCACAAAAAAAAACCACCATACCCAGGCACAGAGTGCATAGATGAGAAGGTTGTCTCAAGTGTGCAGGCTGTATTTAAGAAAAGACATACAGAGAAGTACCTGACATAACATTCTAGAATTAAAGAAAATGAAAATATTTTGTTGAAGAATCAATTGACCTTGGAAAGAGATCCCAACTTAACCCCAGAGATCATAATTAAATTTGATCATGGGTAAAGCTGCCCCTAAATTTGATACATAATGCTGTAGTAAACTCCACTGAGTTGTGAAGGTGTTCATTTCTTAAGGAACAGCTATGCAAAATTGGTCATTGGTGACCTTTATGTTATTGCTAATTACATCAGCGTTGCTTTGTTGTTTTTAAACTGTGAATCTGTTCTCAGATTCTCTTTGGACTGAGTACTTGATTTGAGGACTGCCTATGGAGGCTGGATGCAGCAACAGATTAATAGTATGAGCAGCCTAGACTATAGGGTGGCTGAAGTAAAACCGTGCTATTAATTAATTTAAATTTTTATCCTTTAATTGCTGAAGTCATAACATATGCAGATAGGGTTTTTTTTTGTCTCAAACAGTGTGCTTTAACAATTTGGGCAGTAGCCTCAGTAGTTCAGTCCCGAGTTATCCTCTAAAAAGGACTGCCAATTACGATGAACATAATAAAATTTTGTGGTAGCCTTAGTGAGGTTTCATTTTATTGAACTTTTTCATTGTGCCTTATTACAGCTAATTTTCATTATTTGTACAGACTGTGATCCTGCCCATATCATCCTTCATGTTATTTTTTTTTTGATGATTCATATTTAGTTATAATACATATGCATTTTCCACTCGTCCTTTTCAGATCCAGAGAGTGGATTAAAGCATAACATTGTACTTTATTATAGTAGATAAACTGTTTTAAGAATCTTAAAGGTATAATGTGAAAAACATGGAAGAAAATTATGTGAATGAAAAAAAAAAAAAAGTCCAAAATTAATTTGTAAAGATGAAAGAATGGCATCAGATTAATGCTGAGGACACCTTTGTCTATGTTTACTGTAGTGTCTTTAATCACAGAGTAAATCACATCAGCTGGTATTCATCTTACGTCATCTCATGTATCTTCAGCTGGCTAAAACTTTGTTTTCTGAATGCAAGTTCTCTCATTTTAAACTCTAATACAAGAGACTGATACATCTAGCAAAATGTTCATCTCATCTGTATTAATGTTGTCCATAAAATTAAAAAATAGGGAAATTAAACTATAATACATCCAACTATTTCCTATTTTGTTTGCAACAATGAGGATTGCCCTTAAACAATCAATCAATCAAACAAAGAAACAAACAAACAAACAAATAAATCCTATTGAACTGTCTGGATCATATTAATACTGAAAATGAAAACAGTATGAAGAAAGCATGTTATATAAGTGCTTCTTATAGAAATCAGGCACTATAACACTATTATAATGCAAATAGAAAAATACTTTCTGACACGTTTCATCTAATATTCCATATGAATAAAAGGGAAACATATATCAATTTAAATAACATAGAACAAAAAAGATGAGCAGCATAGGAGCAATGCAGAAATGTTTTTTGAAACCTAAGAAGAGAGGTTGTCATGGAAACAGCTGGGTTAGAAATCTTTTGTTGCTACCATTTTATTCGGTTGATGCTTATTTTTTATGTTATTTTAATAAATTAATCTTCCTGAAGTCATTAATGATTTTAATTTTTCAAAATATGGTGTTATGTTAAGAACTTTTCAGATGTAAAGAAAAGACTAATGGCATATTCATGTACACTGAAACATACAAAAATGAAAATTTTCAGTTTATTCCTACTCTCATCTAGCTGAAAGGCTAAAAGAAAAGCTGAATAAAAGAGTGAGTCATTCCCTCCATGAAAAGCTATCATGACACTCTACACAATATTTTGCCTCAAGTGAACTAAAAGAAGAGGTAAATCTGTTAAAACAGTCTCACCAACTTTGAAATATTTAAAATATTTATCCTACATGAATAAAATAGGTGAACTGAAAAGTTCAACAAGCAGAAGTCATCTATAAATATAATTTTAAACCAAAAAAGTTTAGAATTAAAACAAGTAAATTAAACAAGTAGCAGGGTAACCAGAAAGGAACACAAGTATTCAGTGACAAAAAAAGAAAAATTCTTGCTAAATAACCTTGTCTGCATTTAATTAGTCTTTATGAGCATACCTGCAACAAATATAAGTTTCTAAATATCAATTTTCATGGAGAAAAAAAGTGAAATACCAAAGGAAGCAGAATGGAAAGGGTAACGAGTGGCATGTCTTCAGGAAACAACCTGAAGGAAGCAATATAAAACAAACGTAGAAGCAAACTCAAAGATATAATAGTGTTTCAATGAGCAATATAAATAGCCAAAATGAAAAACAGCACCAGGGACTAATAAAAACATTCTGAAGACTGAGCCACATAAAAGAAGAATGTACAAAGAAACTACAAGACAATAAAACATACAGGGAATGAATCCATGCATTTGAAAATGTACATTATTTCTTGGAATAAGAGCTGATCTAAGTCTCCATGGATACTTTTTTCACTGCTAAACATGCTGGTTCACTGATAGGCAAAAAGTTTCCTGGACACATTAATCTTAACAAAGGTTGGAGCACAACACAGATCCCTTAGGACTTTCTCATCCCTTATCTGCCCTTCAGTTTTCTGATAGATAGTGGAGAATTACATTCACTCTATACTGAGCCAAAACCATGTTAGTTCCAACATCACCATTAAATCAAGTATCAAACAGTAGCTGCATATGTATCATCCCTTAAATTTCCTTGGCCATTGCTTCCATCACTGAAGATGGCATTAGGTTGCACTTTTATTACATTGAATTCAGAACACATATTAATCAATAGTACTAAATCCTTATATTTCTAATGATAAAGATCTCATGGGGACAGCAAGTGATGGCAAGAGACAGTGCCTATCATTTTCCTCAGTATTTTTGATACTGACCAGAGGTTTTCTCTGCTCCAAGGAAAGAGCCTGGAGTTTCTTCCAACAAAATTGATTAAAAGCATCAGATGGTATTATTTAAAAACACAAGATGCCTTGATATGTTGAGACAGTTTTCAGAATCCTTGGATTTCCTGTGCCATCTTCCAGACATAGCTCGTACAGGTGCAGCACTTGGCTCTGTGACAGTACTGGGCAGAAGGTTTATTCAGGGCCTTTCCACTCTGTTTATAGGACTTACTGCTACAGTGCTTTCCCCATATTTCAAGAATCTTATAAAAAATTTTCTTATGTTACTTGTATCAATGAATAACCTGAATTTAAATATTTTAGAACTTTCTTCCTACAAATTTCATCCTTTCTTGCACGACAGACTAGAGGAGGCTAAAATTATAAAGGTCCCTATTTCTACTTTTCTTTTTCTTAAATCTGCTGATTCACAACACTGATGCTTATGGGTTTGTGGTGGGTTCACCTTGAGTGGCTTCCAGACCTCCATTTAGCTTGCTGCTTTCTTACTCCCTCTCGTCAGCAGGATGGGGGGACAAAATTACATGAAATATCTCATTGGTTGAGATAATGACAGTGAAATCAATTACTAATGAGAATTATGGGAAAAATAAACTCAACTTGGAGAAAATGAATTTAATTTATTGCCAACAAAACCTTGAGAAAGATAGTGAGGAATAAAGCAAAAACTAAAACATATTACACTTGACCTGACCTGCCTAAAGTTCAGAAATAATGCTTGTAAAATTTTCTGCACAAGGTCATCAGTGTATAGCAGTAACTGGTCGCCCAAGCTATATTATCACACAATTACTTTCCTGTCAAACAGTTTCCAGAGATGTTTACAATGCTCACCTGAAAGCCATGCATGTCTTAAAAGGACTTAGGTAATGATTTCATACCATATTTAAACAATTGTCTGATTGTATGTTGAGGTGAAAAAATAAAGATCATGCTCTGTCACAAAAATCCACAAAAGCAGACCCTGAAGCATCCATTGCTTAAAGTAATCCATACCTTTCCATGAATGGGCTTCCTATGTTGTGTTAATAAGATTAGAATATAGTACAGGGAATTAGAAAAACAAAACCGAAATGAAAAAAAAACAAATCAACCAAGCAACTACAACAAAGAACCCTTTCCAAAAAACCCCAAACCCAAAACAACAACAACAACAACAACCAACCAAACAAACAAACCCACAAACAAAAAACCTCCCCAACATCCACCCAAATTGCTTACAAGGAATGGATTTTTGTCTAGTTATCTGCTTTTAAAATTTGACTCTATGTATTTCAGGTTTCCAGCAACGCTGAGATACTTCTATATGATCTATATGATTAAATGACCTCATTTCATCCTCTTTAGTGACAATATCTTATCAACAGCAGGATGGACTACTGGAATAATTTCTAAGAAAGGCCTCAGCTATATTACAGAGAATTTTAATGGATTATTTTTAAAGCTGCTGAAAGGGATTTGTCATATAAAAATAAAAGTTTGAGTATTAAATTTGACCACATATTAAGAAATTGAATAACCTGAAAGTAATTAATAAAGCATAATACATATTTTCATAAAATGAGGTAATAGAATTAAATGTACATATTTTAGATTTGTTAAATATATAGAGTTCTGGTTTATTAACAAGGGAAAACAATTGTGCTTCTCAAGGATGAACAAAATCTATATGTAAGTTTGAAAACTTCAACTAAAAAAATGCAGCGTTTTGAGTCATTTTAATGGACTGTGTAGGGTGCAGAAGCATTTAGGGTAGATCTGGAAGAACTCTTTAGAAGAAAAAATTGTTCTGAAAAATTCATACAGACATAAATATGTCGGATTGATGATTGCCTAAATATAGCACAGGTCAATTTGCACATTCTTTATGCTTTTCCCACTTTAAGCTCTTTAAATAAAATAAAACTGGAGGACCACAAGTCTCAATCAAAAGCAGTTTTATCAGATTATTAATCTTCTTTGACGATTTAATTCTCTTAACTCCCCCCAATGGCAATATCCTAGTTGCTCTGTGTTTTATAAAGATACAGTATCTGAAAGATGCTACTTATCAGAAGCAGCCTAAGTATTACATTCTTGTTGAATTAATGAACCTTGTTTATTAATCAGGCTAACCAGCTTGCTTTCTTCAGATACAACCAAATATCTACAGCACACAGTACTATGAAGAATCCAGTCTTATATTTTTCATGTTTGTGTTCTCACTGGGCCAATTATGCATTTTCCAGATGCAACACTGCATACCATGTGTAACCAGATGAGCTTTTGGAAAAATATATATAATAAAAATGTGCTAGTCTTAACATCCACTTTGAATGAAAATTCTATAAGATAAAAGATAAAAATCACTCTTTTCTTTCAAAATATATAGGTTTATTCTATGTTTACTATTATACAGCATCTCTTAATTATTAAGCCATGTCAAGATCATTATTTAAACTATCTTCGCCCACTGCTAATGCAAAACTCTTTGGGAGTTTTTCTACATCGGTATTAGCTTAACATTAATGTTTCTGAATGAAAATCTAAAAATAAATTAATCCTTTCCTTCTAAATTGTACTTAAAGAGGACTTATACTCACATTCAAATAAATTAAAATACTGTTACGCCATAATTTGAAGAAAAAAATATTTAATTAATTTTAATGTACGTAACTCCTAACTGTGGTTACCCAAATGCAAAGGCTGACCTTTTAGTCAAAGGTAAAAATCAGTGCTGCTCACTTTTGATGTGGCAGAGACGTTGACATATTACTTGCCCAACAAAGTTGTCTTAAGATGTATCTAGTAAAATAGAGTTACTATTACTCATAAAATAATAATCTAAATAAAATTAGAACTAGAACCTCCACTGAAGACAGGGGAAAGATCTTTATGTTCATTATAACATATTTGATATTGAAAGGTCAAATTTGAGAAGACATCATTATATACTTAAATAAGGTGTAGATACTATTTTAGACAACAGAGGCAAAGCAGAAAAATGCAAGGGAAACAACAGCTACTCACCTAATGAATAAAAATGCTATTTGTCTAGTCAGAAAGACATATACAAATTTTTTCATTTACAAGAACTTGATCATTAGGGTATATCCAAAATCTCTGTGCTCCCTTGTCTATTGCTATTGATTGCATATGATTTATACAATGTGGTTTTTTTATTATTTACTTACTATTACTTACTTGCTAAAAACCCAGCAACTACTGTTCCTCTGATAAGCAAAAATTACTTTTTTCCAGAAATCCAGTAGTATACTGGCTGCCAATGAAAGTTTGGAGGGATAAATTGTCATTTTTCACTTACGAATTGGTTCAAGTCAGCTGTGTTATCTTTTGAAGTGATTCTCTTGTTAGAACTGAGCTAGCAGTAAAAATATCCAGCAATGTAGCTACTTGTGATTTCAGGCAATTTACAGACATTATTTAATCATAGCAATGTATTTGCAAGGTGGTTACATTTGTTTATCTGCACCTTCACCTAGAGAATATGAACTGGTATATTAATTACTTTAGCCAAGGGCAAAAATAGAATGTGTACAACATTTAGATTAAACTTCTCTTTTTAGCTCATTGTTAGGTATTCACATCAACACAAAATTTTCCCCTTCTATAATTCAGTTTGCTATTATATTAATAATCTACCTGCAAATTTTGATACAGGAAGTCTTAACTCTTTTTAGAAAAATAATAATTTCTGCAGATGACCCCTGGTTCACTATGAGGTTCTTTTGTTCATTTGACTGATGATGATGAGGAATCACTGCTATACACTGCATTTTTTAGAGTCACTAGAAGGAAACTCATGATTTTTAGTATATAGGTCCATTACATTAACTTCATTGTTCCAGATGACACACACTGGGAATTATAATGAAAATTAATTGGATAATGAAACCTTTGCAAAGTGACTGGCTTTTCTTTAAAGACAGAATCACAGACAATTACTAATACAATGCTCAACAATTTTGTTTCCTGTCACTGACATGTATTCTGCTGTATGAAAGAGATCTCCTTTTAGATCTGTGGAAAGAAAGAGGTTCAGGATGCTTCTCTGTAAAATCCACTGTAGATAAAAGTTTTGGTGAACACCAACAAGAGTCAAAACATATGATAAGTAAGTGGGGCATTGAATGTGATGATCTCCATCTCAGAACAACAAAGGAAATAATGTTTGTATTAATGTTTTGCTACAGCCTTTATTCAGTGAAACACCTGACAAGCTTACATTTGTCTCAGTGAAGCAAAAGCATCACCTTATCTTTGAAGATATAACTCAGTACTGTCTTCAGCTCCCAACTCAGCAGATACCAATCTTAATGCATTTAAGCATATTATGTTATTACATACATTAAAGTTGTCTTAAAATAAGTTGTTCAGGTTGAGAGGATTCACTGGAGACCTGTATTTTAATACTCTGACATTTCAAGCCTTTACTGATCACCATCAGTTTATCCTCAAAACACCACACTGCTATAAGTACTTCTTAGCCCAAAACTGTATAAAATTAGTTTTCTTGGCCTTATCTTCTATAGGAAAATGACCTTACACATCAAAACAATAACAATTTTAGAATTTATCAGTAATTTATCATCCATATTTATGAAAGAACATACAAATTGCAAAATCAGTACCCCAGGCTCCTTTGATCAAAGCAATTTCTAAGGTTACGAATTTCCAGCCTACCCTTTTCTACATTTTCTTAGTCAACACAAAATTATGTGCAAAATCTCAAATTAAAGAATGTATGTATAACTACCAAAGCAAAATCTTCAGTATCATATATCTTTCTCTCTAATTTTGATTTGTCTTCTTGCATTGCTCTTAGTTCACTTGTCACCTGTCCTGATGCATGTTAGATGTCCCTTATTTCCTCTAGCACATCTTCCAGCCTTATACAATACCTTGGATACTTCAGGACAATTCTGATGTTCAAAGATCAGGCAACGAGATTGAGATCATACAAACTTTAGAGCAAAGTTCAGTCCTTTTGGGAATTAGTAATTAGGTCAGTGGAATACGATTTGAAAGACTGGGGGTTTTATGTTTGCTAAATTTCAACATTTTGCTGTCTAAACTCCACATTTTTTGGAAGAATGTAAAGCTGTAAGATGTCTATACAAGTATACACCAAATAATCAAAAATCTTTAGTTCTATAATATTTCTTTCCCAAATTTTCCAGTACAAGTACTTTTTAATCTAAGTAATCTATAATTTATAGGAATTTCTTATGAAAATTAGAGAAAAAGTTTCTTTTTAGTAGGCTAAATATCTAGCTCTGTAAATTTCACAATGGAAGCAGAATTCTTGGATTGTACAAGACTTTATAGCACTTGAAGAACAAATGTAGGACTCCAACATAGCAATACAATGGCAATATTTTGCCAGTGTAGCAATTACATAAAAAGTATAAATGCTTACCAAAAGGGCAATTGCATTTGAAGCCACTAATGTCCTCTTCACAGGTTCCTCCATTCCAACAGGGTCTATCTTGACACTCCTTGATGTGAACAGAACATGTTTCTCCTGAAAATTTGAATTAAAAAAAAAAAAAAAAAAAAAGGACAAATAAGCTGACATGTTCAAAACATAGAGATACACTGGCAATAAAAAAAGTCAATGGGATTGTCACAGTGTACGTGGTGACATCACTGGCCACAGTACATTGCATACACAGGACCACTGATAGACTCCCAGTGTGCCATGAATTTTCCTGCTTCATTTGTTACAGGGCAGTCCATTTTGACAGGCAAAGTTAGAAGCATTACAATAAGGCAAATAGAAAGCTTTCCTACTGAGGTTGCACGTTCCCTGAAGCTTTTGTTTTTTTTTTTTTTTTTCCAGTATACAAATCTACAGCATACAAACAGTTTTGTCCGTTTTGTCAATAAATTTCTTTCATTTTGCTCTCTGACACCTTTGAAACAGAATTGGAAAGTATCATTGCATATGAACATCAGGCCAACACTGATTTACAGACATTTACGTGTAATAGAACAATTCAGCTTATGTTCTACAACAGGTTGTCAGTACTGTAATACTGGACATTTCATCCATGTGATGCAGAGTAGAAGATCAAATCACTAAAGAACATTCAATGAGGCAAAATGAAGATAAAAGGGAATGAAATAATTAATAATTAAATAATTAGGAAAACAATTAAGATCAAAGCTAGAAAGTATAGTGAAATGTAGATTTGTAATCTGCAAAAGGGATTGCTTTGATATGTAACAGGAAAAGCTATTTCCAGTGTATTAGATTTGTAAGGCCAGGTTTTGGTAGAGGGAAGAGCACAGGGATGACTTCTGTGGGAAGGTGCCAGAAGCTTCCTCCATGTCCAAAAAAGCCAGTACCAGCCAAGTCCAAGGACCCACTGCTGGCTAAAGCTGGCTGGGCCAATCAGAGATGGTGGTAACACCTCCATGATAACACATTTAAGAAGAAGGAGGAAAAGTTCTTGTGCAGGTGAAACAGCAGCCGGAGAGCAGCTGAGTGAGAATATGTGAGAGGAGCAGCTCTGCAGACACCCAGGTGAGTGCAGAAGGAGGGGCAGGAGATGCTCCAGGTGCCAGAGCTGAGATTCCCCTGCAGCCCCTGGTGCAGCCCATGGAGAGGAGCTGTGCCCCTACAGCCCAGGGAGGGACATGGGGGTGCAGAGATCCACCTGCAGCCTTGGAGGAGACACACTGGAGCAGGGGATGCCTGAAAGAAAACAATGAACCTGTTGGAGGTCCATGCTGGAACAGGCTCTTGGCAGGGACCTCAGACCCATGGACAAAAGAGCCACACTGGAGCAGGGCTCCTGGTAGGACTTGTCATTATGTGGGGGACCAAGCTGGAGCAGCCTTCTTGAAGGGCTGCACACTGTGGAAGAATGACCTATGGTGAAGTAGTTTGTGGGGAACTATTCTCCATGGGATGGACTCACGTTGAAGAAGTTAATGGAGAACTATT
Organism: Muscicapa striata striata; assembly: GCA_030060385.1. Classification (NCBI taxonomy): domain Eukaryota; kingdom Metazoa; phylum Chordata; class Aves; order Passeriformes; family Muscicapidae; genus Muscicapa; species Muscicapa striata. Next base: position 571,362 of record JAREIS010000133.1, on the reverse strand, counting down.
TCCTGTTGGAAAGACCCCATGATGGAGCAGGGAAAGGACTCTTCTTCCTGAGCAGCAGGAGAAGTCACAGATGGTGAACTGATCATAAGCCCCATTCCCTGTCTCCCTGTGTGCTGTTGACAGGGAGCAGGTGGAGCTGAGAAGAAGGGATGGGTGGGTGAAGGTGTTTTTAAAGGTCTTATTTTACTTCTTGTTATCCTTCACTGATTTTATTAGTAATAACCTCAATATCTCTAATTCTAGTCTGTTTAGCCTGTGATGGTATTTGGTGAGTGATCTCTCCTTGTCTCAAGCCATGAACCATTTGTTATATCTTCTCTCATCTGTCCAGTTACCAAGGAGGTTGACAGAGAGGATTTGGTGGGAGTCTGGTGTCTGACCAGGGTCAACTCACTACATCCAGCCGTAGGAATAGGGAGGTTAATCTCTTTCAGTAGTTATTACAAGTCAGCAGCATGGAAAGCATGTTGGGCTTTCCGTGTATCTTACAGCAGAAGACAAAAAGAAACCAAATGGTTATATACCTCTGAAGTCTTTGCATGGTGAAAATAATTTGATCTCTTCTCTGCAGCACACCTACATGCCCTCTCCTAGAATCATATGAACCAAGACTCTTGGTTCTCAAAAACTGTATCTACTAGATACAAAAAGTCTTCATTGAAGAAACAAAGCACCAAGATCCTATTCCACACATAAACTTGTGATAGAAGAGCTCCTATTGTTTTTTTTCTGCTGCTAAACATGCTCTGCATTTTCTGTAAGATTTGAAGATACATGTATGAAAAGGAGGAGAAAAAGCATAGTCCAGAGAGAGTTCAGGTAGCTCAGTAAACTAAAAACTTTCTGCTAAGAGCAGCTGCTGAATGCTGTCTAACATATGCCATGGCACCAGTGAGCATTACAGAAAGGACTGGCCAACTTATAAATTAATTTCTGAGCCCTTTAATTTTTTAAAGGATTTTCTTTGAAGTGGTGGTAAGGTAACGGCACTATATACAACCTTGATGATCCAATTCTGGTATTCTGCATTAGTTATGCTTTTGAGTTCAGATCCCTGATTATGGTGGGTCTCTTTTGAGGGAGATAAATAAAAATGCATTGGCATCTGTTCTCTTCCTCTGAATAGACAGGTGGAGAGTAGCACAAATAGCACAAGCAGTTTCCTGCAGAAATAAATTATTTGGCCATAAGCCATAGGCAAGCTGAAGCATGTACTAGAAAAATTCCTTTAAACTCCTTTTTCACCTCCCTCCAACTGTTAAAGGTTAAAGCAAATGCAGTTTCAAGGGAAGTAATAGAGGGAAGTCGTCCTCATATACTGATGATATCCAAGATAACATGCAAGGGGTAATTTAGGAATTCATGTTCTCAGAGGACAAAGGTAATATGTGGGCAGTATTTAAAAATATTTTGGAGGGAATGAAAGAATCTATGAAGCTACTGTGAGACCATATTTTCTGAGACATGAAAAATGCTGGACAGATACAGAGAAGCTTTTTTGTTTTCAGTATGCAGCTCCTCTTAACTACACATTTGAAATGTATGATGAGAACCTTCTTTGAAAGTCAGATAAAAATTGTTAATTGGCTACAAATTACTTTCGACATCAAAGTATGTTAATATCATTTTTTTTTGGTTTATGCTTTTAAGGTTAAAATTAATACAACACATCCAAACATTATTATTAGTAAAACATAGTATTTAATTAGCTATTCAATAAATCATAGCTTAAGGTCTGAGTTCTATACACTTTAAAGGCATCATATCCCTATTCTGAAGTACAAAGAGAATGTTAAAAATTACCATGAGCCAACTCTACTTCTATTAACACTATAGAATATTTTATACTGTATAAAATTGCAGTTCTCAAATATATAACAGACAATTACAGGAAAGTCTGTCGCTTTTGCAAATTGCATTGCCTGATCACTAACAGCAACATTTTCTACTGGTACATTGATGATTATTCTGCAGGAGCACAAAGGTGTTGAGACAAACGTAAGGACTGAGAAGGTGAATACTAAAAAAAAATTAGCAGAGATATTTCATCCTTCTCCAGCGTTACTGATCTAATTTACTCTCTTTAAAAGTCATGCTATTTTAGCAAATGGAGGGACTCTTCTCAGGTAAATATAACTGCAGATGAAAGATGAAAAAAAAATTAAGTTTCATAAATGTAGTGGATGAAGTCTCATTGAATATTCCTTACTTTCAGAAATGCAGCTCTGTAGGAGCACTAGAGTGAAAGTTTGTACCTTTCAAAATTTGGATGTCTTATTTCTGCTTAACCTTAAATGCATCAACTTTGCACTTTATCTGAACTTAACAAGCTATTGTTAGATCGTGGGGCATATCCACAAAACTGAGAGGGTTTTTGATATTGAATAAGTTTAATTTCAAACTGTTCTCAAATATAGTATTCAGACATTAGAATAAATGTCTGCAATTAATTCAGAAATAAAACTGAAATAATTTGAGAGCTTATTTTCCTAATGTAACACACATTATACTTAAAGTATCTTTTATGAAGTGCTGCCACCACTATAACACTTCTGTCTGAATCACAAAAACACATGCAAAAATATCAAAATACAAAGTTTCTTTTAAATACTGTTTATGCCAATTTTTGTTTTATAGGCAAAACAAAATATAATATTTGACAATGTAAAGGCACACAGAATGACCACAATTACAAAGAGGATTTGTAAGAATATTTTTTGAAGTAAAACTCCTTACTTGAGGAGATATTCATGACATAAAGTCAATCTTTCTATTCTGAGATCAAATGAAAAGCAAATTATTTATAATTCTGTTTAATGTAAACTTAATGAAGTACTATTAAAAAAAAGGAAAAAGCAAACCACAGGGGTTGTATAAAGTTCAAGAAGTAACCTAAATATTAACCATGTATTTGAGAATTGCCTTCACAACCACCCTTACTGTCCACAATTTATAAAACACGTATAATCGCAAAACATTCAGTCATGTACCTGATAATGAATTGTGTAATTTTGTTGCTTGCTAAGAAACATATGTTATTCTGTTAGATAAGAGATGCATCAAGCTGAGTAATGCTTCTGCTGAAAGATTCTGCTTTGCAGAAGGTGCAGTTATGAAAAAGAAAGACAAACAATCCAAGTGAGGCTTTAGTGAACTTGAAAGACAATTTTTTTCTCAACTTTTTTGTTCTATAAACTTGGTCATTTTTAAATTTTCTTTAAGGCCTTTTCTATGTAAGATATTGTAGTAGTTAAAAATCCAAAACAAATCTAATTTTTATTTTCGTCATATAGAGTATTTCTGTGAAAGCCTTTTACAGATTGAAAACAACTTTTATGATGTGTCAAACCACTCCATCCTCTTAGCTTCCATGGAAGAAGTCTCTGAGTGACTCTTCAAATATAAACTGCCCAGAGCCCAGCTCATTTATGTCCATGGGATTACATTGTACGTCTGAGAGTCTGCACTGGCACCATGTGCCAGCAATAATAAATCTTCCATAGCAGAAAAAGCTAGCCAGAGTCCCTGGAAAGGTTGCACTACCCAATGGCCTGAGCTACAAAACCAGCCCAGCCTTGGTGTGTGGTGGAAATGTGGGAGCAGACATGAGCTCTGCTTCCAGGATGGCCTAATCCTATCAAGACAGGAACTGCATGAATGGAAATGGAAGCAGATGTTTCAAATGCTGAACAGGTATGGGGAAAAAATGAACTTGATTGCCTTTCTTTAGTTTTTTTACTTTGTCAGTAAAACTAATTATTTTATTTTTCCAGATGACCTGCTTCAGCCAATTCCTATTCAGTGGTTTAACTGGGATTTTAAAATCTACAGTACTACACACACACTCTAGATTGGAGCAAATGCCCTCAGCAGCTTAGGAGAAGAGGAAGAAGAAGAAGAAAAAGAAACTGTAAGTTAAAATTTAGTTAGCACAAGTGACACCATGCATACTATGTTATTTATTTTTGGCTTTGCTATTGATACCACAGATTGTCAATAGAGAAGTACTTGGAGCATTAATTGCTTGTTCTTGATGACATAGACTAAAGGCTGAAAATGCAACAATTTGGTATTACTGTAATCAAAATTATTTTATGTCTCCCAGGTATAGTCTGAATAGTACTATCATTCACACAAAACAGAAATTGATGCAAAAGAAAATCATAGTGTCAGGTTGTGTAGGATTAATCTAATGCAATGCAGAAATCTACAGCCCATCTCTTTCTAGAAAATATGTCTAGGACAGGCAGATGCCCTATCTCCCTCCAGTGTATAGAAAGGGAGCCTGAACAACTCACTCAAATATAGCTGATTATATTCTATGCATGCTGAGGGATGATACTGCTGATCTCATTCATCTTCAAGCTTACGTTTTCCTGTTCTGTACCAAAACATTTATCAGCCTGGGTATGACTGAAGCCATAACACGTAAGACTGCATAAGTGTGAAATTAAAATAATGCAATTTAAATTGTGTTTTGGAACTTCATCGATTTCTTTTTTTTCCCAACAGAATCAAAGCTAATACTCAGAATTTTCCATTTAGTGGAGTCAAGGTCATTGGGGAACTATTAGGAGGGACAACCTAAGAATTTCAATGCTAATTATGTTAAAACTCCTGTGAATCATACAATTGCAAATGTATACATATTTATATTTATATAATTGTAATTAAACAGTCACATAAACATTGCTTACATAAAGTGGAACAATCACATCTGTAATACAAGCCACTTCAAAAGAACAAAACTTACCTTTGAACCCAGCAGTACAATGACAAGAAAAGTGGCCTCTTAAATCCATACAAGTAGCTCCATTTTTGCAAGGTGAACTTGAGCATTCATTAATTTCAACTTCACAGAAGGGTCCTTCATATCCAGGCACGCAGCTACAGCTGTAATTATGCAAGTGATCCTGGCAGAATCCATATTGAGAGCACTGGTTTCCAATGCAGTTGTCTATATCAAGTTCACAAAATGTGCCAGTGTAACCAGAGGGACATATGCACCTATTATTGAAATAAGAGGAGAGGAGCCAATAAAAAAATCCAACTCAATCACTAGTCTGGAATATATAGGTCAATAATCACTTAATAAGGTTAACAATACTCTTCCTTTGAATTACTTACAAGTGAATCAGAATTTTTTTCAATCTTCTATCTTTATCTTTAATTAGTCACTACGTAACTTCATTTCACATGCACGACTAGCAATAATGAAATAAAAATCTTAGCTATTTACATCGGACCAACTAGGAGCTATATTAATATTAAGCTTCAAAGGAAAATATTGAAAGAGAAAACTCTTATAAATATGTGTATTATGCATTTTAATGGGTTTTTCTGAAAAAAAAAAAAATTTGCTGCAATATCTCTAGGAAGAAACAATATTACAACTTGTTTGGATATAAAATCAGTATAAAATCCTTTATCATTAGCAACAAAAGTTACAATTTTTGTCTAACTAGAAAAAGAATTTAGAGAATTCTATAGATATTTTTCAGTATATTTTATAAAGAAATTGTTTAGAGTTTTTTTTCCCCAAAATTTTGACAGACATGTAAGTTTCATAAGGTTGGAGATTACTTTTTCATGTTATCCTTTCTACATTTTTTTTTTTTTTGCTGTGTGAATGAAAACAAATCTGGATTTTCTCATAGCTGACCCATATCTCATAAAATTAGAAAATCCGTTGTATTTGGCAATATATTCTTTGATTGATTCTCTCCTTATCATGTCCAGTGGTCTCATCACATAGGAGGTAATTTCACAATAATACATATTCTTGACACATAGAGATACTATCCAGAAGACAGAAAGGACTAACAAGTTAGGGAAGCCTTGATGGTAGTAATTTTCTCTACTGAACCATCTGGCAGAAAGAATATTTTTCCCTTTATTTTTAACAGAAGTAAATGTTCATGTGGCTCTTTGCTTCTGTCCTTGCTTACTGTCACTGCATTTTTTTATAGTATACATATAGAAACTAAATCAGGAGCTGTGTGTTTTGGAGTACAGCTAATGGACACCAACTGCAAATGGGCTTTTAGTCCATGGACTAAAAGAGAGCTTGCTTGAAGAAAGCCCTCCATATCTCATTTAATGTGGTTGTGAGCTCTTCATCACCATCACCATCATTTTTGCTCTACAGTAATGACTCAAGTATATACAGCTGTTGTATTCTCTCTTCCAGCCTCAGTCACTTCTCAGCAAACAAGAAATCTTTGCCTTCTCTTGAGAGCTTCAGCTGATTCTGTTACTTTACTGTGCTTGTTTTGGATGGGGTAGAGTTAATCTTCTTCACAGTGGGTAGCACTCATATTCTTTTGGTTTTAATACACAGTTTTGGATTTATGCTGGAAACAGGGCTGATAATACAGAGATGTTTTTGTTATTGCTGAGCAGAGCATACATTGAGCCAAGGCCTTTTCTGCTTTTCACACTGTGAGGAAGTTGGGGCTGCATGGGAGGCTGGTAGGGGACACAGCCAGGACAGGCAACCCAAACTGACCAAGGGGAAACTCCAGAACATGTGGCATCATACTCGCTATATAAAGTGAAGGAGGAAAAAGTGAGGGATGTTTTGACTCATGGCATTTTTCTTCTCGAGTACCTGGTATGTGTGATGGGGCACTGCTCTTCTAGATATGGCTGAACACCTGCCTGCCCATGGGAAGCAGTGAACTCATTCCTTGTTTTGCTTTTCTTGTGTGCATGGCTTTTGGATTTCTTAATAAACTGTCTTTATCTCAACCCATGAGTTTTCTAATTTTTTACCTTCCAATTCTCTTCCCCATCCTGCTGGTGTGGGAGTGAGGGAGTGACTGCGCTGGGCTTGGCTGCAGATGGCATTGGACAATTACATTTATGGCTAAATATAAATTTTGACTTGCATAAAATTTCATTATGTGTAAACATTAAGAGCAGGTGTGTTGTTAGTTACCTTTGGTGCACATTTTCTGAATCTACCTACAGTAATATGGTAAACAACCAGTCATATGAATCTTCTGGTGCAATCACTTTATTTCCTTAATTTTTTTTACAGTAACAATTAGTGTGTGCACTGTGAAAATGTAGCTATTCAATAATTCTTTGAAAATGTGGCTATTATCGTTAGCATTGAATGGAAAATTTAACTTAGAACTTTCCTTAACAAGAATGGGAAGATGAAGAATTTTCTGTCATTTCCTGGCTATAACTAGCTGTGTAGCTTATCTTCAGAGGCCACAGAAGAGCTACACAGAAACAGATGTGATGTAGAATCTTCTAGTTTTGGTTTTATAATTCAGATTCCATACTACAAGCAATGATGTCACGAATATCTTATTTTTCAATGCTTTGGTGTCTGAAGAAATTTGAAACAGTTAACAGTGAAATGCACTTTGTTTTTCCTGGTGAAATTATACCTTAATGTATTTTAATTTAGTATGGGTCATCTCCTATGCAATTAAGTGTTGTGTTATCAGTAGTAGTATCATCACTATATATTTATTGTAAATCAATTTCTTCTTATTATTTTCAGAAGTACTAAATTACTGAGCATGATGTCAAAAGCTTTGAGGCATGGATTGATTTTCAGTCTTATTTGATTCAAAGCATAAATGTTTCTCTACAATAAATTAAAAAAAAAAAAAATTGTATACAGACATATACAATACCAGAATTTCCATTTGCAAGTATATTTCTAGCTCAGGGAACTTGTATTTTGCCCTTATCAGAGGGATGACCTGGCTGGGCACTGGATCTCAGCACAGGGGCTCAGCCTCTCCCTGGTCTGTCTGGATGTCACTCCCTGTGCTGGAGTCAGTAACTGCTGCCTCTCCTGCTCCAGCTTCAGCTCTGGGATGGCCCATCTGGTGTGGAGGGGTGTGTGAGATCTCAGAGCAGGAACCAGGAGATGCTCATGACACCTCCCCAGCCTCTTTCTTAAGGAGGACCGAAATGTCAACCTTACAAAATGGGAGAATAGTGAAAGCAGAAGCATGGCACCAGAGAACAGCATATGAAAAGGTTTTGTGTTAGCATTAATAGGAATAACAATACTTTCTTAGCTTCACATATGTCCTCTTTCAGCTACAGCAAGATTTTAAGGGTAAGAGGTGCTAAGAGAGAAACAAATACCTCAATGCTTTTGCTACAAACATGTATTTTAGTAACAATTAACAAACACAGGTCATCTGAGGATTATTGTGCTCACACACAAATCTTGCAGATGATTGTATGCTACTACTCCAGAGCCTAAACATTGTTAATATTGCATGATAATTTGATATGCTTGCAAAATAAATGTTAAGTGGAGATGCAAAGATAGGCATGGAATTTAGTCTAAGAAGGAATGTGTCACTAAAATGAGAATGGTTATGCATAGATGCAATGTGCTGCTACCAACTTTTTATCACTAGGGGTCTCGAACAGCAGATGTGAGGGTAAGTCAGTGGGTGCTGGTTAGTCCAGGCAGTATAGCTGTCAAGCTGTCACCCTAGACTGCCTGCACTAAAGATGTAGGGGACTTGTTTTACTGAGTAAACACCCATGTACATCAGATGAATCTTGAAAACGACTGCAAAAAGCCAAAGACCAGACTGAAGATGTGTCTGTGCTAACCTGTGCTAGTAGATGACCTAGCTATTTTCTATATTGATACAAGAGACATATAGGAGCATTCACAGCTGGAATTAGCAAAGACTTCCTAGAATACCTCTACTATTTTTTACCTAATATATAATTCTTATATATATATATATATATATATATATATATATATATATATATGCTTATTAGTATTATTCCAACTATATTAGCTGGAATTATTCAGTATTATTTATCTCTTTTTGCCATTGAAATGTGAATTATACACACAAAAGTGATTGAAAAGGTTATTTAGTTTCATTTTGACTTTTTATACCCATTTCTATTCTCTGTATAAAAGCTGTTGTATAACTTATTGCAGAGGTATTCCCTAAGAAATTGTGACATAAATTCACTGATCTTCTGGAGTTGTAGAAAAGTGAGGAAAAGTATTTTTCCTCTTTCTCTAGTGGAAGAAGCCTATTATTGCTGCAAAAAACTGTGTATATCACAGGAATAACTTTATGTGGCACTGTCAACTAGGTCCTGCTGTCAAATTGCATATATAGTGTAGGATGAATAAACCTGTAAAAAAACAATCAGATATAAAGAAATGATCTAATCGAACAACTTAATTTGCCCAGCTGGAAGAAAATGGAAAAAGTCAAGGATGAATAAAGTAATAGAAGCTTTAAATTTTGTGATACACAGAAATTATCTAAATTATGTTCACTTTTCACAATCTTGCTGGCATCATGCAAAGAAGTGTTTCATATTCTAAAGCATTTTACTCTACAATCTTTCACTTTACTCTTTTTGTACTTTTTTGAGATTAATTAATTGTTTAATTATATGCACTGAAGTTTGTATACTGCATACTGAAGAATATGTTGGCAATTCAAATTTTACCATACGCCAAACTGAATTTCTTAATGGGATATTTTCCTGCATTAAAAACTAATGAAATGCTGACATCAGAACTATAACTATAAAATACTTTGTAAAAATACATTAGTTCATCATGACCTTTTAAACAGTGGTTAATCCTATAATACAGCTTCTTCAAGTGTCTTAATCTAACAGTTCTCGGTCCTTCTTGCTGGGATTTTCTGGGGTTGTGATAAATGTAGGACTTTATCTGAGCACACTGGACTGAATAAATGGAAAGAGGACAGATAATGGAAACTACACCAAGTTTTAGGATGTGTTCTTTCAATCTGTTCTTCCTTTCCACTGAATAGACAGTAGTAAATATCTACTGTTATTGTCTTATTTCGGTTAGGATCTTGGTTGTCCAAAATGTAATATTAACTGGAAAAATTTACAAGTATGAAGAAAACAGAGTAATAAATTTCCCCCTTGGATTTCAAAACAGGAGGGTTTACTCCTTGAAGATCTCTTTCACTTTAATTATTCATTGAATCTTCTCATTGAGCCATATTAAATTGGTTCTCTCTCTTCTCCTACATAGAACATAATCAAACAATACAGATTCTTTAGAAGGGAAAAATTATTATTTTCTTTTTTATGTGGAAACATTGTCTATTTACTGAGGTAATGAATTTTCTCTGTCATTTTTTCTCTCAAGTATATATATAACAGAAGGACAAGAGATTCTTTTGGCATGTGGACACAATTAGTCTGGTGCCTTTCAGACTCATACTGACAGCTACACTATCAGCCCAGTGGCAAAAGCAATAATTCTTTGAAGTTATAATTTTAAATACATGCTGATTGACTTACCTCATGATATCACAAACAGCACGCTCAGCTGGTAGTGCAACAATTAATTTAAATTAATTACAGGTTTTGTGTCACTGTGATTGAGGCCACTTTAGTTGTAAGAGAAGGCTCCCTAAACCAAAGGAGTAAAACTCTTAGAACTTCTTAGTGTAATTATGAGGCTCTTAGTATGCAGCCTTGCTGAGAATTACCTTGTATAAAAGTTTAAAACTCCCCCTCATTCAGTTAGAGCAATTCTCCAATCTGAACTCAAAGAAAATTCTCTGCTTATATAAAAATACACCTCTATGTGACACTACAATATGGAACAGTAATTTCAAAAGGGGAGGAGAAAAAGAACATGCCATGGTAAGGAGACAAAAAGTTAGAAACATTTCATTCAGTTGGCAGTTTATTTCCCATCTGGAAAAGAAAGTATGCCTTGCAAAATATGAGATCTTTAAAAAGGGGGATATTCTTGAATCAAAGCTGGATATTTTCTATTATTTCCTTGTGTTAACATTACCATATCAAGCTATCACTAGAAAAGTACATTATGATCAAAACTTAATAATTTAAAATTTAAGAACTCTTAACTAGGAGAAAGGTCTAGAGTTTTATAATATTTTTTTGCAAATAAAATCTAATATATATGAAATTCTGGCATATCTTTATCTTCTGCACTCATTAGGAGAGATTTTGAATGGCTGTAATAGTTTAAATGGCTGAAAAAATGGATCTCTGTAGGGTTCTTAATGGCACTTATACATTTGATTCTCCATATATTCTGCTGGCAGCTTTCTTATGTCTTCCTGAAACAACTGCATCAAATATAGCTCTTGATAAGTACCTTAATAAAAAATTATACCAATTTAGGAGAGAAATGCGATTACAAGTCTTTAGAAAAGGTAGGTGCACTTTCATTCAGCATTACCTCTTGTATTCTTTCTTTTTTAATCGTGTATTGGAAAGGGGATTTTTTTTTTTTATTTCACTTGCTAACAATAACTTGGGAAACATCATTATTTTTAAGGCAGGTATAGTTTAGTTATTTTTAAAAATGCTTCACTGTCATTGAGAAACAACCATGCTTTTTAAACAGAGTAGGTATTATACAGTAAACGTGCTCTGTTTTGTCTTGACAAAATAATCAGTTCTGCTCTTTCGGGGTCAAATTCTCTGCTAGCAAAACTGACCATCTGAGATTCAGATATTAATGGTATGTTTTCCCATTCCTTAGCTAAACAGACTGATCTCTCAATTTAATTTGTTCTTTCTAAGACTGAAAAAGTAAGAATTAAGTGTTTTCTGGAAGTAAACTGAGTCTGGATTAGCAAGTTAAAATCAAAAGTTCTTTATTACCAGATACCTTCTGAACTATTAATTTCTCAGTAAATGCTAGTGGATTTTGTAACGTAAGCATGGCTTTGTACTTGTATCAGAATTCTTTTCCTGATAAAGAAAGGAAAGCCACAGATTTAACAGTTAAATAAAGTGCCAAAATGTGGTCCAGTAATTTGATACAAGAGTTGATTGCAAGGCAGAAAAAAGGAAGGATGTTTACTTTGTAAGGACCCTTTGACAAAAACTCCTTTGACTCTGGTATAATAAGAATCAATCACTTTTTTCCATTTGTGTGCCTATTTGGTGATTTCAGGTTTTTTTATAGAAGACACTTTAAAAACAGAAGTAAAGTTGAAGAAATCTTTAATTGCTTCTATTTTTATTTTTTCCACTTTTGCAATCTTTTCTAAATAGAAACACTAAAGCATACTGATTACAGTGATTGTAAGTAAGGCATGGCACAGCATAGAATAATATCTTTCAAAATACATTTACAGATATGGAGAACCTTTATTTATTCTGGATTTTTTAGAGGAAAGATAAATAATTGAAGTCTGATAAGAATGGCTGAACTCTGTGAACTCTGTCTGTTGAAGAAAACATTTCCCTTTTTTTTTCATCATATTTTATAAAATCTCCTTTTTAAATATCTACAGCATGTTACAGCTCACTAAGGAGAACACATGCTTTGTGTTTTTTTCAATAACTGAAATGATAATAAATTATCATTCAAATTTTAATAAGACACTCTATGACAGAGTCCAGGCTCAGAAAGTGTTTGCCATTTAATAAAATAAATTACTTGTTTATGTGAGATTCTGCATAGTTGGTTTAACTTATTTGACCAGCAAAGAGGAATATTTGTGATTCCTTCCTGAAACACTTCAGATGACACAGTTTTACTGAATGCACATCCTTATTGAAAATCACTATTCCATGGCATTTTTTCATATGAAAATTATATTACTGCATTAACAACACCCTTTGTAATTCTTTCTGAAAGTCAAAATAATTTCGTATAGCATACAACCCTTTATGAAAGCTTATACAAAAAGCAACATGTTAGTACCTGTATTTATTAATTCCATCTTCACATGTGGCTCCATGTTGGCACTGGTTTATCTCACAGTCATTAATATTCTCAAGACATATGTCTCCAGTCCATCCAAGAGCACAGACACAGTGAGATCTCTGGTTTTCTTCATCATAGAAGCAACTACCTCCATTTGCACATACCTGAAGATGAGAATTACAAATACTCTGCATTGGGTTTGCGTGGTCAGGTTCTGGTAATGTGGCAGGGGGCGGAGGGTGGGGAGGGAAGAGTTGCTTATAGAGGTGATTTCTCTTTTTCTCTTTTTCTGTCAGAAGCTGCTCCCATGCCTGACAGATGCCAGCCAGCTCCAGGATGGACACACTCCTGGCCAAGGTCAAACCCATCAGTGATGGTGGTAGAGCCTTGGAGTAACAGAGACAAAAAAAGGGAAAAAGCTTATTTCACACAAGTAACTACAGCCAGAGAAGAACAGAGAGAGAGCATGTGAGAGGAGCAGCTCTGCAGACACCCAGGTGAGTGCAGAAGGAGGGGCAGGAGCTGCTCCAGGTGCCAGAGCTGAGATTCCCCTGCAGCCCCTGGTGCAGCCCATGGAGAGGAGCTGTGCCCCTGCAGCCCAGGGAGGGACATGGGGGTGCAGAGATCCACCTGCAGCCTTGGAGGAGACCCACTCTGGAGCAGGGGGATGCTCAAATGAAGGTTTTGACCCTGTGGGAGACCCATGGTGGAGCAGCCTGTTCTTGAAGGACTGCATCCTGTGGAAGAGACCCACACTGTAACACATCAGGAAGAACTGTAGCCCTTGTGAAGGGCTCACACTGGGAAAGTTTGTGGAGGACTGTCTCCCACGGGAAAGGAACCTACTATGGGGCAGGGGAAGGACTCCTCTCCCTGAGGAGGAAGCAGTGGCAAAACCAACATGATGAACTGACTACAGCTCCCATGCCTCATGCATGGGTGATTCAGCAACCCTGCACCACTGTAGGGAAGAGGAGGTAGAAAATTAGGAATAAAATTAAACCTGGGGAGGAGAGACGGAAGGGGGAAAGGTGCTTCTAAGATTTATTTTACTTCTAATGATTCGGCTCTGATTTTGTTAGTTATAAATTTAACTAATTTCCCTAAGTGAAATCTGTTTTTCCTGTGATAGCAATCATTAAGTGATCTCTCCCTGCCATTTACTCAACTCATAATCAATTTTCTCTCCCTGTCCAGTTGCAGAGGGCACTGATGGAGTGGCTCCAATGGATGGAGGGCACATGGCATCTAGCCTGGGTCAACCCACCACATATACAAGGAGATTTTTCTTTACATGTTGGATTTTTTCCCCAAGAGTTTAATGGAATAAACCATTGGTAATATATATGGTTATTTAATCTTTTTATATTGTAATACTAAACAATCATCTCCAAGAACATAAAATACTGAATACTATTAAATCAGTATGTCAATTTACTGTTTAGTTGGTAAAAGGTATTTATGTTTTAATTTAACAGCATCATTTTTACAACTGCCCTTAAAATGTGCCTGTTTTAGGAGGGAAAGTAGTGAACTAGACTGTTATTTTTCCATTGAAAGAGTAGAGCAACTGCTCCTATGCTGTATAATTTAGCTTAATATGTGGCTATCAGGAAAAATTTGATTTTTTTTTGCTTTTTAATTATAATGCTGATTCAATCTATCCTTGAATCTTTTATATGTTTATAAATTACATCTATGCTGTGGGAAAATCAGAAGCTGCTTTATTTTCAATTTGCAGATGTTGAAAGATTGGTAAATTTAGACTGGAAGAGCTTTTTCCTTTTTAGTTTTTAATTGATAATATTACTTACTAAACCAGTATTTCCTGTATTCTTAAAAAAATAAAGTTATAAGTCTGAATTGATGCTCCCTTCCTCATTGTACTTTTAGATTCCATTTTCATTTCCATGAAAATTTTGCTAGTATGAAGACAGATGACTACATATTCATTTCAAAGCAATTAAGACCCCTCCTTCTAATCAATTGATTTTTAAAGAAAATGGTGTCTAGAAGATGAGTTAATGCACTAGTACTTCAGTTTGATTGAGTCTGAATCTCTTTACAATGTCATTAAGATTTGTAATAATAACAGTCCCTGGCAGAAATATTCTAATATTCATTTGTCTTTGATTAAGTTTTAAATTGACCTTAAAATGAAGAGATTTTTGTTATGCTCCTTGTACTGAATTTTAGACTTACCTTGGGATATTTATTTAACATAACAGCATCTCGAAGAAAAACACAGTTTAACATAAATGCAAAAAACCCCTTCTATTTTTATGGTATGGGAATTGTTGTCTCCTTTAAAAATTATTTTTATGTGTTTTCTTACTTTTGTATTTATATATTTTTGCTGGATTTTGTCCTAAATCTTACTATTTGCTTAAAGCTCAAATAGGTCAAATAAGCTTATACTCAGGAAAACCATCCAGAAAACCTTAGGCAATTAAGACAAATATTTCAATATTGCCACAACATTATGTTTAATTTATTCTTATTTCATTTTGATACTTTATACTGTGAAGAAATGTACTACCCTTTAAGATCTTAGTATAATCTAAATATTTAAATTGAAATGAAAGCTATGGAATGTATTTAAACACAAATCCTATGTTTCAACATACCATAAACAGGTCTATTCTCATCAATCTCACCATCATACTTCTGTCTAGAGCAAGTACTTTACCACAAATCTGCCTTTTTATGTAGTGGTGATAAAATGTAGGAACCCCATTTTTCCAAAATCAACAGGAGATTTTATTTTAGCTGGGAAATATAATTAAGCCTTAGAGGATTTTATTCTTCTCCTATCTTTCCTTTGCAGGAATTGAGGGATATAGCCCTACTATCTGTCTCTTCTCTAAGTATCATGTGTTGTCAAATGCTTGAGATAAGACAACAGTCATTATTCCCCCCCCTCCCCCACCTTTCATCTTACATTTCATGCAATTCTCTGCAGTTGGATTGTAACTGCATTTTACATAAATAAAAAATTACAAACATACGCATATTTTCCCCCAAGCATATAATTTTACTATAATCTTCAGGTTTTATTACTGCAAAGTCAGATGTATCTGAGTATTCAAATTTTTCCAGAAGTGCAATTTTTGTTTAATCTAGACTGGTGGTACACTAAGCAAGTAGATAAAATGTTTGTCTCAAAAATATTGAAAACTGAAATTGCCTTACTTTTACAGATGAGGAAACTTTGTAGAGTTGCACAGAATATTAAGGACCCGAAAAAATATGGAAGTGGCAGCTCCTTAAAACACTAAATATATATTGAGTATACAGATACTTCCATTGAAAAGGTTGGAACTATGGTCTTGAATGCAAGTGCAATATGGGATCTTGGCTCATAAAAAGATAAAGCTTTCAAGTAAAATATACGAGTGGAGTTCAATAAACTTCAATATTATAAAGCTCTAGACAGACACTGAGTGAGACTTTCAGATGTGGTTTAGTTCGTAATTCATATGGGAATTATTTTTGATAAATCTAGTTGATGTCTGCTAAGCACATCTGTTTACCTCTTAAAACTGAAAAGAGAATGAAAAATAATTGGAAAGTACTTTTTAATTCCTATGCTTCTTTTAAAAAACAATTATTGTATGTCAACATCTTGCAGTTCCTGCAGTTTACAGTTATGCTTTCAAATTTTTCCTAGTAAGAACTAAAGGAAACAATGATTTTTTTTAAGCTTGCTGACAGAATTTTGAAAAATAAGTGGTTTAACGAAGCAATAAAATTCTTAAGTAAGATGTAGCTGCAGCCACTAAAAATAATCACACAGAGAATCATAGAATTAAGGCTGGAAAAGACCTTCAAGATCATTGAGTCCAACCCTTGACCAAACACCACCACATCAGCAAAACCATAACATGAAGTCTCACATCCAGTTGTTTTCTGAACACCTCCAGGGATGGTGGCTCTACCACCTCCCTGGGCAGTCTGTTCCAAAATTTAACAGCCCTTTCTGTGGTGAAATTCTTCCTGATGTCCATCCTCCACCTCCCTTGGCACAGCTGGAGGCTATGTCCTCTTGCCTGGGAAAGGAGACTGACCCCTAGCTGGCTCCAGCCTCCTTTCATGTCGTTGTAGAGAATGAGAAGGTCTCCCCAAGACTCTTTCTCCAACCTAAGCAACCCCACCTCCCTCAGCTGCTTAAGACTTAGGACTTACTTTCCAGACCCTTCACCAGCCCCATTGTGTTTTTCTGGACACACTCCAACACCTCAATATCTTTCTTGAAGTGAGGGGCCCAGAACATCTTAGAATGCCTCCTCATTTGTGATTATTTGGGTCACAGGTGGACTTTCAATGTAAAATGTAAACTATTCAATGTAGTATGTAAACTACTCAGGGATGCACTACACCCATCACTGGAGGTTTTCAAAATGTGATTTATAATCTAACCAAGGCTTTCTTTTCCATGAAAGGTTGGACTAGACAGTTGGAGAGGGTTGAGAGCCCTTCCAACCTGGGCTGTTTTACAGTTTTGTGAATCTGTTATCTCAGCCTATCACATTGCACTACAATTATTTGTTATTATGAGTGATCTTATCAATTCTCTATGAGCTCTGTTAATAAAAATATTAAAATTTGTAGCATATTTTGAGTATTCAAATGGAAAAAAAGATATATTTTCTTTATTCCTTTTCATGTCTACTCAAGTACAGAAGAAAAGGTATTATAACACAAAGTGGCTAAATTTGGTCCTGTTGGAAGTCACTGATATAAAGACAACAAAAATTTTGGTTCATTCGGAGTTCTTTCATAATTCTTGGTCCAGAGTAAGCAGGCATTATCTTAATTACAAAATTAAGATTAGATTTTGAAGTTTAAAGGAAAATATCCCCTGTCCTAATTTGTTCATCTCAATTTTTAAAAATATTTGTTTGGAAAAAAAAAAAAATTAAAAACAACTGTAGTGTATTAATTGTTGAGCTGGGAAAGAAAAAAACAAACCTTAATGCATTAATATCATTATATATTTATAAAGAAAGAAAAGAGCCCAAATTAATTACATCTATTTTTTGTTCATTGAAAAACTGTTGCAAATAGTTGCATTCTTTTCTATCTATTTTGCTGAATACACAGAGATTAAGCAGTTCAGCATAACTGGGGTGCCATTGGAAATGTAAAAGAATTGAAAGTATCCAAGAATATATACTTATTTTCTATCCACAGCAAATAAATTAAGAATTAAATGCAAATAATGAAATTTATTGAGTAATACTAATCTTTAATTTTAAATTATTGCTTACATGATTTCAGAAATGTACTAAAATATTTGTTTGAATACAGCCTTTGTTTTTTCAAATATGGAAAAGATATCATTTTAATGATCTGTAAAACTCAGGTATATAAATGTATAATTTTATTTTCAATTTTTTTCCCATTAGAAAATATACTAATTATTCACATTATGCCCAAATCAAGCATCTCATACCATGAGTGTATATTGATACATATATATATATGTATTTTATATATTTTTTCCCATGTGACATTTATGATATTCTATAAAATGTTTGTAATAATAAATTAAATATGTCTGGTGGTATTTAAGTGAATATTACAGTAAAATGTTTTACTAGCTCCCATCAGCATCCTTGGCACTCCATCACTTCCCATATTAACTAGCCATAATGATGATTGCACCATTATAATGATAGGCCATGTACAATACTCTTGCACTCAGTATGACACTTTAAATCATAAAAATGTTAAAATTTACCAGATGCTGAACAATTTAAGTATAAACCTTTGAGCCAGTGAGTTTGTCAGTGCCATATTTCATATTCACTGTTAAGTGTCTATTCATGGACTTCAAGGTGACATAAATATGGATTGTTCTTTGTAAATATGTTGCCTACTATGCATAGTAAATTTTTATGGTGCATATATTTCAATGAAAGAATTGATAAAAGCCTGTAAAACCCTCATTATCATGTTTGTGTAGTTGTTGGGAAGGCTATACAGCGTTATGTACAGAGCTTTTATAACAGATATCATAATAAAAAAATGCAGCAGTGTTTTAGTTTAACCCATACCAAAATCTCATAGTATACCCTGATATGAATGAATCCTGCCCAAATTTAATTAAAAAGTCATAAAGGATTGTGAGGATACAATAAATGCATTTCTTTTAGAAAACTTTGAAAGTGCAAAAGCAGTATTCATTTCCATGTGCTGTGAGCGTTGAAGAGAAACTTGCAAGGCAAATTTAGGTCTTTTTTATACCTGAGTTTTCATCTCCCATTAAAGTGCAATTAGCTTTTTGTTGTTGAATCTAGTTTTTAGTTTTGTTTGTAATGGAAAAGAAACTTTTGTCATTCTTTCTGTACATTGCTGCACCATCAGCCTTCTATCTGGTAACTTTTAAACATATCAAAGATTGCAAATTGATTTTGCCTACAGTTTTTCAAGTTTCATAACATAGCAGCAGCAAGTAGGGGACAGGAGGAGACATCAGTGACTAAACATATAATGAACAAGAAAGGCAGAGCTCAGACATTACATAGTTTGTTGGACAATGACCAGAGTAGTCAGATCACGCACTTTTACATGCACATGATACACAGGACAAAAGGAATTTTAGCATGAGAATATATAAAGAATGAGTCCTATGTTTAAGAAACCTGTGCAAAATGAGATTTGATCAGCCCACTGCTATTAGAATAAGTTGTTTGATTTCCCAAAAAAACACTGGGGGGAATTTATTGCTTTATCCTACCTCTGTTTTTCCAATACATGGTGATAAACATGTGTAATTAAATCCATGAGATTTATCCATACACAGTGCTCCTGGGGCACAGCTTATATTGTTGAATAAGCAGGCATCAATATCGAGTTCACATCTTTCACCTTCAAAACCTGCACCACAAAGAGAATGTTTAATCACAGTTCATTCAGAATATTGACATTATGTCTGTTCAGGGTGTTAGCAGTTAACAGAACTCTACTAGAGTTATTTGGCAGTTTTATTTCCTTAACAAAGAAAAAAAAAGTGCTTTTCTTCATAAAAATGTTCACTGCATTTGTTGAGATACATTGCTATTTTTATGTCAGTATTTCTTAATGTAAATACTTGTATGACATTTTATTGGTTTTGTTTGGAAAGAAAATAAATTACCAATGGCTTACCTATAGGGCAAATGCACTTAAAATGATCTTCATAGCCAATACATGTTCCTCCATTTTCACATGAATTGGAACCACAGTTGTCCATTTGCAACTCACAGAATTTTCCTTAAGTAAGAAAAAAAAAATCATAAAAATATTAGGAATCAATATTATTAAGGAAACACCATAAATCATGTTAGTAATATTGATAGAAAACTTTCTTTAAATAAGATCTCTGGAATATAGGTTAAAGATCTTGAGTATGTTTTCAGATACTTTTTTGCTCCACTTATGCATATAAAAAGTAGATCTCAGTGTTTTTAAAAAAAAGTCAAACCAAAAATACTTTTTTAGCATTTGAAACAATTTAGGATGCATCCAGAAGGGTATACAAAGCTGAAGAGGGTGCATTTGCCCTGGAAATAATTAACTGAAACAGAGGCAATGCCTTTGTATTTTCTTCTTCTTCCTATTTCATGAGAAAACCCTGATATCTACTCAAGACTTTTGAATCTATCATATACATATTTCATTATGAATTTTCTGAGCTCTGTTTTGGCTATTCCACATTCATCTGAGGTAACCTTTAGTGTGATTCACTGAACAACTTGTTCATTTCACTGAAAACTGGTTTTAGTCCAGCAGGAAGAAATAATTAAACTTATAATTAGACAGTTCTAAAAAAAATGTATTGAAGAGAAATATATCTCTGGCAATGTGATATGTATGAATTGATAAGGAAGATCATCAGGATTACTATTAGTCTTGGAAAACAAGTTTCCAAATTTAGAAAGGATAAACAATAGAGAAAAAAAGTCTTTACTGCTGAGAAAATTAGAAGAAGGTGCAGGAGTTGAGATTTATTGAAGAGTAAAACTTCAGAAAATACAATAAGTTTAAATTACTAATGTTTTTACCACAAACTTCTTTGTTATCAGTGTTACTTTATGCCTTAAGCAGAAAGCATAGAAGAGCTATACAGGACAAAAATATTTGGGTGAAATACACAAGAAATGTGGATAATTTCTTTGCAGAAAATATGTAAAATTCTGAGCCAGATGTTAGTATTTTATTTTAAATTATTCATATGTTAAAAAAAAAAGAAAATAAATAAATTTACTTCAAATAATGAAATTGTTTTAAAATTTTTAATCATCTGTCTTTTTGATCTAAATCTAGAGAAATCAGAAAAATGCAAATTAATACGCTAAAATTTGATAAGAATGTCTTTCCTTCAGTATTTTCTTCCAATTTAATTCACTTCTAGTATGCTAGAACAGAGTGCCAAATTAAGACCTAAACACTGCTTCTTATGGACTTCTGTAAGTGCAAACAGGAATATGCTTGATGATTTGGGGTCTAAAATTTCTATTTTGGGCCAGCGGTTGCTAAACCACAAGTGCAATCTGATGTTTTTCAGAGAGGTTGACCACCATGCTTTTAAGACTATTTAATGCTTATTCTATTCTTTCAGTCCTCAGTTAAAAATCACACACTGATAACATCCATCAAATTTTTAACAGACAAGATTTTTTTATTCTGTATTATAAAGGTTACTGAGTTAAAAACGTTTTAAAATTATATGTAATAATAGGGAACACAAGGAAATAGGAAATTAGATACTTCTTGTTATTTATTATTATTATATTATATAATATTACGTGGGAAACTATGGGCAACCTGACCTTACATTTACAAGACTCTCATTTGCTTTGTTCATATTGACTCTAATGGTAACCCAAAGTATCTGCATTTCTGGGGAGATTTCATCATGATTAATACTTTCAGAAAGTCACTTTTCCTGTAATAGTAGCTGGCAAAAACGCATGCTAACACATAAACAGATATTTTAATTCCAAATGCAACTGAATGTTCTGAGGAAGTTGCAATCTCCTAGGAAATGGGAGGTTTAGTTTGTTTTGCTTTTCTTAATGAGGTTTGGAAGGCAAAATCAGGAGAAAAAAAAAAAAAGCTGGGAAAAAAACTTCAACTCAATATTTATTTTGGATCAATTTTTTCATGTTTATTCATGAGGATGGAATTGTCTTGTCCGGGAAACCCTTATGAATAAATATTAGTGCAACCCAACGGGCCTTAGAAATTATTTTGCTATAAATCTGAAATTCTTGTAATGGCTGTATCCTTTAAGCAAACTTTATGACTTTCCCTGCCATAATGACGTCAAGAAAACCTAGTAACTCCAAACTGTTAAAAAATTTATTGGAATCTGAATACTGCTGAGAAATGCATAATTTATGGTATTAAAGTCTGATTAGGTGATAAATGGATATCAGGAGAGATCTCCACAGTAATCCACTTAGCTTTTAATGCCTAATTATCACTTCATAGTGAGTAAGGGCTGAGTAATTGAGAAATGCAGTACTTAGAGAACTCAACCAAGTTTTCTGTGCACAATTAACCATGTTATTCTTCTATAAGAAATAAATTCAGCAGGTTCAAGGAAAAAACGAAAAATAAAGAAATTTTACAATATGAGGAGAAGGGAAAAAATTGATCAAAGACTATTGTTGCACTGTTTATTTTTGTAAACGACCTTATACATTTTTAATCTAAGGATGTGTTCTAAAAAGTTAAATTGTGTAATTATTTTCCTTAATTTTATTTTACTACCAATATATTTAGAGGAAACTTTCTTGTTCTCCCTGATTGTCATTCTTTTAATTTCCAGCTTAGCTTTAGCTTTTCTTACTCCATCCATGCACACACAAGTAATTTCTCTGTGTCCCTTTTATGCAGCTTCCAACCTCCACTTTCTGTGTATCCTGGGATGAGACATTTGATTGCATTAACACACTAAACCCGAAAGAATATACATTGCCAAGTTAAAGAATGAAGACCTGTAGCTGGACAAAACTGATCTTAAGGCTAACAAATAGCACAAAGAAATTTTATTTCATGTATTTTAGACCCACCATAAAATGTAAATTAAGATCCAAAATAGAACTGCAGTCCAATGAAAAAAATATGTAAGTGGACAAATGGAAATGACCCCAAGTGGATCCTGGAGATGAAGAAGAAACTATCAGTATGATTGTCACATTCATTCCAGGGAAGGACTATGGATTCTGCAACACTGCTCCCAACAAAAGCACTATGAAACTATTGACCTTAAGATCTGGTGGAGGAGGGGAAAGGATGAGTATAATGCCATAAAAAGGGACAGAAACCAAAGATTTTGTTAAAACTGCATTTTCCCTCATTTTCTGCAGCAATTATATTTTCCCTGATAATGATTTAAGTTTTAATATTTCAGTTACATTATCAAAACATTTTTGGCTTTATGTGCATATATGGTGTGCTTCTACCCTGCACATAACAAAGATTTTCAACATAACAGAATCATCTAGAGGCTTATGGGCCATTAAGTCTGACTTTATCAAATAACTTCCTGAGGGTTCTTAAAAAGAATATAACTCACAGTTGCATTCTATACTGCACAGTGTAGTAAAGCCAGCATTTCTAGTGTGTTTCATTTTTAATTGACCCAAACATTTTAACCTATAAAATAGAATTTGCATTCCTTTGGACTTTAGCTGCAATTGCAGTTGCTGGAGATATTTTTAGTTTTATATGATCTGCTTTATTCTATTTTTGCATTCTGCTCTAGTCTATTTTTGTACTTCTACTCTCAAACTAATTTTTTTTTTTCAGAAACTATGTAACAATCAGTCTGCTAATAAAGAGTGTATTAAAATCATCCAAAGTACGTATTTTTAATTTGCTATTTCATGTGGTAACAAGTTTATCAAAGAAAAAGAGTACACAAGTACTGGATTGTATAATAATTTTTTTCAAATTTTTTTTTCTTCAAAATAATTTTATGAAGCTACAACTCAAGACTTTGTATGGTTTTTTTTTGTTGTTGTTTTTGCTTTTGAAGGCAGTTGGAACACCAAATTAGATTTATTGCATATGTACACACTTGCATATGCTGAAATAATCACAGAACCATCACTTTTCAACCATTCAAACCAAGAAGCTAGTAGGAGCCTTAAAAAATATGCTCTTTGGCAGGGCATGGAAAGTTAAGGTTCACTCTCTGAAATGTTGACTTTTACATCCATGCCATTGCATTTTAGGTCATGAAAAATTCCACTTTTGTTGTATGAGCTATCTCATCCTGAACTCAGTCCAAACAAGGTCTTATGAGTGGAGCTCTCTAGGACTCTCAGTTCTTTCCATGCATCCTAAAGAAATCACAGAGGGACAAGCCTGGTACTGACATTGTAAGCACTTAAAAATTACACTTTTTATTCCTGGAACTTTACATTTATTTATTTATTTATTTATTTATTTTCAAATACACTAAATCCTCTTACAGTAATATCTATTGGAACTACTAGAAGTTCAAAGATCGGTTTCCATGAATTCTAAATATTTCCTTTTTTTCCCATGGAGTTGTATAGAACTGTACAGTAAATGTGTTCCTAGATAAATCTAGGTATTGTGATAAATCTTTATGGTTTTCTGAGTAAAGTAATTTCAGTGAACGAGAAAAGAGTTTAAAAATAGCAGAAATAAAGAATGGATCTGACATTCACACATGTAGATGTTCAAAGTTCTGCCTGGCAGTTGAGCAATCAAATTTAAATTACTTGGTTTTGACCTTAGAAAAAACTCTTTTATAAACAAGTTAGCATAAATATTCAAATGATTATTAAGATTAATATATGTAGTTTTAGGTCTTCTTAGAACAGAATATAATTGCATAATGATAAAAAATATTTTATCTACAGCTAAACATTAAAGAAATGATCATGTTATTCTTATTGGTGGAAGCATTGTTTCTTTAGGTGGGTTGAGGAAATTGAAACTGTAAAATCTTCACCAACTATAAATGAAACCTAGACATCTTGTTTAGAGTAGTTATTAAATTTTAGAATCCTAAAATACATCATACTGAAATAGCTCATTCATTGATTGTCACTGCCATATCCCTGTATTTAGTGAAAAAAAAAAAGTAAATGATGCAGCCATCCGAAATGGCAGCTGACATGAGAATGAGCATATTTCACTACAGTGGTATTTGAAAAAGAATCTTAAATATTTATTTTGTTAAAATTTGCAGATTTAATTATATTTTTTCATTTATTTTACTTCCAAAATTCCTTTTTATCTCCATTTTAGGATGGGTATTCTCAAATCTCTTGAAGAAGATTTCTTCTTCTGAGAGAAAGAAATTAAATAAGGTAAACTGAAGAACAATACAATAATAATTTTCTAATGACACATATTTTCTAACTGACGTATAAAGGGGATATTTTCCATTAGCTCATGGAAAACAATAATTTCCTGGGTTTGGAGATAACAATTCCAAGACCTGAAAGTAAGTCTGACTAGATTTTGATTAGGTGTAAGTGATTAGGCAGATTTACATGATAACATGGGCCAATGTTCTAGAAAACAATTTCCTTTTTTGGGAAAGCAACATAACCTTTTCAACATACATGTCCCAGTAGGTAAAGCAGCCAAAGTAAAACATTGAGTACAGTCCCAGCTTCATAGACAAATGAAATACAAACTATAATAGGAACATTTTCCAGTTCAAGTGAATATTATTATGCTTATTCTTATAAAATTCACCAGCTATCATAATTTATTTACATGGAGCTGAATGTAAAGCTTTCTGACAAGATCAAAAAGACTTCCACTGATCACAGTCAGCTTATGACTTAGTGCAGTTGTCTACTACTGCATGAATTATACACAGTCAGATATTCTCAAATGTTAAATATGCAGTTAAAATTTTACCTTCTCCTGGTTTAGAATGCAGCTAATCATTTAAAGGTACATAGGAGTAGTCCTTTCTGAAAGTTCCTCAGCAACTGTTTGAGCACAGTCTTTAGCTGAGTAACTTTTTACAGAATGACTTTAAATTTGTTTGAGATGTATTTTAATAACCTTGGCTCTTAAATGAACTCATTATTCTGGAACACACAATTAGACTTTTGACCATTTAATAGATTATCTGTCCTTTCTGGTAGCTGCATTCAGGATTTAGCTGGGAATCTGTTCATAAAGATTCATCTCTTGTCAAAGGCTTTTGCAGACCTCTCTCACAGAGTCTCTTATCCTCTTGTGAAGGTGTTGTTTGTTTCTTTGTTTTGTTGTTGGTCAAAGTGCCCTTTATATGTCTCATTAAATATCTAGTTTATATAAAAACTGCAATGGGATACTAGGAGAGCATGTAAAACAATTTTCATTCCTGGAACAGAGAAATTTAATCTAGCTTGATCTTTTTTCACTCATCATAAGTGAAATGCGAAATGAGGAATGAGCAATGAGCAGGAACATCTTTAACTCAGGTTGCTCAGAGTCCAGTCCAACTTATCCTTGACTGCTCCCAAAGATGAGGCATCTATCACATCCCTGGGCAACCTGGTCCAGTGTTTCACAACTCTTATTCTGAAAAATTTCTTCCTTATATGTAGTGTAAATTTACTCTTTTTCAATTTAAAGCCATTATCCCTTCTCATTGCTACAGACCCTTGTAAAAAGTTCCTCTTCAGGTTTTTTTTTGTAAACTAGAGCATTGAAATAATCCAGAGTAACGAAAGAAACCTCTCCTCTCGAAGCTGAACAATCCCAACCCTCTTAGCCTTTCCTCACATGAGAATTGTTCCAGTCCTCTGTACTGGCTCCTTGTCTTTCCTGTACTGAGGGCTATAAGAGCAGATGCTGTACTCTGATGTAAATTCAATATTATTTAATGTTCTTATCTGAAATGTTCTGATCTGAAATGTAAATAAAAACTCCTATACAGAATTTATACTAAATTGGTGTCAAATTCTTAGGAGAAAGGTATAATAAAAATAAAGAAGTCAAATATTTTGAAGGAGCATGTGTCTAAAGTGAGATATATCCCAGTAAATAGAAATGGAGGCAAGTATATTGCAGAAAATGTAAACCTGAGTTATTCAGAGTCCCAGAGTGACAAACAAAGTGTAGAAGTTGTTATGGCTAGCTCAGTCGGTAGAGCATGAGATTCTTAATCTCAGGGTCGTGGGTTCGAGCCCCACGTTGGGCGCCAGTTGTGAGATACTTCGTGTCGGTGGACGGCTTCTAGGACAAACTCAGGCACTCTATAAGCTAGTTACTACGTTGCGGTTTATTATTAGGGTGTGGGTGGAAAGAGTCCTGCTAAGAGCTGCCAGCCACAGCTCTTAAGCAGGACAGAGAGTGGGGGTGAAGGGGGATGGTGAGAGAGAGGAGGGGAAGAAGAGGAGAGGGAATAAAGAGAGTGAAGAGAAGAGGAGAGAAGAGAGCGATTTTCCGTTTACAATACAATAAATCTTCTTCTATGTTGCATATTCTAATTTCCAGTAACCAATCTAACACAAGATACAAATTCTATAGCATTTACATACAGCCTATAGGAATCATTCTATTACCATACTGTGTTACACTTTAAACTCTAAAAACTATTCTTTGGACCTTAGGAGGATCTTCTGTGGCCTTTGGACTTGCTTCTCTAGGACCAGACATTGTTCAATCAAGAGAGGATTACCTTCTGCCGGCCATCCATTGTCTTTTGGTTATTTAGTAACTGAGGTTTGGTATCTCAAAGACGGCTTTCATTTCTATGTCGCTTGTAGTTTCTATATTCTCAGGGTCCCTTGGTGAGGATTCATATTTGCAAGATTTTCCTGGCTCATTTTCTCCAACAACTGAATGTAAGTTTCTGATGTGATTTGGGTTAAAAACCCAAATAAACAGAACAAAACAAAACCAATAGGTCTTAAAGTGCCTTATAAGTTTGCTTATGTGACAAGAAAAATAAACACCAATAATACATCATTAACACAGATGAAGCCACAGTTTAAGTGTGTGACAAAGTGATATTGTATATCAACAATATATTTCAACAAAATATATTTGTTTTTTGGTTTTGTTTTGTTTTGTTTTTAATAGAAGGAAAAAATATTGAGCACAGCACAAAGGTTGAAATATAGCATAAGAAAGTCTAGAATATTTAGTTCATATCATTATTCCAGGTTCAGTGGAGATACAGTAGGCTATGCCAGCTAATGATGTTGTACATTATGCCTGAGAAAAAGCAAGCAGTATGCAGCTGGCCTGATTATGCATATTTTAAAGTGGAAATTTGATATTCAGAACTATAAGAAGTAAGTCTGAGGTCTTTTAAAAATCCAAAACGGAGCTACAGAGATCAGCTTTGTAATGAAAACAGTCACTAGATCTACACTGCAGTGTTATTCATCTTTCCAATGCATTATACATTTTTAAATATGTTATAATTATATCTACACTGCACACCTTATCATGGTTTAAACCCATTAACATGATAGGTGATTTGTAACGCTTTTGACAATTTTTGTACTTTGGTGAGATCTGAAATGGTGCACTTGACTCTGTAAACATAGGTCCAGGTGAGAAGCAGAAAATAATGTCTCTATGGTTATTTCAGATAATTATTTTTTTAAGCATTTCAGCTTGTTCAGAAGACTTTTGGACTGGTTTTGCATAAAAGGGCTTCATCCCTCATGTTTCCTATTGACTATGTGATTTTTTTTTTTTTTTTTTGGGGGGGTGGGGAGGGTAATATACAGCTATTTGAATGTTCACTATCTATCCAGCTACATCTCTGAATGTTTAGAGAAAGCTACAGTTTCCCTTGTCACTAACAGCAGATTTATATATTTGGAAATGAGAATGGATAATGCAGTGGTGCTCTCAATAAGAGACATACAAACTATCCATAGAGAAAAAAAAACCCCAAACTTTTAAGTTTTACTCTGAATGAATAAAAAACCTAGAAGAGTCAGACCAACTAAAGCAAATCAGCACAGTTCTAACTCCTTGACATGTAAATCTTTGAGTTGTATGCCTTAATAAAATTAGGCATGGTAGGAAGTGGGCAGCAGAGAATAAAATCTGAGTTGTTTAATATGCACCTGAACTTGAGGTCAGACCTTCATAGGAACACATTGAGAATAGGAAACACTCCTGCTATGCCCCTGAAACTTTACTACTTTTAAAATATTCAGTTAATGATGTAAAATGCCTGTTTAGTTTGAGTTCTGGTCTAGTAGTCCCAGAAAGTCAAGTAGTTTGTACTTCTCTTAAAAAATACAAGGTTGATAGAGGTGGGTGAAATTCATTTTTGGAGTTCATGAGCAGGTGTAACTCTCTGGAGGATTCCATATACCAAGTTTAAGGGTGTATTTTAAAGCATGTCTTCCAGTTTACTGGAATTTTACTAATTATATGCTTAGAAATCCAGACCTTGATACAGCTATGCTTCTTAAAACACAGCAGCATCTTTAAGTTAACTATAACTACTCTTGAATACCATAACTATTCATGAACAAAAACTGCATCAAAATTCCTATTGATTCAAATGAGCAAAATATATTGTGTGCAGCAAGTTAAACAAGAAACAACTATCAGGAAATATGAACATACTCATCACTATACACTGGGAGCATTTTTGTTCCATATTGAGAGCAGGCAGAATTTAAATACTGATATTTCATTTCTCCTTGGATTTTCATGTAGAATATTTTTTATAGTCTTTTGGCTTTTCTCAAAGTTACTGCATGCCAAAATAATAGAAGTATTTCCAGCACAAAAATTTCAATACCTTAGTATTTTGTGTGGAAATCAAGACCAGAGAAAAAATTTATCTACTTGAACTACTGTAGATCACAGCCTGCCTGGAGTAACTACTAATATGCTACAACATCAGACATTAGCCCTAGCCAGCCCCCACTTACTGTACAGGAGTTTATCTGCTAAAATTAAATATTATGCCAGTATGGATAATGTGTCCTTTTTATTTTTTTCATTGCTTACTTCTCTATCTTTTATTACAATTAGTGCAGTTGAAAGCCTTAGATGGACTGGAACTGTTGTGTTTTCATGTAATTAATCTTGCTATCATCTTAGATGTGATCAGTGTCTTTGCAATGCACCTTCTGCTGAGGCATCCCCTTGAGTCCTGGGTGCAGTTTTGAGCACCACAATATGAGATGGATGTAAAGCTATTGGAGAACATCCAAAGGGCCACAAAGAGGTAAAAGGGCCTAGAAGGGAAACTGTATGAAGAGCAGCTGAGAACACTTGGTCTGTTCAGAAGAGACCCAGGGGAGACCTCAATGTGATTTTCACCATCCCCACAAGGGGAAGAGAAGAGGCAGGTACTGATCTCTTCTCTGTGGTGACCAGTGACAGGACTCAAGAGAATGCTGTGAAGCTGAGTTCAGGAAGGTTTAGGTTGACTGTCAGGAGAAGATTCTTCCCCCAAAGAGTGGCTGGGCACTGGAACAGGCTTCCCAGGGAAGTGGTCACAGCACCAAGCCTGACAGCTCTCAAGAAGTAAAAAAAAAGTTTTTAAAATGTTCTCAGGCACATGGTGTGATTTTTGGCATGGTCCTGTGCAGAGCCAGGACTTGGGCATGCTGATATTTGTGGGTCCTTTCCAGTTCAGTACCTGCTATCATTCTGACTTATAGAGTCAGTGTAACTCATGTTTTTTCTTGGACTTTTATTGGCATTGGGAGAGACCCGCACTGGGAGCAAAGTTAAAGGAACGGACTAGCTAAAACCATTTTCCTTTCACCCTAACTAATGCTATATGGACATACCTTGTAAAAGGCATTTTAAAAGTAGGTGAGTTTTCTGAGCATCTACTGAAGAGGGCTTCAGTACTTTGATTGTTATTTCATTCTGTTAGTTATCTCTGAAAGTTTTTCTTTATTAAAAAATTGAGTCTTCTGGAAAGCAACAAGCTGTTCCCTTTTTATTCCCCTATGAATACAAGTATTCTGAGTTAAATCCTGTAGCACTACTTAACAAGTGACTTCTTTTATACCTTTATTTCACTGCAAGGTTATTGATGTTTGGGATCTATGTGCCCTAAACATTTCTCTTTCAGAGGTGACAATGGCAATAACATATAAAGTGCAATGAACAAAGCTTAAAACAACAGCACCTGTTGCCAAGACAGATACTGTTATGTAATCCCAGTACATTCCTGTGACACAGGGACCTCCCATGATGCTTCAAAAATTCCTTTAGTTACTCATCTTTACTATAGGGATTAGAGTTGTGGGGAAAAACAAAACAAAACGAAAAAACCACTACTTCTTTATCTATTTGAGTTTTGAGACTTATGAAATTACCACTGCACTTTGACATGAAACAGATACATTCCCTAAACATTCTAGAAGTGGCTAAACTCTTGCCTGCTAACAGCAAGTACTGAATGAATTCCTTATTTTGCTTCACCTCTGTGAATAGCTTTAGCTTGACCTAATGATTTATGTTTATCTCAAATTTTCTTACTTTTGTGCTTCTGATTCTTTCCAACACCTCACTGGGGAAGAGTGAACAACCAGATGTTTGGTACTTAGCTGCCCACCAGGGTTAAAATACATCACCACTGTATCCTTGAGAACAAAAGATTTTAAAAATGTGAATTTGACCAGAGAGAAGGATTAAAATTAAGCCATGTAAATTCTTTGTTCACTAGTATAAATGTTGCCTTAACTAGACTGTGACAGATATAGGAACTTTTATATCCCATATCTTGTTCTCTGGGACATTAGTTATTCTGGCACCTTCTTCTACAGAATACTGTTTCAGGTATCCTACATAGTTCAATAGGGTAATCTCCATCCAAGTATGTTTAAATACATTTCCCATATACCTGCAGAAATTAGAAGATCGGTCTCAATTAAACAATGAAAGAGAAAAAATAAATTGTGGATAGATCTATGAACAATCTTAATGAGTGTTATAAAAAGTTTTAAGATAGGAAAAAAGTATGAAATTACAGTAGTACTTTAAACTCTGCTTGGTGAGTTTTCTTGGGATTCAGTTCATTTTAGCAGTAGTAAGATTATTTTAATTAAAGGACTTTTATGTGAAGTGAGAATGAAGTGTCTAACATGCCAAATCAATTCCTGCCAATATGATTGCTCTACACACAAGGAAAGATAGCAATAAATTAGAGGAAGCTTATTCAAGGACAATTGGTGTACTGTGCAGGACCTGAGAAATTGCTGATATTAATTGTTTCAATGTCATAAGACGTATTACTTACAAGCACTGTCATAGATTGAAAGGCTTTTATGCACTTTCAGAGAAGAGATAATGAAAATGAAAATAAACTAACTATAGAAGGAAATTGAAAATACAAAAATAATGACACCTATTCAGCAAAAATTACTATATATTATAACCCTTTATTTTTTGGGCACTAAAACTTAACATGGGGACATTTTTTTTTTTTCCTGAGTAAATGACCTAAAATTTTTTACATATAAAAAGAAATAAATTTATAATTTAAAATTTCATGTGTATATGTTGAGTTTCTATGAGGTTTTATTAAAGAGTATGGAACCAAACTGAAATGGGTTTATTACTTTTTAAATCAAAATTCTGCATTTCACAGGTGAGAATGTTACATCATGTCATATTTTGTGTTCCCTAAGATGTATGTTCCAAATACTTTCTGAATGTTAATGCAAAAGCTGCAGCTATAGTGTTTGTAATTTAAAAACACAATTAAGAACCAATAGATGTGAAATTACAACAGCTTGTCTGGTTGCAGAAACTATTTAATTCAGAGTCAAGTAGATGTACCAAAATTGCTATTACATTTCTCTTCCCTCTTTCTTTTTAAATACATAAATGAGACAGGAAAAAGGTATCAATGAAACTCTTTATGGATCAAGACTGAAGAAGTAACTGGCTATTTCAAAGCTGAAAAGATAGCAAGATGCCACTGAGCAACAAAGTTGTTTCTACTTGAATTCAGTCATGACTCAGTGTTTAGCAAGATTCAATTCTATTAATTGCATATATTTATTATAATTTATTTTAAGCTGTTAATTTTTTGTTTCATGATCATATTGTACACTAGAAACCTGAAATTATCTCAAAAGCTTTAAAGTATAGTAGTGAAACATTACTTTTATTTACAAATCCATAATTTTATGTGTCACATCAATTTTTAAAAAATCAAATATAGACTGAAAAATAATAAAACCCTGAAAGGGAGAATAGAGAAGTGAAAAGAAAGGTTGATAGTTAAAACTCTGGGTTACTAAACTACTATTTCTTTTTCAATGGTAGTAGATTTAAAGTTATTTTTCTCTAAATATTACCATCAGTTCTTTAGATAAAATTCATTTTCATTCTTGAGCAATAAACATTTTTCCTGTATTTCAAATTATTATTTTTAAGTTCTGTTACTATTTCCAGTACTTATCTTTAAATTGATGTACATATGGTTAATGTGTCTTTCCATAATATTACCTAAACTTGCAGTGAATCACGTTTGAATCTTTTCTTTCAGTTCCCTCTCTAGACAAAGATTAGTGAAAGATTTTAGAATCTAACATAAATGAGATTCTATTTAAAGGATAAGGCTGGAGGAAAAAAATCAGAAATTATTTGCTTTGCTACTTAAAAAACCATTGTGTTTAATATAAGCTACTTTTTTAGGCTTCTTTTGTATCTAATTAAAAAAGAAACACTGCTGAAGAAATCGTGTCAATGACTAATAAATATCTGGCACAGTGGTTATAACTCCCCTCTGAAAAACTGAGTTACTGACAATACAGAGAACCTCGAAGACTAGGCTTTATTTAAGTGCAATAAATCAGTTAATCCCACACAAAATTAAATTTCATGTATCATTGGTGGTTCACTAAGGTATTTTAATAGAAGGTGGAATTCAGCTCTCAAAATCTAAGTAAAGTTATCTGAGTAAATACAGGCTGATACAAACTAACAAACTTCCTGAACTCCATTTTTCTCATTAATTAGATATCCAGGAACTATAATTAGATGTCAGACATGTAGCTGACATGCAAAAGTTTCATATACTTAGTCTCTTAAACTGAAGCTAAAGCCTATTCTAGGATTATTCTTGCTGTAAACTTAATTGGAAGATTCAAAAGCAACCTGTAAATTCCATTCAGACTTTATAGGCATCATAGCAGAGGGCAGAAATGCAGAGAGGTGGGATTACTCTCCAAATACTTCTTTATCCCTTTTACTTTTTTTAATCCAGCATTCTTATATTTGAATATTTAAAAGGAAATGAAACTACAAGCTTCGACATTATTTGTATATGCCTTACCTGTAAAACCAAGAGGACACAAACACTGAAACAAAGGTTGTTCTCTCAGTTGACTCATATCAATGCAAGTTGCTCCATCAGAACAATTATTTGGGTAAATTGAACATGCATTTTCAACGAATTGGCAAAATTCTCCTGTCCATCCAGGTGCACAGAGGCACTAGATACAACAAACACAAAGAAACACAGAAAACTCAAAATGAAAAGGTCATGTGAATGTTTATAGAATTTTCTTTGGGTCTTGTATTTTACTACTGAGTGAAAGTATAGTAGAATGAAGAGTATTGTACCCAGCTGAGACTATTCATGCCTTATTTGCAGATGATAAAACAGTTGACAGAGGCAAAACTCATCTAACATGCCTGTTGAATAATTGAGGGGAAAAAGGACATATAATTTAGAGGAAATGGTGAGATAATTACTTGCTGTAATGGAGAAAAATGCCAGCAGGAACAGAAGAACTGAGTGTGCAAAAAGGATTTTAAAGGGACAGGCATGAGGGAGAAATTGGGCTGTGATGATAGCAAATCCTGCAAGACAAGCACTGTCATTAACCAGTAATCAGAAAACACAGTATGGGGCTTCTGTTATACATGCAGACTCTACCTGTTAAATAAAATAAATTAAAATAGTTTATTCAGAGGGAAGGGGAAGATCTGAAGCTTATATTAGCTTCTTAAGAGAGTCCTGTGAAACTCATAGAAGTACCCAGATCAAATATTATTAGCTGTAGTTTGCCTTGAATCCCATTACAAGGACAATAAAACAGTATAGCCAACAGTAGCATGCCAGTATTTTAGAACACTGCAATGGTGTACCCAGTTCATAAACATTTTACATTAATATGTGTACCTGTGACCACCAAAGACAAAGATATGCATTGCATTGACTAATACAAGTAAAAAGAAAGTTGACAAGGAACAAGATTAGCATAAGGCACAGAAAATTGGCAGAATATATTGCTGACTACAGAAAAAATTACTGTAAAAAGCCCCAAGGCAAGTAGTACCAGGAGGAGAACATCATTTTTTGAAGGGCAGGGAGAGTTCTTGGGTGGAGAAATAAAATATTGCAAGCCATCAAATATGTAGAGGAAGGATGGAGACAGAAGACAAGCTCAATTCAGTAATGACTTCTCTCATCAAAAAGCTCATGACACAGATTTCCTTGACCTTTGTTTTTAAGCACCACCAGGGACCACAGCTGTCAGCACTAACTCTTCATCATCAGCTCCACAGCACTGTGTGATCACAGAGAATTTAGAATGTAAATGTTACAGAGCAAGGAGATGTAGGTGTACTGACAATGCCTAACAATCCTGAAAATTACTAGCATTAAGTATGCTGTTTGTGAATTCATTCATTCATGTTTGTTTTAAAGTTTAAAACTGGCCCTACCTCTCAGTCTTTTAAGCATTCCCTTTACAGTGATCTCTGATTCCTTATCTGACATTTATATTTTGTAAAAATGAACAGAACTTAGGTGGTCAAGGGAATGTTTTAAGGGAACTGCACTGATGCAAATCGCTTACTGTGAATCTCTGCATTCAATGATTGAAACAGCAGATAACTAGAGTAGACTCCAAAGTGACTTAGGTATAAGAGGAGCATGATGGCCTACAGAATCAGTGTGACTTACCTTCCAAGGCCTGGAAGAACACAATGTTCTCCGGCAGTTGTATATTCCTTTGTGTTTTCTGCATTTTTATTCCTTCATCACTCTGTTGTGACAATATCCATACACATCCCTGACATTTCCTGACTTCTTTCCCCTCGATCTCCAGGAACACCTTTCACTGCTATGTACTGTCCTTGATGTTATGTTTGATTAAATATGACACAACTAAGTGGAAGGTAATAAGAGATAAAAAGATGGCATGTTTTTGGTAACTGTATCTATGGGTTTGTCTGTCTTTGCTAGTCTGTTCACAAAGCTCATCCCAGACAAACTTATAGAAATATGATTTATCCTGTATATCAAAATATTTATATTCATAGTACCCCAGAATTATTTAGGTTGAGAGAGACCTTTGAAGGTCATGGAGTCCTACTCCTTGCTCAGGGCAGGTCTAACTTTAAATGCAAGCTGATTGCTCAAGATCTTGTCTGCTTGAGGTCTGAATATCTCCAAGGATGACAATTCCACAGCCTTTCAGGGCAACTTGTTGCAGCACTTTAGTACACTCACACTACATTATGAACAACTTGTTCTTAATACCTAGCCATAATTTCCTTTGTTTCAACTTCTGCCAATTGCCTCTCACTCTAGTGCTGTGTACTTCTGAGAAAAAATTGGCTCCATCTTCTTTATGATCACCCAATGAGGAGCTGAAGAAAAGAATTATGTCCCCATTCAGCTCTCTGTTTTCAAGGCTTAAAAAAGACAAATCCTTCAGCCTTTCCTCATATGCTGCAAAGTTTTCACAATGTTGATGGTTCTCTCTATTTTTCATACATCAAAATTCTACACCTCACAGAGTGTTTCACAGGTAGCTTATCAAGTGCTGAGCAGAAATTACTGATGACTTTACCTTCTCTCTATGCTTTTACTAATGCAAGCCAGTATTAGATGAAGCTACCTACCCTTTATCATGATTTGATTACATTGGCCCACTCCCTCATCTTCCATAGATGTATCCTGTCGAGCCCTTTGGATATTCATAAATACCCTCATTGCCTATGGTCTTGGTTTGGCATTTCTCTTTAACTGATGATATTTCATTCCTCTAAATTTTGCCACCTGGCACAGGACTTGGGAAACACATATCATGAGTGAAAACCAGAGCAAAGACACTGAATGTCATCCACCTCATTCAGCAGTGGGCCTACATTTTCCTTGGTCTCATTTTTCCTGCCACTGTACCTATACAAATGGAATTTATAGGATAGTTTCTCCTTTATGAGTAATTTTCATGAGGACACACCTGGAAATTCTCTTTGACTAGACTCAATCTTTTATCTACCCAGTCCCTAAACATTACTATTTATTGATAAAAACTGTTTAGCCAGTATTTTCTTTCTTTACATGTCTTAAATCCATTCTGCAAGAAAGAACTTCAAATAAGTTCATTGAAGTCTAGCCCTATATCTAGTGGTTACATGTTAGCTTAAAAAATTTTTCTCTGAGAAGGAATTGTGACTGTAGTTGTGAAAACTACATTTACTTTTCCTCTAGCTAAGTGACTTCTCTGCACCTGGGGTGAAACATATTGCTGGCAAGACAGCATTCAGGAACTGAATCACTATCTCCAGACTATGCCTGAATCATTTTGAGGATAATTGAAGGACAAGTCTTAGGGATGCTTAAGCCAGCACTTTCCACAAACATTAAGCAATTTTTTTTTCAGCTTAATTGTAATCATCTCCATGGCATACTGGCACAATAACCTTTCTTTTTTCCTTCAGAGTTTTCAGTTGCCTGGTAAGATGGCTTGCAAAATGAAGACGTCCATGTGTTAGACTGCTTTGCCCCTTTTAAAGTACATTCAGAAAATTACAACTCAACCCAAAATTTAGGCATTAAACTGGGTATGAATGCTTTCAATTTTTGATTTCTCTTACATTATTTTGTTATGTTATTTATTCCTATGCTCAGATTTTTTTCTTTGCCCATCACTCCCTGCTGTCCTCCATTCCACAAATACTGAGTTACGTGTATATCCTTAAAAGTGTTTATATTTCCAAATTTTTCTGTAGATATTTTTGACTTTAGGGCTGAAGTGACTGGTTTATGACTAAAAGGGTTCAAGAACTCAAGGTATGCCCTTTGGCCAAATGATTAAAAATAAATTGTATTTCTATTTTCCTGCACTTATGGAGCTCTGAAAATTATTTAAATGAAGAAAACAAAAACCTTAGCTTAATTAAAAAAAATAAAAAATCTCCTTACATATTTTTTTGTATGTAAAATTAATTCCTAATTGAAGTTCTAGAAGTCACTCACACTGGGAAAACAACTGCAAGAAATATGTAGAAATTTAGCTCATATCAAACAAAAGTGCATCTTCTTAGTGGATTGAGGGACTTATTTGGGGATAATGTTATTTGAACTCATAGATCTTAAAACTTTACAATATTGACAATTAAGCTACAATACACCAGGGCACTTAAGTGACTTTAAACCTTAAAAGGGAAATTAATTGGTCCTAACTTACTATATCTGTCAAATTTGCAGACAGCAGCTGAGCAGTGCAGGTGACACACCTGAAGTATGGGACACCATGCAGGGGGACCTGAACAAGCTTGAGAAGTGGATCCATGGGAACTCACCGTAAGGTTCAACAAGGCCAAATGCAAAGTTCTGCACATTGGCTGAGGAAACCCCTGGTATCAACATAGACTGAGGGGAAGGACATTGAGAACAACCTAGTAGAGTGGGTTGGAGGTTGTGGTGGGTGAAAAGTTGGGCATGAGCCAGCAAAGCCAGTTGTATCCTGTGCTGTATAAAAACCAATGTGAGCAGTCAAGGGAGGTGATTCTGTCCCTCTACTCTGCTCTGGTGAGATCCCACCTGGTGTGCTGCATCCAGCTCTGGGTTTCTCATTACAAAAAAGCCATTGACCTATAGGAGTGGGTCGCCAAGGAGGCCATAGAGGGCTGGAGCAGCTTTCCTAAGAAGGCAGGCTGTTGGAGTTATCCAGTCTGAAGCAAAAAAGATTCTGGGAAGATCTTCCTGTGACCTTTCATTAGGGAGTACTATGAAAAGGTGACTGGCTGTAAAATTAGAGGAAATGGAGAAATTATACTCATATCCTAACAGAAGTTAGGTATGGAAATTATGGAGTAAAATATAGTCGTTGCTCGCTGGGCAGAATGCAGTTGCATGCCCAAAACCTATTCCATGAAAATTCCCAATACACATGATCTGGAACTATAGGCATCTGCTAAGGGGTGTGGAATGGAGGGTGGAGCAGAGTGGAGACACTGCAGTCAGGTGCTGTTGAAACCCTTACAGAGAGAGGAACTCTGTGGTGCTTTCTTTGCAGCTGAGAAACTGTAAAGGAGAGCCGGGGGGCATGGGGAAAGATGTCCTGCTGCTGAGCCAGCAACTCTGGCAAAATCATGTTCCTCAGATGAACTTGGTTCATTATAGCCTAACTGTGCACACCTCCATCCCAAAATTATCTCCCAAAGTTCTCCCCTTCCAGCATATGACCCCCCGACAAGGTGTGTCCTCTCTATTTTTTTGACTGTATTTTTAAAAGTAAAGTGAGAGAATTTTACATCAATCAGTAACAAAGGTATATATGGCTAGAGTTACTCAAGCTCCATATAAATATAGAGAAATAGTAGAAAAGTAAGTAGAGAATGGGGGAAACGTTAGGAAAGACTCTATCATAACTGCAGGGATCAGTCAATGGGCTGAACCTGTCTTCTCACCCTCAGGGACCTCTATTGTCTAAGAACTGTATTCTGTCTGCACTGAATATTTTTATTGGTGATCTTAGCTTGTCTGTGTATTGCTTTGAACATGTTTTTGCAGTCAGATACTGCCACTGACAATCCTTGAAACTTTGCCTTTCACAATTTTATATTAATAAAGAATGCTGTTCTGTGGACTGTTGGTGTGAGTCCTTCACAGGCACCAGCAAAGGTCAACATACTCAACACAGTGGAAGACCCAGTGAGGAATCACAAGGTGGGAAACCTGCTGAAGGATCTCCCTTATGCTGTTAGTGTGTGCCCCTGAACGAGTTGATCAAACCATTCTCCAGTCCAGCAGGACTGCTCAGTGAAGGGTCCCCACAACGGGACACTGACAGACAGGCTGGACACAATGTGATCATCTTTCCTGCGGTGCTGGCAGACAGGTTAAACACTAAGGGCTGAGTAAATCTCCCACACCAAGGGTTGAGGAAATCTCTCCTTCTCACATGACAAGAGCTTATAAAAAGGATGAGGAAAATCTTTTTAGCAGGTTATATAGCAAGAGAAGGGATAACGTTCATAAAGTAAAAGAAGGCAGATTCAGTTTAGATAGGAGGAATAAAGTTTCCACAATGAGCATTGTGAAACACTGGAGTAGGTTCCCTAGAGAGGTGGTAGATGCCTCATCTCTAGAAACATTGGAGGTCTGGTTGAATGGGACTGAATAATCTGACATACTGGAAGATGTTCCTGCTCCATGATGGGGATTTGGACTAAATGACCTTTAAAGGTCACTTCAAACCCATCCATTCTATGACACTATGATCTTTGATAGGATATGCTCCTTCATATGAAACCTTGATTTTAGGTAAGAAAAGTAGGGGTTTCAACAGAAATATGCCGTAGCTTGAATTAATTAATTATTTTAAATAAAGAGTATATTATTTCATTTCTCAGAGAACATATGGATAAATGAGAAGCTAGAATTCAATCCATGCTCATCTCATAAAGAAGCTGGGAAGATGAAGTTGTCTTTTGTGTAGTTTGAGGAGGTGCCATGTTGCTCTATATATGACTTCATAAAATAATGAAATTTTATTATTACTTTTTTATAACTTTAAAAGGCAAATTAAGAACGTGCATTTTTGAGTTTTTGGAAGTAGATGACAAAAACACAAATACTGAAGAATGAAAAATAAACATCAAGAAGCTCAAGCTAGAAACTTACTGTACAGTATTGACAATGACTGCCAAAAGCAGCACAAAATTTATACAGCACATGGAGAATGTGTGTCTGACCTTACTGGCATTAATAAACAGGTAAAATATTATTTTAGTTAGGTGCTTCAGAAATACATAGTGCTGAGTTGGCTGAGTGAAATTTTGTGGAGTCTTTCTACAGTCATTTTCCTTATCTCAAGGGGCCAGCTTCTTGTTAGATAGGAAAGTCAGTAAAGAAAAAATTTGGGGAATTTCTCTGTCTTTGAAAAGTGGTTTAAACTTGAACACAGGCTTGATTTTAACTTCTCAGAAGTTGCACTTAAAAATAAACCAGAAAATTTCTGTTGGTTATATCTGGTGTGTTTTGCTGTCCATTTATATTTAATTATATGCTCTTCTACTATAAAAATTCACTAAGATACAAAGATATCTAAAATGTTTACATGATCATTGTTTTAATTAAATATTTTTACTTTAATTTGGTCTTCGAAGAAGGACAATTAGCTTATTACATGAAGATTTCTACTGTTGATTAACTTCTATACAACTCAGAGATAATTAGCAACACATACAAAATGTACCTAGGGTGCTTTGATGGTGTTTATCAAAATTAATTTTCCTGCTTTTCTTTTTCTATTGAAAAAAAGTCCAAATTAAACACTGAAGAAGGAAAAAACCTGTTTAGGACATTTTAAAATTTATGTGAACTCTTCTGTGGAATTACTGCTACTGTGTGAAGGAAAATTGACTAATTAACTTGTGTAAAACTAGCCCCTAATGGAAGTATTTGACTTTGAACTACTGCTGTTTTGAACACTCAGCTGGAAGGGCAAACACAGGAGACACATCAATAGACTTAATGATAGTGGCAAAGTGGCTTCACAGAGATGAGACTATAATGTTCTCATATGGTCCATGGGGAGAAACAGTAGGAGAGACTGTAGATTTTTTTAAAAAGGAAAATGACAATAATCTATTTTATGTGTTGTACATAAGGATAAAAATTGCATCTGAGAGCAACAGACTTTACAGTGCCAATTTTCATTGCTTCTAGCATTGGTAGTAGATCTGTTATAAATATTCACAATAATTTTATTGCTCTAAACAACTGCTTTAATATATAATATGCCAAATATATTAAATGTTTGTTTCCTTATGGCTTTTTATACTCAGAAAACAAACAGTGATAGATGCAGCACAGAGAGCTTTAAAAGAGCCCCAGTGCATTTTTTAAAAAAACCACCTCAATTTGTTAAACAAGTTGTTTTCTCTCAGCAATACTGCCTTTCAATTCTGGATATGTGATCTAGAAGTTATTTCTCCTCTCATGCAAAAAATACAAATGGCTAATCTAAGAATAAGGTGGAGGCTCTCTTAGGGCTGTGAGATCTAGGCAGTATGACATAGCTCCATTTTGGAGATTATTGCCAATTCTGCATAGAGATACTTTGCTTCTGGCATATAAATTCAGCCAGACTTCTAGGGATAAAGCATTATCAAAAAGCTTTAGGACTGAGAGTGACTCCTCAGGGAAGAGCTTACCAAGGGGACCAGAGCAGCAGACTTTCCAAAAAGGCTTTTCAGGCAAGTCTGTGGGGCTTGGCACTGCTCACTGCTCTTCTGCTAAGAAACAATTTGATCCCCAGCCTGACAGCTGGCTGATGAAGCTGGTTCTGCACCCACAAAGGCAAACCTCATCTGGAAGGGAGGAAACCTGGACCTCTGTCTGCCTGATTGCTATTTTTGTACAAGTTCTGCTGAATGAGGGCCACAATGGGAAAAAATCACAGGAAAAAGAGAGGTTCCCTCCTCTATCCTCATCCCACATCACCTTAGAAGGAACATATTAGCTTCAGTGAAGACCATTTTCTGTGCTGGTATACAGTCTCCTGCTTTGCTAGACAACACAGTAGTCTTTATGCAGAACATATTTGCTGGGTTTTTAAACTTCAACTACAACAGTGTGACCCATGGTGGTACTGATTATTAATGTATATTCATAATTTTTCTTTACCAACCATGTATCTTCTTGGT
The DNA here is from genome assembly GCA_030060385.1 of Muscicapa striata striata. Lineage (NCBI taxonomy): Eukaryota > Metazoa > Chordata > Aves > Passeriformes > Muscicapidae > Muscicapa > Muscicapa striata. The sequence goes on along the minus strand of JAREIS010000133.1, from coordinate 528,773 downwards.
GCACACTTTACTGTCGAAATATCTCCAATTCACCATAAAGCTCCAAATATAAAAGCTATGGCTTCATTATATGAATGTGAGAAAAAGATCAAAAGAGTATACATGAACTACCATAGAACTACATCTGCAGGGCAGGATTTTAGATATCACTCTTTTCTATTATATTAATTTTCTATTCTCTTACGGTGAATCATACTATTAAATAAACATTATTAAATGTACATCCATATAAGAAAGCAAAATTCTGGTGGCTGGGAAACAGTTTTCTGAAGGAATTGACATGAATGCATGTGTGTACCTGTTCTCACTAATCAGTGTTTTCCAGGAAAATTACTTGTAGAAGTTAAAACCATTACTTCTTTATCCTTAGTTTCATTCTCCCTTAAAAGCACAATCTACTTCCACTGCACTGTAGGAACACTAGTTAGAAATCAGCAGCATTTCCTGTTGCTCTTTTTGAAGGTACCAGGGAATCCATTGGCAATTATTCCAACACAAAATTCCACATGCAAGTTTCAGTACAGATTCTCAGAGAAATTTCAAACATTTTCTTTGAATGACCAGCAGTAGGTGGCAAACTCAGAATGACAGCAGAGATTGCTATCTCTTTCTTTAATGCTGCTCTAGTGTGTGTTTCTTTGCCAACACAGCTCTGCTGTTCAGGCAATATATATAATTTGTTTAGACCTTGTCTCAAGTGTAGTGCTGGCAAATGGAAATGGACCTTACAATGATATTCCTTCCTCTTCATCTTTCCTCTTCAGATTTTGTGTCTACATAACTCAATTTCTTTGCTAGCTGTAAGCACTCAGCCTCACACGAATGAGGATGTCAGGATGATGGGAGAAAGGCATATTGACAAAATAGACTTGGAGACACTATGCAGACCATGTCAGTTGAAAGAAAAAAAACAAAAAGAAAGAAAAAAAATAATGAATGAGCATTCCCCTTTTCCATAGGAAGTGCATGGCAGATCACAAATGGGAGGGTGTGTAGCAGCTCCTGTAGAGCTGCACTTTCTTGTCCCTCAAATGCACTTCTGTAGTTAATCATAACTGACCTGTAAATTCTGTCATTTTTATGCAATTCAGTAGTTTCTTCCCAGAAAATAAAGACAGTTGCCAAAGTATGGCTTAGTATGCCAAAGACTTGACAGTTTTTGTACCCTAACTTTACCGCTATCATGTTTTCAAAACTGTGCTCCTTTCCAGGCTTCTAAATTCCAGTAGAGTTCTGTTATTCTCAGAAACTGCACTGGATTACTTTAATATATTTTTCAGTATATATTTTTTTCTTTTTTTTTAAATGGTTTTGAGGGTTTTTTCAGTTTAATACTAATGTTTCAGGAAGAAACAGGGGATCTTGAGGAGAGATAATACTTTTTGCAATGATCTAAACTACTTGCTGTGGATAAATAGATAGTAAGGTACTTGATCCCCTCTGGGGACCTAGAGGAAAGCTTTACATCCACAAGTGATTTCTTGTTTGTATACTCTCTTTATTGGCTTTCACTGCCCAGTCATGTGCCAGAGGCTTTACTGGAGCAATTCTAAATCACTGGGAGAGCACTACTCAAACCACTCCATACCCTGAGGTGGTTAGCATGTGGCAGCAGTATGATTAGCATGGAACAAACAACAGCTCTTTCTTCCCTATCACTTGCCTTTTGGGCATTGCTCATATTTCCCTGTCTTCAGATAAAGATAAGGAAAACAGATACCTACAGCCGTAAATTGTTTAAGACAATCAGATTAAAAGCAATGAGAAAATACTATCAGCTGCAAAAGAAGAACACTGGCTTTTCACTAATAAAATCCGTTTAAGAAAAAGAAAAGTTACCATGAGAACAGAAAAATCTACTGAAAAGTGTATCTGCAGGCAGATTTTTAAACAACTTTTCAAAGAAACAGGTTATAGTATTCTCATAATAATGTTGTTAAATATTTTTATTGAATAAGACTGCTGAAATCTGAAATTAGTTCACATACCAGTAATTGTATAAGCATGGTTTATGCTCAAACTGTTTTAATTTATTTATTTTCTTAAAATAGTGTCCCCTGTCATCTAAGTAGGCATAGTTATTAATTATAAAATTGAAAAAAACCAGTACATATATTAAAAACTTTACTATGGTACGGATATTAATAAAAGGAAGTACTATATTATGTTTTCTTCAGAACTTTTACAATTATTATATTTATTCTTAGCAGTTCCAACATTGCAGCTGAAAATCAGGAGAAATTCAATAGCAGACTTCTTGCAATAATTGATAAATCAGTAGTAAATAATATAATTTTTCATATCAGTATTTTTTGAGAAAGATCTATTAATTCAAGAATTGTGCTTGTCAATATGCCCAAATGATACTAATATTTCTGAAACTGAGTAAAGGCTGCAGTGTTGTCTTTTTGTGCTTTAGAAACCAACAAGGTAAACATCATATCTTTGATCTTCTTCAGAGACGAAATAAAGTGGAGGGATTTATCTTTTCACTATTCATAGCAACTTTGAAAAATATAATCCTTCTCCTAACCTTTTCATATCAGGGAAATGAGTCTGCTGCATTGACTACTGGAAGCAATCCACAATAAGGCCTTCAGCCTTCTGTGGGAATTATGGGGTTTGGATCCCACAGTAGTAGATCCTCATGAAATTTAATGTCTGGTGAAGTCATTCACAAGGACAGGACAGATGTGACCTGGCACTGATCTGATGGGAAACTGCTGAAATGCAGCATTGGACTGTATTACCTAAAAACCTTTTAAAAATGCTCCTGCTATAATCAATAGCACAGAGAAGAAGCAGCTGCTCAGAACCATGCACAATACTTTCATCACTTTGTTGCTAATGCGGCTTCAAACATTTTGGTATCAATACTGAATATTTTAAATACAATTATTCCTTTTTTTTCTGAGAAAACCTGATAGACATGGACTGTTTAAAGACAGCAAATCTGTATGTAATTTTGAGAATATAATTTTGAATTATTTCTTTATTTCATAAAGTTAATTTTTAATAGAGTTTCCTCATTTGCAACCTTCTTAAAACAATTTAGATTATATAGCTGCCTATGATGACCCTTCACTGACAGACAAAGATGTATAACTACTGCAAAATCTTTCAATATATACAAGTGCTTATTTTTGACTGCAAGGATTGTCACCAATTGTATAGTGTCACATTTTAAAATTCAGTTTGAGCTAAAAGTTGCCTTCTTTGTCACTATCAGGAACACTCACTATTGTGCAATTCTTTATTTTTTTACTATGCACACAGCATTGAATTTGCCTCTCCTAGAAGACATATTTTTCTAAAGTAATGCTCTCCACCAAGAAATACTTATCATATTTGTCTATTATTAGCTACACTACCATTTTCTGTGGTCCTCTGCACACACAGAAGAAGAAGGACCCCAGAAACTACAGGCCTGTCAGTCTCACTTCAGTGCCTGGTAAAACTGTGGAAATTATTATTCTGAGAAGCACTGAAAGACACCCGGAGTGTCGCAGTCATCAGTCACAGCCAGCACAGCTTCATGAGCAAAGTCCTGCTTGTCAAACATTATTTCCTTCTACGAAAGGGAAACCCACTTAGTTTATCTAGGAAAATGAGTGGATGCAATCTTTTCAATAACACTTTCAATACTGTCTCTCACAGGATCCTTCTAGACAAAATATTAATAACCAAGTTGCATGATGAGTGAGCAACGCTCTCACAGGTCAGGCACCAAGGGTTATAATGAATGGCATGACACCAGTCTGGTGATCTGTGACTTAGTGGGTTCCACAGGGCTCCATCCTCAGCCCTCTGTAGTTTAACCATATGGAGTTTAACAAGGACAAGGGAACAATTTAGCACCTTGTTTAACATTTTCAGGAACAATTTAGAGAGTTGAAACAAGCAGATATAATATTTTTTTCCCAAACTGTCGGTTGGAATGGATGTCACCACACTACAGTTTCATCATCAAAGTTTTAAATTTGTATTAATTTTAAACATGTCTATTTTTAGATAAGTAATTTGGTTCTGGTTAAAATAATGGCAACAGACGATCGTAATTCAAGCAATGTATTTTTAAAGGCTGCAACAAAGCTGTGATTATCATCTTTGTAGACAATGACACTGGACTACAATTAGTTACATGTTATTTTTGCTATAAAAATACCTTTCAGTTATCTTACTTGATATAGTACTAAACAAGATCTCAGTAGAGAAGTAATAAAAAAATCCATATTACCCAAGTGAATTGCCCTTGTGTTATCGATTAAAATAAATAAAACCTATAAAACTGTGCCCCTCTTGTCTCTTAGAGTAATGCATGCATTTCAAGTTTGCTTGTCTGAAGCTTTTATACTTTGGAACACTGAATTAGTTTAACATGTATTAAATTACTTACAGTGAATCCTCCAATTATATTAAGACACAATCCTTCATTCAGACAGTTGATGCTGAGCAGCCTGCAGTAGTCAATTACTTCCTCACAGTTCTTTCCAGTGAATCCTGGCATGCAGCTGCAAATACACCAGGGTATTTTAGAGAACTTGCATTTTAAAAGTTAATTGTATTTAATTATGCTCCATAATTCTATTAAATAATGTTCTTGCAGTAACGAAATAGATCTCTTACACTATTTAAACAGAATATGTTTTCAAGAAATTAAAAATCCCTTACATGATTCTGGATAATGTTGCTTTTCACAAATAATTTCTTTAACTGATTAAAGTATTTTCACACCAATATGTCATATAATCTTCCAGGGGGAAAAAAAAAATCTAGAATGAGGTAATATTTAATAAACAGTTGTAGACAATGTAAGAAGGTTTTGGAAAACTATTAGAAAGGATAGATCAATTTAAGCATCAGAGAGATGCTTTAATACAAAAATAAAAATGTGATTAGCAAGAAATAAACAACAATCATTGCTAATGAATAAAGAGGGGTATAAATATAAAATAAAAACATGCTTAATTATGTAAGGAACACTCTAGATGCAACAATGCATAGTTGTTTATGTGTTTGCTTAATTGCAATTCAGTATTTTCTTTAAAGAAAAAACTAGCATTCAATTTTTTGTGACTGTTGGTTTCATGTGGTGCCAATGGAATGATGGATAATTTATGTATGTAAAAGCAATGCAGAAAATCTGCTTTATGTCAACACTTATTATTAGTAGGAGAAAATCCTTTCCTGATGTAGGTCTCCTATGTTAAAAAAATCTCAAATACACAAATAAAAAGGATAAAATTCAAATGGATAGTAAAGAAGTCTTATTCAAAAGCAATAATGGAACAATACAGAAAAATATTTGAATACTTATATCTTGATAGATAGACAATCCTTGTCAAGCAGTCTCATTATGTTCTTACAGACACAGCATGTTCCCCTGTCTAAAGGCTGTTTCTGGTATCATGGAAAGAAAAGATTTAAGAAGAAGAGAAAGGAAATGGCCAGCTAGCTGAAAATTTGCGCTTGAGAAATAATCCAAAAGTAGTAGATAGGAATTTTTTTAGCTCTTTCTAAGAGGTAGGTTTTTTCAAATTATTCAGTCTAGAAGCTGGAAATTATGACGTTTATACAGAATTGCTTCTGGTTTTCCTATGTTCTTGCTCCTAATAGATGAGATTCAGATGTGTTGCTGATGTTTTCTCATTTAGAAAAAAAAACTATCAAATTGCTTGTTTCCAAATGCATGAAGCTTCTCACAGTTATGCAGCATACTAAAGTAAGTGATACGTTTTCCATGGCAACTACCTTGGTGGCAACATTCAATAGAAAGCATCTGAGTCAACCACACTTTCTAAATCATTCAGAGATGTCTATCTGTGGGTATGGCTCTCAGTCTGAGGAATGCACAGACACATGTAGCATGGCCCAGAAGCTTAAGTCACTTTATGAACCTTAGCTAAGGTTGGATTTAATCAGAAATCCCTGGAAACCAACCACAATTCATGCATAGGACAATTTGGACAGAGGTAAATGGATATGGAAAAACCTTCTGTAAATGGTTTTATGCTTTGAGGCTGGTATGGACACAACCACATGAGGACACTTTATGCAAGTAGAAATGCACCACACAATCCTCACCTTCCTCTTGGAAAAGGTGCTGCATGCAATCATGTTTCTACCATGTCAAGTACTTGGCTTCAAAATTCATGCTAATTCTATTTTTAACAAAGTTCTAGTTCATGTATTATAGCTAAAAGGAGTTTTTCATAGTGAAATTTACATATGAAAGTAATGTAAAATAATAATAACGAAGTTTTGCATAGTTTCTTATAATTTTTAAATAATATTTAAAACCAAGTCAGAGCAACTCAATTACAATGTTTGTTTTACTGATTTGTTTTTACCAATGATCTAAAGTGAAAGAGTTCCCAGATTTTTTGCTTCAATCTTTGATTATTTCATTAATTATATAATCTAGAAAGCCAATTTTAGAAGTGGTTTCTTCTAATTTTTATATTTGCTCTTTTTTTTCTGGTTTTTCTTTTTGTTGTTTTGCAATAAACATAACAATTCAGGAAAAGGAAATGTAAGCTAACAGAAAAAAAAGTTGACAATAAAGTTCCAAAGATGGCACCAACAGAACATATTTTCTCAGAACACTCTTTCACATTTTTTGTGATTTTTTTATTATCCTAAAGTACATGGATAATAGAAGAATATAAAAAGCAAACAACCATAGTTTATAGTGATGGATATGCTTTTCACTGCCTATTTGAATTCACCTTAAATTTTGACATTTAAGAAAAAATGCACATATTAGATTCTTAGCACAAAGTTGTGTGTGATATCAAGACTGAAAGGATGGAATTAGGATACAAGATAGTCATACATCATAACTGAAGTGGGGAAAATTAAATTGATTCTGTTTGGTTTTATGTTTAGAATGGAAAACAACTGCTTTCCCAAAGAAGGAAGGATGTGTTGAGAAGAAGCTGGGATTGTGTAGAATATAATAATGTAGTTTGGGCATAAGGAGAACAACACAGCACAGGGGGAAGCAAAATAAAAAGTAATGAAGTAAAAAGTGCAATTTAGCTATTGTTTGAACTTGTATATGCATCTGACCTAAACACCATTACATTTACTTATGATAAAATGTTTTAAAAGTGGATCATGTAGTAGTATTACATTTACTATTGCACCAAATGCAGTATGAAACATGAAGTCTATTGTGGAGTGACTAGACAGAGACATAACATACAGTATTTGACAATGATTACCAAAAATGAATCAAATCTTCACTTAAAATGTTGATGAGCAGCTACAAATCTCACAAATTAAGGCAACTTAATTAATGGTAGATTTCCTTTGGGTAAAATTAATTAAAACATGAATCACAATAAGAAAGCATATAAGTCTGTGATTTTAGAAAACTGAAAATGTCGAACCACTGTTCCTATGGGTCTTCTGAAGTCCTCTGTTAGTCAAGTAACATAACTACTGTACAACATGAATTTAAAAAGAAAATTTTGAATTCTTAAAGCAGTAAAGCCTGTTAGACCTCTCTATCTGGCAACACCTCCTTTGCATTTCAGCACTCTGGCAAGATTGCAGCTCTCGCAAACAAAACTACTGAATGTGATCTCCTTGTGAAAAATGTGTAATTCATACTACCTCAAAATGCTTTCTCTCACCTAAATGCCTCCTTTCAAGTAAAGAGGCATAAATATTTATATTTATTAGCTATTTCAGTTTAAGTGGTGGAAAACTGATTTTAATTTCACCAAAAATGAGGACACCATTTTTTATTTATTAAAAATAATAATAAAAAATATTGCAATCAATATTTTAGGCCTTTGGAGACAGAATGGCAAAACTAATGCTGAATACTGGAGATTTTCAATCAGCAATTGGACAGAGTACTAGATAATCTCATCTAAACTCCCTTTCCCATGAAAGGTTGGACCAGAAGATACTTCAAGGTTTCTTTCAATTTGGGCTGCTCTATGAGTCTCTTGATAGTGTTGTATATTTATTGTGTTCTAATATTCTGTGATTGTACTGTACTAAGAAAGCTGTAAGCTTGTGTAAGATGTATCATGTCACCTGCCCTGGATATTTCTCTCTGGAAGATATGAGTCATTTTCTGGAGTTCTTCATCTGGAATGTCTGGTGAGCAAATTGGTTGCTAAGGTAAACAATGTGGATTGAACAATATTCACAGTGTTCTCTCTAGGTAGTTAGCTCCCTTTTAGAGCATTCTTAGTGTTAATGAGCTTATAACCAGTTCCAATGCAAAATGTGTTCTTAACTGCCCATTTTTAGGTTCTGTTACATTGATCGAAATAATTACTTCCATGCTTATTCTCACATAATATTATCAAAGGAAAGATAGTTCAACCACAGTCCTTTCCCATAGATATTTTTATTAAATAATTTCTGTGGTAAAATGAAGTTCCTGATACAGAACATTTCTATAAATACTTTGTGGAATTATAGATTATTCAATATGAATAACGGGGCCAGGTTAATTTTTTATGAGTTGTTTTTTGGTTGGTTTCTGTTAATAAAGATAATATACCTCTGGATATTAATTTTTCATGTCCTGCATATTTTTTAATGTAAATTTCAACACATTTCATAAATTATTAGCTTATATATCAGTTTAAAGAATTGGAAAATGAATGATAACACTGTTATTCTGTGCTAAGATCTAACTGTATATGAGCTTGCATATGTGTGTTTGTATGTAGATCTGTATTTAGGAGTGAATATGAATTAAATTTTAAGGATTTTCTTCTTATATAGTTTTACTTATATTTTCATTTCAAGTCTTCTCAACTGAATCTCTGCTGATGCACTATAACCCTGTGTTCTATACCTCAGTTTTATTTTTTGCAGTTTCTAAGTTCATTCATAATATGTTGTCAGGCTTTTTTTGTATCACAGTTTTCAATTCTCTGCTTTTATGAATATCCTAAAATTTAAAAAGTGTTTAGTTCAGTAATGCTTATCAGAATTTACTCAGGCAGAAAGATAAAAGCCAAGCAAAGGGGAACAAGATAAATTGTACTCCTCACTAGCATAGAAAAAAAAAATCTAAAAATCTATTTTAAAATAAAATTAAATTTTACATTGGATCACTTCTAGTATGTTAAAATGGATCATTTTTAGACTTTCTGAATAAAACAATTTTTTATATTCTGCTTGAAGGATCAATTTGAAGTCTACTAATGTCTGTCTGTGAACTAAAAATTAAATAGGATGCCTTGTGTTTTCAGAAACAACACAAACTTCATACACCCTGTAAGTGAGAGGCACATGTAGTATAACTGTCTTGATTGCCATCACTGTTTTAAAATTTATATTTTTATAATATTAATAATGAAACAATTTATAACCCTTAAATGCTTTAAACCTCTTTGTATTGCTCCCAGAGTTTATAAGAAACCTAAAAGAGTAAAGCACAAAAGATAAATACATTTTTAAAAATAGAATTTCATAGTTTTCTGTGTTCTCTGTGAATGATGCTGTCTTTTCTTTCTGCAATCTGTGTGATATCATCAAGCAAACAAACAAAATACTGAAATTAATAAATTTCCAATCTTACCGGCAGTTATAGTTTTGCTGCTGAGCTACGCAAGTTGCATTATTTAAGCAAGGCAATAATTCACATGGATTCAGTATTTTCTCACAGAACTTGCCAGTAAATATTGGCATACAGGTACATGCCACATCCTATAGAAGAAAAGGGAAATTAGAAATAATGATTTGTTGGTCCCATGACATCACAAAATTTAGTGTTAATGGTGTTTACATCCATTACTAGTGAGGTAGTAACTGGGACAACTTTTCATCGTATAAAAGAGTCTAAAAAGACAGAACAGTTCTAGTCTCAGATAGGTTACAAACTTAATTTAGGACAAGTAGAACAGGTCTTCCAGGACAGATTATACCAATACTTGAGTTCTCTAGATGGAAATATAACAGCTTTAAAATTGTGTTTTTTTCATCTCATAACTGAATTAAGAAGGGGTTTATTAATTAATTTAGGATTTTTTCCTCATTTCTGAATTTGTTCCAATGTAATGTTTGCATCTATTAAGCAGTAAAGTACACAAGGTACATCAGTAACCAAACAGTGTCACGAACTAGAGGAAAGAAAATCATGCACATCAATTTTCTCCTTCAGTATAAAGCACAGAGTCTATGCTCCTCTTTAACACTGGAAGACATCTGCCAGTTACTGCAATCTCTAATTTGAACAGTAAGAAAAGTAAATTATTTTACAAAACAAAATATTCCTTAAGGCACAGTCGCACCCTTATTTTTCTATGCTCTTCATAGGCCTTTTGAAGTCAGAAAGTAAAGGAAAAGGTAAAAGGGTTTGTTCTCCTAATGAAATTGGAAGTGCTTAGGTGTTTCTTTAAAATTGGTCTTAAAGGTATAATCAGAAAACTCCAATTCCCACTGAGACATTTCTACACGTGTGAAAAGCTACTGCAACTGCTTATCTATTGCACAAAGTAGTTTATACTGGGATATGTACTAGACAAAATATTTAGATAGGTTACATAACTTAGAAATCCATCAATTTATTCAGCAATTTAGATGTCTCTTTTTCCTCTCTGTGTATGAATATGTATCACTGCTATGTGATGACTAAGCTTTTGAACTCTTCATTCACTGTTTTGATTCTGTATAATCACTGCTACTTGCAATAGTCATGCTAATGAAAGAACATCAACAATTTATTTTGATATACTACCAAGTATGACTTAATTATCAAAACTTTGTGAGTTCTGCATCAATTTATTCTATTTGACAAAAAGAGAAAAGAAATAAAAAAGGGAATTAAAAAACTTGAATCACATGAAGAGCATGAACAAGACAATCACTAGTTAATAAAGATCACATGATGGCCTGTATTTGTGTCAGATCTTTTATTAGGAAGAGAAAGAAAGAAATAAAATAACATGGGTAGTTCCTTAAGTGATCACCAAGCAACTGACATGAAATGGGGATTTTCAGGGTTTATATCATAAAAATATTATAAACAGGACACGTTGAGAAAATGTTATTTTTCTTCGTGAAACATGAAAAGCTAATAAAAAATTTACATTAGTATTAAATGTTTTAACATTTTCACAGAACAGATCCTCCTGTAAGGTATATCAAAGCATATGGATGATAGGAAGGTGATTAGAAACAGACAATATGGCTTCACAAAGGATAAATAAATCATGTATGACTAATGGTGTCTTTCAATGATGTAGTAACTGCATTGATGGGTAAGGGAAGAGCAACTGAGAGCAACTGATAACATTTACCTTGACTTCTGTGAGACCTCTGACATCACCCTACACATCATCATATTTGTTAAATTGGTGAGACAGGGGAAAGTTGTAAATGTCCCATCCCTTGAAGTGTTCAATGTCAGGTTGGATGGAACTTTCAGCAACCTGATCTAGCATAAGAGGTCTCTGCCCACTTCAGAGAAGTTGGAAATAGGTAATATTTAAATGTTCCTTCCAGCCCAAATCATTCTATGATGAGATGCTGTGATTCTGTGATTCTCTGATCAAATAGGGATCTCTAACATTTATACTTACATTTGGCAAATCGATACAGGTACCTCTGTTCTGGCATGGCCTAGAAGAACATTCATTGATGTCAATTTCACAGTTGTGACCAAGAAAACCAGAAGGGCAATTGCAAACATATCCAGGCTGGTTATACTGGCATATACCTCCATTCAGGCATGGCTGAGAGGCACAAGGATCACCAAGTTCTTCACAAAATGGTCCTAAAACAATAAACATAAAAAATACAGAGTGCTGGAGTAATGCTTGACATGCTCAACATTACTTTCTTGTTACTATGTTGTGTTTCCCTATTTTTTTTTTTTTTTTAATTAATTGTGTTTCTCTAATTTTTTTTACACTATGAAGTTCCAGTTACTGCCTGGGACATCTGTAAGCTATCACCATTTAACAAGCAAAGAACTTAACATATTCCCATATGCTTTGTTTTGTTGAATTAACATGGTTGGGATCTCTGTGAGAGGCTCACTTGATCTGTAGCAACAGAAGGATGTGACTGGAGCCATGGTCCCATGAGATGCTGAACAGTAACTGAACATCTCACAGCACTTATTATTAACTGAAGCTGAATTCAGTGGATTCCTAGACCAGGAGGGTTCTTCTCATTCCTGTTTATAGATTCAGCCAAGGCCTGAATGTGCTTTCAGTAAGCAAACACACAATCACACACATACACACACTACAAACCTGCTGCCCATGTGGATCAACATGAAGAATTGTGTCTTTTCCCTTAGATAAATATGAACAACAGTCACATGAGCATAAGCAGCAATGATAACTCAAATCTTTTCTTCATCTCTGGCTAGTTTGTGTAAATAGACACACTCCTTCATTTTCTAAATATGAAGAACCCTCATTAGTGGATGCCTCAAGAATCAGCATAGATTTTAAGTCTATGTGATTTCCATACCCAGATCCTGAACCTCTTACTGACTTGCTGGCTCAGAGATTGAGTCATTTCAGGTCTGGATGTCATTCTAGTTTCTGGCTACTCTAGTTTAAAGATCTATCACTCCCCACTAGGAGAGCTGTTAACAAAGAAGTAATAAAGTAAAGAGACTTTTATGCAGGTTTTGTTGGCCTTGCAAGAAAATAATCTGTAAAATTTCAAGTCACTCCCTTTAATTTTTTGAAATTTCCATGTCTCTCACAAAATTTTCCATTGTCTATGAAATTCAGTCCTTTCTCATGGTGGTCTGTGGAACATTTGTCAGCCACTTCCCCTGTTACTTCCGGAACTCATCAGTTTCTCGCCCTATGTCCAGTAGCTTCCCATATTCTCCTAAATTCTTGTGACCTAGGAAGGATTTAAATGATCTGTCTGCATACCTTAATATATATGAACTGCCTAAGTATTTTTGACAATTAACTCTTTTTAATTCTGTGACATCAAAGATAAAGAATTACAGCACCTAAGAATTTATTTCCGTTCACCTCTGGAAAATTATGCATCAAATATGCTTTTTGCATGCTTTTTGCTTTAATGCTCTGATTCAAACCACTTCCCTAATACATACTTACAAATTACATCAGAAGAATTTCTTAGCAATTTGCTGTAGCAATAATACAGCTTTGTAATAAATCCCTTCTGAAGTAGTAATATGTATTGATTCAACATTTTGTTAGTCATTTGAATCCACTGACTTAAAGATAGACATTCATAAAAGAATAAATTACTTTACAAAAATATTTATAATTTCAAAATAATAAAACAAAATGCTTTTAACTCAAATTGTAAACTGCAGGATAAACATAAATAATTAATTATAAACCACTTAATAGATAAGCATGTGCAACTCCAATAACTTAATTATGAATAAACTAGCTATCTAAAGCAACTGAAAGTATGTAGAACAACATTTACCAGAAGATTGAAATATCATACTCTGTCTCTATTACATACCAGAATTGTTAATGGGACAGGGTCAAAATATTTTCCTCTTTTTGTTCAGTTCAGTAGAAATAGTTATTTCAACAAGGCAAAATGAATTGAATCTATATTTTATGACAGATTATTCACTTGTCTTTAACATCAGAGCACATTCAAAGAATCTTTCAAAAATGTTTTGCTGTCCCTCATCACCACAGTAACCAAATTAGAGTACATTGTAAATTCCAGATGTTGGGGCTTGCTAATAGAAAAAGCTAAGATGCCATTCCCCAGAAAAAAAGGGCATTAATTGGTATTAGTGCATATATAAGAGAACATTTGCAACATGAAGTGAATTCTTTCTCATTATTCAATTTATTATCCAGCTGTTCTGTTCTACTTTAGTGTAACAGCAGTACTCATAGGTGAGGTTATATATCAAGGCTCACCCTATTTTTTTCTCCATTGTTAGTCACATTTGACAAGAATGGGTGCTCCTGTCCCATCCACATTAATAACCAGAAGAAGGAAAATAAGAAAAATAGTGACCTCGTTCGCTCTACCCAAAGAAAAGCCAGAAAGTGAAGTCTCACTAACTGAATAGAATAATGAGTTTTTCCTGCCGTTGTTTCTACTCCTGAATCTAGGCACTTCTCCATGGTTTTTTGTGCCACCATTACCAAGCTTTTCTTAGCCTTTTGTTTAAAAATGGCTCTCAATGGGATTATCAGGACAAAGAAAGACCAAATTAACAAAATAAGACAGAACAATGAAGGCCAGTGGGGAAAACCAGATGAAAGAGGTGCCTTTGATAATATTATGCTCATTTGTAGCAAAACTAGGAAAATTGTATTGTTCTGCCAAAAACATAATAAAAAGGAAAAAAAAAAAAAAAAAAAGATTGTGCAACATTCATTTAAGAGAAGACTAAAATAGCTAGCAGAGGAATTTAAAAAAAAAAGCCTGAGAAAGGATAAGGAAATATTGAGTTTCAAGGATAGGGAAAAAAAAAAAAAAAAAAAAAAACCAAAAAAACAAAACCAAAAAAACCACACAAAAAAACCCCAAACAAACAAAACAAACAAACAAAACAAACAAACAAACAAACAAAAAAACAAAAAAACAAACAAAAAAAAAAAAAAAAAAAAAAAAAAAAACCACAAAACCCAAACTTATGACTCTTTTTTCCTTGGCATTTCCTTGTGAAGGGGTATTAAATTAAGATATTAGCTCACGGTCTAAAACACAAGCAAAATCTACCAATACCTTTTTGGAAGAATTCAGTCTTGAGTTGGAATTTTTCCCTTATCATTGATATGTCTTTGATATTCCTCTACTTTATAATTCCCTGTGTCCAGCAACTTATGTGAAAAGCAAGAGGAACATTCTTTCACCTGAATATCCATGCCTGATGAGTTTGACAAATCAAGTAAAAAAATGGAATTCTAGAGAATTAGTGGTTTGAGAATTTTATCCTATGGTTCCCAAACCAGATGTCACACTCAATCTATTTGTTAAATAAGATTAAAAGGTGACTTGATTGCAGCTTTTGAATGGGGAAACTATTAAGCACTAAAGGGATCATTAATTCACAGAGAAGAGAGTAAGAAAAGCAAATGACTGGAGAAACAGAATGATACAAAGGAGAAAAACCTCACACATTTTTACCTGAGTTCTCCTTACCTGACTACCATGAAAAAATTGAATTCTAGAGTTGCTGATGTGTTCACAACAATGGATTTGGTAAAATACTTCTTTATCTACATACAAGAAGACTTAACTATATAGAAGAGGATGTATGCAATATAACAAGCTTTGGTCAGAAGAGTTGAATGACTGGTCCTCCAGTCAAACCTATTTATCTATTTTGACTCAAGGTGCATGCAAACCCTTTTAAAAGTTGTGCAAATCAGGAATTATTTCTAAATTCTTTTTTTTTTTTTTTTTTTTTTGTTTGTTTGTTTGTTTTTTTAATATATGTACATATTTTGTCATTATCAGTTGCTCTTGTTGTAACATGTTTAAATAAATACTTAAATTCATATCCGTGTTCATATTTACTTACCTCTTAAATGTTGTGTTAGAAGCAAGGTAAAGAGAATAGGATGAAAATAGAACTTTATAATCTGATGTCAAATGCAAGCCCCAGAAAGAGGAAAATATTTAAACAATGAACAGTGCAGCTGGGATCAGCACATCAGTCCAGCTAGTACATGCATATTTGAAATGTTTGTACATCTTTTGAAGGCCTGAGACTTAAATCTTAAATTGGGGAAAAAAAAAAAAAAAAAAAAAAAAAAAGACAAGGCAAATTGTCTTGACTGCATAAATTAGATTCATAACCTTCTATTTTATTTTGATGTCAATAAAATCATAGTATAGGCATAGTATGTGCCCTAGATGCTGCATATTTCTGTGGCCAACAACTTCAACCAAAGTAAATTTTCCCTCTGTCACACCCAAAAAGAGACATTTGCTTAAAATACTGATTTGTGTCTTCATATACATTTCTAACCAAAACTGATGAATGATACCTTGTTTTTCCTGTATATGAAGTTTCAGTAAAGTATGAATCAAAATTAAATCTGCTTTAGGCACTGTAAATCTAGGTCTTTCATGGAGTAAAAATCTCTGTGAAAGATTATAAGGCATATAATTCTAATTTCAGACCAAATAGGCAGCATCAAAGTTCACTAGTGTGCTTTACAGAAAATCTCCAATCACCATACTTGAAAATAGACATTTTAGAAGTAAATGAATGAGAAGAACATTAGCTTCAATCAGAGGGAAGCCTATTAGAGAAAAAATCATAGTACTGCTGGGAAAACTCATCAAGAGTCCTTATAAACTTTTAGTTTTACCTCTTATCTTGGCTAACCATAATGTTCACAAAATGGTATAAGCTAACAGAACTGTCTGATCCTGAGCTGATGCCACCCTGGCGCTGCTAAGGCAGCGTGCATAGGCTGTCCTTGCCTCTGGAGGGCTGTTATTCCCTGGGGCAAGAGCAGGGCATCCCCCTAGGTGTAACAGATCAAATACCGTTCCTCACTTAAAATCACATCCTAGTGCCTCAGTCTGTTGCAGAAAGGTGTTCAAAATGCTGCTTGGGCATCAGGAGAACAGCTACAGTGTTCAGATTGATAGTTATGACTTTTGTCAAGAACACCAATGCTACCCAATCACCAAATATCTAGCTTTAAAATGGTCTTTCTCTTTTCAGCCAGCTGAGGGTGTTCACCACACAGAACAATATCTGAGTATGTCCATTTAGCAATGAATTCACTTATACTTCAGGGGTTTTACTACACTAAAAATGATATGATTTCTATCCAAACACATTTTGGAAAGGCGCTTTCAAACATGAAATGATTAAACAGTGTTTTCTCTGAGGCGAGTTTCTTCAGAAAGTGTTAATTCAATTCCTCAACTGCTCATCAAGTGATATGATCTTGCCTATACTCCAAATTAAAGCATGTTCCTGATGGCTTATATACCTCTGTGAGAAGCTCAATACTTTCGAATTCTGAGGAATTACACCTATTAGAAATGATGTCTCACCTCGGATTCATGTACTTGCATTGTGCATGAGGTTTCCATGGAAAACATACTTCTGATTAAAATCCTAAATGAAAATAGATCAAGCCAATATACTAAGCAGGACAGACATTTTCTTCATTAAAATGAAAACATATATGTGATTCCAAACTAAAATAGGCCAATAAATAAAAATTTTAGAAAGTAGAATACATATGCCAACCATCTATTTTTAAAAATTATTGTTAAATCTGTGCTAACAGGTTTGCTTTATATAGTAGTTTATTCTGAGAGCCTTCTTGACACACTTTTCTTTGGCAAAGTCATATAGATTATATTTGTTGCCTTATTCTTAATTCAGTTAGGCAAAATGATATGCCTCCCATTTTTTTTTGAGCAACCACAATTGTGTTTATTTATGATTTATCTCAGTAGAACCTCATATAACCTAGTGAAAATCAGAAAAATCCTATGAAACATGCTGGATGTATCTAGATATAAGGCATCAATACATACATTAGGTAGATTTGTCAAATTCCCTGTCTTTCTTTCTTTAAGAGTGGAAGTCAGCAGATGAAGAGTAGAAATTAGATATTTGGACTAGAGAAACTCACCTACAATTTAAAGTTCCATAAAAAGCTTTTAAAAATGGCTGTAAGATGCCTGTACAATACACCTCAGTATTCAGCAACCATGACTACATCATAATAAATGTAAACCTGCAAGAATTCTAACACTATTCAGAGGCATTTTGTTGTCGTTGATGATGATGATATTTGTTATTACCCATCCTTTTGGCAGTAATATTTTCAAGAATACTTCTGACACTAGGATAAATTAGAGATGCAGTAATTTATATATTGACAGTGGGCAGTTCAGTTAGTGATGTGAATTCAGGAAGAAGATTCTGAAATAAATCAGCCACCAGAAAGTTTGTATTCTTTTATTTCTCTGCTAATATACTTTTTAGAGCAGGTAATTAACTTTCTCCTCTCTCCTCAGTGTTACTACAGTCAGCTGAGTGATGGTGAAAGATATGTAAGGGCTGAAAAATCATGCAGTTTCATGAAAATATACACTTTCCTCCATAACAAATTATATAATGTATGGCTTGGTCTTTTCTCTTGTTTGCAGTCAAAAATGTGTGAGGAAAAAAAAGCTTGTATAAACATGTGCCAAGCTGCTTACAACTTTGTACATCACCTCTAAATAAACAATATATAGCTATGGGCAAATACAGCTTGCAGCAATAGTATATTATACACAGCTGCAAATATTGAACATAAAAATATTGAAAAACTTTCACTACTTTCAAATTTTCAGATGGGAATATATAGTTGTTTAAACCCTTTAATTTCCTCGAACAGCTTGAACCTTTGGAATTCACTAATTTGTATGAATTCTTATTCCTTAACAAAATTCTTTTCAAAATCAGCTTGATGAAATTGGATAATTGAAGCCTGTGATTCATTTGTCTCAATAGTTTCACAGCTAATTATTGTTAAAGATATATATATCTTCTTTTCCTAATCTGTAGTAGTGTGGAAGCAGGTATACAATTACTCAAAAAGAAAGGAATTGACATAGGGAATAGTCTTATCAAAAGATAATTGATTTTTCAAGTCTTTGACAAAGGAGTTTGTTCAAGATATATACATCTACTTTTGTTTCATCCTTAGAAATTGCAAGTCTAAATGAGAAAATACTTCTGTTACAGTGAAAGAGGATTTTGGCTGAGATGAATTCCTACTAAATTGCTTAACAATATTCAGAAACATGGCTTTAGGCTTGAGACAACTACTAAAGACCTTGGAAATATATCTTCAGGAGACACAGCCACTAGATATTCAATAACTGAGGTAAGGGTTGAAAAAAAAAGGAAATTGTAGGAATATATTCTGGGAAGGTGTACATTTGGGCAACAGCAGAGTCCAGAAATGTGTGCTAAATAAGGGGAAATCTGAGACATCACAGGGATTGAGTACATAGAAGAGAAGCAGGATGCACCAGGAGAAATAGAAAGTGAGAGCAAAGAATGCTTGAATCTCAGGGTTAGAGAAACACATCACAGTAATATAGAAGCAATAGGATGGGCTGAGTAGTTACCAACAGACCTGTTTTGATATCTTCTGTATCCTAGGAGGGAATGAAAATAAACATAGAGGTTAGCTGTTTAAATAAAAACAGTTTAAACCTGTATGTTGTTGGTGAGGAAAATAGGTTGTTGGTGTTTTATCTTGTGTATTTTTATATTGCTGATTTTTTATCCCAGCTACAAAATTTTAAGTAAATTGTCAAAAGATCACAAGAGGGTTCAGTTGGGTTAATGTCTGAAATGCAGTCCAGTCAAATGGATAAAATCTGTGGCATGTTGTCAAGTGACCACATCACAACATTTCATAATTCTGATTTATATTCTAGGTAATGCATTAATTTATGGCAAATAAGTATTCTTAAGAAGTAGGAGTACATATGGAAGAAAATCAGAAAAACAAAATAAACATTAATTAGGTTGAACTAAATTTGTACATCAGTACATTCTATTAGAATTGTGAAGAAAAACAAAAGATCTGCTTATTGTTCAGCTTGTAACATTATTAGATACTGAGGAGCAACAGAGTGTTATATTGTTTGCAAGTGAACCAACCTTGGAACATTCAACATCTCTCAGAACTGTAACTTTTAGTCTTCAATGACCTTGGGTGTATACACATTTGGGTATATTTCCATTTCTTGACTTCCATCAGCATTATTTAATGGGACAAACTGGGTTTGTTCAAATCCCTGCATATTGGGCTGAGCAGTGTAAGCACCTACCAGTTCTGGAGGGACGACAGAGGTACAGTGTACTCAGAGCTAGGATAAACGACAAGGCACTAATGTTGAAAGAAAAACAGAATCTGAGAGTCTCTCATAAAAAAAAAATTAGTCATTCTCAAAAGCTGGTAATATCAACATGGATTTATGGCTCTAATATGGTGATGTAATTTAAAGGAATGGAGGCCTGGAATGGTAAATGAGGCCTTGAAAATTGCAGATGCAGCATGCAGCATATGGCATACAAGTATGGAGTACTTGGAGGCAAGGTGCACTCTAGGACCTGGAGACCCCACAGCTGTAAATAACTCACCAGTGAACAGTCAAAGAAATGCAGACCTGGAAGGGGACAAAACAGGTCTTAGGGACAACAAAAAGAACAGTATCTAACATCCATTAACCCCATCATAGACTGTAAATTCAGGTATAATTTGGAACTACAGCCCAATGAAGAAAAAGAAAGGTATATAAGGATGTTAGCAAACATACAAATATGATCCTGGGTAGATCCTAGAGCAAGAAAGGTAAAACCATCAGCACAAATATCATATTCCTCCTGGACTACAGATGCTCATGGGACCACTCACTGTAACACACCCCTGCTGCCAATGGCAGTAAAAGGAGCAGGGTCAGGGTGAACACAGCATCTGGAATAGGGTTGGAAATTTAGAAGCATGTGTATATAAGAAGTTCAAAAGTTTTATTATTGAAACATTTTCTGCACAGATGAATGTTAATGTTTCAATTATGTCATAATTTTTTGGCCTTATATTTACATCATTTTCTCCCGAATCCTGCCTTTAAATGTCAATACATAATGATACATAATGATGTGTAGCAAGATAATGGCAGCAATATAACAAACCCAAATCTGATAAAATACATGGAAAGTGAATTAAAAATATGAATTTAATATAGAAGACAATTTCTAGGTTAATGAGAAGACCCCTCAAGTATTAAGTGAAAATTCTACAGAAAACTGTTTTCTCCTTCCAGTTTGGAAATTTGTGCTCAGAAATATGCAAAAAGCAAGCTCATATGACCTAACTCAACAATTTAAAAACTAGATATTCTCTCTAACCTCTATTAGAACCAACAGTTTAAATTGGTTACCTTTAGAAGATGGTTCATTCCATCAAAAAAAATTACCTAGGACTGATTGTTCATGGGATGCTTGCTTTTATTCTAACTAAACATGGCAAACTAAACAAATATTGAAGGTTTGATACCAAACTCTAGACATCTGATGTTTCACAACATGCAGTCAGTAAATGAAAGATACCTCAAAGTTTGCTAAAAAATGGATTTCAGCTAATCAGATAAAAGTGTTTTATAACAGGATCTTCAGAAGCATTCTCATTCTAGCAATCTCCAAAGGCTGATTGATAAAAATAGGTTTTTTGTGTCTGTTGCTTTTACTGCCAAAGCGGTAAAACATGTTTTGAAGTGATTGACTACTGTTTGGAAAAAAGTCCCATATCTTGGAAGAAAAGAACCTTCAAATATGAAGTATTCCTACCTATCTATTTAGGGATTTCATTCACACATATACTAAATAATAAATTAAAATGGGCAATGATTATGCAACCTTCCCTTTTCATATATGGTGCTTTTATTTGCATCTGTAATTTTGATTCATTTTTTTAAATGCCCTAGATTTAAATTACCTAAGTTCACTTTTATTGATATTAAGTTGGAACAGTTCAGCAAATAAGTTTTATTTTTATTTATAAGAAAGGGATTTAAATCTATCAGCAAAAAACCCCAAAGGAATTCTCAAAGATCTCTCTAAGGTTTGAAAATCTTTTGAAGTAATGACATTTTGTCATAATTCACTGGTGGTCATTATCTCATTGTAAGATAAATTTGGCTTTTTTCTATTTAGTAGTCTGTAAATCATGGATACAGAGTATGGGATTCTCTCTAAATGAAGACAGACACTATTTTACTTAAATATTTGGGGCAATATTGATTATATACACTGGGCTTTATCCCTCCTGGAGATAGTGATATTGTTTGTAAAATTCTGCTTTGTTGCTAATTCCATAAAATAAGTAAATGAGTCTTACTAAATTTGAAATGTGCATAGCCATCAGCTTTTCAAAGTGAAAAAAGAACTACACGCAATTTTTGATGTTTTCTAGCGTTTGAATTTCACTCCTCAATTAAGTAGATTAGGTACTGTGTTCTGTTGACACACGGTATGATGTCAATAAACATCCAACTACTTTAAAGATATTGTTTCAAACCATCAATTTCCAGACAGTGAAATAGGTCATGACGTTATTATAGACTGTAAGACCTATGGTCCTTTGTATTTTAATTAATTATGAAAAATATTATAATGCACATTGTTCTCACACAATTCTGCATTGATTGCCTGCCACAGAGATTTTCTTCCTTCAAAAATTTTTATGAAGTATTTTTAGAAACCTCTTTGCTTACCTTCTCTGCATGTGGATATTAGAGCTACTCGCTTTCTTTGTGCTCATTCATGTCAAAGAACAGAAGACTGGAACTACGAAAACAGTCAGGAAAGGGTACATTATATTACCAGAGTACAGCCTTGCACCTCAACTCCAACATTAGCCATGCAGTCACCAACTTCCTTGGGTGTTGCCTCTGGGTAGATATGGGCATTCTGATGTATGGAAGAGAAGTTTGCAGTTGAGATACTATTTAGAGTGTGAAGACAAGCCAAGTGAGGTCTGGTCTCGGGAAGGTGATCTTTGATATGATGACAAAGTCTGACTTGCTTTGAGTGCACTGTGGTGGCATCACAGGTCCTGCAGCACAGCAACAGGTTTCAGGACCCTGTTCACTTCAGTGAACAGGTTGTTTTTTTCTTAATAAAGTCCTCACTGTGAAAAGCCATAATTTGTTCATAAATGTAAAAGACTCACTACATATTCAGTGTCTGCTATTATTAACTAAGGCTGCAAGTGTGTGCTATGCTTGCTTTTAGAAATGTATTCCCAAAAGCATAAGTTATGGATTTACATATTTTACTGAGCAAGAGAGATTGTGTACTCAGTAGTGCTGTTATCAGTCCTGTGACTTTGTGTCTGGAAATATTTCCCAAAGCACAAACTTCTGGTGACCTGTCACCATGCAAGGAACTTCATTTTAATTTTTAAAGGAGGTTTGTATGACAGGTGAAGAGACTTCCAAGTGAAAAGGTTAAGTATTTGTTAGATCATTTTGTTACTAGATTAAAATGTCAGTATAAGTTAGTATATGTTAAATTATTTTCAAAAGTATGTGAGTGAGAAGCATAAAGGAATGCCATCTGCCCTAACTTTTACTGTCTACTGCAATATGGATTAGAAGAAAGGTGCTTGAAGAAAGGGATAAAACCACTCCTGACTACAACAAAGGTCGCAGAAATCCAGGCAGAACTTTAAGCAACAGGGACAGAAGCATGAGCTTAAAGCTAAGGATTTGTGAGAAACAAAGAAAACAGGGAGGTAAAGCACCACAGCAAATGACAGAAGGACATATAAAGTAAAGTGTAAAAATTATTTCAAACCAGGGAACTGGATTAACAAAAGAGTTGGGGAACGGATAGCAGTATTGTAAAAAAAGACACAACAAAGGCTTTTTATTTTAATTTTTCTTTGCTACAGTGTGTTTCTTTAAAAGTTCATTTTTCTCATTATAGCTTTATAAAACATTACTTTGTAAATGTAGTCTCTAAGTCTTTATCAGAGTGAAAGTGCAGGCTGGTCCAATTCAAAGCTCTCAGATTTTGTGTCACTGTTGCTAACATTCTTTTTTCCACTTCATAATGAAAACAGATACTATATTCTATATATAAACAGATACTATAGTATAGAATATCATTAAAATACAAATAAACTCAGCATAACATAGCTGGAACAAAGGGGATTTGGCTGGTCTGTTAACAAAATGCATTAGGTACCCTATTCTTGACTTGAAGGGTCACAAAAACCTTTAAATAGCAGAATTAAATATTTAAGAATATAGAAAAAGCTCCAAAATTCCAGTAGCACTAGGATATGCACATTTCTTCCCAAGTACTTTGCTTACAGCTGCCTGTCTGATTTTAGAACTACTCATATTTCATAGTAGCTGAGATTAGATATTAGGATGAAATCCTAACTGAGAGGGTGGTGAGGCATTGGTATGGGCTGCCCAGAGTAGTAATGATGCTCCATCCCTGGAAATGTCCTAAGCCAAGCTGGATGAGGCTTTGAGCAACCTAATCTAGTGGACTGTGTCCCTGCCCATGGCAGGGGGCTTGGAAATACCTGATCTTTAAAGTCCCTTCCAACATAAACCATTCTGTGATTCTATGATTCAGACTGAAAAAACAAAAAACAAAACAACAAACAAATGCAATCTGAATTATTGAATTTAGCCTTACTCAACATACGTATTATCAGTCAGGCCAGCTCTGTTAAATCTGCTATGTTATTTTTCATTGCATGAATTTTTAGAAATTAACTCAAAACTGTAAAAATTAGCTAAATTAATTTTTGAGCTATTGAAGTGCTACATGATAGTATCACTGCATCTCATGCCACATGACTAGAGCTACATCTCCAAAGACACTGCCCTTGAAGATGGAACCAAAAAAGCAAGAAAGTTTCTAAATACTCCTTATTGTCTCACTTGTTATTTAACAACAAATGTTATTTTTTTTTTTTTGGTGGTGTTTAGAATGAGGATGAACTGGGATATCAAATGATAAAAATTTTATGGATATAAAACCAAGAACTAAAGGAAATAACAAAATGGCATAGGGAACTCAGAGCTCAATATGGTGTAGGCTTCTGGATTACAACTGTAATGTTTATAAAAGGCATTTTTTCCTCCTTTGCCTCAAGTCTAGAGCTTATTTGTGTGTGCATTTTATTTTTATTGCTGCTGGTGGTTTTTTTGTTTCGTTTATTTTTATTTTCCATTATTATTTTTATTTTTATTTTAAATATATTTTTCTAATCACAGACCATTTCCTTTTCCTGGACTACCAGCTGAAGCCTTATTCTTCAGGCATGAAGAGCTGTTGTTTTCCTGGCAAGGATTGAAGGATGGCAGTGTGCCCTTCTCCTCAGGGGCCATCTCCAGAGATGAAGTTGGAGCAGGGAAGGCAGCAGTCATAAAACCCAGCTCAGACCAAGGTGAGTCTGAGACCCTGCACTGCTGGGTCAGTACACAGCCTGGAGCCTTCTGCTGTAATGGCAAAAATCACATATTCACTGCACTCTGCAAGCTTTACAGTCTCTCACAGGTGCAAGAAATTGTCAGCCAGCTAATCAGTAGTGTCTTTACCCTCTAACTGGCAAGACAAAAAGGCAATCTGGTGTATATATAATGAAGAATTTATGGTATCCTCTTCAGAAAGCACTTCAGATTATGCAGCAACCTATTGTCTTGCTATCCAAAACAGTATATCTCAATTTTATCCATCATATTATGAAAAAATTATGCAGATTACTGATTTAGAAGATAAAGACTCTTGTAAAGTTTCATCCATCCTCAAAGCATGCATGAGCCAATAAGCAAAAAACCTGGGGGATTTAATCCTTTTCCTTCATTCTGACATGTTTTCAGATTTTTACTTCTGTTCTGTCTTCATGTCGTTGTTTTTACTCAATTATAAATATATTCTGCTTATTTTTTTTTTTTTTTTTTTTTTTTTTTTTTTTTTTTTTAGGATAGAGTTATTTTTCTTCGTAATTGTATGTTTGAGGCTGTGTTAAGGACTTGTACTGACAACAGTGTTGATAACACATCAGGGTTATTGTTATTGCTAAGCAGTGCCCACAGTGTCAAGGCCTTTTCAGGCTGTGCAGAGAAATTGTGGCTGCCCCATTCCTGGAAGTGTTCGAGGCAAGGTTGGACACGGCTTTGAGCAACCTGGTCTAGTGGGATTTGTCCCTGCCTGTGGCAGGGGGTTGGAACTAAATGATATTTAAAGTCTCTTCCAACCCAATCCACTCTATGATTCTTTCACACAGTGCCCCACCAATGAAGAGGCTGCAGGTGTATGAGAATTTGGGAGGGGACACAGAAGAACAGCTGGCCCCAACCCACCCAAGGGACATCCCAGACCAGATGACACTGTATTCAGCAAGAAGAGGTGCAGGGAAGAAGGTACAACTTACTTCACTTGTCCCAGGAAACTAACATATGATGGAGCCCTGCTTTCCTCAAAACAGCAGAACATCTGCCCCCTGATGGCCACTAGTGAATGAATGCCTAGTTTTGCTTTTCCTGCATGCATGGCTTTTTTCTCTTCCTAATGAACTGTCTTTATCTCATCCCATGGGATTTTACACTTTTACCCTTCCAACTCTTTCTCTCCTTTCCACTTGGTTGCCCTGTTTCTGGGCTTGATTTCTTGACTAACTGTTCAGTCATCCTAGTTCCTAGGAATTTCTTTCCAATACCACTGACTCATGTCTATCTGATGCTTACTCCTCTCCAGTAGTCTTTTTCATAAACTGCTGTACACTGCAGCTCCTCTTTGCTTTTTGCTCTTTTAGTCTTTTCCTCCTCTTTGCTATAGTGCCATGTTAAGACTTTTATCTCATGTCTACTCAGCTTTTGACTCTGGAAGAAACAATCTTCTTCTTTTTTTAAAAAGAACAGATTAACTGAGATTGAAAAACTAGAATAATTATTTATGTTACCCACATTTTTAAGTGCCCTTATGAATGGGTGCCATTATTACATAGAACTCATTTTGTTATTTTAAAATAATGCTGCTGGTGTTGGTAACTCTGACTCATTTATAGTTCACTCTCTCTTCAGCCTGTGATACCCTATTACCCATTAGCATAAAAATATTTGAATATTTGGATTAAGAAGCTGCTGCTGATCTTACATCTCTTTAAACATGATATATGTTTACATTAATATTATTTCTATAAATAAACACATGGAAAATGCTTTTTTAAAGAATATTCTCTTTATCTCTCTAAATCTCTTTCACCAAGAAGAGAGGTGTGTGTATTTGTGTAGAGAGGCTGATTTTAGGAGATTCTCTTAAGCAAAGATGTAAAAGTGCTGGAGTTATTGATGCAGTCTCACAATCAAATATATAAACAGTGAAATCTATTTATGCATTTGCAGGTATATAACTGTGATTATGGGCTTATGTACATTGAATAAATTGTGACTTTTTTGACTAGGTAAGTAACATACTGAAACATTTCAAATGTTCATACACACGATAGGTTTTGGTTTCTGGGCTCTAGGTTCAAAGTTGCAGTTACTTTTTTGTGACAGTAATCAGTCTACTGGAAAGCTTTCAAGGGATTTACATGCTCAGAGCACTGTTCTATTATATTTATAAATCATTGTGAAGCAAAATTAAAACAAGAAGTGAATTTGCCAGGGTCTCTTTCTACCTGAAGAGTGATAAAAGATCTCCTGTATTCAGAACTAGTGGAATTATTTTGAAACATAAACTAAATAATCAATCAGGAATCATTATCTGCCCTGTGTTGAATTTTGTCTGCTTTATAGGCAAGACCATCAAGACCAGTGTCTAGGATGGATTCCAAACAAACCTTGGGTTAAAAGCCAAACTATTTAAAATTCTTTATTTGGAGCTCTGACATAAACTATCATACAGAAATATAATGTTTAATCATTAATATATAGGCCAATAATTTGTCCACATATTAATGGCAAAGCATTCAATTCTAAATTGAAATGACATGGTAAAAGACCCAAATGTATTACCATCCTTAATTACATAATGCTTCTTAACACCATACATTTCTAAATAAATGCAATTTCTTTCATTTGTATTTATTTGCAATAATGTTGGTCTTTCTAGTTGTATATGCAATTAGCTTTTAATCACATAAACTTCTACCAGTCTCCTGTTCTTTTGAAAAGATGCAAAAATATATATGTTTTCTAATGACAGACTGCCTGATATAAAAAGATAAGTGACTTTGCTTTTGAAAGGCACAATTCTATATTTTCATGACCTTGATTCATTACTATGTGGGCAAAGTTAAAGAAAAGATAGTGCTGAAAGGTGTACTATCTGTTAACTTCAGAGTGATTAATGACAAGACAAGTTGTCAGGAATCTCAGAGTTGAGAACCCATTAGCTTGGGAGAAAACTGAAAAGCCAAGGGGAAGAAATAAGTCATAGTAATAAAATGAGATGAAGAAGAAATGCAGCTCTCTTGACTATAGATTGATATGCTCTTGTAGCCATACTTTGTGCTAAAAGAAAATTCAAATTACTGCTCATGTTCAGTCTGGGTTTATATTCAAACTACCACAAGTTTGACCAGTAAGCACTAAGTGCTTAGGTAAGAGAAAAATAACAGATGCCAGCAGGAAACCAAAGAAATTATTCTCTAGAGTGAGTTCAAAAACCCAACAAAACAAATTCAAATATAGGAGAAATTTTTATTTAGCAATTTTTCCCCACTAACATAATTACAAAGAGAAACCTAGACTGTATTAAATTGAATTGAAAGTGTACAATATAATTTAAATCAATGAAACATGTACACAATTTATTTTTTTCAGACTCTAGAGTTCTTCAGTCTACTCAATGCAATGTCTTAAAGCTATTAAAAATTTGCCTTTTGCAAGGATATCCATTGAAGAAAAGGAAAATATTTATATTGAATCAATCTCAAGAGGAATTGTATGACATTTGCTTTACATTTCTAACTTTTTTGTTTGCAATGATCTCCATGATCAAAAAAAAAAAAAAAGTTCTTCATACATCACAGCATTTCTCTACAGAAATGAACAGCAGTATGAACTCCATGTATGTTTCTTGTGCTAATAGGCACCCACAGAAATTTCTGTGTTGTACAATGTTTAACGCAGCGTATAGAGGCTTTCTGTGTTTTGAATAAAAATGGCTTCAGAAACAGTTCTGGTTATGTTTTCTTTTTATAAAACAATAGCAACAAAAAAACCCACTCATATAAGCAAAGCATGCTTTAGTTGTCAAGTGTTGATAAAATGGTGCCTACTAAGTGATATGCTATGAAATTAATTGAATAAAGACTACCTGCTGGCTTTAAAGGGCAATAATAACAGTAAGAAACTGTGAAACTGCAGCTTTTTGTACTGAACACTTATTAAGCTCTTTATTCCTGCAGTGAAATAGATTTCTTTTGGAAAAATCAAGTGAAGAGTGCATGCCTATATTCCACATCAATATGCAGTCATGGCACTCTTAAGGGTACAGTGATCAGGTCTTTCATGTGCAGGTCACAGCAGTGACAAATCTAAGCAGGGAAGACTGTGAGTATGGAGAGGAAGCAGGCGCTGCAACCTAGAGCTCATGAAAGCTTCTAGACAGGACTTGGGAAAATGAGTGGTGTCTATCTGAACTGTGATATAATATCCTCTGAACAAATACTACCTCATCCTCAAAGCACCTGCACTCTACAAGGATTTTGATGTTCTCTAATTGTCTAACACAGATGACATATTTAGGCTCCAGCATATATCAAGTCTACATCAAGTTTGATGTGCTTTCTGCCTGTCTTCAATTATGCAACTGAGATAATGGAGTTAAATGATGTTTATTCACTTCTAACTAAAGTAATATACACCAAGGACATCAGCTTATTTATTTTTTAACACACTGCATACATACACCCTACATACCCAAGCTCGATGAAGATACAAGAAATAAGAACTTGTCTAAACTCTCCCAAAAGTTTGAGAAGCTATAAATGATGAGGGAAAGTCATGCATATCATCCAGAAAGAATTCATTCCATAAAAAACAACAGTATGGGAAATCACAGTTAATTTTAATAAAACAGAGGTATGCCCACTTATTGTGCAGAATCAATTTCTTGAAAACTTATTGCACAATACATGTATCTTAGGCATCAATTACATTTTGCTTTGTTGTTCAAATATATTCAAAAATATATATTTAGAAATACCTTTATTTAGAAACACAGTTATAGTGATCTAATACTATTGATAGATTTGATACATCAGTGAGGAACTCAATTGTTTTAAAAGGACAATTATTAAAAAATGTGTATAATTAAATCCAGTTTAATTTGTTCTAAATAATAAATCAAAAAGTAAAAAAAAAAAAAAAAAAAAAAAAACAAACTACATTGAAAACATGAGTACAAAGTGAGTAGATGTATTTTAGCTTTTTTTGTTTTTTATCCATAAAACTAAATAAATGCTTAAACCTTTTGTTCTTCTTGTCCAATAAAGCCATGGTTATCCTGGAACTGCAATTCAGTACATTCAAAGCATATTTCTTGCTTTTCAAAATGTGTATTCATTTACAGAATGCTGTTTGACTTGGGTTTTCAATTTTTTGTAAATGATCACTGAATTAAATCCATAAAATTATCTCGGTCACACTGGAAAATGAGTCTGACAGAAATGAGAGTCTGTAATCACAAATTATTGAAATTTGTTAGGGACAGCTTTTGCTGTGGATGGGTTTCAAAATATTATAGAAAAATAGGATGCAAAGTAGTGAAATGTGCCGAGTCTACATTAGATAAGAATATTCATCTATGCAATAATTGACTAAGCAGTATTTAGAAATTAGTTTCATGCATTTAGAGCTTAACAAATTTGTCATTCCTTTGTCATTCCTAAAAAAAATGTTTAAATGGAAATACTTTATATATATATATACATATATATATATATGTACATATGTTTTCTGTAACTCATGAAATGCATTCTCTTCTACTTTTTTCTTTTAGGCATAGATTATAATTTGAGGCCATTAAATCATAGACTGGTTTGGGTTGGAGTCAAACCACCCCTGCAAAGAGCTGGGACACCTTCAGTGATACCAGGTTGCTCAGAGCCCTGTCCAACCTGGCCTTGAATATTTTCACCATCTAGCACCTACCACCTGAATAGATAAGTAGAAGCCACAGATAGGAAAACTGTAATGAGAATATGCAATTTGTTCTTACTAGGAGCCTACAATTTCCATATATTTTCTACACTCTTCCATTTATTCTTGACTATATTAAGTCAAGCATTGCAGAAAAGTAGAAAAAGTGACATGCCAATGCTGTAGGTAGAGTTTAGAAGTGCTTGGCCACCTTAACTGGAAGGCTTTGGGTTGACAGACTGGAGGAAGAAAACAAATAGTATGTGATTACTAACAAATCCATTTTTTACCTAAGGAACTGGTAGGCCAGATACTGGTGTTGCAGAGAGGCAGTTGGTTATTCTACTACTATTAAAGGTAATATACTTGAGTATAAGGAAAGAACAAAGGAGGTCAGAAAATTGTATCTTTATAGCGTCACAAAGTTGATGGCATGAAATGGCAAACTCTTGAGTTCTTATTTAAAGAAAGGATTTAGATAAGCATTGCTCTAGGATAGAGAACAGAAATAGTATACTACTGAGTTGCAGAGTACTGGTCATTGTTACTGTAATACTTTAATCAGCTGAGAAGGAAAAATATATCTTCATACATAGTCTAGGCATAGCAGTTTTCTAGTTAGACAATTGAGAGGTAGTTTAGAAGTTGCAGGTGTCAGAATTACCTATGCAACATGGAGTTTGAGTGAAGATATGAACTTACAGGTTGCTACATGTCACAGGATGCCTGACAATTTGATTTAAATACTAATTGTAACACATTAAAGGGTTCAGATTCAGTTAATCAGAAAAGCAGAGAAAAAGAAATTAATGGAACTCATTCTTAATGTTTAGCTTTTTAAAAGATCAAATGGAAAATGTCAAGTAAACAAGCTATTTGCAAATACCTGGAAGACAATAAAGATACCATAAAATAGCAAAAATAGGACAACACAACTTGTAAGCTACTAATCTTGTCAAACCTGTAAATGTTTATAGAAAACAGCAAGTATGTTAATGAAATTTATATCACATTTATTGTAATATAACACTTGATATTGCTTTTCATAAATAGTTGAAGAAAACATATTCTAGTTCTATCTCAGATTATGTGTTCTGTTGAAAAAACAAAGTCAAATAGAAAGGGAATCATATCTTAAAAGAAGCAGCAGAATCAAAATTTAAAGGACCAGGTTTCACAAAGACAATTTCAATAAATCTGAGTTCAATTCAAGGAAAAAAATCTAGTCTTGGAATAATGTGATGGCAGCTTCCAAGTAAAAGAAATATTTCAAGATTTTCCCTCCAAGAAAATCCTGCAGTAGTGTGAATGACCAAAACAGTGTAACCCAATCCACACACTGAGTCAGCACAGAGGTCTGGATGGTGTGTTGAGGGCTGTTCAAGACTACACAGTTTGAGGTTACCAGAATCTACACAGATAAAGATTGTGTATTCTATTTTATCTTTTCTTATTATTATTTTTTTCTAGCCGTTATGGATATAATTTTAAATTATCATTTAGCATAAGGATTTACAGAGCCTGAGTGCCCTTCTTCTTGGGGTCCTAACAGACTAGTACCCAC
This sequence comes from Muscicapa striata striata, assembly GCA_030060385.1. NCBI lineage: Eukaryota > Metazoa > Chordata > Aves > Passeriformes > Muscicapidae > Muscicapa > Muscicapa striata. Next base: position 496,588 of record JAREIS010000133.1, on the reverse strand, counting down.
TGGTAAATACCTTAATTCTAGGAAATGCTACAAAAAAAAGTGAGAGACAATGATTAGAAATCACATACTGTTTTTTCTTGTTGCAGCTTAATAAAAGAAAATATTTTTTTCTGATAGGAAATGTTATGGGTATCCAACAGTGGAGAAGAGAGATGAAGTAGCTAATATTGATATTAATTTAACATTACGTTTCTTTGATTTTTTTCAGCTGGTGTGGAAGTCAGACAGGATATACTACTTCAGAGGATGATCTTTGCTTTGCCAAAGGTAAATGTAGATGTGTTTGAGTTCTTCTAAAAATAATTTCATCAGAACACTCTTTAAGTATAAATGTAGAAGAAAGCTAGAGTAAAATGTAAAAAACTGACAAATAAAAAAGCTGCTTACCATGAAAACTAAAATGTTTTAAAATTCTAATGAAGGAAAGTATAAATATCAGCAAAATACAAAATTATATTACATCAAACATCTTTGCAGTGGTTTCAAATTACCTATGTCCCTATGATGGTGCTATTGCACAACAATTCAATGGAAATGATCAAATTCTGTCAACTGATGGAAAAGAAATCCTGAATCTTGGTGCAAGGTGAACAATTCAGTACCATTAAATCATTCATCTATCATTTCTGACAAAACGCTAAATGAAACTTAAGCTACCCGTCAAGAAGCAGATAGCAGCAGTGCCACCTTTGTGATATGCTTAAAACTACTTAACAGCTGCAATAGAGTCATTCAACAGAAATTTGCAGCATTTCCACCAAAATACAGAAATATAGGAGACATTACTGACTCAGAAAGAGTGTGCTTTTGACAAAGTTCATATAAAGAACATTTTTTCACTTGAAAGATAATGTTCATCTCTTCAAACAGAAAAATGACTCCTCAGGCATGATAATGACCATACTAATTCTCCCAGTGATAAAAATATTATTAGGAGAATTATGCTTGACAGTGCTGATCCTAATAAATTTCTAGCTAATCTGTTCAGTTTCTGATTTTACTGGTTTTGCCTGGGATCAAGTAAATTTTATTCACAGTAGTTAGTATGGTGCTGTGTGATTTGTGACAAAAACTGTTCTAAAAAATCAGGCATGTTTTAGTTGTTGCTGACCAGTGCTTACACACAATGCCAAGGTGTTTTCTGCTCCTTGTCCCACTCTGACATTGTGCAGGCTGGGGGTGCAAAAGGTGGTGGGAAGGAATGTGGCCAGGATAGCTGACCACAGCAGACCAAAGTGATATTTCACACTATATGGTGTCAGGGTCAGCAACAAAAGGCGGGGAAAAGGGGAAAAAAGGTGGATATATGGACTGATGGTGTTTGTCTTCCCAAGTAACAACTACATGAGACAGAGCCTTGCTTTCCTGGTGATGGCTGAACAGCTACCTGCCCACAGGAAGTGGTGAATTAAGTCCTTAATTTGCTGTTCATGTGTTGACAAGTTTATCTTTACCTATTAAACTGTTTTTATCTCAACCCTCAAAACTCAAGGAGTTTTCTCACCTTCACCTTTTTGATGCTCTCCCCCATCTCACTGGTGGGAGTGAGCAAGGCTGGGTAGGGCCTTATCAAAGCTGGTATGATACATACAACTAAGGGCATTTAAAATAATATGCATCAATACAAACCACTCTGTACTACCAGCTATCAGATTATCTGAAGGTATCAGGAAGAGATCATTATACAGGCAAGTTTTCAAATAATTTTTTTTCATTCATAATGGGTGAGACACATCCTTGTTTAAAATGGACTTTAGGTCTTTCAGTGATAAAAAATTACAATGAAATAATTTCTTTGATAGTACAACCTGTACATTGTACTTAGTTGGCAGAAAGGAATGTGTATTTGTCAGTATATGTAAGGGAGAGACTTTGTGCTAAATCAAAATTTATATAATTGCTGGGCTATAGACTGTTCTTTGCCAATCATTATGTACATATTACAATATATGCCATAGATCATGAACTTTTTTGATCAAAGAAAAAAAAAAATTAAGCCTTCACATCAACATCAAGGAAATTTAAGATCCTCATCCATCTTCACAGTACTGAAGAGCTAGAAGATATTGAAAAGTCCATTAGATCTGTGCATTGCTACTGAATAACTTAATCTGTGTGAGAATTTAGCTGGGTTGACAATATAACTGATAACATATACATGGAAAACAAAGAGATGAATTTTAGTTCTGTCTTGAGATAATAAAAACCCATCATTAATTATTTTGAATGCAAGAATGTTCTATCATTTTTTCAAAACCAGTTTTATGCTACTGTGCAGAAGTTAAGAAACTTGCAGTCATCAGAAGAAGCATCTCAGTGTTTTCCGTATGAATCTGTATGAATTATTTTGCTTATATAAAGTGACAGAATATAATTTTGACTACAGAGAAGAACAACACAGATGGATGCTTTTTCAGGAACAAATACACTTGTCCAGGTGTCTCCATGTCAGGTGATAGATAATATATACATGCATGGCTGAAAAGAAGGCTGATGAAGCATTACATGGACATGCTCAAGATAAATCTGAAATAGAATGCAACAGCACCACCACAATGTATAAAGCTAAAGCTAAGAGTACTATGTTGTGTCAGAGAACCTATGTTGATATTGTTAAGGCCTTGAAGCAAAAAAAATGATTGAAAAAAGAGACTGCAGTGAAAAGTACAAAATATTTTTGTGGCATTTTTCTTATTAATTGGCTACAAAATAGCATGATAATTTACAGTGGCTACAAATGATGATGCCTTGAAAAATGAGATTAATTTTTCATGAAGAAGTTATAAAAATGAATTTTCCCATATTGAATTAGTAATGACTCTGTAAAAACATATCTAGAAACACAGGAAGCAGTTTAAGATTTAGGCAATTCTGATGGAAATCTGGCACTGTAGAGCTTTGGGGTGATGGGGCCCTAAGAAAGAATGATTAAGGCTTACAAATTCACAAGAATTGTGGTGGTGATGTCCAGACATAACTATCCAATTTTTGTGAAACAAAATGTTTGAGAACTTGTCCCACTTCCATTTTAATTTTTAATATTTTCATGTTATTTTCATTTTTAATATACCTCTGGAAAAGTCTAGCAACATATAGGCTGCAATCAATTTAGCTAAGCAAATACTATTACTACTGTTTCCACCTGGATGTTGATGATGTGGCTTAAAGTTGTTTTTTTAATTCTGACCTATTATGTGAAGACAGCCAGCAGAATATTAATTTGTGGGGATGAAGCCAAACGAAATAACATGTATTTACATTAAGAAAATATTTACATTTTCATCATCTGTTGCTCATCTGTTTTCTCACACATAGATGATAGGTAGTTTGGTGTAAAGGCCTTTAAAGTTATAACTTACTTCATTGCAACCTATGAATGATACATGAGACTCTCCTGCCAGGAAATACTAATTTATTGATTTTACTGCTGTGGACAAGTCAGCAGTGACACCATTGCCTTTTATTTCTGATGATTACCTTAGCAAGCATATTACCATATTAACCTTCTGTTATTATTAATTTCTTTATTTTATATTTCAACTAGGGTTATTAATTTATTTTGTGCTTCTTTATTAAACTCCTAAATAATTCTTAATTTATTCTAAAACATCAAGAATTTCTTAGAAAATTCTTGGTTTCCTCTACAAGACTCTATCAAAATATTCTTTAGTTGTATAATTTAGTCTTCTTTTTCAGTATTTCTTTCTCTCCAAACATTTTGACTGCCATTAAAACTGCTGCTTCATATCTCCTTTTTCCAATTAGTATTCCTTGAGAAGCCATATGAGACTGCTATTAAGCTGAATTAAAAATATTATATGGTATTAGCAGATGCTATATAGAGTATATAGTTCAACCTGGAGAAGAGATTGAGGGGAGACTCCATTATGATCTTCACTAGCCTCATGTGGAGAAGTGGAGGGGCAGGCTCTGATCTCTTTATTCTTGTGACCAGTGACAGGACTTGAGGAAATGACATGAAGTTGTGTCAGGGGAGGTGTAGGTTGGACATCAATAAAAGGTTTTTCATCCAGAAAGTGTTTGGGCACTGGAACAGTTTCTCCAGGACAGTGGTCACAGCATCAGTCTGACAGAGTTCAAGAAGCATTTGGACAATGGTCTCAGATGCATGGTGTGATTCTTGGGGTGTCCTCTGCAGGGTTAACAGTTGGATTGATGATCCTGATGGATAACTTTCAATGCAGAGTATTCTATGATTCTATGATCCTAAAAACGTAATGCTACTTGGTGGTAAAAATTTGCACTGGAGATCCTAAAGTAAATTAATCAAGCCAGAATGAGTAGTTTTTTTCTGGTTGTTCAGTTGCCACTTATGCAGGCATGTAACAGCCTTCAATTGATAAAAGCATTAAATTCACTTCACCGGAATACATGAACTAAAAGACTTCTTGAACTGCAGAGCCCCATAACCTCTTGAAAGTACTACATTGTACATTCACTTTTATAACAATAAAAAATCTAAACAATGTAAAAATACATTTGGGATGACAGTGGATCCCTATTGAATAGGCAGAGCAAAAGTATAATTTCCAGAATGATGACTGATTTGAACTTTAAACTAGAAACCAACAGAGGAGAGGGAGAGTTACCAGCAGCCTGTAAGGGAGTGACAGGAAGGGTTGACTAGAGTCTGAAGGGATGTGAACAAAAAGGAACACAAAACCAATGAACATGGCTTAAGAGATCACACTCAGCATTTGCATGAAAGCAAGGAAATGGGAATAAAAACACTATTATGGAAAAAAAAATACTGTTTTTGGAAATCACACTGAGGTGTTTTATTTCAGGCAAACCTGCACAAGAAGAACAGGAGAAACTGGAGGTCTTCACGCTACTGTGGGACTAGAATTTTGTTAGTATCACAGAGATTGATTAGATGGCCTGTTTAATGAATGCTTCAATGGAGGAGTACAGGTTCTTTAGGATCAGCAGGGCAGACAAGGACGAGAAGTTCTCTCTATGTGAGTAAAAGGCAGAAATGGGGAGCTCCCTCTGGATATGGATGATAAGTGACTGAGAGCTTATGTGTGAGGTTGAAAGAGCAGAGCTACAGAGTGACAAGTGTGTGGCTGCTACAGACTGGCTGACCAGGAAGAACAAGTGGTGGTGCCTTCTCTGGACTGATAGAAGCAGTCTTGTGTTCACAGGACTTTGACCTCATAGGGACTTCAATTACACTGGTATCTGCTCAAGGAACAGCATAGCAGGGCATAAGCAATCCAAGAGGTCCTTGAGGAGCATTAATGACAACATCCTGACCCAAACTATAGAGGGGCAATGAGGAGAGATGTCCTGGTTGACTTCATACTCACAGACAAGGATTGGTTAAGTGGCAATTTGAAGGCAAGCAGTACTCCAAAAAGTTCATGGTTTGAAGATAATTTTTTTTTTTTTAATTCTTTATAAGTATAACATTTAGCACATTTATTTCTCAGTGTTCCAGGTCACCCATGTCTTCCTGTAAAACTTTTCTAATTCTCTTTTTTATTGAAGGAACATCCTAACTAGTATATTTAGCAAACTTCATTATCACAGCTTTAACTTTACTCAAATTGCTACAATTGTTGTTGTCACTGTTGATCATCTCTCATGCATATTTGCATGCCTCGCTTTCCTAACAACCAGTCTTCACTAGTAGGTGCAAATTTCCAAATGTAATCACCTTTGTCTGTGGGTGTCTGACAAACATCTATAAAGCACAATATTCTAAACATTTATAGATGAATATGCTATTTGATTGCTGCATAGTTTTCACCAGAAGTTTGTCATATTAAACAAGGAGAAGCTTATACATTTTACTGTGAGAAGCTGCAGTAAAATCTGTGGATATAGAATAGTTTAACACTGGAACACACATTTTTATAAAAACATAAGCAGTCAGGTACGATGATTTTTATTGTTGTGCATAACATTTTTGCTATTGTAGGTCCTATCAATAAACTTCCTTTATCATGAAATCTGAGTTTGGTTATTTTCTATTCCTATTTCCTATATCATATAATAGGATACATAAATGTGATACCTATCATGAAAATCATTTATGCACACAAAATTCCAGTGAGGCTACAGTTGTCCATTGAATAAGCCGGATCCATGCCAAAACACCTGAGCTGTATTCTTGTCTCCTACAGTGTCATGATGAGTAGCTTAGGACATTCTGATATGGTTACCTGGAATTCAGCTGACATTATTTCAGTCATAAAATCTTTAAAGAATATATATTTTTGCTTGCACAGTCCTTACTGAAATTGCAGCTAGAATTAATGTAAGGGTGATATCTTCTATTTTTTTCAATTTCACAGTATTCTATCTTACTCTGGTCTTTTTCCATCTCTGTATGAATTTAATGAGCTATTATTGTCAACCCACTGTAAAATAATAGCAGTAAACTTTTATTTTTGCTCGTAAACTAGGGATTTGATTTCAATTTTTTTTTTTTTAGAAATTTGTTACTTGCTTTATGCTGAGAATTTTAAACAATCTTCAGTTCAAAGTGGCAGTAACTTTATTGGCTATGTCACTTTCATTATTTCCTGCAGAATTAATCTTCTTTCTAGAATGACTATTATTTTTAATATTTGCTTCGTCAGAGTTTGTGAGATTTCAGTATGATCTCTAAACTTTCATATCACCTTCTGTGTTTTATTTTTTCCCTCTTAGTAAGTGTCATTTATAACTCTGTAAGTGAAATGGCAGCACAGGCAGAACCAAAAAGAAATATTACATCTCTATTTTTTCATCAATATTAACCCAATATATTGCAATGTATGCTTTGTCTTCACCAATACAACTGTGATTACTAAATATGAATAATGACAGTCAAACCATGAGCAATCTCTGTTGTATTATCTACCTATCTGTCTATTCATCCATCACCCCCCTATCCAATCACTTCCATAAAAATGAATAGTGATATATTTTTTGGACTTAATGGAGTCTTTGGCACATCTCCCATTTCAGGCCCAGCATTGTGCTGAGGTAGAGCCCTTTTGTTCTTGGTATTTGCTGTGGTTTATGGCTAACAAAGAATGCCATATTTCAACAACCTTTCATTCATCAGCCTCATTGACTACCCTAGATTCCCAATCATAAGCAGTATTAAAAGCGCATTATCTTGCCTTTTTGCAAAGAGTGTTTCTGGTTTTATTTCAACCACTTCAATTCCTCTTATTTTTCATTATTTTATATCTTCTTTTGTTTTCAGGGTGTTTTTTTTTTTTTTTTGTCTTTAAATAGTAATAATGCAACTTAAAATGCTGTTCTCTAAATCCTAATTTCTATTCAGTTTATTAGCTGATACCACCTTCTGAGCCTATCTTCTATTTTTACAACTGAGAATCATAATCCCCATAAATATACAGCTTTGTCTGAGGAAACTGACATGCTTGACAAATGATTTTATTCAAACGTACTCATTCCCCATTCTCACATCCTTTCATCTCTCTTCCCTATCCCTTAGAGAAACACTGAGAAACAGAATCTGTAGCAGGTACATCCCTTCAGACTGACCCTTGTACTGATCTGAGTGCAAGATCTCAGAACTTTTCTAGTTTGTGTTAAACCCTATGCTTGGGCCCAGTGATGGCTGTCTCCCCTATTTCAGCTTCATCTTTGTGGATGGTACATCTTGGGAGGGGGTCAGGCCATCCCCAGCTCAGTTACTGACTGACAAATCACAGCCCTTTGTGGCAGGTGGCTGGAGACCACTGCCAGGCTCCCATTGGTAGCCTGGGTAGAAGAAGTAGGCAATGATATGAAAACATGTATGAGTAGACTAAGATAATATCTTGATTGATAGGTGAGAAACTTCCAGTGTGAGTGGAGCACTTCTCTCAATGAATACCACAAAATGCTGATCACTTGCTGCAATTGTTGTGCCCTCTTATTGAGGGAGATAGGTATATTTGACCAAGAGGTGGGCTGGAAAACTGAGCATAATATCAAAGGAAAAAAAAAAAAAAAAAAAAAAAAAAAAAAAAAAAACCTTTTTGTATAATATTTTCAGGGGTACTATTAAGAAACCTTTGGGTATTAATCTGGGCAATGAGTGTTAGTACTAGATAAATTGAGCTATTAGGCTGTTAAAACAGTAATTGTGCAAACAATAAATTCTTCTTTTATATATGTATATAAGTATCTTTACATTTGTGACCTTTCCCAAAAGAGTCTGGGTATAATTCGCCAATTAAGCAAACAGAACGTTTTAAACTAGAGTGCCTGGATGATGGAAGCTCTTGCATAGTGGCTCCAAGCAAAACCACCTCATTCTCACAGTATCTCCTGTCCCTCAAGTGAGGAGGGAACTCATTAAAGTCTGCAAAGAGGTCAATTGGACCATTGGGAAAGGCAGGAAATTCAAGTCTCTCTCACAGGAATGTGTGAAAAAACTCAGTCTCAAGTGCTCGACAAAGAGTTGCTTTTAATCAGTCCCATCCTTCCACCTAAGGAGCAAAATGCCACACAGATTCAACAAAACATATTCAAATGGAAAACTACTTCTCTTAATCCACTAAATGTTATCTAGGGTAAGCATATGGAGCATTACCACTGCAGAGGTAGCTAAGATATTGTTATTTCCTCTAGCTTATGAATGAGTCACATTAATTTTATATGCATCTTCAGAACAAGACAATAACATCCATCAAAATTTCTGAGTCATGCTGTTTGCTAAGAGATGTATAAAAGGCATCTTGCTCTGGTGGACTCTGGCACCTGGAGAACCTCCTTCCCAGCTGCAACCCCAGCCCAGTGAACCCAAAGACCTGGAAGTCCCATCCATCCAGTGAATGCAGCTGCTGCTTTCCTGTTTGCAGGCTCAGCCAAGATGAACATGTACCCCAGAGATGCACACATGCAGAGTACACTAATGCAACCAGCTACACAGACTACCCACAGATAAGGCATTGCCTTTACCAGCACCCACCCAGAGCTCACACAAAACATGTGTACAAGCAGTCAAATCCTATCTTCTCTGACTGGTAAGGACTGAAGCTTGCTGGTGAAGATACACAGACCCTTACCCTTTATTTCAGAAAGACCAACATATTTGTGAGCCCCTTCAATACACACAGTCCCTTATCCTCTTTTTCACAAAGACCAATGCTTTTGTGAACCTTTTCAATAGCAGTGAGGCACCTCTGCTCATCTAACATTGATGCCCAGATCCTGTGCCTCCTAATGAACTGCACATGCACATACACATGTGCACATCTGCACACACACTCAGAGACCAGCTTAGAGGAAAATACAAACATTTTGTCTTCCAAGTGACTCCTGCCAGCGCACACAGGCCCTGGCACTTTTGCTGCCCTCTTCTTTTGCTGATGCTGGGACTCTCACCTGCTCCAATTGGCACTAGGCATGTGAGCCACCATCTCTTAAGAGTCTGATGCCCCTTGCTGGCCCAAAATTGACTCTCTTACACACTTCTACAGTCTGTGGTCTTCCTTCAGCTTGCTGATGCTGAGACCCTCATTTACTCCAAATGCTGGCACCAAAATTACTAGGACCCCATCACCAGTGGTCTAACTCAAATTGCAGACATCAAATTCAGGCACTTTTTTCTCTTTAGTTCTGGCACTGGGACCTTAGAATACATAGATGGGGAGAGAGTGAGTTTATGTGGAAAGAGAGGTAAGAAAAGATTTAATAAGAAAGAATGGTTAGACTACAGTGATTCAGTGCAGGTCTCAGTCAGACAAGAGTACTGAGCAGAAACTGTTCACACACTGCCAGCCTATTTTTCCCCCCTTCCTTTCTGTACCCATCCCATCTGTTTTACCTGTATTCCTTTCCTCTAAATTGTTCAAATTCTGGTATGAATCAGAGTATTCAATCATAAGAATACTGGCAAACCTAATGCTAGCTGTTTGGTGTTATGCTAAAAATCTTCCTTCAGGAAAGAGTAAAGAGAGTAGAGACATTGCTTGTCTAATAGATCCAATCTATCCTTGTGAAAATAACAACTTGGACTCAGCAACCTTTACTTATTTTGAATAAATGTTTTCAGAACATTTCTATTTTATTATAATTTTATTTACATCCCATCAATATAGAATAACAAGTATATTTATTATTTTCTTTCAGATCATGTGAACCACTTACTGTCAGTGTCTTGCCTCATTTTAGTAAAAAGATAGGACAAAGTTTACAAAATCTTAAACATGATGTGCACAATCTTGTTTTTATGTTTTGTTTTCTGTGTGCAAGTTTAATATCAAGACAGAGGAATGTTTCCAATTTTTTGCCAATTTTGCACATTTAAAATAGCATTCAACTTACAAGATTCATAATTACACAACTCACCTTGGCTGAGAATACAATAGAGCTGCTTCAATGAAACAACAATAGGAAAATGCCTGTTCTCCTAGAAAAAATATCTGTTTTCACATAGTAGTATTCTTTTAGGTAGCTATTCTTAGAATTGCCTTTGTGCTAGTAAATCTTTACACAGGATTGTAGGAAGACATGTAGACTTAAACCACCACATTTGGTTAGGAAATAATTGTAAAATTGTACAGTATATTAGTGAACCCATCCTGTTATACTACAGAACCAGAAAAAGAACACTAAAATCCTTCTCCCCCTGAGAAATTCATGGTTAGAAACAAGAAAGGATTCCCCATTTTCTTTTAGTTAAGTGGAGAATAAAAAGGCAGCTAGTTACCCTCATAGTCTCCTTTTCTCCTTTTCAATCATTACCAGCTACTTGGAGAGTAGGTTGCAGTGTATCTTGCCTTCCAGTAGTTCAGAGTATTAAACTATTTTCATGTCATTACAGGATTGGATTTACTGCATCCTGTCTCATTTCTCCTGTCCCTCACTATGTCAAAATTGCAAGGATAAAAAAGATTTTTGTAGGGAAAATTTCAAATGTGTTGTGCCTACAAAATTTGTGTGAAAAAACAAAGGTAAGTGTTCGAAAAAGATACGGACTATGAGTGGGTGTAAAACCAGCTCTTGAAAACTTTAGCAATAGACTTTTTCATTTGAAAAAAAGAGGGTTTTTTTCAGTTTTCTCATAATTATGCTGACCATGATACTTCTATAGTGAAAGAAAGAGAAAGAAAATGGCAAACAGATTTACTAGGAGTTTAGAATTCAGCATGTCTATCCCATTTTTAAAAAATATATTTCTATACAGACTTAATTAAAATGTCAACAAGAACCTTCAGTCTTTCACTGTGAAAATAAAGATTGTTTTTTGATCCCTCTAACTCCAATATGCTTTTTTTTTTCCTTTTAACTCTTCATTTCAATGTAATGATTTCTTTCTATTCTATAATTGACAAGGATAAGTGATGCTTCCAAGAAAGAGATGTTTTGAAAATTTTACTGTCTTTGAATATTCAAGAGCTAGTTTAATACTTGGCTCCTTCTTAAAGAATGTTCTGAGTATTGCTACTTTTCTCACATCCATACAGTGAACTTCTGCTATGAAGCACAAGAATAAACAGTTTTTCACTCCTATCCTAATCTCCCCAAAAACTGTTTACAATAGGATGGTTTAGGATCCATTTTTTCATTCAAGCTTTTCTCATTAAAACGTCTTATTTTTCCCCCTTTAGAATATTTAGAATATTCCCATCTTATATTTCTAGTATATCTATAAGAGGATATTACAATTATGTCATGACCATTCAAAATCACCCATCTAGGAAGAATTCTGATTCTTTCTAACTCTGTATTTCAGAACCAGCATGTCAGTGATTAAGAATCTTCCTCTGTTATGCTGCCAATACAAAAAAAGTACTTGTGGATGGCATCTGATTAGGAAAAGTTTCTATCATTTATATGTTTTTACTTCAGCACATGAGCAATTTGGAAGTCTGATTTCTATATTTTAAAACTTTTTTAAAAAAATCTAAGGATATGGCAATCTATGCAATAATCACCAAAAATAACTGTTGTAATAGAGCAGAAGTTTGTTCCCTTATTATAGCTGATAAAATTATTATTGTAAGACAGGGAAAAAAGGCATTTCCTACCTGTAAAGCCCTTGTCACACTCACAAAGAAAAGTGTTTGGAGTAACATTGATGCAGTTACCATTGAAACATGTAGATGGCTGGCACTGTCCAACTATTTCTGTACAATTTTTACCTGTATCAAAGGAATAATAAGAACATTGGACTTTAGTAAATATTTAAGGAGTTTGGTGAGCTTTTTTAAATGTCAAATGTATAGCTACAGTATAGATAGGCAAATGGAGAGAAAGGTGTTTGTGCTAACATTGTTTATTAGTTCGCACCAAACTTACTGAAATATATTAATCTGCTTTTCTGCTCAACTACTGTGCTTAACCTCATCTGACATCTAGCTACAAATTCATACATACCTTAAAATGCTAAAGTGTTATTAGAACTGCAGAATTTATTTCTTTATAACATGAATCTAGCTTATAGTTGCTTTCAACATTGAGAACAAAATATGTTCTTATGTGGAGTGGAAACATGAGAAATTTTTTTTAGTATGCAGCTTTCTAGAAATTACAATTGCAGTTAGAAGTTGTTTATGCTATTACAGCACACAGGTCTAAATACCATATAATTATGTTTGCCTCTTGAATTATTATCATGACATTATTCACACTTCAAAAAGTGTTCAAATTTCTAATAGACTTTATGTTATGGGAGGTACTTTTTCCTCCCTTACTCTTGTGCAGCCATGCCCATAATATATGGTGGTTTAGTCTCCTAATTCTTCTTGTTTACATCCAGCTTATTTATGAGAATAGTATTCTCAGTACAAAATGATGACATTACCTAAAACTTTCCTATATAGGCTAACAAAATGTTTTAAGCATTGCTTGTTGATAGCATTAAGCAGGATGATTGCTTTTAACAGAATTGCTTGCAAATCTTTTCATTAATTTGAGCTCAATTAGTACAAGACACTTTGGGTATTATTATTTTCAAAGCATTTTACACAGCCTCCATTAATGATAAGGGAAATATAAAACATCCTGAATACCATCAAGGTTTTCCACTATCTTATAGCACTTTTCATAATTATAAAAATATTTTTCTCACAACATTGACTTATTCATACCTTCATAATCTTCTACTGGCAAATGCATTAGTAACCAAATTATTATGCACTTTGAAAAGCAATTAAAAATAAATTACAGCAATCTTTATGCAACATAAGGTTCATTTCTATGAAGTGTATTCTATGAACCTCACTCCTTCCTGAACCATCAGCTGTGCTTCATAGCATAGCATCACTATTGTGAGAGCATAGAAGTTCAGTCTGACAGAGGAACACTTCAAGAATTCTGCTCCGCTTTGTGGTGAGAATGAATATTTCTAGTAATTTCTAAAATGTACCCAAACTCCATTAGTCTGAATGCAGGAACAACATCCCCATAATTTCCTCAGTCCATTTTTTTTCTCCATGAAATAAAGGTAATGGTTAGATAAGAATTTACTCATTTATGTTGCAATCTCTGGTATGGTAATACAAACCCAAATTCAGTTTCTCCAATGAGTTGTGGGTAAGTACTGCAATATTTCCTAGGAATATTACTTGATTTTTCTTTTTTCATTTGAGACATATTTAATCCGATAATAACTGTATGTTTAACAAATTGCCTTTAAAAAAACTTTAGGGGACAGAACAATCTGGAAGAAAATATTAAGTATTTGATTTTGCTTGTCCTTCTAATTTAAGATTTGACCTTTCAATTAAACCAAATTTTGCTTTGAGAAATTTCACTAATGTAATTTGAAAGGTCTTTAACTGAAGATGGAGGGGAGTTTTCGCAGGTTGAATGAAATGCTCATTTCGACAAAATCTCTTACTCTTTTTCACCGGTTTGGTTAACCAGCTATTTTGGGGGGAGCTTACTCCAAATGATTTATGTTATTTGGTCTAAGAACCTAAACTGCAGAACAAAAAAAGAAAAAGAGTTACTTCTGCAAGTCAGCAAGTACTTATTTTTGTCTCATGCTTAAGTAGAAAAGAAGCATGATAAGAACTCATTCTGTTTTTCTCTACAATATATTTATGAATGTCAGCAAGTACAAACTGTCTTCAAATGCCTGTGCAGTCTCCTATAAGTGACTCCATGTAAAAGAGACTCTGCAGTAGTAACAGCAGTAGACAACCAAATGATACAAAATTCTACCTTTCTACTGTTAGTATTGTTGTTTTACCATCTGTTAAGGAAAGTGTATAATCTACGTAATGTTTATCCCTAGAGGAGAAAAGAGATACCTGAAAATTTTGGAGGACATGTACATTCGTAAGAATCTCCAGAAAGTTCTGATTTCTCAGTGCAGGAGGCATTGTTGTGGCAAGGTTTAGTGGAGCATATATCAAACTTCTGGCAGAATGTTCCTGAATAGTGCGAGAAACAATGGCAATTGTATGCTTTTTCCCAAACGTGGCTTAGACATTTTCCATGCCCAGAGCACAGGGGTGCAACCGGAGACTGTTGGCAAAACTGCTGCTTCACTGTCACGTTCAGGCGAAGGCCCATGTCACACAAGAGTGGACCTCTCTTGTGAAGCTCTGCAAAGTAATGAGTTCCAACACCAAGCCAGTTAGGGTCCACTTGGTGCAGTCCTCTTATCTGGCAAACAAAAATCAACTGCTCTTGAAGAAAACTAGCCTTAGGGCAGTTGATAAATTCATCCTTGGAGACGTTCACCAAATTCATTCCGTAGGACTGAAAGGATGGCTCAGAGGAGATGAAGAGACTATCACCTAACTGAAGCTGCAAAGGGCATATCTGAGGGATACTGAGGTTATGCTCTTCAGAGATTTCTCCAGTAATACTTTTATTCATATTCCAGCATTCGGTGTAAAAGTCTGAACAGACATTTTCCCTTGGTGTCCATTTTATTACTGTAGCTTTTGGTTCTGTTCTCCATTCAGTAGTCATTTGTCTCTCACATATCACCTGCCCGCTGACAATGCAAAGTTGAAGAAAGCACACTACCAAGCAAAATGCTGATTTCATAGTCATTGTTTCACCTGACCAATGGAAGCTTTCTTTCACATATGCTTCATTACTGAGGATAGCTTCAGAACACTTGTTCCTTAAGGTTCACATGTATTTTCCACTGTAGCCTAGGAATTCAAACAGAGGAAAATATTTCTGTTTTCACACCAAATACAGTTAAATATGAAAACCTCACTACAAAACAGGAAATGTACAACAAATCAAGGGCAACATCTAATTACTAATGGGAAACTGGAATAAGTCAAATGATCAGAACAACAACAGTGTAACAAAAGTAAGTTTTTCCTATTTTTATTCCTGCTAAGAAATTGATATTTATTTAGTGCATTTCATTGCACTTGTGTGCACAAAAGCTTGAAGAGATATTTTTCATGTTCCCTCCCTTTATTGACAAAACTAATAGTAATTAAGTTTAGATAGGACATCTGAGGCAAAACGAGGAGCTAAAAAGGAATATCTAAGTTCCAGTTATAAGCTTTAACCATAAATATTTTTCAGATAATAATTTAATATTTTATTATAAAAGTAGATATTACAAACATATAGGCTTCAAAATTTTTGCTTTATGAAGAAAACATGCAATCACTACTCAGCCCTTTTCTGTTCACATTTATTCAACAAAACTCTTTGCTAAATCCTTACTTTTCAAAGAATATATTTGAAAACTAAATGTCTTTAATCATATTTTTTAGACTTTTATGTATTAGAGTCAAAGACAACAGATTACAGAGTCCTTCAGGACTATTTAATTTATAGACTGGCCTTTTCTGTCCCTTGAATATATCTAGCAATTTTTGTTGCATGGAGGTGAGCGATTACAGAAAGAAAACCAAAATAAGATTATGAAGCTTTTGCTTGGAGTCACTATGAAAATTATGGAAACACAATATTATGTTAAATACCTTAGAAATTTTCAATAGTTTTGCATTAGTAATAGTTTAATTTGTCTTAAATACAAAGCTTTTTGTCTCTTTCTGTCATTTTTTCCCTCAATATCCTTATCTGACACTTTCAGATATTTATATCCCCCTGTAAGATAGTGGCCCTTAAACTGATATTTACAAATGAGAAAGTTATTCTAAAGAAAATTTGTCTTAATGGGAAGCCATTCACTGTAAATAAACAATAGCATTTATAGCTTGAAATTTTTTCACATTGTTTTCATATTGCACAACACATGTAAAAAATTATATGTATGCATATTTTTCTATGCCTACGCACACGTAGTTTTATTGGGTTCTCATGGACTAGTTTTTGTAGGGGAGGGCTAGAGGGGTGGCTTTCTCATTGTCCAGCAGAGCCAATGCCAGCCAGCTCCAAGATGGACAGTGGAGGGAGGAGCCCATGCTGGAGGAGGTTTCCTAGTAGAACTTGTGACCCTATGGAGAACTCACACTGGAGCAGTCTATTCCTGAAGAACTGCACCCCATGGAAAAGTATCCCTCATTGCAGCAGTTTGAAGATAACTGTTGGCTGCTGGATGGACTCACATTAAAGAAGTTTGTGGAGAATTATCTTCCATGGGAAGCCCTCCATGCTGGAGCAGGGGAAAGGCTCCTCTTCCGGAGCAGGGGCAGAAACAACCTGTGATCAACAGACCATAACCCCATTACCTGTCTCCCTGTGCCACTGGGGTAGGAGGTAAAGCTGGAGAAGAGAGAGGAGTTGGGGGAAGGTGTTTGTAAAGTCGTATTTTACTTCTCATTATTCTGCTCTCATTTCCTTTGGTTTTTTTGGGGTTTTTTTTTGTTTTTGTTTGTTTGTTTGTTTGTTTTTTTTTTTTTTTTTTTTTTTTAATAATAGATTCAATTAGTGTCTCTCATTCCAGTTTGTTTTGCCCATGACTGTATCTGGTGAGTGATCTCTCTCTGTCCTTATCTCAACTCATGAACCCTTCATTATATTTTCTCTCCCCTGCCCAGTGTGGAGGGAAGGGATGGAAGGGTTTTGGTGGTGCCTGGCATCTACCCAGGATCAACACACTACACTGGTTTATCACAAAAGTGCATGTGAATTATGATGCAACAGTATGATTTCCTTAAATATGCCCATTTTCCCCACAGTTCTTCAAGTGTCTTTTGGTCCATACTCTGAACTAGACTGAAAGATTAAAGGACAGAAAAGATACTGTTTGAGGAAAATTTTAGTTAAAGAACTTTAAATGACTTAATGATCTGATAGGATAATAATTAAGGGTCATATGCAGTCTCTCCTATTTTTATCTAAATTCATTTGAAAACATCTAAAATGTAGCTATGTCCTATTAGTAATACACTGAACATGTGAATCTGTCACAATGACCTTTGTGCAGCAGAGTGCCCAGCACTTTTTAAGCCTTTGAAGATACCAGAAAATCATGGGCTATGACTAACCAATAATAATAACAGAAGACTTGGAGGTTAGAATGTTGAACTCAGAAGGGATATAAACTAGATTTTGATCCTTCTTCCAGAATATTTTTCATCTAGTCACATAGCTCCAAAGCTAGGCAAATATGTTAATATTAATTTCCTTTCTCTTCCTCTGTATTTTAATCCTTAAGAGCTAACTCCCCATAGAAAGAAAGGAAATGAATCTGCAAGAAAACTACTATTCTTGTTGCTGAATACTCACAGTCTTTCTATTTTGAGACCATTCCATTATCTTCAGAATCCCATGATGTTCAAAGATACCATTAGGTAATGGAGAATCAAATGTGTAGTTTGGATCATTTGGTATTTTTTTCTTTAAAGGTAGCAGTCTTGAACTATTATTTTCATTATATCTGCTATTAAATCTGTCACTGTTATCAGGTATAAAAGTCTATGGCCTATATAACTGTACAGATTTGGAAATCCTACATTCAGCAGCCCATTCATACCTATTTCAGAGTAAGATTTTCTCAGGTGTTACTAAAAAGACCATTACAAAAGGTTATTTTTCCTTTTAGACACTTCAAGAAGAAAACTATTGCATGTCTAGTGCAGAAAAGTTCTTACCCACTTACGTTTTTTGTCCCCATTCATGCAATTATGCATCATTCTGGTGTAATACTGAAATTTCATTTTAACTGGTAATGAAAATGTGCTTCCTTACAAAATTTATGTGGGAGGAATCTGAACTATTTAAAAAAAAAAAGTGGAAAGTGGATGGTAGCATTTTAGTAGTTTTTATTCTTCACAAAATCATTATTAGTCTTCAGGCAGCTAAAAAATTATTATGGAAGCCCTATAACTAATGATATTAAATAAACAAAAAACATTCTGTAAAAGCAATGAAAAAACCTGAGGGAATTTAGAAAAGAAATACCAAGAGGTTGTTTATTTAGCAATAAAATCCTGAAGGGAAAAAAAATATGAGTGAAGAATATAAAAAATAAAAAGCTGTGTATGAAGAATAATAACTGCAAAATGCTGATGCCATCTCAGGAGATAAAATGATGTCATGAGATGAAATTTGAAAGGGAATATGACAACTGTTATACCTTATGTCTGCTTTAAGCAAGGATAAATCTTCCTCTTTTATAAGCCCAGCTGGCTCCATGTAATTGATAAAGACTAAGAAAATTTCAAGACTGGGATTTGTATGGACACAGAGATACTTGAAGAAAATCTAACTCTTAAACTTACATAAGGCTGGATGAAAAGCAGCACAATGCTCTATTTTGCACTAGAGGAGAATAAAGCAGGTAGATTTATGCAAAACTCCAGCAAAAATTAATCCCAAATAATCTGCATTCCTGTCCAGTATTTTAAGAATTATGTATTCTTTCTATTAATAACTGGTATTATATACTAATACCAAAAAATACACTACATTAGAAGTGAGATTGGAGAAACACCCTCAGATGATGCTTGCCTCTAACAACTTCTCAGGAAAAGAAAATCTATCAGAGAAGAGAATAAACCAGGAAAAGTTTAGGAACATCATGCCACCATGTTTGGCCAGGAATGTACCTCCTTTTCCCACGTTCTCACACGTGCACATGACCACTTTGTTAAACTCCTTTGAGTTTAACTCCTTGAGCAGCTTTGGTATGATGGGGCTGCAACCTTGGGTCAAAGTGATGTGAAGTAATTGAGAGGGTGCTGTTGGGGGGTGGGGGATGCTTTGTGGGTGCCCCCTACCCTCCTGAGGAGCTGCATTTAAGCTCCAGTTCTGATGCTTGATACTCACCTGGGCTATGCTGCAAGTGAGCAGGTTCTTGCCCTTATACCTTGATTATTTGGGCCTTGACCCTGACCTAAATACTTACTCACTCTCTTGAGCTCAGAACCTGTCTCCTTGCTGTTTATCTGTCTGGGTACCACTGGACCATTGGTTGCCTCTCAGCACCATTCCCAGGCCCTCTCTTTCCCATATGGGTGCTGTGGGATGGTGCCTCTTTTCACTGTCACTCTTCACTTCCAGCACTCCCCCCTTGCATGGCAGCCAATGTTTGCTGCTCCCTGGGATTGTGATATTATGTTCACTTTATTTCTGATGTGTATTCAAAACCAACACATTTAAGCATGACTTAGTAGTTACATGGAGTAAAGGAAAAGACATAAATTATAGTGCTTGCAAAATTTGATTCTCTGTGTTTGCAATACGCACTAATGTTCTCAATGCCATACTAAGTGGTCCTTTGTACATTTTTATTTTTCATCACAAAATTAATAATTCTTAGGAAATTCTACATTATTTATGTCAATCCTAATTATTTGTAAATAATTCCTTATTTACTAGACACCTTTTAAGACATATGGTATTTGTTGAAGCAATATTGAGCATGCTTGACAATGAATTTACCAACACCTCAAAATACAGAATCATTATTTCTACTTTATAGTTGTACTATAAATAGAGATGGAGTAGTGCTGCAGAGTGTTCTGTGCTGAACTTGCTTGTCAGGGTTTCTGGTCACTAGTCTCTTATTCAACAATCCCAATAAAATGATGGTAGGCATAACATTGTCAAGCCAGGGAATTTTACTTTACACTAGTTTACTGTTAGCTGCCATGGTTTAATCTTGTCTGACAACTAAGCCCAATACAGTTGCTTGCTCATTTCCCTCACTGGGATAGGGGAGAGAGTCAGAAGGGTAAAAATGAGAAAATTCATTAGTTGCAATAAAGACAGTTTAGTAAGGAAAGCAAAAGCTGTGCATACAAACAAAGCAAAACAAGGAATTCACACCTTCTCATGAGCAGGCAGGTCTCCAGCAATTCCCAGGACAGCAGAGCTCCATCACACATAGCAGTGAGTTGGGAAGATTAACACCATAACTCTGTAAATACCCCCTTTTCCTTCTTCCCCAGCTTTATGTGCTGACCACAGCATCCTACTTGGTGCATGAAATGGTATGGAATATCCCTTTAGTCACTTGGGGTCAGATGTCCTACCAGAGATCCCTCCCAATTCCTTGTGTACACTCAGGCTCCTCACTGTGGGGTGAGGAGCAGAAAAGATCTTGGTTCTCTATGAGCACTGTTTGGCAATATCTAAAATATCACCGTGTTATCAACACTGTTTTCATCACAAATCAAAAGCCCAGCCCCATACTGACTCCTGTGAAGAAAATAAACTCCAATCCAGTCAAAACAGCTCACCAGAAAGCCTAAAATTCTGTTTAGTGGTTCTGAAAGTGAGAAAAAGGATCATGGAAACAACACAAGCAATCTTTATGAACACACTCAAGTGTCTGTTTGGAGTCTGTCCCACTTCCTCCAGGATAGTCAGAGGAGGTTTTGATGTAGTATGTAACAATCTTTTTCCGCTGCCCTATGCTTAATATTTGTGATGCTTGTTCTTACAGTCCTGGGACATGAAGTTGACCATGGCTGAAGTCTCTGAGGATGTCCATACCCCAATACCATAGAGTCTCTGCTCCAACCTGTCTCCAGCCCCTATCAGCTACCAGTGCTTTCTGTAGGGATGCCTGAACAGGGCCATGAATTCCTCCAGCTTGATGACAGCTTTGCATAAAGGAGTGTCTCTACCTAGAGAAAAATGTCAGGAGATGTCCATGAGGAGCAGAAGGTAGTTGGTGGCCTGATTCCACTAGAACCCTACTACTCAAACCCAGTCCTCTATACCTGTTACATCCCACACAGCTCTCAGTTACTTCACTCACAGTTTTGCATGCTCAACACAACAGTATAAGGACTAAAAATGTGCCAAAAATTCAGTTGAAGGATTTATAGAAGAAAAACAGATCCTAGTAAAAGTGTTTCAAATGACATGGTTTCACCTAAATACATCAACCTATAAATATACACTCTTTTCACCTGTTGTTTATTGTAGTTTTCTTTCTAAGGCCATGATGAAGCCCCTACGTGATCATGACTGTGACCTGCTGAAGTCAAAGAGTCTGTGAGTAAAGAAAATTACCAGTAATAGGAGAGTGAAGCCATGATGCACATTAGACAGCACAACACAGTTTACATAAAGATTAAATTTCTATGTAGAACCTATTACTGTTTCATGGAGGAGTAGGTTGAAAAACACAAAAGGCAAAGCAGCCTTTGATGTGATTCTAGTAGAGAGAGTCTCTCTAGCAGTGGCCATCATGTACTCAGATGCAAAATGCCTGCAGAAAGAATTAAAGTGAAACAGAAGGTCAACAGTTGTCCTCAGTTTCTAAATGAGAAAAATTAATGAGTTAATTTGTCAAAAGAATGGTTAAATTGAGCAATGCTGTTAAGTGCTCATAGAAAAAATGCAAATTATATAAGGATACCATATTAAAGATTATATTTAAAATTGGGTACTGTTGCTCAGGGCTTCAAAATAAATAAAAAGGAGCTGGTGTGTCTAAATTTAAGAGTGTGGGAAGGAAAGCAAGAAGCACACCTTACAATCTGAAATTTCCCCTAAACAGATGGAATAAAAACATCACAGACTGGCATGTTGAATGTGAAAAGAGATTGATATGAAAACACTAGAGGGAAGAAAAAATTCAGAGCAAGTAACAGCATCGAAACCAACAACAAATCTCTAAAAAGACAGTAATAGAAATTCCAGCAGAGACCCTCCATGACTAACACACATTCTAATGATGAACTTATGGTTCAGTTATGATACAGTGTCATAGTGGATGATATTCACACTCAGTGAAAACTGTGGTTGCAATACAAACTAGAGAAGAAAAAGACAATATCCCAAGCTACTGACAATTATATTCTTTCTAGTTCCATTGATCACTGATGAATTTTACAGGTTTTTTGTATTCACTCACAATGCTTATGGTGCCTGGGGATAAAAAAAAGAGCTAGAAATTATTAACAATGGAAATTTTTGAGGAACCTACTGTGTTCTTGTGGTGAAATTCCTTTCTAATGTTTCTTAATCTACATACTAATTTATATACATCATATTTAGTTTATTGCACTACAGCTGTATTAAAAGAGAGAAGGCAGAAGGGGTTTTAAACATGTTTTGTCCTTTAAAACTGCTGTACTTGACAACACAAGGTCCACAACAATGGACAAGAAACCTTGAGCCTTTATTAGTTATAGCCCAGTCACAGAGCAAGGTCCTGGATGTGACCATCGAGGATGATGATAAAGAACTCTGACATCATTGAAACATGTATAGAGTGTTTACTTCCATTACATTCCTTCAAACAGTTTGTCTGGCTAGTCTTGTATAAAGAATTAAATGAAAACAGATAGACTAAGCACTGGATACACATTTCTCATATCCATAATCATGCTACCTTTCATTTGGTTTTTAAATTTGAAAGCATTTAATCATGCCAGTAAAACATGCATAAACTTTTTAAAAGCAAAAACATGATTTTCAAGGTGAATGCATGAAAATTGTGATGGGTAAAGTAAAACTGCAACAGGATTCTAAATGCAAAAAGAAAAGTTTATTTTCTTGTTGTCTATAAAAACAATATTTATATTTAAACTGAATTATCACTTTGTTTACATTTCTTTGAGGTTTTTGAGTTCCTATAGGAAATATTTCAGAGGTACATTTGCAGTAAACTTTTTTTTAAGATCAAAAATATACTTCTGAAGCTGACTCAAAATTACCACCACATAGCATGCTTTAGTTCATTTAAGGCAGCAATCTCAAAATAAGTGAATCTTCAAATGAAACAAACCTGAAAGAAGTGTTTAAAAAATATACCTAGTACACCCCACTGAGTATGGATGGTTGATCTATATGTGTAAGGCTAGTCTGCAGTAAAACCCCCAAATGATCAATAAAATGAATATCATTTAGCCGTATCAGGTAGCTTCACAGCTTCACTTTAAAAGTCCTCTCTATCTCTCCATACTGCTTGAAAACATAGACAGATCTGCTAGCTGTATGTGAACTAAAATAGTTTCCTAACATATTCAAGGAGTTAAACTCTATTGTATTCAAAATAATTGATCCTTAATTAGAGCAAAGCAATTAAGAACAATCTCCCTGAAAATAAAACACAACCACAAATCTTGAAAAGAAAATTAATTTTCATCAATTCCAGATAATATAGGTTAGCTGAATTCCATTCAATACTCTGTTAGAGAACCTATTAACTTGACTTCTTCATGATTAAGGAGCCATATTTTTCAAGGATGTCTTGACTACTACAGTCCATTATGTCCAACTTTAGTTGAGGCTAGATAGAAAGAAAGAAAGAATAAGATAATTGGAGATTCCTAGACGGCATAGAATCAAGAATGCTTTTGATTGGAAGGCATCTTAAGGATCATCTAGTTCCTACCTCCCTGCCATGGGCAGAGACACCTTGCGTTTGACCAACTTGCTCAAAGCCCCATCCAGCCTGATCTTGAACCTTGCCAGGGCTGGGGCATCCACACCTTATGCTGACAATCTGTCCCAGTGCCTCATCCCTCTCAAAGTACAGACTTTCTTTCTAGCATCTAATCTAAACCTTCTCTTTGAACCCATTACTCTTTGTCATATCACCACAGTTCCTGGTGAAGAGCCCTTCTATCTTCCTTATGGGCCCCCTTCAGATACTGGAAGGATATTATGAGGTCACCATGCAACCCTCTCTTCTTCAGGCTGAACAGCCCCAACTTTATCAGCCTACCATCATAGGAGAGCTACTCTAGTCTCCTTATCACGTCCTCTCTAGAAGCCCTGAAGATGAGGGGCTAATTTGCATGTCTTTAAACCAATAACCAGATAACTATTGAGGCAAATAGAAATTGTTGGTAAGAACATGTTGTGAGAAAGGACTGGATATGGCTGGAGAAGGAGCCCATATAGAGGCAGGTCAGTACTTTTCTGGGACAAACTCCTTGTGTTGGCTCCTGGAGAAGAGAACAGCAAAAGGTGTAGGTTGAGAAGCCAGCATGAATGGTTGACCAAAGGAAGAACTGCTAAGGGGGCTCAAGACAACCAAAAACCCTCTAAACCTGGCATGATAATGAATTTGAATTGAAAGAGAGAAACACAGCCCCAGGGCAGGGAAGACTTAGGTGTAAAAGGCATCCCTATGAAGTCCAGGTGATATATCTATGTATGGCCTTGTCTGATACAATGGCCATGTCTATAGTAATAAACAAGCATTAATTTATTTTATCAGTTCTGGAAGTGGGGGAAAAAAACAAACAAATAATCTTCTATACTATTAAATTGTTAGGCTGATGTTTTGAACAGGTGTGACCATTACCAAGTTGTAATTTAAAGTCAGTTCTCTAGGAAAATTTGTCAGACCAAGAATCATTCCCAATTGGCAGTCAGAGTGCAAACACATTTCCTGGAGGCTAAGGAAAAGCCGTAGGTTGGATTGGGCAGCTAATCCCATTAAGCCTCAAAACTAGACAACAGCCTCTGGAAATATTCAGTTGTTGGAAAAATGTCTTTGGACCTTTAATGCAGGATGTGATTATACTGCAGGATATGATTATACCATTTCAGGGAGTTTGGAAGCACAAGACAAAAGACAATATCTATGTCTATCTGAAAAATTGATTGCCCAGAATATGAAACCAAGAATACAGCTTTAGAATATATGAGTGCAATTTTACTAGTATTTTAAGATCTATATAATAGCAAAATATTTGGACTTGTGAATAACAGCAATAATTAATTCATATGACTCACAATATTAAAGGATTTGAATGATAATTGTCAGTTCAGTATTCCTACATTTTATTTAACCCTTGGCATTACTAATTCAAGTTCAACAAGAAGATTTTTCTAAATATTCTATAGTTGCCAAACATTCAATATCAGCAAATGAAATATGTTATAATAGAAAAATATTTAGTGGTGAAATCTCATTCTTAACACCATGTAAACACAATCATAGAATCATAGGGTCATTTAGGTTGGAAAAGACCTTTTAGATCATCAAATCCAGCTGTAAACCTAACAGTGTAAAGTCCAACACTAAGTGCACACACACAGGAATACATACTCACTGTAAATAACATTTATAATCTATGTTCCTAGTAGGCCTCTTGACATATTCTAATATATTTGATAGAAGCTTCTGTTTAATGTTAGAATTAATAAAATTGTCCCATAGTTTAATATATTTTAAATTAAATATGCAATAGTCTATCTAGGCAACAAGAGAAAGTGAATAACTGTGTTATTTTTGCTAGGATTTTGCAAGTTAGTACTTTGCAAAAATGAAATCACCTCTGCTCCTTCAACTACATTCCCACTTGCACTTACTTGAACGGCTTGTTACTACTCAGAGAATTTAGCAAAGGCTTTTTATTGAACTTCTTAGCTGTATTCTTAAAAGAACTTCAAGAAAAGAAGAAAGAGGTAATTAATGCTGCTTATTAAAGTTATATGTAATTTTCTGTGGTTTTGGTTACGTCCACCATAATTCTTGTAGAAATTTACAAAATAAAGAACATGGGACAGCTATATTTCAGGGATAATGAAAAATCAGAAAGCTCAAAATTTTCACCAAATGCATTTTGAAAAACCTGAGTAAGTAGGCAGATGAGTCAATCCTTCTAGGTCTTTGGAAATCATTATCAACAATGAATAGCATGCAAGCCCTACCAGTAACCTGAGTTCTAGCCATCTGAGTTAAGCAGCAGCAGGTATAGGGGGAAAATCTTTTTCACATATGGCACAGAAAAAAAAAGCAAAACCCAAAGCCAACCTTTCCTCTAGTCAAGATGAGGTTAATAGAATTTCAATCTAAATTTTGAAGAAGGTGGCATATGGCTTGTATAAGAGAATTTCAGTCTTGATATCAAAATGAAAAAGCTAACAAGTATAATACAGGAATGAACATGCAATTCTCCTAAAACTTCAACTAAAATGACACTTGGGGAGTAGCCTAGACTCCACAATAATCCTAAAAAGAGGATGTTAGATGATGGTGGAAAAAAAGGAAACTGTGTATAGGAAAAAAACTGTATCGGCATTATTCTCCTGATTCTCATCACAAATAATGAACACAATATAAAGTTATATTTTGCTGCCATGAATGCCTTAGTGTTCCTGAAAGAGCATTCAAACTCACTGCTTGGGAGAAAACAGGTATCATCACGTTTCAGTTGCAGAAAAACAACATTGCACAGAGAGTTTTATAAAACTGATGAGGTTGTTCATGTATTTAATTGCCTGGAAAGATCTGGTTCGGACCTCATGCTGCTTTCATTCAACTGATGATTTTATTCAACTATACTTGTGTTAGTAGTCAAAGTTTAAATACTTCTTGGCTCAGAGTTAATAGGAAACTGATGCATCAAAATTAATTTTCATTGGTATCTGAAATTTGACAGAAGTTCTCTTGAAGAAACACTGCTCCAACAGTAGATTTTGGATCAGTAAAATACATTAATTTTACTTGGAATCTCATAATAACCTCAGACAATTAATTTCTCACACAATTGTGAGAAATTCCTTGTTGTTGTCCTGATTATTCATGAAAAAGGTGCAGAGCTTTTAATTCTGAGGGAAGCATGCAGACTGCAATTTTCAGAGCAAAGCAGTAAGTGGTTCAATGCTTCCTGCTGAAAGCACTTCATTTTCCCAATAGGCTTTGGCAAAACTCAGTAGAGCTCAGGGAAAAAACCAAACCAAAACAGAACAGAACAGAACAAAACAAAACAAAACAAAACAAATACCAAAACAAAAAACAAAACAAATACCAAAACAAAAGAAAAAAAACCCCTCACAAATAAAAAAGCCCTCACAACTCTTAGGACACCTGACAAAGATGAAAAAAAATCTTTCTATAAATTGTGAAACTAAAAACCAACAGATGGCTGCTGACCCCAATGCACTTACAGCTTTGAAATAGGCACACCACCTTTTCAGGGGTTTTTTTCATGAGTGAAATGGTTTTTAATTCCTAGGATTGGTAGAACAGGATACTTAGGAGTTGATCCAACAAGAAGAGAAGTATTTTTAAACAGCATCACTGTACCCATGTGTCACTGAATGGTATATTCTTTTCTGTGGTCCAGCAATTTTCGGAGGTCTTTTTAGATTGAAAAAACTACACTGTTATCTCTAGATAAGTTAAAAAAATCCTGTAGTAACTGAAACCTCCTCTCTGTTCTTTCCCACACCTTTTTGGCTCTGTTCATGCTTGACACTCCTTGCTACTGAGTTTCTTGCTCACCACCTGCATTGTAAGAACGTTTTCAAAGCTCAGAGACAATTAAATAGAGCAGCATCTTTTCCTCTTTCCATAGAGATATCTGTATGTATCCACTGAGGCAGGAAATGCATATAACTCTATTCTCTGCTTGTCCAGCCACACTTAGTTTTACATATTTTGGGAAAAAAAAACAACAAAAAACAAACAAAAAAACCCCAAACAAACAAGCTAAACAACAAAACACAGGGAATAAAAATAAAATTTGCATCATCATTCAGAAGCTGAGGGAGTCAGAAGCAGAAACATGTAAAATCAATTGGTCAAGCTGAGAACTTTGTAAGTCCATAAAGCAAACCAGATGATATATTGTCTGTGTCTTGATAGGAGTGATTAAAAGAAAAAGTTTAATCTAAACTGTATAATTTAAATACTAAGGGAAAAGTTTTTGGGTGTACAAGTTTTATTATACATATTTTGGCATTAAAGTTATTAAACAACATTTGTAATGAAAAACTGGATTTTTTTTTCCTAAAGTGCAGATTTTTAGTTTGAGTTAGTAATAGCATGAGTCATGGTGATGCCTTTAGCATAGAAAGTTTTTAGGAAGACTTCAAATCAATGTTCAACATAGAGCAAATTTGGAATATTGTATTAACAATTATGTAAATAATATCTAAAAATTATATCAACTTATAGTAGGTAAATTGTCTTCCAAAGTTTTTAAGAACGTTGCATCAGCATTCTAGAAGCTATGAAATATATGTAATTAGCATGAATTTCTTTTCCACAATTATGTAATGAAAAGGGTATCAGCATAAGATGTATTGACTAACTCATCAGGGAATTCACCTCACATAATTGGGATTTACAATCTAATTACATTTTATTCTCATTTCTGTGTCTTGTAGGTTTTCTGGTATTTTGTCAGCTTGTTCTGTGCATAAGCATTCTTACTCAAAAGGCAGGATCTGTTTAAAACATTTTATCTGTTGAATCCATAACACACTACAATTCATGAGCTATACTTGGAGATTTGAATATCCATTTGAGGCATTTGCAATTACTTTTAGTTTATGTATGATTTAATTCATGATCTTGCATTTTGCAATAGCATTACTCTACTTTTCCATCTGTGAAATTCAATTGTCTGAAATTGTTTTCACTTCTTATAGTTCTTTATCAGAATCAAGCATCACTGTCTCTTGAAATCTCCATATCTGAACAATGTTTCTTATTTGGTCTCTCAAAAAAGTACTGGGTTTGCAAGTTATTTCATAAAATAAAGCTGGATTTCTGCATTATACAAATAATGCTAGCATATATATTTCTCAACTCTAGAAAATGTGACATTTCAGTATGCCTTTTCTAGAAGCTGCCTATTATTTATTTAATCCTTCTTTGCATAGTCTATTGTCATGTGTCGTGCATAAGTGCAGACAAAAAAATTCTGAAGTAAACAGATTTTTAATTAATACATAATTCCTAAGAATAATTAAACAATTTCATTTTCTGGAATGATAGCTGAATTTTTATTGGCTCTTAGATCATCTAGAAGACTGAAGTGCTAGAATAGATAAGGTATTTCATTGCAAATAAAGATCTGTAGCAACTGGGCTTGGCTCCTATGGAAAAGACTATAAAAATGACACCTGAGATAGGGAATCAAAAATCAAAGTTGAAGTATTGCAGTCGAGGAGGTGATACTTAGGTCAGACTACAGCTGTAAGTCATTAGTAATAGAATATCCAGTTCTAACAATAGAACTGTCATTCGAATTTAGAGTTGTATATTTGGCCTTCTCAGAATCTCAGAATGGTTTCAAGGAGCCTCTGGAGATCATCTTGTCCAAAGCTCCTGCTCAAGTAGGACAGTCAGGTTTTGAATATGTACACACATAGGGGACTTTGACAGCCTCCCTGGGCAAGTCTTCCAAGTATTTGACCCTTCTCACAGTAATAAAAGGGTTTTCTTTTGTTTTTCTAGCTGAGTATGTGCCCTCTCTGTGCCATTACACCTATTAATCCCTACTCATTAATTATGAGGCGTAATTTTGCTATATGTGATGATATAACAAGATTCTAGCCCATTGACTTGCACAAGTGTAGAAAAAAAATACCTATTGCCTATGGATATTCTTAAACTTAGTCTGTAAATTAAAAAATGTTGCAGAAAATATTTATAGCTGAATCAGAAAGTTACTGACTTTTCTAAAAAATCATTAAAAATGTATCTACCTGCACACCTTCAGTGTCTTCCCCTTTTGCTCTACCCCAATATTATTTCTTCATATTTTTTCATGTGGCCCAACTTATTCTCAAAATATTTCTGTATTCTTACCATATAGTGGTTGTAAACCTCCTAATTTCCTTACTATGTCTTACTAATTTCCCCCATTTACAGCTGTTTTTTGAGTTGTATATTTGCTATTACTGTCTTCTTAGGCCTTGCCTTGGGGATGCACCTTTCAACTTCCTTTGTGGAAGCACTATGCCATTAAAAAGGGACACATTTTAAAACTCTTGATAGTTTGACTTCTAAAGCCATGAAACCAAGGCCTGACAGAATTAAGGCTGAAACTCTGGCCTGACACTGGCCTCTTAGTATAAATCTAGGTAATCCTCTTAAATAGTTCCTATTTCCATGATCATACTTGGTGTTGAAATGTAAAATTATTTCAATCCTTTAAGTAGCAGAAGTACATTAAATTCAATTCTTTCAAATTTATAGTGAAATTATGCAGATATATGTGATAAGAGAAGCAAGAGAAACCACCTGATTATTAAATACAGAGTCCTTCCATTTTGATTTTTTTTTGTAGGTTGACTGCACTATAGAATATTTAGAGCAGTACTGATACTCTCTAGAATGAAATAGAAATAAATGGACTTCTTAGAGACAGCAGTTCAAAAACATTGGGAAGTCATGGTTAGCAACATACATTCACCTGATTTATAAGCAGGATTGATCAAAAAAAATTTATTATTATAAATATTTGGAGGAGAATCTTCTTCAATAAATTTTGTTAATCTATTAAGGTTTTTTGCATAAAAGAGGAAAACTTCTGAAAAAAATAATTTTAAAACCTATTAAAATATACCATTTCATATTATTTTCCTTTTCCAAATAGTTGTTTATTTTTTGGTTTTTGCATTTCTTTGCCTTCTTGTCCCTTTAAAAGGGGAGAAAATTATATAAAAAAGTTAAATCCTCCTGGTTATATATTTTATTTTCATCTATTAATAAAATGACAATAACCCCCCCAAAATTCCATTTTTAATAACTACAAATCACTACATACTTCTGTCAGTACATTGCATACATTTGTTTGCTACTAGCTCATTCCCAAAATTGCCTTAGGGTTCTAACCATTGTGTCACCACAACACAATTACTGTGGAGTTGAATTAATTGACAAGTGATGTATTTGTACATTTTTCTTTACAACACTTAATGTATTTACCTAATTTTTTGTATTAGATGTTTAACTATTTTTTTCATTAAATTACAACATTTACTATTAGTTTTTTTTTTTTTTTTTGGTATTTGAGTAAAGAAACAATTCACATGGCTTCTCATTTCTTTTTTTGCCAGAGCTTACTGCACTTTGCCTTGGCACAATGCATATATCTCTGACCATTAGAAAACAGGTAATTCTTTCAGAAGTAAATGAGTCATCCTTACTTTGAAAGGCATGTAAGAGTTTGAAAGGCATGTAAGACATGTAGAGCTAGTAAACTTCTACAGGAATATATCAGTGTAGTGCTAGTTTTCCCTACATTTGCTAAAGAAGGCAGCAAACAAAACCTATGGGAACAAAACTCTCGAAGTAAACTTGGAGATTTGCAACATAGGAGATTTTTGTCTGAAGATGAAAAAGTGGTAAACATAGGTGTAAAATACAAATAAAATTACTAGGAAGAAAAAAATTCCCTTTAAGAAAAAAAAAAAAAACTTGCTGGGATAAATGCATTTTGTAATGTGCAATATTTAGGATGTGTTTACTGGTCAGGTCTCTCCATTTACAAATCTAGTAGCACCAATGTCTGCCTGTCATCATCACAGCATTTAAATGGAAAAAGAGAGAGACAGAGAAAGATTTAGGCTCTGTTTCAAAACTGTCTATTCCAGCCTTTAACTGAGTAAACTTCTGGGGTAGCAAACATAATCTTTACAGGGCTCACTTTCTCAAGAATGTCTGAAGGAGCACTAATGATGCCTCACACATACAGGAGACCACTGTAAAAGATGAGTTTACAGAGGTAGGTTATAGGCTTTGGGAAAATGAGATTTGATCATTCAAGCATTCCAGGTGATAATCATGAGAACAGTTAATGAACTTGATGAAAGGTGTTAACTCTCCTGAGACAAGCTCCTAGTGTTTGGGAGGTAATGATACTTATTTGCAGAAGCAATTGTGATAAGGCATAGGAAAAGGAGATTCAATAAAACTAATTGTCAGAAGGGTTCATATATATTGCTATATAATAGATACAAAATACATTACAAAAATTTAAAAATAGAAAAAAACAAACAGAAATTTGAGTTGTTATAATTTCTTAAAAATATGTGTCTACTTATAAGGTCATATGTTCAATCCCCAGGAGCCATTCATTTAGGTATTGGACTCATTGATCCTTGTGGGTTCTTTCAAATCAGATCATTCTATTTCTCTGTGATCTTTTCCCATCCAAGCAAAAAATCATTGCAGGAGTGTAATTATTTCTGTTAATGGAACACAGGTTTCAATGTACTGCAATTTCAGCATAATTCTGAATTCTTGGGTAATCCAGACTCTTTGATAAGACTCTTGTGGCTGTTCAAAAATGTCACAAATTTTAATAACTGTTAATTTATACTTGCGTTCACGGAGCTAAACTGAATAAAGAGGATTTTAAACAAACATTTTATTATTTTTCAGTCACAGGCCCTCTGATTCCTATAACTCTGCAGCTCCTGAAAGTCCAGTGTTGAAAAGAGGGTGTGCTTGAAAGTTTGCTTGACAAAGTAACAAAAATACAAGGAGCCAGATTCTGTAGAGATTGTCTGCCAAAAGAGAGTTCTTTAAATCCATGTATGTGGAAAGGAAAATGGCCTGATTAGTAAAAGCAGTCTGGCAACTAACAGTTGTGTCCCAGGCTTGATTAGCACAAAGAAGCTCAAACTTGAGAGGCACAGTACCTTAAAAAACAAACAAACAAACAAACAGAAAAACCAAAAAACAACAAAAAAAAAAAAACCAGCTATTTCCTGTGTTTCTGGACAAATCCACCTTTCTTTTTCCTACTATGTTAAGCTGGAGTGCCTGGCTATCAAAGAATGTCATCCAGTTAAGTTATATCTTGTCCAGAGACTACTTCTAAATTTCTCATTTTTACAGGGTAACTAATGTAATCATAGTTTGCTGCAAAATGAAAAGCTGCAGCATTCCCATAATGTTGCATACTCTGTTTATACCCATACTCTATAGCAAAAACATTTCTTATAGTTGTGCTCTCAGTGTACAAGACATTTTTGCACTTGCAAGATGATCCCTGCCATGAAGGCATTTACATTCCAGTGACAGAGGAGAAGAAATTAAGGGGAAAACTACAGGCTAAAATACTTAAACAGGATCAAAGAGAAATATAAGTTTACTAGACTGCATGCATTCAAGCTTACAGGATAAAAGAAATGGCTCCTTGGAAGCCTGGAACACTATCAGGCTAGGGGCCTTGCACAACAAGCCACAGGATCAGATGCACAAGGAACTGAGTGAGTGAAAGCATGGGGAGATTCTGTGAGGAGCTGACAAACAGGCAGTCAAGGGTGACAATCTTAGAGATGGGAACGCTTTACACATGGCTGAGCAAAAATAAACTTTGCAATCAAAAAAACATAAATAAACTGACAGAATTCAGAAGTTTTTATACATGTTTTTAATAAATAACATTGTCATGAAAAGTTATCTAAATAAATATTGGGGAAAACGGTGAGTAATACATTTTTGTTTTTCATAGTTTTTAACTAGCTGAACCAGAGTGGAATAGGAATTAGTATTAATTTATTAATGGTATTATTTGTATGATTTGCTAATACTTTGCTATACTATATAATATACTATATAATACTATAAATGTTATATAATTTTATTTTCTTTATTAGCTTCTTCAGAAAAAAACCCCCACAATTTTAAAGAACACATGCCATTGGACAAACATTTGAAACAATTTAAACATGTATTACACATATGAGAATAAACTTGCAATCCAAAATTCTGATTTGAATAATGAGAAGAAAATTTTAGTTATTTGCTTTTGCAAGCTTGTAACAGATTTGGTTTAGTGTTTGTATCTAAGTATCAAGGCTTGAAAATTTTATTTTTCCATCTTCATATTATCCTATAAATTATTTGATAGGTAAGCCTCATTGTAGAGGCCTGGAACACACTGTCACTTTGGGATTCTCTTTTTCTAATATTGGTAAAAAGGCATTTTCTAGTAAAAGTATTAGGCAGGAATTCCCGTCCAGGTAATTTTGGCTGGGGTAGAGTAAATTGTCTTCACAGTGGCTGGTATGGGACTCTGTTTTGGAATTATGCAGAATACAGGGTTGATTATATAGAGATTTTTTTTTACCATTGAACAGAACTAACACAGAGCCAAGGCCTTTTTTGCTTTTTGGCCATGCTGACAAGGAAGTTGGGGGTGCATAGGAGTTTGGGAGGAAGCACAGCCTGGACAGGTGACCCAAACTGACCTAAGGGATATTCCATATCACATGCCATCATGCCCAATATGTAAAGTGGGGGAAGAAGGAAGAAGGTGGTAGTTTTGGGTGATGGTGTTTGTTTTCCCAGTTCACTGTTACCTATGATGGGACCCTGATCTCCTGAGGATGGCTGGACACCTGCCTGTCCATGGGCAGCACTGAACTAATTCCCTGTTTTGCTCTGTGTGCAGGGCTTTTGTTTTCCCTAATAAACTGTCTTAATCTCAACCCACAAGTTTTCTAGTTTTTACCCTTCTGCTTCACCTTCTGATCCCATTGGTCAGGGAGAGAGTGACTGCATGGGGCTTGGTTGCTGGATGGGGCAAAGCCACAACAAAAACAGAAGTCTATATAGAACATTGCCTAAAGCCAGCAGTGAAAATTACAACTTTCCTTCACAGATACCTAAAACAGATTAAATATTTGAAATTTAGATTTTAAAAATCCTTACTTTGAAAAAGACTGTAACTGGAAAAGGAATTGTTTAAATGGGAATGACACTAGGGACAAGAATTTAGTGTAAACTTGTTAGACTCTGACTGAGATTCACTTTAGCACCTACTGAGGAAAACCAGCTGCTTTTGCACCTCAAAATAGACATTTTCTCTGCTCAGCTTGACAGGTAGAGCAGCTGTTCAAGGACAGTAGTTTCCCTAGGAGAAATTTGATTACAGAAATCATATGATCCTAAACAGTCCATGACATATAACCAAAACTGTTACTGAAGTGTGATCAACAAAGTCTGTAAAAAAATGAACATGAAATCCTGAGCATTATTGTGTAATTTTATAGTATACTTTAGTAAATTATAACATTTAAAGCAAATTGCATCATTTTCCCATGTCCAGATCCAGCTTTTCACTGTAAAATAAATACATGTCTGTTTACTTTCACTGAAGTGTTAGGAGAAACAAATCAAACTTGCTATTACCTGTATTTCTGTGAAAACCCTAGCCTACTATATTCTATCAGCAGTCTTGAAATGACAATGTCATTCTGTGGTACCTGTTGAGATTCATCTGAGGGTCCTGAAGCAGATGAAGTTGCTAAGCCATTATCCATAATTTTTGAAAAATCATGACAGTCAGATCAAGTTCCCCATGACTGGAAGAGGGAAAAATGACCTCCATTTTAAAAAGGAGAAAGGGAATTACAGACCAGTCAGTTTTATTTCTGTACCAGGCAAGATCATGGAGCAGATTCTCCTGGAAACTATGCTAAGACACATGAAAACAAAGAGGTGAATGGTAATAGCCAGCATGGCTTTACAAAGCAGAAGTTGTGCCTGATGAACTCCGTGCCCTTCTGTGAAGGGGCTACAGCATTGGTGAATAAGGGCAGAGAGCAGACATTGTCTGCCTGGATTTATGCAAAGCATTTGACACTGTCCCACACATCCTCATTGCTGAACTGGAGAAACACAGATGCATGGATCACTTTGTCCAGGTAGACAAAGAATAAAGGACTCTTTGGATGGCTGCATGCAAAGAGTTTTGGTCAACAGCTCATTGTCCACATGGAGACCAGTGATGAGTGGTGTCCTGGGGGTTAGTACTGGGGCTGATACTATTCTACATCTTTGTTGGCAACATGGACAGTGGAACCAAGGGCACCCTCAACAAGTTCACTGACAGCACCAGGCTGTGTGGTGCAGTTGACAAGGTGAAAGGAAGGGATGCCATCCAGAGGGACCTAGACAGGTTCAAGACGGACAGATGCAAACCTCGTGGCTTTCAACAAAATGAAGTGCAAGGTCCTGTTCCTGGGTCATGGTACACCCACAGGTTGGATAGACAAGTGGCTGGAAGCTGCCATGCAGAGAAAGACTTGGGTGTGATGGTTGATGAAAAACTTAATGTGAGCTAGTACCTAGAAAGCCAACCATATCCTGGGCTGTGTCAGAAGGAGCATGGCCAGCAGGTCAAAGGAGGTGATTCTCCCCCTCTACTCTCCTCTTCCAGGTGAGACTCCACCTGGAATACTGTGTACGGTTCTGGTGACTTCAGTGAAAGAAGGACATGAAACTGCTGGAAGTTGAGAGGAGGGCCAGGAAGTTGAGAGGACTACAGCACATTCCCTGTGAAGACAAGCTGATAAAATTTGGGCTGTTAAGTCTGGAGAAGACAAGGTTGTATGGAGACCTCATAGTAACCTTCCCAGTGGGGACTACAGGGAAGCTTGAAAGTGACCATTTGTCAGGTTCTGCAGTGATAGAACAATGAGTAATGGGTAGAAACTGAAAGAGGAGAAATTTATGCTAGATTTTAGGGAAAAATCTATACTGTAAGGCTGGTAAGATAATGGAACAGGTTTCCCGGGGAGGTTGTGGATGCCCCAGCCCTGGCAATGTTGCAGGTCAGGTTTGATAAGTCCTTGAGGAACATGATCCAGTGGGAAGTGTCCCTTGAATCTGGCAGGGGCTCCAGGGACAAGATGATCTATAGGGATCCTTCCAACCCTTAGCCTGACTCTATGATTCAGTGTGCTTTGTAAAGTCTAGTATCTCCTTACAAGCACTGCAAAGTAAAGCTGCACTAGTAAGAGTTTAAATATCCACATTTTTAATCAGAAAAACAAATCAAGTATACTCCATGGCCTGAATATCATAGTTACACAATAGAAGTGAAATGTGTTTAACTAGCTCTGCTTAAAGGCATATGATATATTTGAAGTCAAGTTTTATTTTGCTTTCATGAAACACATCTATTGATTTAATTTTTTCTTGAAAACACTCCAGTTGTTTTCCTATTCTATGCTAATTCATAGAAGTGATCCAGAAACTGAGTGCCAGATAATAATCCAGCTTCAGTGCTTATTGACCATGATCCTTCTGCATTGGATTTCATGGGATTTGGAAGATGATGCCATAGTAACCAGATGTATATAATCCATTCTACTGGAGGTGGTGGATGGGTTGGTCCATTAAATTTTTAGGTTCTTCCCCTTTTTTCACAGTGTACATAAAGTAATTTATGAAATGAGATATGATCATTACTCTCTGGCATCTGCTATCAGTCTTTGAATTGACAAAAAAAAAAATTAGGTGATAATTTGGCCAAGATTATTATATTTTTTCACATTAACTATAATCTGACTCTTGATAAAGATATGGACATGAGATATTTGGTTTATATAATTTTAAATATTTGTTATCATCTTGTCAGCAAAGTGTTCTGCCTTTTGTGTGGGCAGTAGACTTAATATGATAATGGATAATTATGTGATTGTTAAGAATGTCAACCTAATTTAAATCTTGGGATAAACAAAGTTGAACAAAGATAATACCAGTCACAACTTAATTGTGATAATCAAATAAAAACACTGATGGCTCATTAATAATAACCTCATTTTTATCACACCTCATTGGCTACAGTTATTTTATTTAGAATAGAGCAATACCCACCAGCTCTTGGGTAGACCTGTATAAATTATTTCTGGACATTTGTAGAAGTCAATAAGAAATACCTAGGAAACTGTCCATTAACAGGGTTCTTTTTGTTATCCTGGCTTTCAGAGACGTGCAGCAAAGGACCAGCCTGAACCAACAAGATAAACTTTGCATGGAAGTAATTTTTTAGTCCTTCAAGGTCTTCCTAAAAATTGTGAAGTATATTAAATAAACATATGAAATAGCATTATGACTGTTTCCTGTATTAGTAATATTCATCAAAGTCATGTGCTACTATTAAGTAGGCATTAGTTATATCAGTATTAGTATTATTTCAGTCATGAAAGTTAAGGGATGGAATAGAAAAAATTCTAGAAAAGTAGAACATAGGATTGGTGGAATCACCATCTCTGGATGTGTTTAAGAAAAGGTTGGACATGGCACTTGGTGCTATAGTCTAGACTCTGAGTTGAAGTGTTAGGACATGGGTTGGACTCGATGATCTTAGAGGTCTCTTCCAACCTCATTATTCTGTTATTCTGTGATTCTGTGATTCTGTGATTCTGTGATTCTGTGATTCTGTGATTCTTCAGATTTTTAATATCGCTTAAAATAATTTTTCCTATTACAAGACATATAAAAAATGCTATAAGTAAAACATATTCAAACTGAAAATGTAAAATTAAGATAATATAGATCAATTAAATCAGAAACAGTAGGAAAGCACAGAATTTTTTTCTTTTTGAAAAGTAATTTAATCTACACTTACTGAAGAACTGTCACAGATTGCTCCAGTTAACAGACTGTCACACTGAACACTCTATGCAGTGCAGCAAAACTGGCACTGCTCCAGAATTGAGAGGCTGGTTTTTAAACCTCTTTCAATTATATAATATCCTCAGAGTCAATAATATAAAAGCAGCAGCTTTTCTCATATGGATGAGAACTTTTACCATGTCTTAAATTAAGTAGTACGTAACAAGCTCTTGCATTTTAAAATCCTCAAAAGACAAGTAACTGGATTAACTGTTCTTGCAGTGAGATTAGTGTGGATCAGGTCATAAAAGTAACAAATGGGTTATAGTGTATTCTTTGTATGAACAATTTAATGGATTATATATTGCAGATGCAAAAAGCATACCTGGCATAATTTAGTTGTCTGTATTTGGGAGCTAGTCTGTATTGTAGCCTTAAAAATTCTTTGCACTCATTTTTCAAGAAATCACTTTTAATCAAGAACTACATTTAGCTAATCCTATTTATATGAAATTGAAACTAAGAAATAAAGTACTACATGGAACATCTCAATTCATACTCACAAAAGAAAAAGTGCCCAATTCAAAAAATGATCTTGCGTGTACATATCAAATGGCACTGTTGCAGGTATTTCACATAAATTACTTATACTATTGTCAAAAAATTAAGTGCTCACCCTACTTGTAAATGTAGTGCTCATTTCTCTAATGTTGCTTTTCTCAGAAAAGTTACAATGCACTAGCTATATTTTCTTAAACTCTATAGATATGATGCAAAGCATTTAACACAGAGCCACATAGCAAATTATTCTGAAGTTGGAGAATAAGTGCTTCAGGTGTAAGGAGTTGTGCTTCAGACTAAGAATAATAGTATTCAAAGGGAAGCCACCAGGATGAAAAGTAAGTTCTTATCCCAGACACTTCACTAATAAGAACAAAAAGGTAGCAAAGTGTTAATAACATTTCCCTAACTCAAAATATGGAAAGCATCATTCACAAAAGAATCAGAACAGGAAGAACTAACTCTGAGGGAACAGAAATGGAAATGGAAAATGAGCTGTATTAGTATAAAGTAAGTGATTGCTCATAATAAAAGTTTTTATACATGGAGATTCTGACTTGGAAAGGGCAAAGGAGGACAAAGTCCCATCTGTATTAATTCTTCAGCTAGCAGTATAATGGAGACATGAAAAAGTCATTGAGTTTTGTAGGGCTGATCAGGCCATGTACTTGCAATAGGTAAGGAGTTGGGCCAAAACACAAGGGAAATTTAATCTGAAATATTGAGAAGAATTGCTATGACCTAATTTTAGGTTTTCAGTTGGAGCATCATTATTATGAGAAAAGTCTGCCTATGCAATTAACAGAACCAAATAAACTCCAGACTATGTCAACAATACTCTGAAGTCTCCTTCTAAATTACCTGTTTCACAATTTTATCAAAAGAGGAAATGATCTTAGATTCCTCAAACAAATAATATGGGCAATATTTGCTGTATACTGTATGGATCATTGTTTTAAACAGATTTAATCAGATGCAGAAAAGGACTTATCATAAAAACAGCTTAATTTAGTC
Source organism: Muscicapa striata striata (assembly GCA_030060385.1). Classification (NCBI taxonomy): domain Eukaryota; kingdom Metazoa; phylum Chordata; class Aves; order Passeriformes; family Muscicapidae; genus Muscicapa; species Muscicapa striata. Next base: position 456,624 of record JAREIS010000133.1, on the reverse strand, counting down.
AAAAATACTAAACCAGATTGACTTACTTACCCTAGTGAAATGAAGGCTGCACAGGTTTATAATTTCTCATAAATGCATTATAGAGCTAAAGTGAAAAGTTGGCACAAGAACAAAATTGATATAAATGCAGCAGAAATAAATTTAGGAGGGAAAAACAATTCTAACATTCAATCTGCCAATGGTGGAGAGTTTTAAGTCAGCAGAGCAAGTGGGACAAAAATATATTGCTAATTTTATTAGAAAGATGAATCAATTTACAATATGGTTGCTTACATTATCAGGGACTTTAGTGACACGTAGAAATGTACAACTCCTTCCAGAATAAGAGAGGCTTAACCTATAAGACATTGAAAGATTTTCACATTTATTTTGTTAAGAGTAGTGAAGATTTACTTTTTTTTAAGCTCATGAAATAGTTTTAGTTAATATGATTCTTATAATTTCCCATTTCTATTATTTCAAGATAAATTAATTTGCCCAAGACTGATTTTTTCTTTCCTAGTTATATAAAAATTTCCACAATACTCTTTTTCATTCCAAGGAGGTAAAATTTAAAAATTCTTTTCAGATAATAAAAGGTTGACATATGTAAGGGTAGTGTTAGGTTACTTTTTGTTATTATTTTTAGTTATTACTAATACTTGTCTTATTAAAACAGTAATCAGGAGAATCTTCATGAAAAATCGTAGTTTTAATTCACCTTTACAGACACTGGGAGTTAATCACAACTACCTGTTGATATAAAGAGTCCCACTCTTTCAGTCAAAACACAGATCTATATGAAAAAACAAAGGGCCCAAGCTTAGCATGCCATCTCAATGTTCTTACTATGTAATAAATCATCCATTTCTTATTCATTCCACCTTCTTCTATTCTTTCAAGGTGTTATGAGAAATACAGTTTTTACCTGATAATCGTGATGTTGCTTTATAGTTCAAACTGCCAGAAGGGCTGTAAACCTCACCTATTCAGAAGAAAGCACTGAAGGTACTTTTAAAGAAAATAGATATATTTTGCATACGTTACTAAGAAATGTGTATTTAGAAGAGACTAGAAGAAATCAAAGTAAAATTAAAGATTGAGAGGTTACAGATCCTATATATAATGGTGCAATTATGCATAATTTCAAAATTGTGAAGTATATTAAATAAACATATGAAATAACATTATGACTGTTTCCTGTATTAGTAATATTTATCAAAGTCATCTGCTACTATTAAGTAGGCATTAGTTATATCAGTATTAGTATTATTTCAGTCATGAAAGTTAAGGGATGAAATAGAAAAAAATTTTAGGAAAGTCAAACATAGTTTATGATCCTATTTGACATGCTTAAGCTTTCTCTGTAACCAGGTATAAAATCTTTGTATAGCTGGAAACAATGCATCTTGGAGATATATGGGGGGGGGAAAGCAAGAATAGTTTTCGGACACCAAATTATTAGTCAGAATGGGTGTACTTCTCAGTCCTGCTGCAACATCTCTGTATCAGCCTCAGCAGCCCCTTTTAATGTGCTGATTTCCATAACTAAGTACACGGACAGTCTAACAACCCTCTGCCAAAACAAGCTTCACTGCTGCTGACACATTGCTCCAGCACAGGAGTTGTGCTTGAACTGCTTGACAATGGTGTGCAGCTCAGTAGTTCAATATTATTTCACTGTTTCACTATTATATGTAGTTTATAAACTATTAAACTTACTCTATGTGTGTGTGTGTTCATGTGTTTACTGGGGGTGATGACCTTGAGCAGCTGATCTGCTATACAGATAATTCTCAGACAACTGCTGAACTAGAAAATAAAGTAGGGTTTTGAATTAATCTATATTTCATGGGATTCAGTAAATGTTTAAATGTTTATATGCAATTATACCCACCGGGCTTTATTCCTCCAGGTGATCCAAAATGGATGTACAAACTAGTCTTGGAAAGCAAGGTGATTTAAAAAAAAAAAAAAAAAAAAAAAAAGTTCTATTTTCTTAGTGAGTGCCTAGACATATATAATTTAATGGCAGGCAACCACTAACAGTTTTCTAAATCTAGTCTCAATTTGCCTTTGCTTTTTTGTGCAAGATAACATTTCTTAGTCAACTGAGTCCTCTAAAACAACAACAACAACAACAAAAAGGTTTTATATTTTCATTTCCATTAAAAACTAAAAACCAAACACTGTTTCTTCTTCATCTGATTTGATTAAATGGGATCAATTGTGTTTGCAACTTTGAACTTTACTTGGCTTCCACTCCTTCTTTATTTGAAATTTTTTCAGGAGAGCAATAGATTGGTCACGTCTAGGACTGTATTTGTAAGAAGCACGTAAGTCAGTTTTTCATAGTTGTTGTTAGGAGCTTTCTGTGTACCTTAAAAAAAGCAGGAGTCATACTTTTATGACTAAGTGTACTGTTTTGGCCATCATAATTTCTTAAAAGTCATTAATTTAATCTCAAAATCTGCTTTTGTAATTATACTATTCAGGCTTGTCCCACTGCCATTTATCAAAGTGTTGACTACCAAATAATATGTACAATTTCTTACTCTAAAAGATTCCGTTAAGAAGAATGAGTACTATTAATTAAATCTATTATACTGTCTCTTAGTTTATATTCATTCATCAGCAACGTGTTAATTATCCTATACCTAAGATTACCAATCTGTACATAAACTGCAGAGTGTTGTAAGCTACTTTTCTAACATCTCTTCTGGACAAAGTTTTGTATTTAACTGTATTTTAGACTTAATATCTTGTGAGTCAATTCAACTTGGCCTTTAATTGACTAATGTTTCTTTCTCAAGCTCCAGTATAACATTTATCTGCATCTATCCTATGGACTGAGATTGTGTTAATTTGTGTCCTCTTCAGTCACCTTGATTTCAATTGAATTAAAATTGTTGACTTCAGTAAGAGGGAATTTAGAAAAATACATGTGGACAAGGAGATTTTCCTTTAGTTTCCTGTTCTTTTGTAAATGATCAGAGAATCACTTTTCTTCTGCAAAATAACCTCAGGCTTTTAACGGTACCTGAGTGAACAAATCCATTACAGCTGGTAAATACCTGCACACTGTGATAAGGCACAGGTTAGTCAAACAACATTTTATATGATATGAAATAACCATAGCCTACTCTTCCTTTATTTAATGGTTTCCATTTCAATGTTATTTTACTTGACAATTTAGTTTTCAAATTCCATACATGCTCTCTGTCAGCTGTCTCCTTTTTAACAAATATTTTAATTTTTTTCCAATATTTATTTTTGCTAAGATTGTCCAAAACCTACTAAATTTATGAAAATTTCTTTATATCAGAAGACAAGCAACACTCAGGTTGATAATATCTAGAATGAATGAAATGATGTTTTTTTTAAATTACATTGCAGTAAAATTAGGAAGATAAACAATAAAAATGAAATTATATTCAAAAATACTCTAATTGTGAATCAGCCAGCAGATGGCAAATGATGTTCAGTAAAGAAAGACAATAAGGCTGAAGATCTTGCTTGTCCTATGCAAATACTCAATGAATTGAAGATCCAGACAAAGCTTTTGTCTCACCTATATAATTATAGAGTATACTCTTCTTCTGTTACTATGAGAAGGAAAAAGACAATATCTTATGCACCCCAGCATTCTCAAGAGCAAGATGTTGAAGTTGTAAAAGGATTCCTTTGTAATGAACCTTAAGGGGAATTTATATTTTTTGAAATTATTACTATTTTTACTAGATGCCCTAATCTGGAGTTGTAATTTGTTTATATTTTGGAGTATTAATCCCTATTATTTTCCTGAGGATGTTGAGGGAGATGTAATGCGAAAGGAGAAGCATCAGCAATTACTGATAAAAAATGCAAAATAATGCCTATAAAACATTAACACTTCAGAAAGGAATTAGCAAAGACAGTAAGCATAGCTGGAGCATCAAGTAAAAAAAAATGACAAGTGAAAAAAACAATGTAGAAAACATAAGGATCAAAGGCTTTTTTACTTTTCATAATCCAGCAAAATCTGTTAAATTTAATGTTGGTATTAGAGAACAGCTTTTGAACCTAAAAATATAAATTACTCTACATATACAAAACATTTGATAGTAATGTAGTTTTATCTTTCTTTGTGATTTTTATGACATATAAAATCACTTTTTTAAGAAAGAATAATGTCTTGAAAATTCCAAAGCAATTTTTTTAAAAGTGTACCAGCAGGTTCTACCCTCCATATGTGACCAAGCACATTGTGACATATGCATACACCACACAAAGTACTTAAGAGATTTCCACCAAAATAAAAGCAAAAAAAAAAAAAAAAAAAAAATTCAAGCTGTCAGCTAAAAAACTGAAGGATCATCTAGATAAAAGCATGTAGTATTATTCTCAGTTCAGATGAACATAAATGTTTTCACCTGACTTCTTCCCTCATTTCACAGAAATAATAAATAATTGCTAGGGGTATAATGTTATCTCAGCATTCTCTATTGGATGCTTGATAGTCCTCTTTAAAAAAAAAAATGCATTTAATCCTACTTATTAAACATTCTTCCTAATAGAATGTATATTAGAACTGCATAAATAATTCCCATTAAATTATATGATTAATTATCTGAATGGAATCAAGGCAGGAGAACATTGAAAAAGAAAGTATGCAATTTTTTTCTTGTTTATAATTATTTTTTTTTTCTTTTTGTAATAGTAAAACACAAATTCTGATGTGAATGCAACAGTAAACTGCATGAAATAGAGTCAGAAGACTGGAAGTTTGTAGAAACTTGATGTTAATTGGTTTAACAAACCTGCCAAAGCAATTAAAGCAGATATGGGTGGTTTGAGGATGATGCAGATCTTTGATGGCCCATCTAAATTAACACAATCACAGACATATTTTGCTTGAGTAGTTCCTGAATGAGCCACCCACACAGGACAGAGATTTCAAAAAGCCTCTGTTTGAAAGTTTGCAGTGATAAATGAGTCACAAGAGGATGAAGTGTTGAACATTTTTTGGCTTCTAGCATTGGATTTAGGATAAAAACTTGGAAACTTTCACATATAAATATAATTTTAAAGAAAAAGGAAGTGAAGAAGAAAGAAAATTCTTCTTTTTATTATGACCCGTAATTAAAAAAAAAAAAATAAATTGTTTTTGATGGATTTTATATATGGTGCTTCTAGATAACCAATAAAGTAAAAGCAAGTTCTTTTTTATTTATGTATTTTTGAAGAACAGTTTACATTTTAGTCATATTACTTAAGTCGTCTTTGACTAAAAACACACAGCTTGAACTCTACATTCAAAATTTTAAAAATATATTCAATTTGTGCAAACAAAGATATCAAAGCAGTTAATAACACTCCTGGATCAAACCATTCTACCAGTAGCTGTAGCAGATGTCAGAATCAATCTTAGCTACTTAAAGACCTTGCCAACATTTGCAATTGCTTCAGTTTCTTTATTCCCACTTTGCTTAAATAATTTAAATGAAAATGTCTTTGCAATGACTTCAAACACTAAAAGGCAAACATTCCATGTAAATGTTTCAAAACATTTCTAGCCTCCTACATTGTATTTTTATTCTTTAGTACCTTGATTTAAAATCCAAATTTATGGCCTTTAACATCGTCAGTAGAGAAAAAGGACTTTAGATTTTGGCTTTTGGGACATATTTTGTCTTTCTCTGTTGCATTAGTCATTCCATTTGAGGGCCAGAAAATCAGGAGAGACTTCAAATAAATTGTTTTCTGAATCCAGGATTTTGAGGGGAGTATTAGCAGTACGTTATCAATTTTTCTAATTTTTATGGTTCTAATTTTTATGTTGCTCCTGCATGGTATATAATAGAAGTGTAAAAAATATTTGGAGTGAGCCTTGAGCTATTTTTTGTAGTGAAAAATTACATTCTCAATTAATTCTTAGAATTTTTAAATGGTTTTATTAAAATTAAAACCTCCATCTTATCGACCACAAACATCAAATCTAATAATCAAAATAACTATCCATGAAGAACCTGGGAAATTAATTTTATCTGTACATATTCCCTGTACAAAGTGTAAAATTCAGATAATTCATTTGACAACCTAATTTTCCATAATAAAATTTTGTGGCTTATCTTTCATGTCTATTTGAACAGAATGAAAGTAGAACTATATGCTTAATCTGTACTGGGATCTTTATCATGCTGAAACTAATACAAGCCCTCTCATATCAGAAATTTCTTCAGTTGTTTTGGTTTTAGTTTTAATTTTTTTGGCAGATTTTTTGGTTTGTTTGTTTGATTTTTTTTTTTTTTTAATCTGTATTGGCTGATGTACAAGGAAAGCAGAAAATTTATGAAGCTTAATAGGAGGACTTATGAGGTTTTTGGAGATGTTTGTTTGTTTGGGGGGTTTGTTGTTGTCGTTGTTTTTAGATGGAATTCACACATGAACTCTATCTTTTTATGGCATTGCATGCCTACACAGTACTCCTTACTTCTCATCCTTAGACTATGAATTATGGAAATGCACAAAAAACCCAGGACTCAATACAATGAGCAAACATAGTTGTTATATGTGGTAAAGTAGATAAAGCTGATATATGCTGCTCAAGATTATCTATATTATGATAAGATTATCTATAGAAAAATTATTGAAAATCCTTTGATCTAGATATTTTCCTAAGCACTTTTTTTTGAGGAAGGGTACTGTTCTCTCCTGTTAAGTGCATTTGTTTGATAGCTGCTTTTATAGTTACATATGATTAATTTTTTTTTCAAAATAAGCTTTCAAGTCTATGTGAAAATTGCAATTAACTTTACTGAAGCACAACAGTTTTAAAAGTACATGGCATTGAACTAGGATTTTTGGAGAAGAGCTGGAGTACCCTTTTGCTGTCAAAGCAATTTAGCTGCATTTCTATTTCATGAGGCCAGGGATCCTGAAGCAATCTCTATCCTGCTGTAACAAATAAATAAAGTCCTATCATTTTAGCAGCTTAGCAGTATAAATAACAAAGTTAAATCATGTATTTGTTGATGTCATGACAAATAAAGTATCTTTTGGGGTTTTTTTATCAACTACTGTTACATGTGAAAGCTTATTTTTTTCTCTTTTAGCTTCTTTACTGAAAATGCACTTCTGACATCTGCATCTCCAGACTTTATATCATATTTAAACTCCTTTAAATATGAAATGTATAAATTACAAAGGTTACACATATTTAACTTATTGGTTAAAACATAAAGTTTAGAATATTTAAAATGTATGTATATTGCTAAGATTTTAAAGACACTCTATTTTTTGGCAGTTTTTGCTAAGTTTAGGATTGTTTTTTTATTAAATAGATGCAACAAAACTCACCTAGACCTTTGATGCAAATGTCATATAGATATTATGACTTTGTACTTCGAATCTATTTTGGGATGTGAATGACATTCTACTTATCTTAACATGTCCTTTCTTTTACAGAAGATGTGTTAGTTAAAGCTAAAGAAGAGGGTAGTATTTTCATGTACTTACTGTTAATTTCTTCTACTTAATCTAAGAACTAAAGACTAGGATTGCAGTTGTTATACAAACAGTCTGTCAATTAATAAATTGCTGTCAGCACCTCAATTTTTTATAGTTCCTAACTAATCTTTCAACACTGATTCGTTGTTAAATTCAGATTTTTTTATAGTTTTTATGGGAAAGGCAGGATATTACATTGTTGACCACAGTTTGAGAATTCATAATTAGACTCTTGTGAATCTTTTGAGTCTAAAAACAATGCATTCTTCAGCAGGATGGATAACATGAAACTCCTAGATAGCTTCTATGTATACAATTATCATACCTTTAGAAAGAGTATAATTTTGAAGCCCAGCTTTATCTGTGAAGGAGTTTAAAAGAGTATAAAATAACCTCTACCTCAATCAGTATTTAAATATACAAAATTTAAGCTTTGCCTTTTAGGAATATTTAATTTCAATAAGATTGCCTGTTTATTTTCCCCTCCTGAACCTGAAATCTGATGTGTTTGAGACTTTTTTAATGACTTTTTTTTTAATTATTATTTATTTCAGTATTTTAAAATAGTGTTATGACTGCAACCTTATCAAAATTCATCTTTTTACTTTTATATCCTATAGGTTACCTTACCTTACCTTACCTTACCTTATCCTACCTCACCTTATCTTAATCTGTTTTAGAACCAGCTAAGCTTACCTATTTGTTGGTGCAAGAGATGCAGAATGTCACTGCAAAGAGAATTATTTATGAAACTTCAAAAGCTATTTCCTATGAAATGTGTATCCAAATGCACAATGCAAAAAAAAGGTAACTGGTAGAGGCAGTGCTGTTATTCAGAGACACAAAATGACAAGGTTTAAAAAAAATCTTGGAAACTCAGAACATTTTTCAACAAATTTCTTTTTCTCTATTTAGTTGGAACACTTAAGTGTCTTGACATTGTCTGCCAGTGGTATCAGTCATTTCACTATCATTGCTGGTAAAACATACAATGTAATTATTTTCTGGATTTTTTGTTTGTTTGTTTGTTTGTTTTTTTTTTTTTTTTTTTTTTTTTTGTTTTGTTTGTTTGTTTGTTTTGTTGTTTGGGGGTTTTTTTATCCACTCAGATTAGGGGCTTGATGAGTAAAAACAACCCAGTCTTTCTGGCTAATGAGGGAAAGTTGTAGCTTCTAAAGGAAGAAAACCCATATTGACTGTAACATCTTTACATTTTCCCAGGCTGTTTCTGACATGCTTTGAGATTCTATTAAAAATTTCTGTGAAAGGTTTTGCATCTACTCAAAAGATTCACCATCGCCCGCTCTGCAGAATGCTTTGCACACGTAGATATTGTTAAAATGTAAATGTTTTTTTACTTTTTTTTTTCTTTTTAACATTGCACTGCACCATAGCATTCAGCCAGAATTATACAGCAGTAGCTTGATAGATGTGATATTTTAAAGTACTGGACATTATTTTTAACAATCACTGACCAGTTGGTTGCCTACTTCCCTTATTGTCCTGGAGGTGAATTTAGAAAGGTTGTTGAGCATGTGGAGACAGTTTCCTCACCTTTAGTTGTAACAGCTTGCTTAGTCTTGACAAGAAACAGCTAAACCATTATACTTCCCAGATGAAAATCAGAGAGAATTATTGGTAGGAGAAAAGGAGAGGCATAAGTGATAGAAGATAATGGGAACTTTCAGCTAAGATTTTGAATAGATTCATGTGGAGCATCTTTTTTTCCAACTCCTGCTCAAGTATTTTAGGGTGATTGCATATTGCATGATTTTAAAGAGGGAAATAAGAGTTGTTACTTCAGCACAGGTAGTACTGAATTGTAAAGAGCGTATTGCAATTCAAGTGTCTGATGTCAGCAAAGTCTAAAATCATTATTTTCCAAAAGAAAATGTATTAACTTTGTTGGCAGCAGGCAACAGTAACAGTTTCTGAAGCTTAAATACAAAACTTCATCTTTTCATCTCCAAAAACCTCACGGTTTAGTCCTCTGAGTTTCATAAAATTTCTTGTACATCAGCCAATAGAGATCAGAAAAAGAAAACATATCCAAAATGTTCCAAATCTGTATTTTTTATTTAAACCTATATATGTATAAATAAATACATATATACATATTATTTATACTCAGATAATGAATTTTTTACTAACTTCTACTTGAAATGTGGACAGAAGTGAAAAATAAGAATACGTGACATCTTGCAGAATGAGTCAAACTGACAGAACAAATGAGTTACCCAAGTCATCTCTATCAGTGATTCTAATGTTGATGTTAAGGCAAATATAATGGCAATGAAGTTAAGCAACAATGTCATTCAGATCAGGGACTCCTAATGGAAAAAATAAAATAAAACCCACCAGTAACCAGATTAACCTTTTATATGCCAGAATAAATCAAGTCTCAAAGTCAAGTTATTTTTTCCCCATATTTACACAGGCTGAACTACAGAATAACAGGCATTCAATAGTAGTGCTAACTGTATTTCTAGTTCACCTGAAGCACAAAGGATTCCCTGGCCCAATACTCACCATTAATCCTTAATGTAGCCAGGTCAATACATTTGTTATTTTTCCAAGGGTGAAAAACTTGCTTTATCCTCAGATTACATTTAGACATTGTTATAAACAGTAACAATAGACACACCAAAAAAAATAACCAATATTTTAGAAAAAGCTATTTAAGATATGAGCAAACAGGATAATCCACTATCTGAAATATTTGTTGAAAAATTCATAATCCTGAAGACTGTTAGTTCCTTCTCATTGTGGAGGCTTTATTTAGTCTTTTGGGATGATAAACTCTGTGTTGTTCAATTTTACTTAGGTTTATGGCTTAGTGACCTCAAATTTTATTTTCACAGTTCATATCTTCACACTTTAAGCCCTGGTTTCTATTTTTAAAGGGATTAAATTTCTGTGAACCATTATTCTGCTTCCAACATTTTTATCAAGACTAGAAAATGGATTGGAACCAAGACATACCTACATTCCCTCCTGTCCATCCTCCTCCTCCCTGAAGCAGTTTCTGTATATCCAGCTAATGTTGCAATTAAAACTTTTTGTGAAATCCTACAATAGTGATTCACCCTTTGTCACTAGAACTCTCAGTGGTCAAATTACAGAGGTAACCTATTTCTTTAATATGAAAGTATTTCAAAAGCTTGTAATAATGAAAGGAGAAAAGTGAAAGATCTATCTATTTATCTATTAACAAAAAAACCCATAAAAGACAGAAAAAATATCAGCAATTAATATTTTAAGGTCTTATTATGTCCTGTAGGTTAATTGCAGATTTGTTGTATCATTTCTGTCATATGTATCTTATGTTTGATAAGTTCTAGTGCGCCAAGTAACTTAGGGGTTTAGTAAGAATTTATCACTATGAATTTCTCTTATCAACTAGAGGTTCTTAAAGTGTCAGAAGAGAAGGACAAAATAATTAGATTTGCTTATCATAGGATGCTTAAGAGCCAAGTATACAATATGAAAGAAAACGGAAATAAAACTTCTAGTTATTGGATGTGCAGAGTAGCATCTCAAGAAGAAATTGATAAGTAGTAATGTCATTGTTCAAGACTTCAGCTGGCATATTTCCTTAAGAATGAAATAAGTCAGGAAAAGTTAACATAAAATTCACAGCTGTGATCAAGGACACAGTAAATTGAACCACAAATGGAAAATAGAAATTTTTGTTAGTTTTAACTTAGGAAAATAAAAGCGGAAAGGAATATGATAGATGTTTATAGGCATGAAGGTAAATATTAGGCAAGATAAAAATAATGTTGGAAATAGATCTGCATGTATCGTAAAAATATTAAAGCAAAATAAAAAAAAAAAAAAAAAAAAAAACAGCCATACCAGCAGAATAGAAGAAAACTCAACAGGTTTGTTGAAATGGGGAAAAATCAACATGGAACTGATATCTTCATTAGATTAGAAGATGCATGGAACAGCATGCATTGGATGAGGTTCCTCCTGGTTTTATATTTCTCAATATTTTTACCTCATTTTAAGTTCTGTTAGGAAACCAGCATTGCATCTTATACAACTTCTTACAAATGTTGGAACTGTATCAGAGGTATAAGAAGAGAAAACAGCATATTCTTGTCTTTAGTCCTCAATTTCTGATATATACGGAGTGTTCCCAACATGGACTTTTAGGCCACTTTGTATACAGTTCTTTTTAAAGATAAAAATTCTACCATATTCAGGTTTCAATAATGCATCATCTTCGTTAAGAAGCTTTTAAAGGTATCTTACCTAGTCTCTTGTATTTGACAGTTTATATTGAACTTGATATATCCTGTAAATATAGAGTTTGCTAAGCATTCACTAGGAAATATGTCAATCTGCCAAACTAGGGAAGGATTTCTGACAATTTGAACACTAAAGCTTTAGATTAGATTCTAAAAGCAAGTGGGAATTTTGCCAGTTTTCTATGTGCAGTTATTGGCCCAAATTTTGTCTTTATAATTCAGGAGCATTTATTTCTATATATTTATCAAAAAACTTATTTTAAAATCTATTATCTAGGTGAATATCTTCTGAGGTTTTTTGAGATTGTTTCAAGTCAAATTAACCCAAGGCTGAACAAGGAAAGCCTGAAAAATACAGTCCTAGGAGAATGCATTGAATTACAAGCAGTCAGAAGTCTCATAGCCTTAGTAATTCTGATACCACTTTTATAAAAACAAGAAGGGCTTTTGAGGCAGGTAACCAAACATGATACCTAGACAAAAAATATTAAAAGTTCTTTGTATTTAATCACAATGATACATGATTTCAAAGATTAAAAGCATAGATTTATTTTACTATATCCAGTTTATGTTTGAAATACATATCTATTGTATAAAAGAAGTATGCTGTGAAGAATATGTTTATTGGATTTTTTTCCCCCACTGGAATATTCTTCCCAGGCAAGTTACTTTGAACTGTAGGCAAAATAGGAAGGAATTAATATCTCAGTAAATTTTAATTTAAATCATTTTTGATGAGGCTTGTGATGGTAAAACAATATGACACAAGGGAATCCTAACAAGTTGTGTGAATTATTTCTTGCTATTGTCACAATACTTTTAAAGGAAGAATGTTAAATCATCTTAAAATGGAAACTCAGGGAATTAAGTAATTAAAGTCTATGTACGTGGAAAAGGATATGATTAATAATACAATATCTCCTTTTTATGCCAAAGAAAGTTATTTTAAAAATCTATGGTTCTCTGCTGTAATTTTCAGGTCTATATTGATATATTGTTTTAATGTCTTAGACATGTCACTTAAAGGGTCTTTGTCATAAGTAACTATATTCTACAGCTACATATATGTATATTTAACAGTAATTATATTCTGTGCAGCCAGCACTATGTACAGATGTATAACATTCTATAACCTTTTTTTATCACACCTTGATAAATAAGGATGTATGTTGTTTCCAAATAAAGCAAAATCAATAGGATAGATTGATAAGTGAATAAGGATACAAAGTTCCTAAGTGCTATTTTCCTAATCCCTGCCAATGTGTTTCTATTTTCTTTGCACGGTTTATTTTATGTTTTTTCTTCCATAAAATTTAAATCATTGGCACCTTTAAAAACAATGTACTAGCTAGATTCCTAAAATGCTTGTTGATGTTCAGATTACATGGGTTTAATATGGAACAACTAAAGAGTTACCAAAAGTTAATTGCTCATTACTTGCAAAAATAATGACATCAAATATCTTTATATATTATTTTGAAAAAAACACTAAAACTAACACTGACTGAATTTTACATAAGAATTGAAGTACAACTAAGCACATTAACGTTTGAAGGCTTGCTGAAAATTTTTATCATCACTCAAAGTTAGTAGAATTGGATAAAATGTTCTTTATTTTGATCAGATAGTCAACTTCTTAAATAAAAAAGTAGAATAGTTAAGTTTGAACTGTGATGACTGCTCAAGATGGAGTCAAAACTTATATCAATGTGAAAGGAAGTAGATTAAAAAATAATAAATTTACAAATAAATTAATGTGACTTTTAAGAGTCTTTCAGAGCTTACATGTCTAATAAGCCAGATGAAGAAATATATTCAGTTATATTTTATATTTATATTTATATATATATTTATATATATATTTATTTATATTTATATTTATATATAATTATATATTCAGTTAAAATACTCAAACATTCAAATATTAAGAACAGAATTTAGTTTGGGGATATATTGGGTCTGGCTGTGAAGGAGTTCATTTTTCCCACTGCAGCCCTCTCAGTGCAGTGCTGTGCACTGGTGTGTGTTCATTATGTGTAAGTTTTGCCTTCCAGAGGAGCTGTTACTTGTGCTGAAGCACTGCTTTTTGGGAAGCAGCAAAGCACTGCTTGCTGATGGAGAGTAAAGGATGAAGTCTTTAATATTTTTCTTTGCTTTTCTACATTAAATCTTTCCTTTTTGCTTTATCAAACTGCCTAGCCTCAACCCACAAGTTGTTTTCCATTTTATTTTCTCTCCTCTGTCCAGCTAAGAAGGAGAAGTGATTGAGTGGCCTTGTTGGGCATCTGACATCCAGCCAAGGTCAAGCCACTACAGAAGTTTAATTTAATTTTAATATTTTTTAATGATGTAATGTGTATTTGCAATTTATGGGAATTAAGTATTGTTTCATTTCATTATGAATCAGAAAAAAAAAAAAAAAAAAAATAAGGTCATTACCAGAGAAATTTCAGGGAACATTGTTTTTATTAGAACTTCAATTTTACTGTAATTAGAAGCATTTTGGAGAATATCAAGCTTTTATTCTGTCATTGGAAGTGACATAGACATATTAATATTTTTTATAATAGCTTGACAAGAATTACCTTATATATTTGTTTAGATTACTACTATTTTTTTCAGTACCATAATATTCCTTAGTCTATGTGGAAACTAAACTGATAATGTAAACTAATTAAAAAATATATCTATGGAAAAAAATAATTCCTCACTCAAACTTCTGCAATGAAATAAAATACGACACTATATCTTTAATTGTTCATATCCATATCTACTGAATTATGTAATTAATCAAATGTAGATATGCTATAGTATAGATAATTTTAAATTGAAGATCAATTTAAAGGTAATTTAAAGGTAAATACCCAATAAATTATCTGAAGACAGTTCTTAATTTTGTTTCTATTTGTTTACCATTACAAAATGACAATTCAATGTCTGTAGTGCCACAACCTTTAGTCTTTACAAAGAGAACATGGCATTTAAAAAAAAAATACTAATAAACTCACATAAACACAAACCTCAACCACACAGCCCTCTACAAGATTAACAACATAAGTCTCTGCTCCCCTCTGTGACCTATACATGTCTCCTTAAACATCTGAGAAAATAGATAGAATTTGTACAATGCAAAATCAATACACTATTAGTTCCTTATCCTGACCCACTGTCACACCATCAGGACTGATATACCTTGTCCATGAAGAGAAAATCCTTGCCTCTAGATTCTATTTCCCAAACAAAATATCTTTTATTTTCAACTTTTCTGAAACTCATTGGAGTTAGATACAACAATCATTTAAGCTAACACACCTATCAGTGCAATCATATACATTAATTTCTGCCCAAACTAAAATCTTCTTTCCACCGTGACGAAGTGTTACTTAAGAAAAGGGGAAAACTATTTGCTGCTTTTGCCTACCTGCTCAGCTTTGTTGATGAATGGCATTCAATTTTTCTCCCTTCCAGATGAGATTAGGCCTGTTTTATACAGTACAGTGATGAAGGTTCCACTTTTGCTAGCATGTGCATATTTCAGAATAAAGAGAGTTTTTAGTCTCTGTGGAGTATATTTAGAATACTCTCTGTACAGTCCATTAACTTAGAAGTTGCATCCATACAAATATTTTAAATGGTAATGCTTCATTGAATGACTTGAAATTCTGCTAATATACATTATATGGTGCTATGACAATGTGGAAGATGAAGTTTCTGTTAAACTAGATAACAGCACGCAGGAATTAAGATATTGACCTCTGGGAAATTTTTAATAGCATATTACTGTGTTTTATGCCATGCATTCTCCACTGCTCAAAAGAACTGGAATAAACATATGCAACAATAAATTTCTCCCTATGGAGACAAGGTTTTTCCACTTTTTCCCTTTGTTTTTCTCCAAGGTGGATTTCAGTTACATGTAGAACTCGAAAGTGTGTTGTATTTCCTCACAAAATGTAATTGTTATGTAATTTAAGATTTTCAGTAAGTAAGATGGTATAATAGGTAAATGATGCTATAAACAATAAGCCTATACTATGCAAACTCAGTATATTTTATTAACCACTGTGGATAAAATATATCCATCATATAAAAGCTATTGGTGTTTAAAAGAATTAGAAGAATAGATTAATTATGAGGGGCCTATAACATGATTAGCTGGTGCCAATTTAACAGAAATCAAGTAAGTATACTTCAGAACAAGAAATGAAGCTGATATTTACAAATATTACATTCATAAAATGCATTGACTTTGGAAGTCAAGTCAGAATACAGAAACAAATCAGAATAATTTTATACAAAATAGTATGGACAGACAGTGAAGTGATTTTCCATTTTTAAGTTTCCACTAACTTTGTAATTATATGTTTTTCAGGTAACAAAATTTGGGAAAGACTGCAAGTAGAAGCACAAAACATATAAAAGCAACAAGGAAAACATATCCAACAACTTAAATTAATTCAACTATTTCAGTTAAAATAAGAAAATAAGAAAAAAACTAAATTAATGATAGATTTTAATTCATTTCACTAGAAAAAACAAAACCAAACAAATTGTAAAAGAGTTCCTAGGCTAGAGAAAGACACAAAATGAATCAATGACTTCAACTAAATTCAGAAAAAAATGAAATTGATTAAATGTTATTAAATTAATTAATTTTTAAAAATGAAATGAATTTGATATGCTTTTGTATATATATATATACACACATATATATAAAATATATATATATATATTATATATGCATACATATATATATATATATACACATATATATATAAAAACATATATAATGTTTTTGCCTGAAACATGTTTGTCCCAGTTAAAAAAAAAAGTAAAAAATAAAGCATTTACCCTTAAACAAGTATAAAAAATCCATTTACCACATTAATAATTTTCCAGCAACTTGGAACTTAAACTCTCATCTTTTCAGAAATACATACATACATACATATATATCTATATCAACATTTCAAATACTACCTGGATCATAATGCATGTTGATCATGATATACTGCTATCCAACATAAAGATTAATAGGGAGTGCCAGAAATAGACACTTATTTCACTGGAGGCTTAAATTCCAATCCTCATCAGTTCACAAATTGAATTCTGTTTCTTGAGATTGTCGTAGTCCCTGTGTGTCTATATCATTAAAACAATATATCTCCCTGAATAATTGGGTTTGGAGATAGGAATTTGAAATAATGAAAGTGACAGTGTAGTTGTCAAGCTGCCTATTCTCTATTGAATAGGGCAAAATAGAATATATCAGTGCAAAACTGAAATGTTTCAGGTAATATTTTCCATTGAAAGTGAGATGGGAACTTTGAACTACAGCGTCATGTACATCCAGACATTCTCTTGTTGCATCATTGCTTTGGCATTTCTTTTAAAAAGTTGTAACCAAAGTTCTGTGTTGTTTTTTTGTTGTTGTTGTTTTATATATATGTGTGGTCCTTTTTAATATTATGATATGACAAGTCAATTTCCATTTTTACCTAAAATTATGATGTTAATTCCTTTGTAGTAAGTATCCAGTTGTCACAGAAAACAAAATTAATGTGGCAGGTGTTTAAAAAGCAGTAGTTTAGTATAGATTAGAAAATAGATATGGATTTAGAAATAAGAATTAGAATCTTAGTGGTAAGGATCTACTTATAATGTGTAAATTAAAGTAATGGGAGAAGATACACTAAAATAGTGGTTAAATTGCTGATCATTTGTAATATCTATTAAACATAATCACTGAATCAGAGAATCAGTTAGTTTGGAAAAGACCTATGAGATCACCAAGTCCAATCCATGGCTGAACATCACCATGTCAATGAGATCATGACATTAAGTGCCACATCCAATCTTTCCTTAACACCTCTAGGGACAGTGACTCTACCACTTCCCTGGGAAGTCCATTCCAAGCTCTAATTACCCTTCTGTGAAGAAATTCTTCCTAATGAATATCCAACCTAAACCTCCTCTGATGCAGCTGTGTCCTCTTGTCCCATCACTGACTACCTGGGAGAAGAGACCAATCCCCCCCTGGCTGCAGCCTCCTTTCAGGCACTTCTAGAGAGAGGGATAAGGTCTCTTGACCCTCCTTTTCTCCAGGCTAAACATTCCCAGCTCCCTCTGCTGTTCCTCAGGGGACTTCTTCTCCTGACTCTTCACCAGCTTCCCCGCCCTTCTCTGACACACTCCTGCACCTCAATGTCCTTTTTGCATTGAGGGGCCCAGAGCTGGATATAGCACTCAAGATGTGGCCTCACCAGTGACAAGTAAAGAGGGGGAATCACTTCCCTAGTTCCCTGGCCACAGCATTTCTGATACCATCAGGATATTTGAGAAGGAAATCTGCTCAGTCAAGAAATCCACATCACTGTCAGGAAACTTAAACTTGATATTAAAACTGCATGAAAAACATAAATAGATTATGTTCTATGGGCAGAAAGTTTAATGTCTAAGTCCTGGAGATCCTGAAAGAAGACACCGGGACTGGGAATAGCAAGAATTTCAATGGGGCTTAATTTTCAAACTCCTAATAGATAAAGAGGATCCTCAAATTTGTGTTGCAAGGCTGCTCTTAACAGTTGTGTCTACTTTCAGTGATTCTGAATATGAAACCATTGTATCCCTCTTACACAGACAGAAGCAGGCAATAAGAACCCAAGTAATCTGTGGAAATTTTAATGGGAAATCTGTCTCACGTATAAAACATTAACATTGTTTCTCTGAAACATGATTGAACAAGTTTAAATTATTAGATTACCCACTGTCAGAATTCTGACTTAAAAATTTTAGGAATGCCTCAAGATATTATCAAAGTCATAGGGATTCTAGTTGTTTCTTGATAATGTGATAATAACCAACAAATTGTCTACCAGGCTTGAACTTCAACTCTTCCTTTCAGCGTAGAGTGTCAATGAAGTTCTATCAGTAAAATACTTTAATAATGATATAATTTATTTTAAAATGCTGGCTAGCTATTTAGAGAAACTTATATGTAGTGTTCATATTATTCTATGGATTTGTGATAAATTTAATTTTTTTCTGTTTAATCCAACAATTAACTGAAGCAAAAACTAAGAATTTTACATGAATTAGTGATTTGAAGCTGTCAGTTTATCAATTTTATTAGTATTCTTAAAATAAATAAATTCTTGAAGGCACAAACCTTAGGAAAATACTATTTTTTGATGTCTCTTCCAATATGTTCCTGCAAATAAGAAATATTTTCTATATATGTGTATGTATATGTATATGTATATGTATATGTACACATACATTGAGAAACTAGACTTTTTTAACATTTGAAAAATAGAATTATTTTTAAAAAATTTTCATAGTTCTAAGCAGACATAATGTCTAGTCAGACATTACTGCCACTGGTCTAAAACATATGGCAAACTGAAACACAAAAGTAATACATTTTAAAATTATCTATTATGTACAAGTTTAAATTTAGGAAAATACAAGATCAAAATTTCTCACTGCATTTCACTTAAGTTAGCTAAAAATTAGCTTCCCAGGTTAAGCTAGTCCTGCTAGATCTCCACCATTATTGTAGTTAAATAAATGAATATCCATCTCAATAAGGTGCTTAACTTTTATTTTGGACATTTACATCAGAATGAATGAAGACACTATTTTTTCACAATCTTACTGGCTATAAGCAGCTGAGGACAAGAAAAGCTTCAGTATTCAAACTGATCATGGAATTATAATGAGCTATCAGTGTGGATCAGTGCACAAAAAATAAATTCCAAGGTACTTCAGCTAAAATTTGCTCCATAAGAAAACCCCAGTGATTCAGCTTCCATTATATTCCAAAATGCTGAATATGATTCTCTTTCCTCATGCTCGAGACTGATAGCATCAAACTACAGAAGCTGCTGACAAAAGCAATGACAATGATAAAGTGAGTACGGAGTTAATCTTAGAAGTGGAAATGGAAAAACATGGCTTGCTCAGTCTAGCATAGTATTTCTAATATACTGCCAGGAGCCAGAATTTCAGTGTTAGAAGCAGCTTGATATAGATATGAAATGTGTGGGCTAATGTAAATATTTACATTAACCATGGAACTACTATTTTGCTAGAAGCCAGGCAGTGAAGTTTTTTGTATCAGAAGCAATCTAGCAAAAAAGACAGAGAAGGAGTATAATACCACTATAAAAACAGCCAGGTTAGAACATCAGCAGAGGGGAAATGCTGTTTAAGTCACAAATCAATACTGACACAATGGTAGAGATTATATGTTGGCTGTGGAAACATTTGAGTCACAAATTAAAAAAATGTCTACTAGCTATTAAATATGTCTAAGAAGTGCTCTAATACAAATAAGGTTGGCAACAAGAAGAAAGAAGGAAAAAACTCAATAAAAAGAAAACCCAACCTTTTTAAATCTGGGATTTGTGAACACTGAAATCTCATAGGCTTTAGTTCTGAAGCCCAGGAGCTCCTTTAGAGAGCTAAGTTTCTAAATGCGTGCTGGAAAAGCTACCTTGCTGTATCAGGGCTTCTTTTTTGAAGAAAAACCCTAAACCAAATCTTTTTAAAATTATGCTGTAAATGTTACTCTTATACTTTGATTGTGTGGTGCGAATGAATTCTCAATTTTCTTAGTAGCAATCTTCTACACTTCAACTATATATGATGACAAAAAAAGAAAATTGACAACAATTGTAGGCAAGAAAAGAAAGAAATAGTCTTCTTAATGAAAGCTATGCAACACACCTCCAGATGCTTTAAGAGACATTCTTAGTGCACAAATTCTTTGATAAGGCAGTGCAGTGAACACCTGGAGTTATAACTCAAATAGTGTAATATATTATAATTTCTTAATTATCAATTATTGTCATTCATGTCAAGTAACTGTTAAGAACTAATTATTACTCTAATTTTAGCCTTATAGTCATAGGTAAGAAAGTTATCATTTTGCATAGGCATTGTAAAGAGGAGAGACAGGTAAGATAGCTGAAAAATAAGCAATAAAACTATTGAATTTCATCTGCTGTCCATGGATCAGTCACTTTTTACAGTATTTGAATTTTTCCAAATTCAAAGACTTAAAAAATATACTGTTCATTATGACCATCTCTAATACTGTCTCCATATTACAACTTGTAACTGATTCATCTTATTTGGTTAGTTTCTGACTGAGATTTTAAGAAAAGGCCTGGAGTTTGTAAGGATTCTGTTTCAATTTTCATTACATACAACAAAACTCTCACCAAACCCCAAACAAACCCCAAATCCAGCTACATTAGAAACTGACCATGCTCTAATACTAGTCACTAGAAATTAAACCCCAAGAGTTCCTCATGAAACCTTAGTTCCTCCTATCCATCAGAAAACACAGTAAGATAGTAATTGTTCACCTAATCAGCTTTATTTTGTATAGCCACTACTTGTCTGTTAGCAAAACCACCTAGCATTACTAAAAAAATGCTAAAGTTTGTGGAAATATATACCCTTTAGCAGATGATACTTCAGATTTTTGTTACTCACCCCATTAAAATACTATTATCTGAATAATTCAAGTATTGCTAAAATGTAACCTCAAAAAAAAAAAAAAACTCTAGAGCAAATTGTGTGTAAAATTATTACTATAGTCAATTACATTCTGTAATTTTGTGTTGACAAAATCTGCAAATTTCTTGATAAATTGCTTACTATAATAATCAGTAAAGATGTAAAATAGTTAATTTATGTGAATGAACAGCAAGAGGACTTAGAATGATGTTATTCTTGGTACATATAATCAATCAATTTGACTATATGATATAAGAAAGACCATAAAGGATACAAATGAGCCTAAAATATCTGGGAAATGAAAAGATATATTATGCTGCTATCTAAACAAATAGTTGAAATATTAATTTAAATGAAGAATGAAATATAGACAAAGCCTTTTCTGCCCAACTAATATTTAAAGTATTCTATACATAACCTGAACTGCAAGTATTTAATAGCCCTTATTGACTTTTGTTTTGAATTCTATCATAACTATACTACAAGTCACACATAAATATAAAATTAAAAATAAAATTTAAAATTTAAAAAATTAAATTAAAAAATATAAAATGCTAAAATTAAAAATTTGAAAAATAAAAAACTAAAACATATATTTAAACCCAGCTCCATTTAAGTACAGCATTAATTAGAAATTTTCTGAAAAAAAAAAAAAAGTGTTGTTAAAAATTTTAATTGCCTGATTCTGGAAAATTAAATTGGAAATATGATATATCTAATCCCTTTTGGTCACTTGCAAATAGAACTTCAAGGAGCAGAGCAGTATGTAGCCCAGACAGATCAAATGTTTTACTCACTGAAGTGCTTTTGAGAGTTCTAGCCCAGAACATCCAATCCTGTTAGGATTCAATCTGTCAGTTACCAGCTTTGATGATGATCTCCATTGGGGAAAAGAACAACATAACATTTCTGAAATAAGTTTTGCCACAATTTCCAGGGTTTTTAAGTGGGTTTTTTGGTTTTGGGTGCAGTTTTTTTAATACTGTAATTTAAATTTAATATTCTTGATGTGATATTCAAAATAATCAAAGCCCATTAAAAAAATTTCTTTTGATCAACAATTTAATTTCCAGGTTTTCTCGATTCTATATTTCATGGAGCAAATGACTGATTATGTGCACTTATGTGCATGTTATAAAACACAGGTTTTTAAAAACCAAAATAATTATGACCTTAATGTTTTGTATGTGCCAGCAGAATAGTTACTGACTGCTGATATACTGATAGTTAGGGATACATTTTAGGAAGTAAAAAAAAGGAACACAACTTAGTAAGCCTTAGCAAGAAAATGAGAGAATAATGGCTAAGAGTCAGACTCCAAGATATGTATTCTAGATAGTACAAATTATTTTCTCTTGATAATCTTTCTTCCACTCTGAATTCTACAAAACAACCTTTTATGCTGAACCAGGCATAGGTGAAAAGGCAACAAAACAGGCCTAAAGCTATTAAATATTTTCCTTGTTTGCATTTAAAGATTGGCAGACATTCTTCATTGTTTTGCACTATGCTGCAGGCGCATTTTACTGCTAGAGAGAAACAACTTAGTTCAAAGCTGAACTCAGAGGGTCTTATGTTTCTTTTGGTAACATCTGACATGTGGTCAATGCCATAGAAATCCTAAATGCTGCCTAACACTTTGCTATGTGCCTGCCATATCTAAGTCAGCCTGAATTAGCAGACTAGAGCTGGTCCCAAAATTTCTGAAGGAAAAGTGTTTTTCCTGCTATCAGCATGAAATATTGGAAAAAAAAAAAAAAAAGAGTGAATGATCTTTTAGTATCTTAAAGAATTTGCTTTGTAGTAATCTCACTAGCCTGCTGAAGAATGAAGTGTAGGGTCTATGCCATGCTGGCTTTTCAAGGCTCACCTATGGATTCCTGGAAAATAGATGCACTTAGATGGGTCCTGTTGGTATTCATTCATGAGTTCTGGTTTCTGCTTGAATCTGAGAGGCTAGGGATTCTCAGGAAGGAAATCCTCCTGAGGAGGATCACTGGTGCCAAGGTAGGATTGTTATAGGGAAGGATTTCTCATGCAAGGATCTTCAGACTCAGTTCATCAACTCAGCTTCTCCTCTATGCTCTAGAACACATATAGGCCTTGAATGTCTGTTTCTCAGTAAACATTCTTCATCAAAGCCTTACATTACTACAGGCAATTCTAAAAACACATTTATCTAACTAGCTGGTAGATGCTGGGGTTGTTTGGGGGGATTTTTAGATTGGTTTCCTTGTTGGTTCTTGGTTTGTAGGGATTTTTTCTTCTTTTTCATAATAAGTTTTCATTTCTGTAGGGCTTTGATATGCTATTTTCCTTGGTCTTTGTCTAGTCAAGAATTTAATGTTCTATTACTTGGTAAGTACAATTTGCACATTAGGTCAAATATTCAGTAATTTTCAGAGATGTTCTTCTTCCTTCTTAATTAACTATCTGACAATTCCATGGAATTATAGAATAATTTAGGTTGAAGGACAATCTCAAGAAGTCATTTAGTACAACAACCACTAGCCAGGACAAGGCCAATGTTATAAAGCAGAAGTATATGACTGAATTTTAGAAAAGTCTTTTGCAACAGGATAATGGGTAGGAACACTGGCGGGAAAAGTTGCTGAATCACCTTTCAAGTATCTGGGAAGGAGGATCCTGTGAAATAGAAAAGCCTAAGTTTAAAATATACATATGAGTGCCAATCTAGTTATTTTAAGACTAGACTAAAAAGATCTCTGTGCCATAAAGATGGTAAAGGTGGCATAATACAAATAATGATACAAAACCTGCTTAAGAGCTCAGGATAAGGTAAAAATAAAGTGATATAGTTGTAAAGTGATGATGCGTAGCAGATTCATAATGAAAAATACCTGGAATTCTTATGATTTGTGTAGCTGGAATAATTTGTTAATATTGTTAAAAGAAATAATAATATTATTGCTAAAAGAAATAAATACATGAATAACAATATTATGCATATGGTTCTAACTGTAGTCACATTGAAGTAAATAAGTTTTTGATGAGACAAGGGTTGTGGTCTGTCTGAAACATCTATGCCCCTTTTTTTCCCTACTGAACATCTTATTTTCTATTTTGCTTTGAAAAAAACTCAACAAAACAGAATTTGACAGAAAAAATACAGAGAATTTAATACTATCCTTTAATAATTTCCAATGGGCTCCTAACAGCTATATAGGTGAATAACCACTTTGAAATACACTTTAAAGGTAAAAAATGTAAAGATTTCCTAGTCTAAGATATTTGGGGTGTGAAAGTAAGGCTGCTAAAATTTCTTGAGTTATGCATAGCAAGAGATTCTGCAAATAATCAGAGAAAATGAAAGTACCGAAGAAAGTCTAATATGCATGTTAATTCTTGTGGGATTTGTTTGCTTTTTCTCATTATTAATTATTACACAGAACAAATAAAAAACTCCAGGAAAAAATAAGAAAATAATATTTAGCTGAACAATAAATCTGAAATATTTGAAGATACTCAACAAAATATAGATGCTGAATTAACTTAACAAAGGACGTCTAATGCTTTCCTGCTTTGAAAATCTAAGCAAAAGCTTTCTTAAAATATATTATTTGATACAGTGCAATTTATGAGTAAAAGAGTAAAAATTTTTTTATGGAGGTGTATTTTCCCTTAAACTGTATTCGAAGATCTCTCTGCTTCATTCTCCCCTCAAGAATAAAGAAAAATGTTTAAAGGCATAATTTTTGTCATCTGACTGAAACACTTTAAGCCACCATATTTTGGAGAATAGCAACATTTATAAATGTCAATAAAAAGTGTGTTTATTTTAGCTTTAAATTCAAAAGAATGAACTATAAGGCCCTTTATCTTTGGAAGCAACATCAATAAGGCTAGGATACTACTGTAATTTCAAAGTAGTCTATTTTGCAAAGGAAATATCAGTGTTTTTAATGTTTGGATAATAAATAATTGCATATTGCATGGCCTTGTAATTCTGGCACAATAAATTCCTCACCATAAAACAGTCTCTAGGGAAAAATGTTTACATGATTAAGTAATGCTATCTCTTGATGAGGAATTAAGGAAGATATTTCTAGCCCCTGTCATAGTTTGGTAGGTCATATATCCTTACTTTGGTGGTTTTATTCTTTTTACAGGTTATATATCCAGGTATGCAGTATAATCCACAACATTATATCTGTTGGTTAACAAATGGAAGTTTCTGAAGAAAAACAGCTCGATTTATTTCTCAAAAAAGAACCAGAATTATAAACAGTTGTATTTGACATTCCTATCTTCTTTCTTATTCTGAAGAGGAGACATTTTTCTGGGTCATCTAAAAATACTTGACAAGCTGCTCTGCTATGAGTGCTGCAAGCTGCATTAATTAAAACTGTCTCATTTTTTTGTGTCTTTTTGTTGGTGACAGTGGACTCTTCCTGTATTCCCTGAATTTGGGGCAACCAGAGTTCTGCTGTTTATGAAAGACAGGTGTACTGAACCACCTAACATGAACTCTGCACAGATACTTGAAGTTTTCATACTCCAGAATGTGGCTTCTTGACACACTGTAAACTACATCAACTGCTCAAAATATTTTGTTTTACTAACTATGTTTAAAAATTCAATTTAATTCTTTTCTTGCCTGTTAACAGTATCAAAGAATAGTAATAATGTATGACAGTGACTGCTCATCTACTTATTTTCAATCAAAACAAAACCTTGATTTGGAGTACTTTAAAACACTATGGAAATAAATAATTTTCTAATTTACATATTTTACATGTAGTCATACAATGGACATTTTCATTTTGAATAAATGACAAATATTAAGGTAATCTTCCTACTGCTTAGTAAACTGCTTTAAATTTATAGCACATTTCTCAGATAAGAGTTTAAATTATTGAAATTACCTCATTTTGTTTACATATCATATAAATTATCAAGGTATTTATCTTTTGTTTGAAAACATCACGTTCTGTGGCACTGATATTGAACAATTTAACCTCCTGAAATGTGATCTGTGCTCTTAATTTCATGGTTTTACTTTTGCTCCCACATCAATTTCCTTCTGAGAACAGTGCTCAATAGCATAAACTGGTAGATAAAACCATAACACTTTACATTATAGCTATAAAAAGATAAGTTAATTCATGCTGCATGCAAAACAGCTTTTAAAAGACAAAAAGTAATTAAAACCCAGTTTTTAACCCTTTCTTAATCAAAAACAAGGTGTTTCCTGAATACTCTTTCTCCACTGGCCAAGCTCAGGAGAGGACAATACGTGTAGAACAGCTGTCCCTCAAGCAGTGTGGTGTGAGAGACTGGAGGGGATTGTTGGATTTCAGCATTTCAGCTGCATGTGTGGGGAAAGTGGGCAGGTTGAGCCTTGTCCTGGTGAGGAAATGCCCTGCTCTACACACCCCACTCCCTGTAAAGCCTGTATCCCAGTCTCCCAGTGGCCACCAGTCACTGGGAAGCAATGCTACCCACCCTGACCCTGGAGACCCTAGCCCAGTTCTTGAGCATCCAAATGACTGGAAGTCCCACCTGGGGAAGGGCCCAGGAAAGCCAAAGGGTACTTAAGAACAAGGCACACACATAAGTCTTGACCCTACTTCCTCTTGGATTTCAGGTCAGCTAAACACTGCTGGAATCAGGAGTGGTAGCTGTTTTGTTTCAGGGTTTTTTTTTGTTTTTTTTTGTTTTTTTTTTTTTTTTTTTTTTTTTTGTTTTGTTTTTTGTTTTTTGTTCTTTGTTTTTGTTGTTCTTTTTAATATATCTTTTCTCTTTCTCTCTTTTCTTCTAATTCCCTCTTCTCAGAGTTGCAAGTAACTTAAAATCAGATGGGCTTCTGGTATGTTAAGTCAAATGGACTAAGTTAATAATTTGTGAAAAGCTTTATGTTGATTGAATGTTGTTCTAAACTTTTGCCAAAGCTCTCTGATTTTCTGAAGTTTGCCAGTTTGTCAGTTTTGTTGTTTTAACATTATGTATTTAAGAATATTTTGTCTGTATTTCTCCCTTAATATAACTAAAGGTGTGTTAAAAAAAGAACACAGGGCTTCTTAAGAGACACACCGAGTCTCTTTGAGTGGTCTTTCTTCTCTTTTTTCCTCTATCCTGGTCTCTTGGGTCAGAGATTTCTGAGAGCTAGTCTTGTCAGTGAAGACTGATGCAAGCAAGGTGTTTAATAGTTACTCCTTCTTCTTTTCCAGGATCCTCCTTCTATTTAGTAATGGATTTCCTCACAGATGTTCCTTAGTTTTTTCTTTGGTTATTGATGCTTTTGAGGAAGCCTTTCTTGTCCTTGACATCCTCGGCCAGATATAGTTTCAGATGGACCTTAGCTAGCCTTCCTTGTCTCATTTTTTACTTATTCTGACCTCTCTATATTTAATCCAAGTGACCTAGCCCTGCTTCCATCTCCTGCATTTTTCTTGCTTAGTCTTCAGTAATGACAGGAGTTCTTTATTCATCTACTCTTTCCCCCTTCGTCCAATATCTCTGCTTATTAGGATGTATCTTTCTAGAGCCTGGTGAAAGTGATTCTTGAATATCAACTAACTCTCTTGGACCCCTTGCTCCTACAAGACGTGTTCCAATAGGGCTCTTCCAAGAAGATCCCTGAAGAGGACAAAATTACCTCTTCATGGTTGCAATCCCTCTTGCAGCCCTACCTCCTCCTCACCCGACAATGAGTTCACAATCTCACTGTCACTGCAGCCAAGCCTGCCCTCAACATTCACATCTCAAATGTGGCTTTTTCTATTTGTTTGCATGAGGTGAAGCAGCACTCCAATCCTTGTGAGATCCTCCACTAACTTTGTCAGAAAGTTGTCATCAGTGCTCTCCAAGAACCTCCTGGACTGTTTGTGCCTCCCTGTGCAGCCTCTGCAGGGGATGTCAGGGTAGTTAAAATCCCCCACATAAATCAGTGCCTGTGACTGACAGGCTGAATCAATCTGCCTGTAGAAAGCCATATCCTCTTCCTGCTCTTGAATCCACAGTAGTTACCCTATCAGTCTTATGACACTGTTCTTCTTGTACTGTGTGTGCAAACTAAGGTATGTATCAGAAGAACAGAAAGATATATCAGATTGCTGCCAAGGCTACATAAAGCTCTAAGATTCTAAAATATCATCTTCATAGTTAATTAGGGAAAAAAAAACCAAATGACAATGTCTCTGATTTGAGAGAACTTCTCCTTCTCCTTTCTGTGTTTTACTACTAAAAGGCAAGTAAATCTTGCTTGGTGGAAAAAAAAATAATTGTAGTACTATTTAAAAGTATGGAAGGATAGTTTTTCAAGTCCTCTAATTTCATTAAAAGAGTTAAGCAATTAATTGCCTTAAAATTTCATCCAATGGAACTATGTCTCTGTTTGAAGCCAGCCACACATATAAAGTCATGTCTAACTATATATATATATATAAAGTGAAATACTAAATAGGACTTCTTTATAGATAAGATAAATTCCAGAATTAAAATGCAAAATACAGTGAGCATTTTTTGTCCATTCTTATGTTTCTTTGTCCCAATAAAAATAGGGAAATATTCTCTGGTTTAGAAAGGAAAAAGTGCTTTGAAAATGAAATAAGGACAGTGAAATGCAGAGGCTGAGTTTAGGAAGAAAAACCTGAACAAGCACGAAAAACATATTAACCTAAATTACGTGGTATTTCATTATACAGCCTTAAAAACATTGATGATAAGTATTATCCCATTTTGCAAGACAGCTCCCAATTATGGCCTCAGAGTAATTGAAGAAAATTTCAGAAGAAAAGTAGAAAACAATATGACTCTTCTATCATTTATATTTACTTAATGATTTTTTTTCTATATTCACTACCTATGACTGTGGGTGTTCAGTCCATAAACAAAAAACTCATTCTACAAATAGTACAATATAATGAGACCTTTCCTATAAACCTCCCAGAACTAACTGTAGTGGCAGGGGTTTTCAGCTAATTAGGCTGTGTTAATAGAGTGCATATGCACATTTGCAGTAGCTCAGCTGGTGGGCAACAGCTTGTTAAACCACCAGCACACAGTTACTTTTGTCCATGTTAGAGCCTTAGGTATAAAAACATTCATTTCCTAATTTGAGATACAGGATTCTAACATCTGACTCTCATAGAACCACAGTGGTTAGGGTTGGAAGGGACCTTAAAGATAATCTGGTTCCCACTTCCCTGCCACAGGCAGGGACACCTTCCATTACACCAGGTTGCTCAGGGATCCATTCAATATTTCCTGGAAAACTTCCAGATGTGAGTCATCCAGCACTTTTCTAGGCAAATTGTTCCAGTGCATCAGCATCCTCATAAAGAACAATTTCTTCTTTATACCTAAAATAAATCTTTCAGTTTGAATCCACTACCATTTTGCCTATCACTACAGGCCTTTTTAAAAATGCCCCTCTCCAGCTTTCTTTTAGGGCCCATTTAGGCACTGGAAAGCCACTATAAGATTTTGCTGGAGCCCTCTCTTCTCCAGGCTGAAAAGCCCCAACTCTCTTGGGAGATGTGCTCTGGCCATTTGACCATCATTTTCGCTCTCATCTGGACTTCCTCCACATCCTTTTATGTTTGTAACTCCAGAGCTGAACTCAGTAGCCCAGGTGGAGTCTCAGAACAGCAGATTAGAGGAGGAGATTTCACTTCCTTTAACCAACTAGCCACAATTTTTTTAATGTAGCCCCAAATACGACTGGCTTTCTGGACTGCAGGTAGTCATTGCTGAGTTATGTTTATCTTCTTGTCTTTCAAAACCTCCAAACCTTTCTCCTCAGGGCTGCTCTCAGTCCATTCTCTGCAGAGCCTGTACTTGTGCTTGGGATTGCCCTGACCCATGTGCAAAACCTTACACTTGACCTTGTTGACCTTCACATGGTTCACACAGGCCCACATCCCTTCCCCCCAGCATGCTGATTACACCACAGAGCTTTGTGTTGTCTGCAAACTTGCTGAGGGTGCACCTGATCCCACTGATGATGCTAAGGTAGAACTTTGCCATTAAAAAAGCTTAAGCTATTAAACAGTGTTTAATAGTATTTTTTTTCCTTTTAAAAAAGGAATCCAGAATAATTATTTACTGTAAGTCAGTAATAAATCACGGCACAGAGATTTTTGAGGAACCCAGGGATACTGGAAGTCACAGAGAAAGGTCACAAATTTTGGTATTGGATGCAGGACAAAATAGATTTAAAGTGAATGTAGAAGTCTATGTACTGCAACATGAGTAATACAGTGAATATTTTTTAAGGTAGACTAATTGAGCTTTGATATGATGGGGTTACTTCTTTATTGGTAATTTATAAATCAAGGGAGTGCTTAACAAAATTATGTGATCCAATGTGCTGGGTTGACCCTGGATGGGTGCCAAGTGCCTACCAAAGCTGCTCTATATAGTCCTCCTCCTCAGGTGCACAGGGGAAAGAATATAACAAAAGGCTCATGGGTCAAGGTAAGGACAGGGAGAGATCACTCACCAATTACTGCCACAGTCAAACTACACCAAACGTGGGGGAAAATTTAATTAAATTTATCACCAATCAAATCAAAGTAGGATAATGAGAAACAAAGAACTAAGTCTGTTAAAACACCTTCCACTCACCAGTCCTTTCTTCCTGGTCTTAACATCATCCTTGAATTCTCTACTTTCTCCCCATAAGCAACATAGAAATAAGGGAACCAGAAATAGTGATTGGTGTCAGTTCATTGCACATTGTCTCTGCCTCACCTTTCTCCTGAGGGAAAGGACCCCTCACACCTCTTACAATATTTGTGGATTTCTGGAAACCAGAAGGTCTCTAAAATTAAGATTACATAAAAATTATAAAAAATGAGAGCAATTTTGAAGCTGAAGTCTTTATGTTAAAGAACACATATTGTTGTAGAATTTCTGGAAGTACAGAAAGTACAATCTTAGCTATTCCAGGAGGAAAAATTTCTCAGGATTCACAGAAACAGGTAGTTGTTTTTTAGCTTGTTTGTTTGCTTTTTTTTGTAAATGTCTGCCTTTAAAAAAATGTTGATAGTCCTATATTGGAGATTAATTTCTGTTGCTGAAGAAAAGAAAGAAGCAGTAGGTACCATCATCACTGACTTGGTGAGGTTCAGTGCTCAGTGAGGATTGCAGTCTGCTGTTGCAGTGAGGATATCAGCAGTACTGGAGGCAGTTCTTTCTTTAAGCATCCCTGTTTGGTCTACAGGCATTTTTTCAAAATCAGATGCCAGGCTCCTTACACAGAAATGACTGCACACTCCATGGAATTTGGAAAGTGGCTTTCTGCAGGATAGTGAAAATGGTAAGGCACTATGATGGAGATAGGAAGTCAGGCTTACTACAAAGATCCTCTGGCATAATTAAGCCAATGTAAATTGGATGTCTCTTAAAATAGGTCTGTTCTTCCCTGTTTCAGACATAGAAAAGAAATGAAAACATTACTCATGGAAGAGTGAAGCTATATTTAGAGAAAGGCACTGCCATAGGAAAAAAAAAAGAAACATTTAAAATAAAAAAGTTATGAAGAGATCACGTAATCAGAACTGATCTGACATTTCTCTTCCTACTTCTTAAAATGTGAATGAAAATGATACTATCCAAAATAAACATTAAATAAAGCAAGTCTCTTGCACCAATAATCTAAGTGAAGATAAAGAAGATGGGCAAAATGTGAGCACATTTTGAAGAGCTGTGAGGCATACACCTAGAAGGCAATCATATAGACTTGAAAGAAAAGAGACATTTGCTAAAGGGAATGTCCCCAAATCTGTATATGTCATAATAGCTTTATGCAGCTAAGCAGCTTTTCAAAAACTTAATTTATAGATTAAAAGTATGGGGCACTCAGTCTGTACATTTCCTCTACAGGCTGTCACCTCATACAATCCAGCAATCCATCATGCAACAGTCTGGCCAGCACACATCATCTCAGAAGGAATTCATGGAACAGGCTGTGATAAAGAAGTAGTTATCAGAAATTTGTCTGAAAAGTTAGCCAGTCCTGCTCTAGAAGTCACATTTCATTGCCTTGAAAATGTCAAAGATTTCTTGAAAGAAATATTTACCATAATGTTAAAAACATGGGAAATAAATGTAGTTCTACTTATTTCCTTCAGGTAGGATAAAAGCCTCTTGAAAATTAATATTCAGAAATATGCCACTGCTGATTTTAAAGAGCTATACAAGATTAATCTGCTTTTATTTAGTACTTCCTTAACATGGTAGATACATCTTCTTTGCTACTACAGATGCTAATATCTGTTTGAACAAAATCTTCCCACCTACTCAGCATTATCTCTTCTTTTAAAACTAAACCAATGTTCTCAGATTTTTAGTAAATCTTTATAAATTTAGATTTTATTTATGACCAATCTAAACAAGAGGTGGACTGCCAACTGGTGAATGTATTTTCAACACCTCATAGAAAATAACTGTTCTTTCTTTTAGTTATGGATTCTGAGAATTTTAATCTCAATCTATATAAATATATTTTTCATTATAAAAAGTTAAAATGCCTATAATTATAGGTATAGAAATTATGAACAATTATTTTTAAATGCATGTAATAAAGGTTTAATGTTAAAAATCCTCCTTTGACAGCAAATGGCTTAGTTAGCAACAATAAGACAAACTTGATATATAGATTAAAAAAAAAAAAAAACCTTTAATATTTCACTGTCTTTTTAAAATAACCAGTTATTTATGAATCAATGTAAGAACATAAAACATATAATGTTGAATCATTTCCAGCAGTGGGCAGAACAAGACCATTAAAAAAAAAAACCAACCAAAAACCCC
Organism: Muscicapa striata striata; assembly: GCA_030060385.1. Lineage (NCBI taxonomy): Eukaryota > Metazoa > Chordata > Aves > Passeriformes > Muscicapidae > Muscicapa > Muscicapa striata. The sequence continues at coordinate 423,592 of JAREIS010000133.1, read as the reverse complement.
ATATGACAATGCATCTTCACAAGAAGCCCCTAATTACCAGTTCTTTGCAGTCATGAACTTGCTTAAAGAGAGATCATAGCATAGCTGTTATGAACAACCACTTCCATTCTTGAAGTTTCAGTAACTTCTAGGCAGAAATTAGCCTGAAACTTCTGAGCTCTATTCTGTTTTTAGGGGGAAAAAATTTCTGTGCTGAGCAAATTTTCCTAAACTCAATTATTTTACCTACTAGGCCTTAATTTGGCCTTTGAGTTTTATTCCTGTAGATATAACCTTCTGTTAAAACTGAATCTGTAAAAGGAATAGGTATTTCTAATCTGTTTCAGGTGTTAAAGTTTGTGAACTCTAACCTAATGCCTTGGGAGATAATTGAAGATGGAATTGATCTGAAAGTCCAATTAAAAAACAGGGAAAGAAAATGAAGAAAACCATCTGTTCTTCTGAGCTTGCTCACATGTGAAAATAGAACATGTGCATGTGTAAATACAAAAGTCAATCCACTATTACATTAATTAATTAAAATTTACATGTGTGTATATATATCCAGCTAAAAGTCCATTTCTTATTTTGTGTAATCCCTGGATATTTAGTGGCCACCGTAGTTACAATTTCTGAAAGAAGAAGACTGCTGACAAATCAAGTTTTCACTGCTACTGTAGGAAAACATGAAGTTATAGATTTCAGAAACCAAGGGTATTTAATTGTGGGTGTTTAAAGACTTTCATAACTGAATTATTTGAAAATAATCCCTTTGGATATTTTTGCAAAATTGGAAGCATTTTTACTCTGTTTATCTTTCTAGTTTGACATTCAGGTTGTCAAGAAAAGCTTTGGGGTCCTGGTTGGTTTTCCTGGCTTTCTCACCTTTCCTCTCCAGAATTAAGATGAACTGTGCTATAGAGAATTACTGAGTGAAGGAAAAATAGAATCCCAACTGCTCAGTAATGCAATTCTTCCCTGAAATGGGACACTGTCCCTTAAGCAATTTTTCACATGCTTGCAAGCTTTATTTGGTCTTCAGGTACAGATGAAACGTGCTAATTTTCTTAATTTATACAGAAGTCTGGCTCTACTATTCCTTATATACCAATTAATTTGTGGCAGTATTATATGTGAGTGCATTTTTAAAAATTTATTTTATTTATTCTCAGAGGAAAGAACCAAATAGACGTAGGTTAAAACCAGAAAGTTCCACTTTTTTATCTCCCAGAAACTTGAGAGACTGAGTGCTTTGATGGAGCAGAGTTGAGAGGAATTTAACTTGAAAGAATAATTATTACCCTATCTACTCTTATGTATGTACACTGACATGTTTATAGGTATACTGTCATGCTGAATGTGATGCAAAAGGAATTTTTTACCATTATTTTATGATGTTGAAGAATAGGGCATGACCTTAAAAACGGTGATATAATACAAAGATTTTGACTGCAATTTCTGTTCTTTTTCTTTTTCTCTTTTTCAGATAGTTGTTGCTTGGAAATTGCTTTGGCTGGTAAATCACAAATGTCCTCTGAGTATAATGCTTTGTGTACTGCATTAGATTATATGAAGTCACACTAGATTAAAAATAAACCTTATAACTAAAGCTTTGGTCTCCTAACTACTAAGGAATCTAATACCTCACTCAATTGATGTTGTCTCTATTAAACTCCATATTGATTTCTTAGATCAGAGAGCTATTTGAACTACCTTGGGACTTGTTTAAAAGATTCTTGAAGTGAATGGTAGCCTTTTGTAATTAAGAAGGCAAACCTCTTGCTACAACATTCAGACTATCTTAAAATCTTTATTTACAAAATCAATCACTGCATACTAAGATTCTGATCTAACTTACAGACTAAGATTCTGATCTAACTTACAGACTTACTTGAGTACACTTACAGTATGAAACCTCTGAGATTCACATAGAAAATGTGTATTCATCTGTCTTAATACCCACAAGAAAAGCAGTGGAGTAAACATAAAAGTCGTTAGAACAGAAATTGCTTTCTTCTAGCTTGTTTTTCATCATCTGGATTTAGTATTAACAGTTAAAGGAAAGAAAAGGCACCAGAGTAAGAATAAGCAGTAGAAAGCTACTTGATACTCACAGTTCTTGTTCTAATTTCCAACAGAAAAGTAAGAACTATGTTGAAGAGACATTAAAAATTTTTCTGTTAAAAAAACCACGTGCTATTATTTGCAAGAAATAGGTTTATTTTCTATTTATAAATACTGTTATCTGACACCTTTCTCATGAAGATTACTTTCTCTTCCATTTAGATGTCTTTGTGAGGCAGATGACTGGCATCTTCAGAAAATTACTGAACTCTTATTCTTTCAAATGAAAAGTTTATTTAAACTTTTTTAATAACCATGCTGATTTTAAGGAAAAACTGGTTTTAGTGGAAGAATTTTGGAGAACAATAGTGGTTTTGCATTTTAAAATGTCTAATTTTTCTGCTTCTGCTTAGAAGCATGATATAGAAGTAACTGATAACTTTATATGTAACTGCTGTACCACAAGCAAATATTGTATAGGAAATCAAAGCCAGAAATCAACAAGGGTGTGCAAAAGCATGGATTTATATACTAATCTCTTATGTGAATATGCCAGTAAGAAAAAAATCTGAAAATGTTATTTGTTAATGATACGCAAGAATGGAAATTTAAACTTTTTTAAAAGTGTGCAAAAAAAGAAGCAGATACAGTATCTATGTTTTGTAATGAAAAATAAAGGATCAAAATATTCATATTTCCACTGGTCTTATTCTCAGTGTTGTGTGTATACCAAAGGAATTTAATTTTCACTGTTCAATCAGAAAGCAAACAAAACATTGCTTTAGAGAACACAGCTGTTGATAGGACACTGAACAGGCTGTCAATACAAAAATGAAAAATCTGTGAATATTAAGGTAATATTATAAATTATGCTATATTGGCTTTTATACCTTTAGTAGGTGCAATGAAAATAAAACACAACCAAATATAATTTCAGAGTGCACTTCCCTTTCATCAAAAGTTCTTTGCTCACAATGAGGTCTTAATCAGGTATTTATGCCATGATGTTCTATAATTTTAGCAAACATTTTTATTGGATTAAATATTCTATGAGTAATATATTTGCAATAAAAATTCATACAATAATTTGTACACTTATATAATTACTTTCAATAACCTGAAGTAAATTCTATAATCGTGATTAATACTGATTTGGCAAAATTATTGGTAAGGTTTGATTATATGGAAAAGTTGAAACGAATGAATTTGATTTTGCAAGACACAGTCCTCTGTGAGTCACAGTACTACTATTGGGTTTTTTGTTGGTATTATTTTATTATTATTACTGTATTATTTCTACTACTACTACTATTATTATTACTATAATTTTCTGGTTTATATATGTTAGAATAGAATGTAAATTTTCTTCAAACTAAACCAAACCACTAGACTCCAAGATAAACAAATGGAAAAAATTCTCCTCAAAAAACTCACTACCCCACCCAACATGTGACTCTATCTATATCTATTAATGTAAAAACCTCATTAAATTGCCCAAGTTAAATTAACTATTAAATGACACATTGATCTTTGCTTATTTATCAGAAATACTGAAAACTTGTGAACACTATATTCACACCACATAATACACATGAATATTAAAGATGGTGGGGAATTTCACATGCAATATTCCCACATTAGTTAAGAAATGTAATTTAAAATTTTTCTGAGACAGCTAAAGCTTTGTTTGGGAGTACTTTAGATAAATGCAAGTGCTATTGGCAGAGAATCTGTTTACCCATGTAGAAGTAGTAGAAAATGTCATTTTTATGTGCTAATTTTTTCTAACAAGGCCCTGGATTATTTGCAATGAGTGACTGTTTATTTCTCTGTCAGTTCTAATAAGCTGGAGGCATTTGATTTATTTTGTGTATTGTCTATTTTCATGTTGCTTTACCTACTTTTGTCCTTGAATTATATTTTTCCAATGTCATAAAAGTGAATAATTTTCAAGTTTCATCACTATTTGCAGAAAAAAAATAGTGATGATGACCACCTTTGCAAAAGCTCCTTGAAATCTGAGTTTTCAAAATATCAGCAGATGTTTTGCATTAGTAATATAAATATACTTGTGCATATTGGATTTTTTGTATCAAAATATTCTATTGGAAATGCAATTGTTTGGACTAATTTTGTTTTAGTAAAAACCTGGCTTTGTAGATGATGAAAAAATATCATAATTTGCATTTCCTCATGTGATACAGTAATACATTGTTTCCCAGTAAGCATAATAATACTGTCAATGAAGGTTATTAAAGGGGAAAGCTCTGTATCTTGTGTTTATTTTGGATTTTTTCCTCACATAGCATCAAAATGTGCATAATATATAATATTTTCTTCAAGTACTGCCTTGTAATGGGAAGCTATTTCCATTTTTTTTTAATATAGACACTTATTACAAAACCATCCTTTATACTATCATCTGACTACACATGAATGTCAGATTGAATAGTCATATGTGTAATGCAAACAACCTCATTTGACAGCTGTGAGTTTAATATTCTACAAACAAACAGATCTTTAGTAGTAGCAATATAGTATTAATTAGTAAAACATGCCTGTGCTTTTAGTCTTCAGTGAATTTAAATTTAAGAAGATGAGAGATTACTGAATATTTTAACAGCTGATTTTCAAAGAAAATGATTGAATAGTTTTTGAAACAATTATCTTTTACAATGAAATCACCCACTTGTGCGTGTAACATCAGAGTAATTCTCACCTGCTTAGAAGTTAAATCTTTGTGAAAATGAAAGCCACTATAGCAAAAAAACTTACCAATCGTTCACTATATAAATAAAAATCTGTGAAAAAGATTAATAAATGAAATGTCATCAGTTTTCTTCTGTACTATGCTAGTTCACAATTAAACAAGATGCCTGAATGTCTAATTAGTTGCATAATTAATAAAATAATAATTTTATATTAAGAATCCAGGGTCTACAAAAAAGAAAAAAAACTTAAGCAGACGACTACAGGCAATGGTACTCCAATACGAAAGAGGAAAAGAAAAAAAATTGTATGAAGCTATATTTTACTCTAAATGAGAAGTCATTAGGCTTCTTTTCCATTTCTATTTTTATGTGTATGGAATGCTTTTTAATTAACAGACATTATGAATACAATATATTTAACAGATGTAGTTTCTAGAGAATCAATCCATCTCATATTAAAAGTAAATTCTACCATCTGAGATAGAAATAGACTCATTCTGTTCCATACAGCAATTTATCTTGAGACGAGCTGCACCTCTAGTCCTTGAGAGAAGAATATCCTCAATGTCATAGAAGCACCACTGAACCTTCTTTTCAAATCAGCCTGATCCTAGGCAGGTTAAAACAGAATGAGGCAGCCACTCCTTGCATAAGTGAGCAGGAAATGTCTCTCTTCTTCTAGTTTATGAGTGTGGCACCAACTATAATTGTCTTCCATGGTAATACTTCAATTCTTAAGTGAGTCACACAATCAGCATTTTGCCTCCATATATTGGCTGAGATCTTACAATCAATTAGTCTGATGGAACAAGTTCACAATTCCTAGGAAACTTTTTTCTTGATATTTGTATCATGATAGTGTCTTGAAATCATTGACCAGAGTCCCATCAAACCAGCCAAAATGAAAAAAGTGGACAGATGGGTTGGCCTTTCCACAAAAAGTTTGTGACTGAGGGATCATTTGAACAAATCACAAAGATGAATAAAGGTTTAACTTAAATAAAATTGTTTTCTCCTACAATATCTACTCATTTAAAAGGAAGACAAAAAAAATTTAGAAGATGCCTTTCAAGGTGACACAGAAATGTTTTTTCAGTTCTTTTCATCACCAGACAGTCTTTTTACTTTGACTCAGATTACACAGCAAAGAGGAAATTTGAGCAGGCTGTAAGAGAGTTTTTTACCGTGGGCTCTGAGGTCAGATCCCTTTTGCTGAATGGGATTCACTAATTTCAGAAAAGAAGATATTTCTCCCACTTTTCCAAATGTGATTTGTGTTGGTCCTTAGTATTTTGGGATACGTAGTCAAGGTGGAAGAGCTAGGCAAGAAGGTAAGATCATCAAGAAGGTGGCAAATGCACAAGAGCTTCAAAGAAGCAAAAGTTGAACGATGATTACATCTACAGACATAGAGTGCTAAAATCTGATTCTGTTTCTGTTTCTGTTTTCTCAATCCAGCTTTAACAAGTGGGTTATGTAATTCATTAGAATCTATCTGAGATACTGATAGTTTCAATTTTATGTGTTTATTTTAAAAATATGCGATTGCAACATAAAATATATAATACCTTTTGTATAAGAACAAATGTGTTCACCCTTAGAGAAATCTAAAACAATAGACTGTTAATAGGTCTAATCTCAGCATCTCCATCTGATTTGCAAATGTCAGCTAATTAAAACCCATTTATACCCAGGTGAAATCTTTCTACTTGATAATTTATTTAATATGTATTCTCTGCATAAAATCCCTTCATATAAAACTCTGGTAAATTAAGATTTTACATTGTATTTTCTATACAATATTTTATACAAGAAAGCCACACAACTAACTTGAAGTAATAGATAATATTATGCCTATGAAAATGTTGAGATCACTCTCAAATACACAGTGAATAAAGAATTTGTAGCTTATTTGCCTGCAACAACATCCTCTGTCCTCTGGGGCTTTGGAAACTTCTCAGATCTTTCTTAGAAATTTTATGTGATGCATCAGATGTCTTAACATTACTGGGTTTTTCACTTAAGTAATAATTCAATTATAATAAAAATTCATAAATAAGCCTATAATGTGATACTACATTAAATATATTAAATATTATATAAAATAGATCAAATTTCACTTAAAAATTTTATTAAAGTACAAATGGATATTTGTTTCTATTTTTAAAAGATTTTTTTTCTTTCCAAAAGATAAGGCCTACACAATGCTTTACCAGATTTAGCTCTGTCCGAAATACTCTACTTTAAATTAGGGTTTAAATTAGTTTAAATTAGGGTTCCATGTATTTTAGAAGAGAATTAGCTTCTTGATCTTATGGACAATGGTAATCCTGCATAGATTTAGTATCACATTTTACTGGGGAAAGAATATGAACTAGTCTTTTTTGTAAAGTTCCTCTGTTAGTTAATGGCTTATGGTTAGTCAGTCTCATGACAAGTTGATTTTCATTATTTATTTTGAAAAATTAAAGGCCTAACAAGTCTTTTACATAATTTTCTACATATCCAGTAACACATCAAAATATCTAATGCCTAACATTCGAGAAGAAATTAAGAAGATGGAAAAGTATCTAAGTATTTATAACTTAGTATTTGGGAGAAGTTCTAATCAGTGTAATGAGTTTGATCAGCCAATTAGAACTTCTCTAGTTCATCAGCTGATCAGACATGATTTAAAAAAAATACTGATAAAGGGAAAATTCCCTTTTCTGATTATTGTTTGGGCTACCATTTAACTTTTTAATCTTTTTTAAAAAGATTTAAAAATTTAACTTTTTAAACTAATTTAACTTTTAATTGCTGCCAAACCAAAAGACATAGAATTAGGGATGAAGGTACAGGAAAAGGTAAAGTGTTCAGATGACTTTTAAGGGCATTTTTGTTTCTAACAAAAATAGCTAATATATCTCTCAAAATAATTTGGCTACTAAGCATCTATAGAATTCAATCTGTTTTTCCCATAATCAGGTTCTGGTATAAGCATTTCACCTGTGGTAATTTCACCAACTTGCTACGATACAGTTCATCATCCTATTTAATGGCCATGTTCAGTCTTTCTTAATAAAAGAATAAGGACATTCCTTTACATGGACAAAAAGAGTTTCAGACATTTCCAGTGCTTAGTTAAATTACCATGTTATTTTCTTTCTCCTATCAGGACATAATTTTCAAAGCAAAAATACATTCAGGTTGTAAGATATGTAATTTCAATGTAGTTATTTCATACCAAAATCATTACTAAATATGCTCTATTTATATCTAATATGGAACATAACCACATTACAAAGAGAAAAATAAAGACAAAAATTAATGTGTTAGTTCAAAATTACAGTTGCATAGTGTAATGATTTATCACATGAATGAATAGGTTTATATATATACATTAATGATTGTATTTTTCTTGAAGTACTGTCTGCCCATTTTTTAAAGTTAACCCATATATTTCATTATAATGAAAACCTACTGGGTTTTAATTTTGGTTGTATCAATATATTATTACTTATTTTCAAAATTTCAGTGTTTAACACAATTATCTATGCTACAAATATGGGGATTTGGCAATATATTCCTATATTTGCTTGCATTGGTAAAACTAGATATTAACCTATGTCACTTTTAAACTATTCACTAATGTCCTTTGGTATTACCATGGACTTTTGAATGTTCCTGCTACAAATGACAGCAAGAAAAAAATCTTCATATTTTGTCATCTTTCTTGTGCTTTCTGTACTTTACTTTTATTACACTAATAAGCATTACCTAGGGTCAAACTATCCAAACCACCAAAACCAGTTTGAAGCCTGCAGAGCCATAAAAGTTTTACATACTTCTTTGAACTCAACAGGACACAAAAAATTTGATGCCCTGCCTTCTTGACAAAGATTAACAGGAACAGAAGATGGCTTGGCATGAGCCCATTCTCTGACAAAAATTGCCATGAGAGTACAAAATAGCACAATATTAATTCATTTTCATGAAAATGACGGTAATGAAAATGAGAAATGGCATCAGCTAAATCCATTTTCATTACTCTGTTATGATTGCAATCTTGTCGCTCTCAGTTAGCGGGCTGAGTGAAGAGATCTAGATTTTAACCACATTTTTAATGTCTTTGATGAGAATCTCCTTGCCATTATATCTAAAATTTGAATTCTTGCTTTAAAAAGATTTAAATCAGCCTTAGGTATCTAAACTTGAAAGTATATTTATTTTTGATTCTTAAACACAGTTCATAGGAAGCAGTCATGGAGCTCTGAAGAAACTGGCATTTCATTATTTGATTTGTGAAAATGCAGAAATTCCCATACTTGTAATGCATTTTAAAAAAGCCAAAGCAGAGTATAGAACTGCAAATGCTTAGATCAAATTGGTCTTCCTTTAGAAAAAAGAAAGTGTATTGTTTGGATTCCATCAATTTTAAAAGAATTGTGTTACAAGCTAAAAGATCATTTCTTACCATCATATTTCCAAGTTAATTTGCATGGAATTATTTTTAGTTTCTTTTTTTTTTTTTTTTTTTTTTTTTGAGTAAGCATAGAAATATTTTCTCATTACTGTAATATTTAACTTTGCTTGGTGTGATTAGGAAAAACAAGTCAATAAGTGACACTGCTAACAGTAAACTTATTGTTAAGTTTTTTTTATATTAACACAGAGAAATTTAAAATATATGCAACGTAAAATCCAGAAAGATCACTCAAAAGAAAGCTCCAAAGGAACACATCCTAATTTTAACTAACCTACTTCTTAACTCTGTTTTTTCCACCAACTCGTTTGTACAGTATGATTGCTTCAGCTCTATCAATTGCTTTACTCAAACTTATGTCATATTTGGTTTAAGAATGTAATCATAATAATCATGTAGTTATTATTTATAAAATAAAAATATCAATTTGCATGTATGCCCCACTCTTTAATATACTCATATCTAACATATTTTTAGCTTCACATTTTACATGCTTGTTTGCAAAGCTTAAAAAACCTCTGCTTTGAGTTCCCAAGCACCACAGAAGGTGACACTCTGAGAACAGGACTGACTACATTTCGTAAATATAGCCTAGTGTTTCAACAGAAAAAAACTGAGTAATCTAGCAGATACACAGCTAATTTGAGCATTTAGGCCAGAACTTTGACATTCCAGTTTTTTGGCTTTTCGAATGAGCTTCCTTTGTGTCCATGGTCTATAAGATTCCCCCTTCTGTCACTGCAGGACAATCTCTAAAAATGAAAAATCCAGCATTTTCAAATTCTTTCTTTGTCATTTTGTAAATAGAGGGAGCAAAGTGCCTGACATCAAATTGCCCCAGCAAATAATGTTTGTGATTATGGCTAATAAATGCCTTCCAAATACAGGATAAGACCTATGATACTCTCTTTTCACAGTTCTCCCCATAACATAAAGAAAGCTGGTGACCACAAGCTCTTGATGAAGTGATAACAAGAACTTCCTTCCATGATAGTGTATCACAAGCCTGCCTGAGACCCTGTGGCACAAAAATGATCCAGGTATATTGCAACCTGTCCATCTCCTGCAGTTCCTTTCTGTCTGGCCTGTTGAATGTAAAACATGAAATCAACTGTAAAAAGTAGGACAATGGAGGTCAGCCAAAGACCTGTGTGGAATTTTTTTTCCATCATGCTTTAAGCTTGTGAAAGCAAACACCTTAAAGTTTTAGAATACAATTTATTTCAGAAAAAAGATATTTACTGCAGTTGCAGTCTGGATGTATATGCTCTTCTAACATCTGCTTCCCTTTTTTATAAAAATATTTTATGCAAGTTATGCTCTTAAAAGGTAACAACAGTATAAATCATTGCACTATATATCCATGCCTTTTTGTGTGTCTGAATGTAACTTTTTTCTTTATGATAGTTTTTGCGAGCTAAGGATCAGTCAGATTTTTTATTAGTCTGAGTGCTGTTTGTCCTCTCTGCAGTTGAAACAGTGGTACAGTTGCATCCAAACTATATACGGAAAACCAGGAAAAATGCACAACTTTTAAAGTGATTTCACATAATTCATTTGTTATGCAGTTCTTCAGAGTTCTCATGACAAAACTCCTAATGAGAATAAAACCTATCTTATTAATCTAATCATTTCTCAAATACATAATAAGAGTAAAGACAATGATTAACACAGTGCAATTTTGAAATAATCCTATAGTTTTGCCCTGTCCCATACAACTTATCCTACAGGAATAAATTTGACTTTAAATCCTCAAATCCTAATAATACTCAGAACTGATTCATTATTTTCAATGTGTAATCACTGTTACTCTTCTTTTTTTATCATTGCAGTTCCTAAATTTTAAAGACAGCAGATAAAGTACATTGATTCAGAATGGTATTAAGAAATAGCTCTGCTCAGTACTTCATATCATCTGAGGAATTATCTATTTTTCAAAAGAAAGTTGTTCCATCTTCACTTGAAAAGTAGTTTACGCATTCAGTTGCAGTGACTTATCAAGCAAGACTAAAATTCTAATACATTTTATAATTCCCATTTCAAACTTTTATTCAAAAGACCCTTGAAATATTAACTATGTCGACATTTGTCTCTTTTCTTACCCATGGAGTCTTTGTGCCATGTCTAGCTATCTATCTGCTTTAAGATGTCAGGGTGCTGCCTCATAGGAGCCAGCTGATACAGTTCCCCCTAATGAACAAAATGATCTCTCCAGGTAGTGACATCAGATACTGTCTTCAAGGTGATTCAGGCTCTTATGAAGAGTTAGTGCTACAAAATTGCATATATCGTTTAGTGAAAGTCATATCTAGGGCAGTTTTTGAGGACAGCTGTGCCAGTGTAGACAGCAGGGAATAAGAGCACTTAAATCTCAACATAGTTAAAATAGAACTACTTGAACCACGCAAAAGCTGAGTGGTCTGGACCATCTGAAAATTGGTCCTGAACACCCAGTATCTCTAACTGTACTTCTTTGTGTAGGTTCAGTGATTTTTCCAAGGACAGATGCTATATTAAGTTGTAGTGCCTTTCACAAGGTTGCTGTGAATAATACTTGACAAAGTACCATTCTTCTATTTCCACTGTCCATTTTGTGCTCAGCTGGTAGCCAGGAGACATGATGGCTCCTGGCTAAAGAATTTACAGGAAACATACAGTCTTACAAGAGTTGTGATGATATGATTGAAAGAGAAACTTGCAAATGATTCAGTTACTAAATCTAAAACATTTAGCAATAGATGAATTTAGGTCTGGTACTAAATAAATAAAAACCTAATCCCAAAACTAGAACCAGATTAAAAAAAAAAAAAAAAAAGAGCAAATAATGTGCTTATATATATGTATGTATGTATGTATGTATGTATGTATGTATATGTATGCAACTATAAGATTCCAATCAAATTAAAAATGAGATGAACTTTAATTTTGGAATACATATCCCATTAATCCTCATTAGGGAAACAGTATTCTGTACAGAATATGAAAGGCATTTCAATGAAAAGGAATTACAGAGTATGCTAATGATTTCTTACAGCAATGTTTCTTCTTTAGTAAATATTAAAAACTAATTTCCATATCAAACATTTTTTTTTACAGTTTGGTGAATTTACATGTGCATATGTACATGTGATTAATTATTTTAGATGTAATGAGTTCTTTTTGTCATTTTCCTGTTCTCTGGTCATCCATGTTTTCTCAGATCACATGCATGCCTCAGTGGAACAGTGAAACGAGTACAACACAGGCAAAGCCACTGGTCTGTAAGAGAGAGAAATTAGTAGCTATGTGTTTACATTAAACACACATAAGGGTGTCAAAAATAAAAGAAGTGAAGAAAAAAGACTTGCTGATTTTGAGCAAAAGCAACTTCCCATTGGCACTTTTGTTGAAAGTGATGGGAATAAGTCATAAAAATTTTAAAAAGCATCACTCAAAGGGAATCCAAAGTTCCAGGTTTCTGTTCACCTTGAATTCTGTAGCGTTGTAAATATTTCTGGATGAAAAGGAAAAGGAAGTGATATGATATACATATATACTTGACTATTTTGGTGGATCTGTAAGTTTCTTGAATTAGTTATGACTGGATAGATAGATAGATAGATAGATAGATAGATAGATAGATAGATAGATAGATAGATACAGATATATCAGAAAATCCACTTCAAAACTGTCTGCATAATACTGTTGCACCATATCCTTCCCAAAAGCTTAAAGCAATACTGTAAGGTAACAAGAAAAATGGCAATGCATGTGTTTTGCTACAGCACAATTTCTGTAATTCTTTTAACTTGGGAGTACTGTAGATTACTGTTTCAGAGTCTGACACAGGTAAAAACTATGCTTTATGTCTGTTTAACAGCAACTAAAAGGATTGTTCTTAAAAGTGGCAGGCAAATGATGTCCTGGTACACCAGTGACAAGATCTCAAGAGACTTTTAGTTGCTCTCTGCCCTGGTTTTCATTATTGAATCTCACAATTGCTTTACCCTTAGCTGCAGTAGTGTTAGAAACAAAACAGACCTTCTAAAGATGAAAAACAACCTTGTTTTGCAGCTTCTTTGCAATACAGTGCCTAAATTAGTCTCTATAAGAATATGGTTTCCACAAGTATACAAAGTAATTCCCACCCATCCTGCTGATGTGATGGGTTTAAACACCTTACACCTTAATCTAAAGTAGTACCATTTTTAGAGGTCCAGAAGTACACATATCCTCTTTGAATAGTCTCATAAAATATGGACACAACAAAAAGCAGATTTCATAAAAGCAAGAAAATAAGGAAAAAAGGACTATATCAAGTGGTAGTATTAACACCACTAGTTCACTGATTTCAAATCACATCTGATACAGAAATGGATTAACATTGACATATTTTATCAACTTCTGTGTCATCTGTGGTTGCCAGTAACATACCATACAGACATGCCTTAAAACACGATGTAATGGACTTTCTATATATACAGGATTTCCTTGTGTCTTTATTTTTATTAAACTACCTTTTGTGTGCAATCCTTTTATCACAGTTTCTAAATTAATGTGCAAGGCACTTTTGTATGGCATGGTTGTTCTGTTACTTCAGGCAGCCCTCCAGCTGTGGGCCAGCACTTGGTCAGACTGATTTGTTCTTGGCAGGAGGCTAAGAACACACAACACTTACAGTTGCACATCATGACTTTGGGGGTTTGTTGAGGGAAAGAGCCAAAAGTGTTATCTTAATCATTTCAACAATGTACAGTTTGATCTGCTAATCAGTCACAAACTCTGCTTTTATAAAGGGGCAGATTAATGACAGTTTCAGAAAATGCTAGTAAAGTTTACAGTGGTTTGGTAGTCTTTGATCAATTCTATACTAAATCTTATGATTAGTTCTCATTCTTAGCAATTATTGTAATCTAATCAATTCCATACTTTTATTTTCATGCTATGATTGTAATGAGAAAAGACACATAGCACATAATTCGTCTGTTCTTGTGATAAAGATTACTCTGAGGATTTGACAGGACAAAAAAAATTGAACCCACCCACTTAATAATCTTGAAATTGTCTTCTACTATCTGATTCAAATGCCATAAGGGAGGTGACTGCTTGGACATTATCAGTGTTAAAAAAAAAAAAAAAAGCAGGCTTGTGCTTCCTTCAGCATAGAGAATCATCATTCACAGATTATATTGTAAGTGATAAAAGCTGCTATTATGCAAATTATTAAACAGGCAAAAAACTGAGTCTTTTAGTTTAGCTAAGCAAGAAGGGGAGTACAGATTAAATGCAGATTTTAGTCAAATTGACATGTTTGGTAAAAATTCCTCTTCTTTCATATTGGGATGAAAATTGTGTAGTACATCAAAATGAAAGATGCATAGTTCATCCTGCCAGTCAAAGTTCTTAAAAATATTTGTTTTTTCCAACATGTAGCTGCTTTTCAACCTCTTGTCTCACTTGTTATTAAGGCTGCTACCTGTATTACGTTACAAAGGAAATTGGAGAGCAATTGTTAGTTTGTTTGAATGAAATATTTTGGCAATTAGTGTAAGAAACAATATTTCCTCAAGATAAAGGATATGTTAAGTTATTCCAGTTACTAACATTGTGTGAATAAGACACCTTAGTCTTCTGCCAACTTGGAAGATAAAAGTTCTGCAATTAAGAGAAAGGTAATGGCGTAGAAAGCATCCTCTGTGTTGTAGTCACAGGCTTTTAGGCTGTGTGGTATTTGTCAGTGAGCATAACTTAATTCATTTAGTCATACTGCTCTACTGATTGATTAGGATGTATTAACACCAATGGGCTAAATTTTCAAAAGTTGATAGAGGTGCTTCCCAACTGAGTTAGCCTGACATTAGGTTGAAATTAGGCAATTGAAATGAAGAATTGAAGAAGAACTTGACTAAATACACCATTATTTAAATAATCATTCAAATATTGCTTCAAAAATGGAAACTGAATATCCTTTTTTATGACAAATGCACATCTCACAGGAATATGGAAAGCTAGACTAATTTTCTGCACATCACAAGCTTTATGTAAGCAACATGTAGGTTCTTCATGTTTACATACAGCTAATGGTTTCTAAATGCAATTCATAATACTTTTATGAAAATCAGTACCTTCAAGACTATTGTTTTTATATTGCACTTGAGGTTATAGAAGGGGAGAAGACCTTCAGGAGCAAAAGAAGAATATAGAGTTTCATGCTATTTTAAACATATTTATTAAATTATTGGTACAAATGAGGCACAATAAGCAACTCAAGATTTTCAGGGTCCAATTCCAGAAGAATCAATTGTCTCTTAGGCTAAAAAAGCAATATTATCCTCTATTTTTAAAGCAAGAGAACCATTCAAGACTGTGACAAGGTCATAATGTCCTAATACTTTTCTCCTTTGTATTATGAATCACTATTTAATTTTCACAACATAGATACAGCCTGTACAGAGGCAAAATCTGACAATGAATGAGAATAAATTATTTTCTAGGTGACAAGTGGGGAAAATACGGACACATTGTAACAGAAAGTGATTCATCCATGTCGTTGTACAATGATAAGGGCATGCACTTTCAAATTAAAGTTAGCCTAAAGGTGTCTTGCTTCCATGTACATGAGTATAAATAACTACTGTGCTTCCAGCAATGCATAATTTATCTGTGAAGAAAAAAAAAAAAAGTGCTGTAAAACAGTAGGGACACAAAAGAAATTCTGATCAATAGCACTGTACCAGAGCTACCTTGTATTTTGCAAAATTTCAGGAGTATCCAATGAGGTTTTTTCCTAAAGTGATCATAGGGTAGTCCTGGTACCACAGAGAGATGATGAGAAGAGCAGTGCCTCTTGCGGATATTCGTCTATATGCCAAGTTTAATCCCCCTTCCATGGTCAACAAATAATAAATTGAAGTTAATCTGATAAATATAGAGATCTTTATAAAAGGAAAAACTGATGTTCTTATACAACAACATGTTTTTGCAAAAAAAAAAAAAAAAAAATTTTGTAGGAAAATTTCTAGGAACTTTTGTCCCCAAAAGTTGTAAAGATTTGCAAGCCCCTGACTCCTATAGGTTTCATAACCTTTCCAAGGATGTTGCATTGAAAAAACACAACTGAAAAGGATGAGGTGAAAAAAGAAGGAAATTACAAAGGTGTGGTAGTGTTTACACTTCCTAATTTTCATGGCTTTTTTTTTCCTTTTTTTTCCCTACAGTTTCCCCAAAACCTTATCCTCATATACAAAGCTATGACAAATACAGGGGCAGAGGGATATAGTAAAAAAAGGACACATATATGAGTTTTGATGTCCCCAGCTGTTAACTTGCCACAAGCTCATGGCAAAGAGGAGGCATGGTAACAACTAATAGGCTCCATAATGTCTCTCCTGCTCTGCAATGAAATGTTACAAAAAGAGTATAGATCAAACAGAAGGGTGCACTACTCAGAAGAAAGGCTGCTCAAATGCTCATTTTGGTTTTCTGAACACGATTTCAAACACAGTAGTGTATAAAGCAATGGGAAAGTACAGGGCTAAAGCTATAGCTGAAGGAGGAGCTGTGCTACATAGTCTACTGTTGGATGAGGAATGTGGTTTTTAAGTGAATATCCCGATTGTTCCTCCTTACAGGGCTTCAGATCGCATCACGTAGCACATGAATAGGATTCCTTTCAAATGATATTAAACTTATCATTTGAGAGAACATTCACTCCCAGTGTGTAACTAATAAATCCAAATGCTAAGAGGCATTCAAGTCCCCCGGTAGAAACTAGACCTAATCCAAAATAAAAATCCTGAACTGCATAATGTGAATACCAAGTCTTCCACATGAATTCTTTGACTGTCAAGAGCTGTTTCAACATGTGCTGCGTTGTACTGAAGCTTGCTGGCCAATGCTACACAAAAAGGCAGAATGTCTGACATTTTGCACACCATTCCCAGCACTCTTCCAAATTTCCTTTGAAACAACTGTTGTGTTTCAATGTGAAAAATAAATATTCCTCTCAACCATTTATGTTTTCCATTAAAGAGATGTGAGTAGGACAAGACAGAACTTGAGTTGAGACATTCAGAACTCTATTTAATTTCTGTTTTATCTGACAAGTTCTATTGGTAGCACTTCTCCTACGAATACTTCTTTTTGTGCCTGAGCAGTAATTGTAAAAGATGAAAAAGATTTTCTTCTTTTAACTGTGAATTGTTATCAGTTTATACTGAAAACTACCTTACATAGTGGGCTAAAGTTACACTTTCATATTAAAAACTGTCACCTATATAAAAGTTCTTAAGATATTAAGAAAATATAATGGTTCTTTCCTTTTCCACCCACAGAAACAATTCTTGCTCTCTGTGTGAACATGGTTTTTTTAGGGAATCAGATAATCTTATCTGATCACCTGTAATGTTGCTTTACATTTCAGTGTGTACTTAGAGTTGCCAAAGTCATGCTTTGTAGAAAAAAAAATTCAGTCTTTTGGTGGGCATCAGGTACTGGAAACTCCATTACTTCCATTTCCCCCCCCATTTTCATATTCTAGCTTAATATTAATATCAATATATCAGTTTCTGTGCTGTCCATTAACAATAATATTCTATATTATCTGAAAAATATTTCACAAATGTGAAATATTTTTGTTAAAAAATATTTTAAAGCAACCTAAAGTCTTTCATTTGAAAAGTTACATTCACAAAATCTGTCACATGCAGCTATGTTCAAGATTTTTGCCATTCTCATCAACTCCCTTTGCAAAATTCAACATAAATGAAATTATTCATTGCTCTCACCAGTGAGAATACTCATCCTTCCAACCTATTTTCTTTATTTTATTTTCAATTGAGGTGTTATCTACTTCTATTCAAATTCCACATTGGAAAGATATATTTTGAATAAGGAATTTTTTACTTTAAAGTATCCCACTTTTTTTTTGACATTTATATGTTGATCAAATCTATTTATTTAGAAATAAAATCACAAACACCTTCAAAGATAATACTGTGAAAACATAAAATGAAATATATAATAATTTGGTAATACAAGCATGGATATCTAGTTTACACTTCTGTCCAGTGTTATTTGGCAATAGAATTTTGGAAATCATAGACATGTAAGTATCAAAACTAATTTCACTGAAAGTCTGCAAAAATAAAATTACTTAAAGATTTAGGTATTTCACAAACATTGTATTGATGAAGATTTTAAGTTTCCTGATAAAATATGTAGTTAAATAGGACTGGAGGAGCATTTGTCTATGTCCAATGTGCTTAACGTAGTCTAAAAGAAGTAGAGAAATCATTTTATATAAACTAAAAGAAAATAAATCACTGGCCTTTTATTGAGTTTTCTTTATTTATGTGAATGGGAACAATTCTGTTCCCCCCCAAGAGAAACACATAATTTTGTCCATTTTAAATCTGAGTATATAATTTCTACTTCAAAATTTGCAAGGTAGACACTATTTCATGAAGAAAGAAATGTAGCATTTTAACCTAAGCAGGTGTTTTCTAAATTTTCTGCATCCTCGTGAAGCTCTTTAAATATCAGGATTTGATCATATAGAATACATATGCTCCATTCAGGGAGCAAGAAGAGAAAGGCATAATTATATAAATTAAAGGCTAAGGCCCTCCTGAAGTAAAGAAAGAAACAGCTTAGGCAGTGAATGAAGCAGAAGATTCCTGCCATGGTAATTTTTTGACTGTAGAGGAAGAAACTGCTCCACAGTTTCAAAATTACTGCCTATCTCATTTGTCACTTTAAAATATTTCCTTAAATTCCCTCTTCTGATGAAGGCCAAGATACATAACTCTTATTTCACACCTAATTTCTTCTTTTTTATTTATTTTTTTTTTAATAGAACCCACTTGATTCCTTTGCCTTGGAGTAGTATGCATTGGCAGTGATCTCTCTATATGCTGTTAGACATGAAAGAAGCATCAACTCAGTCTGTGAAGCAACTGGTGTCTAATGAATGAAAAAAGAGGCCATATATTACCTATCTTGCAGCCACTTACTTGTGTGAGCTGCTTTCCATAACCACTGCTTTCAGGCTGCATAGCTTAATTACCCTATTCAAGTCCTGTTGTATTGATACATAAAATAATGGCAGCTAGCTTCTTCCAAAGGGAGATTCCCAAAAAAGCACACTCCCTGGGAATAATACAAAAGTAAGAAAGCTAGTAAAAGATTGGAGGATCAGAAGAGTACTAAAAACACAGCAGCATCTTGGCAATGTAAAGTATGCTAAGGTATTCTACAACCTTCATCAATTAAAATTATTCACAAAAAAAATATATAAATCTTTGTCTCTTTTGATTTAATAAATGTTATTAAAATATATAATTGTTGCAATGATGGGTCCGACCCAGAAAGTCAATGTTCAAAATATATTTATAGCTAATAGCAGCTTCTTCATCGTGTACTTTGGAAATCTTTATTAACCTTAAATTTGTGCTAAATTCATTATACAGTGAAGGTGACTTTTACTACTATTTTTGTCTGAAACATGCTTTACAATATACTCATGGTCATCAGCACTTTGAGTGACAGATCATTATCTAATCTGGCATTGCATTTGCACAGGCAGTTTTCCAGTAGATTTGACATTGATCATCTGTCCATTTGATTTGTTAACTTCATAATTTTTTTTTTTTTTTTTTTACTAAATGACTAAAAGCTTGCAACTCTGTATAGAAATGCTGTTATTTTATATTTTACTTGATCATAAATTTGTTTTCCAGAGAAGTGGCTTTGGTTTGTGAAACCAATGAAATTATATTTTTTTCTTTATCAACTCTCTACAGTTAAATAAGCTTCTGGAATCTGGAGTTCAAATGTGATTAATTTGACTGGCAGAGAAAAGGAAAGCAAGATTGACAGGATGGGGAGATAGAAACAAAATGCACCAGTATGGACGTGAAATCCTCATATTACAGCATGTATCACAGACAGTGTCTGTAGGCATATTTTCCTATAATAAATCCAATTTTCTTATAGATCTTTACTTTATCTACCAAATGTTTATGAAAAAAAACCACAGAAAACACAAATCAAGTTAGAGTATGACATTAGAAAGGAAATCAGTTCTCCCAGATGGTTTTGGGAACACAAAATGTTGAGGTTTATGTTTGACTATCATACGAGTTAATTTTTAACATTCATTACATAGCATTTTCACAAAGAGGATGTCTTTTTAAAGAGATAATTATTACAGCCTGCCTATTTCTTCCCTATTCATGCAAAAGCTCACAGATACAATTTAAGAATGTGCATAAAAGTGGATGAACCTATGTGCAAATAAACACACATTTTCTGCAACTTAAGTGCATACAGGAAGGAAGGAAAGAGATTATCCAAAATTTGGCAAATGCATCCATAAGTTCTTAAAATTTGCTCATAATCCTTTTTTTTGGTTGGAATTATTGTCTATAATCTAAAAAAACCCCAAAAAAGGGAAAAAAAAAAACCCAAAACCAAAAACAAATAAATAATCAAGATTAAGATCAATGAGACAGCAATACAGACCATATATAGTAATATACGAATGATGAAAAGAATAAATTATGTTTCCACCTAGCCTCAAATACCCAACCATGTTTCTATGGGCAAAATTGTTTCACCAGAAATACTTTTCTTTTAAACTGGATCAATTGCTTTGTATTTACAGTAAAATGATTCAAGCCCTGACTAGGCACTTAAACAGGTCTAGCAGATATTTTATACAAAAAAAAAATTCTCAAAATAAATCTCCAAAAAAATCAAACCATTGATTATTTCACTGAAATATCACTATTATAACAGAAAAATGCCAACGCCCTTTTGAAGGAAAAAAAAATTTTAAAATTAAAAACAGTGAGGGTTAATTAACTGTGGCCTGAGATCTACAACTGGTTCTGCTGAGGCTGCTGGATCCTATGCTGGACATAGAGGCATTTTTACTACTTTGGGTTACTTAGCACTATGTTTCATTTTTATGTATTCCACCTAAGAGTGGTCAAGATGTGAAGATTTTTGTTACGTGGGTTTTTGACACTCTTCTATTACCATCTTCATATTATTGCAAAAGTTTGATCCATGCCAAAGATCTGACTAGTGTGGATTTTTCATTCCCTGTCCATCCTCAAATCTGTTCAATGCTTCTGCCAGCATAACGCTGCAGTCAAGGATCTGCTTATTTCCTACTCTCTTTCTTGCTGGAAATGTACTAAGTAGATACCTCATCTATATAAACGTTCATCTAGTGGGTTTATATTGCTTCTCTTCACAGATGTGTAAAAAAAGGAATTGGTATTTTGGTTGTGCACTGTCATGAACCAAAAATCCCACCATGTATAAAGAAGGAGCATGTGTCTTCTTATGTTTAGAACATTTCAAATATGTCATATTAAAATAATATTCTACATTATAAAATATTTTTAGTAAATATGTAAATGCTTTTCATGTGATTATCATCTCTCTCATATCAGGCCATTCTTTAGCAAAAGCCAACTACCACTGATATTAGTTGGAAAAGGCCCTTGGAAAATTACCATTTTTGTCCTGATTTCTTCAGAAAAGAGGTTGAACCCTGAACTAGATGAATATCATATGTTAATGAAACTTCTCAGACTTCTTACTAATCAGTAGAATTATTTTGCAAAATACTTAAACATGAAACAATAGTTATAATTTAAATGGCATTCACAGCTATATAAAGATTAGTCTAACACATAATGGTATTATCTTAGTACAAAAAAATATATAAAGAAGTCATGTCTGGGAGATGCCTCAAAAATACAGGCAAAAGTATTGATTCTGTGAAAGTTCTTGATACTTGCTACAGTATCTCTTCTCCTCAGAGATGTCCCATCTAAGTAAAATATAACTAAACATTCTCATATTTGTATAAACAAAAATGCTTACTATTCCAGTGTTGTCTTTTCTCCTCAAATCTTCAGAAGTATGAAGGCACAATGTCTTGGTTTAACTTGAGCAATAAAGGCAAACAGTAGCAGCTGTTTGATTCAACCAACATCATAGTTTTCAGACTTACCATGATAAAATTTTGTACACTGAGAAATTACAGTAGTTCATGTTTATTTACGACGTTTTTATAAATGTATCAACTACATTTTGAACAGATATTGTTTCCATAAAATGGATACTGTATTTAAATAAAATTCCTTATAACAGTCATGCATGTTTTGCAATCATGCATTGCAGCAAGATTATAAAAATATAATGAGAAAGAACAGATAATTAGTAAAATGAAATCCCAAACTCCTCTGATCTGGGAACTCTCCGTGATAGTTGGATGGGCTTCCTAATGGCTTTCAGAAAATTTGTCTGCCTT
Organism: Muscicapa striata striata; assembly: GCA_030060385.1. NCBI lineage: Eukaryota > Metazoa > Chordata > Aves > Passeriformes > Muscicapidae > Muscicapa > Muscicapa striata. Next base: position 401,064 of record JAREIS010000133.1, on the reverse strand, counting down.
AGAAATGAAAAAAACCTGGTCTTGAAAGACACTTTCTTTGGTTTTAGTAAACATAGGAAAAAGTGTATTTAGAATATGCTAATAAGTACAGACATTCAATTTCAAAATTCCCTTCAGAAACATTTTGCATTTTTTCTGTAAGAAAGCCATACACTATTTCTGGTCACAGTTTTTAATTACCATTGTGTATTTTCAGTCAAAGACAGTTGTCTGTTCTGTGAACACTAACTCCTAAACTGAGTAAACTCAATGTAACCTGTGTATGATTTGCTATTGTTGACCTGCAGAGGGATATCAGTGTGAAAACAGTAACATCAAAACTAACTTTAAACACCTCAAAAATATGTTCATCCTGTCACATCTATAATCAAATCAAAGTAAAACTTCTCAAGATTTGCTATTTTAAGTAACTACTAAACACTATTATGCATTATAAAGTAAATTCTTAAGCTGGTGTGTGGGCCTACATATAGCCCAGACTTTATCTTTCTAATCTGGTGATGAATACAGCAGGCCACCATCTGGTGTGCGTGTATATCAACAACTACAATACAGCCCTACAATTTAATAATCACAAAGTTTAACTGCTACTTACCACTTATTTCCAGCTACAGAAGGTCTCTGATTTAAGCTGTCAAATAAATGTAGAAAGCCAGCATAAGATTAACTGTTTTTGTTCCAGACTGGGTTTCAGATGCAGGCGGTGAAGCAGGGAGAGCTTTGCTGTTGCTACAGAAACCTGACGCTGAGGATTTAATGACAGCATCAGATGGTATTGTACTAGAGATTGTCTGCTTGAGGGACTAGACAGCATGCTGCTGATAAGAAACAACAATAGATTCCAAATGTTTTCAGTTTTCTTTATCAGAAGAATCCTTTCGTTGCCTAAAATATATTAATTTGATAGCAGACAGAATTTATAATATTTATAAGAAATTATATTAATGCTTGAAAAAATGTGAAACATAATCTGCCTGGAAGCTCTCGATGCAGGTAACTAATCTTCCTAAATCCTTAGTCAATATGTAAAGTTTATAAAATTAATACATATTTTAGTCTGCTAAATATTTGACTCATATGTACACGATTCCTCAAATAATTTGTCTTTAAACTGACAACTTAGAAAATAAAGACATTTTATGTTCATGTGTTTTAAGTTCATCAATTACTGTTAAAGAATGTTCCTAAGAGGAAAGATTTCCAACAAATTCCAGATTTGAAGGGGCCAGGAACTATTAAATTTCAGGGATTTATTTCATTTTCAGTCATTTAGTTATGTAAATATTTTTATTTTGTGAAAAAAATTTTAAAATACTATTGCAATTCAGATACAGTATTTCTGAAGACAGGCAGCATGAACTGCAAAGTATCACCTGTCAAAATACATGTATTTGGCTGGTCAATATTTTATTCTATAAAGTCTCTTTCTACTTCACAAATCTTTCTGAAGCTAATTTACCTCTGTGGTTAGTTAATTGTTTGCAGATCAACAAATATAATAAAAATATTATCTGAAAACAGAACCTGTGATTCTTCTATTAAATATATCTCTTTTTTTTTTTCTTAGTTCAGCTGAGTTCCAGGGAATTAGTTCATTGGGAAGCTTATATAAACACACAGAAATAATATTTTATATTCAATTGAGGGTCTTCTATTGCAAGGAATTTTACAAACACATTTCCCTCCACATAATACTGGGAAGCCTGTTGATAATACTCACAAAAGCAACTCCTTTCCTTCAAAAATAAGGCCACTGAAACTTTACTTTCCAAATAGAGCAGAAAGGACTGCCATTTCAAAGGTCTAAATCAAACATTACACAAGACCATTTGATCAATATGGCTTTGAAGGTTAAGGATTGATTCACTCCTACTGGGATTTAAGACTGTATCTCCTAGAGTCTTAGGTATTTTGAACATGAAGATAGTCCCATCAACAGATCTCACCAATACCATCAAAGGGAATTTCTGATTATGTCAATAGTAGGACCAAGCAATCCCTCTACCTATTATCCCTGAAAAATCCCAACAAAACAAAACAAAACAAAAAAGTAAAACAAAACCAAACCAAAACAAAAAAAAAAATCTCTCATCAAACTGGCTAGAGCAAGAAGTCCATTAATTTCTTTATTATAAATTTCCCCATCATATTTTCTCTTTGGATCCTAGATAATACTGGGAAAAACATGGATTGTTGATCCATAGTCAAATTAAAACTTCATGGCTGATGTTTTCTCTCTATTGGTTTTGGAGTAAGATAAGAAGTTCAAGATAAAGACCAGGGTTATCTGTAAAAACAAAACCAAAACCAACAGAATAATATTAATTTGGACTCAATATAGCTAATCTTGGGTTAAATGCACTAACGATTTTTTAATTAAACAAAAGCTATAGAAAAATGAAAGTAATAGAGGTATAATCAAACTCCCAGGCTAATCAAGATCATTCCGACATTTCAAGTTTTGAATATAAAGCAGCAAATGATCAGTAGTTTGCCAATAAGACAAAAGTTCTGATCTAGAAATTTACTTGATTTTGGTTTATATGTTTCAGCTCCATGAACATAGTCAAATATACCAAAAGCAGTATAGTAGACTGTCGTTTTCTGGTACTGAAACTCACAGCCAGTGCTACATCTATTGCTCATGTAATTTCCACTGCTTTAGACACTACTAAAATAGATACTAAATTACACGTGTGCCTGCGTATACTACCTACATTTGGTCAGAAAACTGGTAAATATATTGCTATTTATACATAGAATTACAAAAAAAAATCTTTTTCCATCGATAGGCATATCTATATCAAATAAATGGATATATTAAGGGAACATTAAATTCTTTTGATTGAGTACTGTGCCTCGTGGGTAAAATGGGGAGATAAGTAACATCTAAACATTCTCACATCTGTAACAATTTTTCTGAAGTCTACCCCTTTATTGTAACAAAAGTTACTATATATATATATATATATATATATATACAAATATATTTGAGGTTTCCCAGCTTTCAGCCATGTGTAGTGCCACACTCAGTTGTTTCCTGCACTAGGTGAAAATTAAGTGTGATATGAAAAAGGTACCTTTTTTTTCTATACATGTATGTCAATTCTTTGGGGGTCACTCTAGTTCCAATGAGACCTGCAAGTTGTTTATAAATCAAAGGAAACCATGGCTCTCACAAGATTGTTGAATGACCAGTGCCTACCAGGTCTACCATTGATGACCACACAGTTCTCCAAGCAATGAAAAGCCATCATTTCAGCTTCTGACTGAAATGCTGCATATTTCAACGAGACAGAGACATCCAGTCCAACATAGTTTACAAACCATTGGATAATCTACTACAATGATCTCCCGTCCTGATTAAGTCACACTTCTGAATAAATTAGCCTATAGTTCAAATTTTAAAAAAACCAAACCAAAACAAAACCACCCCAACATTCTTCTGTTTTGGGGCTCAGCTTTAAAAGTAGATCAATAAAAATAAGAAAAATTGAAGAACATTTCTTCTTAAGAAGAACAATTCTCCCTGCACATCCATTTTGCAGTCCATATTGTCAGTCCTGTGGTTTGCAGCAGTAATTACTTCTTCCATACACTCCTCTCCGTCTAGGCTCCCTTCTCAAAAAACACCACATCTGGACTAGCTACACGTAATTCTATTCTCACTTTATTATGCACCATTTCTTTCTGTTTCTTTGTAAGATCAGGTCTCTTTCAGACAAGGACCATATATTATCTCATGCCACTGTTACATGCATATATTTGAAGCTATGTAAAAATGTTAAATAATGAACAATAGAAAACAATTCAGAACACTGTCTTACAAAAACTTTAATCTGGCAAGATTTCAAGGAAACATTATTGGAAGCAGAGTAGGAACATACACCAGTGAACTATCTGTAGATTTATTATTTGTGGTAACTTAGAGCAGACAGCTCTTTATCTATACAGATATTACTTCACCTCATCTCATCTCATGTCATCTCTGTCCTTCAGTATATATACATATATATGAAGTATAATAAACAAAATCACCACTTCAAGGAACCTTGGTTCGTGTTGTCATATTCCGTATTGTCATACCTATAACTCAGGCACTGTGTAATAAATACACATCATAGTGATATAGCTTTTTATATATGTGCCATAGTGATTAGCATTTTTATACTCTATTTAGTAAGAAGTTGAAGATCTGATAGCTATCATTTTAGTTATCTTACAGTAAATAGAGTTGTGTATTTTTATATAAAGCCTGTAATAAAATATTGAATATTTTGCTGCTGGACATGATTTTTCATCGTTGGATTGCATTTTGGTTTGGTTTGAGTTTGTTTTGTTTTTTTTTCAAAAATTCCTATTTCTCTCATTCAAATTTTACTTTTTTTCCATTTCCTGCAGAGAGACTTTGACAAATTAGAGAAATGGAAGCATAAGGCTTTTTGTTGCAATATCAGTAAGCATGAAGAAAAATGAGAATTGTTTTTATTGTTGCTATTGCTTACACATCTACTTGGCTATACCATTTGAGCTAGAGAGCTAGAGAAATTGAGTCAGAAATCTCATCTTGACAAAGTTGGGTTTATAGATTTTCGCTAAAGCAGGCTTTCTCCCCTTTTAATTCCTTACATAATAGTCATGTTTACATTTTCCAATATACAATTTGGATTCTGGTTTAATAGTCCAAGATATTTTAATTTTACACATGTGACCACATGTGGATGTGCTACCTCAGGCACAGAAAACAGGATCTGTTATCGCTTAGTTTGTTAATATAGGGGAAACTTTCTGTGTTACTTACTCAAAGAAAAGTAGATTACCTCTTTGATGTCATCTTATGGTTTTCTGGGAAGTGGAGTACTACAGCTAATAATGAATAACATTTTTCTGACTGTTAATAACATATATATATATATAGTTTTAATTTATTTTTTAGTAAAATATCTGAACTATTTGTCCACAGCATTGATATGTTTATTCATTTGGGCTTATTTATTCAGAATAATAAGCAGTTAAATCTATGATAATAAGGGATCAAGAATGCTGTGTCAAGATATGAAAATATATACTAATGTATATATAACATATACATATATATAATATACACTAAAACTTCTTGCTTAATCCTGGAAAATAAAGGAACTCTGTATTTCTATAGTAAGTTTATCAAGTTTGGGGCTTTTTTCAGTTACAGATGTTTTTAGCAAATATATTCTTATCTAAATGGTGGCAGCAATTTATACTTTTTTTTTGGCCTGTTTCAATAAAGAATTTAAAACTTTGTTCTAATGAAAGCAAGTATGTTTACTCTCTTCTCTTATTCCATCTACAAGAACTTGGAATAGTTTGTCTTCCCCTGTGGGATGCCAGTGGACATTTTCCAAATAAAACCCACAGAAATAAAAAATATTAAAAATAAAAAGAATCTAGGCCTAGATTCCTGGGTATGTTAAGTGACAGGTTTGAGCTGCAGGATGCTGAATCTCAGGCACTCTCAGTCTCCAGAACAAGGGATTGTTTGAATTAATTCCGATTTCCTCTCTTCCAAGGAAACGAGGTTGCACAAAGGGGTGATGCATATCTAGATTTTATCCTGACATCCATTCAGAATATTTTTAGGTGTAGCACTGAGAATAAAAGGCACACTTAAAAGTGTGGATGTCATCAATTTAGCCCTGAATACTTATGGTTTTGTTTTTTATGTCTCTTGTGTTTCTCCCGCTAGAAGTCAAAACTACCTGTTATGAGAAACACCAGTCTTCTGTTTGTGCCCTTATTACACATAAGGTCCCACATAATTTGCCAAATGAGAGTTTTCCTACTTATCCTACCTACAAGATCCTCCCTCATGAGCCAGGAATTCAGTTCCAAAATATGAAACTACTGTCTCCCAGCTGATTTCATCTCCCATAATTTTTTTACTGAAATTTGGACTACTCTCAGACAGAAAAAACCTTCTGACAGCTTGTATTATGCACATAATCATAATAATTTGTTCTGTTGATTAGTGATAATTTAACAATTTTATATTATGGCATGACACCAACAGAAAAAATCCTGTTTCCTTTTGTATTTTTCACCATAATAATCTAGCATGTAAAATGTGCTGCACCTAAACCATTTATCTGTAAAGAGTAGATATTGTGTTCAAATATTTACTTTTAACAGCATGTTTAAGAGACTTGAAAATGATGTCTTCAAATCTCTTTTAATTTAGGAGATTGCCCTCATCACCTAGGAATTTAGGAACTTCTCTTTCTTTTGAAGAAAGTACAAGCGGTTATATGTTCCAGGTAATGAATAAAACCTGGTCATGAATAAAAGCAGCTCATTCTATATTTTTTCCTACACTCTTAGCACAGTGAAAAGATTGAATGTCTTTCAGAGCTCAGAGGTAGTATCCAGATATGATTTTGTATCTTATCCAATGACATTGGGCAAGTGGTTCACAACAGAATGAATGCAGACTGAATTTAAGATCTACATTAACTTGTTACCATCTTTTATCTAAGCTCAGTTCCACTTAGGGTGAATTCAGATGTTTACTTGTTCAGCCCCGGTAATTTCAAAACAGAGGAGAAAATGTTATTTTCAAAGAGGCTTCATTATTGTTTTGCACTTCCTCTAGTTCTAGTAAAACACACTTGTATAATAGAGCTTCCTCCAGTTAGATTTATATTTTGTCTGTTAAGGTTTTCATGTTAAGAAAAATCCCTGGTTTCTTTGGGGTTTTTTTGCTAGTTAATTTTGGCATCTAGTTAATTTTTGACTTGAGAGACAACAAAAGAAAAAATGCAGATACTCTATTTACTGGATGAAAGAAAGATGTAAAAGACAATAAATTGTAAAATGTGATAATTAACATTCATTGAGTACTATTTTAGCAATCCAAGTTCAAGTAATATATGCTTGAATAACAGCACGAAAATATGTGGGTAAAAATGTAATAGAGCTCTTTAAATAAATATATATAAAGAGTGACTGATATCTAGGAGATTATTCTTTCTTTTCAAATCAAACCTTTGGACACCGTTCCAACTGTGAGGAGACTTGAGTGAATACCATTAAAGATTCACCCTTAAAGAGGACCCTGCTGTTTTGGAAGGACAGGTATATTTCTGCCTCAATATAATAAAGTGTCAAAAAATTCAGGCATATTTAATTCTCAGAAATGCAAATATGCAGCTCATACACTGATACAAATAGTTATAGTTTTTAATTTAGCTTTTAACCCAGAGGACAGGGTATTTGATCACAAGGATATTTATTTGTAAAGAGATACTTTGCCATTGTAGACAGCAACATCAGATTCTTTTTTTTTTTTTTTTGTTAATTTCATTAAGTTACCTTCAAATTTGCTATTAGAACACTAAAAAACCCAAACAAATATTAAATTTTATATGTGCTTTTTCATTCAAACAATTATACAAAATATATTACTTAAATTTTTCTTGACATTTTATTCCTATCTTGACTTTAATTTTTTCCACTAAAAAAGCACTTATAAAAACCATGGTCTGTAATTTTTAAAGTTCAGATTCATAAGATATTCTGTTAAGTTGCTCCTCCAAGTCTTCTCTGACTAGTCTTAATAATTTTTAAATGACATAGGAACTATATGATGCTTGTAGCTCATTTAATGTGACTTTGGTCATTCTTCCAATAGTTCATATTTCTTCTGCTTTCATATCAGATCTTATAAATTGAGAGTCTTTTTATGTATAAACATTGGTCCCATTAATATTAATAGCAAATGCACCTATGCAACAAGCAGAGATTATAAGCTAAATCATTTATTTTTCTCTCTAGAATATATCTCTGTAAATTCACAGCATGCAAATGTCTGGTTGATGAACCTTTCCTTTTAAATTTAAGTGAACTAGTACTAAATAATTATTTTAGACACTCATATAACTCTCATGAAACTGACAGTTTTTTCCAAGGTATCTTCTTGCTTGTGGAAGCCTGTCTCTTCTGCCTGCATGTTCTTAGATACGCACACATAGCTCCTAATAATGGGAGTTCAGATTTCAGTTGAATTTAGAAAGTATAGTCGGCAAAAAAGCCAAACTCAGAAGTATTATATTTTTTGTGGTTATTAATATTCAGTAGGGAACATGAATACATTTCTAAACAGAACTTGGACAGTTGTTGTGGTTTTAGAGACAGATGAAGTAAAAATGGCTATGACAGAAAAATATACATAAGCAAACATGGTCATGCCATTATTCTTGTGCACATTTTCTGGAGCCAATTCTTCATCATCTTCATGTCTGGCTTTGATGACTATGAAAGGACTGAATATAAATGCCTAGTTTGTAATGAAGCTTTATTTCTCCTTTTTATTTATTTATTTTTATTTTTTTTTTAAGCATCAGCTCAATACAGTCTATTTGTTGGCAGCAAACGTCTTTTGCATTATTCCTGTGGGTGTATCTGGAATAGTAAGGAACAGCTCACAGGTCTATTCCTCAATTAATTCTGTTAAACTTCAAGACCTCAAAACCTGTTTTACCAGAGAAACATTTTTTTTTACAGGAAAAAGAACTGAACATTTTGAAGATGTTTCCTCAGTAGGGGGGGCAGTGTTTGTGTGTTTACAGAAAGTTGTGCTCTTTATTAAAGAAAAATTTAATCAAAAACCACTTTTATTTCAGGAACAAGAAAAATGAAACCCAATAAAGAAGTGGTGTTGTCTGCAATCCCTAAAAGTTGATGTGATAGTATTGCTGTCAAACCTGAGAATTCCATACTCAGGGCCTCAGATTGTCATTCTCCTCCATGGATGAGGTTCCCTGGTCTAGCTGTTAACCTATTATCAACTGGATTTAAGAGAGGGAAGTTTCATTTTTCAGTAAGAAATTTGTTTTATTGACTGAAGAAATTTATTTTAGCTTTCTTCCACACAGTTTGCTATTCCTTCCCACTGTTAAAACTCCATTTGAGCCCTATTTGTGTGTGCCTTTTGTTGATGGAAGTCTTTTTAGAGCTCCTATTTAAAATTATCTGATTCACTGCCCATGTAAGTCCAAGGAAATCGCCTTTCTACAGAGCTAAGAAAGGTGCAATATCTACAGGCAAATTTTAAAAAAAAAAGTGTTTTGGGCAAGTTAAAAGTTGTCATTTTTTGGTTTTGTTTCTTTGTTTGCTTTGTTTTGTTTTGTTTTCCAGAAGCATTATTATATGTAAAGAAGGAATACACAAACTAATTGGATAATAATCCAATAATATTAACTAATAATCCACCCCTTTTATATGTCTGGTAACAAAGAGATGAAGATGAAGCTAGTAAACTCCACAGCCAGGCTGGATGGGGTGTTGAGCAAGATGGTCTGGTATAAGGTGTCCCTGCCCAGCAAAGGAGTTGAAACTGGAAAATCTTCAAGGCCCCTTCCAAACCAAGCCATTCTGTAATTCTATAAAACTCTCTATTTGCCTTAGAAGTATGGCTTGTCTTCTCCATCCCTCATTCCTTTTTTACCATACAGGTATTTAGTTTAGTGCAACACAAAATATCCCCAGCCAATATAGAGAATAATTTAGAGTTTGTTATTCCTATACAGCTTGTCAGAAATCTGCCCATACTTGATCCTCTTGCACTTTTGCTGTGAGGTGAAGGGAATACATTAAAATGACCTTTGAAAGCATCAGTCAAAGCAAAACCCTACCTAAACCAGAAGTCTTTCTGAGCTCCATGTACATGACTGTTTTTACCTTGTAAGATGATAGTAGGCAAAAGAGTTTTAGCACAAACACATAGTTTTGTACCCAAGCTCTTACCTTGCATCTTAGGACCTGGCCATCTTGCAATTTTTCAATACATTCCACTTTCAGGTGGGAAAAGGAAGTTTGTAGAAAACAGTCAGCTAACAAATTATCTGAAAAAAATTCAAATTATTATTTCTAATAATAAAAAGGCAAATATATTTTGCAGGAATCTCACCTGTCACAACATCACACTGCTGGTGTGCTTTGTTGCTTGCTTATTTGACTGTTCTGCCTCCATCCCTTTCTATACACACATCTATGTATATCTAACCAGAAAAAGTACAATGCCAATGGCTAAATTTTCATATACATCCTCTTTTAGAAAAGATTTCTTTCTCTTTATAGTTACAAATTTTATTGCTGTCTCTTTTAAACACAAAATGCTTATTCAATTAGTCTGTTTCCGGCAGTATTTGCTGGTTTCTAATTCCAGTTAGTCATGACTGATCACCAGAGCAAGCCACTTACTTTAACAGTCCAAGTAAAGATAGGGAGCCACTCACAGACTCTGTTGCTTTTTTTTTTTTTTTTGGTATGCATTCCAGCATAGTTAGGATGTGGAAGAAGAGAATGAACTGAGATCAAAAATATAATTTATTGTTCAAAATATAGACATGACAGTATTTATTTACTGAAGACATAAATTAGATGTCTTTACATGGATAAAATAAAAGATTACAAAAATAAAGTAAGTATGCATCAGAAGAGGGTTCCTAGAGATTTGAAAATAGATTGTTTTAATTTTGTTGCCTAGAAACTCTTATGGTCTTACCTTACATAAAAATCTGATAATCTGATCAGAATTTTACAATAAATTGATTTTTCCCTCTCCTTCTTTGTTTCTCTGTTATTGTCACACTTCTCTTGACTATCATAACTTTAGAAAGATACATTTGGGAGTGGGGAAGGGTTGGGAGGATGAGGGTTTATTATGTAATATATTGAAAACATCAAGGAATATTTCTATATGTTTCTGCCTATACAAAATACAGAGGATAAAGACTCTGGAAGAGTTGCTGGGTTGCTTCCAGTGCCATGAATTTTAAAGATAAAAACAACCAAATGATGATTTCTTTGGAGAGAATGAAAGCAGGTTTTGAGATGAAGCTGATCAACCAATATAGAAACACAGAAATCTGGTCTATTTTATAACTGCCTGTGATTCATTTTACCACATTATATTAGATGGAGATAAATTTGTAACTTATTTTCCCAACAAGCAGCAATTGGGTACTCTGTAGTTTCTCAGAGGCTGACTCTGAATGCAATTCAGCCTGTGCAGATGGCCTGCACAGGGATGACACATCACGTAAGTCTCAATTAGCTTCTCACTGCAGAATTTAAATGGGATTACATGATACATAAAACCTCTCTGGCACTGTCTGAAAAGTGGTGATCTACAACCTCTGAAGTTAAAGGCTAAAATGTAATGAACCAGAAATTTAAGTACTGTGGGGTTTTTTGTTGTTTTTTTTTTCCTTCCTTCCCCAAAATGTAATTATACTGGAATACAGTCTTTTCTTTGAAACTTTATTGAAAAATACTTTGGCACATTCAGAGAGAGAGAATTTTTGTTCTCAAAGTCTGGCAAATGACCAAAAGTAGCACATCCTTACTGATGCTTCTAATCTGTGTTGTTTGAGAGGCAGGCATTTGCTCTGCAGTTGTAGGCTGCAACATATTGGCTACCTTTCCTTTTTGTCTATTATGGTATTTTTAACCCACAAACAGCAAAACTGAAGCCATCAGATTTTGCTCAACCCAGATTAAAGATCAAAAATGACATCTGAAATGTTTGTTTCATATTCTAGTAAGGCCATACTTTCAGTCATGAAAGGTAGCTGATAGTCTTATGGTCTTTCTAGACTGCTGTACTTAGACACGTAATAGTTGTAACAAAAGGCAAAGACTAATTAGCAGAAAGGGTTTTTTTGCATGTTACATTTATAACATGGCAAGAGTTCTACAAAGGCTCCAATGAAAAAAGAACATTTCTATTCACTGGAAGCTGGATAATACATTCATTATAAAATTACCCTCCTTTCTAACAAGATGCTTTATAGATGCATTTTATTGACTGTCTTTTTCCCATATAAATTACTTGCCCCTCTATTGAAATTTGCTGAAACAGTGGGATTTATCCTTAAGCTCAAAAAAGAAAATCTGTTAGCATGTTCTTGTGTGATAGAAATATTTTCTGGAGGAATTAAACTACTAATAGTATATATACACCTGATTAACCCTAGCCAACAAAACCTCTACCTCTGTTTCCTTTGAGCCTATGATGCTCTCCTAGTCTTCTTGTAGGGTTGTTTTTGGTGCAAAAATCTCTAGTGGTAAAGGTGTTTTGAAGAATATTTCTAAAAGAAAGAGCTTGTCAAATGCTATGTGCATCTAGCCTGGATGGGCAATGGGGTTTTGAAGGAATTTAGGAATAAAAAGAGGATGTATCCCCTTTGGAAGGAGAGTCAGGTCTGTCAGGAGGTATTTAAGGGGGATGCTAGGGCATGTAAGAAAAAAAATTTGGGAGACCAAAGCTCAGTTTAAACTTAATTTGATAACTTTTGTTATCAAATTTTTGTTATCAAATTCATGGCATGGAAAAAGGAATCGAGTGCACTCTCAGCAAATTTGTAAATGACAATGAACTGAGTGGTGTGATTGACACACCTGAAGAACAGGATGTCATCCAGAGGAACCTGCACATGCTCCAGAAGTGGCCCAAGGGAATGTTACATGGTTTAACATGATCAAGTGCAAGGTCCTGCAATTAGGTCTTTAATGTTCCTTCCAATTCAAGCCTATCTCTTATTCCATGATTCCATGATTCTATGATTCCATGATTCTATGAATCCATTATTCAATGATTCTATGAATAAAGAACTTAACAGTCGAGGCTTTATGGCACTGTCAGTATGGGGAAAAGCCTGAATTGAGACTCTTGATAATTTTTTGTGAATCTCAATGTTTTTGTAAGAAATATGTAATAGATTAGTAGAAAAAATAATGAATAAAAATTAATAGCTTGTCGCCTAAAGGCCAGCATTAGGCAAAATAATGGAGTGAATTATCATAACAGGGCTTTTGGCCATAAAGTTTATTGCTACATCAATACAAGTTAATAAACAGAGGCATGAGATTGAGCTCTTGGCCATGACTATCCCTTTCTTTGTTAGCATAATCTCTGTCATGGCTTTGCTTCAGGTCAAATAACACTTTCCCAGACAATGTGGAGACCCAATCAAGGAAATAACATATGTAAACTCACTGTTTCAAAGGCACATTTGCATGTATTAAACATTGAACATCTAAATAGTCGAATTTTTTTTTCTCCTGCAGAAGTTAAGTAAAAGAGCTGTTATATAGCAGTATTTCAGTTTATGCATCTTCCTTACCAATTTATATTTTTTGACTAACTGTTAAACTGTTTTTCTCCAAAATGCAAACTGTCTGCCAGCAGAACTGTAGCAGATCTTGTACATGAAATGCAGCAGAAGTAAGTGTGTTATTGTTAACAAGTCAGGATCAGACAGCTCTATTTTGTTATGTTTGGTCATAACAAAATATGGACTGGTGACCCATGACTGATGTTATGATAGATTCAAGAAGGCTAAGGCTAAGCAATGAAATTTAATGAATTTCCTAACTTCTGGTATTGCCAGGCTTTATATGAAACATATAGAAAGCAATATATCTCTCTTAATTACTAATATAAAATAATTACTTCTAAGACAATATTCTACCTGAAAATTGTCCACGTGGTGGATCTATTATAAAAAGATGCATTTTAGCATGCATTTTAAATTATGTGTTGCAGTTTCTCTGTAAAATATAAGCATTTCATGCTTTAACAAATGGTTTTCATTACACAATGTGGATAATTTCTTTATGTGTATCTGCTACATAATGTGATTTATGATCTTAATGGCATCTATTTTCATACTCTTCCTTTCATAAAATCAAATCACGTACTATCTGTTTATCTGTATCTGTTTTTTCTCATAAGCAATAATAATTGGAAGATGTCGTGCAGGTCTGGGAAATCTCAGGCTGTGCTGCTCTCACACGTTGCTCGATCTGGATCTCAGCATTTTCCACATCTATATTCCTATGCTTCCTGGGTTTTGAATGGACAGGAGCACTGCTCCTCCCTGTCACATTTCTGCCCATTAATCCTACTCAGAAGTGAGATCATGATGTCTCTCTGCTCTTGCCCCTCAGATAAACATCTGTGTAGAAGGAGAACATGTGCTCTTGGCTCTGCAGTGTCCCACAGCTGCAGCTGGTGAGGGGAACACATAGCACCACTCATCAGATATAAATAAGACAGGGTGGAAGTTGTGAGGAATAGATTTGGACTCATGTGAGGAGATATGAGGACTCACATGTGGGAACATATGAAAAGAAAAACAAGCTGAAAGAAGTGAGGAGACAGCACACAAAATAACCCATACAATTACAGAGGAGCCATAGAAAACCAGGAACTGTAGACATGTACTGCTTTTGAGTGGCAAGGTTTTGGTAGCGAGGGGAGCCCACAGGAGTGGCTTCTGTGAGAGGCTGCAAGAAGCTTCCCCCATGTCCAGCAGAGCCATGGCAATCAGCTCGAAGGAGGATTTGCCACTGGGCAAGGTTGAGCCCATAGGAGACAGCAGTAGTAGTACCTCTGGGCTAATGTATTTAAGATGGGGTAAAAGAACCCTGTGGCACAAACAATAGCAGTGAGAGAGGGGAGAGCAAATCTGTGAAATCAAGGGTTCTGCAAATGCCAAGGCAAGTGAAGAAGAAGGGGGAATATGTGTTCCAGACACTGGAGCAGAGATTACTCGGCAGCCCATGGTGATGCAGATTGCTCCAGCCACAGTGGAGCAGAGCTCCACCAGCAGCCCACTGAAGGCTCCATGCCAAAGTACAAAGGGAATGAATGTGAGGAATGCCAGAGACAACGTGTGATGAACTGACCATAACCTCCATCCCCCTGCACTTCTGTAGGGGGAGGGGTAGAGAATTTGGGAATGAGGGTGAGCCCAGAAAGAAGGAGGGGTGGGAGAAAGGGTTTTAAGATTTAAGTTTTGTTTCTCATTATCTTACTCTGGTTTGATTTGTAACAAATTAAATTCTTTTTTTTCCCCCAAATCAAGCCTATTTTCCCCATAAGATTCACATGCAAGTGATCTTTCTAAGTCCTTACCTCAACCCACGGTTTCTATTACAATTTTTCCTTCCCTTTCCAGCTGAGGAGGGGAGCAATAGGGCAGATTTGCTGGGCATCTACTGTCTAGCCAGGATCAACTCACCACAGGAGGAAAATAACTAGGAAGGATTTAACAGAAGAAGGATACAACTGGGTCCAGAGTCCAGCTTCCTGTGCTGTCCATCATCTCACCAAAGGTATTGAGTGGCAGAGTGTAACACACTCTGACAAGAGATTTTTATAAATTTAGGACAAACATAGTAAGAAAACATGTTAGGAAACAGAGAAAAATGCCACTTTTTATCATCCAGACTTGGGGAGACAGGAGAAAAAAAAAAAAAAAAACCAGTCTGTTTTCCTAAAAAAGGACTTCACTTGGAATTATTAAAGATCATTAACTTTGCTATGCTAATTCCTGCATTATAAAATGGTGGGATTTCAATGTAATGTGGGATACACAGAAATAAAAGTGGAATTTCTGGTTAGATTCTGAAAGAACTTATAAGTCCTCAGTATTACACATACCATTTAAACTGTACAAAGAGAGGTTCCACGGAAGAACATTAATAACTCTTTAAAATAGAACTATTCATTATAATAACACTTTATAATTTTTTTCAGAAAGAAAAATATAACCCAGAGACTGAATCTTTCTCTTAATTTTCATAAACTTGCAGTAAACAAAGCCTGCAACATTTGTTTGACTAATTATCAATTTTTAATCACTGTACTATCTTTCTTCCAACATACCACTGTGAATATAGTAAGACTTTTTTCAGAGGTTTTGATAGCAACTAGTTACCTTCCATTCTCTAGAACAAGTTAAAAACAACTCATCTGATTTCTAATGAACAATGGAGAATCTTTTTCTATAGAATTGTTTTTCTTCAATGTGGATTAAAAAAATCTTGTGCATAGCTGCAGGAATTTAACTTAAAAACTATTTTAATCAGGAAGCTGCAAGTAGTCATTTACATTCAGAACCACTAGTAATAATAGTTTGAGAGCCATTGTGAAATCATAAGTTATTTGGTTTACTTTTTTATCAAAGTAAATGACTTTGATAAAAAAGAAATGCTTCTCAGAGATGAACAACAATGGTGTATCATTGATTATAATGTCATAAAAGAAAATAGGAAGGAAAACAATAACAGGAAATTGCAACAAAAACTTGTGAGTTCTCTACTTATCTTCCCCATCAGTAATCAAAGGAGGAAAAGAGCCTCAGGCCTTAAGGCTACACATAATATTTAAAACTCAACCTTCTAATACCTGAAGTATGAAAGCTCACCTTGTTCATCCTATAGCAAGGAACACAAGGTAAAACTTTGAGAAGAAAGAGAGTGAAGATGGAGTATATATGCCATTTTCAAAAGTAGCATATTTTAAGTCTTTTTTAAAGGAATTTCTGTATATTTTACAGTATAAATTTGAAAAAAAAATTCTTAAAAATATAGATATCATTACTATTTAATGAGATTTAAGGCAGATTTTCAAGGACACACTTTGATTTACGGGTACTTATTTTTTTTGCAGTAGAGTTCATGAAATCCAAATTTTTGGAGCATTTAATCTCTCATAAAATATCTGTCTCTTTCATTAGTTACTAGAAAAAAGAAGGCAGTTCCCACAATTTTTCTTTGATGAAAATGAAGCAGTGAGTTTCTTTTTTTTTTACTTCAAACATAGTGAAAATTGGAGCAACACAATTATATTAGCTTCCTTGGAAAAACACAGAGGCAATGATGAGCTAGATAAGAACAATTTAAAATAAAAGTTTTCTTTCACATTCTGACTTACATGTGTTTGTAACAGCACTGACTGCAAAGAAGAGGAGAAAGTAACTTTTTAAAAATAATTTCTAAAAACACAAACATTTTTATGAAACATTAATAAGAATTGATTTTTTAAATTAAAAGATTTGTCTAACAATAACATGCATTGACACTCACAACCTTTTGAATCCTACAAAAAACTGTGCATGCACACATAGATATGACAATTTTATAGCTACTTCTGCTCAACACCTGCTAAAACATACCTGCTTATTTGCAAATGGTCTTTTGTACTGTCATGTCCTTCATTTAGTAGAATCTGCCTTTTCATAAGATAAATTATATTCCATGAAAAAATATTAGCATACAATCCATTTTCAATACTTACAATTAATACAATTAATTTTTACCAAATTATTTTTCTCAAATTATTTTTCTCAAATTATTTCCCAAATTATATTAATATGTATTATTTTTCAAATTATACACACTGCTAAAACAGCAATATCAGAGAGAGCATTTTTGGGTTTTTTTGCCAGGACCTAAGTGTTTATGAGTTCTCTCATAGACAGAGGAAAGGTTCTGACTGCAGATTAATATTTTTCATGTATTGCTTGCCAGCTCTTCTTTCCTGTATGTAATGTGGTCTTCCATAATAAGATTTTAGAATTGTATCTTAAGTAGAGAGATCCTATTTACAGAGCTATCATTTCAGATCAGAATTATGCAGGATTCAAAATACAGCCCTGAAGGATGTGCTTTCTTCCTGGTGTCCCTAATGATTTTGCTTCTTATACTGACAGAGGTTCTTTGAGTCACGACCTTTAACACGCTGTATTTTCAATATTATGTATGCCTACTACCAAGAAAAGCACTTACAGCCTGTAGTGGATCACAAAGCTTTCTGAGGACCGGGCATTTCCTTTTTCTTGTTAATATAGACCATTGGTAACTGCACAGAACAGTAAATGCTATGCTACCCTCAAACTAGAGTGAAAGCAGACTCAAACACAAACACTTTTCAGCGATTCTTATCACCTGCTTTATATCAGAAATCAAATCATGCCCCAGCCTCTACCATTTGAAACCATTCAATAGCTAGTGGGATTTTCCATAACTGTAGGGCCTTTAACTGCAGTGTCCTGGACAAATTCCAACACAAGTAATTACACTGTGCCAGTAAATCCCCCTGCATTTTATTTGGACACTCCATTTCTTTTTCTTCTAGTAAAACATAGTGAGGTTTGCTGTGTATTGTTAAACAGTTGAGTTGAGTTGACAGCTGAGTTGGTGCTGAGTTTTATCTAAATTGTCTTTATTTCAAGGATGTGTGAAATGATCTCTATAAGATGCAGTAAGGGCTCTGCATATGAATTTTGAATGCAATTTGGTACCCTCTGTGTTAAACATTATATGATAACATATGATTAGTTACATCATTATATTATGTAACTTTTTAATTATTTTATTTTTATATTTATGTAGATGAGTGTTAAAGAAACACAAGTATCTTAACTCTAAGTCCAATGTATTAAACTGTTCTTCAGCAATCATTTAACTAATTTAAAATTGCAATGGGCTGACCATTTTCTTTCTTTGTATAACTTCTCAACAGTATTCCTGTTTTATGGTATAGTAAAAATACTGTCTGAATAATTTTATTTCTAGAAAATAAGAGTGCTTTCATGCTAGAGTAGTTAGTATCTTACAGAGAAGATACTTGCTTATTTCAGAGACTGGCATTCAGCTTCCTACTTACTTTGAACTACAGTAAGGACTTAATCTCCTCTCACTGCATCTCTTAAGCTGCTCAGTTTGCTCAGTTATTTAAGTTCTAGGTATTAGTTGCTCTATTCTGGTTTAAATCTTTCCCCCTGCAAAAAGCCTTGAGGGGGTAAAATTCTAAGGTCTACTATTCTGGGATATTTTAGAGTTTGGTTTGTTTTGGGTTTTTTAATTTTTCTGTAGCCAGCTTTATTCTCAATCATGGAATTATTTATCTGTGCTAAATATTTTCACTTTAACACTTGAAGTGTTAAAAAAATTTCAAACTGTTCTACGATTGTATAGATGCAAAAAATTAACTTCTCAAAATTTGTTACCAATTAGCTACTGTTCACACAGTGCTTTGAATATATAAAATACTTCGGAAAATACAGGCATTTTTACATAGGACACAGTTTACTGCAGAGATAACAAATGCTTTTATTGTGTGACCTGTGGTCACAATCTTCGGTAGGAGCTTTATATTATTGTGCAAGAACAAGAAAGTTTGTATGATTTGCAGAACTACCTCCTGAATGCATTTCACTGTATCAAAAGTCTTTCAATCATGTAATTCCATTCACTTTGGAAAAGGTAAGTCTAGAATACAAATTATATAGATATTCATCTATCAGTTTTACAGTCCCAGAGAATTTTGGTAGAAATCAAGTAAGGTGTAGATAGTTTTAATTTTATTTTTCCAGGCAGAATTTACAATAAGAATTCCAGAAATCTTTGAAAAAAAACCATTTCAGTGAAATTCCGAAAGAAAACAAAGTAATTCTTGTTTGTGAACTGGCTGGTTAGGTGGGCTAAGAAACAAGGTCCATCCCTGCTTCCACCCCTTGCTGCTCTGAGGTTTTCTCCTTCTTAGCTGGCTTCAAGTATTAAAACTTGGACTCAGTTTCCAGATTCATGACTCTGGTTGTTTAGTAAGCTGAAACATACAGATTCCTACTCACTGTATGCCTACAAAGGACACTGCTGGGTCCTAAACCCAGCTACATCATAAATTACAGGACTTTCTCAGTTCAACTAGGATAAATTCTTATGCAGTTTTCTGGTGAGTTCAGTTGTTTCTGAGAAATGCACTATTTCTGCTGCTTCTTCCTCCTCAGGGAGGATGTTCCTCACACTCTTAGTCTGCTCTAGTGTGGGGTCCATTCCATGGGCAATCAGTTTGGTTACCCCACAGGATCACAATTCCTGACAGAAAACCTGCTTCATCATGGGTTCCTTTCTCCAAGGGCAAGAACCTGCCCCAGCTCCAGCTTCTCACAGGGTCACAGCTTTTTTTGGGCATCTACCTGCTCCACCATGGACCTGTGTATGCTGCAGGGAGTCAGCTGCCTCACCATGGTCTTAGCCAGGGACTGCAGAGGAATCTCTATTCCAGTGCATGGAACACCTCCTTCCACTTCTGTGGCTGTTTCTCACTCCTGAGAATCTGAGTTGTATTCTCATTCCTCTCTTGACTGCAACTGCTTCTGCACAGTGCAATTTGCCGACTTTTTAATGTTATTCCAGAAGTTCTCCCAACATCTCTGATGGGCAAGCTGATGGCCAGCAGCTGGGGTGTTCTGGAGTCAGTTGGCTCTGTTGAACAAGGGGGAAGTTTTTAACACTTCTCCTAGAAGCTCCTGCTGTAGCCTCCCCCTGGCCCCTGCCTCCCTTCCCCCATCCACCAAATAAACTTTTTCCGCCCAATGTCAAAAAAAGTTTGAACCTCCTGATATTCTTGTCATGGTTGGAACAGGGTGAAGAGGGAGGGGTGGTCTTAGCAGTGAAGTAGTTCTGGGAGCATTTCTGTCTTCCAAATGAAGCACAAGTTTGTAATTTTTGAAGTAAAAAGGTATTGGCTTCAAAGGGTAAAGGCTTCAAAAAGGTATATACTTCAAACCTTCCTATTGACCCTATGTTTGAAATAGTTTTGTGACTTCATTTTGGAGTATTTAATGGAAGAGAGGTATAAGGTTTGAAGCAGGTTCTTTTGAATTTTATCTTCATTAGGAAACATTTTCACAGAAATGTGTTGTGGTTTTAAATACATGTTAACTGATACAGCCTCTGTATTTTTTCCTTTTTATACCCTGAAGCATGTGTAAGAGATACATTTGCTTCTCTTCTTAATAGTGTGATATAATTGTTCCTGACCACATTTTTGTAATACTCCTGGATACATTGTTTGCATCAACATCTGGCAGGAAGAAAGCAGAAAATATCACATGCCCCTTGCTTTGCATGCCCTGTTCAATATGATCATGTAGTTTACCTCACTCCTTTCATTGCATACTCAAGAAAGTGTGATGCTGGAATATGGATTTTTGTCCTCATTGTTTGACTCCTGAGGTCCATTTCTTCACGCATTTTAGTAAAACTGCTACTAAGATTATCACTTACAGCTGTAAACAGAGCTGATTTAATAAAGTGCAAAGAGTGACTAAATAATTTAGTGTCACAGTATGTTGCATTGTTGGAAAATGGTAGGGAATTCTTAATTTGTTATTTATTTTCATTCTGCAGGATCTTCATTCATCTATACTGTTTGAGAAGACATCAGAAAACCAGACTATCTATATGTAGAAGCAATTATACAAAACATGAATATACAGAATTATATGCCATCAGTTGCAGAAGTGAATTAAAATTCATATTTGCCAAAATTCAATAATTTTCTTATATGAATGTGAGTTTTAAATCTGTAGAGCTGTCAGTCAAAACAATATAAAAACATAGACTTAATTTGTGAAGTTATAGTGCATGAAGAATAAATAACTTGGGGAATTACTTATCAATCAAGGAAAAAATATATCAAGCATAAATAATGGATGTAGATTATTTCTTCCATACAACATAAACCAAGTGTTCCCATTAATTAAGTCTATTGTTTGATATAATCTATTTTAAAAGGATATTTCTCCATCAAGGTGGAATTAAAGACTTTCCATCAAGTGAAATGCAGTAAAAGGGTTCATGCCACTTCTGATAAACTTTTTCAATGTCAAGCAGAAAATATTTCTCTCATTTTGTTGCTGAGTATGGTTATGCTGCCTAACTTTTTCCACCTAGAGGAACTCCTTTATATAAATATAAAATATATCATTTACTTAGAGGATTTTCTACATGTAGCCCAGCCACAAAAAACAAAATGGAACAGGAGTGACTCCAGCGTGGATCTGGATCCAAGTGACAGTTCATGAAGTTAGAGAAGTGTAGCTCACAAATTTCAATAAGCTTATGCCAAGCTACACCAGCTGCAATGCTCAAAACCTAGGAATTCTCCCAGTGAAGTTTGAAAGCATTCCAAGTAAGCAAAAATTGCAGAGTAAAATACAAACATTTGCCCAAACATAACCCTAGATTTAACTAGCACTTCTTTGAAAGAACAAAGCACTCAAATATAACTGTAGTACATTGTGTACATTTTATGCTGTGTTTATTACTGTTGATGTGCTCAAAGTGACTTTACATTTTGAATGTCTTATACTTTGTTCTTAATATGTGTTCATTGAATATTCAAATCATATAATTTTCTTAAGTGATTTTTCTTTCTCTTACCTCATGGAGACACTAGGCTGTTCTTACCAAGTACAAAAAGGAATTTTACAACAAACAACATTCATGGTGACAAAAAAATTTTAGAGTATGGTAAATAGTCAGATTTAAGACATTTCATTTGGCATGACTATAAGAAAACTATAATTATATGTCTACTAAAAGAAATACCTTTTTTCTGAATCCCAGAAATATTGTAGAAAACACTCTCAAAAGTACCAATTGCTTTTGTTATTGCCATCATGTATATTTAGTATTTTCCTTTGAGACTGAGTACTTGGACTTTTTTACTAAAGAGCTCAAAGTATATATTAACTGAAAAATATTCTATTGGAAGTGATAATACCTTACAAATTGGAATTTCACAACTAAAACTATGTGGAGGAATAGTTCTTATTTCATGTTACATCTATTTTATTCTACTGAAAGTCAGAGACAAAAAAATGCATACTTTTTGTAGTTATATAATGATATTCAGTTAAATATTATACAGAATTTAGCAGGATACTTGAGTTAATTGGTGAACGTTTGGATGACTATAACCAAAAGCTTTGATTGTGAAAAGTTATTATTATGATAATTAATGAAAAATTACTTTTGGAAATACTGTTAGCAGGGCTAAATTATTCTCTTACAGAGGGTACTACAGTGCCAACAAAAACCTACAGTGGGATTTATTTTGTTATCTGGGCTAGCTGTTTGTGGCACCCTTGCTTCTAAAATCAATTCAGCTTCTGAAATGCTCTTTTCAGTTAATTTTTGAGTATTTTGAAACCACATTTACTTCTTCAAATTGGAATCCCCTGATGAAATTTGGCATGTGGTAGAATATGAAGATTTATGGTAGTATAACTCACTAAAGAAAGTCTTCTGTAGACATAAATTATGTCAAAGTAACTGCAATTCCAGTTTAAGTAATGCAGTCTCAAACTGTCCAAGCTGCATAGCATTTAGGATGCAATATTAGAAACTTTGCCCAATTAACCAATGTATCTGGTCAGAAAAAAAAATAAATCTCCAAATGAAAAACAAATGACCAACCAAACCTGTTTTCTTCTCATGGAGACTGATTAACATCACGGTTGGCACAATTATGAAAAGACAGGAAAAAACAATCTAGAACATTCTGCTTGTTATTTTTTGCTAAGCCTCCCTGAAATTATAGCAAACAGCTAAAAGGCTTTTCTGTTTTCATTACTGATATTCTCTCGGTCCCACAGCCATGTGGCTCTGTCACACAGTACAGCAGTAACCAGATAATGAGGAGGATAAAGTTTTTCAGAAATCCATGCCAGCATGTACTAAAATGGAGACCAGACACTGTAATTGATACTGCTCTGTGTCCCACTGTATATCAATTCCTTCTAATTGTTTTTCAGTACTGTCTTAAAAAAGTGGGTATGATTACCTCAGTATTTTTAGTGTTACAAAACACATAAAATAGACCTGGACAGGAACTTGAGGTCTTATGTAATTGAATTCTGTGCTCTAGGACATAACAGCTGCAGACAAGGTATTTCTAACTGATTTAATTTATCTGTTTTTAAGAAAATGTCAATTATATGATTCTAAAAGCTCCTTGGATAATGTATTACAAAGCCTAATTGCCCTTAACAATAGATAAAACCTTATCTTTCTTTACATCTAACTTAAATATCCCTCCTTGCAAATTAAGCCCATTATTTTGGGCCAATGGAATAAAGAACAATTAATAGTCTTCCGTTTTCCAATAGTTTTTATTTACATGAAAGCAGTTACCTTGTCTCAAGGTCTTTAAATTTTGCTGAACACAGAATTAGTGTAAGAAGATAGAGCTTTAATAAATAAATTGTTGAGCAAGTGGTGAAGATATTTTTGGAGAAAGAAGCAAATTTTTATTTGCATTTATATGCTTGAATATATGCTTTTCTTGGTATGAAGGGTTAGTAGGTCAAAAATCATGTATACACATTGGTATGTCAAGGCAGATGCAGTTGTATTTTATTAAGTTACTGAATATATTATAGAGAGTCTATCCTCTGTAGAAATCTTCTATCACATTGAGGTAATTTGTGATGATGAAAGGATACACTGGTTGATTTTATCATAGTTGCATTATTAGTTGTATTTCATATAAGGGAGACTAAGTTTAAGAAAGCTACTAGAGAGACAGGTTAAAAGGAAGGATTTTGTTCTATTGCTCAGATGAGAATAATTCTTAGAACACAAATAAAAGTAGGTTTGAATTTTACAGTATTAAAATATGTTGTCAGCAACATTCTGTTTTATAAGACTTTTACCTGAGGGGAAAAAAAAATCTTAGTTTACAAGGAACATTTTTAAATGTTTAAAATATTTTAAAATAGAAATAATTAAAAAAAAAAAAAAAACATGGAATAGCTTCACTTGTTGACTGGCTCTTCAGAAAACAATTTTTTCAAACTATTTTTTTTCTCAGCTTTGAAATTGTGTATATCCAATATATTGTTTGCCTTCTCTTTCTATATCTCTCTGAACAGACATAGAAATAAAATATTCAAGAAAAAGCCTTCAAAAGTAATTTCAGAAACGCTGAGACAATAACACAGATCTGAACAATTTAGCAAACCAAACAAATCTAAAGTAGAAGACCTGTAATAACCCTCCTTTTCTTTTTCCTTAATTGGAATGAAAAATAAAAAACACATTGTAGTTAGAATTAACACAGGCAAAATTGCGTTTTAATCACCTAACAGAGCACAGTTTGATTTGATTATCTTTTCTATTCTTAAAATTACAAAAAGTGGGACTGGGAAACTCACCAGGTCATTATTATGATACAGAAAACTTTTTTTTTCATACCTGAAACCATGCTTTTACTTTGCAAGTGTCAAGTCACTATCATATTCACTGTATTTTAATGCATTTTTTCCTTTCTTTATTTTTATCAATAATTAGAATGACTGTAAAATCTTTTTTTCTCACTGATGCCTTCAAGACTTTTCCTACAGAGTTGATCACACAAGTCTAACTAAAATCAATCAAAGTACCCATTCCTGTAGAAATGCTTATTTTTTTTTTGATTGCTCACAACTGAGTTTAGTAGGTCTCATTACCAAAAAAAAAAAAAAAAAAGAAAAAAAAAAAGAGAGAGAGAGAGAAAACATAGATGAGAAAAACTCTTTCACCTGATTGAATAGTAGAAAATTTAGCTGAAAGACAATAAAAGATTAGCATGATGTAAACATTCATTTGCTTACTGTTGTGTGCATGATTGAATTTCATTACAGATGGTACTTTTTGAATTGTTCCTTTCCAGTGTATTTATCTTTTTGTCTGTTTAGTGTAACTTTGGTGCTTAGTGACATGTAACTTCATTGACTAACTATGAATGTAGAAATAATCAGTGTTTCTGAGCTAAAAATGATGGGTCTTCTAAGCAGCTGAACTCCTGCTAAGGACGCACAAGTTCCTCTCTGCTGAAATCACATCTGAGTTTGACCCGAAGACTCTTCATCCATAAAAAAATGCTTTCATTTGATCAGCAGGTTGTTACAACTCCCCATCCTAACAAAGAAGAGCTGTGTGTGAGGTACGTGTTAAGACACGAAACTGCAATTCAAAGGGATTCTGAGTATGAATCCCACGGCACTGTGTCAGCACTTAAAAGCCTCTGTTCTCTAAAAGGGGAAATGGTAGGATTTGTGACTTTTTTTAAACCATGATCTAAAGCAAAATATGTTGGCTTCTCTCAAGAGGCTTCATTCTCCTGTAGCTGGAGGAATTGATGGCTATAAATAGTGAGGATAGGAAGTGTGGTCAGAGCATGCTCATCCATGAAATACACACAGTGATGTTTGTATTCCTGGTCTCAATACCGAGTAAGAAGTAAAAAAAAAATTGCATAGGAAGCTTTATTTATTGTGCTGTTTCCAGATTTAATGCATAAATCAGGGAGCACGGTGTATCAATAAGGGATAGAAATCATTAAAGGTGTGATTGTAATCAGACAGGGAACAGTGAAAACCCTACGTGGTACTTCATACTGGCTTGTGTTCAAAGGCATCCCTATCAAGTTTCCTTCTGCCTGATGAATCTAGCTGCTGAGCCTGTATTTCTTACTTGCAATTTCAGATTTCTTAGTTTTCATTCATGATCTGTACAAGGTGGCAGCTGAGTGAAAGATGTGTTAAGCATGTACTAACTTCCTCATATATCTTGTTCTGGAGCATAGTCCTTAAAAAAAAGAAAATAGGTATTATCATGTAAATTGTGATCAATTACACAAAGCCTTTGTTTTGTCATTTAGTACAGGAAATAATTGATTTAATCTAGTCTGCAAACACAATATAATTGCTAAACCAGAACAGGTGGAAGGCAAACAAATGCAGGACTAATAAACATAAAGGAAAAAACTTATTACATTTACACAGTGACTTTTATAACTTTTAAGTTATTTCAACTTCTGGTCACCCACAGGTTTATCAGAACCAAGACAAAAGTATATTGGCTATGAAGTTTGGAAAGGTTAAGTGCTAGGCATACTACATGGTTTTTATTTCATCTGATTCCAGTGTAATGCAATGTGATCCCATGGTAGGGTCCCTCAGATCAAGGGAGGCAAAAGGAGCACGAGTTATGCACACAGATGTTTTTCACAGATGGCTGTGAAACTTTGTCACCACACTTGCCTGGATGGGAAATATCCATGAGAGGAGGTATCTAGGGTGATGTGGAGCCTGGGAAAAGGGGAGAAAAGGTGCTTTCCTCACCTGTGAAATGTTTGTTTCTTTTTCTTTGATTTCAAATACATGAATTAATAATTAAACATTCATATTAATGAACAATAAATGAAGCTAATTCCCCAAGGCTGAATTTGTTCTGCCCATGATAGTAACCAGTATTTTCTTTTGTCTTTATCCATTCTCTATACCTCAATCTGGATGGTTTCTCATCTTTGTTCTGTTTTCTCCCAGACTCACAGAACAGAGGAGTGAAAATCTGGGTGGGAGTTCGGCTGTTAGACAAGGTTTACCCACTACAAGCACAAATTTTGTATCTGTGTATAGTGCCAATAAGAAACAAAAAAATAAAGTAATTTGTATGTAAATATTGATATATCTCTACATGTATTTTTATATGCTGTATACATCATTAATGAAAAATCAGAATGTTAATCTGTCTTTCTTAAATCCATAGGACAGTTTTACAAACACTGCTGCAAACAGAAGGAATTTATTTATGTTTTATTAGAACCAGGAGAGGAAAGTAGTAACAAGTATTTTATCTAAGAATTAAATAAACTGCAGATTTTTGGGTTGTTTTCTTACAGATCATGTAGATTAGCTGGTTGAGGCTCATAGTATTAAAGACCTCATGAGAAATAGCACCTTGCTTGTATGATGATATCTCCTCAGCAAATATTACTTCAGTTTGGATAATTCAAATGTTTGCATCTTTCCTGCTAGAAATGATATATTTTATTCCTAAGCCAATATTTATAACTATGAACAAATTCAGAAAAATTATCACTTGTTCAATATAAATTGAATTTATGTTGATTGTGGATGCACTTAAGTACAAAATTTGTCACAGTACTACCTGTAAGCATCTTTGCTAGTAAAGCAAAATATAAACTTTGAAACAATTGCAAAAGCAAATGAAAGCTAAACATTGTCTCAATGTATTTATTGTCATAAGGACATACACATAATGGGAAGAAATACTTTGCAGAACACAGAAATCTTTTTTGACTACACAGGGAAAAATACAAGGTTCCCCAAAGAAAATGAAAACTTCAGGAAAAGTTTTCTGTCAGTTAAAAACTACTCTGCAGTCAGTCAATGACTATGAACATCAGCTCCCTTATTTCATAAAAATATTTTTAGCAAAGTCATGCTGTCTAATATAAAGGTGTCATCATAGTGATAATGATTGTATAAATTCAACTCCACATCAATTGTTTCTAGGAAAATATTAATATATTAATTTTTATATTTGAATATTTTACTCATCTGCTCATTCATTCAATTCAGCTTTAACTTTTTTTTTTCTTACTTTGAAAAGCTGGACATCTTATCATATTTTTCTTGCCTATACAAAAGTGCAGATGGTGAGACCTAGAGAGAGATTTCATGCAAATTTTTTTCCACAGTTTATAACATAGAATAGTAGTTTATTTTCTAGTCGTTTAAAATAAACCCATGTTATTGCTTTGGTTATTACCTCTAAAGACATGTACATTGTTTAATTAATACAACAGCAATTATGATTTTTATGTGGATATTTCTTATTTCATAAGAGCTGAAGCAAATTTAATGATATAAATAAATGTGTGAATTACTGAAACAAAAGAGACAAAAATCATGTGCAAATGCAATTTATTTTAAGTATGGAAAGTGGATTTGATCAGAAAGACAGCTGAAAAAGTGGCCATTTCAGAAAGATGTTAAAGGCCTGACATATTAGAGAGATGACTATTATATTTAATCATTGTTTTTTGAGTCACTTCATGAGAGCTCAGGTGATTGTAGATTTTCTAATTGTTAATTTAAAAACTTCATCAAATAGTTTCAAATAGACCAACCTCTGTCAAAAACACTATTAAACAAAGAATGGAGATTTATTTCTGAACCCATTTTGCAGATTTTGATTCTCACAGCAAGAACATCAGCTGGAGGAAAGCCTGTTTGGAGAAGTGTGCTTAGACAGACCAAAATTATTACTTTTCTGAAATCAGTCTGGCTTTTGTTTACCCAAATGATTGCAATGTGGCACAGACCAAATAAAATTTTGGCAGATACTTTTAGAAAAAACAAAGCAACAAAACCGAAAATTTTGGTTTTGGCCTAGGTTACAGTGGGACTCAGACACAACCCATCAGGCCTGGCCTGATCTCTGCTTGCATGAGTTTACATTTAAACATTAAACATTTCTCACATGAGTTCAGGTTCTGCCAAGCAAAAGGTCACACATGAATAGTTACTCTAGAAATTAGGGAATAGCTTTTATGGGATTACCTGCTGCTCTCCAGTAACTTATTGAATATGAAATAAATTGCATTCTTTCTTAATTTCTTATCTGCAGAAATGAAATTAGCAATATTTATTTATTTGCCTTGTAAAGTTTTGTGTAGATAATACACCGAAAACTTGCAGAGTGGCCCAGTTCAATTCTAAACCAGAATCTGTTACAGGATCTAAGATAGCTAAATTTTTTCTTCCATGAAAAATACAGAATTTCATAGAAACATGCAATTATCATGGTAGACAGATAAGTTCGTAGCTAAAAATGAGGGAATAACCTTCTTCAACAGATGTTAATTGTGAGACTTTCCTAGGGAATGGATGAGCAGTATCAAACCTTGCTGCTTACTACTACACTGAAAGTAGTCCCCTCTTAATACAGGCATAGTCTGTTGGTCTGCTGTTTGCTTTATAATGAAAATAAATTACAATAATTCTTAATTTTATTCAAGAAAAGAAATAAATGCAAAATCTTGAAAGCTTTTCTAAGGAGAATTTCTTTCTTGCTTAGTAAATTAATGATTGTCTTCTAAAAACATAATTAGGTACTGCACATTACCTTGTAAGAGCAAACATACCTTCATGAAGGACCCTTCTTGGGGTCAGTTAGTCAGCAACCACTCTTGAACTTAGAATGCTGAGTGATCTGAATGCTGAGTGAGGCAGAAAAGCAAAGAGAAAAAAAAGGAGAAAAAAAAATTATTTTAAAAATAGTATTGGTACCAAAAATTCTGGGAAATACTTTCACAAGACAAAAATACATCCAGAACACTTTAATTTAGATAGGAGACACTGTAAAGCTCAATAAAAGTAAAATAAAAGAGTTCAAATATTTAAATAATTAGATTCTTGTAACTCAGTTTCTGGAAAGAAGGTAAGAATATAGGATATAAATTCCTTTTTATATATACATAAGATACAGAAGTATAGATATTAATATGACTCATGTAGGCAAATGCTTGGAGTACATTATCAATAAAAGATAATGGAACAGTGGAAATGGAACACAATCATTTTTACTTAGGTGATAATTTGAGAGATAATTGATCCAAATCTATAACCATTACATAATTTTTAAATTAAAAAATCACATTGTGTATCCAATGGAAAAAAAACAAACCCAAAACCAGAAAACCAAACCCAACTTTTAGTGTTTAATTAATGAAAAATTTGTGGCATTGTTATTTGTACTGAGAGTTTAGATAGATAATCTCAACTTTCCAAGGCTCTGAAATTATCAGAATCCAAACCAAGCAAGCAGGTTTTAAATAACTTTTCTCTTAGTAGCTACATATTTTAAAATATGAAGGTAAAGCCTCAACATCAGTTCTTTTGCAAGGTCTCTATGACAATAGTAAATCCCACTAAATTCTGAAGTGATTCAAGCAGGGCATTTTTTCAAATGATTTCCAGCTCTCCAAAGAATAAGCTTTTCCTGACCTGAAAGCTCTCAGAAAGCTTTCATATAGTAAGCTAACCAGTTTTTCAGGGAGCCTCTGGCAGCAGAATGTGGTTAAAAGGGGTCACCTTCAAAATATGGAAAAATACAGAATCAGTTTCAGGAGCAATTAAGTATTCAAAAAAATCCCTTAACTTATTAAATCTGTGAGTAGAAAACCATCTCCCTTTCACAGTAACCCACTCACCCACTCATGAATAAGGAATATTTACATGGTAGTGAGGTAGAAATAGTTTCCCCAAGGCATTCTCAATTATATTCTTTAAGCAGTGTGGATTTTCAGAAAAAGATTTTCTCAGTCAGTATAAGATTGTGCCATATTTATACACCTGGCAATTTTATAATAAAACAGTATCTGGAAATGAATGCTGAAAATCCACATGGATGGCAAAAGAATAAGCCTCATATAATTAAAAACCATAAATTTAAATATAAGTTCTATTGCCATGTTAAATGTCTAGACGTACACAATAAAGTTTTCAAGGGTATCTCAATGAGAAAAATAAAATAAATTAGCTTTACATTCTTGCTGAAATTATCTAAATATGCCACTAAGGGAGTGTGTGTGTGTGCCTGTGTGTGTGTATAGCAACCCCAAGTATGACACAGATTTTCCTGGTAAAAGAAGGATTGAGAAAAGGAGGTAAAAAGTTCTAGAAATTCCATTTGCTGGTAAGAATTATATATTCCTTATTATTATGTGCTCTTTTTATTCTTTTGTGAGGCAGTCAACAATATCAACAACAACAGAAACAAAAGAAGAAAAAAACAGGAACCTTAAACTCTGCTTGATACCAAATATACTTAAGATGTTTCACCTGTGGAAACTCAAGATGAATAAACAGCATAAATTACTTTAAGAGAGGAGAGACTACTGTTTGAGAAGTGTAATCTCTGCTCAAAGCTATAGAGCAGCTCAGGAGAGAAGCCTGCAGAGAAAAAAAGATATCAGATTATTAGTTTGCACTGTTAAAAATCAGGCAAATTGAATTTCTTCTATTATAATTTATAGTAGTGCATATAAGAGAAGGATTAGGACTTCTGCTCCATAGCAGGAGGGTTGGAACTAGATAAACAGTAAGGTACCTTCCAGTTTTGACCAGTCTGTGATTTAATGCACATTCCCTCGGCTTTATGGAATCTCCTTTACATATACATAATTCTTTTGGCTGGTAGGTAAACAGGCTTATATTGGTGTCATATATGGGAATGAACCCTGCAAAATTTTGAGTACATAAATGGTATTGAACTTCTTTATAGACACCAATGTAATTAAGATGCTGACTTGCAAAGTATTTCTTTGCATAAACCAATCATATATGTAGAATATGAAAATATAAATTTCCTTTTAAAAAAAAAATGTTTATAACATGAAAACAATTTTTGGGTTGTTTTCCTTCTGTCACATGGTATAGTATTCTGTGTACCACTTGCATTGTGTCCTTTTTAAACCTGGGTGGACTTTCTGAAGGATCCTAACTTGATGGGTGGGATAAATGGGTATGACCAGAAGAGAGATTATGGTTATTTCTCCCCAGAGAAATGAGAGAATAAATTAATTATAGTGATATTTCTGTTTCCCTTTTGTGCATAGATTCAGACTTCAGAACAAATCTTCTATTTCTGTTGGAAATAATTAGAAACATTAACAAGGATCCCTGGAGAGGGCTTTTCAAATTAAAAGGACATTTATGTGGAAGGAAGGTTAGTTTCAGGTTTTTAGTGCTCATTGATTTGTTTTTTTTTTTTGTTTGTTTTTTTTTGTTTTTTTATGAAAACATACATGTATGGAATCACTTGGAGAGTTTTTTTTTTTTCTGTATGTCAAATGCAGTAGTAAAAATCATGGTGTTATTATCCTAAAATTAGTAAAATTATTGTTTATCCTAATTTAGTGACAAAATCAAATATATTGTGTAGCATGGAGCATGTTAAGATAATGATATATTATGTACGCTGAAGGGAAGAAAAGAGGATGATATGAGGGACGGGTTCTTTGTTCATAGACCAAATTAAATTAGTTCTCAAGCATATTTAAAATACAGATCTATGTGACAGGGTCTCCCTGGAATGATACTGGTTTGGTTCCTAATCAATAGAGATTGCTCATATCTGATTGATTTACTAATCTCATCCATGTGAAATTGGTTTTAATTTGCTGAGGATTTAATTGCATTTATTGTATGATTAATTGTGGCCATGTGCTTGGAGCCCCAGATAGGCTTTTGCAATAATTTACATGTGATTTAAAGGAAAAAAAATAATTTAGGAACTCAAAACATTTCTTGCAGTCTGGAGGAAAAAATTACATCTCTACTCTAGGAAGGCTTCTCCATACAAGAGACACAAGATGCTTTATTCAGCAGGTCCATTGGAAGGCAACAAAGATGATTAGAGGACTGGAGCAAATCTCTGATGAGAAAGGGTTAAGAGATTTGGGCCTGTTCAGTCTTGAGAAGAAACAACTGAGAGAGGACCTCATCACTGTCTATAATAAATATCAGAAGGGAGGCTGTCAAGAGGATATTTCCAGGCTCTTCCCAGTGGTGCCAAGCAATAGAAGAAGAGGCAAAGGGCAGAAATTGATGCACAGGAAATTCCACCCGAATATGAGGAAGAATTTCTTTACTTTGAAGTGACTGAACATTAGAACAGATTGCCCAGAGAGGCTGTGGAGCTTCCCTCACTGTAGGTATTCAAGAACAATCTGGACATAATCCAGTACCATGTGCTCTAGGATGCCCCTGCTTAAGCAGAGAGCCTGTAACAGATGACCAACTGTGATCTACTGTGGTCTCTTCCACCCTTACCCATTCTGTGAAATACATTATTAAAGAAAAAATTTTAAATTATTTTTTTAATACAAAGGCAGTAGCAAAGTTTGTGTTGAAACATTTGCTGTAGAAAAGCTATTGCTACTTAACAATCATTGAATTAGCTACAAATGTTTTCAGGAGCCTTATGTTTTCTTAGCAATCCTTCTACATATTTATTATTACCTTAAATTTTCTTTAAGGGAAGTTACTCTGCCAAATCAAACACAAATTCACAAATATGGATACGGAATCAGAACTGGCTGGAATGTGGTTAACATTGCTCATGGACGTCCATATAGTGCTGTGCTTTGTACTTGTAGCTGAGATTTGTTGAAAACACAGTGGTGTTTTAGGAATTGCTGAGTGTGCAGCATTTAGGCTGTCACACACACCTCTACATACATGCACACACACTCATAGGCAAGCAGGTGGTGGGGAAAAGTCTGGGACAGAACATAACTGGGACAGTTGAGCCAAACTGACTGAAATTATATCCTATACCATATGAAAACATTTTCAGCAATAAAAGCTAAGGGAAAGGGGTGAGATGAGGTCACAGGTCATTTCCTTACTAAGATTTTGGTCTTCTGAAGAAACTGCTACGTGTACTGAGTACCTACTTAGCAGAAAATAGAAAATGTCAGATATCTCCTTGTGATGAGAAGTAGATAACTTTTTTTTTTTCCTGCTTTGCTTCTGTGGCTTTTTTTTTTTTTTTTTTTTTTTTTTTTAGTAAGCTTTAACTTGATCCATGAGTTTTCATCTTATTTTCTCCTGCTGACGGCAGGGTGTGAGAGAGTGGCTTTGTGGACATTTGGCAGCTAAGGTTCATCCAACACATTGGGTCAAAAACCCCCCAAAATCCCAAACTAATATCTACCTTTATTTCCTACATGACATTCACAGATTTAGGATTACTCTTGATATCAAAAATGGAGCCCTTTGAGGATTAGGGGGCACAGACTGTCCACCTACATTGTTCTGTTCACTAAACACCTAACCCTTTAAAGCCTCGGAAGGAGCCATTTATGGAATTGGAAATCCACAGAAAACTGTTCAAGATATGAAAATTTAAAAAGAGACTTAAAAATTGCTGTCATTTCCATTCTCTTGTGTCCTGGTTTTATCCAGCAGGCAGCAAAACACCACACAACCATTCCTTCATTCTTCTGCCCTGCTGTGGGATGGGGTGAAAATTGGAAGGAACAAAACTTAAAACTTGCGGTTTTAAGTAAAGAAGGCTTCACAGGACAGAAAATGAAGGGAAATAATTAAAATAAGTAGAATATACAAAACAAATGATGCACAATACAATTGGTTTCCACCCACCAATCGATGCCCAGCCCATTCCTAAGCAGTGGTTCAGCAGGCAGGCCCTGGGTCAGCTTTTGCCCTAGTTTATACACTGAGCATGATATCACATGATTTGGAATATCCTTTTGGCTAGTTTGGGTCTGCTGCCCTGCCTGTCTCTCCTCCCAACCACTTGTGTACCCCCAGCCTCCTCAGTGGTGGTGTGGTATGGAAAGCTGAAGAGTCTTTGACTTAGCACAAGTCCTGCTCAGCAACTGCTGAAACATCACTGTGTTATCAACATCATTCTCATCCTAAATGTAAAAGACAGCAGTTTCCTGTACCAATTACAGGAAGAGAATTCACTCAACCCCAGGTGAAACTAGGGCATCTGGTCATACCACAGTGGAAATGTCTTCAGGAAAACCAAATTTGATTGTCAGTCTGTTTCTCACCTCCATTCTTAGTATCTGTGAACCTGTTCTGACAGCCAGACGAGACTGTATAATCTCTTCCCACCTGTATCAAATTAACTAACCAAACTTTTCAATTAATTAATTAATTTCAGTCCAGTTAAATCCCATTTTGAATTAATATCAAGTCTGCATCAACCCATAGAAAACTCTGTTTAAATATTTTATTTTTAATTATCCCTTTACGAAAGTAAATAACACCTACTTAACTTAGCACAAAATATCCAGAGAACCCAACATGCATCCATAGAAATTCTGACAAGGAATACAATATCAGGATTGTCATACCATATAAAGTCTCTGTACTGTTTGATTTTAGGTCTGAGGCACCTACAGTTTAATCCCTTGAATGCTAGAGACAAAATGCACTCAGTACTATAAACATATCTCAAAATTTCTTGTTATGCACTATATGAGTTATGAATAACTCATTCACTCAGTTATCCTTCTTGTTTACTTTCCATAACTTTTGACTCACTTTCTTTAGTTTTTTTCATTTTTAGTCAAAAATACTCTGTGATACAATGTAAGGCTGTAATTTTGCCTAATCTTCCTTTTGTTTGTAAGAGTTGTTTGAACTGTCCCTCCTACAAATCTCTTTGATATGGGTTGCAGACACACTTGCCACTGAAATAATTTTTCCAGTGTTCTATCCTGGTGTTATAATGTGGATGGACATCACATATAGAGGTAAAATAACAGGGTAACAACGACACTTCACTTTGGTGACATTTCCCTTCTAAACCCTTTAAAACAGTCCATACTGAAAAAGCCAAAAATACAACCAATTAAAAAAAAGATCCCACAAAAACATCAAAAACACAGGACTAAAAAAGACTCTACAGAAATGATGAAGAAATTATTACAATAGTAAGTAAAAAATTCAGATGGGCTTTTTCTTCCAATACACACTATCTTCCATGTATCTAATTTTAAAATCAGTTTATTATAACTTTCTTTGTTCTGGTAATTTTTTACATTGTAGTTTTTTTTTTCTTTCTTTAGCCAGATTTTATCCTAAAATCCTAAAACTTTACTGTTTTTTTAAAACGGTCCTTTTGCACAGCATTATCATAAGTCTTTAACAGGGTGTTAGTTCATGCTTAGGCTCCTCCCTAATCTCAAACATCCAGCTTGTTCAAAGTTAGGTGGATTCTTTTGCAGATGCCCAATGACATATTTTCTATGGGTCCATCTCACGAGTAACCTTGTGAATAATTTCTCATCTTGATCATCTAAAATATTGTTACCTTCATGAAATGCAAGCATGCCTTTCTGATAGCCAGCCTAAAACCTAATACAAAGCTTTTTTTCCTAGTTTCATTTTAATTTTATAACACTTCTTCTACACTGTTCTTCTGGCTGTTTTCCTGACAGAAGAATAGAAATCATCTCAGTCAAGGATCTTACAGATTGTATCAGCTCCCAGTTACTATCCAATATCAAGAGGATGGTTCTTGTCTGTGACTAGTAGTTTAGTCTAGCTTCATGCATTTAGGGGCAAAAAAAGGAACAATGATAATTATTGTGAGAGAGAAGCTACAAGAGTTCCAAAAGGAGGTGGGGAATTATTCTAACCTACTTTGCTGATGTTTTAACAAATGATTCCCATGAGCACCTGCCAACACATCTCATAGACTAACACAGTAATGGGTTTGACTTTCCTTCTGACTAACACAGTTTTCATGAAATGGGAATTAAGTCATAAGAAATATGCAAGCTCTTTGATAAGTAAAAATAGTTTAATCTTCACCTACTTTTAAATCAACTGGCTGTACATGACCTATAAGATGTTTGCTGAAAAAATACTTTGTTTTTATAAATATACTCTGTGAAATGGAGACTCTTCCTGGAGGGATTGCTCTAGTTCTTTTTCCTATCCATTATATATATATATTTTTTTTTAAATTAATATTATACTTTTAATTACTTATTTAAAGAAATTAAAATTATTTTTCTTTCTTTTTCCCTTTCCAGAGCTAATAGACTAATATAAAGTACTAATGCCCTTTATCCACATAGGCAAATTGCTAGTTGTTGACCATGATCATGTACATGCACTTAGGTGCTGAAAGTATTTTCCCCGTGAAAACTCTCAAAAAACTATATCATCTGTGTACCAAAAAGAAAAAACAAGAAAAAAGTACACCACCTAAACTCATTTCCCCCAAACTAGCCTGAAATCTTAAGAAAATCCTTGCACCAAATTTAGAAAAAACACAGAATATATACTTTTATATATAGATAGATAATGTTTAATGCTGGTGACTGCACAAATAAGGTAATTACAACAGAAGCAATTTAACAAAGAGCTACTGTTAGTTTAGGGAAATAGTAATGGTGTTTAAATACTGAATGACAATGGAGAAAAATACCATTATTACGGATTTTTCTTAAACAGAAAGGAAAAACCCTCTGCATTTTTTCTTATTTTGGAAATCATATAATCCTAGAACCACAAGATATCTCAAATGGGAAGGGATCCATAAGGATTGTCAAGTTAACTGCTTGTTCCTTGCAGGACACCTAAAACTGAATTGTATGGCTACGACTGTTGTCCAGACACTCCTTGAACTGTGACAGGCTTATTGCCATAACCACATTCCTGGGGAGCCTGTTCCAGTGACTGACCACCCAATGTCTGAGTGAACAACTATTCCTCAATGCCCAAATGTGGACAGAGTAGCTGATATCCTACTTGTGTTAATCTGCATAAAATATTCTTAGATATTTTTCTTCTCTTAACTGGATATTAACTAATGAAGATAGGTTTTATAGCACACAGAATGCTTTTCAAACTATTTAATTTTTAAAGGTTATCACTTCAGTAGCTATTCCACATCTCATAATTGACAAGTAAGCATATGACCCATTTGCAGGACAAAAATATAATTTTCATAACTTCTGGAAAAATACAATCTTTGTTTTCCAAAAATTGTTGTTTTATTAATTACATGTGAATTAGTTATAAATAATATGGATTTTAATGCTTTGGTGTAACTGGAACACATTTTTCTTAAATTAAAATATCCCTTGGATATGAATGCTAATTTCTAGTGATGAAGCATGATAATAAAGGAGGAATAAAGGGGTGTGTGATGGAATTGTCTTTTTCTCAATCTTTAATATTTGAAATCCTCATAAAAATTCAATGTCCTACATTTATTAAGGGAATAATTATAGAATGAAAATTGCATATTTACTTTAAAGTGAATTCAGAAATTTTCATCAACCTAATTTTTCAGATAATTTGAGTATCAAGAGTTAAAAGTTCATAGTTTGTTACACTAATTAGTTTTAATAATTATATTCCTGCTACAGAACCCAGAGGTATCCAGAGGGAGCTTTTATAACAAAAAAAGACAATGAGCATAATCCTGTACTGGAAAGTGCTGTTCCACATTTATAATCACTGTCTGAAAATAACTGTGAATCACTACATTGTTTCTATGTGTGTGAAGTGGTATCTAAAAGTACCCAAAGTGCCATAATTTTAATTCAGCTCTTCTACACTACCTAAGTATTTTCCATACTCTGGTTTTTTTTTAGTTTTTTTGGTTTTTTTGGGGTTTTGTTGTTGTTGTTGTTGTTGTTGTTGTTGTTGTTGTTGTTGTTGTTGTTGTTGTTTTTTTTTTTTTTTTGGGTTTTTGTTTTTTTTTTTTTTTTGTTTTTTGTTTTTGGTTTTTTTTGTTTCTTTTTTATTTTTTTAATGCAGTAAGCAGTCATTAGCCCATTAGGGTTCTCTTGTGCTGTAAAAAAATATGTTTTGCATTACAGCTTGGGTATCTTGTAGCACTGAAATTAAACTGTTTTTAAGGAAGTGTCATAGACTTTGGCATGAGCATTAGGCTCACTGATGACATGCATACACCATACAGCTCTAAGGTCCAGGGAGGTAACTGGAATTTTTAAGTTCTGCTTTTCATTTGCTAAGTCATCAAAATCTTTTTAAAACATCAGATTCTTCTGACTCCTAATGAGTAAGTCAGTATGTTTTATCTGAGTGAAGGGTTGTCATGGATGAATACCAGCCAGCAGCCAAACCCCTCATGGCCACTCGCTCACTCCCTCACCAGGGAGGCTGGGGAGAGGAGTGGAAGGGTAACAACTGGAAAACTTGTGTGTTGAGGTAAAGGGAATTCGATAGGGAAAGGAAAAGCTCTGCACACATGCAAAGCAAAAGAAGGAATTAATTTGCTGTTTCCCTTGAGCAGACAGGTGTTCAGCCATCGTGACTAGAGCAGGGCTCCATCACATATAATGTTTACTTGAGCAGAGAAATGTCATCACTCCAAACATCCCCACATTTCTCTTCTTCCCTCTCAGTGTATATACCAAGCATGATGTCATATGGTACAGAATACCCCTTTGGTCACTTGGGGCCAGCTGTCCTGGCTGTTTCCCCCCTGCTTTCCATGCACCCCCAACTTCCTTGCCAGCATGGCAGTGTGGAAAGCAGAAAAGGCCTTGGATCTGTGTAAGTCCTGCTGAGAAATTACAAGAATATCTCTGTGTTATCAAATCTGTGTTCAGCACAAATCTAAAACACAATCCATACTAGCCACTGTAAAGAAAATTAACTTTAACCCAGACAGAACCAGAAAATGGATTCACTTGACATCAGCTGAGACACAGCATCCTATACTACAGCTGCATGAAATGACAGGTGATACTTCAACATAAACATTTACTTCAAGGTGGGGGAAAGTAATCACATAGTACCCAGTTTCATAAGATAATAATTTCCAGGATTAAGCTTGATGTGAGGTTTCTCTACAGTTATCATAGAATCATAGAAGATTCTGAGCCGGAAGGGCTCTGTGAAAATCATAAAATGTTTTCCAAACCCTTCTTTAATACTGGCAGCCCTAAGGGCATTACCACTTATGTGAGAAACTTGTTCTAGTGTTTCTAGTGTTTGACCACCTCCTCAGTTAAGAGCTATTTCTTAATATACTATCTGAACTTGTCCTGAGGCAGCTTTGAGCCATTCCTCACCTTCTATTGCATGACATTAGAGAGAGGAGATAAGAGCCTCCATAGTCATTTCCCATCACAAATTCGTATACATCAGTCTTCACCTGTAAGTCTCCTTTTCTCCAAATTGACCAAGTTAAATATTCCCCAGTCCCTCTCCATAATTCATGACTTCTAATCCTAGTATGATTTAAAAAAAAAAAAAAAAAACCAAAAAAAACCAAACCAAAACAAAAAAAAAAAACAACAAAACCAAAACAAACAAAAAAACCCTAAACAAAACAAAACAAAAAACCAACAGAAACATTCAATTATAGCCACTCTTTCAAACACTCCATCTTTGGTCTCTCTATCCTGCTCCTAAAAGGGGAACTAATATCTGAAAGACCAGACTAAAATGCATAATTATTTTAAATGAAAAAGGATTCAGTATATATCATGGCTTATCATATGCTTTCATGATCTCACTCCCTGCTCTTAAAGATATTTTTTCCCCCTAGGTTTCCTGCAGCAGACTCCCAGACATAAGATGCCAGGCAAAAGTAATTTAATAAATGAGTGGTACAGCAATAGGACTGCTCAAGCTGTGTGCCTCCAGAGAATCATAGAATCGTAGAACAGTTTGAGCTGGAAGGAACATTAAACACCATCTAGTTCCAACCCCCCTGCCATGGGCCAGGACACCTTTCACTAGACTAGATTGCTCCAAGCTCCATCTAGCTTGGCCTTGAACACTCAGAAATGGGGCATCCCCAGCTTTCCTGGGCAACTTGTTCCAGTGTCCTACCACCCTCACAACAAAAAATTTCTTCCTAATATCTAACCTACATGTGATCTAAATCTGCCCTCTTGCAGTTATAAGTCACTCCCCTTATCCTGTCACTAAATGACCTTGTAAAGAGTCTTTCTCCATCCTGCTTGTACCCTTCAGGTGCTGGAAGGCTGTAATTGAGTTACCCCAAAGCTTTTTCCAGGCTGAATAGTCCCAATTCTTTTAGCTATTTCTCATATGAGAGGTACTCCATCTCCCAAAGAGGTACCCAGAACAAAGAAATCCCTGGACTTTTATACCCTTCTAGATGTATTTTACACCTCTTGAATGCACCCTGCACACACTTCTTGGTCTAATGGTGATTTTTGATCTGGGTCTTCTAACACAAGGTTGGATTCTTTCTCCATGTTCATGTAGGCAGGTCATCAGCTGTTCTTTTCTTCTGAAGTTATAGCTTCTAGTGATGACTGTAACCTCTTTTTCTTCTGGATTGCATTTCTTGTCCACTAACATAGTTGGCAGTACATAGGAAATGGAAAAGTCCTTGGTGTAGAATAAACACTATGTAGCAAGAGCTAGAACATCGGTGTGCTATTAGCATTATTCTCACACTAAATTTAAAACATGGCACTGAACTAGCTGCCAGGAAAGTTACTAAGGAAACAAGCTCTATTCTATCCAAAAGCAACTCTAGATGAAAGTTCACAGCTTCCAGGCTGGGGCCTCAGCAAATCTAGTTATTGATGCCAAGCAAGTAAAGCTAAGACCACTGCATATAATATTATATATTTTAAGTCACTTATTTTTATTTAAAAATTATGTATTAATCCAAACCTCTAATATCTCTTAACACTTGCCAAACCCTCAATGTCTCACACTGTTACTCCATAAAGATATGCATTATACCATAAGCTTCATCATTATCATCACTGCCATTTCATCTTTTGATTTACAGGTGTGAAAACTCTTTTGTCTTTTGTTGTGTAATCAATTGACAGTAATGATATCAATAAGGTTTTTCGAGCTATATTCAGAATGTGTTATATATCCTAAAATATGAGTGGTAGCTTAAATATAGAATTGCAATACATATATGAAGATACAGCAATATATGTGAAGATCTAGAATACTCTATGTGATTCCTTCAGGTAATTTCTACAACATTCTGGAGTAAAAAGTGAGTCGCTTTAAAGAAGGAGAGAAAGCATTACATATTTCTCAAAAGTGATCTATGTATAACAGAAGGAATCATGAGGGATTAATTTTTTTGTAGAAATAAGCTGAAGATGAAAAGAAAAATTAAAGACAGTAATAAAAAAAATGACAAAAGAAGAAATACAGAAGCAGCTTTTTATGAACCCAGCCCATCTTGTCAAATTCAAAACTTAATCAATTAATGTGGGTTAAAAACACTGTGTAAGAAGAAAAAGCCACACAAGATACTGTAAGATGCAAAGATATTGCAACAATCACATTGGATTACAAAATAAATGTCTAGTTAATGGTGTTGCACAAGTTAGAGTGTGCAAGATCATTATCAGAACCTGAGAGACAAGCAACAGAATTGTATCAACATCAAGCATTATCAGTATCTATAACCAAAGAGCTTCCTGATGCTGCAGAAATCACCAAACTTAAATTTTTAATTCTAAAAAGTGTGCTAGACACAGCAGAATCTGTTCACATCCACCACTTTATTTTTATTGCATTTCCTGCATTTGCTTCTGCTTTCTTTGATTTGATTGATGTCAGCTCTGTTATGCTGAGATTTACATTAGCCAAGGAGTTGGACTTGAGCATTTTACAGCTGGCATACAGTCAGGAGATGTTAATACCATTATTTGTAGAAATATGTTCTGTTTTCATTAAATACCAAAACTGTCACTGTTTTCAACAGATCCAGGGCTCTGGTCACAGATAAATTTGCATTATCAACATTATTTCTGTGTATAAAAATCACCAGAATATGACATAACAATACCTGTTAACAATCAGTGATACATTACATTGAATGATTAAAGAATGGCCCTTTTTTTAAATCTTTTTTATCACATTGCATTCCCAATCAAAAATAAGTGCCTTTGAATTTCCTAGTTTGTTGGGAAAATGATATCATTTTTTTAAAGTTGTTTCTACTATCTATTCTGGAAGATTCCTTTAGAAACCACAAAGTAAATGTCTGATGCTCCATTAAGAATCTACACTTGTATTCTGAAGGCATCAGTTTTGTTTTACTCTCAAATTCCTAATGGAGTTTAAAATTAAAATTAATGTTTCTGTTTACTTTCCAGTATATTCAAAATCCTAATCAATGATGTCAACACATCTCAGTAATAGTGTTTCTCTATTAATGTCTGATATAGGCAATAAAGGAAGCATGGGGCACTGTTCAGTAGGCCAATCACTAGAGGATATTTTTTATGTTGTCAGCTGTAAACCAACTGAGCTGTAATAAATAGTACAATTAGTGGAAATAAAATAGCACACTG
The DNA here is from genome assembly GCA_030060385.1 of Muscicapa striata striata. Lineage (NCBI taxonomy): Eukaryota > Metazoa > Chordata > Aves > Passeriformes > Muscicapidae > Muscicapa > Muscicapa striata. The sequence goes on along the minus strand of JAREIS010000133.1, from coordinate 357,746 downwards.
ACAAGACTGAAATGATATTGAGCAGGACACTTTGCAAATGCAAAATCTTTTACCCAAGATGATTAGAATACAAATAGAAAGGGAAAAATAACAGCCTATCTAGAAACTAAAGACATTCCCATTCTCTCAATCCTATTTTACTTTGTGCTTTCTAAAGCTCTTTATCTCAGTAATAGTGCAGTGTTCTACCTTCCATAAGTGCCCTTCCACTCATATTTTCCTGAATGCCAGCTTTTGATACATTGCAGCATTCACAAATGTTGATCAGCTATCACTTAAATATTTTCTTTAGATAATCTTTCATATGTACTTCTCCTCCTGAAGCTGAAATCCCATCATTTAATCTTGATGGCACTATCTATGGACCCCTATGTCTCTTCCATTGACATTCTTACACAGCAGCTCTTTTACACAAGTCTCTTTTATTCTCACAGGTTTTTTTGTCATTAGTACAGTTGTCCTAGTTGTACATTGCCTTCCTTGATTTCAGTTTAGTTAGTCTGTTTAAATCAGTTGATAATCTGGATCTAAACTTTGTGATTAACACAAGGCAAATATTTCTGAGGGGAAAAAACAAATAACAGGCACTTAAGCATAAACTTTCATTTTAAATTATAATTTAAAATATAATTTATCAATTTATTTCATTTGGAAAAGAGTAAAAAAGAAAAAACCTTCTCCATCTTTTCTTCTACACAGCAAATTTAAATTATTAATCCCTAGAGAATCTGACTATGTTGGGTTATATGCACATAAGAAACATTGTAACTTAGATTTTATTTCATAATTTTGTGAGTTAAGCACTTTCATTCCCACCATCTGTAAGTACTATGACTGTACCTGCAACCTCAAATAGATTCCTCTGTTAGTTTTAGGAGTTGTGCTTTTTTTCCCATGAAAACTTTTTCCCATATAACTAGATAAAACCTCATGGAAATTCTGCATGAATTTATCCTGTACATCAGATTCAGTTTGTGGTATCATTTCCTGAGACATATGAATATTGTGCAACGTTCTTAGGACATTAACAGAATTTACAAGGTCAGAATACTATTCAGCTGTCATGATGGTTGAGGAAAACAACACTCATCGATGTACCCTTTGAAAGTAATTAAGACCCAAAGAGAGAATTAATGCAGCATGCTCTTGACCAATATGTCTGCTGGCCATAAAACCTTAAATACTGCCACCAGTACATTAATTTTCAACACTATTAGGGAAGTCTTACAAAAATTTTCTTAAACTTTACTTCAGTGATTGCAAAACAAAATCCAAAACCAATATAATGCCTAGTAGATGATTATTTCTCTTTTAATGCTGAAGCATATTGATATTCTAATTAAATTTAATCAATAATGCGACCTCACCTAAAGCACAGAACAATAGCACGAAGAAATTAATTATTTCTATACAATAATTAAGTGATTAATATTTACATTTTATAGTAAGAAATAGTTATAAAAGTATATTTATAGTTTAAAATATATTCAACCTATGTGAAACTAGTATTAAACTGATATCTACTAGGGTTGGATATCTATTCTGAAAGAACATGCTGCAGCACAATGCAAAATAAATCACTAATACTTTTTATCAAGGTATTCAGTATAACTGAGTTCTCAGCATAACTCTCATTTGTCAGACTACAGCTGACAGAAAAAAATACCATAGATCATGAATCTCAGAAAAGAAAGCTATGAAGTGAATGTTAATAGGAAGATACACACAGCACTATTGATACTTAGTGAAATTTTTAAGTCCAAGGGCTTTTAATAAACAGAACTATTCCCTTGATTAACATGCAGTACCTGTGATTTTTGACATGCTTTACTTGGCAGCCATGTAAGCAGAATTAAACATAACAGTTCTGATTATTGCACAAAGAAATCTTTCCTTGTCCTGATTTTTTTTTACTATTTTCCATTATTTTTGTATTTCGATTAAATTATTTCATCTGATCACAAAAAAATGTTCTTATTAGAAGAATGCTGTATCTTATCAAAACAGACATGTAACCAAGACAAAAATAATTCCACCTATGTCTTTGCCACTGAGAGATAAACCAATACATTGATTAGCTGGGAGACTAGCAGTCAGCTAGCAACCATCAGCAGTAATTAGTTGCATAATTGTAACATCAGTGCTCCTGATTAACTCTAGGATTACTTTGCTTACTGTATAAAAAACATTTCTTCACGAAGAAGAGCGTCTCTCTCAATATCCTCTTTAGATACTACACATGAATTCAATAATCCTGAGCTCTGCTCAGTCCTTTGGGCAATAACACTGCAACTCATGTCAGAGATGGTGGGAGCTCACCACCTTTCCTCATTTAATTTAGATCAAACTGAATCAATCTATATCTTATGACCAAACAGAAGAATGCAGTGAAAGGGTTTATACTTCATAAATAATTAAAATCTCACCCAACTTCTTGCATAATTGATTGACAAGACTTTAGTTAGATAGCACACTTGCTATCCTATAGAGACAAGCCAGGGACTCATCTGATAACAGAAGCCAAGAGGGAAACACCAGAGAAAGATCCCAAAAGAGTTAAGGGTGCACCTCATGAAGGTGACACAGACAAGAGTCTAGCTTAGGTGCCTTTATACCAGTTCATGCAGCATGGGCAGAAACAGAAAGAGCTAGAAGCTACCACCATGCTACTAGAAACCTATAACCTTGTTGCCATTACCGAAACTTTGATGGAATTAATTCCATGCCTGAAGTGTGGCTGTTGAAGGGTACAGGCTATTTAGAAGAGGCAGGGGAGAAAGGAGAGGTGGAGGAGTTGCCCTTTGTGTCAAGAGGTGGATTGAGTCTGGAGAGTTGTCTCTGAAGAACAGCCATGAGCAGGTAAAAAGCCTGTGGATAAGAGTCAGAGACTGAGACAACAAAGGAAATTTTGTGGTCAGTGTCTACTTGAGGCCCCTGGTAAATGGGATCCTTCTGACAAAGCCTTCTTGCTGCAGCTGCAGGTGGCATCATGCTCACAGGCTCTTGTCCTCCCAGGGGCTTCAACCATGCTGACATCTGCTGGAAAATTTGCACAACGAGCTGAAGGCAATCCAGGAGGCTCCTGAGAACACAGAAGATCACTTCCTGACCCAAGTGATAGACAGCCCTGCCAGAGGGAATGTGATATAGGAATCTTACGGTCACCAGTATAAGAAAGCCAGCTGGGGACATCAAGATCAGAGGCAGCCTGGGCTGGCTGCAGTGATCATGCATTAGTGGGGCTTGCAGTCCAAAGGGAGCCTACAATAAAGAAGAGAGATGATTTAGAAGAGCATTTAGTGATAGACAAAGGGAAACGGCTTCAGACTGAAAGACACTGGGTTTAGATTAGGTATTCTCTATTGCAGAAGTGGTGAGCCAGGGGAGCAGGCTGCCCAGGGAAGCTGTGGATGCCCCATCTCTGGAAATGTTCAAGACAAGCTTGGAAGGGGATCTGAGCAACCAATCTAGCAAAAAGTGACCTTGTCCATGGATGAAGGGTCAGAACTAGATGATATTTAAAGTCCCTTCCAGTCCAAACTATGGTTCTATGTTAATGCCAGAAGGTCAGATCCACTTAGACTTACATGTTTATTTCTATCTTCCAACTCTTGTAGGCAGTAACTCTAAGAAATGGCCTTGAAAAAACCTCTTGTCTTGTACACACAGTGCTGTTGATTTACAGCAGCAATAAGTTTCGATCTTAAAAAACCCAGGAAGTTTATGCTATTAGCACTACATTTTCAGAAGGGATAATAAACACTTGCTTTTAAATGCTAGTGATTTAAAAATCTCAACACAATAAAATACAAAATACTAAGTTAAGCTATTTGTTAAAATCTTTATTGAGGAAAGACTAAAAACCCACTTCCCATATATGCATGCTTGGCAGAGATTTGGGTGTGAGCCAGTGGAAATCTCCTCTAATAGTCCTGAAGGAGATAAAGTTGTCTATATGGATTTTTCTTTTTGTTTGAATTTGAAATAACATGGGAGTGGTCTCCACTGAATATCAGAAAGATAAATTGGTCTTATTTAAAAACAAAACAAAACAAAAACCTCTGGATGTCTACATAGATAAATTAATCATGTAAATTCTAGATTGCTTTATATTCTGATATAAAAAATTACTGTTTGCATATCAACTTAATTCTGCAATTGTAATTTTACTCTTCACCTATCTTTATGCTTGATATTTCAGAATGATAACTGCTACAAGATTTTTAGAATAGCTCTTTAGCAAGCTAAGAAAATTACTCATTTTGCACTTGAGAATCGTTGCATAAATGCAGGATAAGGACAAGTAGCAGTTTCACAGTAGTTAATATGAGGAAATAAGCAAGCTACATTAAGTCAAATGTTTCTTTACCCCCATAGAAAGAAAATCCATGTATAGACAGATAATTTTGAAAAAAATAAAAATTTCTACAATGCATGAAAACAGAATCTTCTCCCCTACCCTACATTGCTGAGGTTTATACTGGGGAACTGCATTCAGATCCAGACTGTGCATCCCCAGAAGAGCTCAGTTCATGGATCCAAATGAGACTAATGTAAATTAGCAGTTGTATAGGTATGAAATGTGTGATAGCAGGTTTAGAACGGAACTTACTTAATTTCTAAAACTTAAAGACTGAGTACAGAAATGTTTATGCTCTCCCAATTCATCAAAGACTATTGCTATGAGAAAGGGAATAAAATGTTCTTTATGCCCATATTTAAGTGGGTTTCAAACCAAGCAAAGCAGCGTCAGGTTAGAGTCTAAAAATAGCATTTTGATGGTAACAATAATGAAACACTGGAATTGTTTGATGTAAGTAGACTGTGGGCACCTTTAAACAAAGGTTAAGTAAACACCTACAGGGAGGTTCATAGCTAGAGCTAAAAAATTGCCTTAGATCTTGAAGGTTAACTAGGTGACATACCAATCCTCTGTCATTCTGTGCAAGCCATACAGAAACCTGCATAGAACAGAAGTTTTCCTAAGTGTATTTAAGACAAATGTGGTGAGGGGAGAGGGGGTGAACCAAAACCAACCTAAAAGATATATTAACATATTCTACGTATCATGACCTGCATTTCATTATCAGATTGTTATGCTTCTGCCAGTGGAAACTATTAGTATTGGTGACTTTTTTTAAATGTAAGAACATTTATATTTATATAAGAGGCACATGATGCTAAAATAAGAAAAATAGGTAGGAGCTACAGAAAAATAAACCAGATTCCATTGGTAAAAGAGTAATATTTAGATACTCAATTTTTGCTAGACATTCTTATGTTCACCTAATTTTAAAAGCACTCTGTTCTATCTAGATATCAGTCTTTATTTTTCCATAGAAAAGTGTTAGACAACTGCATTTTCCTTTTGCTTTATGCCTTTGAGGATTTGGCCCAATCTGTATATATAAACCTTTCCTACACAATGGTCAATACAGCCAAAGCACAAGTCAGGGCCCATGCAACAGTAACTTTCAGATGTTTTTGAAATGCTTCAGCACTGAGGTGGAGTTTATTTCAGATATAAAATAGATAGAACAGGTGCTATCAAACAGTTTTATTTCCTTTGTGAAATAAAGCCTCAATCCCATGAATGACAGCCTAGGTCTTTCCATATAGTAAACTTGCTGAGAAATGGATTGAAGAGGTTTGCAGTAATAACCTCAAGGCATAGAGGAGACAGTACTACAGAGAGAAATATTGAAAATTCTAGCCAAACTTAATGTGGAAACAAAATGGGAAAACTCTGTATTTTAGACAGGTTTTAGGGAAGAGACATTTATCATACCATTTTTCCTGATAATGGAAACTTTAAGAACAATAAAGCAAATCTCACTTTTCAAATGAAAATTTCATTTTTCAAATGAAAAATATTTACCAAGGGAAAAAAAAAAAAAAACAAAACCACAAACCACTCTAAATGTTATAATTCAAAATGTTTAGAGCATGGAAAATTATTTTTCTTCAAGTAATTCTGCTTCATTATTTACTTTGAGACACCTTAACAGAAATGCATAGAATAAGAAATTAGTTCTTATTGTCATACTTGGTCCTATCCCTGAGGAGGAAGGAGCAGCAGAGAATGTGTGATGAACTGACTGCCACTCCCATTCCTTGTCCCCCAGCTAGATGGCAGGAGGAGGTAGAGAAAATCGGGAGAAGAATTAGGCCCTGGAAGAGGAAAAGGGGAAACATGCTTTGGGTTGTTGTGGGGTTTTTTGTTTTTTATTTCCTATTTCTAATTATTCTACTCCAATTTATTTGGAATAAATTGGTTTTTTGGTTTGTTTTTTTTTTTTTTTTTTTCCTATATCTAATTATCCTACTCTGATTTATTGGGAATAAATTCAATTCATTTCCTTAACTGAGTCTGTTTTGCCCGTGACAGTAACTGCAGAGTGCACTCTCTCTCTCTCTCCTTATCTGGACCCACAAGCCTTTCATTACATTTTTTCTTTACTGTCCAACTGAGAAGGGCAGTGATACAGGAGACTTGGTGGGCACCTGTCATCCAGCCAAGTTAATTTAGTATGGCAAGTTTAAGGTTGCTTTGCTTTTGGTGAGGTGCTTTTTGGTTATACTCAAGAATTTATCCAACTTAGGCAAAATCAGCAAATGTCAGCATCTCACTCCCTCAAAACTATTAAAGTGGTTACAATATTTATTAAATAGCTAGATTTTTATTTTAAAAATACCTGAAACAACCAAACAGAAATGAACAAAAGTGTTTTGGTTTTTTTAGTTATAAACATTTATTTCAAGAAAATAAAGTCTAAAAGCTGATAAATCCAGAAGACTGTTGCCTTTAAAAACATGAAAGCACTCTCTTTCACACTGAATAAAGATTTTATTGCTGTTTTAGATGAAATAGGAAAATCAGGCAAGAATCAAATCTGGGGAAAAAAAAAACAAAAACAAAACAAACAAAAAAAAAACCCTAAAGAAGTATAATTTATCTTCTTGTTTCCAGACAAATATACTTAGGTAGTGCAAGACAGGCAAGATAATGAAAATGAATACAGGGATCCATATTCATCCTAGCTAATTTTGAGTGCATAAATAGTGTACAAACTTAAGAACATCTGTGCCTAAGGTTCTGTACAAAGTCCATGTAGAAAGATAGACTCCTGTACTTGGTGCTTTACTTCATTTCAAATCTTAAAACATGAAAATTACCTCTTGCAAGCTATAGTGTACAACTGGGACAGCCAGTATTATCTAAGCATAATGAAAAAAAGTCTGCATTCAAATCAGTGAGAGTTAAAGAGAAAAGCTAGGAATAAGATATTTAGAACATCTTTATCAACAGGGATGAACACAAATTATTCCCATAGAAGGGAAAAAAATAAGCTTTACTGAGATGGATAGGTGCCTATGTGTGACTTTCAACTGCAAAGGTACACAAGACCTAAGAATGCAGATTTACAGAGACGTGACCCTATCAACTGAAGAAAATTAGCCTTTAAGTAATTATTTTAAGCATTCAAAGCTTTTTGGAATTGTACAAGATTTCTTTGAACGTTTAAAATTTCTCACACCTTAATTTATGAAGTTTGAAAATGTGGGAGGAATATGATCCCAAATAATAAGGAAAACATTTGTCAGTATTTTACACTCTAAATATTTTTCATTAATTTCTACTCTTTTGAAAAAAAAAATAAACGACAAAACCAGAAATGTGGATTTGAAACCCAAAATTTAATCTTCATCTGTTAATTTTTCAGGCAATTGTTTGTTTTGTTGGGGTGTTTTTATTCACCACATTTATATTTGATGGTAGTACTGGATCTGCTCTTTGATGCTCTTCAGCCTACAGCAGGACCAGCAGAGTAATTGGACTGTTCAGTAGATAGCTGGAACTCCATAATTTCTTCCCTTTATTCTAGTCCGGCAAGGGGTGAATATTTTAAAGATTGTCATCCACTGTCATCACTTCACAAGAGAAAAAGTCTTCATTGCACTTCCTTTTTCCTCTAAAATAATTTCATTTTGGGACGTGAAAAATTTCTCAAAGTGGAAGAATCTTCATCTCCACTTCCTTTGTCCTTCTGGAATATAAATAATAAAGAATACTTTTATTGTACTTATACTGGGGTTGCATAACCAGGTTTTGCAGGAACAGGGAGGCTAAAGGGTTTGTTTCTGAGAGAAGCTGCAAGAGACAGCCAGCCCCAGACAAGACTCCCAAATTCTCCACCCCTGGGCCAAACCTTTCACTACAGAGAAATGTGAGAGCCCTTGGCTAACCCTTTTGTTCCTCAATCAGTTTGAAAATGAGCCCCTCTTGACTCGTCCATCACACAACAAATGGGATGAAATTCACTTGAGAAATCTAGCCCATAACAGCATATTAAATATGTTTTTCACAATTCTTTCTTCTTATTTTAACTGGTTTCATAAAGAAAAGGATAAGATTATTACCAAGTAAGCAACATTTTCTTCCCATACTGACAACTTGACCCCTGACTTTTTAGGTGAGTGTGACTTAACTTACATGGCTCCCAAAACAAAACCATTTTTTAGAGTATGATAAGAATTTTGAAAAATACTTTATATGAAAATTAACTCAGTACTTTATGTACACCTATAATTCAAACAATATTTCATATTAGAAATAGTTAATATTGGTGATATTTTTGACATAAGAAAAAAGGAATTTTAGGGGAATATGTGGTAAATGCAGCAAGCACAAGCAAAAGAAGAAATGCACTACTTTGTCTTGATCATACTGTATTCCTGTATATAAAAAAAACAAAACAAGCTAGACTTTCTTTGATGGCATTGTTGAATATAAGAGACCGTGAACTCAACTTTATTTCTTATGTGAGCACAACTGTCATAGAAGTCAATAAGAATCCTGTGCTGTGTGGATATTTGGCCCTTAGTGGCTGTGAACAAAGAATTGTGTGGCACTGATGCTCAACAAGCATGGATATGACAGCTGAAAGATGAATATAAAAATAGATTGGAAGTGACAGCAAGTCTGACTATATGTACAGCCTTTTTTATAGAAATAAGCTAAAAGTAACATCTCAAGTTCTGTCACTTTTCTTGCTACTAGCAGCTATTTTTATGAACCCAAAATAATCAAAGTGGTCTGTAGGTCAAATGTTTCTATGGAGAATAAAAATTGAATTATTTCCTGAAGCTGAATATGCTATCCAATTTACAGTACCAATAACAAAACCATCTGATTTTAATGCAGAATCTTGGGCACTAAGATTCTCAAGGAATAATACTAACATTATCCATCATTTCTTGCTAGCTGTGGGCAGACTCCTGATTTCCGTTTGGGAGAAGAATGAGGAAACACTTCATACATATATATCTATGTGTGTCTCTGTCTACATAAGCAATGGAAGAGAATCAAAACTTAAGTAGCTTTAGACTGTGCCATTCACATCATTCTCTCTGGAAGCAGAAATGTTTCTAACATTTGCTGTTCCTGAACACATCTGAGGGAAAATTTTGAGTATTTTAGATATCTTTGTTACTTTGTAATTCAGGTGTTTCATATTTCTAAATTAGAACTTCAAACAATTTCTAAGTAGTTTTGGTCCTTTTTGATCTACTGTATTGATAGTCAAATTAATTTTCATTTAAATTTTGCAGGGTGGTTTTTGGGGAGTTATATTGGTTGGGTTTTTTTTTTGTAAAAAGATAATGTGATAATTTTGGAAAAAGGACTTCTTGTACAGAAGTATACGTTTTTCCTCTTAGGTATATATAGTATATACACAAGTAACCTAAGATATCTAATATTGTTGAGCATCTTTACCCTCCATATCAGTTTTACTGCGTTTTGCAACTAAGCAAAACTAACTATTGTGAAGGGAATCAGCAATATACATTTGGATGGGAATAAAAACATCAGACATTTAGTTTCTAGGTCTCACACCTCTAAGGAGACTTATTAAATTAATATTTACCTGGGACATTTTAAACTCCAGTCAAATCTTAAAAAGAAGAGACATTACCTACTTCATGGATAAGGGAAGCCTGCTTTGGGAAGGTTAATAGTTCAGACAGGACCTCTGAGAATGAGTAATTTTCTTTTTTTTTTTTCTAATTCTTGAGGAGTCAATTCCCCCTTGTAAGTATATTGAAAGTTTAGGATAGATAAAAAGTATTGCTCAGGCAACATGGAATTCGAGTTTCTTGAGGAGAAGGTGGGAAATCTTCTTACTTAAAGAGCAGATCCTTAAAGTCTTTTTTAAGACTGGCCATAAGGCTAACCCCTGATCAACACTCTTTAAAATTTTTTCTCAGCATTTACCATATTTACAAGAAAATAAGAGGATATGCTAAAGTGTGAAAGCAGTTTCAATAATGCAAACAGAAATACATTTCAGTTATACAAAACTGATGTAGATACCTGTAATAAGTGAACAGAATTTAGACTGCTAACATCCATTATTAAAATATGATAAAAGACACAAAAACAAATCAAAACCCCAAAACAACTAACCAACAAGAAAATCAAATCAAATCAACAAAATGCAGCAAAAAGCAACAACAAAACAAAACTAGATACTCAGTTCCCAAAAGTGTTTTTAGGAAATAATCTCAGCCACAAAATAATTTCCTACATTAATTTCAAATGCCAAATCTCTTTGCTTTTTTAATAAACATTAAAGACTTTTCTATTTCTTCAGCTCTTTCCTAAAATACCGCAATGTGTGCTTTTTAATAAAAGAGCTCTGGAATAATATTCCAGTTGGCAAATTTAATAAAACTCCAGGGTGCATTCTGAAATCCTTCCTCTAGTATGCAAATAAATGCAAGCTGTTCATAAAATGCTAAAAACACAAACCTGGAATGCCACTGGATTTGAATAGCTGCTGCTGAAAAATACTATTTTACTTCCAAAATATAACTCAATTTGTACAATAGAGAATACTATAGTTACTTATTAGCTAGTAAATGATAATCTTGCTTTGCAGCATGCCACCTCAGAAAAGATATCTGCTTTGTTGGCACAGGTTCCACAAATTCATAAAAATAACATTTTTTTTTAGATGATGGATAAAATCATGATATTCCAAATTTGGCCCAAAAATATAATATCCTATTTTGGACATTTGGCAAGAATCATAGAATTATTAAGGCTGGAAAAGACCACCAAGATCATTGAGTCCAACATCTGAGTGCACACGATCACATTTACAAGATCATAGCACTAAGTGCCATGCCTGCTTATATCTCAAAAACCTCCAGGAATGTTGACCCTACAGTCTCATGGGTAGTTCTTTCCAATGCTTAATAACACTCTCTGTGAGGGATTCTTCCTGCTGTTCAACCTGAACCTCCCCTGTTGTAGCTTAAGTGTCTGCCCTCTTAAGATTTTTTTTTCCAGCCACTGTTTGCCTGGGAGAAGCAGCCAATTCCCACATTGCTAAAACCTCCTTTCAGGGCATTGTAGATAGTGCCAAGGCCTTCCCTGAGCCTCTTTTTCTCCAGGCTGAGACACCCCAGTTTCTCCAGCCACTCCTGATGGGATTTGCTCTATAAGCCCTTCTCTTGACACACTCCAGCATCTCAGTGTCATCCTTGCTGCCCAGAACTGGAAAGAGGATTTAGGGTGTGGCCTCACCAGTGCTGAGAGCAGGGAACAGTCACTGCCCTGGTCCTGCTGGCCACACTATTTTTGATACAGGCCAGGATGTCACTGGCCTTCTTGGCCACCTGGGCACTCTGGATCATGTCTATTGGGATGCTGAAAAACAACCCCAGGTTCTTTACTGCCAGGCAGTTTCCAGTCACTCCTCCACAGTCCCATACTGCATGTAACTCCATATGGGGATGGTGCAACCCTGTTGCAGCAGACCTCTCCTTAGGAGTAGAAATGAGCCATAAGACATTCAACAACACAAAAAAGGGCCCAGTTTATTCTTCTGTACAGCTTTGTCATCCTGACTGACTACAGCAAGCTCCCACTGTAGGCTCTGACTCCATCAAACCCAGACTGACCTCACAGCAGATTTTTTTACTGCAGACACTCTCTTCCTTGTTTTATTCTTCTTTGTATCTCTCTGGATCATTCCAGCTTCCTCAGGGCTCCTCTACCTCCTCAAGTTCCTCTTTCCCCAGCTCCCTCTGCCTCTAAGATCCCCTAAGCAGTGGACCCACCCCTTTTATCACACTTACCTTTATTAGTCACAGCTGTGACCCATTAAGGGCAAGGCTGTTCCTCTTTGGTAATTAGTACAACTGTGACTTACCATGGGTAAGGTGGCCTGTAATCTCTCCTTCTACACCTACAGTAACCCAAGTGCAGGACCTGGCACTTTGCCTTATTGAGCCTCATAAAATTATCCTGGGCCCATCAATCCAACCTATCCTGATCCCTCTGCAGAATCTTTCTACCCTCGAGCAGATCAAGAATCCCACCCAACCTCTTACTACCTGCAAACTGACAGGTATGCCCTCATGCTGACCACCAGTACAGATATTAAACAGGGCTGGATGTGACCCCATTCTCCACCACCTTCTGGGCCCAGCCATCCAGCCAGCTGTAACACAGAAAAGGGTGCAACCCATGGGCTGCCATCGTCAAAGGCTTTACTGAAGTCCAGGTAAACTCACAGGTCTCTGGGGCCAGCTGGGATTTACCTAAGGTACTGAGGCTCTGCAGCTCTTTATGGCTGCTTTAGCAATGCCCTCACCATGTCAGCCTCTCTCCCTGCTGGGTCTTTCTGCTCTCTCTCAGCTTGCCCTGACTCCAGGAACCCACTGCCTAACTCCTGTTAGGTGTCTTGCCCCAGAATTTACCATGGTCACTGCTGCTGCTGCTGCTGCTACTGTGTACCTTATCAACTTTTAATGAATTTATGCATTTAGTGGATGCACTATGATATATTAAATGTACCCTAACTTTAAAATTATTGAATTTTTAACCTTTACAGCATTTTGATCCTTTTCTATTTACAAATGTTTTTACATTTTACAAATGTTAATAATTTTAAAAATAGGTTTATGTTAAAAGGTTGGGAATTTTCAATTGAACGATATTTTTTATTATGAACTAAAAATACATTAATTTTCATTCCTTTATGAAGCATTGCATTTTTAGTTCACCTTTGAAATTATTGCTTATAAGAGAAAAAAAATTAAAGACATACTTCAAAAAAATAAAAACTAAAATAATCGTGCTCCAAAGGAAAATTAATTTAAATCACTACAACAAAATCTATAGGCCATTTTACTCCATATTATGAGAATTTTAAAAGGTGATTTTTAAAATACCTGTACCATAGTGTGGATTTTTACACAGAAGTTTAAAAAGGAGAAACATCCTATCTTTTAGAAACTCGCATTGCTCCCTACAACAAATTTCCACTTGAAAACACAATGTCAGAAAAACAGAAACTTAATATAGATGTCAGCAACCATTCTACTTTCTCAAGACTTCCTTTTTATTTGGATATCAAGATGCACTTCAAGGATGCAGTTTGTCTAACTTCTTTCAGACATCTGTTTAGTTTAAAATTAATGACATCATAAAATTCCTTAATTTGCTCTATGACTATAAAGTCAGTCTGTATGTATAAATTCCAGCCATAGAATCTGAAACAGAGATTAGTGTTTTTATGAACAGCTCCCCTTTAGCAAAGTTAGTTCCCTGACTTTTGTCTCAGAAGAGCTTATTTTATAGTTTCTGAATTGAAAGTTAAAATCCCTTGTTTTGTCAGGCAGCAAATTACATATTTAACACAATCTTAGTAAGACTATATCTATCAGAGAACAGAATTAAGTGTTTCTAACTTTATGAAGTATAGAGGAGCAGGATAGCACTTTAATTACGTTCAAAAGGTACTATCTGTGTGGTAATAAAATCTGTCATTTACAACCAGGAAAAACAAGGAGAGCTTTGGAAAGAGTCAAAATGCTGCTGCTAGAAATTACTAACAGAATGAGAACTCAATCACACCATCACTTTGGAGACAACAGTTCAATACTGCTGTACTACAATTGTTCAGTGGCAGAAGTTGTAGAATGCGTAGAACAGAATGCATTTCAGACAAAGACAGCCAAGTTGCCATGAGCCATCTCATGTGTTAAACTACTCTAAGACAAAATGATTTGAGGTTACACTTAAATGGGTTAGGAATGCTCAAAGGGTTTCTCTGTTGGCTTTACTGTGGCAGTAGTAAATTCCGGGTAAGTGATGGTCACCAATAGCTATCAAGAGTAATGTGTTGCATTACACCTGCAGCATTCATAAGAAGATATGTCCCATTTGCTGTTAAATCCTGGCAAGTTACATTTATTTTCTACCTTTGTTAAAAAGCTTAGAATAAGTTGCTAATTGGTATTTCAGTAAAGAAAGGATATGTCATTCTGTGCTAAAGCTTAAAATGATTTGACAGAGTATTTAGCTCTGTGTTAAATAGAAGTACTTTTCCTCAATGCTCTGTGAATAGCAGTTCTGCCAGTAGCCTATGACATCCTGAAAAAATGCAGCTATTAGATAAATCTTAACATAATGTATGAAACATTTATTGCTATTACAAAATGGAAAAAAAAGAGTAGCACCTAACCAGTCATAATTGTTAAGTACATTCTTCTTTGATGTTGAGCACCTGAAGAAAAACAAACCCAAACTTTCAATAGCTCTAGTAATTTAAACAGTAGTGATTAAATCTGATTTTACAATGAAACTGTAAGAACTTCAAGTTACAAACAAAGGTAATTATCATGGGAAAGTAAAGTAGAAACTATTAAATTATACAGCATTAGTTTTTCTGTTTCCAAATGCTTTATTCTTATCATCATTTTTCGTAATGCTTCATTACTTGGAACAACCACTTCCAAATGCACAATAATGACATTTATTGTAACTTCCACTGTCTGTCCCTCCCCTTCCATTTTTATGAATTTGTGAGTTTTGGTGAGTAGGTCAGAAATGAAAATTGTTCTACTAGCACATAGCACATACTTGTTTGGTGAAATATTAAGAATTGTCAGAACTGCATAAGATTTTATGTATATATGTATTAGTTGATACATATGTCCAGTATCAGGACACAACTGTGATGAGAAATTTTAAACATAAAAATGTAATTTTTTTTTTCTAAAATTATTCACTGGCGTGTTATGCAACTGGATTATTCTTGCATAATATTAATAATTATTACTGCATTTTAAAAACTTTTACTTTAGCACTTGTATCACAAATAAGGTCTTAACAATAGTGTAGAGCCAAAGCTGTTTATTTATCATTGATATCTATAGTCCTTCGTGACTGTTGGTTATTGAAGCCCAGGAGATGGGTCTAGGGAGCTCATTGCTGAAAGATGTCAGAACTGAAGTGAGCCTGTCCTCTTTCTTCTCTCATTTTCCTGGTTTATACCTGAGGTTTCTGTACTATTTTGCCCCTAGCAACAAATTTATGAGGAAGTTTTATCTGCTCCTGATATTGCTTTTATAATTTTTGAATGGAACAGTATTTTTGAATGCATCTTTATTACATGTTTGAATACAAAATATATGCAGAATGCCTTGCTTATTTGTAATCTATTCTTTTGCTTACCTCACGCTTTTACTAATATTTATTACTTGAATTTGTTGCCTCTTTGGTGGTCACACAGATCATATACTTATGCAAAATCTCCTACATTGTCTTTAGCTATGCCATAACTGTTTAATAGAATGCTTATATACTATTGCTGTTTACACTGCTATATACTACTTTATTGTCCTCGTGTTCAGCTATATCCTGGCTAATGTAGTTACAATTTACAGACATGTATTTTGTCCATTAAGTCTCTCACCTAAAGAAAATCATAGTAATAATAAAAATGACATAAACTGAAGCTTTTTAATATTTACTTTTCACTAGTGAAATTGTGCCACATTTCTAATTATTTTGTGAGTACCATTACCCCTTCCTTCGTTTTGGAGGCCTGATTAATGATTTCATTAAGGTTAGTCAATTTTTAAGTAGTTTTTAACAGTAAGTACACTATACAAGTCTGTGAGGCTCGTTTTAAAGTTAAACCTTTGCTTAGGTGCTTTGATGGGATGAATTTTGAGGCCACATCTACCTTCTGAAATAGTGCACAGTAGAGATATCTTTATACATCTTTGATTTGTCAGCCTCCAGGATGAGAATTCACATGTTCTCATGAATGTGGTTTCTTTCTGATTCAGAATGAAAGCTCTGTAGTCAGTGTGAAAAATGACATCAATGGTTACACTGAGTTCAAGAGCGTGACTTCCATGCCTGCATAGATTTGAAATGGTTAAATGTGTTGTCTGGTTTCTCAGAACTGTGGTGGAGTATATTTTTCCTTTGAATTGGAGAAATAATTTGAAACAGTTTTATCTGTCTGCTTTACTTTTTTTTTTTCTTTTTTTTTTTTTCCAGTGGAAAAGTATTATTTTTATAATATTATAAAAGTAAGTTTCTCTAAAAATGTAAATCTGCTCTCCAGCACAACAAAACCTTTGGCTATGCCAGGGCAATAGGTCTTTTCCTGGTCAAGCAGGGCAATAAGGGTTTCAACAAGCAACTGTGGTAAAATTGAGTGCCAGGTCAGACATCTCAAAAACCACTCTGAACTATCTGTATTTTGGTCAGTTATGTTGAGTATTTTTTCCCCTCAGTTGCAAGCTTATCAGCATAAGTTAGCTCTAATACTGTGGGCATTAAAAAGTCTAAAAAAGATAAAGTCAAATGACAGACAATTATTTTATGCTGTACTATTTATTCAGAGTATGGGAGATGGTAGCGTTATAAGTCTAACTTTACCTAGGAAAGAGTCACGATTTCAGTATTATTATTCTTGTTAATGACATCAATATAAAATGTAATCTTGTGATTTGCATATCAAGTAGTTGCAGACTGCCATAAAATTTACCAAGAGAATTAATGAATTACGAGAATCCTACAGATATATCTGGAACATATAGGAATAGTCATAGCTTACTATTAAAATTTTCTGTCTCTTTGCCAGTAATTTAAGTCTTGCAAAGTACTTAAATAAAGAACAAAAATCTCATCCTTTTTTGTTTGTGCATTAAGGTTTATTGTTTAGTAAAGCTGTGTTTTTACTCAGTTGAAAGACTAGATGCTTAGAAATTGTTTTTCCACTGTAACAATAAACATTTGGGCATGTTTTTTCACATGTAATTCTGGTATGGGCTAGAGTCCTAAGAAAAATGATGAATGTTTCGATTGTCTATGAAACTGTAATCTATAAAAAAAACATACTTATCACAACATCTGTTTTCATAGCATTTTACTCCTAGAGCATTATCAGTGAAAACTTGAGGAACTCAATAAGAAACATTCCTTTCTTTGTTTGTTTATTTCAGATAATAAACTGAGAATGCTATGGTAAAGGTTGTTCTGATATGTTTTGAAGGCACTTCTATCTTGCCATGCAGTTTTATCAATTGTAGTTTGGATGTTTTGATTTCTCAGAACTGAAGTCTTGATAAAGTTCTAAGAGCTACAGCAATGGATTGAATATCTGCAAGGACAGAAATTAAAAGCAGTGTTACTGAATATGTCATAGAAAGCAGGCTACTTCCAGGTATAAATATCTCTGAAGGACTGAAGAGTACAAGAATATGGGTGAAAAATAAGTTTGAGTAAGATTTTCAAATTTTAATATAAAAACTATTACAATTTTAATGCACCAAAAATAACTGCAAACTGATAGTGAGATTCTACATTAATTAAACAATTATTTTAAGTTAGATTTTTTTTGCTGAAGGATACTTTTTTCACCTTTTCACTACTGTTTAGTGTTCAGTTAAGCTAAGATTCCTTATTGTTGCTGTTGCTATTTCAATTACTTATTTTTAGCTCTTCATTAATATTATCATGTACCATTTTTATTATTCCTAAGGCTTATTGAGTTTATTATTTACTTTTAGCACAGAAACATCTCAAGTATCTGTACAGCATCATGACTTTGTGAGAAAAAAAGCGTAAATTAAAGAATTGTACAGAAATATATTAAATATTCTTCAACCTAGAACTAGGAGAAAGTCTACAAGGGATAGTCAAAAGCTTAATAACTCATACAGAATGAGCTTCGGAAAGTGCACAAAATTTATGCTATATCTTGTTTTGCATGATAAATTTTTTATTGAGTATATAAAACCACACCAAACATAAAAATATATTAAAGTATGACCACATTTTTTAATCATCCAAGGTAGTGAGGAGAAGCAACAAGAATGAAAGTCATCATAGAAGAGAGAGCTAATGGGAAAAGGAGAAAATATACAGTGGTATTGCAATGATGCAGAGAAGAAATAAAAAAAGGCAAAAGAGAAACCATTAGAAAGTTGAATCCTGAATTATTCAGAGCTATATATTTATCTGTACCTTATTATTGTGATAGCTATGAATACAGGAAGTCTGGACTGTATCTGCAAATGGTTGTGATTCTAATAAACTGAAATATTTGGTCTCTGCATCATCCAACTCATTTACCTCATGCCCAGAGTGATTACAGAAACCGCAAATCTGATAAAGATACAACAGTGAGAAAATATAACTTAGAATAAAAACTGGAGACTTATTTTGATTTATTTGTTTTTATTACATCATACATCTGCTGACTGTAAGAAGATGAGCTTATTACTGAAGATACAAGTTTAGGTTCATGCTTAGAAAATCCTTTATCCCCTTGGAACACCTTTGATCTTCAAATGAGTATTTTTATTCTTAAGTTCACATGGTTTTAAAATTGAAGGATGCAATTTCAATAAGGGGAAAAAAAAAAAAAAAAAGCACAACAAGAGAATACTCAACAGCTCCAGAATTGTATGTAAAGTATACAGAATTATGTGGGAAAAAACACATACCTAGACATGGACAAAGCATGAGAAACAGCTATAACATACATGAAAAAAGAAAACATTTGCAACGGATGGGGTTGAACTTAGTGAAGAAAAAGAAAAGAGGAGTTTAAAGTTTACAGACTGATAAATTTCCTAAACAGTGTGAAATGGATAATGTTAATCACAGACAATTTATTACATGACTGTTAAACATCAGGAGAGAAAAAGGATCTTGCATTATGAACCCTAGAGGAATCTGGGCTTGAACGTTTGTGCTGTATAGACACAGAAATAGTCCCTAGGGCTTTTTTTTTTTTTTTTTGGGGGAGAGCGGGGCTGGAGGGTGGGAAGGGGAATGGCAGGGTGGAATTGCGTGTTTCATCTTACAAAAATCTTCTCAAATATATTCAGATCTTTAGAAAAAGATGGTTAGTCCCTCTTTGGATGATTGCAAGAGTCTGTTGAAGTCATTATTGCAACAGCATCTTAGCTGGTCCAGTAGAGGTTCCATGAACCTCTGTTTTGCAGCATTCCAATACCCAGATGGCCTGTTGGTCCTAGTGGGCTATGTGGAATCCATTGTTATTGTCTTGAAACTACATGTAAGACATCTCTGAACTGTAAAAATGCCTGACCTATGTGGCCTTTTCTGTGTCTGCAGCAATGCTTTCTCTGGAGCATTTCCAAATGCATTACCTGTACTCACTGAGGTCAGGTCTGCAGCAAAAATTTCCTGGGTCTCTAGACAAACCTGTTTCTCGACCTTGATGTTAACACTGGTGTTAATCAACACATCCAAACACATCTAAGCACTCATGTTGTACCTATAGTTATAACTATTTTGAGGTCACTGTTTGTAATTCTTATTCCCTGAGTGGGAATAACATATCAGAGATAATGCATGTTTAGTCTTAGACCTAAGGGGACATAAAGGGAATGCATAAAATTAGTTGGACAACCTTTTGATGAGAGTTCTAGACAAGATATTTTTGGAATAAATGAGCAGTCTGGAATGATATAATTGCAGCTAGGTCTAGAATGAAAGAAACAAAAAATGTTCTGGAACAACTTTGGATAAGCTTTCTTCTGTACTTAGACATTGAAAAAACAATTTTCAACATGGTAGAACTTTAAAATCTTAATACTATGAACTATATCTGCAGAGAAAAGAATAATTCCTCTGTTTAAGGATCTCTTAAGAAGGGTAAACAACAATGAAAAATATCTATGTATTAATAATATGATACAATCTACAGCTGTAGTCCTCTTAACATGCCCAAACATTTCAAAGTTGCTTAGTAGTTTAGAGCAACTTTTGCTCTACAATATAAAAAATAATAAAAACTAAGCTTTCTTCCTCTGATTCCATCATTCCATGAAGGGATAGAAAAACCTCTGCCTGGACATGCTTGGGGGTCTAGTCTGTAATACAAACACATGAAATCCTCACTATATCAACAAGCAGTGGAAAGATGGGCACAGATTGAATGTGTCCTGCACTTTTAAGTCTCCTTACTTCAAACTGCTTTAGTGTGACATGCCAGTGTTTCTTTCTGAATGCATGCTTTCTGTTGACTGGTGCATCCAGAGCTGATGTGCACTAGCCAGGGGGCACAAAAAATGATGTTATTTTCACCCTAATGTAATTTTTTTGAGAGAGAATGAGTGTGGTGAGAGAGATGTCATGTTCAAAAATTCACCCTGATGCATATGTAAATTACCAGAATAACAATTTGTGTAAAATCACGTCATCTTAGTTTTTCATTCATAGGAAGAAAAAAAGCAGCAGTAATCATGTTCTCCAATCTCTCTTCTGTACCATTGTCCCCTTTTTTTTTTTTTTCAAATCACCACCACTCTCCATCACTCCAGAGCATCCTTTGCCCATTCCTGATACAGTCCTTCCTGTTGTTGCCTTCCTGTGTTTTCTGTGCAAGGTTATTGACAAGTACAAAATAAGAGGGAGAAGTCCTTACATTCTGTGTTTGATGAGCAGTAAAAAATAAGGTGTGTGTAAGAGTGCTTTGTTTTATTCAAGGTCACAGACAGCTCTCAGAGGTCATGTACACAAAGCATATTTGCTGATGCCAGAGTCAAATCATGGGGCTCTGGAGGAGATTTGCATCTCAGAATTTATCTGCCATTTGCCTGGAGTTACTTTCTTCATCAGAAGACATTTCAAGTGCATTTCATACACACACACTCACATGCACACACACACAAAACCACAAACAAACATTCAAAACCCCCAAATGAAACAAAAGCAAAAACAAACAAGCAAACAAACAAACAAAAAAACCCACAAAACAAAACAAAAAACCCACAAAAAACAACACCCTCCCTCCCCCCAAAAAAAACAGAAAAGAAAATAAAAAAAGAGAAGCTCTTCTGAGTGAGCCTTCAGCATTTTTCTTAGCAGCATCCTATGATGAATGGACCAGAAGGAGAATCAGACATGTATAGGATATGGAACATCCTGTAAATAGCCTCAAAAGAAAGAACTGTGTCAGCCTTCATGTTCTTAAACATATGCACATACTTCATTTTTTTTTTAATTGAAAAATGCTCAAGATTCAGAGGTTGGTCATTAATGTGCAGTGATATCACTGTCTTTGAAAGGTGTGCTTAAATCTATGACTCCAGTTAGCAGAAATGACAAAAACTATCCACAAGTTTCAATATTTTAGTCTGAGAAAACTTCATTCTTTTGATGCAGTGAAAGGATAGATATGAATGCAACTTAGGTTTAGAAATTCTGCACATAGTAGCACTAGACTTTATCCAAAACAAGCATGTAAAATAACCTCATAGAAGCTGGAGTCTATCATGAATAACAGCTGCAAATATAATATTGCTTACCATAAAAAATACATTTAGGGAGATTAATAGGTAGGAAAACATACATCAGAAGCACGCTTTCATCTTGGCCTATCATAGCCATGAAAATTATGGATGTGAAACAAATACATTATAATTTATGCAGTGGTAAATACTTTTAAACCTGAAATTTTAAAACCTGCCAGGTTTCAGATAAACATTTCTACCTGAAGGCATCTGCTAAATATGTATGTTTCTTCTTTCAATTAATGCAATATACAGCACGATAAACTGAATACTGCTATTGAACTATATTTAGTTTTGCCTAGTTTTAATAATTTTCCTACATCAAGAAGACTCACCAGGTAGCAATTTGCCTCTTAAAGAGGCATTGACAAAAGTAAGCCATGTGCCACTACTAGAGCAAGAAGGAAATGTATCACACATTTACATAGTCACCTCTGCATTAATTTAACAGGGATAGAAACTATGCAGACTACAACAATAGCCTAATAAAGCTTTCAAACATTAGAAATTAAGTTCTGAAGATCACTTGTTGAATGACTACCTAATCAAATTAAATTCCTATAAAACTCCCTGACATTAAACAACTATATGTCTTCTGGTAACTTTTAAAGGATGTATTTATCTTTTTTGTTGTTGTTTTTCTTTGTTGATTTAATTTTATTTAATTTCAGATGTCATTTATCAGTGCCTGTAATGAAGACAATTACAAAGTTAGGGTGGAATGTGGTGAAAAAAATCCATTTATATTAGCTGCTGGAACAGTAACCTGATTAAGCTGAGAAATTCTCCAGTTTTAGCATGAGATAATAAAAAAAAAATCAAATTAATAACCCCCACCCCTTAAAAATAAATATATTCAGAATAGAAGATTGCTGGATCTTGATAATAATGGTTACTAACATTCTCATTGACATAATTAATCTAATATCATGCATTTCTCTTGAAAAGTAAGCAGTTCTGTCATTGCACAATAGTTTCCATTAATCCAGATGACATTATATGATAGGCAAGTCTAAACATTCTAGCTACAAATAACTTTGGATGGAAGCAAATCCACAAAAATTAGTTCCTGACTTCTCTGGTACTTCCTTTTCAACACCTATTAAAAAAAAAAAAGTTCATTTTGCAAGTTACTCTCACAGAGTCAGATGATATTTTTTTCTTAAGTTTGCTTAGTTTTGTTGTTGCTTTTGCTGCACAGGGAGATTTTGTATGTAGATATTGAGACTGATGAATGAAAACAGACATTCATAAACACAATTCTGGGGTTAATGTTATTTAAAATGCTGCCTTTGATAGCAATTAAGCTCATTATTGTTGGGACATATATATTCTAAGAGTAACATTCATGATGGACCTGTACTGTATCATCATTGTGCTGTTACAAAACAGGTAACGAGAATGATTATTTAATGTTCATGACTTTTCCTAGACAGATAAAGTACATAAAAATAAATTTTAAGGAAAAAATCCCCTGTATAGTACTACATGTACACAAAAAATGTGTCACCTTTTCAGTCTTTGTAGCAATTACTGTTTAGTGGCAGTGCTAAAAGTACTTATTACAATGGAAGAAAAACTCACTAACATATTAACTCTCTTTATTATTTGAAAGTCATTGCAAACCTGTATAATAGAAGTTGGAAACATTGGCTTTATTTGACTTTTAAGAGGAAAAATGCTAATAAAACGATTGATTGACCTATTTCCTCCTTGATGAGTTCAAAATTTTGATAATATTATTATTTAAAAGTCTGATGTACTCATTGAACTATTGAACTATTATCATCCTTTGCTGTTATATTCAATGTACAGAACAAATAGAAGTAATTGGAAAATTAGAGGCTCAGAAAGAGTAAGTGACTTCTGAGGTCACAGTGTGGATTTTTTTGACATCTTGACTTGAAGAGCCATATTTAGTTCCTTCTCCAGCTTAATCCAATTAGTAGTTTGATAATCAGTTCAGCCCAAAGAACAATTATTTTCAGCCATCTGCTATTATCACATAGTATCTGAACCTGCCTTATGTGCTCTGTTGGAAATAGACATGAGGTCAGATGCATTTTTCCTTTTGTGATGCTCAGAACCTCTGGGAATCATAATCTTCTCTGCAGAAAAATGAAGTGGATTTGGTTCCACTTGCATTTTACTGTGCCTGTCCTAGCCAAGTGTCTCAGTCTCGATATGATCTTTAGAAAGAGCCCTGAGTACTTAAATAATTTTTCTCTCCCACTTCAGCAGCAATAGCTATGGACATAAAAATAAACTGCATTGTGTTGGCTCTAAAATAAATGTGTGGAGCAGTTGGCAGATCTTTGCTTCAAATACGCCATCATGAGAGTTTGTCAAAATACAGTGCTTCAATCAATAAGGCAATAAATCCAACAATAAAGTGGGTAATTCTAGGAATGCATTTACTCTGCTCGACTGGGCATACTACCTACTGAGTAGTAGGGGTTTTTGCATTTTCCAAACACTATCAAGAGATTACAATCAGACTGGTACAAGGAAAATTGCTCTTCAAAAGGACCATAGTACTGCTTTGTTGCACTCCTGTTTTCAGGGGATTTTTTATGTCATATCTCTGTCTCTAGTACAAGGTTTCTTAAAAATAGTTCATCAGTAAGTCTTTCTTTTTGACTGAGGATACTGTAACATGGAAGTGGCATAAGGAAGACAAAAAGAATGTGTAAAATCATTGAGCTGAGCTCACCCAGGAGAAAATCTCTGCCTTTGAAAGTGAACTTAAGTGTTTTAAGAAAGCATTAAATGGCTGTATGAATATACCTGGGAAAAATATGCAAGTATTAGGAAGAGTCCTAAATACCAAAAACATGTTTAAAGTCCTAGAATCATAGAATGATTTTGGCCAGAAGGGGTCTTTGAAGATTATCTAGGCCAACTCTCTTGCTGTGGGCAGGAATATCACTCATCATTATTAAATGACTTTTGTTAAATATTGGTAGTTTCCATTTCACAACGCAAACAAGGAATTTTCAATTTTAGGAGAAAGCAAAAAAGAGAGCATTCTCAAAATTCAGCATTTCTGGTCAAAGCTTCAATTACAGCTGAAGCCTGCCCAACCACCATCTGATGAAAGGAGCTGAAGTCAGGTGCTGCGAGCAGGTGCCATCAGTTGCTGCATGGGTGATGCTAGTACAGCATGGGAGAGCAGCTGTTAGGATGTGCTTTTCCACATTGCAAGATTGATATTACCCAATGCTTTTAATTTTGTGGAAAAACCAGTATTTTTGTGAGCTTTATGCTTGTCTGCGGTCACTTGGACTTCCTGAAATTAGTTTTAAGTAGCAGACACACTAATCAAGATTCACTGGCAACATCACTTAGACTGCTTAATCAATGGTTTCATTTATCTTACATTTTCTGGACAAAAATTGCCTTTAATGGCATAGTGTAATGAATAGTCAAACGTTTGAGTGATTTTTGTTTAGCTGTTTAATAACTGGAAGCTATTACACAGAGCAGATGAAAGCATGATAACATGACAAGCAATGAATAAATAACATCACAGAAAGTCAGCATTGCTTTGTCAGTGCATTCAATGCTCCAGATTTACCCATTTTCTTTATGTCACATGGCACTCTAAATGATTTGATATCTTGGTATTGTGACTTCAAGATGTTTCCAATATAGCAGAATGGCCTGAAATATGTAAACTGGATGAGATACCCATTCCTCTGCATGTAGACCTTTGTCATGACTTCAGGACACAAGGAGATTGCTCCTGAAATTTGGAAATGGCTGTCTGCTTGCTGGCTGTTAAGGCCACTGCAAACCAACTTTAATAAAGTATATTATGAGTATTTAAATTTAGTACTGAAAAAAAAAAAAAAAAATGCTGTGAGAAGAAACTTCCCACAAATGCCCAAGTAATTTTCCACTATTTCAGAAAAGCTTTTTGTTCATCAAAAGCATTACTACTGAAATACACTGAAATATTATATTCTCGTTTCACTGAAGGAAGATTCAACAGTAACAGATTGGTAGTAATTTGCTGTATTCTAGCTGCAGCTTTGATTCCTTCAATAAATAAATTATTAGAACTATTACTTTATAAGATAGAATATTTTGCACTAGGCCTAATTCTAAAGCCTGAAGGAAGAAATCTTTTTGCATACTCTTTTTCACAGATGTTTCAAAATTAGAGAGCATTTAAAAATTTACTATCCTAATTACTGGGGGAAATTTCAATAGCTTTGTTTTAGAATTAGTCTGGTAGTCTAGTATGAAATATTTGATGCTAAAAACTAATAACATGTCAAATTACAGGATAATTTAAAAATTGAAGCTGGTATACTTATTAGGCTTAATTATTAGGGAAATTACCTTGAGTAATGCTGAAATAGAGTATTTGTGAGACATGGTTTAAAGGTATTAGTACATAATCAGAGCATGGAAGCACACTTATAAACATTAAGACTTGACCAAATTAATAAAAAAATACATTGGTTGAAGTCTGCACTTCATCTTGTCAATCAATCATGATCATATAGGCTGACATTCTCATGTAGGTTGATATTGTGAAGCCTTGTTTGGTTTTTTGCAGTTTTTTTGTTTGTTTTCCATAGATGTTACTGAATAGCAACTTTTATTTGGAAAGTATATTATTTTTCCTGTACATTGGGAAAGTATATTATTACTTTCCTGCTGGAAATGCTTCCTGTGCATATCCCCAGGTTTTAAATGTGCAGCTGAAAGTTTTATGTTGAAATAATTACAATTTTTTCACAGCATCAGCAACATTACTTTTATTGAAGTGATTAAAAAAAAAGTCTACACATATATGGTTTGTGCTTTGTTTTACTAAAATATCATGTTATATGCAAAACAAACAAACACCTCATGTAAATAGCAAGAAGGACATTAGAAAAGAAAGAATAAACACTTGGGTAAGTGTATTCATTACAGGATTGGAAAAATTATCTCTCAGAATTTTGTGTATAGACCTTCCTATTATGTGCCCTATGCTTTTTCAGTTTCACCACTCAGATACTAAGTTTATGATTTCATATCTTATTTAAACATAATTTTCCAAGGAAAATATTTGTGTCAGTTGTGTGGCTTTTTCTTTACTAAGAGTGTAAATATGAAAGATATTGAATGAACCTTGATGATCAATTCTGACTGCTTTTCTGGATGATTTTGAATATATTTAAGATTTCAAGAGAAAAGAAAGAGGAAAAAATTAGGTAAAGTTAGCAAAGGAAAATGTGAAGAAAGCTAGCATATTTTAATGAAATGTTTAGATTATCTTAACTTTTTATAATATCTTCTCACCATATTATATGAGGAAAACATTAAACAAATGGAAGGAAAATAAGAATATAGAAGAGAAAAAAGGGGGAAAAATACAAATTTACCTTTTTTTGCCATTTTTTTTATATGGTTATTTCTGTTTCTTCTTTATTTTGCCTCTAACAGCCATATAATTAATGCTACTTTTCAACTAAAACAGAAAATCTCAATAACATAATTATAGTAAGACTGTTTCAGTAAGTAGCTTATAATATCCCTAATGAAGCTAATAGTCAGCAAACACCTATAGCCTAAAATCCTAGATTATCATATAACAACTGATTCAAAAGAAAGAAAAAAACAAATTATGTAATATTGTGGGGGGTTGTTTTGTTTTATCTAGAAGTTAAATCAGTGTAAATCAGGATGGTATGCAACAGCTCAAGGTTAACTCCTATGAACATTTATTGTGTTATTTTGGAATGGATACTAGTCACCCATTGTTAAGTCAGATATATTTTTGTAGAAAATAATTCTATATATTCCTTGAATATATCCCTTGAAGTTATAAAAGTAAACAAATATGTTTGCTGTGAGAACAGGAATTATTCCTCTCTGCATTTGAATGAGCACGTATATTAAAACAATTGCAACAATTTAAAAGCTCAAACATTATAGACTAAAATTTCTGACACACATATATTCCCATCAAATTGAATGTTATGGGACTCTTAAGGGTAAAAGGAAAATATTTATGCCAAGTGCATTCAGTCAAATTTTTTTAAAAATTGTTTTCTAAGTGTCTGTCTGGGGCCTGATGTAAGGTAAATGGAAAACACTTCTGGATATCAATATTCCCTTAAAGCAACTTACACATCAGTTTAGACTAGTTCCATCAACTTTGCATTGGTATTTTTGGAAAAACAAAACAAAACAAAATAAAACAAAACAAAACACCTCAGTAAAAGCAAACAAGCACCAACTGTTATACTACATAGTTAGAAAACCACTTATGTTAGTCCGCCAGGGAAAATGTCTGTAAAATACTGGATATTCCCCAAAAATTATTATATCCTACTAAAAAATAAATTTACTGGAATTGAACAATTGCTCTGAAAATTAAAGAAACTGGAATAGTTGACATATAGTGGTTAACCTCAACAGCTTTTTCACATTAGGAATAGATAAGGATAACCAATTGCATATATCCACCTAAACTTCTCTGTATGTGACTCTCATTGGATCTTTCCAACAAGCTTGTGCATGGAAAGAAAAACACTTCAATGGAAAAGATCTTTGGCAGAACCATTAGGACAGACAGAAGGAGTGGCATTGGCTTTCCTTCTCCCCAGCTGAGCAGAAGACAGCAATGTCTCTCATCTGCTTGGAAACATTTCATAGACAGACAACTGTGAGAAGATTTCTTCAATCCACTTTTACACCATAGACTGTGGAGCTCTTGCTGCAAATTTCAGTTTATTGATAATTCTAATTCTGATTTTATGGTGTGAAATGGTGTAGTTGAGGAACATCAGGTGCGCATTAACAGCCAAAGTAAGATTATATAAGCCAGGGTGAATGCTTCAGGTTGCTTTTGATGCTTTAAAATAAAGCCACTAATTACTTTGTTGTTATTGTATTTACTGTATCTAATTTATGGTAGTGTAGTTGGTAATTTGCAAACAATTATTATCTTCTATCAAAATACATTAATTCTGAATAGGTGAATAATTATTAAGTAAAATGCTTAGCATGGGAGCCAATCAAGCCTAAAAATTACAAAGCAAGTAATCATTTTTCCCATTCTTTTTGAAAATGTGCTTTTTAAATGTGCTATCATGCCTTACAATCCTGTAAGTCCCTTAGAAGTTCATTATCTTGAGAATGGACAAAAACAGCAGGAAAGTGGTTGATAAACAAAACCATTAACCCAACTTTTCCATTTGCTTTGAGGATTCAGAAGCAGGTGCTGCAACACAAGCCCTCATTAAACAGCTGTTTTTTTCATTTCCAGTAACAGTATACACCAAACTCCTTCATCTGAGAATTATGTCACTGTTATGCAATTTAGAGAATAAATGACAATCTCCTTTGAAAAACTTCAGTCTGAACAGGAGCACATATTCAATGTGAACATAACAACTAAGAGCCTGGTCAGATTCTAATGTTTGCACAGTGAGTTGTTTACTAATTCCAAACGGTATCTAGTTATATCAGTGAGGTTGCTTCATCTCTTTTGTTGAAAATTAGAACTAAAGCATATTTTGAAATGGTTTTTTGTTGAGTATAATTTTTCATCCTCTCTAAGGTATATTATAGCATGGAAAAGGGATGCCCCAAGAAATCTAGAATAGCACGTTAAAGATATTCTATATTAATTTAAGTCAGACCTACATTATTTTTTAAATTTTTGTTTCTTCACTTTTACTACTAATATATTGTTGTTAAAGTGACTCTAGTGGCAAAAAAATCATATAATTTGCACAACCTCATAATAGAATTTTCACTAAAAGAATATCTTATAGCACTATTCAAAAGAACTGGAGAACAAGACTAATACAGGTACAGTCTGGAGGAAAGAAAGAAACAAACAAACAAACAAGCAACAAGTGGAAAGAGCTTCCTATTTAGTACATAATAGTTGCATAATAATGAGAATCAGTAGTTTGTGTCAACTCTTACTAAAACAGATAGTGTTCCATTTCTAAAGGCCTCTTGCCTATGGTAGACAACACCGTGATATATTCACAGATGCTGGCTGCTTACAATTGCTTTTTGCTTGTCTAAATGCTGAAAAAGAAAAGTGATAAAATCCTCAGGCAGAAAGAAAAAAACATAACTTATTTATACACAAAATATTAATATGAAACCCATATTGGATTAAATATTTGATTAGACCACAAATAAATATTATACTAGCTAGATGATGGATAATTCACACTCCAGCATTAATCTCCTGCTAAACCACAACCTCTGGGGAACTTTGCTATTATAAAAAATTTTAACCAAACCATTTTTCTACTCTGGAGTTTCTTACTATCTCCAAATATACGTTGACAATAGCTAAAATGATACCAACAACATAATAATGACCAAATTCTTTTCTTTCATAGTTTTCAGTTTTATCAGATGGATCACACTCAGAAGTGTGCTATAAAACATATCAAATAGTATGTATGAAGATAGGAATTTTTTGTTAGTCCAAATAATGTTATAACAGTTTCATTAAAATACAGTGAATGGATATTGCTGGTCCACTTAGTGACACTAACAGTCATGGTCCAAAGTACTGCTCCAAGTCTCAAGAACATAAAGATTAAAAATGTTGCACCAAAACCAAACTAAACCAAATCATACCAAAAAAAAAAATCTTCCTAGCAGCTGCTCATTTCCTGAGATGTGTCAGCCCCAGCCTTGCCCAGCCACAGACACACAGGACCATGGTTTGTCAGTAGCTGCAGTGGGTGGGGCTGTCATCCTTTGTTAGCCCCAGGGATGGAGCTGCAGCAGGGTGAGCAGCAGTGCTGTGTCAAATTAGTGACACCCAGTTCAGGTCATGGAGGGGCTGAGTCTCTGCACTGCTGGGTCAGCACACAGCCAGGGGCCTCATAACAGCAAAATCATGATTGTGAAAAACCATCACAGCAATGTTTTCTGTAAAACAGTAAATGTGGAAGATAGATAAACACATATCTGCCTTGAATAGTAACATTAATATGCCTCTCTTCTACAATAAAATCAGTACCTCTAATTACTGATAAATTTCAATTTCATTTTCTCATATTCTCACTTTCTGCCAAAATTTTCATCATCCAGTGATGCACTATCAGTTTATTGGTACATTGGTCTTTAAATTTACTTATAACCCAGACATAAAAGTAACATGATAAACTGTAACTTTTAAAAATTTAATTAATCTGATAACTATCTGGTGACAATTTGTGAGCTTCTGTTCATAATTTTTCTAGCTCTAATTAAAGATATGTTGGAAAAGATGTGAACTTGCTTTTAAAAACTCCAGCCATATTCCCATGAGATTGCTAGGAAAGATTTTCATACAAATTTCTTTCCAGGTTTCAATTCCTGGGGGACTGGACCCACAGGACATAATGGAAATCTGGAGAAAGCTGTACTATCCACTCAGTACTGTGCACAGATCAGGGCTCACTTAGCCAGAAAGAGAGGCTGTGGAGGAGCAGCCATAAGATCTTCATGTGACCTGATTGTTAGACACCCCACAGGAGGCTGTTGGTACAAAATGTTCATCTCATCTTTGCCCAGCTCTGACAGTCAGGGGAGGGTGTGTGCCATCTTCTCTCCCCGTGCTCCTCACGGCACCAATAGCTTGGGTGAGATCTGTGGGATCTTCCCCATTAAACACCACGCATGGCATTGGCATCCAGCCTAGTGATGATTACTGTGCTTTATGATGCAGACTTTACACTGCTGAGGTGAAAGTGAGTGCTAGTTACCTCTACATTGTTATTGGAGCTGGTGCATAGACATAAAGAGATAGCAAAAAAAAAATCTCACCCCTCGCATAGTAAAGGCCACACCCCTTTCTTAGAAGTCGACCTGTGGCTTCATTTTTTTTTTTTTTTTTTTGCCTAATCTACAAAAGGAAACAATCAAAGATAATTTTAACTCCATTCTGATATTCTCATTAAGTAAAACTCTTTTTATGCCATCAATAGCCTAGGGTTTCCAACCATGTGTATTTTAGGTTATTATATTATGTCATTCCTATACATGATGACTAAACAGCTAATCTCTATAATTCATTAATCTAACTGCCTGAAAATGTGATGCATATTCAAACACTACATGTCTTAGTGACTACTCTACTGATACCCCAAAAGCCAATGGACTTAGATGTCTTAGTAGCTATGACTCAATGCAGCTGCTTTTCATAGTGTCTCCTTCCTCTGGTAAAGAGGTATGCTGAACACCAGTAAGAAATTGCTTTCTGCATTCACTGAGAAGAGGCTAACAGTCTTCTGTACTGCAGCTCACAATTATTAGCAAGAGCAAACTCGTTCTGCCTAATAACAAGTGTCTCTCATTTATTCCCAAATGGCTGACAATGGTAGTTGACAGAAAGAGAAATTGCCTCTACATTAAATGTCAACTGAATGGGGCCTTAGAAGAGCATAGATATGCATTACTGTACTAAGAATATCTGCAAAAGAAATGCATCTGATGCTGCAAAAAAAGGCTAATTTTAATTAGTGTCTCACAAAAGCAATTAGAATGCCTACTGGGGAAAATGTAGAAAAGCTCTGTTTTGTTGTTTCATTTTTTCATGTATTTACTCTTTGTAG
The DNA here is from genome assembly GCA_030060385.1 of Muscicapa striata striata. Classification (NCBI taxonomy): domain Eukaryota; kingdom Metazoa; phylum Chordata; class Aves; order Passeriformes; family Muscicapidae; genus Muscicapa; species Muscicapa striata. The sequence goes on along the minus strand of JAREIS010000133.1, from coordinate 325,524 downwards.
AATGATTATGCAAAATATCTGCTGCATTGTGAGACACAAGAGAAAGAAAAGTATGAGAGAAGGAAATATGAAACATTTCCATTTTTATATTTTAGGTACCTCTTAATTTTAAAACTACTTTCAAAAAGCTCCTTTCTCATCAATACTTTCACCAATGATCTCTTAATTTGCAAATGATAGTCAGCCACCAGCAAAAAGTATTGATGCAAATTTAATGAATGAAATTTCTCAGCCTACAAATCAAAAGAGAGAGAAATAAGCCCTCCTAATCCTATTTTCCCTGGGACATAGTTAATATTCCCTTAATATCTTTGAGTCAGGATTCAGCATGATAGCTAACACTCTGGGACAAATCTCTTTTAGGTATAGATCACCACTAGCTAAGGACCATTTCTGTAGAGTTTATTTGGTTGGTGAGAGGTCTATAGCACTGACATGTTTAGTCCATCTCTGTAATACCAAATTTGTTTAAAAAAGAAGGTTATTCAATCTGCAGTGTAAAAATATTTATTAGCCCTTGGAAATAAATCCAAAGGAAAAAGAAATGCAGCTTTTCATGGATTTTTAATTTCTTGTGAAACCACAGCATTAAACTCTAAGCTTTACATGATAGGAACTTTTGGCCTGATTCTCTAATCTAGTGCACATCTGAACATTTTAAAGAAGGGAAAATTAAACAGAAAATACTACTGTATTGATTTTGGCAGTCTTTTACCTTTACTTCAAGCCTATGGAAATGTCTTTATAAAATAAAGGAAATAATAGGGAATCAAGCCTTCTATTTCCTGTATTCTTTGCAATTTCTAAACCAATTTTTTCTTTGGAGGGAATGGGGCAAGATCTTCCTGTGCTTTTATGAAGAAATTGTCAAGAAGCAGACAATTCATCTCAACACTACAGGGTTATCACTTGCAGTTCACGTTACCTCAGACACACTCTTTCAAACTTCTGCAAAACTTAATAGAGGACTTTAAAATACAAACCTGCAGCATTCAGAAAAAAGGAAAATGTGAAAATGGAAGCACTAGATTCTATCTATTAAATGCAGAAGATATAGAAGATATAAATCAATATAACATCAAGTATTTATGTGTGTATTTATGAAGTAAGTATTTGAGAAAACCTATTTAGAGAACAGTTATGTGTTTACAAAATGAGGCTGTTAAAGAGTAATTAAAAAGCAAGCAAAAAATTCAAACTAAAAAAAGCATTATGAAACACAGATTTTAGTTCTAAATATCTGGGCTCCTTTTTATGCTATTATATCAAGAGATTCATAAAGCAGCAGTGATTTTTGAAGGTAAATATTTGCAGAATTGTCTAGAACAGGTGGTTAGACTGGGAATAAAAATTGAAAAACATGGCATTTCAGACTTCACTTTGGCAGTTCTGACATTTCTGAGATGAATCAATGAATTCAAATGAATTACAAGATCTTTTCTTTAGAAAACTTTTTTTGAAGGTTTTAGCTGAACATTCATCTAAACAACACAAAAAAAAGTCAGGCAACAATATATTTTCAACTGTTTTCACAAAACATACCCCAAAATGCAATTATGCCTTTCTAAATAAATAAAGTAAAATAATTTTATAGAAAGATGTGCAAAATCACAGTTTATAATAATCTTACTGAATTAATCATAAAATTATATTTAAATATTTTGCATCTGAAATATACATATATTTAAATGGCTATTACTTTTTATTTCTCTACACATTGTATGCTTGGCAATGGCATAAGAGTTCTGGTCAGTTGTATTATTTATTTTTAATATCATTTATTTTCTAACAACTGTCTAATGCTTCTGTTCCAACATAATTTCCAAGTGAGACAGACAAATGGTTTTCCCATTTTATTAGAAAAAAATATCATTAGAGGAAGAAGGTTGTTAACAACAACAGTTAATGTGAGCATATATCCTCATATAATCTTGATGAGCACATGAAGATACCTTACATATGGAAAAAAAATGGGCTTGTAAAAGCAAAATTATCTTCAGCCATTGGGTCTAGAAACTTTTGCACCAAATCCTAGGATTCTACCCATTTCAATTAAAGTTAAACAAATAAATGAAGGGAAAATAATGTTAATAGGGATGGATCATAGATTAATTCAGGTTGGAGAGGATCTCAGTAAGTCTCTACTTCACCCTCCTGCTCAGAGCAGGGTCAGATATGAGGTCAGATCAGATTGCTCAAGGCTTTATGCTGTCAGGTCTTGAAAGCCAGGAATGGAGACTGCACAGCCTGCTTTAGTGCTGGGCTGACTTCATAGGGGAAAAGCTCTTCTTTACAAGCCCATCTGAACCTCTCTCCTTTCAGTTTATGATTGTTGTCTGTCATCTTCCTGTAAGAGCCTGGTTCTCTTTTTTTTGATATTGTCAAAACATCTCTTTTCAAGTTTAATGAATTTGCCATCTAAACTGAACTTCACCGGACTGTCTACTAAAAATATACACTTAATTCATTTTCCCTGACATATGTATAGGCATAGGTCCAGGTCTGTATACCTCTTGCCTCCTAAAATATAGCTTTATTTTCTCAGTTAAAAAACAGCAACAAATAGAATCTAGAAATCCTTCCAGTATAAGGAAGCTTAGCACTGTTCACTGAAGGATATGATGGCTTTTAAAATGAGAGTCCATCTCTTTTTAGCAACAGTAAGTCTGCTTCACAGCCCTATGAAGGAATTATGGTACACATGTGACAGGATTCATCTGTTCTTTCCTTGTATCTTACCTTTGATGTCTGGAGTGTAGACATCTACACAGAGCAAGTATTTCTGTGTACTGTTTAAAAAGAAATACACAGCTCTAAGGCATCATTCATTCAAGCTGCCTTAGAGATCTACCTTACAGAGGTCAGGTGAATCCTAGCTGGGGAGCAGATAACATATGTAGGTGGTCTCCACATGTACCATCTACATGCATAAATAGGAGCCTATGCCATGAGGTATGCAATCAGCCAAATTTCAAGACCAAGTCATTGTTTTGTATTTACTAACATGAATATGATTCCATGAAATATGACAGTGGGCAGTATACAGTGCAGCTTTCAGTTCTTAAAAATTATCTTTGAACAGGAAAAACAATCCAATTTAATTTGGAATGCAAATTTTCTAGAGATCTGGAATGGGTACCATGCAACAAAGTCAAGGGCATTTATTTAATCCCATTTTCTCCTGAAATGTAATTCTGTTTATAGAAGATATATTAGTAAGACAGCAAATATAATTGCATAGTATATAAAAACCTAACAGCACTTCTATAAGTTTGTAGTGATTTATATTTCCTTTTTTTTTCTATTGGAACCTAACATATAATTTACAAGACTGATCTGCATGCTCTTCAGTTCTAGAGAAAACATGATTACCAGATATATATATGGATATATAAAAATATATTTTATTTAAAAGTAATGTGCTTATATATGTAAGATTGGGACCACCTGGTTCTCTGCTACAGAAGCTGAATCACAGAGTAAACACTGAACCTGCATCCAGATGAAAATAACTTCTTCTGAATGAATGAAACAGCCTAAAAAACATTTTGATATAATTAGATTTTAGTTTCAGAAGAATGTGATGTATTATACACATACTTTAAATATGCTGCACACTGCATTAATTTTTCCCAATCTGAGTCTAATTTGTCTGTTATGGTAACTGGCATGTGATCTCCTTGTTTTATCTTGACCCATGAACTTTTCCACCTTATCCTCACAAAGGGTTCTGCTGAGAAGGGCAAGTGAGTGAGTTGCTGGTAGGGGTCTTGCATGCAAACAGGCTTGACTGTCACACCTTCACAAAGTGAGGTTTTTTTTTCACAATCCTTGTATTTTCCCCCTTCTCTCTTCTATTTCTATTATATCCTTTCTGAGAGGCCATAACATAAACAATACTTCATACAAAAGCATCAAACTACCACAGCATCAAAACACCCAGTGATATAATGACACATTGAATTGTAATTCCTATTCCTCTTGCAGTAATTTCTGAAATTCTGCTTGCATTTTTTTTATTATTTGTTACTTTTGACTCTGAGAAACCTATTCATAATGGATGGAGGAAATCATGTAACACTGTTAATAAGATATTTAGCACATTTTCAGTTCATCATGTATGTATAATTGGAATTGGCTTTTTCCTCATATAAATGGCTTTATGACAATTCTAAATATAATTGGACATTTTATTACTCAGTTACTCAGCTGTCATGAGAACATCCTACAACTCTTCATAGCTACCTTTAGTTTTTCCACACTGAACTGTTTTGTACCAGTTGCAAATTTTGCATTTTCTACATAATTTTCAAATCATTCATGAGGGAATGATAATTTTTCATCACTGCACAACAATTTGTCTATTCAGTCCTCTATATTCCTATTTAACCAACTATGAATGTATTCAATTATCTTTCCTTATTGTTATGAATCCTCTTTAATGAGATGATGTTGTTTCCTTTACACTTTTAATTATTAAATATTTATTGATCAATATTATAATTTACTTTTTCAAGAACATTGATAGGTTGGTGAAGCATGACTTTCCTTCACCAAAACTGTATGGATCTTCTCATTATATTATGAGTGCATCTACTAATACTGCTCTTTATTATGGTATCTATTATCTTGCTTGTAGTAGAGTTAGATTTATTCATCTACATTTCCTAAAATCATTGCCAGAGGCCTTTCTAAAAACTGATGTCATTTTAAATTTTCAGCATATATTCCTTTGGTACTGAGACTGATTTAGCCAGAGAGTTACAAACCACAGTCAATCTTTCAGCAATTTAATATGTGAGTTTCTCTGCAAGTCCTAGATGAATATCACGTGTCTCTACTGATTTATCGTTGCCATAACATTTTTTCCTAATATTTCTTATCTTGGCAGTTCAACTTGAGATCACTCCACAATTTATCTACTCAATCTGAACTCACTTCAGCACCTCAATGTCTTTCCCAAAGTGAGGGGCCCAAGACTGGACACAGGATTGGTCACATCTCACCTGTGCTGAGCACCAAGGGAAAATCCCTGCCCTGGTCCTGCTGGCCATGTTATTTTTGATACAATCCAGGGTGTCACTGACCTTGTGGTCACCTGGGCACACTCTGGCTTATGTTCATCAGGCTGTTGACCAGCACCTCAGGTCCTTTTCTGCTGGACCCCTTTCCAGCCCCTCTGTCCCCAGCCTTTAGTGCTGTCTGAGGTGCTTGGGATACCAAGTGCAGGACCCAGCACTTAGTCTTGAACCTCATATTGTTACCCTTTGCTGATTGATCCAGCCTGTCCAAATCCACAAACTTACTGAGTGTGCACTCGATCTCCTCACCCAGATCATGGATAAAGACATTAAACAGGATGGGCCCCAGTGCATGGAACCCCCCTGGTGCCTCGCTGCTGGCTGGATGCAGCACCATTCACAGCCATGCTCTGATCCCAGCCATCCAGCCAGTTCTTGAGCCAGTAAAAGAGTGCACATGTTCAAGCTGTGGGCTGCCAGCCTCTCCTAGAGAATTCTGGGGGAGACAGTATCAAAGGCAGCACACTGACATTCCAAAACAAGCAAGGAGACAAAAACAGGAAACTAACTCTGCCAATTACACTAATTAATGGGCTAGCAAGAAACTAAATGCACTACTTTGGGGAACATCAACTTGATTCTGGTCATGTTGAGGAGCTGGCAAAAGTCTGTGCTGACATGTCAGGGAGACTTGAGCACTGTCTTTGCTAGAGAGCACAGAAATGGACTGACCAGTGAGTAAGAGACACATAGGACAGGTAGGAGGGTCTAGGATCTGGGCAGGAGTGCTGGATGGACATAGATCCTGTGCTCAAGGCACCCATCAATGGAGGTGCTTGTGAACCAGAAGTGTTTTGTGTGCAGTTCTGCCTCTGCCAGCCCAACAGAAGGAGAGGCAATGGCTGTCTGTGTTTATGTGTGTAGGTGTTACTGAAAACAATACCTTGTTTGTGGTTATCTGTGTGACCAGCCATGTCAGTGTCCTCTGTGTGTGTCTCTGGGCACACATTCACTACTGATTAAATCTGCACACAGGGAAGAAACAGCTGCATTCCTCAACATGCTTAGGTCCCCAGGGCATTGTCCTGGGCTGTGTGGCCAGGCAGGAGGGATACTTGGGTGGGAGCAGCTGGGAAAGAGAGCCATGCTCCTAAACCTCTTAGCATTCTTAAGTGGTGTCAATTTTGCTTTGCAGATTTTGGCAGGTTTTTTGTTGTGTTTCTATTTGTTTGGCTGGGGTATTTTAGTCTGCTTCTATTGCTCTAGGGTTTTTTGGAAAGGGTGGCTTTTAATTGCAACTGGCAAGTGATGCATTTTATATGGGCCTCTGGTTTTGTACTTTTTTGATGTCCTATTTTACTATCTAGTCTTAACAAAAACAGTCAAAATAACAGAAATAGCAGTGTAGACCTACGCCTAATTAAAAAAAAAAAAAAAAAAAAAAGGAAAAACAACTAAAGTGAAACAGCAGTGCTTTTTCCTTTGTAAAACACTCCAAAGGTAAATGCATTTATAGAAAATGAAAGTTCAATACTGGAACTCAGTTTGAGACTAACAGCCACAACTTAGGTGGCTCTTAACAATGCATTCTTATTTAAATTCCTATCTTAAACAAGGGGATCCTATGGAGGAAATAAAAACCCTAACAGTGGCTCAGTTCATTTATTTTAGCATAGTCTTTTGATGTCATACTGATGATTTAATAGGATAACCTTTTACAAAGGCAGGATTCAAATCTACAGAAGAGAATGACAGAAAAGGAAACCTAAATCTTTTTCCAAGCCCTGGAACATTATATATTATAATCTCTTAAACTATTGAATTAAAGGGCAAATTATAGTGGATTTGGAGACTAAAGAAAAAAAACCCAAACATGCTAAACCCATATAAGCTAAAACCATACAATAAATACAAACTAAATTTTTGTATATTTCAAAGACTATGTAAATGCAAATTTTTTTCAGCAAATAACCTGATTATCTGAAAGATGCCTCATTCCTATTGATCTTCAGCTGTGGATCAGTAGTTCTGATTTTTTAACTAGCAATTTAAATTTTAAAAAACCAAATTATTTTGTTTTGTTTTTCTTTGCTTTGTCATTATTTCTGCCTTACACCAAAAAATAAATGCTTTTGAATATGATATAGAAGATTACACTGTAATTTTGCAAATTTGGTGTGTTCGTATAACAAGTTTTACATAGTCAGAAGCCTTCAATGGAATTATTTTTATTAGACAACTTTTGATATTAGGATTATACTGTCAGTATCTCTACATCATGATGAATTTAAACCATATGTGATGTACAGCATATGGTAAAGAACTTCTTTAGTAGGAGATTACTTTCAGCCCCAAGTGCTTACACTACTAAGAGGTTCTCCTAGCCATTATGATTAAAAAACCACACAAAGTGTAGGTTTTTCCAAAGCCAAGAACTATCAAAATGACTTTTTAGCCTGTGGATTAGTTCCTTTTTTAATGATACACTGCATATCTTTGCCAGTAACTTCTCTATTTCATACTTAATTTCCTTCACAACCCTCAAATGAATATTATCTGGGTTTAGTGATTTACTACACTTAATTTTTTAAGTTGCTCTATAACTTCCTCCTTGGAGGCTATCATTTTGTTAAGGCCACAGTATAATTTCCCATGAAAAGTGCCCTTGGAAGAGTGATTTCCCTGTAGCCCAAGATAGTAAAGACGGATGCAAAAAAAATTAATTTAAATCCTCTGCTATTTTACCATCTTCTCTAATTGCTCCCCTCACTCCTTATTCTAATACATCCAGCGTCCTGTCTTCCAGCTTTTCATGTGCAGCATAAAGTTTTATTATTTATATTGTTACACCAACCAGTGTAACACTGTAAAGTGCATGCTGTGGAAAAGCATGCAGAGCAATCGATGTTACTCAGTAGAAAACCTCTTGTGCCTCCTCAGTGACCTTGCATTTGTACTGACACCTAAATCCTCCCAAGGAGGGTAAAAGTAAAGGTAGCATTTTGTAAACTCTCCTGAATGAATGTAAGTAACTGTGTGGAACAAAACAGGAGAAGCTCTGCTGTTGAACAAAACCCTTGTGGATATAATTGTCGAAGTAAAAGCTTGACCATTAAGTATCCTTGTCTGAAAGGGAGAAATACGTTTCACAGTTCCTTTTTCTCAAAGCACTTGCTGACTGACTGCTAAAGGCACCTTCTCTGAAATGTATTCAGCTGGGACATGGTAAAGCCTTCTTAATGCTCTCTTCCTGACTTCTTACAACGTGCCTCCTCCTTAAAGAGTATGGCAATGTGGATGGAAGAGTGGATGCTGATGAATGATGAATGCTGAAGTAATCAATAGTCAGTCCCCTCATTCTGTGGTCAAGACTATGATCCCTGGACTGATGTCTCACAATGAAACATGCAGCCAGAAGAAATCTGCCTCTTCACTTGCAATGAGCCCTGATAAGCAGGACAGATGGTAGAGTCTGTAAATATGTATGTCTGTAAACATGATGTCTGCCCTTATCAGGGGGTTGCCATGGCTGTATGTGCCACCAACCCTGAGATGGGTGTCACTGGTTTAAAGTCTGTATCAGTGCCAGTGACTTCAGTCTCCTCTGCTCCAGCTTCACCCTCGGCTGGCCGAGCTGGGGAGAGGCTGACATCCCCAAACACAGACACTGCCTGCAAACCATAGCCCTTTGTGCCATGGGGATGGAGGGCATGGAGGCTGGATAGGGAGAGAATTCAGGAGAGACCTCACTCCCCTGGCAAAGGGGATGGAGGACGTAGCAGTTATTTTGTGCAAAATTTCATCCCATTTTGTTACTGAGGTTTTTCCTATGCTAGACAATTATGACTCTTCAAATATGAAAATGTTAATAGGATCAATAAGCATCTGTTATCCTTGCCTACCTGGTGTGGTCCCTTTAGCCCATAAAATCCCTACCCTAATTAGCTCTGTCTTTTCTTCACTTGAATATGGGTGTGAATTATGGGTCCATGTAGGTTGCAGGATGGGAAGGACAGCCTCATGATACACGTACACTGCCAGCTGAAAGGCTAAAATTAGCTCTGGAAATTATCTCTATGAACAGTATATGGATATAAATACCACTGGTCATTATGTCATGTTTGCTTTATGCAGAGAAACTCTGCCTACTCTTAGGGAACCTGCTATTAATCCTGCAGCAGTAGACACAGCATATTAATTTCTGCTGGCTTCATAGTTCTCTTCTTATAAATCTCCTTCTTCAGAAGGGAATATTAATTACTGAGTATGAAAATAAGGATCAGATAGGCTCATGACACCGTGAAAAATTAATTTCATAGATTACCATGGATCTTGTTGAAGATATGAAGTTAATTGAAGTCTGTTGACAATTTCAAGCTATAAAGAAATTAGAAATTTTGAAAGAGAAAAAACTGGGGAAAGATTAAGCCTCATGGATATAATCGTAACTTTTAAATTAGGAATATGTGAAGGAAAATATTTTAGATAAACCCTTTAGCTGCTTGCCTCAAAACACAGTTGGACAAAGTGCCAGACATCTGATCTAAGCAGATCCTGCCCTCACTGTGGAGTTGGACCAGATAAGCACTAGTAGTCTCCTCTAGTCCATATAGTTTTATTGGTTTATGTTATTATTAAAATACTTTTTTTTTATTTCTTTGCACCTAAATAATGTTTAGAGAAACATAGATGGGATGTTACTGGGTGTGATCCCTCTTGCTAGAAACAAATATTGCTGCTGGTTTTACCAATATCCCTCTGAAAAAAATAAAGGACAGGTCATTAAAAAAAAAAAAATTCCCTGTTATGCAAGTGTTATGTAAACCTCCAATAACAACAAAACAAACAAACAAACGTGGAAAAATCATAGACCCATAAAAATAATCCTGTTAATAGGTTTTTTGGTCAACATTAATTTATGACTGGTGAGCTGAACAATTTTCTGTAAATGATAATTTTGTAATCTTTATTACCAAACTAAACCATCCACTGGATATCCCCTTCCTGACATATGAGATTTGAACAGATTCAGTTGTATTTCTGCATAGTATTACTAGAGTATAGTATAGTATTACTATACTATTAAGACAAATGTAATTTCATTGCTAATAGAAAACTTATATCATAAAAGTCAATCTAGTCCTTCTGAAGACAGTAGGAAGAGGAAGAGTAGGAAGATTGTAAATCAGTCATATACACTGTATTTTTTTGATTATCATTAATAAGTTCATAAGTTGAATTGAAAAAGTGTTCTTGGCATTCTGTATTATGAATGTCAAGCACAGAATCAATTGTGCCCAATGGTCTTAATCTTTTCTTTAATAGCCACTGTTAACCGTAGTGCAATATGTGATATAATTTATTGTCAATCCAATGCCAAAGAGATAACAGGATAACATCCTCTGAATGACTAAACAACCAAAGCTTTATGTCATGACAAATGGTGGAACACAGAGCAGAAAAGTCAAAAGATAATGCAAGGCTTTCAACAATAACTGCTTTCCTACTAGTTTAATGCATGTACATTTATTAAAATGAAAATAAATCCAAAATAGATGATAAGGTAAACCAGGCATTTTAATAACACAGAACAACTTTAATGTAGATATTTCAGATTACAGCAAAATGAGCAACATATTTCAGGTTTCCTCTGGGAGGCAATCATAGTGTGTCAAACACGTGACTTGGAGAAATAGATAAAAATATTGAAGGAGGAGGGAAAGTCTATAATCCACTTCTCCCAAATCCAAACTTTAAATATTTCTTAGGGCTTTTTAAAATACAGGCTTTTTAAAAGAACAGGAACTGAAGAATAGTAGACAAATTTTGATATCTCTAAGATCTACCTCGAAAAAGTACTTCAGGAAATGCTATTTCTCTGTATCAGTTCTCAGTAGAGTTGATTATATGTATTACCCATATATGTATATAACCCAAACTCAATATTTGATCAAGATTTCTGGAGATAAAAAAGACCTTACAGAAATCATCCAACTCCAAGAGACATTTGATGTACCTAGTAACTCTGCCATTTGCAACAGTGTGGCCACATAGGAAATTTCCCTTTGGCAACAAAGGAAGAAGTACCACAAGAAATGCAATACTGCAAAAAGATAGTTATATTTTGTGTCACTTGAATAACTTTAATAGCAGTACTAGTCAGTATTCACTCTCTTACTAGCACTGATGTAAGGAAATGCAGGAAAATTTGCCCTACTGGCTGAGTCCAAGAGTGTACTGGAAAAGCATAAGTGCTACATTAAACAAAATTCAGCAATGCTGCTTATACAATCAAAGGGGATTCTTCAACACTGGTGGGTAATCCACTGAGTGTGATAAACCTGGAGAGGGATGGAAAAGTCTACTTAGATTTAAATCTATCTAGGAAGAAAAAATCCCAAAAGGGTAGATTCTCTTGTATTAGAGCTTTGCAAGCATCTCAAACACTGTGAAACTGAGCGTTGTATATACATGGGCATGTGCACATGAGAAAACAAAAGCACCATGTATAATATTAGCTCATGACACTCTTGTCCAGCATTTACATTTAAGTCTTGTCTAGGCATTTTCAGAGTACAGCAAAATGTTATGCCTGAATTATTGCAGATAAAATTTATATATATTCTAGAAACTCTTATTCATAGTAGTGCTTGTGGGGCTGTTTTATTACATACTTTAAAATGAAGTTTAAATATCCCTTTGGGTAAAATGAAAGACATAGATTAAAACAAAATTATTGATCTAATTTCTCTTATCCTCTTTTTTTTTTTTTTTTTTAATAAAAAACAAATATAAAGGTCTGTATTGAATGTAAACATTAAAAAAACCACACCTTAAAACATTAGCCTACTAGACTTTAAGCTGCTAATGTCTAACTTTTCTAATCAGAGTTTAATCAAGTCATTATCTGTTAGTAAGAAAAAAGGCCATTCAGTTTCTCTCTTATGTCATGTTTTCCAGCCAATTATTTCAAGAGTTACAGAATTTGGATAGATTACAACATTTATTGGTACAAGTCTGATATATTCTTTCCAAATTAAACATATATAAACGTTAATTAGCATCTCTTTCACTCAGTGCCCACTGCAATACTGGTCTTTATTAAGTTCACAATAAACTGTGACTACAGAGCATGATAATTTTTTTTTATAATGTGATTACAAACCGAAGAAATGCTGGAAAAGATACCTTTCCTTTTTTTTTTCTTTTTCTTCTTTTTTTAAATATTAAAAACAATAATATTGTTCTTTATATCTTAAACAGTTGAAAAAGCAAATAAATTCCGATTTTTGAAATATCAGTAGTTATTTTCCATTTCATGTTCTTTCATACCCTTCTTTTGGTGGGGGTAGTGCTGGGGCAAAACAGATCCCTGTAGAAAGTATTCTACCAAAATTATAGTGTGTACAGTGCAGAGCAATGCACTGTTACTTCAGTGATGATAGCATAGTCATGAAAACATCTTTATATTTGCAGAGTTCTGTAGAGTTTAAGCAGATAACTCATCTGCTTAGTGTCCTGAATCTCATAGGAAATGAAGCTCATTGAAACTATTCACAAATAATATTAGGGGATTATTTTCTGAAATCATTGCATATGTTATTTTTAAAATATATTTTCCTCATTAATTGAGTACTTCTGAGATGAAAATATTTGATGTTTTTCCTGATTCATTGTGGCATTCAGAATTCTTTGGTAAACACACTCTGTGAGAAGCTATTTCAGCCCCTTTTTAATGTTTGGGGGATTTTTTGCACTAAGCACTGAATTATCTGAGTAATCAGCTCTGAGTTGCTTATTTAATTACAATTCATAGAGGAAAAGTAAAATTTGATTCTTCAGAATTATTATGTATTTTAATTATTTGAGAAACCAATATCATTCTTCATAGTGGAAAAATAGAAAGCAGCAACATTCATAGATTGTAACAAATACAGATTATTTGTTACAAATTTTATTAATACAGCTAGATATTTTTACATACAGATTTCATCTAATTATTTTAGAGTAAGACTGGTTTTATTGTAATAAACCTACAATAGCGTGGATTTTTATAAACTTGGTAAAACACAAGTTATTTGGTTTCTTGTGGTATGATCTACATGAAATGAATATTTGCTCTTTCATTCTCTGCTATGCATTGTTTGATACCAAGAAGTAGTTCAGCAAATAAAGATGAACACATACATGTTCTTTTTTTTATTCAGTGGGGCAAATAGAAAGCTTTGTTTTAAACAATAATTTAGTTCTGCTAAAAAGGGGGAAATCTGTTGGTTTCTGCAGTTTTGTTGTTTGTTGTTTCTTTTCCTGTTGACTTTGTTAATTTGTTTTGTTTTTTTTTAAATTTTGCTTGGTTGATCGTTTCTGTTTTGTTTGTGTATGGTTGGCTTTTGGTTTTATTTTGCTTCAGTTTGAGGTTTAAGGTATTAGTTTAATAGCTGAATCCGAAAGCTTTATATATTCATAACTCGTATGTATACACTGTCCTCTTCAGGTATTAATGAGACTTCCATTTAATCACTGCCATACACTGAAGTGCTATGGCTGGCCTATTTGTGTCTGCTTTGGTCAAATGATTTAAGCATAAAACTCATTAGAAAAGTCGGTAGTGATAGAGAAATCAGGAAAAAAACACATCTATGCACCGCTGTTCAAATCAGTGATAGATCTGGCCAGCTCCTTGTTCTAAATTACTGCTTGTTTCTACCTCAATTTGAACTTCACTTGGTGAAGACCTATATTATAATGAAAATTGCAATTTTCTAAATGTCTTCCATCAATCACTCTGTAGACAACTATTCAGAATAATGTATGTGCTCTGATGTTTGTGCTTTTGGTACTGACAACAATTTAGAAGTCATAATGTTTTTTCCTTGATTCTCTAAGTGAAAAATTATATTGAAGTTCTTTTCTCTAATGTAATATTGCCAATGTCAGCTGAAGAAAACACAATTTTGAATTTCAGATCAATAATAAGGTACTGCTGAATGAATAACCACAGCTGGAAGTGCTGTAATGACCTCTCACCAGATGTCCATGACATTTCCATTAAGATAGTCTTCTTACATTCCTGTAAGAATCTTGGTTCTTAATCTGTTACACATATACTCCTATCTCTGCAATCTTGCTAGTTGTTCCATATTATAATTTTCTTTTCTCAGAGACAGATGTGGTATGCCTCTGACTTTTCAGGATTGTATTGCACTCTGAATCCTACTCAGTTTATAAAAAAAAATAATTCCTCATGGCTAAGCTTTTTCACTGTTTCTGACTATTGTAAATAAATCAGATATTATTTTGGTCAGAATACTTACTATCATTTAGACTTCAGTTGTCATATAAAGTCCGTAAATAAATATATTAGCCAGTAAAAGTAGTCTCTTCTCCTGAGTCCCCACTTACTTCAGTGGAGCTCTGCATATGCTTGCTAGACTGATTTCAACTCACACATAACTAAAATTTGGTTACACAAGATCTGAATTAACTTGAATGGTAAACACTGATAATTTGAAGTATAAGCTCTAAAAACATATTTAAGAAACCTGAAATGAAGCTTAGAAATTAAAACTCTTACTCCATTTCTCAAAAGTTTTTAGAAGTGTCTAAATGTTTATGATGTCTCATTTCCCATCAGTAACTACTCCAAATAGACAAAATTTGTTTTTGAACAAAGCGTTCTATCACTTGCAGTATAGAAAATTTAGCAGTGCTTTGGAATCAAGGCACTTTTTACCAAGGGAAAATGTATCATTACATTTTTAAGAGGATATCAAATGACAGAAGACAAATTAGTTGACAAGATTTAAAAATAAAATAGAAACTTGTACTGCTTACTTTACTGTTTAAGATTAAACAATGTAAGAAATTGATGAATTTGTCTTAAATCCCATGTGGGGAAGATTTAAAGGCTTGTATCAAATACACTAGCTACAAATTGATACGCTAGATTGGAAACTTTAGGAATACCATTAGTAGATTTCCTCTTGAAGCTACTGTCAAAAATGGAACCTACATGTTTGATGAGACAACAAAAGTATAAATATAAATGTCCAATCTGGGGGTGAGTGCACCTGTGCAAACACTTCTACACAGGCTGTTCAGTGTAAGGCACATACAGTGGAAAACTACCAAATAATAAACAACTTGGACTGCTCAGGTATACTATGTGATATCTTCATGGGGGAATTCAAGCCCCATCACACTGCAAAGGCAGTTGAAATTCCATTTCACACCACGAGTGAAATCACTAACTGCAAAAATGTTCAGCATATTAGATCAGAAGGTTGATCCTGCTTTGTTTCAGAAGACACAATTTCTATTTGATGTACTTAAAGAAAACCCCAAACTTATTTAACTTTAGGAAAATTTAGAAATAGGAATCTAAATTGGAAGGAGATAAAATACTTTCAGATATTGACACAGTGGCTGTCTCGTAGAGTTGAAAATATTTAGAAAATATGACAATAATCACAATCACAAAGCATATGTAACAGTCTTTTTTTTTTTTTTTTTTTTTTTGTGGGCAATGATTGAGCAGCCACTTTTATTATTGAGTATTAGGCTCTAGATTATGGTCAAGTAATAAGTATTTTTTTTGTATATTTGTGAAGTGTTTAATTTTCTTTTACCACTTTTTGGTACCTCAGACACATAAAACTTACATATATAATTTAATGAAGGTATTAAAAATACAGTAATTTGTTTCACTAATTAGCTGTACAAAAATCTGAAGTAATCTACCATACAAAGGAAGAATGCTGTCACTTAGACCTTTAGCTCTGAATCAATGAGCTTAATTCTGTGAGATTTTATTCAGTATCAATCCATTTACTATAATAGAATTTCATGAGAAATAAATGCACTCATTATATTTATACAAATTTCAGCAAAGTTAATTCTTTAGTGTTTGGAATATTACTAATTTTCAAAGCAACTATTTTCTCTTTGAAAGAAAAATCACAGTAGATATACCTCTTCTTGATAGCTGAATTCTTCTTTTATAGTTTTGGTCAAAAGAAATAAGACCCTAAAGAACGATGTAAACTAGGGTCAATTTTTTTCCATTGATTCAGCAAGCATTCTAAATGTCAATGCTAATCTCAACTTTCATACATTTTGAACCAGAGAATGTTACCAACTCTCTCAGTTGAGGACATAGTCTCAAAAATGTCAGCTGATTGTCAGAGATATAAGTTCCCTAGCATGTTACCCATAAATGTTATACCCCTGGGTGCTGATATATTGGATTAATCTCTTTTCTAGGATGTAGTAGACATACTTCCTCCCCAGAGAGTCCAGCACACTAAGAACCATAAAAGTTATACCTCCTGTAATACTTAGTTCTTTACTGACACAATGTCTCACCAGAGCACAAAGGCAAGCAGTCCTATGAGAGTTCTGTAACTATGAGAAACTATCTAATGTAGCTCTCTTACAGATTTCACTCACAATCTGGTGCTTTCTAGATGACAGACAATTTTCAAAAAGCATAGGAGTGACAGGATGCTACATTCAGCGTATACTCAGCTTTTAAGCAGCATCATAAAAGTGTTCTACAACCCTTGATAAAAATCTTTCTGAATTCTGAGAGGAGCGCTAGCAGTTGAGTATACAGTAAGAATTGTTATTATTACCTTCAGAATACAGGTGAAACACAGGTGTAAAAAATCAGTCATGAGGTGGCAACACATACCACTTGACAAATCAAGTTAAAATGTATAAATTAATGTTTTCACTTGCCATACGGGAGGTCATTTCACTTTTTAAATCCTAGTCTAACAAAATAAAGTAGCCTTGGAGAATTAATAAGATTGTATAAGGACTACATTGATAAATATTTGATAAATATCCCCGCTTTACCCAGGGGATTCTAAGCTTTCTAAATTACAATTTCAAGGACTATAAGGAGTTGTTTTCCATATAAAATACTTAGAACACAGTTAAGCATCCTGTAGTTAAAAATGAGCATCCTATAGTTAAAAATATTTTTCTGTAGTGATGACATGACATGTTCTATTCTTATTATCTTATTATGAGAGGAAAAGTTTTTTTACTTTTAGTTTTTTTTTAATTTCAGGACCAAACCATATTCCTGGTGAAGGAAGACAGAGTAAGATAAATATTAAGAATTTTAAATTCAAAAATGGGAATTGTTGTTAAACGTTCCTGAATAGTGCCCAGAAAAATAATAATTTTTCTGACAAAACTAAATACTAGTAAAATTTAACTATCTGAAAATTATTAAGTTTTCCGTATAAAATAGTTACTCAAATGTGAGATTATAGTGTTGAGAAAAATATTCCAATGCATTAGATAAATATTTGGTTTTAAATTCTTTCCATAAAAGGAGGTTCATCATGAAAGATTTTTGTGTTCAAAAGTGAGAAAGTGATAATAAGTTATTGCAAAAAAAAAAAATTATAATTCAGAATTAAGCATGCAAACCTATAGATCACTTGTGAGTCTCAGATGTGTAAAAATTTTATAGATAAATATGTAGTTTTCCTAAATTTAATATATGCATTACCATTTATTCTTTAAATGTACATCTTCATATTAGTTTAAATGTTCACTAATCATCCTTTTACAAAGAGAACAGAGTTGAAATATCTCACCAAAGAGATGACTATTTTTCAAAAGCAACAAATAAGAGATGTTTTCATCTTTTCACAACATTAAAAACTATTCAGGAAGTAAACTGCAGATTATCACTTGTATTAAGTATACATT
The DNA here is from genome assembly GCA_030060385.1 of Muscicapa striata striata. Taxonomy (NCBI): domain Eukaryota; kingdom Metazoa; phylum Chordata; class Aves; order Passeriformes; family Muscicapidae; genus Muscicapa; species Muscicapa striata. The sequence goes on along the minus strand of JAREIS010000133.1, from coordinate 307,774 downwards.
AAAATCTCTAAAACATTTGAAAGGCTTTGAATATGTTATCCACTCCTAACAAAAAAGAGAATGTAAATTAGTTTAAAGCTGGGATGATGTTGAAGATTAAAAAAAAAAAAAAAAATCTTGTTTCTTAGTTTCTTCAAAAGACTAGGCATACAAAAGAAGAAACCACAAAAACTCCCAAACAGAACAACTGAGTATTATTTGTCAAACAGAAGTGTAATCACTAAAATTCTGATGCTAAGGACGAATCCATCATGCAAGCTAGTATGTGAAGTGCCTGGTCTTTGAAAAGATTCTGAAAGTCCTCAAAGTCTGAAGAAGTTCAAACAAAACCAACCAACCAAACAAACAAAATTAGATCTCATAAATTTCTCTGGGACTTTACAACTCAATTGACATTTCCTGGAGAATATTTTGTTACGTTACATGACCTTTTTGCATACAATACCAACCAACCTTTTTGTTTTATTCATTTATTAAATACTTGAAGCTAAAATCTCTCTTCAGTGAGTAAATTAACATAAATTTCTTCATTAAATAGATTTTTTTAATATTAAATATTTAAATATCAATTTTGGCTCATAAAAATATCTTGACAAGCTTTTATAGAGGTGCTTTCAGAGACCTAATTATATCATAATTCATACAAGAAAATATTTAAGGTTTAATTACAAAATTTTATAGCCTACTTTTTATCTTACCTTCTTTGTAATTTTTTCATGTTTTCAGATATGTACAGGACTAGCACTTCTCTGAGAGAAGGTTTGAACAAGCCAATATTGCTTAAATTTTCCTTGATATGCAAGTAATTATAAACCTTAAAGAAAAACCAGGCTATTTTTTAAAATATAAAAAAAGAGTTTGGTTAATAAATAATTTGTATTTCTAATCGTCTGAAGAAATCATTAATCTTTATCTCTCTGTTATAAAATTCTTAGAATAGACTGAAGGCTGCTTTTTTCCTTTCTTCTATGTGAAGGAATTCCAAAGAATAATGTTGAATTGCAAAAGTATGGAATACCTACTACACAAGACTTTCTGAACTATGCATAATATACTCATATGGCAACACAAAAACCTGCCACATATTAAAAATACTGCTGCTAAGTGTGTGCTGTCCTCTTAAACAGAAAGCATGATCTAACAAACACTTATGGGTCAAGAGTCACAAGTTGTTTACCAGTGATATATATGAAGGGTAATATAATAAGAGAAAAAAATTTTCAGGTCATCCTATGCTGCAACTTAAAATTAAAACTTAAAAAAAAAAAAATTGATTTTTTGATTATGAATTAGATTAATGTTTGCATTAGAAAGATTAGATAAAGTAGTATTTCCTTTATAGGAAGGTCAGTACCTACTTTACATATCTCCTTCCACCTCAATCTACAAAATAATGTGAATTTTTAAAGGTAATTATAAAATTTTGTCTTACAATAAAATTTGCATTGTAGAGAATATAGAAGAAATAGAAGACAATAAAGAGAATGCTTAAGTTCTGTCCCTATTTTTATGATCAAAGCATTTCATTTTAGCCCATAATTGCTGCTCTTTGTAGTCAATATTTAATGTTCCTTCCCTTGTAAAATCAGCCATCTTAGATCTAAAAAGCAGAGGAATACAAAATCCATTTGTTGCTAATGGGAATCATGAAACTCTTTTCTGCTGTTGTCTTTGACAAATTTTAGAAAAAGCAATTATAATTGTATTGATCCATCCATAGTTGTTTCGCAGTAAATAATAATATAGGTATGTGATCTAACCAATTCTGGCACATAATCATAGTGTGACTTTGCATATGAATATTTATTTTATAGACTTATGTTTGGACAGAAGAAAACAAAACCAAGAAAAGCTATCTTCATTGCCATTAACAAGATTCAATGCCATTGCCATAGGATGAATTAAGAAAACCCAAATGTCCTCAGATACGTAAATATTTATCATAAATAGGATTTACCATTATGTCTGTATAAAACACATAAAAATTCTTATTCATAATTCTATTTAAAAGCTAATTGGTTTTGTTACAAACATCTTTAAAATTTAGGTGGTTTTTTGTTTTGTTTTTTTTTCTCTTAAGAGTAAACTAAATTAGCTGACTTTAAAAATTTATTTTTTACACAAAAGTAAGAAGCGATTTCTCTCTGAAAGTTCTGAAGTTTTACCTGAAATGAGTATATGAAAAAAAATTACATTTCTTCCTGAGGAGCAAATCTGTTTAAATACAAATCCTGATGCCCCTGTATTTGAGTGAAGCAAATGCTATTGTTTCCATCTCCTCTTCCATATTAGATCATGCTGATATGTTCTCTCTCTTAACATAAGCCCAGCTTCATTTTGTCCTTAACCCTGAAGATAAGAAGCACCTTTATTTTATAATCAAGTAGTAGTAGTGATCTAAAATAATATACATATATGTAACATATATACAAGCTGCACTATTTTTTAATGGAAAAAGTCATAGAGTAGGCTAACTTTCATACTTGGAATATAGTAATTTTTTTCTTCATTTAAATTCTTACAAATATATTTTTATATATGTATATATATAATTTAATATATACAAATATATTAAATACAAATATATTAAATACAAATATATTAAAAAACATGTTAAGATGATCACCTTCTTTTACAACAATGTAATTACATTTTACAACAATTTAATTCTAAATGTTTTGTATGGTTTGAAGGCAAAATACTTAGTCACAGTTTCTTGTTCTGGCTATATGGAAGCAAATACTTATTTGGTTTTTAGTTTTTGTGAGTATTTTGGTAGAGATTTTGTTGTTGTTTTCCCCTACACTCATACCTCACTGCTCAAATCTTTTGTTTGTTTGCTCAGGGCCTTAAAATAGGTCACCTAAAAGGTTTGTGGAACTATGTATCCTAGTGTTAATAACAGGGAACACACAAGAACAAGGCAAGCAGATAGTTATACTTACCATGAATATTCTCCCAAAGATCAATGAATCTATAATTTGGGCACTGCTTTAGGCAAAGGTGTTCTTCTGACAAATAATACCACCCTCTACTGAGAATAACTCTCTTGGTCATGTCATCTCCATGTAGAAATTGTGTCATTTCAGATCAAACTTAACTGCTATGGAATATGTGACAGAAGATTTGCACAGACACGGAAATTACACTTGCTGCATTTCTTTCTTAAGATAATAGCAGTATGGAGTTGTTTGAAAAGATTAGGGAATGTCTACGTGCCTAATAGAGCTGATCATTATCTAATAAAGGAAAGCAAAAATGTCTCTGATGGCAGAGATTATATGGAAATTTCTATGCTTTGTGAGCTTAGTTTTTTCAGGCTCAGCTCGGCAAGCTGATGCACAGACACAAGCCATGTGTAACCATATTAGAATCTAGTCAGAACACAGGACTGTCTGTATGTTCCTGTATAGAAACCTTTTCTATTTTTACAGGTCCTTCAGACTCATGCAACATTTTGTTCTTTCTTGAATATCTCATGCATTGAGATATTTGCAATATCTCATTGCAAAAATAAAATCTAGATTTTGTAAATATGTTTGCACATTTTATTTAATAGCACTTTTAAAAGATGTGTCTTCACAAAAAAACTATCCATTTTTAAAAAATACTAAAACAAACTACAACAAAAAAATATAACGTTCCCTAGGTTTAGTGTTTAAAGATACTCCTCAAAAGGTAAACAGATTATAAGAACTAGAGGATGAAGATACTTTCCTTCATGTGTCAAACTACTTCCAAATTTTTATTGGTATTCTGGACATGTGAAATGTGGGTAACAGAAATCTCTCTTGGATGTTAATATTGCAGAAGAGAGTTACGAAGAGTGTAAAAAAATCCTGAAAAATATATATTTGTCTTTACAAATTATGCCTTTGTGCTTGATAAGTTCTCACACCAATAGAAATATCTTATTAATATTACTAAATTTGTATTAGGTTTAGCAGTTTTCACAAGTATTTTCTAGGGGTGGATGATATAACATGGCTGAGGATTTGGGATCAAGGACAGGATATGATTCTTCTCTGTCCCTCAGGTATTAAACATGAATTATAGAGGGTGATTACATCTGTCACCCTTGCCTGAAGGAATGATATCAAGGTTTTACAGAGCTATCAAAAACCTGCTGTGTCAGAGATTAGCATGATTTCAAATTCTTTTCAAGCATAGGAGGATAATAACTTGATTCAAACCATATTTGAAGAAACATGGGAAATATAAGAAAGCTTCCATGTTGTCAAACTCTACTTAAATAGCAGCTCTTACAAAAAGCTGGGATTATTTTCATTCCCTTTTTTATGCATACATAACCAGGATTTTTTTGCTGTTACAGAAAATGAGAACTTTCATCAGAATGGTGGCAAAAATACTTTTAACTAATCTAAACTGAAATAAGAATGTTGTATATGATAATCAGTGAATGAGACAGTAGTAAAACTGGACATCTGTTCACTGAAGTGATATAACACCTTTCCACATGTAATGACACATGGACACTGTTATTATCTTACATTTGTGATCTTTTTATGAGCAATCTGGAAAGAAGCAGGTAGATAAAACAGAAGTAACTATGATAACACAGCAACATATTTTTTCATTTTTCTATTGATAAAATAGACCAGCACCTAAGGTCCAAATACATCTGTGGACTAGCTCTTCTTTTCCACCTGAGCTGAGTAACCCAACAAATGTCTATTGTATTCCATATTTTTTCTATGCCAATTTGTCCAAGACTGGTACAATCACTTTAAGATGTCGAGGACAGAAGCAGAACCAGATTTTCTTGTGTGTGGAGGTGGGGGGTTTGCTTTGTTTTGTTTTATTAAACTGGTATTCTTTCATGTATCTTTTTGAATTTGTGTCTCCTTATTAGTAAAAGAAGTGTGGTTAAATCTAATATGGGAGTAACTCCTTTAGGAGTGTCTGCCCCATATAAATTGTTTTAAACCAAGACATTATCATAAGGGTTAAAGCAGCTAAAAATACTCAAAGGCTATTTAGAAATTGGATGTCTTTAATTTTTAAGTGTCTTAGATCAGAGTAACCATTCTTATTTTACAGACTGGAAAAGGAACATGTGATTCTTTTCAGCTAAATGTACCTACCTGCAAGTAAGGTTTTGAGAGTAAGTTAGTCTCATAATCTTCCTTTACATTACTCTGCTTGGGAAAGACAGATGATAGAAGAGAAAATGGTCTTATTGTCTGTGTAAAAGACCAGTGAAAGATGCACTGGTTTGAAAGTGAGAAAATTTAACTCTCTCTAACTTTCCCCTTTCCCCCACTGTAAGGCCCCTTGCTCAATGAGTCACTTAAAGGGCTTACAGTTTTTCATATAATCTGAGCTAGACTTATGGAAGAAATACCAACAAGATTATCTCAAGACATCTAAACAACAAAAAAATTACCAGAAACTTTAGAAAATCAGAGAACTTTGGCAAAAGTTTTAGAGAAGCATTCAGTCAACATAAAACATTCCACAATGCATTAACTTAGTCCCATCAATGATATAGGTGGTATGGAATTAAACAGTACTAGAAACTCCTCTGCTTTCCTCTATAACTATAAGCACATAGCTGTTAGATGTGAAAAATAGCACTGGTCTGTCAAATGGCATAGGTCCAGATCAGAAGAATCACCATCAACAGATATCTTGTAGTAGTGATCTGCTATCTCTGTACACACCACACAGCAAGGAAAGATTGATGGCAAAATCTTCATCAATTCAAAGAGGCCTTAGGTCTGCACACTCTGGTTCCCTGAATGAAGGACTTCAGTTAAACTGTTACTATATTTTGATTTGCTGGGAAAACAATACAATGGCACATGAGCAATTCAGGAGATCTCTGAAGTGTATTAAGGACAACTTCCTTACTCAGTTGTTGAATATGTCAGCTAAGAGCAATGCTCTTCTGCACCTAAATATAAATAAGAGTTGTTCCAAACTTGACCATCAATGGCAGTCTTGGATGCGCTGACCATGAGATCACAGAGTTTTAAGATCTGAAAGACCATGAGGAAAATAAGTGGACTAAAGACTGGACTCTAGAATGACAGAACTTCTTCAGAGAGTGATCCCTGGGAATTTGTCATGAAGACCAAAGCTAAGGAATACTGGGAGAATTTCAGAAATATCTTTCTTAAAGGATCAGTCCACCCACAAAGCCAGAGAAGGAACAAGCATAGTAAAATAATTAGAGCTAGTAAAATAATTAGAGCTAGTAAAATAATTAAAAAACCAAATCAAATAAGCAAACAGCAACAACAAAAGAAAAGCAAAACCAAATCAACCAAAAAACCCAAACCAAAACCCTAAAATAAAGCAACTGCAAACCCTACCAAAATAAAACAAAACAAAATCAAAAGAAGAAATAAGTATGGGAAGGGTTCAAAAGAGGTATATAGAAATAGTGACTGAACAGTCACAGGTCACATTAAGAGGCCAAAATCTCAGCTAAAGCTCAAGCTTATAAGAGAAATTAAAAAAAAAAAAGAAGTTTCCTACCTATGTAAGTAATCAACACGTGCAAGGATTATGTAGGCCCACTTCTGAATGGGACTAGCAAATCACTCACAAATAGCATTAAGAAGTTGAGGTACTTTATGCCCTTTTTGTCTCAGTCTTCATAGTTAAGGTGAGTTCTGAATTCTTTTTGCCAAGAGCAAAGATGAAACAAAGAGCAAAGAATGATCAAGAGAACATCTGAACAATTTGGACATATACACACCTGCAGGGCCTGACTGGATATGCCAGGGTGCTAAGAGAGTTGTATAACCTCCTTGCAAAATCACTCTCTGTCACCTCTGAAATGATTATAGGGTCCAAGGGGAATCCTGAATTACTCTGTAAAGAAAAAGAAAACGTCCATCTATACACAGGGTAAAAAGAAAGATCTGGGAAACTACAGGCCAGTTAGCATCACATCAGTCACTATGAAAATTAATGAATAGGTTGTCATGGAAGAAAATTCCCAGTACATGAAAGACAAAGCAAAGACTAAAAAGTGGTGGGGAAAGGCAACATAGATTTACCTAAGAAAGGTAAATTATGTTTAACCAACCCCATTGTCTTCTGTGATGTTTTGTGGATGAAGGCAGAGCAGTGGATGTTGAGTATCTTGATTTAATCAAAGCATTTGACATGAACTCCCACAACATTCTTGTTGGCCGGCTGGTCAACATACAGATTGTGAAGGAAGACCACAGAACAGATAGAAAACATAGCAAATTACCAGGTTGAAAGGGTGGAATTTTGTATTCCAAACAATAAGTTGTTCATGAATGGAGTTTTTCAGAGATTGATACTGCATCTGTAAGTATTTAGTATCTTTATATATGATCAGGATGATGGGACTGAACACACCCTCTAAGAGAGACTTTTCCAATACCTAAAAACAGTTAGAGAGCAGCTGGAAAAAGATACATGGTGATAGGTAAGAGAGAAAATGCATAAGCTAATTCAAGGAAAATTCTGTCTGAATGTGAGAAGAAATTCTTTATCATGAAAACTGTTATATATAGGATTAGGTCACTCAGAGAACTGAAGAATTCATTCCTCCAAGAGTTATTCTAGAATTAGCTTGACATTGCATGACCTAATCCAAGGCTATTCTTTCAAACAAAGTTTGGACATATACTTTTACATGCATCTTGTGAAATTTGCAAGAAATATCTCTTAGAAAACTATGTCTCTGTGTATAAACCAGAAAAAACTTAGAAGGTTCAAAATATACTCAAAAATGAGATTAGATGTTGGTGTCAAAAAATTTGGTGTATTTTATTTAATAGTTAAAGAGAGAGAGAGAGAGAAAAAAAGAAAGAGAAAGAGAAAGAGAAAGAGAAAGAGAAAGAAAGAAAGAGAGAAAGAGAAGGAAAGGAAAGGAAAGGAAAGGAAAGGAAAGGAAAGGAAAGGAAAGGAAAGGAAAGGAAAGGAAAGGAAAGGAAAGGAAAGGAAAGGAAAGGAAAGGAAAGAGAAAGGAAAGGAAAGGAAAGGAAAGGAAAGGAAAGGAAAGGAAAGGAAAGGAAAGGAAAGGAAAGGAAAGGAAAGGAAAGGAAAGGAAAGGAAAGGAAAGGAAAGGAAAGGAAAGGAAAGGAAAGGAAAGGAAAGGAAAGGAAAGGAAAGGAAAGGAAAGGAAAGGAAAGGAAAGGAAAGGAAAGGAAAGGAAAGGAAAGGAAAGGAAAGGAAAGGAAAGGAAAGGAAAGGAAAGGAAAGGAAAGGAAAGGAAAGGAAAGAAAAGAAAAGAAAAGAAAAGAAAGAAAGAAAGAAAGAAAGAAAGAAGGAAGGAAGGAAGGAAGGAAGGAAGGAAGGAAGGAAGGAAGGAAGGAAGGAAGGAAGGAAGGAAGGAAGGAAGGAAGGAAAGGAAGGAAGGTGAGGGTCCCCCATCGCTGCCTTGCAGTGCCACACTGCAGAGTATAGAATTCCATGGAATTCACACATTTAGGGCAGGAGGGAATGCCCAGGTGTCTCCCTTGCAGGGGGCCTGTTTGACACTGTCCCTTGCAACACTGAGGATTTGTCACATCATCTGCAGTGCTCTGGTGCAGGGTCTGGGCACCCCTTAGGAGGGGCCTTTGATGAACTGTGACACCCCCTCTTCTGTGGAAAAGCTTTTCCCAGGGTGAAGGGCCTGCTATAATGGGCAAAAGTCTTCCATGAAAATATTGTCCAAGATCATAAACTATAATATTTCAGTCTCTGACATCAAGGAAAAGTAATTATGTCTTGCAAAGTAATTTACTCTGATTTTTTTCTGAAAGGGAATAAATTCTAAAAGGGATGCACCATGTACAGACTCATGTTCTGACTCTGAGAAAACAAATTGATTCAGATATTTGAGCAGTGTTTTTAATGGGGTGTTCAACACAATGTTACTAAGACCATTATGGGCCTGTATAGAATCTTCTAGTAATGGAAAAAGAATCTCATCAGAGACAGAAAGATAGTAGATTTAAGTCTTTGACAAGACAAATGTGTTGGGACTAGGAAAAGAAATCCATGACTGTTTTGGGTGAATAATGTGCATAGGTTTAATTCCTGCTATTCTAGGCCTTTATATCTTTTTTGTTGGATTTTTTTTCTACCTAATATAGCAGAATTTATCTCTGGTTTTTAGTATAATAATTTTGATTAGTTCTAGGGGAATATTAATTTTTTTAAATGGCCTGTGACTTGCTTAAAAATAAACAATTTAACTCAGAATAGTCCTTGCTTTGAGAACTACTTGATTTATTCCTTGCCAGCAGTTCTGCACCTAAGGTCTTATTTAAAATATGTTGTCCACTCTTTCGGCCTTTAGTCCTTCAGTTTATTTCAAGGAGAGCCAGAATTATTTGCCTTGGGCTTTCCCCATGATTGTGGTCCTTTACTTTTCAGATCAGTTCCTGAGGCAAGACATATAACCACTGCAAGTCTTTAGAAACAATACTTTATTGGCTCCAGAACAACCTGCTTTATTTTCAGGAACAAGTATAAGGCAGAACCCATAGAATCCTGTGGCTGCACAGATCCCTTGGGTTTAAAAAACCATTATTGCTTCTTCTTATTTTTAGAAAGGGCTTTGGAACATGGACAAATTGACAAAATGAGATCTGTATGTACTGGGAAATTTTATAAATCATTTGCATTTCAGTTACCTAAATGGTAATTCTAAGAATTATTTTAAAATTATACCTAGTTTATGGATTCTGGACTCTTGAAAACACACTTCTGTTATTCGTGATCCACATGCAAACAATATCTAAAATTACATCCATTCTGTAATTCTCTTAGATACATGGATATTCTCATCCTTGATTTTCCAGTCAAATCATATTAAGCAAAAGAAATGATCGCTGTAAATATGAGAGAAAAAAGAACAATACATTTAAATTTTTCCTTTCCTAGATCACTTTTTAGCCAAACTGAAGATTGTATTATGATCTATTTTTACGTGCACGATGTTCTTTTGTAATAACTGAGGCCCTCGCTTTTATTGTCATATGAGCTGAGCAAATTAGTAAATATATTCTTAATTAATTTATTCTTATAAAAATCTTATTAAGAAGTTCAAAAAGGAGGCAGAGTATACTAATAATATCAAGAGCAAAACTTTTCAGTTATTGTGGTGTGGTGTGTTGACTTAATTGACCTCCAAGTGCTCACTAATCCACTCTATCATTGCCTCTTCTCAACAGGAGAGGGGGAGGAAACACGATGAAAAGCTTGTGCATCAAGATAAGCATGAAGAACACTAGTTACTGTCACAAGAAAATATGACTCAGCTTAGGGAAATTAATTCAGTTTATTTCCATTTAATGCAAATAGGATAATGAAGAAATAAACCCAAATATTAAAACCACTTTTTTCTCATCCCTTCCTTCTCCCCATGCTCAATTTCCCTTCTGATTTCTCTACCTACTCTCGTCTGAGTGGCATGTGTAGATGAGGAGTGGGAGATTGTGATCAGCTCATATCATATTATCTCTGCTACCTCTTTCTATTCACAATCCTCTGATAAATTGTGAGGTTTCACCCATACAGACATTCATTAACTTCTCCAATGTGAGTCCCTGCCATAGGCTGTGCTTCCTCATTAACTGCTCCAGCTTGGTCTCCACTCCATAGTGCCACACGTTCTGCCAGGAGCCTGCTCCTTTTCAGGCCCTTCACAAGATTGAACCTTCCATTGGGAGCATCCTTCTGCTCCAGTATGAGCTTCTCCCTGGGCTGCAGGTGGCTACTGGACCTGCAGGTGGCTATTGCAGGTGGCACCACGGACCTCCAGGGGCTGCAGAAGGACAACATCCATCAGATTCCAGTCTTCTGGAAGTGACCTGCACAGCACCCCCTACTATCAAACTTTGCTACATAAACCAAATACATATGGACACAGTGTAAGGACTGTGAGAAGTCTTTAGACTGTAAAAAAGTATATTCCTAAGTCTGTAGACTAAAGCTGACATGTCAGATATAAATCTGTGTACTACGTTGTTAGCCAATGTCATATCTGCTTTGGTTTTGCAGCAGTACAAAATAAATCAAAGTGGTTTTACACAGCAGCACTTCTCAGTTAAGAGTCTCCATTATTAAATAACCAATTTGCAAGGAACAAGATATATGGGCTTCATGTCTCTCAGAGTCCTGTATCACCTCTTTTCTTTACTATCACATCATCTTCACAGAAAATGACTTCCACTTAGAGTGATCAATGCTTGACAGAGTAAAAGGCGATTCTATAAAAGGGATTAGTATTCCAGTGCATCTGTAGTATAGCTTTCTACTTTGTTTTCCATATTTTCTTACATATATTATGTTCAATACATTTCTGAAAGTTTCATGGTGTTTTTTATTATGAAGTCAAAGTACCATTCATTATAAAGACCAGAACTGAAAAGCAGAAAGCATTTTTGTGGTTTGCATACATTAAAGAGTAAACTCAGAAGCACAGATGTGGACTCTTGCTAGCAACAAATCACAGTATTTTTATGGACAAATCTAAATCTAATGCTCTGCCTAAATATGATTATGTTTGTTTTCTCTATTGGTTGCATCTGGTACTTGCAGGGATTTTATTCTCAAGTGTTAATTTACATCAACAGAAAAATTCATAATTGTTGTTGTAAGTCATTTGATAATATATATCATTTTAGTTTGAGTTTGAAACAACCACACACTCCTGGATGAAACTAAATATCTTGCACCTGTTATCCCAATTTATGCAAATTGTATAGGCTGCTAAAATTAGCTGTTTCTAGGCCACTTTATGTGACTACATGGGTTGCCTTCCTCATATGTGTGCATGTGTTTGTGGAAGTTAGTGACCATGCATCTTTGCTTTTCCTTTCTGACACACACTGGAAAATAGAGGCCTCACTTTTGCTGTTCTGGTTCTCTCCCTCATCCCACAGGAGTGGCATAACCAATGACAGGATGGAAGCTTACCTACCAACTGGGGCCAACCCACCACAAGCACATAATTGTCCTGGTAACAGAAAATAATTCAGTATTGTGCTACAACGAGTATAAAGCCACAAAGTCTGCACAAGTAATATATGAGTCTTGAGAGATTTATGGGGAAATAATTACATGGCATCACTAGTAAGAAATGAGGTCTCTTAGTGAGAAGTGATAAACTAGATTTTATAAGGAAAGACCTTTTATGGACTTGTACATATTGGCAGAGCCTTGAGATAATTTCCTAATGATTCACATTCTTGTTTTACTTATGAAGTGGAAAATACTTATTTTCAAGACAATTTGCTTCTTGGGTTTTTTTAACATGTTAGCTTATGATCTCCATGCAGAAAATAGTTTTTCTAAGGGATGAATTGGAATGCATTTTGCCGCCTTCTCCTAGTGCAAGGAGCACATCACTATTTGTTTATATGCCTTTGTAATTAATATGCTCACCCTTTGAAGGCAGGGTAACTGAGGTGCTTTTTAATAGGGACTCTTGGGGCAGATTAGAGTGAAATAACAGTGAATGGTCAGTGCATATACACATATTTATTGAAGAAAGAAACAGAAAGATAGGATAAGCGTAGATAGCGCAGAGGAAAAATGGAAGGTGACAGGACCAAGAATGCTCAAACAGATTTGACTCCTTGGAGCTGACATTGTTTCCTTGACTTTAGACAAATCTCTCTCATCCTACATTACTTAACTTAGCCTGATTACTGACTGCTGTTCATCCTTGTAGTGCAGTTATTCTGACCTTAATGTGGCCCAATTGATCATCACCAAAAGGATCCTTCTTAGGAAAAGTGTGTATGTTGAAAACTTAATGCCTTTATAAATATATATAAAGAGAGATAGATATAGATACAGATACACTTCATATGAATAATATTTTCTGTGGTATTGCAGATGATAAAGCAATAAAGATAAAGCTAAAATTTTTAAACTTGCACTGAAAAAGAAAAGTTGGTATTGAGTAGTATAGATGTATAGATGTAGTAGTATAGATGGTGTATTATGGTACAAACAAGATTAGAAAAATTTAGATGACTTTGTTTCCTCAAGATCCCAAATTTGGGACTTTAGAATAAACAATAAAAATTATCATAAGAACTTTACTGGAAGAAATTTACTGGAAGAGTTTTTATTCAGTGCCTAACCAGGTAAGTATTGCTTCAAGGTGTGCAGGGAGTTTTCAGGCAAATGGTGTTCCAAATATTCAAAAACATTTTCTCTTTACTTCTTTCTTACTTGCTTTCTCATTTTCTCTCTTCCTTCCTTTCTCTCTTTCTTTCTCTCTTTCTTTCTCATTTTCTCTAAATTGTATTCTGTAGCAGCAAACAATATTTGATATGCTTTGTGCATTGTCTCCAGGCTCATTTTTTTTTATTTCTCATTGTAGTACACAGAGGTGTAATTCAGAGACAATACATAATAAGGTGGCATACCACCAGATAAGTTAGGTATCTGGACAAGATATCATGCTGAACTATCCTTTAGCACAAAGTTGTACCTTGAAGGAATGTCCAAGTCTTTAAAAATCTTTTCTGATAACTTCAGTGAGAGTTCATCTGAAGGCAAAGCCTGCTCTCAGCAGGTGTTTGGCACCTTGCAGAATGAAGCTTTACTGAATATTTCATCAATGATATGAGCTCTTTTTATATGGTATGAGATTTAATACCTGTTTCTAACAATCACTCAGTCCATCTGTCTGACCATAGCATTTCTGCAGTTGTGACTCTGGACTGTGATTACTTCTTTTTATGGTTGTCATATATCTTACCATAAGTCACAGTGGGCCAATTAAATTGTTCTTTCCAGAAAGTATTCTTGGCATCAGATTTTATAATACATAGTTTTTGGTCAATCGATAACCACATCTTCTAGGATTTTATTTAAAAGATAGAAAATATTTTAACTCCTACATTTTTACTTCATCAAGAAAAAGTTACATAAATAAATATAGATTCTCAATCATGTCATTATGAAAGGAGTGGGAAAGCTAACAGAAGGAAATTAAGGCAGGGAGTGTTGTTGCCTTAAAAGATTACATATAAGTGGTGCCTATTTCTACTTCCAGGACATTTAAAAAAGCCAGGGTTCAATATGATCAATTCAAACTGTGGTGCTGAAAATAGCAAAAGACACCCCACAGTCATTCAGAAATATTGACTTTTAGAGTTTACTGAATAGTGGCTCAAACTTCGTCTCCTTGAAAGCCCTTCTCATTCTGTTAAACTCTCCTGGTATGATACTATTCCTCATAGAAAAGTGATCATTAAACTATATAATGCCTTTAAAATTATGTGCAGAACTCTCATTGACTTGAAAGGGAGTTCTGGCTGCAATTGAATGTAGCTCACAAAAGTGGCAGGAGACACTTAGCTGGGCCTTCTTAGTGAATTTTCCTTATAACCATTTGGGGATAAGATAATAAGATAACCATTTGGGGATTTATATAGAGATACAGAGATTGATGACAAGTAAAACATATTTACATTATTTTTGGTTTGGTTTGGTTTGTGTTTTTTAATGAAGAATAGTATTATCTAGAAAAAACTAGTGCTCAAAAAAAGAATATTATCATGATTTTTATAGGATGAAATTAACAATTTTTACTCTTGCTGAGCTTCTTTGTCACCAAGACAAATGGAATAGTTGCAGAATGTCATGGTTTTATTGCAATTGAAAACAAGTAATGATTATAAAATCAAGATTATTAACTTTAACTTTGTTTATCTGAATTTATTATGACAAAAAGCAATTAAGCATGATCGCCCTAAAATATCAATTTGTGAACCCTAAAAATACATCTCCCTAGACATATACTTTGCATTTTATTGTATTTGCATTATTTATTCCTTTTTAACATCTTTTTGCCTTCTTATAACAAGATTAATTTCAAACATTAAGATAAATTCTTAATGTAGGTAATATTCTTACCTGTAATTCTTACATATATTTCTTTGTGGTTTCAAATTCACATCAGAGGATACTGTGTTAAACCAGTGATAGCACTATTACAGTTTGATTTTCTGTTTTCTTATTAAATAAAAATATTTGTAGAAAAGTTTCCAAAGGAAAAAAAAACAAAAGCCAAAACCCCAATCTTTATTTTCCTTTTTAATTGGCAGAAAAGGTCACTAGATTTCTGCTTCTACATATCAATATACAAGCAATACAATTATTTTACCTCAATCTTAAAAGTCCAAAACTTTACTTTTATATATTTTATGTGAAAGTAATTTGGCAGTTAATTGTGAAACACCAATCTTTTTAATGGGGGAGAAGAAAAAGTTACAGAGAAGGCTTTGAGAGTCATTGCATGCAATGATTGATTGATTCCTAGTGCAGTCACAAATCCTCTTATATTCAGTGAAAACTTAGCTTTAATATAAGAAATCTTATCATACACTACCATGCTTGGAGAAAAAAAAAAAACAAAAAAGAACTAAGTACCCAAAAATTTGATATCCAGATAATATATTTTTGTATTTAAGCTATTGCTTAAGTCTTATGTGTCCTGCAAAATGGGGATAATATTTCACATGATTTGCAGTTTATGATAATAAATTAAGCACTTGAACTATAAGGATGAATTGCCCAAGAGAAACACCATAAATTGACTAATTCTGTGGATATATGCTAGTGTTTCTTCCTTAGGCACCAAGTTTTCCTAAAATTTTAGAAGCCCAGTGAAATAGCTCTCCTCAATTAAATGTTTATACTCTTTGTAACATTGGTGGAGGGAACTTGACTGCACAGAACAGAGGGCTAGGATAATATCAATTTTTTATTTTCTGCCTCATTTTTTAGTAATTTTGTTGGTTAATTCATTTTTTTTTCTGTTTAATATATTATATGGCTTTTCATGGTGTGGAATATCACAGTTTACAGTATGCATATTAATTAAATGAGCCTTTGTCTTCAATTTTACTACTCCATTTTATTACAGATGCACAGCTGGAGTTTGAATGACTGAAATTGAGAAGACTTTAATGTAATGCATTGCTCTGTACAATAATTTAATTTACCAAACATGACTTACTTGTTTTTTAATTTAGCCTTTCTCTAAAGAACGTCTTCTTTAGAGAAAGACAAAGCCAAATTATACTGTGTTATCATTCATAAATCACACCTTCTTTTCATGCTTAATTAAATATGAAGTGTCACTGGAATACTGTAAAAAGCCTATTTCTTAGTACTTACATGTTTTCTTCCTTTCAAATATCATTAAAATACTTTTATTATTTTTATTTTTTCAAGGCAATGACTTAATATAACTTTTGAAACATAATTTGATTATTGCAATTTTTTTTTCTTGTCACTATTTGTATATTGAGACACAATTTTCCAGCTTGGAGATTGGAAATCAGCTCTTTAACAATTCCCAGTTTTTGTTTATTTCATTTTTTTAAGATTTTTTTTCTCCATTTATCAAACAGAGTATCACTGTTGTTGCTTGGCATTTTTGTAACAAACCTGTAGGCTCATTAGAACATAAGATTCCAACTGGCTGTGGAGATCCTCTCCATCCCTTGGTATAACCTGTTTTCTCTCATCCATGTGACCATAAATAATATTGCCAGGGGAGACTCAGAATATCAGCAGGAAGCACAGAATCCAGGGTGCTAGTGTGAAAGGCAGGAGAGCCCAAGTTGTGGAAAAATAGGTTCTAAGGATAGTGCTGAAGGCAATCTTTCCCAATGAATTACAGCTGTACTGATTACCAAGGAATGGAAACAGCCTTGCCTGCCCAATGAGGTTGGGTGTGATAAAAGAGTGGGTGAGCTGGCAACAAGTGATAGATGTAGTTGTAATTTGAGTTAGAGTCTGCTGGCTGTGCTGTGAGGATGAAGGGACATGCAGTCATGCAAGGGACAGACAAGGTAAAAGATGCTGTGTGAGGGACAGGCAGGGTTAGGTGGCCAGGTAAGAGACAGCTTGGGGTTTAGCCAGTCATGTAGAAGGAAGATGGAAACTTCCAGTGAGGAGAGAAGGAGTCAGTGCTGTTTGGAGCTGCCTATGAGGGAAGGAGTCAGAGTTACCTGAAAGAAGTCCCCTGGAAGGAAGCACAAAAAGTTTTTAGTAAAAGGCTGATGTTGGTGCCAGTCATATTCATCTCAACCTAATTACGGCACCAAGTGATGATGGGTTTGACCCCAGCAAAATGGATGAAATGGAAATGGGTGCAATGGAAAAGCTTGCACAATGCTGGATGCATCTTGTGAGTCAGTTCCTGTCTACCAAGGCATTGCTGCTGGAAGTTCTGTGCCTTAACAATCATGACAACCTCGCGGAGTAGCAAGTACATCTAAAGAGAGATAGGATCTAGATGACAAGCAGGACCACTCTGGTTAATTAGTCAAAAACTTAGGAGAGTTTTGTATTAGATTTGGGTAAAAATAGTGAATAAATACTGAAGAGTAGTTAATATACCAGACACAGTGAGAAAGTAATCAGGAAATGGTATTATGTAGGTGGCTGTCACATTTCTAAGAAATTAGTGTAAGTGGACACTCATCCTTCAAGCCTGCTTACAGATTTACAGTATGGGAAAAAAATCAAAGTGGAATTAGACTCTGTGTTTGTTCAGAGCATTCCTTGCTTTGGAAACAGGGAGACATGATGTGTTTACCAAGAACCAGTCAGGTTACAGAGGAAGATAACCACTGTCTGGTTTCAACCAGACACCCTGTGAAAAAGTAGGAAACAAACGTTTTTAAAGTGACGTGGAATAAAATAAGCGCATTTTGCAAAATATTAGAACATGGAAATTAAAGTTTTCTTTGCTCTCTAATTTTATTAATATAATAGCAATTTTTCAGTGAATTAAGAAATTTGATTCTGATGAAACCAAATGTAAGAATATTTTAAATATATCTTTCTTAAGTATTGACATTTGATTATATGCCCTTTCATCAGAATTCTATCAGATCAAGTAATTCAAACAAAATTTTTTACTCAACCTAACAAGTGTTTAGACTAATGCAATGCATATTACAATTATTTTATTCATTACAGTGAGAGTCGTCGTGAACATGGAGTCACATATGCTCTCAGTAAAAAAAAAAATTACTATCAAATAACAGCTATATTGCTTCCTTGGAGAGAGAAAGAGCCGAGTTTTGATTCTTTTCACATCTTTAAACACCAAGAATGATGCTATTTGATGTTGGTGGTTTAATGATGCAGACACCTGTTGGCTTTCAGCTGCTGTGGATAGATAAAGCCCCATAGCTCATTCTTCATGGGCAGTAACACAGAACATCTATCAGATGGTAATGACTTTCAATCACAACTAACATGGAATTAATTTAAACTAGAAACCTAGTAGTATAATCATGTACATTATCAATCAGGAAGCCCATTAAACTAGGCTAAGGTCATATAAGAAGAGAGTGGCAGATTAAAGCACTGAGGCTGCTCTAAAAATTGGATGATATTGATTAATATTGAAAAGAGGACCAGAATACCAGCATATATCTTGCTTTTAAACAGTAAAAAAAAAAAAGTAAAAACTTTACATTTCCACGTCCTTAATTTAGTGAAGTTAGGAACAATATATTAATGTTTTATTAAGGAGTGACATAAATTAATTTTTTAGGAAACAAGACAACTTTTTGGTTTGTTTTTTTTTTTAGTCATAGCTATGCAGACTATAGATACTAACTTTCTAATGGAAAACAAAACCAAAGAGAAATCAAGTACAGACAACTTCCTGTAATTCTGTATAATATTTTCTACATTGAGAAATTGATAAAAGTTCTTCAAGGGTGTGAATTGTAGAATATGATTTGAGATGTTAGGTATTTAAAATATGGAGGCTATCTTCAGTTGATGGAGCAGTCTGTAATTTTCCTATCAATGCTGCATTCACATCCACAGAGGGAAGTTCATACCTCCATGAATGACATTTTGAAGTCTTATTGAAGAAGTAACAAAATTTTAAAAGTTAAGGAAGAAAATCCAAATATTTCTGAACTAAGTATCACTACTCAGAAATAATGAAAGACAAGACAAGAGACTCATATGGGTAATTAAGAAAGTAGTAAAGGCTATCAGGGTGGGGAAAAAAGCATCAAATTATGTAAAATAAAGTATAAAGATTACTAAGAAG
The DNA here is from genome assembly GCA_030060385.1 of Muscicapa striata striata. Classification (NCBI taxonomy): domain Eukaryota; kingdom Metazoa; phylum Chordata; class Aves; order Passeriformes; family Muscicapidae; genus Muscicapa; species Muscicapa striata. The sequence goes on along the minus strand of JAREIS010000133.1, from coordinate 288,720 downwards.
ATTATTAAGTAAAACCAAGCAGTTTATAAAACTGAAAGGGGCATGAAAGGATTGCCCAGGAAGAGAAACAAATAGTAAAAGATTTTTCACATATAATGTGTTTGACAGGGAAATACAGTCAGCATGCATGTATCATGGGGCTCCTACTCAGGATGCCTGGAGAGCCCTCAAAATCCATTCCAATACAGACATTTATCCCCCCAGAGGGATCCATTCTGTCACAGAGAACTCTTCTGTACTTTTATTTTGACTTCCTTTTCCCAGTGCATTAAATAGCTCTTGGAATTCTTATTTCTCGTTTTGCTCTTCACACATAAGTACATAACAATATCTTCAATGTACAAGGAAGTTATTAAACAGGAACAAGTTTTGTTATCTCCTCTTAAGGTGTGAATAAAATAAGCCTCCTGTGCCTAGAGCATCCTTTCATAATGGATTCAAGAGAGGAAGATGACAGTACATTTTCAAGAGATCAGACAACAAATTGATACAATAAATGTGATAATAAATATAACATTGAGAACATAAATAGGATACTCCTCCAATAATTGCAATTCAGAGCTCCAGTGAACAACCAAGGGCTGTGATAGTAATCAAAATGTAGACATATTACAATTATTAGATGAATTATTATGATCTTTTTATTCACGTCCATTCAGATTTAGGGCATATAAGTTTTTATTTGCTTTATTATTTTGAATCTTAAATTTAGAGAATCAAAATAATATCCTGTTTGGATATTTGTAATAATAATATTGAATTCTTGCCCAATCAAAAATGCCAATAAAATTGGCAGGCTATATAAGAGAAAGAATAAATATTTCCATGTGATTTACTTTTGTTTTTCCTAACACTTATCTAGATTATAAAGTTTTCAATTATGAAATTAGTGGAGTTGATACAGAGAATGAAGCAGCTTCAGGGGCCAGTTTAGGAAAGTCGTTTCATGAAGAAGGAAATTTATTGTAGAAGATATGATAATGATAGTGGGTGATGAAGACAGACGAGAAAGGAGTCACGTAGAGCTTTGCTAGCACAGCAAGGCTGGAGTGGGGTAATGTAAAAGCTAAAAAGGTCCTTTACATCAAGACCACTTTATTTAAGCCTGAAGTAGACAGGTGACTTCTTCAGAACAAGTTCATTAACACAGTTGTTTTGTTGCAGAATGTGTGCATGAGCGTATTTACCTCAGATAACAACTTCTTTTGGTGTGGCACAAAGATATACTGCAGCAGGAAAAGAGGACACAAAGTTTCCTTTAAGAACTTAGATTTTATTGCCACTGTTCCAGTTTAGAAGCATTTACCTATATGAAAGACTGATACACACGATTAGTTGAATTGGACCTCACAACTAAAATAAAACTAAATTCTGCTAGCAAGACCGGGAACGTAGGATTTAGGATGAAGGGAACAGTATATTTTGTACTCTATCTAGGAATTCTAGTTGTTTAAAAATGTTGGTTATTAGTCCTACATCTGTGAACTAATTCCTCTCCCGTGACCTATCGTGAAGATTATTTAATCCATTAGTGTACTGTCAGGACCTTTCATCATTTCTCTTATTCTGTAGCGTATAAGATGTCTGTAAGAATAGTGAAATAGTGCATTTGATGGCAAGAGAATCTTGGGCTATTATGCTTCATTATTGTAAACTCAATATCTAAGCTCTTTTTCTTCCTTTTTTAAAAATTATTTTTCCTTTTTTTTTTTTTTTTTTTTTTTGCTTTGGACTTTGAAGATCCTAAATCTTTAGATATTATTACATGTAATCTGAAATATTAAATAGACAGTAGAGCATTAAAGTGTTCCAAATATGCTAAGGTAAAAATCATTATTAGAAAGAAAAAAATATGTTCAAATGCAGTATCTTGCCAAAATTATGGTTGGCTAAAATGGAAATCATTTTGTTGTGAAGCTGTGAAATATTATGATTTTATAAGGCTGGAGCATGGCATTAGACATACAGACATGTATGACATATCCAATATCATCAGCCTTGCAGGCAGTCTTTCACAAAGATGAAAAACATATTTTAATGATCATTAAGACTGGAATCAGCATATGTCTGTTAACGTGTGAGTTACCATGTGTCTGTGCAGTATTTTACTGGGTTTTTTTTTTAAATACCTTATATTAAATATGCAGTAGTCATTTTATTTTTCCATATAATTCAGGCCTCTTCCTTGTCTTTTAGAAAATGCTCTTGTTTCTGTTATATTTCTAACTTGCAAGAGTATGTATGGTATATATATCTCACTTTGTCCAGTTTGGATTTTTTTTTTCCCTTGACAAAGATCACCAGTTCTGGAACAAGTGATCTTCCTGAATAGAGTGATTTTTATTTATTTATTTTTTTTTTTTTTTTAGCATTTATACAGATCCTTCTCTTCCTCTCTCTTCCTGTTCCCACCCTACCCCTTCTCTTTCCTCCCCTCTCCTCTTTCTTGATGATGCACTGCTTTGTGGACCTGTTAAAAAGTATGAGACAAGTCTTGCTTACTTTAGAAGTCTTGCTTTACTTTAGATGCAGTGTGCAAAGTTGAAGCTGGCATTCTTGGAACATGAGTAATTTTCTGTAAGGGGTTCCATCTACCACCATGACATATGTGTTTAGAGACACCTTTGTGTCTCTGTGATCTAATCCTTTTCAGAGATATAACACTTTTATCTCTTGTTCTGGAGGGTGATATAAAGTACATAAAACAACTGAAAGTGAGTAATGAATTGATGTTTTGTTCTTTTTAAGCAATTTCAGCATTTAACACTAACCACCTCTAAAATGCTACTAGAAGGAGTTGCTGTAGGGAGAGCTTTCATTGTTTTTTTAATATATGTATTGCTTTCCCTTTCATTATAAAAACAGCACAGTGTCTTACATTTCCTTTACTGGAGTTTTTCCATGTTTTTTATCCACGTACCTTGACAAAAAATTGGTATTATAGAAAAAAAAAAAAACAAATACTGTATCATGTCAGTTCAACAGATACCTACAATTAACAGAATATCTAGTGCTTTACTGGATTAATTGCTCTTTCTAAAAGTCTGTGAACAGCAAGTTTACAGTTGTCCTACCATGGCCTCTGCACAATTAAGCAATTTACTGAGAACCCTTGCAAGGTGAGAAACACTAAGTGGAACAATAAAATACTCTCAAATCCAGCTTGTAGATTTTCACAGCTCAGGATCTGCTTGTCTTTTCTACATGTGAAGTCACATTAGGGATGGAACTTGCTGTTTAATTTACTTGGGCAAAATTGGAATTTGGATAATAGGAAGGCAAAAGTTATTCTTGATAAGAACATATATGCATCCATGCACAGTAGCATTATGCGTGACAATAAGATTGATGTGAACTGACCTTGATAAGATGGAAGATTAAGGGAAACTTAATTCAGAGGGAATACTGGAAGAGATCTTAATAAATATCCCATTATTTTCCTGCTAGTCCTCATGAAGGCTGTAGGAAAACAAATGACCTTTTATTTACGGTAAAAAAACTGCAGATACATAAACAGCATCATTGCTCTATTTTCTGCTGCTGCAGGAAGTTTAGCCATATATTCTCCACCAGCACCCCATTATTTCTTATTTTTGAAGAAAAAAACTTTATATTACCCCCTGATTCACTCCTTAGAAGAGATAACTAACTCAAGACCCTGAGCAAGACTCAGGTGTGGTTCATAAATTGGATATGGGGATGCTGTTGCTTTGGATTAGGAAGTAAATAATTTATAATAACGAATTTGAAAGCTGCTGACAGCCAATTTCAATATTGTTGGATTTGTTTTTCTAAAGTAATTTGCAAATCATATTCATCTTCTGTTGCCTGTTTGGAAGTAGTTGATTAAAATTTTTCAATATTTGGATTTTGAATTCAGTTCATAATTTATTATTAAATAGATAGGGAACAGTATTTCTGTGTACTTACAGATAGGGGAAAAGAGTTTGGAAGCTAAAGTGAATGAAGGCAGTGCTGGAGCTGTAAAGGGTTTAAGACTGTTGAGAAAAACATCACAGAGGTGAGAACTCAGAAAAAGGCCCAAGTGAAAAGTGCTTTTCTATCATTGCTCTTTCCTTATTAAAATTTCTCTTAAACATTCACTGTTTACTGTTTCTGTGATAGACACAAAATTAGATTTTTATATTAATGATGCATGAAACCTGTGGGATTTAAGGCATATTGTCTGCATCTACTAATTACTTTGCAAGCTCTTTTGAAAATATTTGTTTGTGTCTGTTGCAAGATAAGAAGAAATATAAACAAAATATTTGATATACACAGTATGACAGTCAAGATTTCCTTCCAGTTATAATCAGCTATATAAAGTGAAAGGTACTGGGGAACTACAGTTTGCTCACATACAGTAGCTCATAGTATTCAACTGTATTTCTGACAGCATTGTTAATGACTGAGAATTAGTGACAAGTTGCCATCAAGGAGATAGATCCATACCTAAAAAAAAGGATTTCACAATCCTGTTGGCTGCCTCAGTTAAAGAGTTGAGAATTAAAAGGAGCAGATTAGGCATATGTTCTATTCCTTTTCATTCCCAAGCATCCAAATCAAGACCAACTGGAAATTTCTTCCTCCTCAGCTATAAGACACCTCAACTACAAGGCAGATAAAATGAGTGTGCAAGATTGGTTTTAATTGAAGAGATTTTGACAAGTGCATAAGAATGTAAACAAGTATGGCCATGTACTCAACTGAGTTTGCATGAGGCTCAGTCAAATTATGTTCTTATAAGCTGTAGACACTGTACTGGAAGTGAACTATCTGCTAGGAGTACCCTGGACAAGGGCTTTAAATAACATTAAAAGATGAAAAATTGTCTACACCTGGTGAACTAACAAAATGCTTATTCTTCAAAGCCCACTGGCCCATGGAACTGCACAATGCCCATTGCGTAAGAAGCAGAACTGGAAGGCAACCAGCCCCAGTTTTCCACCAACTTTATGAGGTCAGAGTCTGTCAGCTATAACTCTGGGGTCCCCAACAACTAGGGAGCACCAAAGAGAGCCCAGGACAGAAGAATGCATACATAAAGGGGAAGGAAATACGTTAATGATTTTGGGGAAATTATTATCATATGTATGTTTTTTCTGGGACAATCTATGTTTGTTAAACAGAAACTTTCCTGTACTCAGCATGCACAATTTTCAGAGGCAATATACCATCAAAAATCTGACCAAATAGAGAGTTCCTGCTTCTTGCCTGCTTCTGTGCTGGTGTTAAAGTGTTTTATTCAATTATTTTTACCGAACGTTTGGTAACAATATTATAGGGATGGATGTGACTGGATCCATCTCCATCATAACTAAAAACAGGAGGGGAAAACATTGCTATATAGTTTTCATTCTTGTAATGATTTTAAGAAAGAGCATTAAACCATGCAACACCAGTGGTTTGACTACAATCACCTCATTTGAAATATCATTTTAGTTAGGAAGCTATATAATGGCTCAGAACCACAGTATGTTGTTTTCCTCTTATTTTCTTCAGCTGTTGGAACAGGATTCTCAGGAAAGTGGTTGAGACACCATCACATATTTAACAGACATAAAAATGTGATGCAAAAGGGCACGGTTTAGCAGTGGACTTGACAGTGCTGGGTTAATGGTTGAATTCAGAGATCTTTTCTGACCTAAACAGTTCTATGATTCTATTCTTTGGATATTTCTTCCTTATACACGCTTTAGACTGGATATCATTGTTTTATGGAAAATGGAAGATACATGGATGAAATACAATGACATGTTCACCAGCATTCAGATCATTATATTTCCTGCAATTGCTGTTTTAGGCTTTTACAAACCAGGATCACAGATTTTGATGTGTAGGCACTTCCTTGAATCTAATAAACATTTCACCATTACAACAGAGAGAAATCATTGCTCAAGGCTGCATTTCCAATGGTCTGAGTCATCTGTTTGTAAGCCAGCATGCATGTTTCACTTCCATGCTTTTGAAAACAAAAGGGGAAGTATTTCTAATCCTGTAATCTGCATTATTTAGAAACACTATTCTAATTAATCTACATGTATTAAAAATACAAGTAATTTTGTACCATAGTCTTTGGCTTTACCTCTTTTTTCCTTGCTACTGTTGTAACTACTTTTTGTAACTACATCAATCACAACTAGTTATCTCTTTTAGGCAGACTTGGATTATCTTCATTGTACTTTACATTTATTTGGTCCTTTTGATGGATAAATTCAGCTGGACTATAATACCTGAAAGCTACATTGTCCTCCTACCACTTAGACACCAAGCATGGCATATTTGTGAATGAAGGGGAAAAAAAATCAAACATACTTTGGACTTAATACCCACACAAAAAAAAAAAAAAAAAAGTGTATCTAAAATAAAACTTACTACTTATAGTGGTAGTAATCACTTACTATTTTGTCTAATAATAAGGATTGAATTAACTTTTGGTTCTATATTTCTAGTATGGAAAATAATTTGTGCTGTAAAATAAATATTCATATTTTCTCATTTTGCAGTCTGTGTGAAAATGAGACTTCCTATTATAGTTACACATTAATGTATTCTCTTATTTTTAATCTTCCCTGGTGCTGAAGGCAGAAGAAGAATACATAAGGCAGCAGAAGAGAGGGATATTAGGATCACATGTTTTGCAGTACTGAGGACTTAGATCAGCTTATATCTGACTTGAAGTGATATTTCTTTCTGCCATTATTCTACCCATGGACTTTGTCACTTGCAGATATATGTAGTATTGCAACTTTTTTTTTCTTTTTTTCTTTTTTTTTTTCTTCTAATTTATAGTCCCCTTAAAATCCTGCCATTAGGATATGGAATATATTATATCCCAAGACAAGTGAAAAATACACATTAATTTGGTCTGAAATTGCATGTAAATCTTTGTTTCCAGCTTATTCTAATTTACTTGTGAGTGTAGCTGATCAGAGACCCAGAAGTATCTCTCTGATTCATCTGAGGAAATGTAAATAAGTACTTCTGTTGAAGTCATCTGAAAGGTATGTTCTTACAACGAGAGCTTATATATGCAAAGAAAAAAGCTGAACATAAATTTAGGTTCAAAACAAGATTGTGTATGTACAGCTGGCATTGGAGTTTGATAAGACAGAATTAACTGCATTATTTCTCATATTTTTCAGCTGATTCATTTTTTAAAACCTTGGCTTACTGGAGAGGATATTTGTTAGCAAGCGATTTCTATTTTTACTTTAGTTTGATTGTGAGATATCTTTTCCCACCCACTTTCTCCAGGACAATATAATTAAAACCTAGCAAAATTATTTTTTTAAGTTGATTTCAGAATTAAATTCTGGTTGAACCAAAATGACCGTAAGTTCAAAGATATCTACAACTGGTAATTACTAGGTTATATGCAATAAAATAATGTCTTTTGCTGTGTTCAGTATAAGATAAAACACATTAAGTTTTAAAATTTTTGACAACATTTTGGGGAGTGAATTTAAAAAATAATTGGATCTAATTTTGGGCATTCGTTTTACTTTTTACTTTATTAGAAGATTGCTAATGATTTTTAAAATTTTTACTTAGTTTGTCACTATCTCTCATGAATAGGATCTGGAAATATTTTCTGCATCCTCACTGGCTCCCTTTATTATTTATTAATGAATGTCCTTTTTGATTCTTAAATTGGTCTCTGGTTGTATTAAATTTGACAATGGTGGGCCGGGTATGAAAACCCTTTGTGTCTTTCATGCCACCATGTCTCTTGAGAAATGTCAAAATTTGTTTTTCTGTGTCAGTTTCTCATTATATGTGAGTAAGATTGGGAATTCCAGACAATTCTACCCAGCTTACTTCTCCTGCCAATGAATGTTACACAATGTGTTTCTTGCCTGTAGTTTTCAGAAGAGATTCTTACATCACCTCTGAAAAGTTAAATGCATGTTTCAAAAATCAAGAAGCATTTCAAGAGAAATAATATAATCATCTTTACACAAATGTATGTAATATTCTGCTTGCTACAGTTGTAATATGGCCATTGTAAACACAATCAAAAACAGTATAACACATAATTTTAAATTGCTCAGAGTTGCCTCTATCCTTGTATGCTGAGCTTCTCAAATTCCCTTTGTGCCCTTCCAACACTCCTTTTCATCATGATGCTGTTGATATAACTATTTGATGAAGTGCTTTGAATTCCAAATGAGCAGATGTTAGCTCTATGGAAGACATGTTATCCTCCTTGGTGGTTGGACACATAACTTCTAAAGGGAGGGATTGTTCAATAAATAATTAATAACAAGAAGCTTTCCTAGGTAGATGAGAGACAGATCCTGTTTAAAATGATTTTGTCTCGGTGGTTGATCTGTCTAACTCCAGGGTTATTTTATCTCAATCTTGTATTAGTTCTGCTTCAATTAGCATTTTAGTCCCCGATGGGGCACTGCTGATTAATTAGTTATTGTTCAGTAACTTCATCTTCTGGCCCTGACTCCAGCCACTCAGTCTAGTGTGCATTGATCAGCCTTTGGTTCTGTAGCATGTTCTTTTTAAGGCTGCTAAATGACTGATTGGTCTGAGCTAACCAGATATTGACCTTGATTTCAAGTCAGTAATGTATTTTAGCACATACCTATGTCTAAGGAGAATGACACAACATATTCAACTAAACTATTTCTTTCTGCCTAAAGTTAGGCAGACACTAATGCTATGTTGCAGTTGAAGCTTTAGATTATTTACTTTTTAGAGAAGTGTCCTAGCTGATTTGAAGAGTAAAAACACTGAAATTTGGACAATTTTTATCCATTTTAAACTCTGAGAGTCATATCAGATACCTCCTTTGTAAATGAGAATGTACAAAAGTCTTTGCCATGGACAAATCACTCATAGGAGTTTGTTCTTTCTAAAAATTTGAGAGCTGATACTTTATGAAGGCCTCAACACAAAATGTTTTCAAAAGATATTCATATTCATTTCTCCTTATTGGTGGAAAGGGATTGGTTAAAACTACAAGCGAAGGAGGGAAACTAATTTTGCAGTGTCTACCTCTTAAATTGTCTTAAACCAATGCAAGAAGAAACAAAGTTTTGATCCCAGGAAGATTAGACCTCATGTCATTTGATTTTATGAACTACTTGGGGCCCATCTAATCTAACTGTGGAAGTGTGACTGAGGATCTCAGTAAGGAATCAGTGGTTCTGATTCCTTATATAAACATTGCATTTATACAAAAAAATTAATCAATGCTCTGAAAGAGTGGCAGAGTTTCATGGGAATATATTTTGTCTCTAAGTGTATCTTCATTGTCTTTAACAGTCATGAATCTCTCTCTTTTATGTGCTGTGTCTAAGTGGTATTTCCATGGCTTTGGAGAGAGAAACTATTGCCAGTGCCCAGGAAACCTAACTGAAGAAAACTGTATGCTGAGAAAGCAGTGTCTGAAAGTTTCCATAGGATATGTCAGCTCAGAAGAGCTGCTAATTCTGCAGGAATGGATCATCTTGGGAGACTAAGAGGCTTCCTCCACACAGTGGTTGCATGGTTGTGCAACTTCAGCTGCATCCAAGATGTCAGGGGCTGCTTGAATGCAGGTGAAGGCTGCAGGGTTATAAATGTGCATGGTGAAACAGACCTCTGAAGGCCTTTATAAGAACCTGTATAGAAGACACTGGTGTCCCAGTAATTGTTTGCTCTTGTCTGCTGTTCAAAATGCAGCCCAAGCCGGTACCTGGGCAGACAACCATGTGAATGCCTGTGTAAGTGAACTTTGTGTGAATAAATAAGCATATGTGTGGGTTTTTTGAATGTGTATATGTTTTGTTAGTAATCATGTTATTAATAATTCTATTGCTAATAACAACTTAGTGTTTAAAAGCTTTCCTAAGAAATACTGTGATCTGTGCCTGCCCTCTGACTTGAAGGAGAGAAGATGTACATTATGGGCCTCATAATTACATATTAATTACCTAATACCATGCTTACATGTACATCTAGGTAGATTGGATTTAGGAAAATTTTTGATCCCTATTTTTCTGATCTTTATAGCCCCTATTAATTTAAGAAAATACCTTGCGCCTTGAAGAGTTCATGGAATAATGGTTTTTTTTAAAAGTCTAGTATTTTCAGAATTGGGCTAGTGATGAATACTGGACATCTGTGCTGTCTATCTAAAAGTCCATTTTAGCCTGAGTATTCCTTGGCAGAATGTGATAATTTTAAAAGAAATCAAATTAAATCATGCTCTTCAAAGAAATTTTAATTATCTATTTATAAAAACAACTTTTTCATATTTGGGAATGGAACTTAAAGAGAGTAATTAATGTACTAAGTTGGTTTTTTTTACCCATGAAGTGGAAAATCTAGCTCGTATCAGAGAAAATTGGAAAGCAAATATCATTTTATTAACCTGTGAAAAATGTCCTAAACACTTGAAATACTGGGGTTTTTTGGGATTGCCTTCACTGATTTTTTTAAGTCTTAAATTACAGAAGAGGAAGGAAACCTTGTCCAGATGTAGTTCAATTCCTGTCTAAATTTTGGTGAGTCCTTCAACACACTGACTTTCTGAAGAGATGGATTCAGAGCCAATCTAATACTAGCATTTGATCATCCTGCATTCTAATTTCTCCATTCTACCTTTTGTTTACACATTCCATGTTAATTTTTTTGCTGCTAAAAACACAAACAAAAGTTCTCCCTTCGCCTTTCATGTGATGTTCTAAAAGAAAATAGTTATTAAAATCCAAGAATCCTCTCAAATCTTAAAAAAAAGAGACTTACTTGAAAACATCCTGAGGTCTATTTAGAAGGGTATGTAAGCAGACATAATGTTTGTTTTAAGTAATTAAAATTTTCCATACATAAATATTTTTGGAGAACAATTTAAATAATTTTGATTTGCAGACATTTGATTTGATTTTCTCATTTTCAATATAGAATTAATTATATCAGGAATACACAAAGCATATTAAAAAAACCCTAACTTAAATTGTGAAAAGAAATGTTCCATCACACCGTAAGTAATAATACTGTACTGCATAGGGTAGTTTTCCTTATTACAGAAATTGCTGTAGGTCTTTTTCATGTTTTTATGTTGGGGTTTTTTTTCCTATTAGGTAATCATAGTTGAAAACCTGTCTAGCAATAAAGAGTTTCAAGTGAACATTGCTGTGAGGAAAGCCAAGAAACAGCATGATAAATAAAAATCATGTTTATTCAAATCTGTGACACTTAACCTGAAACTGCTGCAAGGCACTCTGGCATAAAACAGAACCACCCAAAAACCACAGTTTTACTAGTTTTACTAGTGTACTATACAAAAAATACATGTAAAATTTTATTATAAAATAAAGGTTAAAACATTCATCCATAATTTTGCTGTACTGAAAGGATTATTTATGATAGGCTCAAAGTGGTTTCCTACATTGCAAATCAGAAGTGAAACTCTGCAGTGCTGTTAGAATGAGGTTAGTTGTATGGCTGGGCAATTGTCTGATATCTTCAGTCTACAGAGTGCCTGCAGACAGAAATACTAAAATGAGCATTTGGAAATTTCCTTATACTGAGAAGCAAATTTCTGTTATCTCGATGGTCAGATTCTTTGATGTCATAAACTGCATTTTGATTGAAATTTTCTAGTGAAAAAAATATGGCATGCCTCACAATTCTTATCATTAGCATTGTGCACACTGCTCTGTTTTTTAATAATTTTTACATTTTTCTGTGATGTGATTACTATCTGGAGAGCAACAAGGCCCAAAAAATCTCTCTTAAACCACACGAGTTCCTGAGACTATGTTGACTTAGAATGTCCCCAAGGTGTTACCGAGCAAATAACATCTCTGACCACCTTGTCTTTTCTTTGGTAAATAAAAGCTTATTAGATTGAAAAAAGAAATTCAGAAGAGTTATCCAAGTTTCCTTTTCCATTGTAAAAGAGCATATTTTTGTGGATACCTTTTGACTGATTGTTTTATTTGGTTGATTTATGTTTTTTGTTGAGTGTTTTTTGTTGGTTGTTTGTTTTGTTTTGTTTTATTTTGTTTTTTGTTTTGTTTTGTTTTTTTTACATTAGAGTTACTTTAGTCCAAATGCATTAGAAGTCCATTTGTGGAACACAAAGAGTGTCTCTAAAACTTGCTTAGCTCTTGTTTGCAGCAAGAAATTTTAAAATTCATCCTTTAGATATTTCTGAACTTAGTTTTTTCCTTATTTTATGGTCTTGATTTCAAGCTTAACTACTACACATATTGCACTTGTCACACTTCTGCAAAACACAAATTTAGACAAAAGGAAGTTATTATTATTTTTTCCCTAGCAAATGATATAACTCTGATGAGATCCAATGCCATTCAATTATAGTGGAGAGCAAGGGACATAACAAAAACTCCAGATATGAAAGAAAACAATGTATGATTCTATGCACAACCTTTATGGTTAAGGCAACCTTTTATGAGGGTGTATTGAAATATTTATTAATTTTATTCTTGAAGTTTATAATGTAAAATTCAACTGCAATGCCTGAAGCAATAAGAGACACTAAAAATTCTTCCTTCCTAGGTGTATGTTCTTACTTCAGTCATATTCAATTGCTTCAACCATGTTCTCTCTCCTTCAAGTCATTTTTTCTTTTCTTAAAAGAGTAGTCATTATGGGTACATTGAGGATAAAAGTGCCCACTGTATGTTGCAGCATGTAGTCTGCAGTTGTTTTAAGGAGACTGAAGGATTTGCATCAGTGCCAAAAAGAGCAAGATATTGATTCTTGGCCTTGAATGTGACTGACTATATTCCAACTTCGGGTAACCACAAGATGACAAGTCCCTAGAGAATACAAGCCCTTACAGATGTCTGGACTTAATTTCACCCATACCCAGAAAACTGTGTTTACTCCCAGTGTGCTAATTATTGGTTACAGTCATGGTTAAATTATTTTATTGGTTCACGCATTTTTCCAAGGAAGTCCAAACCAAATTTTTTAAACTAAACTTGCAAAATTTTTCACTCTGTCTATGGGATGAAGTCTAAGAAGCCAAGTTTTTTGCTTTGCTATTTTGAAGTAATCTAAATGTTAACACTATTCTTAAGGACAATCAAATGTATATGAAACAAACAGACTGCATTTAATTCTGAGTAAAACAGCATGAGGTGTCAGTGTTTCAGATAATTTTTATCATAAAGATGGCTGCAGATAGAATGGGCAAGCATAGATGCAATCATTATTAGCATATTTTATTCATGAAGGTTAATTCAGTGCTTTACTGAAGGGTGCACAGCTCTTGACACAAGAGGAGAAGATTCAAGCAAATGCAAATTAAACTCAAGACTACCTCATTTCTCCTACAGACTTTACAAACCATGAAAATGCACTTTAATGAAAGTAGACAGGTGCTGAGTTTCTTTGTCTTCACGTAAGAGAGTCTGAACTTTTACAATGTGCATTATTTACAGTTGTACTTGTTTCCTTTATGTAATATTCTTGAGGTTATAAAAATTTCTGTATTACTGCTAGTATGCTCTGCATAGAAAAAGTAAAATCCATTAACACATCAACTATTTGACAGTACACTGTGGTGTATATGTGACTTCAAATGTTGTTGATTGAATTCAGTGGGTGTTGGTTCAATGAATTCATTTCACAACCAAGTTAGGTGACTTAAATGCATTTTCTGATGCTTTCTTTGTTAAGTTCTCTTTAAAATTATAATGCTTCTCAGAGACAAACACGCACTTCACAGAGATGATGTGAAGCAGAGGACTATTTCTTAAAACTAAAGCCAAAAATCTCTAATGAAAATACATATTTCTTACTGAACTGTTCAAAGAAGCAGAGCTGAAAGACACTACAAATAAACTGCGCTAAATCCAGTAAAATTAGTTTTCCAAACTAGAAATGTGTGTGTATCATAGCTGTACAAACAGATAAGGGAGATAACAAAGAAAAAACTTATATAAGGTAAAAAAAGAAATTAAATTTTTATTGAACTGCTCTTAAAAACCAAACCTTGAAAAAAACAAGAAAACCTTTTGTCTGTATATCATCAAGCTGGCAGAAAATTCCTTCTGTCTCTTTAGTAATGCCAGTCAGCGACTGTATATCAATACAAGAGAATTTGTTACTCTGAGCTGAAATTGATTAAAATTGAACAGTGTAAAGTCTGATGACAATTCCTGGTTTTGAACAATGTGTTTAAATGAGATGTTTCCATAAAATCAAGTGTCCTAGAATAATGTTCTGGAGATGCAATTCAGCTGCACTTTTGGACAACACACAGGAAAGGGGACTGGTGTTTGTTTTGAGAACCTTAGTGTTTGTGAAATACATCTGACTCCTTCAATAATGATTTGTTCTACTTTCTTCCTATATTTTTGATGATGTGAATTACTCCCACCCATTTTGTAAATGGCATCTAAAACATTTTAAGCAACATTTTAAAGCATTTTAAGCAGCAGAAAGCATAAGGCACCAAGGTCAGAGCTCAGCTGAACTCTTGTTTAACCACTTTGAGACAAATGAATGCACATGAGTTATTGCACCCAAATGTACCATGTGTAGCAAAGCAAATATCTCCTCAACTTTTTTTAATCAAGTTCCATTGAATTTCACTACACAGTATCCAATGATAAGCTACCCACATGTTCCAGATCGTTGGTGCTCTCTAATGGGTGTTGTGATTTATCCATTTCTAAGTCTATGTACATCTAAATGAGAATGACCTATAGAGTCATTTTAATTAAAACTCTCATTGCCCACTTGCTGGCCTCTATGATTCATGCATCTTTACTAGTCTTTTGACAAGATAAGGTAGATACATGTGTGATTACAGTTTTTAGAATTTAAATTTCACTGAGAGAAGACTTGCAAACGAGAATCTCTTTAATATATTCACACCATTTCCAGTCCTAGAAAATCTCTTGATTTACTAAAAATTGGAGATTTTCAGAACTGATTATTTTACTGCTCCTTTGAACGTGTTTCTTCTTTTGCTTTTTTTTTTAATTTTTATAAATAGAGTACCTTAATGAATCCTTTCATCCTGACTCATTAAAAAATCAGCCCATTTTAATTATCAGCTTCCTTATTCCAATTTTTTTCAAAGCAGTAAGATTGAGGAAATACTAGTATCGCCTGTTTTTTAAGTATTTCTACATGTAGGAACAAGCAGCAAATAAGCCCATTTAAAAACTCTTTCAGAAGAGAAACTCCTTTAGAAAAATTATGTATCTTTACCTGAGTAAAGAAAATTTGGAGTATATGAAAAAAGTAAAAAAAATTTCAACTAGAAGCTGAGCTAGATAAAAATGAGACTTCTAACAGTTACTGAGGTAGTAGTTTTTATAATAGCTGAAATGCTGTTCTAGCAAAATATCATCTACAATGTAAAACTGTTGTGCATAACTCTTGTTGAGTCTTAAAATTGGAATAAACATCCATATGATGATAAATTAGAGGAAAATTATAATTCAGTACCCATAAAGAGACAGTTAATGTGCTTCCTTATTAAGGAAAAAATTGTGTAATTAGTCTTGTTCAGAACTGTAGAATAGATCTCTTGGTGCATGTGCTAATAAGCCAAACCCACTGATTAAGACTATGTTTTAGAAATAAAAGTATATGTAAAGAATGTCAAACATGACATTATGGCTCACACACAGACCAGCACCTGTAGAGCAGGAGGACTGGACAAGTTGACCTCCTGAAAGTCCCTTCCAATTTCACCTTTCTGTAATTCTGACATTCTGTATGGGTTGAGGATTTGAAAATTATGATTATAGGGTGAAAAATCATAGCGAAACCTATGAAGTCTTTCTCAAAGTCTGTTTTTGTGTGACATTGAAGGAAATAAAAATATTTATTATTCTATTTACTTCCAAAATAAACATAATTAAATCAAAAGGCTGGACCCAGTGGAAAAATTTCTTATGGTGATGGCCAAACTCAACTAGAATTCAGCCTCTTGTGTTCTACTTCAAACATCAAGAAAGAAATACTGTAAGGAGCAACAAGAAACTAATCTTGTACTGGGCAAGATTACCAAGAATATCCAATTGTTTGCTTTTTCTACCTGCAGTCATATTTATATTGGCATAGAGTGATTTTTTTCTTCTACCAAAACTCATGAAAGAATGCAAATTAATGCTTAAAGTCTACAAAATTTTGATAGTAATCTTTCATAGACAATACATATGACTTCAGTGGCACTTCTAGCTTATCTAATGAAAATTCAGATTCTGTTTTGCTTGTACTGAAATTAAACTAATTTATACATTTCAGTGTTAAAGAAGAATTCATAGAACTGCTTAGTCTGAGTGCTGCAAAACACTTTCTTAGTAATATTTGATAATAAATTGGAGTGCCTTTAATAATGCTGAAAATATTTTCATTACTTGAAAGTAATAGCAAACACTGTTCTATAACAGAATGCAAAGCATTTTCATATCACTTTCTGATAATAAGATGTCTCAAATTGGTCTCTTGTAACTTAAGTCTTAATCAAGACATTGATGGCTGTGGTTCAGTATTGCCAGTGAAGATGAATAAGCCTTAAAGATTTAATCTGATTCACTTTTCACACGTTAAATATCTCACTGAAGACATGTATAGAACTGCATAGATATAAATTGTCTGTGCAGGAAGGCAAGACCCTTAGTGTAACCATTTTCAAAAAAATCTATTACTTTTATGCTACCATTCAGAAGATTTTTCTAGAAACATAGCTTCTAGATAGGATTACAGAGTAAACAATTTTAAAATTTTGCTTTTAGTGGACATGAAAAAGAAACAAATTGCAGAACAGCCTGAATTACTGGGTATTTGGATCTTTATAATCTTGGGTTTTGTTGTGAAATTCCTTGTATTTTAAGATTCTTTACTTTCACTCCACACGGTTGCATGTCTCTTTGCTTCAGTCGTTTTCATGGTAATATCACAATATAATTTTAGTTTGAGAATGTTCCTTCAGTTGTCTCCCATTCTCTACTTAAATTTCAAATTTGTTAGGTAGAGATAGCAAGGAAAAAACCCTTTTCCCTTTGCGTAAAAGAGTTAGTATTATCTAAAAAGAACTAATAGTGTCAAACATTCCTTTAGATTTCTCTTCAATTAGAAGTTTGATCAACCCAGAGCTCTCAAAAAATTTCCTGCACACAGGATTTCCATATATTTTTCCAGAACATTGAGTATCACACAGAGGTTAAACAATAGTTCAAAGGTTTGAAGATTGTTCTTGCAATAGTGAACTACTACTACTGCTGAAGCATGGTTTTGGGGTTGGGCTGGTTTTGGGGTTTTGGAGTTTCTTTTTGTTTGGGTTCTTTCTTTGTTTTGGGGGGGATTTTGTTTGTTTGTGGTTTTGGTTTGGTTTTGGTTTTGGTTTTTTGGGTTTTTTTTGCGATAATGCTAAGAATGTTTTAAGAAAAAAACCTGGTTTAGGCAGTTAGTGAACCCTTAATGTTTAAATAATCTCATTTGAAATGAAAATTATGTTCCATCATCTTCCTGTTGTGTAAAATGAAAAGTCGTGAAATTAAATTTTAATAATAAATTTTTTTTACCATACATTTTCTTCCCGGTATGCTTGACTGGAAATAGAGACCCAACACAGCTAAGTAAAAAGTCAAGCCTCCAACACCCATGCCTTTCACCTATCCAAGTCCCAACAAGTAAATGGACACTGGTATATAGATACAATTCCTAAAGAAATTGAAAAAATATTCTGTACAATAAAGGCCATGATTTCCTTTTCCTGAACTTTTTTTTTTTTCATTCCTGCCCAAGTTATGCTCTTCCAATTATTGTAGACCTCCCTTTAGGAAGGATAAATTTTTAGAACCACCAAAATTATTTTGCTTAATCATTAATCAAAGTAGGAGTTTTACAAGTCCTGCTTAAGAATAGATTTTTCTAAGTTGAAAGAGTGACAGGAAATAATTGGTCCTGGAAAATAGCAGGAAAAAATGTAAAGAAAGAGAGAAGTACAAGCTTACTAAGTGGTAGGTGTGGTAATGTAAGTATAAACACTTAAGGAAAGAGGCTAATGTAAAATAATATGCTCTTGTTTTGATTTGAATTTTTAGAAATTCCTTCCCTGTTAGATCTTGAATGTGTTAGTGCTGTAATCTGCACACAATAAAATTGTCCTTGTCAGAGCCTGTGGTCACTCTTTGTGAAAGAACTGGGATCTTCGGACAGCAAAGTTACTGGACCAGAAGCAATCTGTGATACAACACTGACAGAAGGAACAGCAAAACCCCAGGGAAGCAATGGGCATTAACAGAGTACACAAGACTAGTCCAGGGAGTACAAGTCATAAATAAGCATTACAGTTGCTGTTCTTAAAACAAACAAACAGACAGACAGACAAGCAATAAAACCCATCAGGTCACAGTGCCCTAATATTGCAATAAAACCATTTCTTTTAGTATAAGGAAGCTACTCTTAAGTACAATAAAGAAACATACCTTTTTACTGTGCATGCAGAAATATAGATAGACTGTCTTTTCTCCACAGAATATTTCTAATTTTATCCCTGAGGATAAATGTAACATTTACTTGGTCAGAAGCAGAATTGCTAAAAAGTAGCTTTCTTATAATAAACAAAGGTGAAAAAAAGGTCACCAAAATTTTTTTAAACTTTTTAGATCTGCTTCTCCATTTATCCATACTTTGTATAGTTCACCTTTCAACAGAGACAGTAAAAAGTGTGCATAATAACCCACCAAAATTAGACTTGTCATATTCCTTTGCCAAAATGACAGAGTAAACAATAAAGCAAGCCTGGATGTAATTTGTCATTTTTACTATTCTGGCTCTGGTTCTAATGAATTATCAAAATGTGAATCTAAATCTCAGTTCAATCTTTCAAGAATTGTAGGGATTTTTTTGTTTGGTTTGGTTTGGTTTGGTTTTTTTGGGTTTTTTTTTTTTGGGGTTTGGTTTTTTTTTTGGGGTTTTTTTTTTTGTTTTTGTTTTTTTTTTTGGTGCTTTGTTTTGTTTTGTGTTTGGGGTTTTGGTTTTGGTTTTTTTTTGTTTGTTTTGTTTTATTTTGTTTTGTTTTGTTTTTTTCCAGGGAAATAACCTAGGAGGAAAAATTGAACTTTTTTTTTTTCCCCTTCCCTCTGCTTTTTGACAATGCTTTGATTAGAGTTCTAAATGACTCGGAGTAAAGTCCAATATTTCAACACTGTTTGCAGCAAATGCTGTTTAAGCAGCTGCCCTGCTCCTCTTGCAGACCCATGCCTCTTCAGTTGAGCCTCTGAAACTTTATGGAAGACTCACATTGGCCTATGACTCTAATCCAGATCAGTGAAATGGTAACTTAAAACAACATTTCCACATACAGGGTTTCCTCCCTCCCCCATAAAAACAGTATTTGGACCAATTCTGGCTTGATTCCTTACACAGTAATCAAAGTTCACAAGTTACACTCATGAGAACTTTCTTACAGTTTATTTTTATATATGAGGAAAGCGGTTCATTTTATCAGGACACTAGGATGTATGGAATTGAAGGTGTGGGGAAATGTGTATGACTGGAAATTTTTATTCAAACACACTAGGATTTCATATGAAATGCTAATGTAGTAGCATCCACAAAGAGTGCAGAGTGCAAGTAAGAGCTTTAAGTAGAGTTGAAATCCCAGGAATTGATGCTTCTCTTCTCTTGGGAGAAAATTTCTTCTGATTTAGAAAGTTAATGCTTATTTAATGGAATTTTCTTTCCGCCTTAATCTCAGTGATCATACTCTGAAGATTCACTATTTGCTTCCCATTAAACTCCATTTCATTGACTCACTATAAGGAAGATCTGCACTTCCTTTCTCAGGAAGCTACAAAAGAGGAAGAGGGACTTTTTACAAGTGCATGTAGCGATAGGACAAAAAGATTAGATCTTTGAAATGGAAGAGGGTTGGTTTAGAGATTAGGAAGAAATTCCTTACTGTGAGGATGGTGAGGCACTGGGACAGATTCCCAGGGAAGTTGTGGATGCCCTGGTGGTTGGTTAGGTCCCTAGGAAACCTGCAAGGTGTCCAGGGCAGGGGGTTTGGAACTAGATGATCTTTGAGGTCCCTCCCAACTCAAACCTTTCTATTATTCTCTGATTAATGATACAGCATTATATATCTTTAGAATATTCTTCAAATAATTGCTAGTAAAATCTTCAGTGATTTTTTTCCTGCATTTTAATATTATTATACAAGTTTTCTTGCTAAAACCAATGACTGGAATTGTAATAGGGATTTAGGCACCAAAAATCTCTTCAGGCGCTAAAATTAGTCAGGCTAACTATTCGCTTTTCACCTTACCCTTTGAAGTTTAATAGTTGATCTTAACTACCAACACGTTCAATTTAATTATTGTTGTAACTTAAAGAGCACAGGACCAAATAAAGTTTATGCAAATTTAATCAGCCTGAGAAAAAGTGCTTAATAAAATTTTGTATTTGGGTAATAAAATTTTGTATTTGGGATTTGAATCATGAAGAGTGTAAAAACTCTATATTTTTGTTAAAAGGGCCTAGCTTCACTCTTTTAGCTGCTAGATAAACATTCTAACAACAGAATGCAGCAACAACAAAGATCTTAGATTTAAATCTTTTATCTTCTGTGTCACAGCTAACGGATAAAGTAAAGAAGAGCAGGAGCATTCTTGTCTGTCGATGCCCTAACTACTGGAGGAGATGACTATTTTAACAATCAACACACTTCTCCATTGAATATTTATTTATTTCAGGACTTCCTTGTCTTCTCCTTTCTTAAGGCTTCTTAATATATGGTGTCACAACATATGAATCTTGCAAAATCTACAGTCGTCTCTGAACCTAGATAAAATATAAAGACATTATTTCTTACTAAAAATACTTTTTCTTCCCATAAACACTACTTACATTTATCTGCATTGCTGTACATTACATTTTCTAGAGAGAAGTTTCGTGTTACATGCAATCAAGTTTGAAGGACAATAGCTTTACATAATGGAGGTTGTTGGCCTTCAGCAAAACTGTGAGGAACCTGAAACAAAAAACTTTTCACAGCTTTGACTCATCCTATCAAAACGCTGTTGGATCAGGAATGTGCAAGGGAGCACCATATGCCATTTGATCTGATTGGTTACAAAACTAAACTTGGCACTGGACTTCATAAAGAGAGATTTGATATTCCTCTAAGCCTCTTACTAACTGATTGTTGAATGCCATTACCTAATAGATGATAAATAATTACTTTGGAATATAATTTTAAAACAAACCCAGCTGTAATATCTGAAGTTACAGATCTTCATTCTTGCTTCAATGAAGAGTACACATTTCTTTTCAGATCAATTGTGTCCTTATCTACTTTGATTGAACCTGAATTGCCCCTACAGTTATAACTTTTTTTTCCCCTTATTTGTTATAAAACCTGTAATTAATATAATTTCACTTTAATACTCTCAGATACTATTGTATTGGGCAAATTATTGGATGCTATATAACACATTATCTAAAAGCCTAATCCATAGCTGCTCAAAATTGAATATATTACAGGTTTTTTGTAGTACACAACCTAAAAGTTTTTAGGGGCTTTATATACCCTTTAAAAACATAAAATCTTATTTTAGGTTGCATTTGAATTGGGTACTGGGAGAGCAAATTGCTTTGGACAAATAAGACAAATATATAAGTTGTTTTATGGTCAAGCATTTTAGTCTGCATGCCTTGTCATGTTTTTCTCAATCCATCAGTTAATGATACACAAGTCAGTGACTCTCTCCAGCTTGTCAATTTATTTTTTATGGTCTGTAATTCTTCCTCCTCCCATGTAGAAAGAGATGGTGAATATTTTATATCATATTCAGACTCATATTTGGCCATTCAACTCATCAAAAGTTAACAGTTCATTTTTTTATTATCTACTATAGTAAAAAAAAAAAACAAAAACTAGTATTGTTTTGTTACTATAATCGTGTAAAATTTTAAGTAGAGTAATAGAGACAAGTAGTTGAGCAAATAATGAGTATTTGACATAGACTTTTGAGAAGAAATAAATATGCAGTATACATCAAATAATTCTTAGAGCATTTATTTCCTTGATTTTCCCCTTTAAGCCTTCATTCATGGTCAGCGGAGAAATAATAGTGATAATAAACCAGTAGGGTGACAAATTAATCATGACATTTTTCACTAAACTATTTAAAATCTTAAGTCTGTGGAGAAGATATTCTGTTTACATTCTTTTGCTGAACACACATAAATAATTATGTTTAGATTTTTATTTCACAATTTCAATGTCATGCAAGAGTAAATTATCCAAAATGAAACTAGTAGTTATATACAATGTATTATTCACATTTACACACAATCTTACATAATTTTCCAATTGGCTTTTTGATTACATAGTGATTTCTGTCATCTATTCTGTGTATATATATTTCATCTTTCTCAATAGCTTTGTAATCTTGTTACTGTCATTAAATACTACAATTATTTACCCTAAAATATTGATCAAATCTCTGTTGCAATCTTATTTATTTACTCATCTTTTTGTAAAGCAGGTCTAGGACAGTACAGCTTTATCTTTGTTTTCACTAGTAACTTTCTACCTATGTTTATTTATAATTTTTCTGCTTCTGTGGTTTTTCAGAGCCTTTTTAGTTGATATTTTCTCCACATGAGAAAATTGAAATTTTCTCCACTCCCATTTCTTTTCTGAAGTCACCACTCAGTAACCTGTATCTTGAAGATCTTTTACTCTCTTTTCTATTTTTGAGAAAATTCTCAGAGCCTCAGAATATTTTGGAAATAAACACTATGACTTATCCTCCCCCCTTCCCCCAACTCTATTTTTGGGATGTTTTTTATGTTTGTTGTTTGTTTTTTTTTTTGTTTGGTTGGGGACTTTTTGTTTTGTTTCTGTTAATATCCACTGGACTATTTGATACATAGCACATCCAAAAAGAGGGAGAAATTCTGGATAAAAATGTATTGATGAGATGGTAGAACACCAATATTCCTCATTTCTCTTTTGGAGTAGAAAACTAGAACTAATTTCCTTTGGTGTTTATGTGGATAAGAATCCAAGAAGATGAGTTTCTGATCCAGAAAATAAGCTAGGTAGTAAAATACCTAACTTTCTACCACCTCTTATTTATATCAAAAATGGCAACAGTGAGGACCAGGGATTTGTATCTTTAGCTTAATCTAAATCTAAAGATTATGATTTCATTAACAGTTATTTTGAAAAATAGGAAAAAGTATAAGTCAGTGCATATGCCTTTCCTATTTTTTAATTAAATAAAATGTAATTGAAATGAATGGCTGAAAGTTTCTTGTCGTAGATCTTTGTCCTTGTTTATATTCTGGAGTCTGTTTTTACTTTCCCATAGTTGTATTGTACTCATCATCTTTAGTTCAACTGAAAATTTGAATATTTTTTATCTCATATGTATGTCAATTATTTACTTCAGAAAATTCATTTAACGTTATCCAGTAACAGATCCGTTATACAATCTACCCATGTTTTGCTTTTACAGAAATATGAAAATCAGTTATTGGCAGATTTAAATTGTTAATGCCTTTTGAGTTTTGTTCCTGAATAATTCACAGATTGAATGAAATTTTTAAATACAAAGTTCTTTCTGGGCACCACGGACATGAAAACACAACATAAGAACAAAGATGTAAACATGGATCTGAGATGAGCTGCAAAGAAAGCAACTCTTCTGCCATTCTGGAAGGAGTTCAGCATTCACTAGAGGAATGCTCTTCTTTTCTGTACTTTGTTGTAATATCTTGTAGTTGAGGAGAGATGAGGGACTGTGAAGCCTCAATAAGCAGACAAACAGCAATGGTGATGGGGCTGCATCTGGGGTTACTCTGCATCTGCTAGGCTGACTCACCACTTTGAAAAGCTGACTGATGTCAGACAAGTCTCAAAAACAGCAGCAAAATAAAGTTCTCTAGAGCTGGATTACTGTAGACTATTGTTATGTCATGTAGAGAGAACAATTATAGATATCTAAAGGCAAAAATCTTACAGAAACACCATTGACAATTCTATGAATTAAAAAAACTCTGCCTTCATTGCTACCTTCATTTGGAGAAATAAAAAGAAGGTGTAAATATTTCAGATATTTAATATTTCAGAATTATAACAAATACTGTCTCCAAAAGTGCCTACTTTATGTTTGACTATTGCTGTTTGCATACTCATGACTCCATTTTTCCTATTCTTTTACTTCTGGTGGTTGGTTGATCGGTTGGTCGGTTGGTTTGTTGGTTGGCTTGGGAATTTTTTGTTCCTGTGGTTTGATTTGGTCTTTTTGTTAATTTCTCCCTAATTGTAAATGTTTTGAGTTTAAATGTGAGACAAATTCATACCCTTAGACTTCTTAAAAGCTGTAACACTCTCTATCTTTCAGATCTTAATATACTAAAAGAGCTCACATGTTCTTCTCTGCCATTGATATAAGATTATAAAAAATGCATCACTTGGCACTGCAAAATTAACTTTCTCTTTGGTTGCTCCTTGATCTTTCTAATTTCAAAACAAACTGCATAGTGGTTCATTAAGAACTGCTGTTTACACAACCCATGAGGATATCATACCCATAGTTTGCCTCTCCTTTCCTAGTTCATAGGTAATCAGTTGTATGATTAGTGATCAGTTGTTCCTCATATTCCCTTATTCCAGCAGTATCCTTCACATGATTAGTGTGAGTGTTTTTAACTGATGCTGCTTTTCCCTAATGAAATCCATGAATTCTTAGTCTGAGGAGTATGAAATTCATGAGATGTGTACCTTGTTCTATTGTCAACACTACAAAACTGCAAATAAGATGTTCATAACTACCGTGATATTACTTGTATTATAAGTGCATTAGTATCTTATCAAGTAGAGATTGTGCTGTCTAAATAATCAAAAGAGTTTATAATTAGAAATTTCATATTTTAATGATAAACATCTTCAAGAGGATCCTGATGAAAGGCACACTCTTTGTGCTTTGTATCCAGTAGAGAAGAATTATTCTGCTTGAAGTACTCTGCTAACTATGCAGTGGAGTGGGAAGGACTATGCAATATAAACTACAGCATGTAAATATGCTATGACATCTCTTTTTCAAACAAGATTGCTTTTCAACATTTCCTGAATTTATCTTTCAATTTATTTTGAATATCTGACTAAGAAATAGAGAGATAATGCAATCTAACTATGCTATTAAAATTACATAATGAAACCATATTATCCCACCAGCTTAAATAACCCATTTGGGGGAGGTGGGGGAGAAAAAAAGCAATCTTGTGCCTGTGAATTAAAATTATTTGAAGAAATCCAAACCAAACACTTTAGAAGTATGATAGAAATATTTTTTAATTGTTTTTTTTCTGACTTGGAAATTGTAATGCAAATGCTAGAGATTAAACTGTTGAGCTTGCCTGTTCCAAAACACACTTCCAAGAGGAAAATTCTGCTCTAAGCAGAGAAATATATCTCATGGGAAGAGGTACTGTATAGCTTGCCTCAATTTCTAAAACATGCGTTTTTAATATGCTGCTGAAGGGAAAAATATGTATCCCAGCAGAACATGACATGATTTTGCCCACTTTTTTTTATGCTTCCAATCTACTGCTTCATAGGCTGTCAAGAATGAAGCCATGTTGAAATTTATGGTTTCACTCACCTGTAATTTTAATAAAGAAGCTGGTTGAAGCGATTCATCCAAGCATGAATAAATATGAAATACAGAAAAAATCTTTGTAAGAAATAAATGATGTAAACATATGTTTATTGCCTTTACAATTTTACGGGAAGATATGTATAATATATGTATTGAGCGTTCTATAAAGGCAACATAATATCATAATTTTTCTGTTATGATAATTTGACGGGTTTTTTAATAAACCAAATTAAAAATAAATAAAATTGCTCAAAGCACAGTGCTGTATTTCTTATCTCCAAGTTAAGAGGTCATTAATAAAGCATCTAGTGTAAATTAATATTTCTCCAGGGAATAACTAAAAAGGATAAATGCTAAGAACAAAACCTCTTGATGTTTCTAGATCTCTGATTAGTGAAACATAATCATAACAGTGAGCTTCACAGAATCCTGATTAAAACAAAGCATTATGTGAAAACAGGATGCTTAATTTAAGGTATTCTTAATGTATTTGGTGACCCTTGTTTTAACACAACAAAAAATGCACACAGTTTAAATTGATTTGCACATAAACAGCTTGATAAACCAATAGGATTTTAAGACTGTCATTTCATAATAGTGCTGCACATTGACAACACAAAGAAGCCTAAGACTTAGAAAATTACTATATCCAGTATTGCCTTAAGGTAAAGGCAGCACAGGAATAAAGCTTACTTCTAATATAGCAGTATCTTGGTGAATGTTAGTGAATCATCTTGGTCAGATGACATTTATTTATCATATGATATCTACTAACATCTAAATAAATTAAGGGTTCCTGAGACCGTATCTGGGGACATACTTGTATGTGGTGATATCCACTGTCCATATTGCAAATATTTATGCATTTTCTATGGAAAACATTGATAGAATTAAGGATGGTGTTCCAGTGGCCAAATTCTTAATGGTGAAGTAATAATTTTTATTACAGTAGCTAACATGGTTGCAAAACCAGAGTGGTTTCTCTTTAAATAATCCCTTGGTGCAACAGGTTTGAAAGAGAAATGGACAACTTCAAAATGAACCGTAAGTTAAGAGCACTTGTTCTAAGTTTAACCAGTTGAAATTATCTGTCTGCCCAATGAGAGAAGAAAAGTTAATCCGAATAGCAGGAGCAAACGTGGATTCATAGCGCTGCTGTCATTGACATTCTTCACAAAATTACTCAGCTTGGATCCTGCTTTAGTCTATGAAGAGACCAAACAAGCTTTTGCACTTCTTCCAGGACTCAAAATCTGCTGTAGATAACTCTCTGAACACTGTGTTAACATATTCTGAATCTTAATAATACTTTTGGCACCAATTCATCTATTTTGGGTTTGCCTTAAAACCAAAATATTTTCTCATGCTAAAAACTCCCCTAAAGATGGTCCCCATGAGACAGAATTTTGGCTTTAGTGCCCTGATTTATATTCAGCATTTTATTTAATGCTTGAAATGTCAGATATGGTTGGAGGTAAGATATTTGTGTTGAATAAAGAAACAAAGATCTCATGTCAACAAAGCCTTTTCCTGGTACACTGCAGCAGGAAGAATTTCTATGTAGATTGTTTGCTTTGTCTGATAGAGAAGGCTTCCATAAAATATTCTAGTCACTTCTGTTCTTAAAATGCTTTGAAATGACTTCTCAATGATATTGTTTAGGAAAAGATTAATTAGTCTTCTTTTATGTTTTATGTATGAAAAAAAGTATATCTATTTTATTTCTTAAAAATATTTTATTTCCTAGTAATATTTCTTTATTTCCTTTTTTTAAATGAAATATTTAAAGGAGTTCTTTTCTGAAATTACATGTATTAATCAGTTATCTGGAAAGGATCAGAATATCAGGTAACCAGTTTATGTTCATTACATTTCTTAAGAAGGAGAGATTGAAGGTGATTCAGATTAATGAGGAATAGCTAGTAGTCACAAGTAAATAGATAAAGTGCTAAAATGTTCTGTTATTCTACAGTTTCTCAGTCACTGCTAAAACTACCTTGGTAGTAGCTCGTTTTCTAAAAAGTTATCTATGCTATAACTAGAAAAAAAATAAAAATCATACTGGAGCATCTAAAGAATATTTATATTGAATGTATTTATGAAGTATTTAGATGTTCTATGAAATTTTAATCTCACCCAATTCTTAGAAAAAGAGACAAATCACTTCAGCATTGAAATAGACAAGAAATACAGCTATAAACTAATGTAAAAAGAACATGCTTATATCCATAAAATGCAATAGATTACTCAAGATTTATTCTCTTGCTGCAAATACAGCTTTTTTATTGTTGGTATAGTCATTGTTAGTGTGAAACAGCAGTTCCATAGAGGTCAGCTGAGTAGATTAGTCTTTTCCTCTGCTTGTACAAGTTTTATATTGGACTTTTCAAGAAGTGTTTGTTGCATATAAAAATTTCAGTGTTAACAATCTGAGTCCCATGTGTATGACCATTACACCTGTTTGGTTTTCATGCTGCCATCTGAGTCTGTAATTGTGGTAGGATACTAAATGTCAGGTACTAAGAAGCGTTGGTCTATGAATGAGCATCTTTAGAAACACAAAGCTGAAATCTACTGTGAAGTTAATGGGGTTTTTTTGATACTGAAGCTACAATGTATTGTAAAGAGAAGAAAGTTTTCAGTTCATGAGGTCAATATTAGCTTGTATTCATTATTTATTGGACCATGCTGCCTGCAAAAGTTATGAAGATTTGCCTCATTTTATGTAGTTATTGAACAATAGGATTTATATATCAGATTGGATTAACTAATCATTAGAATGGATATGTTATATCTTGCTCTTGAATGAGTTTGTGTGAAATATGAATGCAAAAGAGCATCTCCTCTGAACAGCCTCCATCATTGCATGAATATAGTACAGGTTATGAGGAAGGAGCACAAAGACAGGGATTAGTTCAGCAATTCTTAGGTTACTGTTGTGTTCCCTTGTGTAGCCCTATTTATTGAGCTAAAGATCCTAATTTTTTTTTTATATAGAATAGTATTTTTGTGACTTTATACCAAGCCTAGAAGAAGCTATAAGAAATAATCCATAACCATTTATTCCAGTACCTAGTAATGTATATTTTTAAGATACACAGGTTTTGCCAGTTCTAGTAAATTAGAGGCTTCAGGCACTAAATATGAGACCCCCTGGCACATATTATACTGTGTTTTCACAGTTAAACTCTCCTCCCAACTAAAAGATGGTGACTATCCAAACTGCCTTTGGGAATTAAATCTGTCCTGTCCAGAGCCCATCTGGACATTTGCTGAGAGACTGCTAAAGAGCCCAGGCCAAAATACTGCACAGAACTTGATCACAGTTTGCCAGTCTTCATGTCAGCAATCTGGATCTGCAGTCATATCAAGAAATTATCTTAACTCTGTTTCCAGTAGTTCTGCCTCAGTCTGGGAGTTTGGTCCTAACACAAAGAATTAAGGATTAATTAGTTACTTCTGTCATGAAAGAAAGAAGAAAAAATTCTTCTTAAAGAACAGTTTTATAAAAGCAGGTCTGAAAACAGAAACATTATTAGATCCTTGCATGGAGCAGAGCAGGATTCTGCAATGTGGTAGAAGAGTCCATGAAAATTTGCTGTTTGAAATTCCTTACTGATTCTGGGATTCACTGTAATAAGGTAATTGCGTATTTGAGAACTGTAGGGATGTCAAGTATATCTATTCAAACTCAAATTCAACAGAACTTTGGTCCCTTCACTATGAGAGAAAGGGATTTAAATGTTGGCACTACCTTTTCATATGATCACTATAATTAAATTAGTGAGGCATTAGGAGAAATGATGTATGCAAAGCAAGGTTTATATTAATTTATACATTTACACATCTGTGTGTTTTTATAAATTCTGAAATATATACTCTTTATCATGAGTAAGAGTGAAAAAGAGCTATATATGATTAATTTTAGACTCAGCCAAAGGGGAGACTGCTTGTCACAATGGAGTTGCCCTGCTTGCAGCACAAGTGTATGAACACTGTTTACACAGAAGAGAACAATGAACACGCATATTGGGCAAAGGCAGGGAAAAGTACTTAAGTCAACAGAGAAAGAGTGAACAGCCATGTGAGTGACTAGAAAATATGTGACATCCTTGAAAAATATGTTCTTAATACCAATATTTAGAAATTTGCACATCAGAACTGTTTCTAGGTGATCACATTTCTTTCTGAAACAATTTATGCCACTACTCTATTCCATAAGAAAATAATAAGGTCATTCTCACTATAAATCTTTTTGCATACAAGAAGAAGGATTTTATAGAGATTTATAGAGTTGATGCTCATTCATGAGCACCCAGCCCTGTCTTGACATGTCATCTGTGGGGCTTTATCTTCCTCTTCAGAATGGCACAAGTCTTTCATCCATTGTCAGCAGTATGCAGATGTCTTGAATATCCTTACTGTTTGAGAAAATCAACTAAGCTTGGATAGCTAACGCATATGATTGAATTTTTTCACAGTGGATGATGAAGCAAGAACAATCTGTGTTTTTTATAACCTACAGAAGTCTCTTCTAATTTAACAGATTCTCCATGTTCTTTGGTCTGCTACCTGCAGGAGCCATTTGGCTAACAAGCTAGAGATGTAACCTATCCTTCATGGCTGAATATGTGCACCTATGATCTATAGACTTTTACTGGAGAACGCAACTGTCTCATTAAGTATCATACAGAGTCTGACAGAGAAGTAATTTATGATGATACAGATTGTTCTTTTTCTCTTCAAACAGTAACTGAAAATATTGCTTATGGACTGTTGTACCTTTCAGCACGGGTGAATCATATTAATTCCATTGGTATTTTCCAATGGGCACTCAGCCACTCATGACTCAATGGAAAAAATTCTTGGCTTTCAGAGAATTTTAAATGTACAGGATCCCAATCATGGTAGAGCTTCTGTTGTTCCATATGCCAGATTTTATGTTCCTTGTTAAGTGTTTTCTGTCTGACCAACATAGCTACAAGCTGCATAAATGCCATAGGGAGCAGTTAGAAATGTAAGGATATTGATTTCACAAGAAAAAGACAGAGAAATGCTTTTGAATAGGCAGTAGTCTGGTGAACTTTACCTCCAGGCAAGCTGCTGTACTCAGTTACAAAGTCTGTATTTAATACCGTATCTGCCTGAATAAGCAATACTTTCTAATCTGCAGAGTACCTTTCACTATAATACAGAGGGACATGGCCTACTTTACATAGCAGATATTCTGTAATCAGAAAAGATAAAATAGCATGTGTAAAGCAAAATCCATAAGAACCTAGCATTTGGAAACATCTGTTCAAGGATTTTCAAGCAACTTGTCTATCTAAAATTAGCTGTAAATACAATAGCCAACATGCCACACACAGATCAGAGTTGCTGCTGTCTAATAATTTGAATCTGAATTTTTCTTCACATTTTTTTTTCAGGCCCTGATCTGAAAATTAAGACTGAAAAGAAGAAAAGAAGGCTGAATTTTTGAATTAAATATACAGACTTAAGAGGCCGTCAGAGAAAAGGGGAAAATGTTCTCTGTAATTAGGAGAGTGAAAAATAAAATATCACTGAACACAAGTCCTGGGAAAAATCTTCTCAGAATATTAATTTTCAGATGAGAAAAACATGCTGAAATAATGAATCAAAATTTCTGGTGGGTAAAGTAGACTTGTCTAAAGAAATTATGATTAGTTGGACAACTAAGTTTAAAAATGTATTATGTGACTTTGAACAAATCTTAAACAGAATTATTTTTAACATTTTGTTAAATATATAACACCATACAATTTCACCTTTAGTGTTACTGTAACAGTAAATTCTTTCCCTTATTCTCTCAATGGCGAAATGCAATTAAGTAGCATTCACTGAGACAGAAGCTTTTCTCATATCATCTACAACCTTTTTTCATTTGCCAGCAGCAATACTGCTTCCTTTGGAAGATGCTTAAGTTTACCTAAAATAGGAAGTCATCATGCACAATTTATAAATGTATTGTGCTGAATTGAATAATGGTTTATTCATGATTCTGAGGCTACATTCATACATGGAAAACCTTTATGCTTCTACTTCTAAAAGTGAAAATATTACTAGAATGCAAGACTGTTTTCTCTAATGACCTATGGGAACATCAAGGAAATAATGTCCAAACAGACTCACATCTATTAAGTCTCCAGTAGCATGAAAATCAGAAAAATAATCTAAGTCATATTGTTTTGCTATTTAGAATTTTTTGAGTGAGGGATTTGTTCTAGAGCCTTCTTCCTTTCTTCAGGAAATTAAGTTCTAAAATATTTCTTCAGTATTTATATAAAACTTCTAAGATGTTCCATAGCAACCTTTTGAAAATATTATCTTCTCTATAACTTCAGTACATATTGAGAAGTTGTACTGAGAATGAATACTTAGAATATTCAGTGCACTTCTAGCTTCTCATATGCTCTTCGCTGAATATGATCAAGTGTCTAATAATTTATATGAGCAGAACCTTGCTAAGTATTGTGTCAACATTT
Organism: Muscicapa striata striata; assembly: GCA_030060385.1. NCBI lineage: Eukaryota > Metazoa > Chordata > Aves > Passeriformes > Muscicapidae > Muscicapa > Muscicapa striata. Next base: position 256,595 of record JAREIS010000133.1, on the reverse strand, counting down.
ATTGTCTGGATGAATAGAAAGTTGACCAGTGGAATTCAGTGTTGAAAATTTATGGAGAAAATACCGTATTTTTCTTATGTAGAAGGCTTCCATTAAAGCATTAATGAAAGCTCTATCTACTAATTCGGCTTACTGCCCTTCAGAGACTATCACATCACTTTTTCTTTCTTTTTTATCCTCCATTTCTTGTGTTCCTCTGTTAGAGTTACACCTGCTTAGCAGTTTTCCCAGAATTTTCCACAACACATTACTTGTCAGGATCTAGAGAGAGTCATATCCTGGCAGTTTACGCATTTAATAGAGATTGCAAATAGTGATCACTGCTTGCTTTATTTTAAATTTAATTAAAAAGTAATGTTAATGAAATATATCTGTTTTAAGATTATTTTGGCTGCTTGTTGATCATTTTGCATAAAGCGGAAGTGAATTAATTTTGAGACAGCTATAGATGGACAAATATTGCCTGACTGATAAAACTAAGAACATATTTTGTGATATAGAGTTCACCTTCCGTAAATTTCTTTCTAAGATATTTATAAGAACTAAGACTTTTTGCACTGTGGAGTAGCCATGCATGAAAATATAAATATTTGAATGATTGCCAAGTACTTAGAAAAATAAGACTAGCTTTTCTGTAGAATTTATTCTTTACTTCAGTGTTTATTAAATATTCATAGCTGTATTGTGTATTAGGAGTTTTATAGCAGAATTTTACTTCTTTTATTATTGTGTAAAGACCCCTGAGGCACTACTTCTGTGGAAGGCCATTTTAAACATATAATGAGCAACACATCAGCTAAAACTGATTGAGAATTAATTTTCTCTCTCTCTTTTTTTAGCAAGCTTTTTTCCTGCATATAGTCATGGAAATTCATCATATGCATCAATAAAGTGGTCCTGTGCTGATCACATTGAATCAAGCTTTCTATTGCTTTTATATTTTACTATCCAATCATAAGATATTTTTATATTCTTTTCTAATATTTTGCAGGTTTGTTTTTTTTTTTCCTTTTAGCAGCCACTTTTCTCCAGCTCATGCATTAAGACACTTGCAGTGACATTGGTCAGACTGTCTCCCACTCTCTATTTCTGAACATTTTAGCCTATTGCATCTTAATTATAGTGTCTTTCAAAATTCCCTGGCTGGGGCATTAGTTCAGTACTAACTTACATAGAAGAGTATCTCCCAGTGAGTCAGTAGCACTAAAAAACTTGCTGCAGCACTGAAGTGTTCCTTAGAGGTCTCCCACTCTTCTAATAATTCAACCTGGATGTGCTTAGCTTGTTAGGTCTGACAGGATTACAGTCCATGGTGGCACAACTGCCTGAGTTCACAGAAGACTGTGGAAGATTTTACAGTGGTTTTTCAAGAGAATATCTTTCCAGTGTAAGATTGGTAATTCCAACATGGATTGACTAAAAATCCCAAATGTAAATAAATTACTTTATAAAAAAGTTCATAGTAATAATTTACTTTTAAGATGTGGAATTATATTAAAAATCTTCATTACAATATATTTAATTTTAAAATAATAATGTAATTGAAGATTCATAAAAAAAATTTATTAATTTATTTTACATTGTATATCTAAATATATAGATCTTAGATGAAAAGGACTGAAGAAAACATCTTGCAAAACAACAGATTCATATTACATCTTAAATTTCAGAAGTCTTCTATATTCTTTTAGATATGTCTTAACATTTACTGATACATCTGAATTGAGTAGCCACTGAAGAATGGTAAGAATCAGTACAAATTAGATCTGAATAATCCTGATAATCTAAGTAATCTTGTCTAAGAGGTATTTTCCCTGTCACTTTACTGTCATTAATGCACTCTCTAAGAGCATGGATAGTCTTAGTGATTTCTATACATCTAAAGACCATTGAAAAAATATTGTAGAAAACCTTAATGGTTTTGGAGGAAACCTTAAAGATTATTGAGCATTGAAATGTATGAAGCAAAATGAAAAATGGTAGCAGTAGTGGTAGTCTTGACTGTGTTAGTTCTTGCTGGAACAAGAAAGGTAAATGGCATCCTATGACCTAAGCTGTGCTAATGGTATTTGTTAATGGTTATAACAGATCCATAATTACACTAACAGCAAGGGCCCACACTTCTGGAGAAGGACTCATTCTCTGTTAAATGTGCTAAGCAGGACAGAAGCAGAATTTATCATTATTTTGCAGAACTTATTCCCCAAACTCAGCTTCTTGGGTATTATGAGATTTATGATAACTTTTCTGAAGTACACGATAAAAATACATGAACTACCTTCAGAGCTTCAGTTGTCATTTATAACCTGACATATGAGCTCATGTATCTTACAAAACCTTGAAATCCAGTCATTCTTCTCATCTGTAGTGGTAAAGTTACAATGCTTACATCTTATAACAGCAGTTTCTATCAGAATGTCTCATGGTGTATAACAGAGAAAGCCAACTTATTTAAATAATTTTCATACAAAATATATTCTTGAATTTACGAGCAAATGAAAGCTGCCTTTTTCTCCCACAGAAGTGGTACTTGTTACTGCTTTACAACATAGACTCATTGGTTACATTTTCTGTTTCTTTTTCTGTTGTTTTCTCTTTACATGAGTTTGACTATCAAAAAACTCCAGTTTATGCCACTCATTAATGAAGACACTCTTTTAATAGCTTCTCTGACAGAAATGACATACTGTAAACCTTAATTTACCTGACATTATGGCAGCCTCATAATACTTGATTTCACTGTAATGAAAAGGGTACTATACCTCCAGGGTAATAAAGTCATTATTTCTGATGTAGAAGAGAGTATGTATTATCCTACTCCATTTCTATTTTCTGCTTAGATAATATGTTAAAGATTTAAGAATCAAAAGATTTTCCTCCATGTTTGCTCAAGTTTCGTATTATATACTTTTCTTTAGGTAAATTATTTTTAATCTTTTTAGAGGTGTCATAGTCTAACCCCATCCAGCAATCAAATACCTCACAGTTGCCTCGCTCAATCCTTTGCCAGTGGGATGGGGGACAGAATCACAAGGGCAAAAGCTGGAAATCCTATGGATTGAGATAAAGATAGTTTAATAAGGAAAGTAAAACCTCTCATGCAAATAATTCACTGTTTCCCAAGGGCAGGCAGGTGTTCAGCCATCCCCAGGAGAGCAGGGCCCCCTCACATGTACCAGTGACTTGGGAGGACAAACTCCATCACTCCAAACATTTCCCCTTCCTCCTTCTTTTCCCACTTTAAATGCTGAGCATGATGTAATATAGTATGGAATATCCTTTTGGTCAGTGTTGGTCACCTGTCCTGGCTCTGTCTCCTCCCCAGCCTCCAATGTATTCCCAGCTTCCCTGACAGTGTGGCAGTAGGAAAAGCAGAAAAGGCTTTGTCTCTGTGTAAGTGATGCTTATCAATAAAAAAACCCTCTGTATTATCAACCCCATGTTCAGCACAAATCCAAAGCATAACCCCCTACCAGCTAACTGTGAGGAAACTTAACTCTACCCTAGCCAAAACCAGCATAAGTGGTTTGACCTTTTCTTACTTCTGCATTTTAAAATGTTTGATGGTGTAGCAGCATAAAGAAAGTTTGTATTGCTAAAGGAAGATAAGACCAATGACATTGATTTTGAAGTATTGTATATATGTGTATGTTTGTTCTCTTTTAGGAAGATTGTTATTGCTTTGGTAATATTCTAACAGGTTGCCTGAAATAAAAAGGAGTTAAATTTTTTTCTGTATCTGTATATATTTTTTCTGTTGCTCAGCTGGTGTTCAGCTGGAGAGAGAACCGTCAAAAATTTCATGTTTTAGAAGGAGATGTAAAAATAAAGTTGCCTAAAGATGCACAATAATACACTTGTAATAACCTTGTAGAGTTAGGAAGTTATGTTTGTATAACAATTATCATGTTAAATTATGAATACACAAATTATGCAAAAAATGTTTACTTATATAAAAAATGTTTATATTAAAACCAACTTCCAATTTATCAGTCTGTGATAAATTTTCATTGCAAGCCAATAATCAGCCTACACAATAGCCCTCAGCAAAAGGTCACATCTGTTTTTTGTATAATGCTGAGCTTCCCCTTCTCTAGCATAAATGTATGGAGTTTTCATCAGGGAGAATAATTTTTCTCTGGTGCTAAAAGTCTGAATAATTGTCTTAATAATGTGTTTCCATATTATATATATTAGAAGAAGTTGTGCTAGAGGATAAACTATTATTTTATTTACATTAAGCTAAACTGAAACAACAGAGGATAGAACTAAGATATTTTTTTCTAAACCTGAACATTCAAAGTGAGGTTTCATGTTCTCTTTAATCTGACATCCATTTTTGAGAGTAGATTTAGAGTCACTTGCGTGTTAATTAACTTGTTGTGGGTGTTGCTAAAGATTTGCATACCTACATTCTTAGCTAAGGCAGCAAATAGCTGCCAGCAAGGAACAGGTGTGACCATTGCTTGAAAAAATCTAGTGCCTTGAGCAAAGTCCAATGATACAAGCAAAAATAAACTCATAAAAATATTAGAATCTCATAACTTAACACTGGTTATCTAACACTAATAAGGTTTTAGAATCTAGCAGAACAGGAACCAGTATCCTTGCTGGCTCACTATTCTATATGTCCACATAAGTCCTTAATAGGACCTAAGAATTCCAGTCTGACCTCAAGCTCCAAAGCAAGGGCAAAAATCATTATTGATTTTATTGATTTTTTTTTTTTTTAAAGTTAGCATCTCCAGCATTAATACTAAAGATAATATACTAAATACAAGGTTGCTAGGAGCTGTCCAGGGTACCAGCTCATTGGAAAAGAAGCTATAGCCTGAAATTAGCACTTCTACATAGTAAGGCATGGAGAATGAAGATTTCCAGGACAGGATTACAACTATGATGTAGCAAATTATGTATAAAACTTCTCATTTGGCAGACCAGTAGCATTGTCTTAAGAACATATGCTATCTGTTGCTTTGTAAAGTAACTCTAAGTAACAGGATGCCACGATTTAAGGCTTGTAACTTCCACAGTTGTTTTGAATTAAGCTTTGTTACCAACAGCTAGAGAAATAAGTTGTAATTTTAAAACATTTTTTTCTCATAAGAGGATTTTTTTGTTTTCTTTTTTATAGAATTGCACAATTTTAATAGAGTTGGGAGAAAGGAAAACCTTAGAAACAAAAATTCTTTTAGATTTCCAAAGGTCTTTTGCTTGTTAAGGAATGTTCTTTGGAAAACCCCATTCTGTCTGCAATTCAGTGTACCAGCTCTAGCACTGGAAGCACATACTAGTGCTGTCCCAGTAGGTGGATTTTACTGAAAAAATATGTGTTAGATCAGTATGCAAATACATTTTTATTCTTAGTTTTTTTTTCCTTTGTCATTAAGTTTTACTGAGAAACTAGGTCTTTATGCCTAATAGAGGTCATTTAGTATTAACAGAAAATCCTTCAGAAAAAAATATTTTCTTTAAATATGAGTCTGTGTTTATGATTGGTGAAAGCTGGATTCTAGGGATATATTTTGAGTGCCCATATTGGAATTCATTGCATGTGTTTTTTCCTTTTCTTATTTTTATTGTTTTGCACAGTATGTTGTTTTAGGGTATTTTGCACTATTTTTAGATACTTCCTCCAGCATATATTTTTTTTCTTTCTCTCCTCTTTACAGAAGACTTTTTAAGACTTGAGATTTTTAACATTTTTTATAGCAATGAAGATATTTTGTAGTGATTTAAAAAGTGTGAAAAAAGGATCAAAATGAAGCAGCAAGTATAAGACAGGAATATGCATTAGCTGCATGCTTATGTGACAGGATGTAAAAAATGGTGTGATGTTGTTACATAGATATTGATAATGATGGTATATTATGTCAATCTTTCTGACAGCAACAGTATGGTCAAACTGAAATTTATCAGTGCTTACGGGGCAAACTGTCAGTCAGAGCAAACACGTGTCAAAGGAGGAGAGAACGCTGGACACCAGGACAACATGGTCTCTCCATGGCATGTCAAGGCAAATGCAGGCATGGTTTCTGTGGAGTGCTGTGAAGAAACAAGAAATATTGTTATGGGATAAAACTATGAGTGTGTATGAACTGTGCTGTTGCAGCAAAATTGGAAGAAGGCAAATAAAAGCTGGATTCAAATATTTGGTGGGAATGGACACATACCATAACATGCTGTAGATGATGTAGCTTCCCATCTTCCACTAGGTTAATTCCACACACTGTTCCTTCCCTGGGTTTTTTGTGCAAATGGCCCTTCTAATTTTTGTATTTTTACATTTTATGAACTTCCCCACTGTAGAATTTGGACATAATTTTTTTTTTTTTTGTTAAAAACATTAAGAATATATTAATGTATTGTTAGTTATTTCAGTGACATTTCCAGTCAGTAAGTACCCATGACTCTTCAAAAATTGCTCATTCACCTTTGATGTTGCCAAAGTGTTCTAGGATATTTACCAGAACATGACCTCTGCACACAGGTTCTTAAGCTATATCAGAACCCAAGTATAATGAGATCCATGTCATTGCAAACTTGTTATGCTGTGGTTTATTATAGATGTCATTTAAGGCAGGTGATATACCCTGACCTACTGCAATGGTCATCATGATATTAACTCTTTATTAAAATTAGTTTAACAGTCAAAACCAAATCCTAGCTCTTGATTTCACTTTTGGTGTTCAAAACCTTAGAAGATTATACTGAAGTTTTTTGGGGTTTTTTGTGTTTTGGTTGTTGTTTTTTTTTTAAATAGGTGTCCTATAATGTCCAAGATAATAACTTTCTACAGGAAGTCTTTTCCACTTTTCACATAATATTGAGGATACTAAAGAAAATGTAAATATTTGTCATGGAGCCTGAAGAAACCAGGTTCAACTTTGTATTCACATTTCCCACTGTCAGAAGATATTCAACAGGGGGAGATTTTGTTTTAATATTATTGGTTTTTTTACTGGGGTTTTGATTTAACTATACAGCAGCTCACTGAAATAATAATAAAAAAAAACAACCCACCAAAAAACAACAACAACAACAACAACAACCAAAAAAAAAAAAACAAGCATAACACAGTCATTTCAATACATTACTGGATGCCAATACAAACTTAGTTCTCATTACTGGTCTCTATATGTTTGTGGTCATGATTCTGCATCCAGTCACTGAGAAAGAATACATGGTCTGAAGCCAGCTCAAACCCACTGTCCTCTTCAAAATTCATTCTGCTGGTTATTCAGTTTTATACTGTATGCTATGTTTGTCTGAGCCAGTTCCCCCTTGCTGCTCTGGCTCACTCAGGAAACTTTCACACTCTGATTAAGCCAGAAAAGGCTATGCACATAGCCAGCTGATCCCAGTCAACTCATTCAGCCCTTTATCTAAATCAGAGATGACCCTCTGGTCCTCTGGTCAATTTTAAGCACATTAATAATGACATTTTCATGTATTATCCTGACAAGTTAGACTAGCTTGTTAAAATTCTACACAGACTAACAACAATTTTACAGATCAGTAGATGTGTGTGACTTTTTTCCCTTTTTGTCCATAATAAGATTTGGGTGTAACAGATTACTTTACACTTTTATTATTTGATGTATAGGTCATTATTGTGTCAACAGGTAGTACAGTATATTTAGTGTAATAGTAGTCAGAAAAATTAAAATTCTACGGGTTTTTTTATTACTAAAATTAAATGAAGCAAAGCAATCTGAATACTAAATTTTCACGGATCCTTTCTATCTAAAAGGTAGGTCTGAGGAAGTGAAATATATTTTTTTCTAAATGAAATCTTATCTGAAACAAATCCAAAGTAGTTCTGAAAACAATTTCTTTGCCATCTAGTGAAGTATTACATTATTAACCATTGATCAGATAAAATATATCTTAATCTTGTTTATTTTGCATGGAGACAACGATCTGAGCCCCATTTTAAAAAGTTGTCTCTGCATATTCATAGTACATTTTTCTTTAATGCATGTGTAAATTAAAGAAATGAGTTAGTTAGAAAAGTAACAGAAGTGAATTAGAAATATAATGATTAAAGCCATTTGACATCAAGGGATGCTTTAAAAGTGTATTTTCTAACTCAAAAACTTAAGTATATGTAGACAATTATAAAACAATTGTAAAATTGTTAAGATCAGGCAATTATATTAACATGACAAGGACAATGACCCAGTTTTCTCCAAGGGTCAGTATTATTTCTAAACTGTGTTAGGTGAAAGTAAAAGGAATTCCCCACACAATATGTATTTAGGCTTTATTTCTGTTTATAAATAAGCTTACGTAAAGTAAACACTGACATTGGTGGAAATAATTTGGAAGTGTTTTGTATACCAACATGATGTAGTACTGTGTGCAGCTCACTTCATCACAGCTCTCCTGAAACTAAAGCTATTTTGTACTACCTCCTATTATATGATTTATTAGCTATGTTTTGCTTGATTGGAAGAAAAGGGATTTAATGTATGTTCCTGAACTCAACCTTTAGCATGATGCTATAAGAAGGTAGTGTAGTCAGCAAGAATCCTGAACTTCTAACCCATCCCTTTGTTTTTTTTCCATCAACTTAACTGTATCCAATAATTCAATCTGTCAGAAACTGCAGAATAGCATATATCTGTGTCCTCTGTGACTGGTAAGTTAAGTTGTCATCTTTCTCTGTAATAATTTATTAATTAGTTGAAAAAACAAGTAGATGAAAATAAATGTACTCAGCTTTCCTGCAACCAAAAGCACATGGTAATTTAACTCTGCTTCCCTCATTTTAGGACCAATATTTTGGAAAAAGTGAAGAGAAAAATGGAGGAAAATTTTCACATTCTGTGTAGCTATTCTACAGCAACCAATAAAGACTTTACTAGCCTCTGAAGCAAGAGAGTTTAAGGATTTCTGGAAGAGTATAAGCCATGATAGGTTTGACAATTACTGCCTGCTACCTTGGACTTCATGATTTATTTATACACTGACAAGCTTCAATTTTTGAAACCTCAAATTAATGTAGGGAAGGAAGATAATAAAAGTACACTTCTAGTAAGTTTAAAGTAAACATACAGATATATTTGGGATCCCAAAAATGAACCAAGGACTTTTCAGATACTTTTGAGAGTTAGGTAAATAAAGATTATATCAGTTTTTCATTGCAACAATAAATATATAGATAACGAAGCCAAAAACCTTAAAATTTTTTATTATACTAATCTGATACAAGTCAACAAAATTAGCAGAAGTAAAGCTTTTACTGCTGGTTTCAATATGCTTTGGAACACATTCGATGTCTATTTCAAATTATATTATTTAAGAAGCAGCTCCATCAGTCCAGAGAACGCTCACACTGTTTTCATTAAATCAAATTTAATTTGACCAGTCTTGTGTAGAAGTAACAATTTTCTATTCAAAATCTGCTTAAGAAGACTAACTACTGAGAATACAAACATCATGTTTTAAAGAATTCATAACTTCTTTCAAAGCCATCAGAAATGTGTCATCAGAATAAAATTATTTTTTCATTGAAAAATCAAATGTTGTGACTATATGTAATCTTAAACAAAAAGACATTGATTGCTGTGACTTCTAAATGGAAAAAACAGCTGATGTAAGAGAAGGGGTTAAAGTAGTTGATATTCAGGAACAAGGACCTTGTCAATGCTAATGGGTTGCTATGACATTTACTTAGTCTGAAATAAGACAAAGAGGTATTTGCTTTTCTCAGTAGCCCAGCTAACAAGTAGGACACGAAGTGAGAACATCTGTGATGCTGAAAGTGATATGCTTTCCTGATTTATTCTACTTTCTTCACACTGAATAGTTGGCTCTGGCTCAATAAACTTTCATGCATACATGTCACTTTGAGCAAGGGTAAGAAAATAACCCCTTAGACTGAAATAAATATTAGTATGCTAATAATGACTGCTCCAATAAAATTATAATTGTTCTCACACCATCATGTGTTTGCTTCCAGATCTACAATACAACAAATTTCACAAGCCATAACTTAATTTTAGTGATTTGGAGGTCTAGGAAAATGAAAGTAGAAAAAAAAAATTCAAGAAACTAGTATTTGGAGAAATGGGAAATATGTTTTTGAATCAGAAGAATGAGAGAATACAATAAGGAGAGAGAAGGTGTTGTGTGCATTGGGACCCAAACCCCCTCTCAAAGGCTGAATTACAAATACAGTCCTTCTCATACCTATCAGCTTTTGCTGTCATGAGGATGTTCATTTTCATTAGCTAAAATATGTTCCAGAATGCAGAAGGAAAAGGAGGAAATCTGACGCTGGCGTTTGATCTTGCAACTCCTCACTTTCTACTTTTAAGAAAATAAAATAAAGTAAGGAAATCAAACCAGTCATCTAAAAACAAGCAGAGACTTACTCCACCTTCCTGAAGCTAGGTAGCAGTAGTGTCTTTCCCATTCCATGGATCTGGACTGCAGAATAAGAAACTGGAATTAAAAATGGTGGTAATAATACAAAAGTTCCACTTGAACAACTTCTGACCCAGATAGGTTTGCAGACATTTGGAGAAAATATCTGATTTATATATTCCATCATGAAACCAAAGAGAAACAGAATTACACAAATAATTAAAGAATCTGTGGAAAGTAACCTTGTGATATGTATAGAAGCTGAATTTAATAAGCAAATAAAATTTCAGGATATCCAGAAAAAAAAGAAAAGAATATATGACTGAGAAATAGCTTCACATAGTGGTGAATTTATTAAAAATTACATTTATTGATGGAACAAAGAAAATTTTAGTCAGACACTCTCTGACTGGGTTCTTTTATATATTCCACATGTGGAAGGTTTAATATTTATTATCAAATTTGCTTATACAAAGATAATTGGTATTGCATGCTATTTCTGATTTATCAGAGTGATTAAAAATATACTGCATAAAGTAATACAAATATAAGTTAAATTTAACAAAATAAAGCAATATCAATAGACAGTTGGATCACAGCCCAGACATGTTCCCCATTATGGGTGTCTATACTACTCTCACTATCAGGATGCTGGTAGTCCCCAGCTGCTGGAAAGGAAAATGTGGGTTGAAGCCATCTCAAACTTACTGCTGTATTTTAAATTCTTTTGACACTTGCCTTGTTTTATACTCTATGTTTAGCTGAGCCACATATTCACTATCTCCATGCTAATCTGGCTAGCTCAGGGAAACAGTCAAACTTTTAAAGAACTTGGGAGAAACATTTATAGAGCTAGCAGTTCCACTTAACTGTCGATAGGTGCTCATCTAAAATAAAGGCCACCGTTGGGTTCCTTTTGTGAGGAGAAAAAAGTCAGCTTCTTTGCAACATCTGTGGTTGGTCCCATCCTTCATAGCTTTCTGGTCTTCATGGACACATTGCCCTTGCTTATCTCCTCTGAGTCTTTTTCCATTTTAGGGGTTTACTTCTCAGTCACAGAAATAGAATGCCACAAACTTCTAAAAGAGAATGAATATACTGTGTCAACGACATCTAGAATCTAATAAATAGTTAAGATCCAACATAATAGTCATCGTGAAAATAAAAAAGAATAAATTGCAAAATATTTTTTTCAGATTTTCTAATCTAAGTTGGGAATATTATCAATCCTTAGCATCTTTTTAGGAAATTAATACTCCTAAAATTTTCAGCTGTCAGTGACTGAACCATCTTCAAGTGAGCAGAGTAGAAATACCTTGAAGAGAACACTCTGCATTACAGGTAGCTGTTGGCTATGTAGCAATTTCCATAGCTTAGGTGCTATAGTCATTAGATTTTTTTTGTCTTTCTGTTGCATGATATCAAACAAGAATTCCAGGAGTTCCTTTTAAATGTGTGTTCAGACATAGTGATTGTGAGATATTTACAATGTAATATTCATAGAAAGCAGAGAGAATTCCAACAGCTAGTAAGGGTCTCATGTCAGCTGGTTAAGGTATTCACTTGGGATGAGAAAGGTCTGGGTTGCTTCAAGAGATATTTTCACATTATCCAGTGTCTGTCTCATGTAAAATATATAGTCTTTGGAATACAGAACATAATCCAGGTCTCTCTTCTCAAGTGAGATTTTGAATCAGTAGGCTTCTGAGTTGCCATTATGCTTGCTTTCTTTCAGATCCTATAAATTTTAGTTATTTTCTGCACAGTGAAACAGCTTCAAAAAGAAGAGGAAAAAATATTCTTAACCCCAGTATAGCCTACATCCCAGATATCAAATTGAGAGGCTTGGATGTGATGTTGAACCTGTTCCTTACTGCTAATTATATCTCTGCCAGTATGTGTAAATGGGAACATATTTTGGGTAAGCATATATGACTTTTTCTCTCAGTTGTGCTCCAGAAAGGGAAGAGATTATTTTTTGAGCTGTATATATATGCAGTATATCGAACAATTATGGAAAGTATTTGCAGAAATTACCAAGTCTTCCATTCTCATTGTACTTATGTATTTCATGAATTATGAAACTTTCTAAACATCAGGATATATATGCATACACAAAAAACAGAACGTGAAAATACAAGGGGAAATAATTGTCAAAACTTGAAGCATATATTGAGTTTCACATTATGACTAACAGGCTGAATTACATCCACAGTTTGCATTCACCCCTTGTACATCTCAGGTGAAAGCCTTTACTTTCTGAGAGATTTGCTTAGAGTTGAACTTTCTCTGTTGTTTTTTTTCTCTCTTTTTAAGGGAAAAAATTGGCTTAGCTTCTTTGCAACCAATAGAGATTTTGAGTTTTAAATTGCCCTACTGCTAACCCATAGATGTATACCAATCTGAGCACTTTAAATTTTTCTTGATATCACTTTCAGATACAGTGAGAGTGAGTGAAATGCATAAAATTTTATTTTCAAATTTCTTCTAATTTATATGGACATGTGTGTATCTGTCCTTATGAACTAGACATTGTATGATCATATCCACTGTCATAAAGAAATATAAAATTAAAAATATAAAAACTACCCTATAAAATAATCCAGGTATTTTTCAAATTCAAACTGGCTGGGAATAAAATATTAGTTATTAATTGAATTATTGAGAACAAATACTAAGAATTTAAGGTAATGAAGTTCCATAGAATTACCTGGGCATGGGAATCTTCTAACTTTATAACTACAATTATAATCTCCATACTCTAAAGTCTAATGAAGTTAAAGCTCTAGTAATTTTTGGTAACTTTAGTTAAATTTTAGTTACTTTTAGTAATTTTAGTAATTTTTTTGCCTTGTGTATTATCCTTGTGATTGTCTTATGACTATGTATTTTTAATTTGTCTACTTACCAGGGCATTTGTTTAATTGCATGGGCAAAGATGAAAATAAAGTCAGAACCCTCTGAAGAGAAAGTGGGTAAGTGTGCCTGCTTTAGGATTCCTTGATTATTTACTGCCAAGATTACATGACGCCACTTTTTGTTGTCATTCATTAGAGAAAATTTATTTTCTCAGACTGAAGGGTCTCAGTCCTACTTTACTGATAACATCAGTGCTGTGGACCCAATGAAATACTGGGTAAATGAACAGTTTTACATTACACCAGTCTAGTCTGTTGCAAAAATTGGCTTTGAATAAATGAGGCCACTTCTGCAGGTGAGTCTGAAACTCAAAACTTGACAAGTGGGCCTGTTATACACTAAAAATCATAGAATAATTCAGGTTGGAAGGAACCTCAAGGTGTAATCCAATATCCTGTCACTACAGGTTCAGATTCGGTTGCTCAGGATTTTGTCCAGGTACATTTGAAATTCTTCAAGGACAGAGGTAACACAACCTCAACCTCTCTAGAAAATCTGCTCTGCTGCTAAAATTTGGCAGGCATTTGCTTTCAGTAAATATCACAGAACTGTAAAGAAAACACTCCATGCTTTCTGAATGCTATGCCTTATGTATTTTATTCCAGGAAATTATCCATATGATACCATACCCTTTATGTTAAGCTGCTTGATTAAGTTGGAAAGGCAGAACATATTATTCAGCTAACAATCATTTTCCATCTCTTCATTTGAAAATCTGCTTGCAGCTGATGTCCCTAATGTCATTTAGTTATTGGTTTTCACTTATTCTTCTATGATTCTATTTGTTAAATTGAAGTGACAAGTGTTAGGTATAAAAGTAATGGTGACATAATAGAGAATGAACTTGTGGAGTGAGACATATTTGCAGAAGCAGTAGCAGTGTAATTGTCACCTCCTTATGCTTGATGTTTCATGCAACTACTGAGGAGATCAAAATGTAGTAGTTGAGATGATCTTCTGAAGAAGAAATTTGAATTTAAAATGTGAAAAATTCCTTGATTTGAAAAATTCATTTATACCCATTTTAATATATCTTGCATATGGTATATTTTAATTCATTTTCTCATCCACCAAAAGAAACAAACTATAACTCTGTAGCCCACTCTGTCCTTGGGATTTTAAAGACTGGAAATTTTGAGGTCTTTTTAAAAATTATGTCTTTTATGGAAGGGCAGAATACTGCTAACATGTCAGCCAGGAAGTTCACATCTGTTTTCAGCAGAAAGGATGCATAACTCCCCTGCTGCTTTTGCCTAAAGCCTTTTCATTCTTTTGACTTTTTACCTGTGTAAAAAGAAGATAGCAACTTTTTTAAATTACAAAAAAAATCTTAAAATAATTAGGTAAATAAAAAGAAACTGTTCTCTCTTTTTTTTTTTTTTTCTGTCTTAATACGTATGGTATCAGATATTCTATGTTTTTGTAATTATTCCTGTGAGGTGCAGTGTACAAGCTGTTTATATGAGATGAATGGAAGCATGAAAGGTAAATGCTCCATTACACTCATAGTGTATTGCTTCTTAATTTATATCTTGCTTTGGGCAATGCAGGGGATTATTTTGGCAATTTCTGTACAGCTGTTTCAAATTCTGGAGATTTATTTCCCAAGGCTGCTTTTATTTCTGATTTGAAAAGCTTTTGGTAGAAAGAAATTTCACCATGCATTTGTCAGATAAGTTTCCTACTTATCTTATTTTGCTTATGGCAACACAGTGGTTTAAGGGGGGAAAGAAGCATAATGACCATGACTCTCTTTAATGGGACACGAAAATGTAAAGCTTAAAGACAATGAATATAATTACATTTTTATGAGCAATCATATAAATATATTGTTCATTTTTTTCTCTTAAGCAACATACTCAAAATGAGAATAAAAGTTACTAAAATCAGCCTGAATAGATCTTCTTATATTTCCCAGAGTATGCCTTCTGCTGAATCTAAACCCAGTACCATTGGAAATAATTAGTTAAATGAACCTTAATCACAATAGGCAAATACTTTTGTATACAAAGCTATTTTCTCAGTATGAGTCACTGTTAAATGTGAAAAACCACTTTGATAAGAAATAACAGCTTGACAAAGAAAAGCGAGCTGTTCTTAAGATTCAACTTCTCCATTTGAAGCCGAATATGTTGTGTATCTCTAGCATTCATATAAGCAATTTTTGTCCAGAGGAATTACTCTTTCCTCAATGCATTCAAAGATCTGGTTTAAATAGAAAGGACCACCACTCCATGCCAGGCATAACATGCCAGGCTGCTTGTGCTGGTTTTGGGTCAGATAGAGTAAAATTTCTTCATAGCAGTTCATACAGGGTTATCTTTTCTATTTGTGATTAAAACATTGTTAATAACAGTCCAATGGTTTATTTGAGCATAAGTGGTGCTCAAATAATATTAAGGTTTTCTCTCCTTCTCACACCACCCTGTTGGTGAGAAGGCTGGAGGTAAACAAGAAACTGGGAGGGGCCATAGACAGGAGAGCTGACCCCAAGTGACCAAAGGAATATTCCACACTATATGTCACCATGCTGAATGATAAAAGCTACAGGAAAGATGGAAGAAGGTGGGACATTTGGAGATACAGCATTTGTCTTCCCAAGTCATCATTTTGTGTAAGGAAGCCCTTTTCTCCTGGAGATGGCTAAGTGTCTGCCTACCAATGAGAAGCAGTAAATTAAATCCTTGGTTTCCTTTGCTTTTGCTTTACTTTTTAAACTGTCTATATCTCAATGTGCGAGTTTTCTTACTTTTACCCTTACAATTCTCTTCCCCACACCAATGGGGGCTTGTCAGCAAGAGGATATGTGTGGTTTAAGTGTTATCTGGGATTAAATCATGACTTCTCTATGACTGTGAAAACAAGAAGAAAGTAGATGTCAGAAAGCCACAACTGCATTATGAAAACTTTCAGTTTGGCTACCATGCAAGCACAGTTCTCTTTTCAAACAATAGTTTACATAAGCAAAGGTAACCAATGCAGATCTTCAAGTTACAAACATGGTGTTTTGGTGCTGATCTATTTTAGCTGACTTAAGAACTCCAAATAAAATGACTAAGTTAGGAGCTCAACTAAACCTGAATTAATTTTTGAAAAGCCTGTCATATTCCATAAACCACTGAGTACAAGTGTCTAAACTACATTGTTATTTGTATAATGTCAAATGGGATGGAAACTGGCCCTTTTTTAAACTCCACAACTGAAATTGATGTACAATTATTTTAAAAAGTACAATTTTTAAACTAAATTTTTATAAAAAAATGTTTTAACAGTGTTTCACTGTATTTCTACAGATGCAGCTCAGAATTTTCCAACAGTTTCATATTTCAAAAAACTAAATTTAATATTTATCTGTTTTGCCTTCATATTTTTGAAGTGTCTGTCCCAATGAGAAGCAAAGGAAAATTTTATGATTGTACAAATAAAAGCTTAAAATTCAGATTCAGAATTAAAAAATTGAGGCTTAAAATACAGGGAACCCTTTGTGCTGAAACTTTTAAAACAAATTTGGACAAACTCTAAAATATTTAGTATTGAATACTACTTTGAATACTACTTTGGATTCATAGATCCTTTAAACTACATTTTTTACTATTCTCTCACTCTGTTTCGTGTGACATCTTAGCTGCTGCATGCAGATGTGTACATGTTATCCTCCTGCTTGTGATAGAAAAATACACTCAACATATTGCATTGTGCTGTAGGGTGAAGCTGCCCAATATGTGC
This sequence comes from Muscicapa striata striata, assembly GCA_030060385.1. NCBI lineage: Eukaryota > Metazoa > Chordata > Aves > Passeriformes > Muscicapidae > Muscicapa > Muscicapa striata. The sequence continues at coordinate 239,576 of JAREIS010000133.1, read as the reverse complement.
CTCTTAAGCTACATGTAGTTGATAAAGATTTTAATGTACTCTCATGCTGGAAAAATTGCTGTGCCTGGACCTGGGACTGTAATTGATCTCTGGACTGTACGTGACTAAGATCAGGAGGCAAATCTGAAAGACTACAAATGCCAGCATCCACAGAAGCCTCTGTATTGAGATGCCTGCCTAACCCACTTCTTAAAGCAAACAAGGGTTAGAGACAAACTTTCATTTGTTTAAAAGCAAGTTTTTTTGGTTTGTGCACACTGTAACTATATAAAGCCTGGGAAATAAATTTAGTAATTTTCAAGGTTGTAGGATCTGGTTGGAAACTCAGAAAAATTCACATAGATAAAATAGCTACTGACATTTTTTTGATAACTATTGAATGCAGCATGGACATAATAAGATTTATATTATTTACATTATTGTAGGAAATATTAACAGCCAGAGAGTAACCATTTATTTTTTTATGTACATATCTGGATGAATGTGTAACATGTAATATGTCCATGTCTGGATTCTCTACCAGATGGAGGCAGGCATGAACAAAGTTTTTCATAATTATAGAAAGGTTTATATTCATGTAAATACAAAGATATGTTGGAGCTGGAACTGTGAACATGAATAAAAGCAAGAACATATAAAACAATTTTTGCTAGTAATATTGTTTTTAATAACCCTGAAGGTTTTATGAATTTTTTTCAAGTGTGTTAACTACTTTCACCTTAACTCATACTTATATTAGAGGAAACAATGGCTAGTCTTCTTTTACACAGTAGATTACTGACCAGAGTTCTTATATTCATACAAAGAGATTTTGAAAACTATTTACAGCTAATTTAATATCAAACCATAGTCGAGCTAACTTAGGTACTCTGTCCTTATAACTTCTTTCAGTCTTTCAGACTGTCCTACTGTTTCATATCTATCAGAATACACATCAAAACTAAAACTTTTGTAATGGAAAACTAGAGAAATAGTTTCTAAAGTGCTCAGCAGTTATGATGTTACAAGTAAGGACTGATTCAAATACCGTGTCAAATCAGAATAAAAGGTTAAATGAATACGAGTTTCTAGCATTATAGATGAATGCTTTAGCTACCATGCCTTTTGGTGTAAATCTTTCCAGCACTAGATAGTAAGGCTATATACAACAGAGAGAAAATCCATTTTTAAAGGCAAAACCTGAGACAACTAGATGCTATGATGTTTCAAAATGAATGTTGTCTGCATCACTCTGCCTTCATGCTATACTACCTTGTGATAATTTAGATACCTTGGAAATGACAGCAGCAAAGACACATAAGTTATGTATATTTACATATGTCCATATAGCTTGGTAATTCAAATTAAAAATGAAGTAAAATTATATCCCAAACCAAAAGGAATATAATGACATTATGTATGATCTTGTGTTGTACATAGCTGGACATTTGAACTGTACAGCATCATTGGAAAGACAGATGTATAAATAAATGTATATATATATCAAACATGTTGCTCAAAATAAATTTTTAATTATACAGTTATGGTACATCTTTGTTAATATTATGCATTTGAACTCAGTAGCTTGAAAGATTTAAATTTAATTTTTCTATTTTTAAAAAATGTTTTGCTGTTAGAAAATAAAGCAATGAGATACCATTTTAAACAGCAGCATTTTGCTAGAACATTTAAGTATGAAGTTACAATATGCTCCAACCACTCAGGAAAAAACATTGCTACTGAAACTGAAAATGCTAGTGTCTATTTCTAGGAAAGTAAGGCTTTCTATTCATTCTTCTTCCAAGGAAGAAATAAGGAGGAAGATGTAAACTCATTGAAGATGGGATTATTCTTTAAATTTGGTATTACTCAAGTACTTAAGGAGCATTTTTAATTTAAACTTTAATATATCAGTAATTATTTTTCTTTCAACTTTAATTTTTTTTTCTGAAGACAAAGGAATTAGACATCAGTCCCATGTTTTGACTTAGAAGCTGCCTGATTTGCCAAGCATGGCATAAAAGTAACACTCAGCTCCTCATTTTTAATTTAACCCTGAAAAGGCTATTTTGTGTTCGAATATATTTCTTACATTTCTGTAAAGCTTATAGCAGGATATAACATTCAGAAAAAATATTTTAAGCAATAATGTTTGAAATTTCTAATGTAAGATCATGAGAAAATTAGTTTTATGTAATCCAGTCTTGAATTGTGTTTTAAGTGATTGACACACATGCCAGTGTAAACTGAAATTGTACTGATGGCACATGTGGTTGCTTCAATTTGGAAAGGGGGGACAGTCTTCCATTTCATTTCCAGAGCACACTGAAAATGCGTTTTATTGAAGAAATATAATATATCTAGGCCTCTGGAGGACCAGACAACAGAAGCAGAAAGATATAGAGACCTCAGGACTGGATGTGATACTAGGCTGGGTCTCACGAGAGCATAGTAAAGGGGGAGAATCCCTTCCCTCGACCAGTTGGCCACACTTCTTTTTGTGCAGTTCGGGATACTGAGCTGCAAACAGATTTTGCTGGCTCATTCTCTACTTTTTTATCCACCAGTACCACAGGTAAAGAATTTGAAGAATTTGCAGCCCATTTGTAGTTTCCAATGTTCAAAGAGTAACACAAAATTTCTGGTCAAATTGATGTGTATGTCTAACTTCACCGATAGTGATCTTGTCAAGTAGTGTAAAAAAAAAAAAAAAAAAAAAAAAAAGTGTTCCTAGCATTTCCATCTGGCTAGAAGATTTTGGCATATGATGAGCTAGCCTCGGCCTTTGTTACTCACATATTCATCAATCTCTTGGCCAGATTACAGAAATGTGATATACCTGGGCAAAAAGCCTGGAGTGTTTAGGAAACTGAAATTAAATACAGAAGTACAGACCACCAAAAACACATCAAAGCTGTGTTGTAGCTCCCATAAAATTATGTTCATGACACATTGTGGCTTAATTCCAAGGTAGCTGAAAGATCTCCAGAAGTTCCAAAAGTTCCAAGATAAAGATTGACATTTGGCTCTTGTAAAAAAATAGACAACATCTTTTAAGAGGTAGATTTTTCTTAGGAACTTCTAGTCTATAGAAATAAGAGATTATCACTGATCATTAGTTGAGCACCGCTATCACATTTTGAGATGTTTTATAGATTACTGATAACATTTTAATCCAGGGCAATGTTTAACTATTTGTAGCAGTAGAAAAATTTTCTAGAAAAATGTTGAAATTCCCCTGTCTGTTTTTTCAGTTAGTCTTCTAACAAAACTGTCTCCATTTTTATAGATATATGTGTATATTAGAAGTCTTTTGTGTTACCTCTTTTTCCTCTTCTCTAGTCTCTTTTCTAGTCTCTTCCCTTTCATCCCCTTTTCTTACTTCACTTTCAAGCTTTTCCAGCAGATTGTATTCTTCTAATCATTCTTGTCCTTTGCTTGTTCACATTTTATTCACATCTTCTTAAGTTGTGATGTCTAAAGCCAAGCAGTATAATCCTTTTCTCTGTGGTCCCTGCTGTAGTTTCTGCCTGTCATTTTACAGAGTTCCATCTTTGATACATTCCAGCTGTGGAGACTTGACTCAGACTGTTGAGACAGAGCCATGACAAGATAAAGAATAGAAAAATCAAAATCACAAAGGACTACTGATCGGTGATCATTATTAGATCAAGAATGCAACAAAGGAAAATAATTCAGTGACAGGAAAAGATAAAATCTTAAAAAAAACAATGCAGAGAGGGTAGTTGGAGGGTGACTAGTCCAGGATAGTCAGGATCTGTCGTACTGGGTTCAAGCTATCAGGGCTGTCACTGCGGATGGAGCTGGAAAGGTGACAGCCCTTGATGATGGCTCCCAGGAGCCATGACCACCAACCCTTCCCTCCTCACCAAGGTGGCTCGTGAAGGCTCTCCAAATGCTGTACCACCACACTTAACTTCATAGTTTGCTAAAGAGTATCTGATTTTTATGTGCATTATCTACTACATAATTGATTTAGACTTACGTGTTACACATATTCTGCATGAAACCTCTTTGTGCCCAGCAAAAGCAATGCCTGAACAAAGCAATTTTAAATTACTTTAACAGAAATGTCCACAAAGAGAGATCTTGCAGGTCTTGGCTGGGGGTGGCTAATTGCAAAACACTGCATCTTTCAACTACATCAGTCTTTTTCTCCATACATCTAAATATTTTTAAACAAAGATAAATTGAACTGCATATAAAATATTAACAATATAATCCACACACTTTCTTTTAGAAACGTAGGCCCTAATAATGGCAAAAAGACTGTGATAAATGTTAATCATGCTGTTCAATGAACTCCTGGTAAAAGAAAAGCTTGTTAAAAACATTAAGTATTAGACAAAATAAATTTTAATTATTTTAAAGGAAGAGATAGATTTGGTTGTACAAGGAAGTGTAAGAATGTACACAAATAATGCTGTGTGGGTTGTGAAATGAACATCCAACTTTGGATCCTCACCAAGAGTTACTATTAAAACAGGCTGCTTTTTAGGTCTCAGAATTAAGTCCTACTCATTATTCTTTCTATTGTGAGGTGTCAGGGATACTCCTAAGCACTAGGGAAATGCCTGTCTTCTGTAAGGGCAGTTTCTCTTACTCCTATGAACAGTGATGGAAGGTTTTGGCCAGTTTGATAAAGGGCATTTGTAAAAGCAACTGACAGTTTTCGTAACCTCTCTGCCTTGAGAACAATAGACATTTTGAGAAGAGTGTCCTTGAGGGAATTAATTTTATCTTACTCTCCTGCTGTTAAAGAAAACAGAATACTTGTAAAGATACTTGCAAAGCTCCGTATTGACTGAAGAAATACTGACTGAAAAGTCTCTGCTGTTATACAGAGATTTTTTACTATATTAGGATTTTAGGTATCTACAGAGGTTAATTGCATTTGAAATTAATATGACAATTTGAATTAAAATATCAATGTATTTAAAGCAGGTGTGGTTTTTTTCTACTTATCCATTTTTATGTTTTTTTCAATAATTGGTTTGCTTATGACACTTCAGGCAATTCTTCCCAAAGACTAAATGCAGTATTCATAATATTTGATATTCTTTTAGTCATTATGTCAAAATTTAGGGACCTCTCATCAGTCTTTAAGGCATAAGCAGTCCTCGAGTGCCTTGCTTTAACTGTTAAAATCATGTTGTGACATATAGAAATGCACTTAACAGAAAGAGTACATTTATACAAGTTCATGTTGGGATGATCCATGATCTACTCTAGCATAACTCCAGACCAATTTCAAACACTCTTGTTGTTTGAGACTTGTTTGGGGAAAATACCAAGTAGCTGAATATCTTTCTCATCCTTTAGCAGTGTTTGGGCAAGTTTGTCTTCACTCTTAAACAGTCAAATGCATGATTTTCTTTTATTATTTTCATGTTGTCATAGCAAATAAGCCATGTTCTTGATTGTTAATTTTATCATTCAAATTGAATAACAACATCCTGCTCTTAAAAAATTAAAAGCCTATAATTTTTTTTCTGTTTTCTCTATTTTCCTGTACCTAGTAACAACTCAGACAATTGCTGTATTAATCCTGTGTATTTTCATTCCCTTTTAAATAACATTTTAAAAGTAATCATGAAAGGATCTTTTTACTGTCAGTATATACTAGGGCAAAATTAACATCCTGAAAAACTACACTGAATATTAAATGATACTCTCATGGAAAGAATTTATAGGCTAAATATCTAGTTGCAAGCACCCCATAAACATATCACTTCAGTCAGCTGCTTTGAATTGTCTGACATGCAAGATAATGATTCCAATAGTGCTAATATCTGTTACTGGGTATCAAACTGGTGTCAAATCAAGTCAAAAATATAAATTTATCCTAAATCTGATATTTTAAGTAAACCTTAAGTATGCAATATAGTATGCCCTCAATTTTTTTATCTAACAAAGAGTGATTTCACTTCAGATATTTGCTCAAGACTTAATAGAACTACGTGAACTTTTTTTTTTTTTTTTTTTTTGACCTGAGTATTTGTTTCAGATCTCATGCTAGGTCTAGCTTTCAGCTTGATCACATGTCCAGAACTCTACAAATCTGATATCTTGCATTGCAGTGGCAACTGCCAAAACCCATGGGTTTTTTAGTCATATCCAAAGTCTAGGAAAGATTAGCCTTTCTAAGTATCTATTGGTCTATTAGAAAGATTATTACATTTCCATAGGGCACATAAATACCTTAATGTAAGGAATTAAATAACACACTGCTTTCACCTTTCTTTTAAACAGAGGAGATACTTACTTAAGGCAAAAGTTCCTTAATAAAACTGAAGTCTCTCGGACATTAAAGTTACTGTAACAATGACTGCTTCTGTCATCCTTTCTTTTTCCTTTTCAGATAGTTACAGTTACATTTTTGTGCTTCCTTGCAAAAATGCTCACATTTTATTTGCTCTCAGGCTCATATCTTTGAAAATGGTCCACTGAAAATAGCCAGCAGATGCAACAGTATGTTCAGTTAAATCCTGTATTTGAACAAAAATGTTCTTCCCAACAGCAGGAAATTCAGGGCTTTATTGTTATTCTCAGTGTTCTGTAATTTTGGATGCTTCTGCCAATGTGTATTTGCTATCTTTCTTCATTCCAGTGATATATTGTATTATTTTTTCTTTAGGTAGCTGTTAGAACTCTTGTAAGTTCAGCTTTATATACTATCATTTTCTCATGGGAAAAAATATTTTAAAAAGGAAAAGTAGGAATTTACCAAATGTCTGTTATCATTCCTGTTACAGAGAGTTGAACAATTGAGACAGACTGCACTGATTTTGCAGTATCGATGTATATGCAGCTTCTGAATTCTTTTTGATGTTTGTGATGATAGGAGCCCTCACCTAGAATCCCTCCTCGAGGTGGCAACCGGAACTCTGATCATATTCTGGAAATTGTCAAAGTGTATAGAACTGAGCTTTTGCTAAGTAACTTTGTTGAGCACTAGTATTTGTTTCTTAACTCCAAGTATTTCTAGACTTAGAGAACAAAGGAAAAATGGCTCAGTCCTAGAAGGATGGTTTTGTTTGTCAACTCTGCATGAACACACCTTACCTTTGGAACCAAGCATTGCTAAGAAATGTACTGTCTTGAAATGAAGAGTAGAAGTAAAATAGCACGTGTATCTGGAAAATAAAAATAGTTTAGCCATAATATTTATCAGAGAAAATGAAGCCAACTTGGTTGGAAGTCAACCTAGAACACAACTAAAACACGTTAGTAAACAAAGTCAAAATCTGGAAGTGCTGAAGGAATATGACCTCAGGACAGAGCATATCTTAAGTTGATGATAAGAACAATGAAGACAAAATAACTCAGGGTTTCTTACTTTATGGTTGTGAGTTTGTTCTGTTTTCTAAGTAGAAAGTATTTATTTTTTGTACTCATGGGTATCCTGGATGTATTCTATATCACAACTTGTTATTTACATTTAAAGGCAGGTTTCAAGTCAGGACTCAGCACAGGGTTAAGAGATCTTCATTATAGAAATATTGGCAGACCGGTTTGTAGGTCTCAGTTCTTTGCTGTGTGTCTAGGGGATACAGTAAAATAGACAAGGAAAGAAATTTCAAGAAAATTTAAAATAATACAAGTCTAATACTTATATGTACTCTGCAATGAGAATAAAAAGGTGCAATAGCTACTTTCTTAAACCAATTATCTTGACTTTCAGATTAAAAAAAAAATCAATTCAAAAGATGCAATCAGTATGCTGTTAGAGTAATTTGTGAAGAAAAATCAATTGAATAATATGTCAATCCAGTAAGATCAACAATATATACATTTTCTGCTATAGACTATCATGTCTTCTCTTTGTTCCTCACATTCTATAGCTTTCACATGTGGATAGGTATTATCTTTTACCCTTTGGTACTGTTTGTCTTTTACTCTATTATACAGATTTCTCTTGCAAAATTTTCAAAAGTAGGAAGTGGTGTAGACATATAGGTGTGTACTACACTATGCAAGAGCCTTCAGAATGCCTAGGTTATTAATTATGTGATTTCCATAGATTTACACATAGATATGTTATGACCCATCCCTGAGGCGGAATAAATGAGGTTCCTGTCAATAAATCCCTTGGGATCCCCTGGAATCAGAGTGAAGTGACACTGAATAACTGGTGCATACATATTAGGCAGGTTTATTAAAAAAAAAAATTAATTAAAGCCTAAAGGAGACTTGCAGCTGTTTTGGTTCTTCACTACAAAAATATAAAATTATAAATATAGAGAAAAGAAAGAAAGAGAAGCAAAGTATTGAGTAGATAATTGAGAGGAAAGAGACCACCTGTGGATCCAGCTATGAGTCTTGACTGTTGACTTGTTGACTTAAATGTAATTTTGATGTCCGTGAGCAAGGTGATGGTTGCAGTCTCTGATCTGTTTGTCTCTGCAGTTCTGTTTGTCTGTTTACAAACATTCAAGTTGGCATGGGACTGCCTAGATCCCTGCCCAGGGAAGGGATTCTTCATGTGGTGCAACACCAGGGAGCATGCACAGCCTTCTGACTGAAAGCTCCTGCAAAGATTTGAGAGGAGTTTTTGGGTCCTTGAAGGTCCATAGCCCCATTTAGGGATATGACTGCTGTTTGACACCACCTCTGGTGACTGTGCTGTGATCATGATGAAAAGGGGAAGTTGGTTTCATAAAAGCATTAGCCCACCTTCAATCTTCATAGCAGCTGTTCCCCCTGGTTGGAAAGAGCATGGTTAAGACATCACCAATCCAATTGTCCTGGATGTTATCAACCACAGAGCAACCTAGACAGTGGTTAGGTTGCTACAGAAAGGAAATCATGTATGCACTCAGGTACATGCATGTGTATGTGTATGAATGTTACCTTGAGTGTAAGGTGGTCAGCAAACTTCAAGTAGCTGAAAATATTTTATTAGCATATTTTCTTTAAATGTTAATAAAAATACTAGGAAAACTGAGATAGTAGCAGTTGCTTTGGTTTGGAATTTTCTTTGTGCTTTGTGCCTCTGACTCCCTTTGGTTTGTTTTGGCAGCAGGATATCAAGCAGATGTGGATGCCTTTTGGCTTGTTTTCTCTGGTTTAATCTTGAGATTATGGCAAGACACATAGTCCTGCTACTCTAGTCTTACACTATTTAGAGACTCCTTCACATGACCTGATGTCAGAGCTGACCTTGCTTTGAGTTGGAGGTTTGACTACCAACCTTCTGCTACCTCTTGCAACTCAAATTTTATGTTCCTGTGATGATACATGATTGTGATCCTAATTCTTGATTTTTGACATAACGGTTCTGTCAAGTCTTGATGGGCTACTGAATCTGCCACATCATGAGTACATACAGACATCCATAAACAAATACAGATGTTTCATATTATCATGTATTATGTAAAGGACATTTTTTCATTATTTTCCCAATGCAGAATTTTTCTTAAAATGGATGCTGTGATTTAGCCCATAGCTAGGACAGATTTAACATTTCAACATACATTCCTTCACATTATAGTAAGTGTTGTGCTTCTTGCCATGACAGTCATAATTCATCATCCCTTGAAGAGGTGTAATAACAAAATGCAGGACTCAATTTTAAGATTATTCTCCTAACCAAAGTCTGTGGGGGACGTTATAAAATATATTGTATGAAAATCTCTCTTTTCTATTACAAGGTCATGTCTTTTTCCATACTGTCCCTAGGATAAAAATTAGAATTACAAAACTGTTATTTTTGAACATTGTTTTTCAGTCTGGTAAGGTTTTTTCCTAAGGATACAAGAGTAGGTTTTGGTGACATATGGCAGTAGGGGTTGCTATGGGAATTACTTATTGTTGCTGAACTGTAAGGTGATAACTCAAAGCAAATTCGTGTGAACAGTTTCAATTCATGTGCTTCTTTTTCTTTGAGATTAATCAGACTTTTTATTTTTAACATGTGTGGTCAAACCACAAAATCAGAAAAGTACTTTGAAGATAAAAAATTTATCTCTGCACTGAGTAGTTCTGATTATTTTTCTGTTCATTTACCTTTTGTACATGTTCCGGTTCAGAATTAAAGGACGAAAGGCAGAGAATGTGTTAAATCCATTATGGTGCTGATAAATGACAAATACTACAGCTTTGATGAGCTTTGACAATTTGGAGAGGAGTGATCCAGACTAGCACCCAAAAGACACAAAAATACTGCAGGCTCAGAAACATCCTGTAGGAAAGCTGTTTTTAGTTCAGTGCATACTTCTAATAAGTATTTTTGGAGACTGTGTTGCTTAAAGAAGTTCACAATCAATGCAATGGAACTAAAATTCTTTTCGTTCCCGAACAAGTATATTAGGTACTCATTTTGAAAAATTTGCTTAAGTGTGAAAATCTCTCTATGACAGACAACTGGTGGGGGAGGGGACAAATTTTAAAAATTGCTTGTATTTTAATGAAAGTTTGTCCATTATTATTGCAAAAATTTATGTATAACAATGATATGTATCATTTGCATCGTGCGCCTGGCTAGGGTATTTTCAACAAAATTATACACAAATTCTGCTATCTCCAGAACCTTAAAAAAAAAAAAAATTAATTTTATATATATATATTTATATATGTATATATATAATGTAATAATTATAATGTATATATATTATATAATGTATAATTATATTATATATATAATGTATATATATATATATACATTGTTTTAGTTATCATAATGTAAACTCTGGATAGTTTCTCTTGGGTTATGATTAATTACATTGTCCTTCTCAGTACAGGGTTCTAAAATGGTGTAAATGGGTTGAGGTATGCAAACCTATTATTCTCATATGAATTTAAGCAGCTCTGTGGAATACTATTACTTCTGTGTGCATGACCAATTTTAAAATTTGATCAAGTAGATTGTTCTAGCTTTAGAACTGACAATGATAGCATAAAGAGGAAGGAAGTGAAATGATTATGTAACTTTACAATCAATAAATAATTAATAGTAATTCTTTATTGGACAGTAAATCAATAAAAGAAGATTGTGCCCATTTTCATGTTGTCACAAACACAACAGATAACTAGGCATAATCGATTCAAAGCTAATTTCTGGACACAGAAAGAAATTATTGATTTTATGAATATTTATAAGTTCAATGCATCAAAGTGGTATGAACCACTGAGCAAGTTAAAATTTTTAAGTTGCTTATGCTTATTCTTATTTCAATCATACTCCATGCATTATAAGATCAAATATAAATATTTTTGAAAGAAATTCTACAATATTTTGTACTTTTTATTTTCCAGTTGCAAGGCAAGTAACAGAAAAATGAGTTATTACTAAAGGCTCAGCTTCCAGTAAAACCTACACTTTTGCTCTTGTCCACATAATCTTTTCTATAGAGAAGTTTCTATCAATATACGTTTGACACTTTAATCAGGTATTCAACAATTATTTTGGAAAACTTGTATTAATCAGTAAGTAATTGTCAGATATCAGTAAAAGTAAGCCATAACATGGTCATGTAAAGAGAACTGAGGAAGAATACTAAATAATCTTTTAAAGTAGTCAGCAGTGATGCTGTAAATTATCTTGCCTTTTTTTTCCCCCTTTCACATTAAGAAGGACATGAAAAGTCAAGTAGAACTTGCTATTTTTGAAAAATACAGTGAGAAAGCATATTTTCTCTCATTTTCCATTTTTTTTCTTTAATTTGTAGATATATAGAGGGTGTTACACAGCAAGAAATGCAATTGACAAAGCAATATATGACTGAAAATCACTATACTGTTCTGATCCTGCTGGTTTGTATAGATATCACTGTGTATATTTTACCAACCTTTTAGATCAAGTCAACACATTTTCCAGATGTGATATAGACAGGAAAATGTGTTGTATTGGTCCTCCAATAGCACATATCTTCTGAAGATTAATTCTGGACACAGAATTTAATCTAATTTCTGAAAGTATAAAATGTGATGGTACTAATTCATGACTTTTGTCAAAAGGAGTTTAATGAGTAATTTGAATTATTTTTTAATGGTCAATATTCACTGCTGAATAGGTGAAGTGTGTATGTGTGATTATACACTTAATTCTGCAAGCTAAAATAATTCATGTGCCTGACCCACAAAAGAAGAGAAAGGTCAGAGAGATGGATTGCTAGACCATGCTTTGCCTTAATATGATTGAGAAAATAGAGTGCACTATTTCAAACTGGTTAGAGAGATAATATGATTTGTATACCATGCTTATATCACTCTTTCAAATTATTTGAATGTGTTAGGCAGTAGGTCATACCCAAATTGTAATGACTCATTTTGTATTTCCATCTATCTAGCTTGCTAGCTAGGAGTCATCACCATTATATTTCAAGGGCTCTCAAACATAGTGATTAAGAGGAGAACATTTTTATGTGCAAGCAGTGATGTAGCTTTGCAATAAAAAAAAGTAGAATGAGAATTATCCATAACACATTTTCCACTTGCCATAAGTAAAAGCTCCAATCCATCAACAACTTATTGCAGAGATACACTCGTGACAAGGCAGAATCATACTACCAGCATCAGGAACTTGCCTGACTGCAGTTTCTCCAGAAACTGATGTCAAAGGGAATATTCTTCCTTGTCAAAGTGCCATAATTAAATTCTATTCATATTTTGGTTTCAGCTGTTAATTTACCTAGATATAATTCTACAGTGAAGTCTGGAGATTGCTGGAACTGCTTCACTCTCTAATGCATTCTAAAAACACATCTTCACTTTATATGTGCCAGATATGCAACACACTGCTGGGGTGTGGTTTTGTCAGGGCAGTACTAAACAAATTGAATATTCTGTAGCCCTAAAGTGGATGTGATTTGCTGCTCCAATCCCTCCTTATTGAGATGGACACACAAAGATAGAATGCAATTTTCGTCTAATAGCAATACCATTCTAGAAATTTCTTATCCTTTAATTCTGTATCTCAAGTTGAGGTGGATCTTCATACTTCTTTCTATTAAAACATTGATAGCAATTAATTAAAAATACCTTCTCATTCTTTTTTTCCAGACAGAAGTGTATGGTCCTTAATTTTACTATTTTAGTTGCAATGCTGTCTCTCAAAGCACTGTACCCCACAATGGAAGTAGCAGTGAACAGAAACATGTAGAAACAAAGCAGAGAGCAACAATGGAGGGAATTACTTACAACTTGTTATTTCATTAATGAAAGTATGAATGTAGTTTGACTGTAAATTGCCAGGGCATTTTAAACATGACTTGATCTTAGTCAGTGGTGGGTACAGCAAAACAAGGTACAAGGTGATGAACCTAGGGCTTAGCGGGTCTTGTTAGCTCACACTCCCAGTGGTCTGCCTCCCATGTCCCCAAACAACCAATATTGTGATATTTTTAAAGGTTGAAGAAATGTAAGATTAGATTCACAGGAATTAATAAAAAAAATAAAATGAAACAAAAAATCTTTTCTATACATAAGGTCCAAAAGATGTCCAATATATAGAAGAAGGGTTGCCTTTGAGTTTCTGCTGAGTGATGTCCAATCACTCATGAGAAAGTGAGGCTGCACATTTCAACTGCAGTCATTCTAAAAAAGTTAACTGCATAAAAGATTTTATTAATCTGTAAAATCATATTGCTTCTAAATTTTGCTGTTCAACTCCACAACTACCCATGACATCATAGAAAAGCTAAACAAAGGAGATATCACATAATAACATTTTTGCTGTCTTCACAATTTCTGAGGGCTTACAAGATATTTTTCATAAATTTCAGGAAACATATTTCTAAAAGCAGTAGACATATCCAGACCCCAAAAAACTTATTCAAGAAATTTCTTAGATAAGCTAACTGCACCTCTACAATTCAAGGGCAATGTTTACAATATACCATACTGGAACAGTACAGAATGCTTGAGGCTTCTCTCACAATATCCACCTTATATAAGTTTAGTGGATCATGTTTTTACCAGCAAAAAATGAAAAAATAAACATTTGCCTTCATTCATAAAAATAAAGATTCTTGGAAGCATCTTGTACAGATGGTGTTTTCAGGATTCAGGTATATAGATGATGAGAAAGAAACATATTATACTTGTGAGGTCAGTAATTTATTTTTAAGAATTTATCTGCTTAGATTTCACAGCCAAGTAGTTCTAATTATGTCAATAATAAATAAAAAAATCAACAATAAACTGTCCTTATATAAACCCAGGATTCTAACTATTTCTGACTCTACTCCCCATCTTACTGGATATCAAAAGGGAGAAATGAGCAAGTGGGTGTGTGGTGCTTAGTTGCTGGCTGGGGTTTAACCACCGTAAGGCAGAACAGATACAGAGAAAGTTTAAACAGTGTCAGAGTTAGCACTTTCATAGTAATAGATTAATTTATGTTGAAAAGAAACTTCAAAGATAATCTAGTTCAACTCTTTGCTGCAATGAACAAGGACATTTTCACATGTTACATAGTTATTAAAAATGTCCACAGGTTGTATCATCCCAGAAGTCAAAGTGTAACATTGACCTTATTGAGTATGCATCATAATTCAAATGTGAATTTTAAACACAGGTAGAACCAGTCATTAGTTGACTGAAACTGTATCTCTTTCTTGTATCAGCAGATTTTTAAGTGTTTGAAATTTTGGGGTTTGTTTTGTTTTGTTTGGTTTTTTTATTTGGGTTTATTCTTTCTAAGCTCAAGGTTAAGCACCATATTACCAAGGAATAATGCAAGAAGGCATCAGAAATATAAGACTGTTCTTAAAAATGGAACTGTATTCTTAGATGTTTTCACAGTAGAATTTTATAAATTCTTCCTTTCATTACTATGTACCTTCAAAAATAAAAACAAGACATTTGACAACTGTATAACAAGAAAATATGTCCAACATAACTTGATAAAATATAGAATTCCACAAACAATTTCTTGAGTCGAAGAAGCAGGTGACTTATAGGAAAATGTCAGTTATCAAGTAACTGTGACTTCAGGGTGGCATTTTGAGTCTGCAGTCTGTTTTCACTTTCTGGATTCACTCAAGACTTTTATCCTGGTCAGACTTACTAGGTAATATTTAAAAGTATAAACAGTAAGCAACATCTGACCTTTACTCTGATAGGTTCTTGTGATGGTTTATCCTTGGCTGGCTGACAAACACACCCCAAGCTGTTTCTCTCAATCCCCCTGTATAGGTAAGCAGTTAAGCACCACACAATGCTTTGCTCACTCCCAGTAGGATGGGCTACAAGACAGGACAGGAAAAGAAAATAAGATGGAGAAGCTCATAGGTTGAGATAAAGACATGAAGTTTACTTTTTAGTTATCATCATGGCCAAGACAAACTCACATTGGGAAAACTTAATATAATTTCTTGCCAAATAAAAATAAAGGAGGATGGTAAAAAAACATCAAAATTAAAAGTGTTCTCCCTGCACTCCCTTTCACCCCAGGCTCAACTTAACTGATCCATTCCAGTGCAGGTGGATGGAGAAATGAGAGTTATGATCTGTCTCCAGTAGTTCCTTCCTGGTACTCCTTGCCCCTCATACCTTTCCCTTGCTGCACCATGACCTTGTCCCAGGCAGGGTAATTTCTGCTCCACCAGCTGGAGCATGTAATCCCTCACATTCTTTGTTGCTGTTGGCATCTGCATGGCTGCTTCTCACATGTATTTCTTATGCCTTTCTCACAGGTGCTGCACACCTGAAGCCTTTTATTACCTTACCATGAAAACCAAATACAGTTTTGGCAACTTAATGATCCAGAGATTTATTTTGAGAAACTCAAAGTTTGAATTGTTTTGGTGTTTTAATGACAAAACTGAGTTTCCATGGTGAAAGTACAGTCTTTCAAAATGGAAAAGCTAAGTGCTAAGAGGCAAGTAACTACTGACTGTGACACTAAGAAATGTAATGAGAATTATGAGAAGATTACAGAAAGGACCTAGTAAAAGAATTGGAAAGACAGGATATTGTAGATCAAATATATGTCAAAGATTCTACTTTTGAATGATTGGCATTAACAGTTCACCAGCATTATCATGATAATAGAAGCAAAGGATTGAAATATGCATAGTACATAATGCTGTGTAATTATCTCTCAGATATTTATATTGTTATTGCAAATTTTGTTGAATTTGCAACTAATAACATTAAATATAGGGAAGAGAAGAGATGAGAAGGATTAGGGAGGGTAGGTCCCAAAAGCTGGCAACAGGCTGTCTCAGTGAAACATTCAGTGATTATTCGTTAAAGAAACTTAGTTTTTCCATTACTCACATTTTCTGTTGAAGCATGTTTTTAGTAAACTTGTAAACTATAATAGTAAGTGTTCTAATTTTCTATTGAAAAAATTGTTGAAAAATGTGCATAGTATTTTTGATGTCATACATTTTTATGCCAAAGCTCTTGTTCTGTTAAACCTCCTGCTCTGACTGTGTTATGGAGGAGGTGGAATATGGCATTTAGCTCCCTGCCATATATAAATATTCACAGAACTGTCCACATATGAAAGTTTTTCCAAGGAAGATGATGAGCACCCTGTGTTCATGAGCACCCTGAGGTTTTTTTGATGCTACTAAAATTACTAGGGAGAAATGGTATATATTTCCTTTGATTGTTTTGAATTACCTCTAACCTTCAAGAGACGGGAACACCCTCATGACAATATTCTTTAATCTGTGCCTTATATTTCCAAATGAAAAGATTGTGCATCAGAACTTTGCAGTTCTACATAACACTTTCATATTCTGCTACAAAGAGACCACAGTGTTTAGAGGCCTAAATGTCGATAAAATCTTTTTGTATCAGAAATTTAGACAGAAGGAAGAAAATGCTTGCCTCTCCCTTTACTATTTTGTGAATTTCTTTCATGTCTGATTGACAGTTCATTTTTCTGATATTTAAGAAAAAAACAAACAGTAATGAGCAGCTGAGAGAGCTGTGTGTTTAGAGACTAACCAGACCACTGGTGAATATGTGGTCATTCAAGCTCTTTTCCCTAATGACACAGTTATTCAGTTTCACTGGAAAGTGCTCTCCACCTAATAGTGTCCCTGAAGTAGAAGGGTTTCATTAAAAAACAGCTAGTTGTGAAAGTAAGAGTAAACAACTTACATATTGAAGCCACAATTTTTTATGATTTAAATTGCTTTCAAAGCATCCTTCATACATTAACAGATTTAATTACAACTGATGATACGGGTAAACATTTTTGGAGACAAAGTGGAAAATGACAACCTTAATCTGTATTTTGGGATGCCTGCTACCAGTGTTCAAGGTAATTATTCTGCCTTAATTCCCAGATTGTGTCAAGTAATTCAGTTTACACAGCTGCTGTGTTTCCTGTGAGGTGATATGGTTCAAATAAAAGACCAGACTTATCCCTAATTCAATTCAGCCTGTGATGCTTGAACTCACATAAAATATGTCAAATACTAAATCAAACTAATTCTATAACTACCAGCTAATGGACATAAATTTTCCCTTACACTGAAAAACATCTTAAAACATATACTACTGCAATTACACTTTCTGCATCTATAACAAATCATTCATTAATAAAACACATCAACAAACCACAGTAGTGGAAGTCTATTGTCATTGTCTGTGAGTTATCACAAATGTATAATGGTGAGTACCAGGCTTTGCAGGTGGAACCAGTAATGAGTACAATGGTTTATTTAACTTGGAGTCCTCACCAAGAATGACCTCCACCCTGTAATAAAACCACATCCATAAAGGAAAAATACAGGTGGTTCTCATAGAAGACTCTCTTCTGAGGGGAAGACAAAGTCCAACATGCAGATTGGAACTACTTCTTAAGGAAGTTTGCTGCTTCCTTAGGGCCTGGGATAAAGATGGGAAGAATAACTTTCTAGCCTGGTATGACACTCAACTTTATCTATTATTGTTTTTTCAAGAAAGTAGTGATGAATTTGGAACAAAAAATTTTAGTGCAATCAAGAGAAACTTCAGGCTCTTGAGAGGTCTGATTAAGGGATCAATGGGTTCATTTTCTGTTTCCTACCAGTTTCAGGAAATTATGATGCCTTAAAATGAACTGTTGAGGAAGAAGGCCAGCTTGACTGAACTTGATTTCAGGGAAAAAAAAAAAAAAGATACCATCTTTGGAAGAAAGACCAGGCAACTCAGGTGGACTACAGGGATCTTGTTGTGATGTTACACAGGAACAAAATTAGAAGCACCAAAACCCAAATAAAATGTAATTTGGCCAGTGCTGTAAATGACAATAGAACATGTCTATAAATACATTAGCAACAGCAGGAGGGCTGAGGAGAACCTCCATCCTTTATGGGATATGAAGACATCATTGTGATAAAGGCTGAGACATTTAAAGCCTTGTTTGTCTCACTCTTCAATAGTAAGGGCAGTTGTTACCCAGGTATCCAGCCCACGGAGGTGATGGAGTGAGTCCAAAGAATGCTCGTAGAGCTGGTGAAGGGTCTGGAGTCCTGAGAGAAGTGGCTGCACAAATTGGGGTTGTTTATCGTGGAGAAAGAAGGCTTGGGAAGCCTTCATTGCTCTCTACAAATATCTGAAAAGAGGGTGCAGCAAGGTGGGAGTCAGTGTCTTCTTCCAGGTAACAAGTGGTAAGACTGACTCAAATTGTGCCACAGGAGGTTTGGAGCACCAAAAATATTGTCAAGCACTGGAAGAGGCTGCCCAATAAATGGCTGAGTCACCATTCCTAGAGGTATTTAAAATATGTGTAGATGTGACTTTTAAGGATATGATTTAGTGGTGGACCCAGCAGTGTTTGCAGTTGGACTCAATGATCTCAAAGATCTTTCCCAAAATAAATGATTCTATAGTTCTATGATGTTATGATTATATTGTAACCTGTGGCAGTTTTAAGAAGACATATCTTTTTCATTAATTTATTTTACTTTTTTGCTTTGGGAAAAGCAAACAGTATTATATGATTCCAAATTTATTTTGTAGTATTTTTAATAGCTCAAAAGCTTTACAGCCATCACAAACTACTAACTTGATTTTAACAGTGGTAGACTAATTTTATTTGGAACACTATTATTGATGAGTGGCACAAATCAGTAGGTCTAGAAAGTCTTTTATTTCAAATAGTGCAAAAAAGCATGTGAACCAGTAAGCAGTACTTGCTTCAATTAGAGAGTAAATATAATTTTCAGGGAGGGAGTCCTAATGTTTATGTTGGGAGGAAGAACAAGGGAAATTAAAGGATCCCGCCTCAAGAAACTTAAGATTTCATCTGGGCTTAAACAGAATACTATTTGTTTCTTGATTATTCTTGGTAGCCATACTGATAGTATTCCCTAGAATATATTTTTTTCCTAGCATGTTTTTGCTTCATAAGTACTTTTAAAGATAATTTTCATGCTGCAGTTTTGTGTTATTTCATGACGACTAATTTTTCCAGGAGATAGATTTCTTTTAAAAATCCTTTTCTTATTCCTCTCAAGGAGATTAAGGTATTTTTAGTACCCATATCTATAATGATCAATTCAGTTCATTTCTATGATCTGCAATTTCAATTAATATTGTTATTGCATCATGTTATAGTATATAATACTATTGTTTATAACTTTGTACGTTAGCAAAACTTTTCACTTTTAACTTCTTATCAGTCATGAGTATTGTCACAATACTAAGCAGGTAAAGTTACTTTTTATTTAGTAAGATCTTCAAAGTATCTAAGGTAAAGTTTATCTAGACAATTGGACAATACTCATAGGAAATCTATGACAATCCACACTACTTTAAAATTTAGACTTCATGCATATCTGTTTTCTCTGGAGACATTCTTTTCAGATGTTTCATCTACAGACGATCTACTGTGTGACTAAGATCATGAGACAGCACAATTGTGATTTTCTATGTTGCATCATTCTTTCCATGAGTCCTAAAGTAATTCTTACTTTTTCATTTACTACTTTATTTTATTTACTTGTTTCATCTATTATTTCTTTTCTCACACCTTTTTGTAAACTAATGACAACTTGGTAAAAGAAATAGATTCCACATCATTATTTCCACCTGCATAACACCTGGTTTTTTTAGACATTATGCATCATAATCTTAATGTTATGATTTTGAATGCTCCAAATTTTTCTCTGCATTCAATTAAATGACTTTCAAAACATGTTATCCTTAAACAAAGAAGAAGATACTTCATGACTTAAATACAAATTTTATTTCTGTTTTTAGTCAAGATTTTTCATCTATTTAAGTGACCGTTCTTTAATTACGTTGTGTATATTGACCCATCCTTTAAGGCAGGTATTTATTTTGTTTCCAAATAGCTTCACATAATTTATATATATATATATAATATATATATGTGTGTGTGTGTGTATATATAATATTTTCTAAATTTCCTTTTTTATAAAATATTCAATATTTTCATTTAATAGTATTTTTTATTACTTCTGTATGACATTTGATATTTAAAAAGACAAACATGTACACTGCAAGTTCAGCTTTCTTTACCTATTTCACACATACAGACACACCCATGAATCTGTGTACACATTCTGGTAATATCTGATCAACTAAATTGCTGGGGGGGTTATATATATAATTTGTTACAATTATTTAATGAAAGACACACTTTTAATACTGTTCAAATCAACTGGGCTTTAGAAATAGTGAGACCACTATCTTTAGAGTATATGAAGTTTACTATCTGAGAGAAAGCTGATTCAGAACTTTCAAATATGCTTATACATGTTCCCTCAAAAAAAGTTATATAATTAATTTTAAATATTTTCAGTTTACCTGAAGCTTTGAAATTGTATTTCTTTACAGATAATTCACTTCTAAACAATTTTCTATTACTTTTTAAATTGTATTAGCAGATATTGCTAGCTTCTGATGTGTTAGCTGAACACATAATTTTTCCAGGCAAAGTATCTGAACTCACAGGCTTAACAAGCTCTTTCTGAAGTAGACAGTGATTGTAAAGGTTTCCAAAGCCACTTAAATGTGATATTGATGTTAGTAGTGTACCTTAATTATCTGGTTTCTCCTTGTTTTAATATAATTCTACAGCTCTGTGATATATTTCTCTTGTTTTCACAATACTTGTGCATTACAAATCTAAGAATCACTGGATTTATGACAGTGTAACAACTGAGAAAGATCTTTTGCAATTCTGATGAATTATATAATAACAGACAGATATATATTATGCATTATTAATATTTCAATAATATTTTTAGAAGTCAACATAAAGTTCAGAAATGTCTCTGGCAAGACTTAGAAATTGTATGGACCAAGGGGAAAATACAATAATTGCAGAAAATTTATTTAAATATAAATACATTTCAGATGTACTTTTGTGTTTTCTGATTTGTTTCTGCCGTCATGCTTGAGAGAATAGTTAGATTTGGTTTGGTTGGGCTTTTTCAACTCACAGATGCAATAATGTGGAAATGTCAGTTATACTCGGTCTATTTCATTTACCACAGTAATAACTGTATTTTTATTTATATACCTCACATAGATTAGTTGCTACCTAGTCAGTGTAGGAAGCACAACATTAAGAAAATTCACTTCCCATTATTTGTTGCTATTCTATACTCAAATTGCTTATTAGACACTGGTCTTTATTCCTTCCTACTGGTGTTTTTTATTACAAAATTTGTATTTTTATTGCATAAGCACTAAGTTACAGAGGTGTTACTTTTATTAAAGCTTTTAATATTGCTAGAAAATTTGTATCCTGTTTATAGACAACTACATTCATAGTTCAAAAAGTCTAAAAATTTATGCTAGATCTTACCACTTCAGATCTATATAGTGACAGTATTTGGCTTGCAGCTAGATAATGTTCTGGTTTGGTGAAGAGCTTCTAACCAATAAAGGAGTCGAATTTGCTAGTATTTGATGAATTTCTAATAAACAAAAGGAGAGTTAAAAGCTCTTTGAACAAAAAAAGATGAGTGTAAAGGTGAGTGATACTGTAAAGATGAGTGGATATTAACAAACCTTGCAAGTCTTTATGTTCATGATTAGAGGAGATTCTGTTCTTCACCTAACAGCATTGTGGAAAAATGCTTCAAATGGATACTAAAGGGCAAAAAGGTTTAGCATGGTGTTTTTTAAAGGAAGGTAATCCCATGTTTTGGAGCCCTCCTAGAATTTTGTTTTCATGTTTCAGGATGCTTAAATCATGTTTTTCTTTTAAAATTTAAAGCTACTATATAATTTTTCAGAATTGAAAATTACGTAGGGATATTATACTCAGTTCTGGAGACAACAAGCACTTTTCCATTGCTTAATGAAATTTCTTTTCTATACAAGATAAAAGCCAAATGCTATTGGAAAAATATAGAATAAACATTAAGGTTTTTTAAAGTTATCTTCCAAAATAAAACATGAGTCTAATAAGGGTGTGGTGGTTATTAGCATTGTATATTTAAAAAACACCTTTTAGTTTTAAAATATAAAGTAGAAAGTTAATATCAAATTCTTTTCAATGAGATTAGGTTTTTTTAATTTAAAATGAAAAATGATAATTGAATAATTCTCAGAATTAAGAAGAAGTTTCTATTGAAAATATCTAGAGTCTTTCAGGAAGTTTTATTAAAAAAATATCATTACCAAACATAACTGTTAATTTCTCATTTTAAAAGAATATTTTTTAACAAAACCTTGTCAAATGAGATTTACTTACTATTGACCCTATAATTAAAAAACTTTACCGTATAATTTTTCACTTAAACTTCTTTTTTAATGTTCAGTATAAAAACAGTAATTTCTCCAGAAAGATTCATTCTGTCTTAAAGTAAATGCCAGTACACATCATACCTGAAAGTATTTTTCTCCATTGGCTGTGAAGTGGT
Source organism: Muscicapa striata striata (assembly GCA_030060385.1). Taxonomy (NCBI): domain Eukaryota; kingdom Metazoa; phylum Chordata; class Aves; order Passeriformes; family Muscicapidae; genus Muscicapa; species Muscicapa striata. The sequence goes on along the minus strand of JAREIS010000133.1, from coordinate 216,786 downwards.
CCTAGTGTGATTAGATCAGAGATAAGTGTCTAGATTGAAGGTGTCTGAAATATCTCCATCTTATCAATGGATTTGAATGAGCATGTATTTAATTTATATCCCTACCTCCCACAAATACATTTCAATGACCTCTTCTGGTTTTATCTAGCTAAAATTCTCAGCCTGTTAAGGAATCCATCTAAAACACTAGGTTTCCTAAGTTTTCTGCTTTGCCTCAAGCAGTTTTTACATTCACCTACTTCCTCTTACCCCTTGTATCTTACCCCTTGTTATTATTTCAAATATGTAGTCTATTCTCATCATCTTTCTTCAGTGTGAGTAGGCTAGCTACTAAATCTGATCAGCAGATGTTATCATACTCTATATTGGGTTTATATAAATTGTTCTTCTCTCTCCCATATTGCTTTACATCCTAGTGAGGCTAAAATTTTCCAATAAAAAATAATAATCTAATATAATCTTCTTTTCTTGAAAAGTCTCTTCAAAACTTTTTAGAGAATTTAGGCATACCACCCAAAACCCAAAAAGTTAGAAACTATTTGGCAACACATATAGTGACACTAGAGTCTGTCAAAAGTCATTTTGTCTTTGTACTCACTCCTTTATCAGCTTCTACTACTTCTTTATTGCTGTAAACTGAAAAAAACCACAAGGCACATGCCTTATTTCTGCTGAATATGTATATGGCAGTAAGGAAAAAAATTTAGCTCCTGTGTACAAACACTGTTACTACTACTACTACTACTACTACTATTACTACTTCTGCTACTTCTACTACTACTACTAAAAATAATTGATAATTAATAAATGAGAAACTAATTCATTTCAGTGACAGAAGATCTTTTTTCTATACTGCAAAAGCAGAGCAACAAAAACTTAGGTATTGAGTCTGTGCTGAAATCAATGGAACCTGAAGGGCGTTAATCCCTTTGCTTTCAACACCTTTAAGTCCTTAAGACTAAATTAGTAACTCCTGAAAGGATTTTTTGTCCCAAATAAATTTTCTTTTGCTTAGATGTCTACTTGTAACTACAGAATGTTATTTTTAATTAATGTAATTTCTCAGAACAAATAATATGAAGATAATTTTTATTTACTCTTGGAATAAGACTTTACAGACATTGATATTCAATGTATGTTTGTAATCCAAAATCAATTGTGTCACACTCAACATTTCTAACAATGAAACCTTTGTCTGGCATTGAATTTGGGCTATTAACGGAGGAGGATTATGCATTAGAATGATAATTAATTTTCTGAACACAAATGGCAGTGCTAAACCAAAGTTTTACACACGTGGAAAGAATTTCAAACATTTAAAAATAATTCTCTCCTAGTGTGTCTTCTGCAACTTCCCATGACAAAGATGGAGTATGATACATGTAGTGACTAACCATACCCCTGAGTTTCATGTTCCCCACTCACCTAGAAATTATGGCAAAACAGTAATTATTCCATTGCACTCTGAAAAACTTTTCTTCCTGTTTTGACATCAGGGGAATTTTGAAAATTGTGGAGGTCAGGGATGAAATGAGAAATGCTTTACAATTGTATCGTGCCACAAGTTCCTCTTTTTGACCCAAATCTTTTTAATTTATGCCAATCATAGTTTTCTTCTTGTAGATAAAAGACAGGGATAGTTACTGCTGATGACGAGGAAGAAGTATTCAACCAGATACAATCTACAAGAAAGGAAGGAAGGAAGGAAGGAAGGAAGGAAGGAAGGAAGGAAGGAAGGAAGGAAGGAAGGAAGGAAGGAAGGAAGGAAGGAAGGAAGAAAGGAAGAAAGGAAGGAAAAAAGAAAGAAAGAAAAGGAAAAAGTTAGATTTTCTGTAGATTTAGTCCAACTAGCTCCCTTACATGGAATATAATAATTAATAGTAAAATTTTTACTTAATAACTAAGTCAGGCCTGAAATTTTCTGTAGGAAATCCTTTTTAATAGAAAGTATGAAGTTAACTGTATGAAAGTCACAAGTTATGAATTTTTCTATTTTTAAAAGAAAATACCAGAAAAAAAAAATCTGCTTATATTTAAAAATTTCTATCTGATGAGGCTAATAAGTCTAAAATATATTTTAAAATTTGATTATAGTTATCAAAATGCCTATTGGGCTGCATCAGAAAACAATAAATGCATTGAGATAACTTAGAAATACATGTGTTTACACGTGTTTAATTTCTTTTTGATCGGTTGCACAAAACGGAAATATATAGCAGAGTCCTGAAATATATTTGAGATATGCAGGGATATTATACCATGTATTAGGGAAAGGTTAAAGAGAAGAAATACTTTGGAAAGGTTAAAGAGAAGAAATACTTTCTGAGAAAGAAACTGCTTTGCTTGTCCATGTCAATCATTCTGCCATTCAATGCTTATCTGCCCTGTTCTGCAGTAGACTGAGTTTCAACTGTGGAGATAAAGGGTTTTCAGTGGGATGCTACAATGTCACTGATTTGTGTTCTACTGTGCCTAATATTCCTTGAACAAATTTTACAAATTTTACAGATACATGGTGTCCAACTGTCTACCAATAGTCATACGACAAAATATAGGAAATAGAAAACTTCTTAGTCTGCAGCACTCTTGCATTTTGCTTTCTTTCCTCTGTCCCATCTTCTTCTTTGCTGTCTTAATTTCTTCCTGTATATGTGACTACTTTCCTAACAGAAAACTTAAGTATGGCAATGTTGATAAAATCACCTTGTGTTGCTTTGATGCTAAAAAGCTTTGGCACATCTTGAGGGCAGTGACTACCCCCTTTCCTTTTATATCAAGTGAATGCATCTGAGAAGAATGCACATATTTCTCACAGCTTTTCTCATTGATGACTAAATCTTTGGCCATATAAATATATATGGTAGTGGTAACAGTATAAAGAAATTCATCAAGATTGAAATATATCAAACATTTTTTCAGGAACTCCCAATTTTGCTTTTGAACACATGATTTGGCTCACAGTTCTGGGAAATTTTTGGTGCATGTAAAGCCACTTTTTTGCTTTAGTCATTCACTTACATTTACACAGACAAAACTGGACCAGAAATGTCTCCATCTTGAAATGAAATAATATCACCAGTCAATTAGAACTAATTCTAAATAAAAAATGAGAGATCTCAGAGGAAATATGATTTCTTTTTGAAGATAATTTTGATTAAGTAATATCAAAATGTTTATTATCAATGTGATCAATAGACATTTATAGCAGAAATCTGCATTTAAAATATATTTAAAATATATTAAGTCATTAAACTTAACAGAGTTGTACTAAACATTACAAAGCATGTAAGTCAAAAGAAGTTAAAAGTAATAAAAATAAATATTTATGTTTCTTTAAATAAATATATAAATATTTATAAACCATAATTGTTTATGTTTTATGACTTAAATTAAGCAAGAAAACCAACATTCCACAGGTTCTTGTCAGATATTTTTCATAAACTAAATTATTCTCAATGAAGAAAAATTATTCAACATTTCTTTATCACTTTTGAATGTAATGTTTTGGTTGTTTTGCTGAATGCACCAGGACATGGAAAATATCTAAAACTTCTGTGTAACATCACAATTTCAATATACAAAAATCAAATGTGTGAAAATAACTCCATGAGGAAATGGTTTTAAATGTGCTCCTGCCCTAGGGAGATATAGTTGTTGCATGCAGCCAACAATGTCAAAAGCAAGGAGAAGAAAAAAGAAAGTAGAAGATTACATTAGCCCAAAGGGTTACCTGAAGCAGACAGATGCAAGAACCACACTCACGGGACTCCTTGTTTGCACTGAGTGAATCACTTACAGACTTTGAACACAATTATAGCTCCCAATGAGGAATTTTTTTTTTTCTTATAAGAATAAGGAAAGAGAGGAGGGAAGAGAAAATGGGCCTTCTACTGTTAGTTTTTAAAAACTGTCCATCTATCAGATATATAGGCAAGTTTTAACAATAAAAGATGTCAAAATTTTCTCTCATCTGTTTGTGGTTTCTTCATATAGAGACCAGTTTTCTATACTGGGGAAAGATGGAGGAAAAAAACCATATTGACCTTACTTTTAACTGCAGCAATAATTGATTACCTGCTTTCTGAAGGCCATTAATGATTAGATCTTCCTCTAACATTCTCATTAAAAAAAAAAAAAAAACCCTATGGCAAACTTAGTGTGGATATTCACTTCACTGAGTTTTTCTGGATGTTAAAATGTTGGAATTCTTTCCTCAAATTGGATTTTATTTTTCATCATGTAGGTATGAAATCATAAACAAGAAAATGGACAAATCTCAAGGTTCATCTCTTAAAGGAAGCTGCCTGAATAGTTCAGCTGTCTTATTTCTTTATTTTGTTACCTTTCTTGATACTTATTTCTTAAAAATGGACATTTATTTGGCCTTAAAAATGGCCTTGAAATAAGTACCACTGTGTTTGCTTCAGTATTTTTAATTGAGATATATAGCTGCCCAAGATAGTGGTTAGGTTGGCCATTTTCTTTTTCTGAAAGGAAGAATTACCAAAACTGACAAAACAAACCATGTTTTCTACAAACCAATCAATAAAAGTTACTGATTTCACTAATATTTGGCTTGCTAACAAAACATTTATGATGCTATATTCTATTACATGTAAGGAAGCGTTAAGATTTTACTACCAGTAACATTTTTTTATGTAATCACGTTTGCTACTTTATGATTTAATAATTTTTATCTTGCATCAGAGTTGCCTGGGTCCCCTTGATTAGCTATTTTAGTAAACAAAGTCTAGAAGGTAAAGATGGCTCAGATTACATAAAAATTTTGCTTATTAAATTAGTATCTTTGGGTTTCTCTGCTTTACTATACTACATGTTTATCAAAGTAGCTGATATATTAATTTTAACATTAGTGCCTAGAGTAAGAAAAGAAAATTATGGAAATTATATTCTAGCACACCCTCTCACCTCCCCCCAGAAGGAATGTCTCATCTGTAAAAACAGGCATAATATATAGAGTATATATTTCTATTGTCTGTGCATATTCACTTTGCTTTCTTTGAAAAAAGCATAATTACACACTTCTCCTTTGCTTCACAAATCATTTACAATGTTTCATTTTGTGTCTCTTTTTTAACTGGAAGTTAGAAATGCAATTATACCAACGTGCTATTGCTGCTATTGAGTCACAGTGTTTTCTCTGGCTGCTTGCCAAAGTTTGACATATGAGATATTGACCCCTCCACTTGACATGAATTGCTACACCAGTCATGTGGTTTCGTGTTAGGCAACATTTGCATTGCAGCAAGTCAGAATTTTACATGCTTAGAAGTGGGTATGCCCTTTATGTTACATCTTCATGTAGTTTTGAATTGATAGTTTTTAAAAAATTAGAAATCTAGATGAATAGCTATATTCTATCTTATGTTTCACCTCGATTGTCCAAATGGAGTTCTTAGGATAAACAGGTACTCCATTTGTAATCTGTGAGGAAGTTTTTATTCCTAGGTGGACTTTTGACTTATCTCTAAATCAGAGACACCATGTAGTAGTATAATTATATCAAAGACATGCATATTATGTATATGTATAATACCAAATGAAAACATGCTTCCTATATTGGTAGAAATTAATCAGTTTTATTTTATTTTTTATTTCCTTAAATTTATTAAATACTGATCTTTTATAAAGGTTGCAAAAAGTTTTATCATACATCCTTTAAAAAATTACTATTTTTACACATTCTTATATTGTTTGCAATGTGTTTTTTCAGCCAGACTTTCTTTTCTTCACAGTGTTTTCTAAGGAGTAATTTGTGGTTACCCAACAAATACAGTGGTTTCAACTTTCAGTTTAAATGTTTTCTTCTGATCTATTATTGCCCTCCTCAAGGCTTTGACAAACATTGCTGCTCTAGCCCCAATCCCTTCCTCATGGCTCCAACACATCCTCTACACTCAAAGCTGCAGGCAGAATAACACTTCAAAACATGAAAAGCTGTGTAATGTTACTGTATTTATTTCTAAATCTTACAAAGGACATTTTGAAGTCCAGGGTATCTTTGGCCCTGAGTAACCTGACACAGTGAAGGAATTAGAGAAGAAACATAGGTGGCAGGCACCACTCATTTGTTGCTCTTCATTAAAATATATATTTAATGATTAGTGGAATGACAACTTATTTGGACTATCAAGGCACATGCAGACAATCAGAAAGGAAAGTCAACTGTAATTGCAATTATAATAGATCACTGTTATCATAGATTCAATGATAAAAAAATAGAATCCAGCTTCCAAACAGTGTTCTGATAAGCATTCAAATGCTGGGGAAAAAAGCGGGGCCATTTACTCTGCTGGATTGACTTTATATGTTCACATAAAAAAACTCACTCTCATTTTGAGTGATACAAGACAGTAAAAAATCCACCATTTCTTGTTGAGATGACATATTTGCTCTCAAGTATGATTCAGCTGCCTGAAAAATATCTATTGTCATTTTTTCTATCTCTCAGTCTCTAACTCATCCTGATGACACAAGGTTGAAAAGAGATGTGTGCCCTCCTGGACTAAGAATTTAGAGTCAGGAGGGAAATCCCAGGGCATCTCAGCTATCCCTACCTGCCTATCAAATCAGACTGAACTGTGCTGGTAGAGCTCTTTATCCCCATCAACATTTCAGTGAATATTTATTTTAATATTTAGTAGTTTCAAACATCCAGGAAAAATCCTGATATTGTTAAATTACTGAGAAATTTGCAATTTTAATGGCTGATGTAAAATCCACTGTTCTGAATAACTGGTTCAGAAATACTAGCTATTCCTGAAAGATTAACAAAGTAATTATGGTGCAGCAGTATGAATACAAAAGAAATATCTGCTAACTTCATGTGTAAAAGGACGAGCTTAGGGCTTACCTTTGTTACTCAGAAATAAGAACCTGAACAATGTAAATAATTCATGAAGATGTCAAGTTCACTGTTTATCAACAATTGAAAAAGCACAGAAAATATTGAGGTAGTACCAGAAACAACTAAACCAGTGAACCAAATAAAGGACACTGTTATTCTGTTGTAGAAAAATATAGTTTTCCTATCTTTAATTATGTTGTACAGTAAGTTAAAATGGAAAAATTTTGTCAAAAATTTTAGATGCATATAATGAATTTACATTAGGAATGGCTAAATAATCTCTAACTTTTTGGTCTAGAAAAAAGTGAAAGAAAAACAAGTAAAAAAAGTAAGAGCAACAACAAACAGCAGGACCATTGTGGGGAGATGACAGAGATAATTCTTTGCAGTTTTTTACTATACAAATATTGTATGTTTCAACTCTCCTTCTCCTGGTTACTACTGCTGCAGAACAGTGCTAGCTAGTGTGGGTGGACCTTAGGACAATCCAAAAGAGATAGTAGGGATTTTTTATATCTTAGTGCCTTGCTTTGTTCTTGTACTCTTTTATTTTAAGATTTGGTAAAAAGGTATACATTTTCAAATTGATACAGAAAAGTCAAAGGTCGTGTGCCTGCCAAGAGCTTCTCAACATTTTATATTGTTGGTGTTTCAGGACAAAGCTAAATATAATTACTTCTTCACAATATCCACCTAGTTTATGCCTGATTTCTGATCCTTCTTTTTTAATGTCTCTCTCAAAGAGTCATAGAAGAACAGAGCAGTTTGGGTTGAAGGGGGTCTTAAATCTCTTCTCATTTCTATCCCACTGCCATAGTCAGGGACACTTTCCACCAGATGAAGTGATTCAGAGATCCATCCAGCTTGGCCTTGAACATTCCCAGGGATGGGACATCTAGAATTTCACTGAGAATCCTCCAGTGCCTCACCAGCACCATAGTAAAGAATTTCTTGCCATTATCTAATATAGACCTATTGTCTTTCAGTTAATAGCTGTCTCCTCTTGTCCTAGCATAGCCTTGTAAAATGTCCCTTTCCAGCTTTCTTGTAGGTCGCTTTTAGTTACTGGAAGGCTGCCCTAAGGTTCTTGCAGCCTTCTTTTCTTCAGGAGTAAAAAGTCCAGCTCTCTAAGCCTGTTGAAGATAGAAAAGCATGAGAGGCAAAAGTTATGTTCTGCTTTTCAGGTTATTGCCAGTTTTTCAGACAGAAACATTCAATGGCAAAACAAGCAGGTGCTTTTCCAATACATTGTCCAATACAAGCACAGTATTTCCAAAAACATTTTGGTACAGTTTCTCTCAAGAAAAGAATTATTTGCTTTGGAGTCCTTCTTATTTAGCTGGCATTTAGATTTGTTTTCAATCTATTTTCCCATAAAACTTTACTTTGGGGCTAAAAATAACAAAAGTGTATTTTACACTTTTAGGTAATTTTTTCCCCCCAATAAAGTAATATTTCATTTTTAGATCAGTTTATTTGTCTTCCAGAAGAGTATTTTACTACTTGCATTTGAGAAATCTTGCAATTTCAACATAGAAAATATTCTAAAGCAAGTCTTGCCATTTTTCTAATCTGGCAAAAAATAAATATAAATTTGTAGTTTGAAAAAATCTAGCAAAAAATATGTTCTGTATTAATGTATTATGTGTGTAAAAATGAATTGTTTTGTCTTCTGTGATTTCTTGTGTTGCTGAAAATAATTAACATTAAAGGAAGTGCTCTAACCTAAAGATGATACCACAATGTTGTGACATTAATTAATATTTAAAGTGCTCAAAAGTTGCATTACTTTCAGTTTTTCTCACAGAGATGGGCAAAATGAAAATGCAGCAGGTGCTGTACCATACAGGTGCTGTAGGACCATAAACAGTCATCGTGGCATGCCATGACAATGATTTTGTAAGAGCAATTACAGGAATATGGCAGTAATTACGTAGAAGTTTTATTACTTCTATAATAATTTTTGCTGTTTTTAATAATTTTTGCAATTTTAAAAATTTGAATTATTTTTTGTTAATATTATTGAATATAAAAAAAACCCAAAACAATAAAACAAAGATAAAAAAACCTTAATTGTGTTTTTTGAAGTTGTGCATCAAATTAAGTAATATCCTTTTTGTAACATAATTTCTCAGATCAAATTGTTTGTACTTTTAATGATAGAACAAATACTTTTTCTAGTTTTTATGCATATGTCTTACTGGCTATGTAAAAAATAATTGCTGCCAGAAAGAACTAGCAATCCAAGTGACAGACAAAACATGGAAGAAAAAATGCAGTCAGAATTTATGCTGTTATGCATCTGCAGAAATAATATAGAGGCCAGATAGAAGATAAATTCTTAAGGAATACTAAAAAGAAAAAAGCAAGCATGCAAATTTTGTAACATGACACACAGACTACTTCTATAGATAAAAGAAAGACATGAAACATTTAAAATCAAGAATTTAACCAATTTATGTTTTGACAGTTGAATTGTCCAAGATCTCTAAGAGCAGAGAGAAGTCTAACCTATGTTGTTAAAATTAGTAAAAAGAAAAAAAGCCTTCAAACCTGCTACCCTGTACCCTTTTGTTTCCTTTAATGCTTATATTGCCAGCATGATTTTGAGCTCCTAAGTCAATACCTCTTTCAGAAGAAAAGAGAGGATTGTAGTGATGAATCATGTCCAAAGTCTTCATTTTGTGAATGTGATATTTCTGGGAAGTGATTACTTCTTACTTGGCCTTGGGTCTGTTTTTCTTATTACAGTGTCTCCTCCTCCTGGGCTGCAGGTTGACAATGACCTCCAAACAGTTGGCACCCTCTGTCACATCCCCAGAGCTCCAGAATAACCTGGGTAAGCAGCTGTCACTAGACTCCAGTGCAGGAGTTAAACCAGATAAACCCAGACTGAGTCAAGCTGAGAATGAGATTCTGCACTACTGGGTCAGCACAGAGCCTTCACTCATTATGTAGGAGTAATGAAAGTCATCTTCAGCAGGCTTTACTAAGCACACTTTCGTAGTGCAACGCTCTGTACATTATTGTGGAAAGATTGAATCATGGAAAAATATTTTTAATCATGGAAAACATTCAAACTTGCAAACACTAATGAAAAATTATGTTTGAAAACGTGTTAGGAATAATGATTAAAAGTTTTTTTAAAAAAAATGAAGGTAAATAAAGAGTCTGTTGGAAAACAATTTCTGAGACAAGAAAAATCTGTTAAAAATATCCTGTTTCCTGAATGTGAAAAAGTACTACCATAATAATAAATAAAAAATACTCAAGTGTCTGTGAATATACATGAACATGTGTCCATGTAGGTGTATATGTGAGTATTTGAAAAAAATGGTACAATTTTTCATTAGCAAAGGGATAAATTAGGTGGCCTATAAGAACCTTTTTAATCCTTATCTTTTGTGATTTTCTTCTTGTCTGCATTTTAAGGAACTCTTATTTATCACCCCAGCATTAATTTAGAAGTTGTTAAATAATTACAATGCAATTGATGAAGTAAACAGATGATTAAATTAGAAAAGAATATTATTGAATTTTTAAGAAAAACCTTTTCAATGTATGGCTATATAACAAGTAGCATAATCTCATTTTTTTCTTTAAAATTTTTCATTTCTTATATCCATCTTTCTTGCTAATATTCGTGTTTTCTTGCTATCTTATTTATCATAAGTCTGGCTCAATTCTCTCAACATATGTAAAACCATCTAAGATCCTATAGGATATTTTATTTCCAGCTGCCACCAGATCATTATCTCCATTGAGACCAGAGTAACTGCCAGTCATATGTAAATGTCTTGCATATCTTAAGATATCTCAAATTACATTAAACACTTTCATTAATGTGACTGAATAAACCACTTTAGACCTTTCTAGAAAGTGCATATCTAATATAATATACTTTTCTTAGCCAAAAAGTATTTTTGCGTTATTATATGTGGCTTTTCCCTTGCACAGATAAGTACTGTGAATCTCCTTCTCTAATGGAACTTCTGTTTGTCTACTGACTAGACAGAGACAAATCATTTGGATGAGATCTGCAGCTTTTAGGTAATTAAATTGAATCTGCTAGAATTATGAATTAAACTTTGTAAAGGTGTTGAAACAGCAGGAGACTGCAAAGGTGCAACACTGCACTGAAACTAAGATATATGTTGTCCTTTTTTGGTCTGATACTTGTGCCAAATTTATATGAGGAGAGATATATTCAAGTGCTAGATTTATTCTCCTAGTCCATGTCTCAGAAATAGTGTGGCTATAAACCTACCAAGCAAAAGTACAATATTTATGGTTTTTGAAATTTCAGGCCCTGAGTAGATAGGCCTGATTTGGAAGAACATAGGTTCATATTTGCAAAATAAATACTGAAACTTCAGACACTTCACTAATTTGGCAGATGAGCCTCCGCAAAGAAGAAATAAGGGGAGAAAATTCTACTATTACTTTTTAAGAATTAAATTAGTAAGAAAATGAAAGAAGAATCCATGGAGAAATAAGGGTAAGATAGAAGTTTATTATACATATACAGGCTGTTACAAAGGGTCCAGAGAGTGAGAGACATTGAAAATAACATTTTAAATATGCTGGGCGTATTCATTTTATTTACAAACAATGACTTTCCAAAAATTCCTTTTAACAAGAAAATATTATGAAGTTGAGAATCATTAAGGAAGTAACAAAAGTCAGGAGCTTGAAGTCTTTCTTCCTCTGTAGATTGCAAATATTGCTTCCTCAAGCAGATAGAATGAGAGAATGAGGGTAGTGGTCAATGGCTCAGAGTCCAGATGGACATCAGCAATATCAATGGTGTCCTTCAGGGGTCCTTATTGGGACCAATGCTGTGAAATATCTTCATTAAAGACGTAGAATAAGTGGTGGAGTGTACCCTAATAAAATTTGCAGATGACACTGAGCTGAGAGGTGTGGCTGGCACAGCTGATGGGTGAGATGTAATCCAGAAGGATCTGAAGAAACTCAAGAAGTTGATCCATGGAAATGCCATGAGGTTTAACATGACCAAGTGCAAGTTGCCACATCTGGGTTGGGGAAAACCTCCAAAATGGATAGAGTTTGGAGCATGAACAAATCCAAAACAGCCCTGCCAAGAAGGACTTGGGTGTGCTGGTGAAGGAGAGGCTTGACATGAGCCAGCAATGTCCACTTGCAGCCCAAAAAGCCAGTTGTATTCTGGGCTGCATCCAAAGCAGTGGGGCCATCAGGACCAGGGGTGATCCTGCCCCTCTGATCTCTGACCTGGGGTGAGACCCCACCTGCAGTGCTGCACTCACCTCTGAGGTACCAACTCAGGAAGAACATGGACCTGTTGAAGAAAGTAGAGAGGAGGACAACCAAGTTGATGAGAGAGATAGAGCATCTCTCCTATGAGCAAAGTCTAAGAGAATTGGGATTTTTAAGCCTCAAGAAGAGGTTTTGAGATTACATAATTGTGTCTTTGTACCTGAAGGGAGCCTACAAGAAAGATAGAGACTTTCTACAACGGTTTGCAGTGATAGGACAAGGGAGAATGGCTTCAATCTGAGACAGAGTAGGTTTAGATTAGCTTTTAGGAGTAATTTTTTTATGATTAAGTTGGGGAGGCACTATAACATCTCTAGAGAAGGTCTCGATGTCCTACCCCTTGGAGTGTTGAAGGACAGATTGGATGGGGTTCTGAACAGCCTGATTTAGTAAAAGTGTCTGTGTCCATTGCAAGGGGGTTGGAACTAGATGGTCTTTAAGATTTCTTCCAACCCAAGTCTTTCTATGATTCTCAGAAAACAGGACTTTTAAGCATTTCCCTACAGTGTGTGGGAACCAATTCATAGCATTGCAATCCACTTTACTCCCACTCAACAAAACCAAATGTGTTCAAGAGAATCTTAAAAATTTCAAAAGAAGGTTACCTTTTTATGTCAAAGAATAGAAAACCATAGGAATCTAAGAAAGAGCCATGATCGGGGCTTTTTTTATGGCATGATCATAATAATTTATCAATTTCTGGAGTTAAACCTAATTTCCATTGGACTTTAGCACATCAGCGAGGGTGTAGCTATTCCTGTAGCTTAAACAAAATGCACTCTGGACCTTCAGATCAGTGTAGATTTCTTTAGATTGTTTCTTGTGTGAGATGAGTCTCGATGTATAGCCTTGTTCGTAGGTGAAATGTCTAGATGATGTGAGAGTATCAACAAGAACCAACTAGGAAATACCAACAATGATGAAATTATTATTATCAATCACATTGTTATTATCTTGACATGGAAGAGATTGACAATTAATAGAGAATCACATTCTTACATCAGACTCCATTAAATGCAGATGACATACATCATACATTTATACTGCTTTTGACTTTTACCAGATAGCTGTAAAAATGGTTTTCCAAAAGAGCTAGAAATTAGTTCAGCCTCATCAATTTCAAAAACTATCAAAGAATTTATTTGTCTTATTTATTCAGATGATTTTTAGTCAGTGAAGGAATGTAAGCTGAAACTAGAGTTGCATCTGAATATCAGATTTCTTTTAATTTGTATTTTATTTTCACATGAATGTGCCTTTCAAGTATTCTCAACACTCCTCTTACTAATCCTCAGTAAGTTAATATGGAGTTGGTTACTATCCTTTATCTCCAGACTGAATTAGCAAAATTAACAATTAGAGCCATCATTAAATTTGATTATAAATAAGCATACTTTACAGATAGTATTTTCAAATCAAACTTCTTTGTCTTATTTAGCATTTACTAATTGTCATTTTATAAAACCAGTATTTGTAAAATAAATAGTTCTACTCAATTTAACTTAATTAATTGTGCACTGCATAATTATTTCTTTCTCCCTTGAAAGAAGCAACAGGTGGGAAGCAGGAGTCAAAAATCTTTCTATGTTATGAGAGGAATCAAAAATGAAGCTACCTAATAGCAATGATGACTTAACCATTTACAGATTTTTACAAATATTTCTATTTTTAAAAAAGCATTTATTTTATTACCATTATGTTTGACCTGCAGCAATTTTCTTCAAGAGGAGATAATTAACATTTTGAATCTATATTTGAAAATATCTTCCAGCAACCAAAAACTGTCATTTGAAGTGCTTGGCTTTCAACATTCTGGCCACCAAGCAGAAATATGTTTTACATTAATTTGAAAATATAATCTGATTAAAACTATTCATTTAATTTACAGATATAAATATGTAAAATTTTGAGCATCTTAAAAGTTCAATATGAAGATCTCTTTCCTGTGAAGGACAGTTAATCCCTCTGATGCATACTGCAGTGAAATCTTTTGAAAAGTGTGTAAATTATGGGGATTGTATAATTTAAGTGAAAATCTGTTTAATTAGCCAGTTCTTAAAATACATATTATTTTCACAGATGTAAAGGAAAGATATATCACATTCAATAGTTCTGTGTACCAATATATGAACCTGTTTCTTCATCCTGTCTATATAAAACAGGCTGTGATGGAATTGTAGAATCTCAGAAAATGTAATTAAATATTCAGCAAGTGATAAATAAAATAACTTTTTTTTTCCTGGTTTGGCAAAACTTGATACAAGTTTCTGGAAAAAAATTAAAAAGACTTATCTGTATACACAGAAAATTATAATTGTTTTCCACTGAAACAGAAATAGTTGTTCATAGAGTTATATACCTGTCTTCTATGTATGGAGAAGAGGGATGGACTTCACAAAGGATTACCTGTCAAAGACATGTGTTCAACAAATTTTGGGGTATTTTCTCTATCCAGACTAGTCATATCTCCAAAAACAGTTATAAATGGCAGAGAAATGGTTGGGTGGAAGTATCAATGCGCAAGAGGAAAAAAAAAGTCAAAGAAACTTGTGGGCAGCACACACAACTCTAGAATAAATAGATCAGTTGTCTTCTGGGATTACCTCTATCCAGAGAGCATACAAGAAAGTCTGAATTCCCCAGTCAATGCACTGGTCTTCATTTACATGTCAAGGTTTAGGGAGATGAGGGCTTTGGGGACATCCTCTGCGAGAAGAGGCTGTGGGCTCCCCTGTATATCTGAATAGCTGAATTCTTTCAAATTCAGTTCTTACTTACACATAGAATAAGTATACATATTCTTACTTATACTTAAGAAGCAATGAAAATATTTTCCCAGTCCAGACTCTGTCCATGATGTCTATTACCAAGTTATTTCCTTGTCTTTGTCTTGACCTAGTAGGTTTTTTTATCTTACTTTCTCACCTTCTCCCATAGAGGAGGCATGAGATAGCAGGTGGATTAGCTGTCGTCAGCCAAAGTCCACATACACTTTTAAGTAAAATGTGGCAGTAGTCACCATCTTCTCCCTATCACATTAAGTTATATGATCTTATACAGAATAGAGATTGCAATTATCATGTATACAGAATAGAGATTGCAATTATCATGTGTAAGTATATGGCTGTCTTTGCATTTTCCCCCATCACATCCCCAAATCACAAATAATTATAAAGATTGCTAAGAACATAAAATGAGCATAATAAAATATGGGTTAATCCAAAATCATCTTGACAAATCTAAACAATAAAAACACCTCAAGCTTGAGAACTAGAATTTCTGGCACAGACTGTCAAGCACATGCTAAGAGAGTTCTCTGGTACTACTCCCACCCCCCAAAGCTGGTGATGGACTCACCTTTGGAGCCTCCAAGAGTCTCCTGGAACAGCCCTGTGAGGAATAGGAACAGATTGTCTATTCCTCTCAATCATCAATTTGCACTCTTACCTGC
This sequence comes from Muscicapa striata striata, assembly GCA_030060385.1. Taxonomy (NCBI): domain Eukaryota; kingdom Metazoa; phylum Chordata; class Aves; order Passeriformes; family Muscicapidae; genus Muscicapa; species Muscicapa striata. The sequence continues at coordinate 201,169 of JAREIS010000133.1, read as the reverse complement.
CTCTGGGCTCTTTGCTCCTCTGGGATTTTGGAGATGGACTTTTGATGGTCTGGTGGCTCCTGGGATGGGTCTAGGAGGAGCTGAGACAGATTATTTCATGGATTTTCCCCACCACTCATTTTCTCTATGAGCTCCTTTGTGAGTATTCAGACAAGTTTTTTGTCATATGATCTAATAGAAATATGAAAGTCATACATGAAAAAATGATGTAGGTCTGATCTTACTCTCATTGAAGTCAAAGAAAATTTGTTGCTGTATGTTGTATAGCTGAGATGAAAGCATGTGTAATCAACATTTTAAAATGGACAAAATAAATTTTTGGCATATAAAATTAAGCTTTATCCCAATATTTACTTTGACACTCAAAAGAAAAAAATAATCAAACAAAAGCATAACAGTAAAATTGATTGATTTTTGAGGAATAATTTGTTGCAAAACTTGAATGACTTTTAGGGAACAATTCATTTAATCTCAAAGTAGTATGTTTATTAAGACTTAATTGCTGCTTCTATGAAAATTTGTAGAGCATGCTTTGAGAATTTTATGAGGAAAATCTCAGGTTTTCTGATCATCTTCACATCACATAGAAAGGATTTTTCCTTCCAAGTAAGGAAAGGCATTAAATTAGACATAGAGAAAAGAAATTGCAGCTATTTGACCCAAACTCAATTGCAGAATATTAGTGACTTCTTTTTGCACTGGCTGGTAGTTTCACACCACACTCTTTTCCTGCATGTTGAAATATAATCCCAGAATTTAGGAAATTGCAAAGTATGAAAAAAAAATGCAATAGGTGGCTTTGTAGGAGAACAGTGCAAAACACACGCTCTACTTAACCATAAGATTTGCTTATTCTTTGTATGAAGCAGGAATTTTCTAGCCCTCATCACAGGACACAAGTAATTAGTATTGAATTGTTACAGTGCTCTGCAATATGAGTAAGAATTAGAGTACAGGGACAGGGAAGTCTTTGTTCTGGGTTCATATTACTGACAGTATTAGCAACTGACTGAAACAGCCTAAATTCTTTAATGTATGTATCCTCTAGACAGCATCACAAAGAAAGTTGTTGCTCTGTTCTTTCTTTATGTTTGGGTAAGTAAGCTAAAAAAAGAATAAGCTATTTCTAGCTTTCTAGAGTACAGAAATGTTGACATCATACTTTCTGGAGTACCCCTAGTACTGGACAATTCATTACACTTCTTTCTCAGTGGGTTCCCTTTGAGGATTAAGGATGAAGGCTGTTCATCTGACCTTGCAGGTGAATGACATGGTGAAACCCACCAACATATGGTGCTTTTCTTCCTCAAACCAAGTAAATTTTGTTTATGTGACACTTTCTCCAACCTTTAATGATTTAAAACTATGTTCAGGCATTATCTGGGAGGATCTTCCTTGTCTGAGTCAAATTCATCACCTGTGCTGGCCTAGAAATTAAGTGGTGTAGACAATCGTGTCAGAGCATGGGCGCATTTTCTGGTCTTGGTATGTTGTGTCAAATTAATTTTGTGACAAAAATAAAGAAAGGTTTGGTGATCATTTTTGTGTCAATGTTACTGAGAGAGATGTTCCTATGACTCATATTCTTCTGTTGGATGTGTTGTGTATTTTTTGATATTGCACCATCATTGGGAATGAACTTTATAACCGGAACATTAAACATGTTAATTATTCTAATTTAAAAGGTACTTATTAAGGATAAAACACTGTATTTCTTTCATGTGTTTACATATTATTAGCCTCACAAATGTCCTCAGGAGCACTCCATATCCAGAGTTTTGAAAAAAAAATTGTTAGTATGCTCTTTTGAATTAAGATGCTTTTCTGAACTAAGTATTCACTTTCAAACCATCAAAACACAAACAGACCTATGTTTTTCTGCTGTTTTTCTCACCTTTTAAGGTGCCTGGTATCATTAAGGCAGGACTATTACCAGATTTTGAGTTTGATAGGGTTCTTTTCCATGTCTTAACCATATCTTGGCACCAGTAAATAAAGAATAGAGATAACTTTTGCTCTTCATCTATTTTCAGTGTGGTCATTCTTCTGTTTCCCTTGTGATTTCCAGCCATGGTAAGATATAAAAGCTGCAGGAAAACGTTATTTTTCAGTTTCCTGTTGGTAGCTGTTTTTTGCTGTTTAACTTCTGTACTCTGCATACAACGCTAGAGACTTCAACTGCATTTTAGTCAATAATAAAAAAAAAATTATTTAATTTCTGAGGTTTAGTTTTAATAAAAATAGTTTTGTCAGACGCCTACTACATTCTTATTTTGGTTGACAGCTTTTGCATTTGATTTATTTGTCTGTGCCTCAGAATGTAAACTTTCAGGTGTTGCCAGTGCACACGAGATAAAAATAATCTTTGACATACATTAGATACTTCTAACTGTAAATCAGCAAAAATTTTAACAGGTATGAACATTTGAATTAATGCCATTTTCCCTGTGTATAAATTCAGATGTATTTTAATATCAGAATTAGGACATCCAAACTTGTCACTGAAGTTTTTTTAAAACACCTTGCAAATATTATGGTGGTAGAATTTGTAATAAGAAATCATGTGACCATTCTTAGCCTACTTTTTTCATACCTTTTATTTTGTTTCAGGATTTACAATTTTAAACAGTATCAACACTCCTTCCAGCACAAATCCAGAACATGCCTGCATACTAGCCACTGTGAAGAAAGTTAATTCTACCCCAGCTAAAACCAGCACAGATACAGAGCACTGGATGTACTTTAATGTATAATTCCTGTTTGTTATTCTCCATGAACCTAAAAATACACTGTTACACAAATGAAAAATGGAATATCTTGCTGGTTTAAGTCACTTACAAGTTTAAAGGCAAAGGACAAAAAGAGGGCACAAAGTTCTCAGTCTGTCCTTTTCTCTTCAAATGGGAGATGACCTAAAACAACAAATGTACCCTTTACTTACAGAAGCAAAAGCTACAATTAATTATAAAGGTGCTTTAAAAATTAGTCTTTTATGTCAGTCTTCATGCAAGACTTTTCAAAATTCTTTCCTGTCCCTGACTATGCAAGGTATCTACTAAGATATGTAGTTCATCACCTAACTTATTTTCTCATTTCATTTTCTACTTTCTTCTTATAAATGTCATATTCTAAATATATGAGCAATGACAGAATGTACTATATTGTATCACATGATTTTAATCTTAATATTTTATCAAGACTGTATGGCGTTTTCATCTACATTAGGCTCACTAAACTGAATACAAAGCTGACAACTTGCTCCATTCCATTCTTCATTTTCAGATGTTATTTCCTGATTATTTCAAGATTTCCAAATTTACTAGCCAGGCAGAGAAGTGATTGAGAGCAGCACTGCAGAGGAAGATTCAGGGGTTATGGCTAATGGAAAACTCAACATGAGCCTGCAGTGTGTGCCTAGAAAGCCACCTTTATCCTGGGATGGACCAAAAAATGTGGCCAGCAGGTCAGAGGAAGTGATTCTGCTCCTCTACTCTGCTCCCAAGAAACCTCATCTGGAGTACTGTGTACAGTACTGTGTGCAGTTCCCAATGTAAGAAGGACATGGAACAGTTGGAGCTAACCCAGAGGAGTGCCATGAAGTGGATTAGGGGACCTTCTCTATGAAAGCAGGATGAGAAAGTCGGGGCTGTTCAGCCTGTAGGAGTGAAGGCTTTGTGGAGACCTCATAGTAACCTTCCAGCATCCGAAGGGGTCCTATAAGGAAAGGGACTTTTAATTAGAACATCTAGTGACATGACAAGGACAAATGAGTTCAAACTGAAAGAGGGGAACTTAGGTTAGATATAAGGAAGGAACTCTTTATTGTGAGGGTGGTGACACACTTGAAAAGGCTGCCCAGAGGAGGTGTGGTTATCCCATCCCTGGAAGTGTTCAAGACCTGAATGGATGGGACATTGAACAACCTGGTGTAGTGGGAATTGTTGCTGCTCAGAGCAGAGGGCTGGAACTAGAGGATTTTTATGGTCTCTTCCAACCCAAACCATTCTATGATTCCACAATTCTATCATATCATGACCCTAACTTGTAGATATTATATATTTTGTTATCAATTAGCAGTCATAGGATGTTAAATCCTGAACTGAATTAAGTTTATGTTACTGTTAACAGCCAGCTAATTAATTACACTTGAATGTAGATTCAATACATTTTGTCTATTTAAATTTTTCAATAAAATCTAGATTCCAAAATTAATCACTTTATTTTATAAAGTATCTGGTCCTCTAAGTTCCTGCATAATCCATATACTCTGATTCCAGTGAAGACCGCAGGAAATACGATTGTTCCGAGTTTTGCATAAGGCTCAGAAAAATTTAGTTTAACAATGAACTTTCTTTTATTCATCTATCTTAGCAAATAAGATTGGACCTTGTTCTAAAAACAGGTAGAATAATTTACTAAATTTCATATATTCTTGTTGCACTGGGAGATATAGTAGTCTTAGGTAAAGCACACTTATTCTTTCCTTAATTAAAAGATGCATGTGCACAGAAGCAACATGATATCTATTCAAGTTTGGATGGGGCCCTAAGCAACCTGGTGTAGTGGATGGCATCCCTTCCCATGGCCTTGGAATTGGAACTATATAATCTCACAGTGTCTTCCAACCCAAGCCTTTCCATGCTTCTATGATATTATCACAATGAAGTGACTCTAGCAGAAAGTTTGGCCATTATACAGGACAGAAAAACTAGAGCATAGGAGTCATGTTGGTATACTAGGACAGTAATCCACAGAGCTGGAATGCATAAGTAATCATAAATTCCTCAAAAGATAGTGTCACAACAAACAAAACTTCATGGTCTCTGGCAATTGCTGAGGTAGACCTTTTATTAAGAGCTACTTTGAATCACTGGAAAGTACACAATTAGAAGAAGCATTCCAAGATCTCCAGACTTATAGGTTTAAAAATGTTCAAGAAATTCATCAATCATGTAAATTCACATTTGCCATCTGCAAGTAAATGTGCTAGAAGCACTGCAGCCTCTCTCTCTAAAGGCTCGTTTGCCAGCTAATCAACTATCTGATGAACTATACTTGCAGTGTTTTAGATCCCATAATAAGACATATAAGACAAAATATTCTGTGTAATTCATAACATATTAGGCATTTGCAGTTTTAGATTACTGTATTCCTAAAACTATTTAATATTCTGATAGTTTATAGCAAAATTTGCTACACCACACTATTTGATTAATACACTAAAAGTTTGTCTTGAGTATGAGTTGGTGATAGTAACTTGGTTTTGCCTACAGTCAGATAATGCAACCTAAATAATTGGATCTGGATGCAGCAGAGAAGTCCAGCAAGAAAGTTAGGAAGGCAGATTTTAAGATGTCCTGGGACAGGGCCAGAGGCAGGGCTAAACACGGGTATCTTGTAGCATGGGCTGCCTGAGTAGGGGCTATGACTGAAGGCCATTCAGAGCCCAGCAGTCCTTAGAGTCCTGATATTGTCCTTCCTCTATTTGTCTTCAGAAAGATTTTGTCATTGTTCTGTTGTTCCTTGGAACTTCTTTTTTTTTAGCTAAAGATGGGTGCAATATTTGCCTTTTCCCAGCCCTCAGAAATTTCTTCAGACCACCAATTTTTTCAGATTGGCCCCTGATGAAGACCGTGGTGAGGCAGGCTGTCTGCTCACAGAGTCCGCAGAGGTTTGTGATGAAGCAGAAATTCACCTGCAGCCCAGAAGGGACCTCACTGGATCAGGGAGATGCCCAAAGATTGCTGTGATTCCATGGGAATACCATGTAGGAAGTAAGAGACTCAGAGCAGGACCTGTGAACCCATGGAGAGAGGTACCTACACTAGACCATGTTTGCTGGAAGGACTTTTGGCCATGCAGGGGATCCACGTGGGAACAGCTTCTTCCAGGACTGCATCCTGTGGAAGAGACCTGTGCTGGTACAGCTCATGAATAACTGCAGCCTAAGGAAGGATTCACACTAGAGAAATTCATGTTTCTTTTTCCTTTGTAGAAGGGGAAGAGTGTGAAGAATCATTGGGAGGTTGATTGGTGGGTTGGTTGGTTGGTTGGTTGGTTGGTTGGTTGGTTGGTTGATTGGTTGGTTGATTAGTTGGTTGGTTGGTTGGTTGGTTGGTTGGTTGGTTGGTTGGTTGGTTGGTAGGTTGGTTGGTTGGTTGGTTGGTTGGTTGGTTGGTTGGTTGGTTAAACTGAAAATGTTGCTCCAGTCTTTGAAGTGTCATTGTTTTCTTGAATGTATCACTATTTACTTCAGGACTCAGGGAACTAGGGTAACAGCCTGTGGTCCAGGTGATGTAATCTATAATCCTGCTAGTGGGACAAGAGGCTCATGTAAGAAGGAAATTTACAGCCTCCCAAATCTCTACATCTGGTCAGCAGATGGATGTCTTAATCTCCCACAGCCTCCAATTACAGTCCTACATGGCTTTCTCTTGTTTCTGACACATGGATCAGGTTCAGCCAGCCTAGATACCTTCTCAGAGGGAACTTGTTAATTTCTGACACAACTTCCTGAAGAAAGCCTTCTGTAGATTTCTGTGAGGGCTATATGGACATCTACAGACAAACACCAGAGGCTGCCATAACTTATGATGTTGGGAGTCTTCGTTTTCTGCCTATTTGACTGTAACCTCTGACTGCCTTTTCCTGATCTTAACTCTAAGAACAAGCTGCCAGTCTGTTATTCTTCTTCCCTGATGCCAAACAAAACCACTAGACATAATTGTAAATGTTTTTTGTTATTCAATTTCTTCTTTCCTCAGAAGTTTTTTACCATGCAAATACCTGGTTCTGGTTTCGGCTGCTCATGTTAATTTTCTTCACAATGGCTGGTTTGGGGTTGTGTATTGGATTTGTGCACAGGGTTGATATTGTAAGAGATGTTTTTGTTATTCAAATCTGCAAGAAAAAAAATCAGAAAGAGTACAAGGTATAAATATCATTGTTGAGAGAATGGTTAACTTGGAAAACCTAGGAGCTTATTTTAAAACTTCAATTATGCAACTTATGGAATCGTTAATTTTATATTGTATGCTTTCATAAATAAAATGTATATATAATTCAAGCCTTTAAAGGAGGAATTTTAAAGCACATTAATAGAAAGTTCCTATATTTGAAACTGTACCTCCACTCTTCTAAAACTTTTTCAGTAGCATTTTGAATAGCACTCATGGATGATTACATAGACACAAAAAGATAAATTAAAAAAAAATAATTTGACAGTCTCTTTAGTTTCAAACCCTGTAGATGAAAAATTTCTTTGTCTAGAGAACATACAGCATAGTCACAGCTGAATTTTATTCTGTTGAAAGCATTCTTTTTGGTTTGTTTGGATTTTTCAAAAGTGATAAACATGTTTACTTGTTCTAATATCCGTTGTGAGAATATTAAATGCCATTGCGAGGATTTTAAATTCTTACATTTATCAAGAAATGAAAACAAGGTAACTGTCAATATGCATTTGTTCTCTTACAGGTTAGTTAATACAAAAAGTATTATTCATATGATGCTGAAGAATTCACTGCTTTAAAATATTGATTTGAGTATTTTTCCTAAAAGGAATAAAGATGAAATTAGTGGATGAGACAAATGTGTTTGTTATTCTCCTTTTTTTCACCCATGTATTAGGTATGCATATTAGGTGCTGTATGCTGTATTTTGGATTTTGACACTTTTCCATAAAGATCATGGTCTAATTTTGGTTCAATTTGCAGTAAGACATATAAGTATCCACATCACCTAAATAGTCTCACTGAGGATCTAAATGGCCTTTGTGGAAGACAGCAAAAAAATTTTACTGAAAATGAAGCAACTGCACTCATTCTTCCACAGGGAACTGGAGTAAATTGCTTGAGGGGAAATAAGGCTTCATCTCTCTCTCTTTTACCTTTTGGGGTTGTTCTATATCTAAAGTATGTAAACATGGTCTCTTTATAGACTGTAGTCCAGAGAAGACAATGAAGGATAGGAATACACCTAGTCCTTCTCTTTTCACACTTTTCTGACCATCTGGATAAATGTAAGAAATGCTGCCAGTTTCAGAAGTAGGGTCAGAATCATCTATATCACATCAGAAAGTGACTTTATGCCTTTTTCTTGCAGAGGAGAAAGTTTCTAGAAGGAAATCACACTCAGTGCACCACTTATGTCTTTTTTTGAGACAATATTCCAGGGTCTGGGGAGCCCTAAAACTCATATCATCTATAATGCCTATCAGTTAGACAACACATATACTATGCATCACTTTATGTATGCCAGCTATATGCATGTGACACACACCAACTCAAAATATTCATCTCCCTTACTTGTGACAGCCATGCTTCATGAAGTTCTTATACTTCCTCTAATTTCTCTTTTAACATATCCTATTTTATGGTTGTTCAGACAGAGACACTCAGAATCCTATATATGTCTGCAGCTACTAGTATGAAAAAAACCCACAACAACATTGTATATTACTGTTCTGTCAAGATGAATGTGTTACAAACACAGAACTGTTATCTCACTCTTAACAATTTCATTCTCACCTGATCACAAAATACAGACAAAATTACAGCTGTGAAGTTTGTCATGTATCAACCTCTTGATATTTGCAGCAACCTACAGCTTAAAGATCCCATTTACTTTTGGGAAGTAAAAATTGTCTTTTTGGCTTGTAGTTTTCTTGAACTTTCTTTTTTTCTATATTCCATACTAGAAGTTTGTCTGCAATGCTGTTTTTGAAAATAAATCCTGTCTTTCTGGATACAATTCAGCTGAATCTTTTCTCGTGAAGTCTGAGTTTCAAGTGTACCCATGGGGACAAATTTGATACTTTACAAGAAATATTCCAGTGTTAATTATCAGCATCTCAGTATTAAAAAAGCTTATGAAGAGAGAAGGAAAAATTAAGTATTCTTTACTAGTGAACTTTTGCCTTATGCCCATGTGCATAGGTAATTTATCTTTATTATACCTCTAGATGCAGATTTTCTTAAGCAAACTTCCTTTCTCCTTAGCTGCAGAAACACTGCTGAAACTTCAAGAAGTCTCTGAGGATGCAATTTTATTTTTAGCCTCCTTTTTCCCATCCTACCTCTTTCCCCCAGCTATCAACAACAGTTATCAGAGGGGGAAAAAAGTGAAAAAAAAAAAAGAGAGCCTTAAATATTTTAATTTTAATATACAGTAATAAAATTTCTTAGTTAAAAAAAAAAAAAAACCTTTACTTCTGAGTTTTAAAGTCTGTTTTCTTACATTTTAAAATGCAATCAAATATTCAGCCCCCAAGTAAAGTAATGTATAGGTTTTCTGTACTTTTTATAAATTTTTTTTTCCTTCAGGTGTAAGAGCTTTGAAGTGAATTGGACACTGGAGTCTGAGCTTGAAAAAATTGAACTTAGGAGCAAAAGCAGTATTTCCATTTTCCCTCATATAGTGGTGTAGATACTATTTTCAAAAGATCCAAATGTTTCCACTTCCTTTTGAGTATGGCTCAAAATGTAACTGTACTCAACTCACTGATCTGTATGCTAGCTATCTCAATCTTTTGTTAAGTGCTTTCATCAAACGTAACAGGTAAGATCAAAATCATATTTTCTTCTAGAGAAAACATTAATTTTCTTAGAAAGTTTAGTAACACAATTCATAAAACTCAATAGAACTTTGTGCTAAATACCACAAATACTTTTGTGGCATGATGTATTAGAAGTCCCACAGCTTGAGACACAGAGTGATACCCTTTGCCTCATAAAGGACATGACTAAATTAATTACTGCTATTACATGAAGACAAGAAATCCATATTTATTGGTCTTCTAAGATTGAGTTAATTTTAAAAAAATAGTGAATATATATGAGCTGTAGTTGTAACTCATTTCTGATGCATTTATTTATTATTTTAATGGCTCTAAATCTATTTTGATTGTTTTTTCTTTTCATAAAAAAGTAATCTGTTATTCTCTTATAAAGATTCTCAACCAAAGGATACTGGGTCAAACCATGAGGAACAGTGTTGCTTCAGCAGCAAGTGTGTATCTCAGCTCTCATGCACCTAGTTTACTGAACTTCTCTGTGAGGGCAAGCATTTGGAGAATGGGAGATAATTTTAGTACTATTTTGAGTGCTACAGGGCATCTTTTAAAATTTGAAATGGAGTATTGCCTACTCTCACCAGCACAGGTCAAAATAAAGGACTCGCAGAACAAAACGCTTGATTTTTGTATTTTCCCATGAGAAATTCAATGTCAGGAGAGTGATATGACTGCTGTCACTAAGTCATACCTTTGGGTTGCTTTTTTCACTCATTTGACTAAAATTTTTTTAAATAGGTAAATGACTTCATATGTATAAGAAAAATTGTTCAATAACATGTAAAAGTCTAGTAGAGTACTTTGGAGATACTTTGGTTTAATGTTCTGCTGTCTTGAATTTACCTTTAATTATTTTGAAATAGTAGAAGGATATACTCTGAATGCCATTAACTGAACTTTTACTTGTAAGTCTTGAGAGATCCTTCAGATAAATTGCTTCATACTTTTCAATAAAATGTACAAATTTCCATTCAGTCAAAACAAAAGTATCTCATACTATTATTCCCATGACCCTTCCATGGAATCACAAAATCATAGCATAATGAAAAATTTTCAGTTGAAAGGGACACACAGGATCATCTAAGTCCAACTCCTGGACCAGCACAGGACAATCCTGAGAATTGCATCATTGCCTGAGTGCATTGTCCAAACACTTCTTGAACTCTGCAACACAGCTTGGTGCTGTGACTACTTCCCTGGGGAGCCTCTTCCAGGGCTCAACCACCCTCTGGGTGAAGAACCTTTTCCTAAAATCCAGCCTAAACCTACCATGGCAAAAATTCAGATGCTCTCTAACAATTTAATGTCATTCTTATACTGTGGCACCCAGAGCTGCCCCCAGCACTGGAGGTGAGGCTGCTCCAGCTCAGAGCAGAGCAGGACAATCCCTCCCTTGTCCTGCTGGCCATGCTGTTCCTGATGCCCCCAAGGACACACTTGGTCCTCCTGGCTGCTGGGGTACTGCTGACTCATGTTTGATTTGCTATCAACCAGAACCCTCAGGTCCCTTTCTGTGGCAGAGTTTTCCAGTATCTCATTCCTGTACCTACATCCAGGGTCGCACCATCCCAGGTTTGGAATCCAGCATTCATTTCCCTTGCTGAACTCCTTATGGTTGGGGATTGCCCACCCCACTGATTGCTGAAGTCTCCCTTGCAGGGCTTATTTCCATGTAAGGGAGCCAACAACTACTCCCAACTTAGTATCATAAATTTAGTATACTTTCAAGTCCTGTGTTCAGATTGTTTATGAACAGGTTGAAGAAAACTTGTTCTAAGATGAAGCCTTGAAGAACCCCTTCCTGAACATAAAGGGCATCCTCTTGAAGAAAAAAACTAAAATTCTCTCTTTATGAAACCTCAGCTCTGAGCCTTTCCTGATCAAAAGAGACAAACTAAGACAAACTGTTAGATGTGTTCTGCCTGTGATGTAAATCATGTCCTAAGCACAGAGCAGATATCATCAAATTTAATTAGAGTCTTACTCAGTAGGTAGGTTGCCAAATTGAAGAGGTGGAAGTGTAGTGCTCGAGCAAGCAGGATACCCTGCTTCTGAGAGATCAAAATGTAGATTTTTTTTCTGTAGTCCATTAACAGTGACAGTAGAAGGTGAAGTGGCAAGAAAAGGATGTAGCAAGAACTCCTGACTAGAGAATGTTAATCCTCGCTTTCCTTTTGCATGTTTAAAGAACTAATTTTCTTTACTTTGTGATTAAGTAGATGACACCAAGCAGAGAATAACAAGTAATTTCATTTACCAGATTTTTTTGTAGCACAACATATTGTATTTATCTTTATAGTCTAATTATAAAGTTAAACATTAGCATTTTGTTGCTACCTCAACCTCAAAATTATGCAGCTTGAAAAACAATAGTTAAAGGATACCCTAGTGGTTGATATTTCCAAGCGTGACATAAAGCATATGCTCCTAGGATTTCAGTCTCCTTGAACCATCATTGTCTGCAGTATGAGTACATATAGAAAGATAACTGTATATTCTGTAATGCTTGATGGTCCTCGTGTGCAGTAAACTGTTGGTAAAATACAGATTTGTCAAGAGCTGTCTTGACAACTTAGAAAGTTCTGTTCAGTGTGGATTTTTTTTATTCCTGTCAAGTCCTATATAGGAACTTCAAGTTTCTTCTCTGTTACATTCATCTCTAACAAAGACAGTCTTTTCATAATTTTTCCTTTTAATTTTTTCCTGATTTCTTGACATTTAAATATGAACAGACACATTGGTATGAGAGAAATTTTTACTTTTACAGAGATATTTTTATGATCAATTTTCAATATGTTGTTTTCATGAGATTTCCTAGACACATAGATCACATCAAATCTCAGTTAATTTTACGTTTCAAGAACAACATAGTAAAGGGCAACTAAAGTGAACTGTTTTTGAAGGTCAAGGGTGCAGAATGTCTCAGAACTACCATAAGGCATTGCCCAGCTCACCCAATAGCCAAATAGAATAATCAGAGAAGGATACAGAAAATTCTGAAACACACAAGGAATGACTCATGCAATGGAAAAAATTATTTCTCCCTACTGTCAGATTATTGTTAATTTATATCTTAGAGCTTATGGGTTTATATATTTATAATAAAAAAAAATCCTTTGCAGCATATTATTATTTTTCTTTTTTTCTGTAGGTAGCTCCTATATGTAGCAATACTCCTCTAGATGCCAGTATTATCATGTGGCAATGAATTATATTAGTTGATTATGTGTCAAGTAAAATGATATTATTTTTTCAGTTTTAAATGTGCTGCCCTTGACTTTCATTGATTGTTTGGAATCTCAGTCTACCTTGTCAGCAATATTTCTATACAATGTGATATACATATAACAGCCTTTTCCTGGTGTATCATCTTAAAATATAGACCTTGACTCTTGTTTTATTTTTTTCTTACACTCTAGTAGAGCCAGAGGTGAACAACTATTGGTATCAGTGTTGGGGTCCTACTATTAAAAGACAAAAAGAAGAGGGTCTTGAATAGTTTCAAAGTAGCTACAAGTTTGCCAAATACAGGCAAGAGAAATAATATCTATCTTATTTTTCATTATCAAGTTAGCTGGCAGATAAGTTGTAGAAATTATAAACAAAAGTTTTAAAATATTTTTTCCTAGATTTGTCTTGTTTTTTTCTTGTAAGTCTAACTGAACAAGAATAGTTTCATCTTCAATCAAATACCTGTTTTTTCTGAGACATTCCGAAATTCAAAGGTCATGCCTTGCAGTTCAGTGTCCAAACAAGGTCTACCCTTCAATGAAGGCAGAACATAATAACAAAAGGATTTAAGTCTACAACAGACTTCCTGCAGAAGCTGTAGCCTAGCTCCAATTCATTCTCTTATCTCTACTTCCTTTCTGTTTAAATAGCATGACAACAATGAAATTAGGGTTTAGATTTATGGAGCAGGAGTTTCATATAAGAGATGAATTCAAGTTTCTTTATGATTGCTATCTTATTTTAGAATGTTACATATAATTCTTGGAATGGAGATAAAACTTGAATGCCAACAGATTGGTTTTATTTGTTTTTTTTGTTTTTTTTTAAACAGACAAATACAGTTCTAAATAAACATAGAATAAAAGGTTTTTTTCTAGAAGTATAGTAGAACTTGTGTTGATGATTTCTAGGGTATATTAATTCTTTTAATCAATGAAGATCAGTTAGCATAGTTAGATTTGAATATTCAAGCTGGCTGGAATCTATTTACTACTTGATTATTGCTAGGGTAACTATTTACTGCTGAAAAGTAAGAAAACTGTGGACTCTGTCAAAAAAGAAATGGCTTACTTAGGATAGCATTTTGATTAGAATATGCTGCTAAATGTGGGGTTTGAATGAAGGTAAATGATTTTATTCATATTGTTTCTTAATCTGAAGAAACCAAAAAGCATCAAAATAGTGAAGCGTATTATAACACTGAATGAATTCATAATTGAATCACAAAGTCATTGTTTGTCACCCAAGCATACAGATTAATTTCAGAATACCTAATAAAATTATTAAATCATCCTCCAGAGAGTTAACAGAAAAGAAATGTATTGCTGAAGATAAATCTTTAAAAATATATTTCCCCACGTTATCTCTTCTCTTCTCTTCCTTCTCTTCTCTTCTCTTCTCTTCTCTTCTCTTCTCTTCTCTTCTCTTCTCTTCTCTTCTCTTCTCTTCTCTTCTCTTCTCTTCTCTTCTCTTCTCTTCTCTTCTCTTCTCTCTCTTCTCCTCTCCTCTCTCTCCTTCTCTTCTCTTCTCTCTCTTCTCTTCTCTCTCTTCTCTTCTCTTCTCTCTCTTCCTTCTCTCTTCTCTTCTCTCTCCCTCTTCTCTTCCTCTCTTCTCTTCTCTCCCTTCCTTTTCTCTTCTCTCTTCCTCTCTCTTCTCTTCCCAAACTTCCTTCTCTTCCTTCCCAAAACTTCCCTTCCCTCCCAAAACTTCCTCCCAAAACTTCCCCTCTTCCCTCCCAAAATTCCTTCTCCTCTCCTCTCCTCTCCTCTCCTCCTCTCCTCTCCTCTCCTCTCTCCCTCTCCTCTCCTCTCCTCTCCCTCTCCTCTCCTCTCCTCTCCTCTCTCCTCTCCTCTCCTCTCCTCTCCTCTCCTCTCCTCTCCTCTCCTCTCCTCTCCTCTCCTCTCCTCTCCTCTCCTCTCCTCTCCAATCTGACTGTTAGAATCACTGATAATTTTCTGATAAAACATACTTTCCTATTAAAAAAAAAAAAAATCTAATATTTAAAACAAAAGCCTTGAGAGTAGACATCTCCTAAATGTAATAATGTATGTCCAAAATAAACAGAAGAGCAATTAGAGAAGTCAGGTGTTCTGGGTTGATGTTGATGTTATGACTAGCTCCTCTCCCTGCCCCCCGCCCCACGGAGCTGCCGGCCGTGTGGCTGCCCCTCCCCCGGGCTGCTTAGCTGGCTTTTTGCTTTTGCTGCCCCCCCTGCTGCTGCTTTTGCCCCCCTACTGCTGCTTTTGCCCCCCTGCTGCTGCTTTTGCCCCCAGCGGCTTGCTCGCTTGCCCCCCTCCCGCCCCTACCTTGATCCCAGCTGCCCCTCTTTCTCCCTCCCTTTTTTTCCCTCCTCAAGATCGGAACCAGCTCCAAAAAAAACCAAATCTAAACCTCAAAAACTGCCTCTGGAAGCTTGCCAAAAATGCTCTGCCACCCTTCCCAGCGAAGATCTTCAAGTCATCTCTCTCTCTCAGTAAAATTTGTTTTTTAGTCATCTAAGTCTGACTAAGAAGTGTTTTCTCTTGTGTTTTGCTAATAAATAAGTTTTTTCCACTCTCCCCCTGAAGAAAATTCATTCTAAGTTCTTTAAGAAGTTTTTTCCCCTAATTTGTCCTAAACTTAGACATCAGGTTTGAAAGAAAACTTTAGAGTCTGTTCCTTTTTGTCTGCTGCTTCTTGTCAAGCCTTTGTGTGAAAAGTAAAATTCTGACTCTTTCCCTCTTGGGCCTTCTAAAAATATGCAAATTGCTGTGAGTACATTTTTCAGATGTGAAAGCAACACAAATTCCAACAAATTGCTATATAGTAGAAAGACTCATACAGATACTTGCTTTTAACCCATTGCGAAAAAGACCTTGCTTATTCTTTCAGTGAAAGCAAACAATAAACCTCTAATTTTTCTTATTTGCAGAGGCATGTCATAATTACTGTGGAGTAGCTGAAACAGTGTAAATTGGTACCCTTAGTCAGTGTGAGTTACTAATTTTCTGTGCCCTGAAACTAAGACTGGGCAGGTGGCTACAAAAATGTCAACACAGTAAAGGATTTTGTAAATGTTGTCTGAATCAGTATACTTAAAAGCTGGATACTGTTATTACTGCAAGATTATATGTTACTAAAACACTGTGACCTTTGAATGAGAAATCAAAGGAAATTGCAAAAGTGATACACTGCAAGATATGATGTTAACTAAAGTAACAATAAAACTGACAGAGCTGCTAATCTGGTGTCCTCAGTGATATATAGTTTCTCTACCAGCTAACAAAACCATGGGGAATCTTGAGAGGGCTCCAACTCCATTTTGAAATGTAAAGAAAATGAGAAAGTATTCATTTAGAGACCATAGGCTGTCTGAAAAGAACTGTACAGCCACAGTTTTCTTGAGGTAAAATAAGGCATGTAGTTAGAAATATTGCTATAATATAGATCAGACTGAATTTCAGAGACATGGGACAGAAAGGCAGCACTCTTGTGAAGATCGCAGGACTATATGATGAGCTTGTGAGTTCACCTTGTTGATGATTACTGCTACCTAAACAACTTCCAAGAGCTTTGCACCTAGAAAGAATGTCCTTGAAATTGTCTCATTTTTTCAGGGTAACAAAACAGACTGGATTTTTCACAGTTTTATGCACATTTTTGATTTTATTTTTTTTATAAATTAGTGATTCCCCCTTGTCTACTGAAATAAATGAGTATTTCTTCATGAAAGTCATCTGACAAGTGTCATCCTGTAATGAGCAACTTTGTTATGGACCACACATCTGAGCAAAGAGGTACTGGTATACTCATGAAGGGTTACCAAATTCAGTGGCTTCAAGCATCCTAATTTTCTCATTTTTAAAATCCTGAGAGGGTAAATATCTAGATATGTGGTAAGGTCATACACTTTATTTATTACTATATTGGAAACTGTATTCTTACAAAATCTAGACAACCTCCTACTGAGTAGTTTTTGTCTTCTTATTTGCTGAATAGCAATTCTTATATATACTGCCAAGGATTATTAGTCACAAAATAAAGTATTAAACTACACTTGGGATGGAAATTAACATTTTATGCAAGAAATAAGATTTTCATATAAATTTAAAAGAAAAAATAGTGAAATTTTGATTTATCAAATTACTTGTGTCTTCATTTCAAGAGTTAAAATTATCTGCAAACTGAGGGCATAACTACAGTCCTCACCATGAGATCAGAGTCCCTGCTTTTAAAAAATTTCAGGAACTGTGTTTCTACATCTATTATCTAATTTTGACTCTTGATTTATAAACTTCCAGTATAAACATATGGTGTAGGTATCTTGGTGTAGTCTGAGACATCCTGTATTTTTAAACATTGTGGTTTTACAGGCAGTGGAGTCAAAAGTGAAATTACCTAGATGACACCAGGAATGGTACTCCCTTTCAAATTCAGTTGAGGTATCCCAAGTTACCTTTCAAATTTAACTGAGGAAAATTCCCTCATCTCTTTCCCTTATAATTGCTGCCAGAAAAATTGTACAGACAACTGAGAAGTATGTATGGTACAGAATTGTCTATAGTTACTATATTGATTAGCATAAATAGAAGAAATGAGGGTTCTTATCTTGTGGATCAAGTTTGTGGATGCATGAGCCAAGTTTTGTTCATGATGACACATATTTAAAGTCTTGCAGGCCCAAGGTTTGAAATGATCTATGGGAAGGCAATGCCAAAAATGCAGAACATTCAATTAACTTGTATTAGTCAGTGTTCTGAGAAAATAAAACATACATTTTTAATAAATGCAATATCTTTAATTATTTTATGTTCAGAAAGAAAAGTGGCTACTATATCAGAGATAATATTCCCAAAATTTTACAGGTCGAATATTTAAAAAGATTGGAGATTGAATTATGTATTTATAGTTTAGATATGTAGAACAGATTGAGATAAGTATTTCCTGTATAAGAAGAAATGTTGAATTGTTAGGTTATAGATTTCAAATTTTGAAAGGTCTAGGTAAGCAGATAAGATAGAAGTGGTCTCCACTAATTTTAGGAATCACTTCCTTGGTGTAAATTTAAAGCAGTAGGTGTAGTTTCATTATTTGAACAATAGAAAGCCATTGCACCAATTGATTTTATACATTAAAATTACATTTAACATTAAAATCTATCACACAAATATGATCAAACTTCTGCAGATTCACACTTATTGAATAAGTTTCTTTCAGGTGTAGAGGATGTTAAAGAAAATGGAGCAAAAAAAAATACTAAAGCTGAAACAAAATCTCCTAGGAAGACTTGGATTTTACTTGCATCCTACTGATGCAGTACTGATTTTTCTGATGAGTACTAATTTTCTTTTTAAAGTATTTTACAGGTTTTTGTAATTTTAAATAATCATCTTGCATAATTGTGGGGTTTTATCTTCTCCTTAAAGCTCTAAAAAAACAGTATTCGTGATTTGGGATTTGTTAAGCAGTTGTCTGTGGAAAACTAATTGTTCCAGGACATGGGAACTGTTTCCAGGAGAGTTGAACTTCACCTATGACACAATTTTTCTGAAATGTGCTGTGTTATTTCTTTCCACCTCATTGGCTTATATTTTAAATGCCTTTAAATTTTTCACTAAGTACACCAGTAGTTTTAGAATTAAATATTAAAAATATAAAATATGAAAGTTTTCTCTATAATCAGTATGGATGAAGGTGGGTTTATCAGCATCCAAGCCTTTCCTCTGTCTGCACAAAGTAAGCATTGTCAAGTGAAATTGAGAGTGATATGCCACTCATGTATTATGGAATAGCTGAACAGGCAGTATTTAATGACTTCCAGACGAGATCAAGCTTGCCATTCATTGTATAAAGTGGATATATACATACACCAAAACACCAAGAGACACACAGCTGATTATTTGTTGTGGAATGATTAAAAAAAAAAAAAAAAAAAAAAAAAAAAAAAAATTGTTACTGATTTTCAGAATCCTTTTTCCTTACTTTAAGTTAGAAGTTCCTGTCCTGTGTTCCTGTATAACATACTAAGAATAAATTCATAGGTTACAGTTGTAGACTTCAAGATATTTAATTGTAGCCAGATTCTTTTATTGCCATTTTAAAAGGTTGGAAGTGCAACCTCTCCATATATCAATTTTAGTTTAGGGAATTTTAATATGCATTGTTTGAAGCAGTTATGGCAAAATGATAATTCAACCAGACTAAATCAGTATAATTCAGAGAATTTGAGACACAATAACATATTTAGTTGCATTCCCTCAAAGGTGCCAGTAATAAAGTATCTTTTCTTTAGCTGGATCCTTGAACGTTTTGTACACCAGATGAGGACATTTACACCTTAAACATCTAGGTTCCATTTATAATCAGTTGGCATGTTTAGAGTGAAATTCAATATTAGGATATCTTAAAAATACTCAAAGAAATTTTTAGTCAACTGTTTAATGGTCAGTTTTGATTTAAATGGGACAAGGTGTTCTACAATTATGTGGCCCTGCCATAAAAAGGGGTATAAAACCACAGACATGCAAGCAAAGAGGACAGCAGTTTCATCTGCTCAGGAATCAGGATTAAAGAAAAAAAAACAATTAAAAGTCTTTCTCAGTAAATATTCTTTTACAATTTTGTGATATTCTTACAACGTATTCTATTTTATTCTTTAAATATATATGAAATTTTTGCAAGGTTCAAAAATCTCTGTATTTTGTGGGATTTTTTTGTTTGTTTTTGGTTTTGTTTTTCTTTGTTTTGTTTTATTTTTACTTTGTTTGGAGCTAATTATTATTCAATATCAGGTCTGCAGACAAAATTCAAGTGGAAATTAAGTTTTTCATATAATACAAACTATGCTTAGAGAAGGAGACATTATTCAATTTATTTTTCTAATATTTTCCAAAATTTTATGTTGAGTCATTTCAGTGCTGATTCCCCAATTTATTTGGATGCTCCATAAGTGGAGTCTTAATGATTCATTGCATTGCCATTGAATATGAATTAACTAGGGAGAAATAAAGTGTAGATGTTATTTGTGATAATGTATTATCAATTCTGTTGCATTTTGTTTTATTGTATCACAATAGATTTTTTAGTAACCTCAGGAACATATATACACTGTATCTTAAATACTTTGCTTTGAGCTTTCAGCCTCTTTTTAGTCTCTTCCAAGTGTTTTCTTGTTCTAACAATGCATTAAAGCTTCAGGCCATTTGCAGAGTTCTATTTCCATCTCACACTAAAACCCTCTACCTGTACAGGTGTTCTGCTAGTTTTGCTGAGCATTATCCTTACATGAGTTCCTACTAGAAATAAGGTATTTGTTTACAGTAATAGGGCTTGCCACTGAATTTCTCAATGCAGTGTAATCTTAGCACAGAAAACCTAAGTAGTACCAGGGAACGATCCTGGGAAGATAATTTGTGTCAGTTTTGTTGATTAATTAGTACCATACCTGCAGGAATGGTACTAATTTGAAGAAATGGTTTCAGTGCATCTTGTCCACTTTAAATGAGAACTGAGTTTAGTAGCATGATTTCTGTGTGGTTTTCTGCAGTGTTAGTTGGCTTCAGTGTAAGGTCATCGTTGAGCATGTTTGATTAGTAGCACAGACATACAGTGAGCATCTATCCAAGAAGAAAGTTAAAGCTATCTATTTTCCTTTAACTTCTCCCTGTGTCCATTTTACTAGATCATATTTTTCATCAACTATTTTAGGAAGCAGTCTGTGTTCAGGCTGTTTATTAATTATGGAACACATAATTAATTAAAACATTTGAAAAAGACTTTTTGGAACAAGGCACTACTCTGCTTGACAATGTGCATGCAACTGGTTTTGAACGACTAAAATGTGGAAGAAAGGTAAGTAATTATATAATTTTAATTGTATTGACAACTCAAAATTTGCAATACCAAGATATGCATCTAGATCTTTCACCCAAGAGGGAGATGCAAAATACGTTGGTATTTGGTTCATTACAAAATTCTTGAAGAAATAACCTTATAAGAGCAAATTCAGAACCACTGCACTGAAGAGGTTGCCTTTGGCAACCAAAAAAATGCAATGGAGTTTTATTCCATTTAAAAATACCATCCCTCTCCAAGACTGTAACATCTAATTCTATGTTTCTTTACTTGACTCAAATTTTGGTCCTGAACTTCTGATCATGATTTCTTTAGTAGTTCTTTCTTTTCTACACATAGCTGTTGAAAATGTAGGAGGGTTTGGACATTTTTTTTTTTTTTTTTTTTTAAATGTCTTTTTATCCAGCAGATCATTCATTCTGAAACTTTTTTCTCAGTGTGGGTATTGTGATGCTATTTTTTTGACATAGCATACTATGTTTGAAGCAAGGTTTCTATGAAACCCAATTGTGTCAATATATATGTAAGCTCATCATATAATTTATTACTCTCACATAGAGATACATTTCTATTGAATTAGAAAGTTTGTTTGAAAGGCCCTTTGTTGTATTTCCTTCTGCTCTCAACTGTGCTTTCAAATTTCTACTCAATAATTTTCTATTGAACTTTCCTATTATATCATGTTTTCAGTGCACTAATATTACCATCCATATGCATGTTTATTTTATTCAAAGTGTCACATAGAAAAACATAAGTTTTTGTTATCCCAAACAAAGCTATAAAAACAAAAGTTAATGAATTTCTCTTCACTTTTCGTGGAAAAAGATTTTTTTCCTACTAGAAAATCCTTGTTCTTGTAACATCCGAGGCTTTAATTTTACATGACAAAACCAGTGCAAATTTTTACTTTGCTAGACTGGAAGAAAAAAAATTGAAATATTTAAAGGTAGCAGATTAGGGGTTTTGTTTGGTTTTTGCTATACATAATATATTTTCTGAGTGTGATTTATCTGAAACCTGTATAACTTATTTTTCCTTCCTTGTAGGTTCTCATCCAAGTAAATAGACATAGTAACACAAATAATAATGCTTTCTCATAATAATGAATCCATAAACTCCGAGTCACACATAGAACCGAGGAAAATGACGTGCAATATATATAATCTCCTATAGAAACAACTTCACGTGATGAGAGAATACATGTATGAATATTGCCAATATTGATCTACTCCTTTTAAGTAGTTTGTTAAGAAAATATACACATTCCAATACAAATTATTTCATTTTTTGTTATAGACACAGAAGGTGAATTTATAGCACACTACAATAGGACAAAAAATTTTCATGTATTTGTGGCCAGCAAAGGGTGATTGCAGATAGCAGCTACTCATACTATGAAAGTGAGATAATTGGCCCTAACTGTGCTGAATTATTGGGAATAAGCACCTGGGTGATTCTGCCAGCTGGGTAGAAAAAGCAGTCCTGTGGAAACACTTGTGTAGAACTGAAAGTTGTATAAAGTATATAAGGTTGTTTTTATCTTTAAAGTGGATTGTTTAATAGAGATCAGAGAATAGGAATAAATTCTTAGAATATATTGATTTTTAGTTATAATTTTGCGTGTGGTTTTCCCATGGTGACCATTCCTTTTGTCCCTACCCAGTGGTATGGAAGAATAGTATTTTTTTCTACATTTTAGAAAATTACTTTTATGTTGTTCTTTGTACTGTTAACTTAAACGACCTTGTATTTTTTCATACATCTCTATTACCTGAATTTTTGCCATATGTAGCTGGAATGCTCAAGCACAGTTGGAAAAAACTTAAGTTCTGTTTCTGATTACTGTGGAATTTGTAGTGGTGCCCAGTATCAAAGGAAGTTTACACCTTTTATACATAAAATTTTTGAGAATATTAACCCATACTATGTGTTACTCTAATTGAACTCACATATTGCAATTCATTTGTATATTGTTAGTTATGTTCCAGAGAAATGTTGCTTAGTTGATCTGATGTACTGACTGGGGAAAGTCAATGACTATCACGTAGATCCAAAGTACTGCATGTCAAAAACCAATAATGTTCTGTTTTATCAGAAATTGATATAATTATATATATATATTATAACCTTTAATTTGGTGTTGACTGTCATGGGTTTCAGCAAGAATAGAATCAGCAGCCAGCAGTGAAACTAGCAATGTACCTAGTTGGGGGCCTGTCACTGGTGGTGTCTGCCAAGGTTTAATACTGAGCCCAATATTATTTAAGTTATTAATCAGAGACTTGGATGAAGGAGCAGAGCAGAGGCCCCCTCAGGAAGTTTGCTGATGACACAAAGCTGGGAGGAGTGGCTGATACCCAACAGGGCTGTGCAGCCCTTCAGAAGGCCAGGACAGGCTGGAGAGATGGGCAGAAAACTGAATTCAACAAAGGCAAATGCAGGGTGCTGCACCTGGGGTGGAATAACCCTAGGCAGCTGTGTCCTTGATGGTATCCTGGGATGCATTAAGAAGAACATTGTCAGCAGAGTGAGGGAGGAGATCTTGTCTCTCCATTCAGCCCTGGCATAGCCACATTAGGAGTGCTGTGTCCAGTTCTGTGCTCCTCAGTAGAAGAGGGATATGGAGATCCTGGAGGAGGCCCAGTGGAGGGCAACAAAGGTGACTAAGGGATTTGAGCATCTAGATTATAAGGAAAAGCTGAGGGAGCAAGGTCTGTTCAGCCTTGAACAGAGATTGCTGAGAGGGGAGATCATCAATGTCTATAAGTGTCTGAAGGGAGGATATTGAGAAGACAGGTCAAAGTCCTTTTTGGCTGTGCCAATTGATAAGTTGTAGGAAGGCTGTTGGCAAAAGCACTGCAGACACTGTCATCTGCAGCCACCCTCCATCCCTGACCATTTCTCTGAGCTGCAGCTACAGGACATGGTGCTGAAGAAAAGTGGTGAACCATGGAATCAACATGGTGCTGAAGGATGGGGCCATTGGGGGAGGCTGCTGCAGGCAACAGAGGCAAGGGAGGGGAGCTGTAATCCAGCTGAGCCAAAAAGAGCACAGTGAAGAGGCAGCAAAATGCGATCACCATGCAGGACTGACCCCCAGTACTCTGGAGCAGTTTGAAGTGTTGTTGGAGACACTAGCACAGGGCTGAGCCCAGCAGAGCAGCATCACTGTGTGTCTCAGATGACCTTGCTTTTGGGAGTGTGTTTTTCTCTGCTTTAGGGACAGCAAACACTAGCTGCAGGAGTTCCTCCCCAATATCTTGTCTTTGTGCTGACAGACACACAGAACTAAATCAGGGCGTTGAACGCTTTTTTGTGTGTAAAGCACCTTATCTTTTTGTATACTTTTGTTATTAATATTTCTGTTGTTACTGTGCATATCTCATTCCATTTGATGCTTTCAGTAAATTGATATCTTGACCCATAATCTCTGCCTTTGTCCCTCTCCTAGCAGAAGAGGTGGTGGAAGAGGAGTGGCTTTTTAAAAGTATAGTTTCTGTTTGATGTTAAACCATCATGATATGAACTATAAATGCTTTGCTTTGTCCACAAACAGGCTAAGTTGGAGACAGGGAAGTTGGTGTGAAGGCAACTGGTGCTATTCTAATCAAGTATTTTAAATGCTCTTCCCTTATGCAGATTTCAGAAGAGCTAGGTAGGGATGTCAAACAGAGATTTCATGTCTTGTGGCCTGACTAATAACTGAGGAAAAAAAAAGGAACACTATTTTCAAAGCTGGTGTTCCTCATGTTTCCATGGTAACTAGAGAATTCACTGACATCAAGGTTTCTATTCTGTTATCCTTTAAAATTAATTTTTATTGTTAGTATATTTCCCATGTTTTGACTTAGAAGTGATAAGTTGTAACATTTACTAAATTCTATGTTAGGTGTCTCAAGGGACCGCATAGTAAAGAACATTTATTTAATTTCACAGGAGTAATTTGGTCATGCAACAAAGATCAGGGAGAAAAAAAAAGGTATCATTTCTTAAAAAAACACAACTCTGGAATATTACAATATAGTTAGACTATTCATACTGGGATTCCTATGTTTGCAGTGTCTCAGGGTTGAAGCATTCGATCAAAAGGCCAAACACATTATGACACTATTACTAGTAACTGGGTCATGGGAAAAAAAAAAGCTCCCAATCTTCATATGTGCAAAGAATCTGCCATTGTTGCCTTCTGTTGTTAGTACAAACACAAAACTGTCACTGTCTATGAATACAGTACATTTTTAAAATCTGTTTCTTAGTGTGTTTTAAGATGTCTAACATTTAACCTTGAAAACTTTGATTACCAGAGTGCCTTTTTACCTTCTTTTTCACCAACTGCTGGAATTTGAGAATAATGCTGATGAACTTTAATATTCCTGCTTTTTTTTGAACATACATTCACATTCATCACATAAGGGGAATTGTGTGACAGAAGGCTGATAGGACTTTTAGGACTAATTCGGAGATGGTGGCAGTAAATCTCCATAGAGACAGTGCCTTCTTTTGTTCCAAAATTACTTCACCAGTTACTATAAAGCATAACCCCCATCTTTGATATTTCCTGGTCTTCCTTTGTCTGAACAATACCTTTTATGAGTGCTCTACTCAGCTGAGTTCCCTCTCATTCTGCAAGGATGCAAAATGTTAATAGGTATTCTGATATCCTATGATACTGGGCATTGATGTTAGATATTGCAACGCTGAATTTTAATTATTTTCTGAATCTAGATTAGAGCTTTTTTATATAATTATTACTGGCCTATTCAGTGATAAAAAAAGATTCAGAAACATGTGGAAAATATTTAATAGAAAAGTAAAAATTCCCTTGATAAATCGTGGATTCAGTGATAAGCAAGCTTTCATTCGTTTTTGTATTGTTTAGATGGATTTGGTGTTTTTGTTTTTGTTTTGTTTTGTTTTTTGGTATTAGGTTTTTCCTATGCCATTAAAAACCACTTTACTTCTCTTCTACTATGTCTTCAAGCATAACTGCTTTCCAAAGAGGCCAAATATGGGCGTTCCCTACATGTGGGCTGTGCAGCCAATCAAGTCAGTCAAGTTTTTCTTCTACACAGAATATGTTGTGATAGCTGCTGTTCTTATCTATGTGCAATGAACTAGTGCTCTCATTATGTTCATCTGCTCTTTCTCATGTTTTCTTCTTGAGAAGCAATATTTTTAAAATAATTATGCCAGTGTTTACACTAAGAAACCTGAAGCCTGAATATACATGAACTCACAATGACCATGTAAAGGTAAAAATCACTATTATTGTTATCATCATCATTATTAATAAGAATGATCATTACCACTACTATTGTAATTATTTTCTATTCAGGCCAAACATTAGCATCAGATCATTTGTGTGATGATATCGTGATTTCTGAGGAGTCCTTCAACTTAGAAACATGCAACTTGCTTGAAAGTTGGGTTGACAGGTTTTTATATTTGCCTAATAACCTCCTACTTCAGGAAACTGGCTACAGACAATGAATGCACTCTCTCTGTCTAAATATGCATATGTATTCAGTGGTGTATATAACAACATATGTATGGACATATTTATGTGGTAGTTATAAGCCTTTTTCCTGTTGAATATATTAAACCTATCTTGTTTCTGTAGTTGAGACATAACACCCATCTGACAGTCAATGACAAAGGCAAATTATGAAAAAAATTGGTTGAGAATAAGGCAACTTAAAATTTCTACAGATATTATATTGTGTAGAAACAGGGACTTTACAATTGTACATGTATTATTTTCCAATTTCTCTGTCCAAACTCTTGTGGAATATTTATCATAAACATAACAAAAAGTCAGAGAAGTTGCCATCTTTTCCTGTATCAGTTGCTGTCTTCTTTTAGAACTAATTATCAGTTTAACTTGTATCGACTGCACAATGTTTCATAGTTTGAAAGTCTTATGGTTTTTATGAATTTTAAGCAGTACATGATTTCAAACATTTCCTTCGAGGGAAATTGATAGTAATATAATTTGAGTGACTTTCTTGATGCAGTTTAATCATGCATTATCTGTTAGCTTCTGAAGTTTAAATTACTCAGTCATGTTTAAGCTTTTTTACTGACTTTATTCCTTTAACATCAGGTGTTTCTAAAAATATATTCTTTATTTTGCTATTAGAAACTTTTAAAACCTGTTTTTAAGTTTTAGCATTAACTGCAGAGGGAGGAAGATTGCTAATGTTCTCATAGCAATATAAGTCATAGAAGGGAGCACTTTTTGATATATAATTATTACCTCTTAAATGTACTGCTTAAAGAAAAAAAACATAAAGCTGCAAAGAATGAGGAGAAAGAGTAGAAGAAGGGGAAATATAGGAGGTGAACGTCATAATGACATAGTAAATGATGAAAAGAGAAAGAGATAGCTAAACTAAACACATGAATGAATATTCAGATGCTCTGTTTTAACCAAATAAATGAGAGTAATAAGTGAAAAAAATTAGGCAACATCACTGAGCTCTTAAATTTAAAAAAAAAAAAATAGTGATAGGTGGCCAAAATTGCTTCAATTACAGAAGAAGTAAAGAGGGTTTTACTTATTGTTGCAGAAAATGCTATTCCCCACTGTGAACCAGTGGGTCAGCTAACACGAGAATGGTTAAGAGATACTGCATGTAGTCTGCTTTTGTGACTTCACTGCAAGAGATCATACATAATCGAGTAGTTTTTTGTAGGAACTCTTTGTCAATTGGGTACTGTTGTTGTTCAGCAAAGATGGGGCAGAATTAAAAGTTCAGTTGCTTTTATAGTTTATTGAGGAAGATTCCCTTCATCTAATGTTTTCTCTGGACTTCCTATTCAAGTCTGAAATAAAGCGAGCTGAGAAATGTTTCATGTAGAGAAGTTATTTTTCAGTGTGCCTTTTTAAAGCATTATTGAACTCATTATTTTATTTCTTTTCTGTTTCTTACTTTCATTCTTTTTCCTTCTTTCTTTGAGAATTTTTATTACTCTCAATTTTGTAAAGCCTGTTTCTTGTCAGAAATCTGAGATAGGTAACACCTAAGTGCTGGACATTGAAAAATCTCTAAATTTGTTCTAATTAGATAGTGCTTTTTAAAAAAGAAAATGAACTTTGGGCTTTTTCATTATTTTTCCTCCTTTTCTTAATTTCCAGGAAGACAAAACATTGCATCAATAAGTCTGCCAACATGTTGTTTAGGAAGTCTTTTGAGTGCTTGTTATGTACAGTGTTGTATGGTGTTGACATCTATTGACATCTATAACAAGCTGTGATTTTTGCTGACCTATGTTTTATCACAAAGCTGTAATGAACTATATTTTATTGTGCATGTGCAATAACAACTTTCATAATCTATTCCATCTTTCTATCTTTTTTTTAACTGCAGATAGATAGAAATGAAACTCAACAGGTTTATTTTCATCTTTCTTCAATAAGATTATCTTAACACATAATACATATCTGTGTCTGTGCTTTCGTAATTAAAGCATAACTTCAGCACAAAATATTTTGGATTTATATAAATAAGTATATTCACAAACAATTATTATAAAAAATTACATGTACAATATGTCCATTTGATCTGGTCAAAATAATCTCTAGTGTCAACTTTTTTCAGTTGAGTGTATCTTCATCTGGTTTGGAACAATCAAATTTCTTCTTGATGTCAAAACTACTCAGCTTTATAATTTACTAATTATTGTACGATCCTAAAGAAAAATCCTGGGTAGAGGTCTTTGTTTTTAAGAGAAGGATGCAATTTTGGCTCATATGGGCATGTTTTGTTTGGAAGCTAATGAATTCTAGTCTGTGTAGCAATAATGTGGTAACTGCACAGCTGAGAGCAAAGCAGATTGCTCTGTCTCTGACCCATTTGAATATGCAACATCCTGCTGTATCATTGTTGTCAAATCCATTGAAGTCAATGATGCAAGTCCCTTTTTCAAGTCCAGGCAATTTTGCATCATTCAAGTAACAGGCAATGGAACAACTGCCCAAGCTGCTCCCTGAGCAACATACTGATCCTGCAATGAACAAGAATAAAACTTGTATTATTTTTGCACAGAAAGTACTACACCTAATCAGACAATTTAACATGATGCAGAAACTTTCATTACAGGAATATTATCATAATAATGTTGAAACTTGTTCACTGGCATTCTTTTTGAAAAATTCTTGAGAATAGTTGGCCTGAGATGAATATCAGACAGATAAATTTTAACATATGGAAAATAAATACAGAACTAAAATGAGTTTTATCTTGGAAAAGATCAAGTAGCTTTTTAACAGAAAAGCCTGTTGCCCTAAGACTGTGATGGATGCAACTAAATCTTGCTATGAAGAGCACAGTTAATTGAATAATTGATGTTTATCCTCTACTTTCACAGCCTAGTACTATTCTATTTATAGTAATCTTCAGTGATTTTATTTTTATCTTAAAAACATTAACTTCTTTTTTCTTCCATTTGGTTTATCCAGGCTACCAACTGTGCAGAGCATATTGTTCATGCCACCTGCAAATTATATCACTAAAACTCACGGCATCATCATTTGATTTTATAACCCTTCACTGAAGCTTAATTGCTTTATTTGACTACATAAAACCTTAGCTGAAATTCAGATTTTCAAGACTCCTGCATTTATCCAAGAATGCTTATTTCCTAGGTATCAGTTAAGATACACTGTAATGTTTTACCATCCGACACATTAATCTATCTGCCTGGATCACACAAATTGCACAATCAAAGCAGGTATATTTGGATCCATAGTACATTTATTATGGCAAGCAGTAAAAAATCAGTGGGAAAAAAAAAAAAACAAACCACCTGTGGTGTCTGGACACCAACCACAAAAAAAAAATCTTTAGGAAAAAAGATCAATATTACATCAAATTAATCTGTTATTTCTTTTGTCATGACCTTTTGGCAAACCTCCGGGTATATGATTTTTAAGTGATTGACTTTGAGGGAGAAAGGGGAAGTTAGAGAAGATGTCTCTTTCTTCAGTTTCTGTACTTTTTGTGAATTAGACTTGCCTAACTAATGAGATGATGTTGTTCAAAATCTTTGTGCTTAGACTATTATTATGAAGTTACAAAATAGTGATCATTTAATTTAAACCTTCAGATTCCAATGTGATAACATGTGAGTGGCTGTGACCTTCATATAGATTTTTAATGCAAAAATATTTATAGTGTCCTTTTCTTCTTTAACCTGTTGGTATTACTGAGGCACAATTAAGAAAGGATAGTAATTGTCCTTTTTTCCCCCATCTCTGGTTTTTCCATCTAAGAAGGGATGAGAGCCTTGTATCTCCTTGATTTCTTTGTTTTTCAACTAATCCTTATACTAACTTGTACTTCTGTATTAAACTGGACCTGCTGAAATGCTCAGTTGAAGAAATTACTTTGCTTCTGTGCTCTGCAGCATGGGAAATAACTGGCCCCTCCAGTCTCCCAAAATCAGTACTGAGTCTGTGGGAATGTTGCCAAAGAAGCTCTATCTTTCTACTTTCTGAGCTTTGCCTTTGAAGCTAATAAAGTAATGATTCCTTGGTAACCTGGACAGTATGACAAACTTCCACTCTGCAGAAGCTAGAACAGGCAGTGGGGTCATGAAAAGCAGGTCCATAAAGGCACAGAAAAATAACATTAGTATTGTCCTTGTGTCAACATAAGGAATAAATCTCAGTTTTCTGTAATTAAAAAAAAAAAAGTTCTTACAGGTTTCTAGCTACATTGAATGAAATAGAAAGTTGATATCACAAACATATGAGATTTTCAGTTATCCCTCTTTACAATCTCCTACCCTGTTAGGTGGAAGTACTTGGACAGAAGCTGTGAGCTGGATAAGACTCATATTCCTTGGTTTAGCCAACATGAGAAAACATCTCTTAATGGTAACAGCAAAACCAGCAATTTTTTTGTGTAAAATGTTTAAAATGTTTATTTTCTGTAGGAGGACATATCAACAAAAAGAAAAAAAAATCTCAGACTTATGAGACACAGCCTCATGAGAGTGGAAGTCACAGCTATGTTAAAAACAGGTAATTTTTGTCTTATATTATCTATTCTGTGCTAAGTTGACAGTTTCAATAAAGTATTAGAGCTCCTGAGAGACCAAGTGTTCAATCTTGAGGTAATTTCACAAAATTATGTTTTAAAATACATATTGTTACATTGGAACAACAAGAAAAACATCAAATGCATTTGAGGATCTGTTTTGTAAGAATATCCATTTTCAGGCTGGAAATATTGCCTTTAAAATTCAATTTCTTTTGGTCTGTTGCTTTTGGATTCTTGTTTTGTACTCTCTTGAGAAATACTGGGGTATTGACAGTTTTTCTAAGAAATCATTCTGTTTACAGTTCTTGTTGAAACTGTTACTTCTGTAAAATACATCAGCTTCAATAAAATTTCAATTTCCATCCCATCCTAAGTAGCTTAACAGCTTTAGTGACTATGTGGCAGCAGAAAAACCTGTTTCTTCAAAACTCCTTTCCTTACCTCAAAGAACCTTTGTGCTACTCTTTACTATGAGAAAATACAGCAACAAAAGAAGAGCCTTGCCAAGGCTTCAATTTTAGTCTCTAAAATTTTTAGAGTGAGAGAAATTTTGGAACAGCTGAAATTTCATTTGTTTATTTGTTTGTTTGGGGTTTTTTTTCATAGTATTATAGAATGTCTCAGGTTGGAAGGAACCTGAAAAGATGATCTGGTTCAACTTTCTGTGGGAACAGGAACCTGGATAAGATTATCTAGTACCATGCCCATTCACATCTTGAAAAGCTCCAATTATGGGTTCAACACTATGTCCTCAGAGAAGTTTTCCAATGAGTGATTGGTCCCACCTTTCCCAGTGCAACTTTTACCCACTGTGCCTTGTCTTCCCCATGTAGCTCTTTGTGAAGAGAGAATCTGACTGGACCTTTCTCAAATTATGGGGACCAAAACTAGCACAACATGCCAGGTGCATCCTGATTAGCCCTGAACAGAGTGGGATGATCACATTTCTAGCTCTGCTAGTAACAGCCCTGCAGGTGCAGCCCAGGAATTGCCTTTTTAGCTGCAGCACTGCATGACTAACCCATGTTCAACTTGTCTACCAGTACTCCTATTTTCCTTTCAGCAAGTCTGCTTCACAGCCACACAGATCCTAACCTGTAATTTGATCTTTAGTTTTGTTGCCTCAGATGCAGAACTTTACTCTTGTCATTGTTATACTTCATACTGTTCTTTCAGCCCATTTAGGTCTTTCTAAAGCTAAGATGGCTTTCCCTTCTAGCCATCCCCTGTGAGGATCACCTCACCACCCAGCTTTATGATATCAGTAGATGTGGTGAGGATCGTTTCAATTCTCAAGGTTGAGACTGCCAATCTGAGTAAAAAACATTAAACACCACCCTCTAGAGTGCAGCCTGTAATCCAATTTCCTACCTATAGAACCTGTGACTTGCTAGTTCCTTTTGTTTTCAATTAAATTAGTTTGTAAAGTATCCGAAATAAATTCCTTCTGTCTAAGAATGTATCATAGAGAATCTCTGTCTGAGAGGTGTCTGAGCAAAACAAAAATAAATGACTACTTCATTTACCTATGAGAAGATCTTTGAAGGTTTACTCAACCCTAGTACTTAACCCATAACTGTTACTGAAAAGTTACTGTAGTGTAAATTCTTACAAATAAATGGGGAAAAAAAAAGGTATATTTAAAAATATTAATATGAAAAATTAGCAAAGCTAAATGTGGGTTTTCATGTTTAATTGTTAAACATATTTTCACTATGTAAAAACTACTCTTTTAACTTTGTGCAAATTATATTCAAAGTAAACAAATAATTTAGCATTAAATAGGTTCCAGAGTTGAAGCATGTGTGTGCAGCATGTAGTCTTTGCCTCAGAGCTGATGAGAGCATCTATTAAGTATGATAACTAGTATTTTTATGGGATGAAGGCATTCCAAAACCTAAGCAAAGTCTTAATGTTCAGGACTGTGCAAGCAAAAGTTTTGCAGTCATGGGAAAACCCTCTCACCTATAGCTATTTGAAAACTAATAATAATTAAATAGATAGAAGAGGAAATAGACAAAAAAATATAAATAACATTTTGGTTTTCATTGAAAACAGAATAAGAAGAAAAAAACCCATACACTTTACAAAACAAAATAAAACAAAACACACAACCCACAAAAGACTAGTAAGAAGCAAAATGCATTTTCTGTGATTGTTTTGTTTGTTTTAGTTCTCATTTCCATAGAAGATTATTTAATTTTGATCAGGTTTGATATGTCTTAACAAGCTTATTTTCATGACAGTGCTTAGAGGTTTTGAAATTCTCAAGTGTTTCCATATTTATATATTAATCAATTGCATTTAAAACCTTCAGCTTTTATCATGATTGCACCACACCATACTAAGATCAAAATTTTGCTCAATCTGTTGTTGTTTATACACATAAAGTTAATAGATTATCATGGTTCAACCCCAGCTGACAGCTAAGCCCCACGTAGCTGTTTGCCTTCTGTGTGGAGGTGGGTTGGAGAAGAGAACAGGAAGGATAAAAGTGAGAAAATTCTTGTGTTCTGATAAAGACTGTTAAAAAAACCCAAAAGTGTCACACATAAGCAAAGCCAAACAAGGAATTAATTCCTTGTTTCCCATGGGCAGGCAGGTGTTCAGCCATCCCCAGGAAAGCAGGGCTCCATTACACATAACAGTGGCTTGGGAAAACAAATGCCATCACATAAATCATGCCCTTTTTATTTCCTCTTCCTCCCACCTATATTCTGAGCATGATGGTCTATGGCATGGAATATCCCTTGGGTCAGTTGGGGTCTGTTGTCCCAGCTGAGTCACCCAACTCCTTGTGCACCACAATCCCCTTAGAAAAGGTGATGCCATGAAAAAGGCATCAGTGGAATAGGGTGAAGAGTAGAAAATATATTGACACTGTAAAAGGGCTCAATAATAAGTGAAACATCCTTATGCTGTCAACAATGAACAAATACATAAAATATCCCATGTTAGCTACTGTGAAGAAAAATATCTCTATCCCAGCCAAAACCAAAGTGGAATATTAAGATGGAGTAATAAACAATTGCTTCTTTAGAACTTTTTGAGTCAAAATACTTGTGTGAGGACACAGTTGTGTATTTGACCTCCTATGGATTATTCTTTATATTCAAGTGTGCTTAATAGAAATGAAAATAAGAGAAAACCAAACAAAAGAAACTATTGTGTTATTAATTAGAAGTATATCATCTGGGTTAAACTCTTTTGGCACCTTTTTTTTTTAAAATTCCTTCCAAGAAAACGGAAAAAACTACTTAGTCTTGCCAAATAAGCCAACAATAACAAGGGGATTTTCAAATTTATTTGGACCCTCTCTGTTTCCATTTTCCACTCTAAGTAGTCTCTTTCCTGCCAGTCTCTAAAAAAACTTCACCAGCAGAGCATAAAAGCATAGATAGCCGAATATTTCCCACCAGGTCTTGTCTGTCTTCAAATGCAGTAAATAATTGATGCCCAGAGAGACACGAAGAAAGAAAATCTCTCCAATTGTTCACTGTAGAGAACAGACTGGCCCACTCCTAGTAGCTAGCTGAAGCATTAGATTTAATTATAATCATTATCATTACCTTAATGTAAAGCTGCAAGTACTATGAGCACATTGAAGCAAGTGCCGTACTTGGTGCTCTCTCCAACATGGACAGCAATGGAAGCATTGTCTCAATCCAGAAGTCACCACAACCAAACCACCTTCACAAACATGCTGCAGAATTTTTCTCAGAAATTGAATAAAATGCATTCAAAAAATCTCCAAACAATGTTCAATTCATTACCTGTTTTTTTGGTTTTTTTTTTTTGACACTATTTCAAAACTGGAGAGAAAGCTTTCTCAGGGGATGTCCAATTCTACATCCTAATGCATGAGAAGTAATACCAGCATGATGACACCTCTCATCACTTAAATAATTTTCCCTATTAATACATTGCATACATGGAAAGTTGTTGCTATGCTATGTTTTTGTGCCTAAATTTGGAAGCTGTTTTTTTGTATTGTTATTAGAACTCTTGGTAATGGAGAGATTGTCTCAGTAACCTCTACAACTTTTTATAAACTTGTTGGACTGTTTTTCTCACTTCAGAACCCTTAATATCCCTGTGGCAACAGCAGCAATTGCTTACAAGAGAAAATAATGTTAGAGTAGTATCTAATGTATTTTTATCTGTCTTCAGTGCAATACAGCAGGTGGAAAGGAGGAGGAAATCTTCCATCCTGTAACCAGTCAGCTCACCCTGGGACAACATCAAGAGATCCATGGCTCACTGGCACTCCACGGACTCTAATTTGCCTTAGGAAATAAATGACTGGTCTCATTATCCTGGTACATGTCTCAGGGCAATGAGGAGTCAAAGCATATCAAGCCATGCATTTTGAGGGAACTAACTGGAGCACCTCAGAGTCCTGAGAAAATCCTTTCCTTGAGAGACTGCCTCATCACCTTTATGACTTTACTGTCACTGAATTCCAGAGAGGAGCCTGAGATGGAGAACTGATGAGTAGAGAGGAGTCAGGACTCTGCCCTTTTGAAATACATACCTTTATTAGGAATAAAATGCCCTTTATGTAGTGAATGTTTGGCTTATTATAAAATTATACTTGCAAAACTACTGATAAAACACACATGTAAAGTGGACTAGATTTGATAGGATGTAAAATTATTTGAAGAAAAAAGTTATCTGTGCCTGTGTGTAGGAGGTTTGTCATTTTTCTTCCTGAGAGAAAAGTGTGTAGAATAGCAGCACTGTTACAACTTTAATTTTACTAAAAATATGCTATCTATATCTATAAATGAAATCTTTCACATTTAAAGCCTGAGTTTGGCAAGTTATGCAGGAAAAAAATGAAAAAGCTTAAGAAATTTATTTCAGAACTTTCATCAAAAATTCTCCCACCATGGAGGGTGGAGGCTTTGACTTATATATGAATAGCTGTCCACATTCAGAATTAGAGTCATCAATTCCTTTGAGACACATTTTTAAGACCTTGATTGCTGGACAGTTTTCATCACTTTCCCACTAAGCCAGAGTAAGACCATCATGGAAATTGCAAGCTCATACTCACTCCTGTATTTAAATAAACAAACAAACAAACATATTCCCATACAGATGTGAAACTAGAATTTCTTATGCAAGCCAATGACCTATTTCTTTATCTCTTTTCTGAAAAAAATTCTTGTGAGTACTTTCCAAATTTCCAAGTCTCAGAAAAAGATTTAGCCCTATTGATTTAAAAGATTATGTTAATAAGGATGAGTATGTAGGTAACCTGGTCATTATCTGTAAATATACTAAGTGATCCTTTCTGTAGGTTTCTCATCCAGTTTCAGTGGTGTATTTTTGGTGTATTGTGTGCTGCTTATTCCTGATATGGTAATTTACACTTAAGAATCCTTTGGGTTTGGTTTTATTGTTTTGTTTTGTTTGGAATGGGTTGGATTTTTTTTTGTTTTTGTTGGTTTTTTGTATTCTTTTCCGCATTATCTTTCTTGTATTTGTTCTTAGCTAAATGTTCATGCATTTAGAAAAGAAAATTCACCCATTCTTTGTAATACTTCTGCTCACCTCCCACATACCACCAACCCTGCTAAGCTGCCTTGGGTAAATTGGCAACTAAAATTTCAGGCAAAATCTTTCTGACTATAATCCCTGCTGTCACTGTGAAATAGCTTCCTAGCACCTGTCTCTCAAGGGCATTTTTCATCCCATACTGGAGAGCACTTGCCAATGCAGTTGTTGAAGCAAACTATAAGACACTTCAGTCTAAGAGATTGATTCACAAACCTAAATAATTTCTGAAACCCCAGACATGTCCCCAGACTACTAAATTATGGAACAAGCAAAGAATTTTTGCTATCCACTCCATTGTTAAAATCAGATGGTTACAAATGAGTATTGAAACACTGATATGTCCAATCTCTGCATAACAAAACTCTGTTTTAGTGATTACTGAACTGAGGTGTCAATTAGTAATCACGCACTAAAAGAAAGCCAGACCCTAAAGACAATTAATTGTTTATTTACTAAATTTTTAGGACCCTAATTTGTGGATTACAATCTAAAATACTAATTTCACAGTAGTACCTACTGAGATAATCCTCTGAGGCAATTTCAGCAGTCCTTTGTCTGACTCAGATGTCCCTCCAACTCAGGGCAATGCTGCTGTCATTTCCTGATATTGGAGCAAATCTAGTATTATGGCTACAGGAATACCTGGGTATCTAAGCCAAAATTATTTGCTTCATTTTGGGAGGTAGATCTTTCATTTCTAGGCAGTACATTTCTAAGCACCATAATGTTTTATCTCTTTGTTTACATTTCAAGAAATTTAGAGCTAAATTCACTGTATATATAGAGAGGAATATATGCACGGTAAAGTCTCTAAAGTCCAAGACACACAGAAAAGAAATATCCTCATTTGGACTGCAAATAGTAGGAGAAAGGAGAATAAAAAGGCTATGGTGCTCAATTATACCACTTCCCTACCTGAGAGATCATACTCAGTTTGAAACATGCAACAATTCCAATTCAGTAACAACCATGAGTGTAAGGACAAGAAAAAAACTGAGAAATTTCTGAGCTCATTCTCTATCTCTTCAATTTAGGAAACCTTTTTTTGACTTCATCTCTCTAGGAATTTGTGAGGACCGTGAGTGTATTCATACTTCTTTGTGAGAAAATAATGCCTTTCATAATTCTCTACAAGTTAAAGACAAGCATCCAAGCCTTTCATTTTAATAATGAGTCCATCCTGCTCTTAAAATATCTTATGGAGTTTCTATCCTTTGGTTTATTAATAAACTTTGAGATAAATCTTTTAAATTCTGTACTACTGTATGTGAAGAAGAGGGGATTTAAAAGAGCAGAAAAATAACTTTCTGGGTGCAAGACTTAAGAAGAAACTGTTAAGTGATTCTCGTGTCCATAATTTCTTTATGCTAATCAAGATAAGTTCAGAGTCTGCCCCAGGCTATCTTGCTCAAAGAGCAAAGAACCGAACAGAAATTGTATTTTCCAATAGCAGGGTTGTGACTATATTGATTGCCAAAGGTTATCTGAAGTTTAACAATAATATAAAGCATTTGAATAATTTATAAAACTTGGATAGTTGTCTCAGATTTTGAACATTAAGGATTATTAAAAATCAGAAAATATTAGAGTGCATTCTACTTTGTAAAAATATTTGAATAGGGTTTCCTCATAAAGAACAAAAACAAATCACTTTTTAAATGCATGATAGCTTTTCTGCCTGTATTAATTGCTACAGTCAAAGAATTTGTACAAACTGTCAACATCAGATTTGCAAATCCTAAACTTCTATATTTTGAAAATGAGTTAATATATACATCTTCTGTGGAGACTATGGCCTATTAAAAACTTATGGTCTTTTTAATAGGAAAATTCTGATGAATAAAAAGAATTTTTAGGTGCTTCTTGAACTAGGAAAGAAATCCAATCAAAGCCATACTGACTTTGTGGCTGCCATTATCTAGACTCTTATTTGGTTTGAAAAAAAAATTGTAGAGTATGGACTGGGTTACAGTTTTACAAATGCCATACAGGTTTTGAATGTTTCCCTCAGCTAGGTCAATTTTTCCAAAGCTTTTCTATTATACCTGTTCAATTTAAATAGATAGAAAAAAAAATCAATACAATACAGAAATGAAACCTTTTTCTTCCACAAATCTACAAGAGCCTTACATGATGAGCTATTCTAAGAATGTTTTCTTGAGACAATTTTTAACACAAGAGTTTTGAAATCTTGCTTTCCTCACAGTGGACATCAGAAAAGTGTTAAAAATCTGTTCACAGAAAGAAAAAATATATCCTTCTCAGCTCTACTAAAAACTAATATCTTTGTTGCCAATAATTTCTTTAAATGAACTGGAGATCTTGTTTGGGTTGAGAGTAAGATCACAGTCCCTTGAATTGAGTAAATTTGCAAGTTTCAAATACCTACCCAATAATTCTGTAACTCACAAGTATATTACTCTCCTCTGTTCAAAAAATGACAAGAAGACAATAACTAATTCAGAATTTCTTTGCCTCCTCTCACTAATGATTTGAAGAGTGCACATTTTTAATTTAAGCAATAAGCTTCAATGTCAAAACAATTCCAGTGTCATTCTGACAGGTATTATGTTATTTATGAGTACAGTAAGACAGAAATTAAAAGAGTCATTGTGTTCAGAAATTTTGTGACTCATTCTTATATTCACTGTCCCTGGATTTATTGCTTCTTTGAAATGTAACAAGTACAGTTCATGAAAATGTAAACAAAATATTGAATAATTTTCTTAATATTGCATTTTACAATGCTTTTACACTGAATGTACAAGAAGAATGCAGGATTAAATATGGTGGTCTAAAGTTCCAGTAGTCTTAATACACTTAGGACTTTAATGACATTTAGAGAAAATAAACATTTTACAGAAACATTCACAAAATATTCATAAACCTATAAATTACATCTTTGCAAATATAGAATAGAATAGAGTAGAATAGAATAGAATAGAATAGAATAGAATAGAACAGAATAGAATAGAATAGAATAGAATAGAATAGAATAGAATAGCAGTTACAACAATCACCTAGTTCAACTGCCTGACCACATCAGGTGTGACTGAAAGTTAAAGCATATTATTAGGGGTGTTGCTGCAATGCCTCTTGAACATTAACGAACTTGAATCATCAACCACCCCACTACGAAACTTAAGAGTGTTTGGCAAGTGTTTGTCCAACCTCTTGGTTAAAAAAAAAAAAAGTTTCCTAATATCCATTCTGAATCTCCCTTGATATAGCTTTAAAATATTCCTAAGCATTCTGTCACTGGATACCATGGGGAAGAGTTCAGCACCTCCCTTTCCATTTGCCCTCCTCAGGAAGATCTAGAGAGCAAAATCTCTCTAAATTTGGTGTTCAATCAGACCCATGAGTATGATACAGTATAATAGGATCCAGGAGATTACAAACAACTTTAGTAGTTTTTATATATAACATATGTGTTATTAGACATATGCCAGAGGAAAGCAAAATGTCCCCTTCCCTTCCCTCAGACTTATCATGAAGGATGTAGATGAAAGAAACTTTTTTCTCTGTTTGGTATGCTGCTCTTCTTGAAGGTTTATTACAGTATTTGGAAATGAACAGTAAAGTATTTCAGTATCAAAAGACAAAAGGTGAAAGGAGAAGTGTACATCATAATTTTCTCAGTCTTGTCTTCTGTTCAGCTATCTAAGGCACAGTGGAGTTAATTAGAATGTTTTCGCAAGCGAGTTGAGAAATGTCGATCACAAGGGGTATGGGTTCAGAAATGTTATTAAGTTTGGATTCATGCTGGCTTTCTTGGTTATGATATGCCTTTCTAAAACTTCAGTTTCTAACAAAACTGGAATTGCAGCCACAGCAGCAGCAGGAACAGATTTACAAGTGTAAAACAGAGTCTTGCACAACCATAGTTGTGTGTTTGCTGGTTCTAGCACTGTATAGCAGTGAAGTGAACAAAGATGAAGAAAATATTAAAAGGTTGGCAGCTCAGACTTTAAGGAACTGATTGGGAAATAAGGGTATGTATGAAAAATCTGGAAATACGTGGATGGTATCCCTTAAAAATGTGTAGTATCACTTCAAAAGGGAGCTGTCAGCACAGACCTACTGCAGAGGACAAAAGTGTGTCAAAAGACTTCACAGCAAGGTACAGAGAATGTACAGATGTAATGTCCGTACAGAAGGTTGTATATGTCCCCATCTTCTTGACAGACTGATGACATCACATGCATAGCATTACACTAGAGAATCTCTGATTCCTCAGGGGCTGTGTAGGGCTGTCTGTGCTGTGCACATATGACCACTGACCTTGTCTGTGTCAGGAAAGGCAGGAGTCCTGCAGCAGTCTGAAGCTCTGTAACACTGAGATCCATTTCCCAAGGTGATACCTCCTGTCTGATGACCTCAGTGGGAGTTATCTGGGAGCCTGGTCTTATCAGAGCTGCTGTGGCTGCAGAGATTGTTTTATACTACTCCAAATAAACTTGTCTCTGTTGGTGACTCCTGAAGAAAATGCCAATTGTTACTGAAATCTTTGGATGGCTATGAAGCACACATTCGTTGAACTCTAAAACAGAAAAGAGAAAGGAAAACTAGAACTGAGAAGCAGTGCAATACAATAGTACAAAACTGAGCTAGAATGAGAGAGACAGATGCTTGGTGACATTCCTCTTGTCTCAACCTGACTATGTGCTGCCTGTTCTGACATATCAGATAGTCACAGTCAGCTCAGAGCTGGCTAGGTCTGAAGCAGATATGGCCAGGCAGCCATACAACTGTATTACCTCAAGTTCATGTGTCTTGCTGCTCTACAAGGCTGATTAATTCAGCATCTGATGCTAAACCCAGCCCAGACAGTGAGACTTCAGGGTATAAACATTTTTAGTAGCAACATTTCCAGTGTTTTAACTGAGTTTTCAGGTAAATGCTTGTGCATCCTATTGCCGCTTACCATTTTTGGAAGGTTTTTCTGGTTTTCTCTCTTGAACATAAGCATCTAAATCCACCTAATTTATACTTTTATTGCTCAATGCTGTTTGGCTCTTATCTATAGCAAATTGTTTATAGTTTCTAACTACACTGTATGTCATCTGGAACATAAGAATATAGCTTTGGGATTGTAAAATAAATATATAGCACACAGTACAGCCCAGGAAGTACTTGTTGACCTTGCTTTGAACAAGCTATGTCTGGAATGTGCATCACTGACTCAATAGCAGAAGTTAGAGTACTCAGCTGGGATATCAGTTTCCTCCTAAGTGCTTTCTATTTGACATGCTTAACTGAACTTAACCATGTTAACTTCATGCAGTAATTTTGGATGTAAGTGATAACATGTCTGTGGTTCAGTCCACAGCTCTGACATCTCAAAACAACCAGAGTTGATACTAGAAAATAATACTAATTCATTTGTTTTATGCTCTATTATTTAGATAAGAACTTTTCTGAGTGGATAATGTGCCACAAACATCAATGACATGTTTTTAAGCAACTCCAAAAGAACAAAATAATTTCTCAAAGTGGAAACTTTAGGGTAATTTCAATATGCCATGAAAAAATATTTACTAAAGCAAATGATTAGAAAATGGCAGTTGCTTAGTGCAACTAAGTGCAGCTTCATAGCTGACACAGGTTGTTGATTTTCCTTGTCAAGTACTAGAAAGCTGCACTCCTTCTGTGTAACCTAATGACTTGGATAATTTAGGATGCAGTTAAACTCTGAATTCAAGAACGGAAAGAACTAACTTCACCATATAGCTGAAGCAATTCCCAGTTATATCTTTTCCCCACTCCTGCACTGTTCCTTCAGAAAGTCTTATTATTTCTTCCCAACTGCATTATTTCTTGTGTTTTGCTTCATTTTTGTATGTTGCAGAATATTGGTTCAAGTTAATGCTTCTCAATACACCTTTATCTATTTTCATGTAGCTCTGTGGTTTGGGGATTTTTTGCAATCATTTTTTTCCTGAAGTCAAGAAATGCAAACTTTCCAGAATTTTAAAATCCAGTATTAAACCATATTATTGTCATAGCTGAATGATTTTTCAATTTAAAAAAATCATAAAATAAAACTATTTTTAAAACCATGTAATAAAAAATTTGTAATATTCCCCAAGGCAATAAAACTATCTCTCACTTTATCCCTGTATTTTCAACTGTGATTGTGGACAAATGCAGTACACACATGCATTACCCTCTTTTTGAATTTCCTATGTAATCTTAGCATTTGTCCATACTAAGGAAAAAATATAATAATTTGATGCTTAAAATGAAGCAGACTGATCTTTGCCAGCAGCAGCTACTCTGTCATTCATGTATATATAGTTCAGATTAAATATAGTCCCTTGAGAAGAAAAAAAACAAGTAAACAAGAGGTCCTTACATCTGACAAAGTTCTTGAATGTAATATTTATCTTATGTGGCCTAGCAAAATCACTCATGTCTTTAATATCTCTTTCCCTTACAGCACAAATAGGATAATTCTTGAACAGAAAAAACACATATTTCAGTTTTCATAGGAAGGGTAGAGAGGGCAAAAGTCTAGACAGAAATAAACAGGTGCAATATGTCTAAGAATTAACTTGAAAATTTCAATAAATGGACCTACTCTTAGTATAGGTCTCAATAATATAACTTGACTGAAATTTAGACTGAGATTTTTACATGTAAGTCACCATGAAATATATTAGTTGTGTGGTAAGTTTAATGAAAAACAGCCACCTTAGAGAATCTGGAATACTGACAGTGTCGCAAAAGTGCAACATCATTGGCCAGAAGTTTCTGAGACACAGTGTATCCAAACCTGAAGTTGTGGAACATATTGTATTTACAACATTGAAAAATTGGATGCGACAAATAAGTAAGAACATTTGATGCTCACATTCTATAAGTGAAGCAGTAGACTGTAGATATTTTGGAGAGAAGACATTAGAGTTCTTCAAGGAAGAGAGGAGGGAGACC
The DNA here is from genome assembly GCA_030060385.1 of Muscicapa striata striata. NCBI lineage: Eukaryota > Metazoa > Chordata > Aves > Passeriformes > Muscicapidae > Muscicapa > Muscicapa striata. Next base: position 157,987 of record JAREIS010000133.1, on the reverse strand, counting down.
TGGAATGGAAAAAGAGCCGAACTGACCAAAAAAAACAAAGTCTAAAAGAATTGATAAATACTTTACATTAGAATTAGTATGTCAGGTTTTTTAAAATCTATGAAAGTATCAACCATCATGGAAATATATGGTCTCATGGGCTATTTTCCATAGAAAATATTTCAACTACATTTTATATCCTTTATAATGTCTCTGCAATAAAGAAAAAAATATAGAACTAAATCCATATCTACTCATCTATTAATTGCCTCTGGAAACTAAAATACTCAATTACTCAAATAAAAAAGAGACAGGATTCCTAACAGCTAACACTTTTCAAGGAATTACTAGAAAACAAGCAATTAAATTGTACATCAAAGACTTGAGAAATATCTAGGCTTCACTAATCTGCACTTTCCTTAAGTGAGAGCAATTATATATATTCAGATGAGCAAATGGATATGAAGTTTTGTCTAACTACACAGAAAATAAGACAATGAAAAAATAAATTATGAAATAAATATTTTCTCACAGTTTCTCCAAATAATATTTACCTTATTTTCTTGTTAGTAGTTACAAAGGTATTTTTCCAGTGCTTCTGCAGGAGTAGTTTACCATTTCAACACATAAACAGAACATCTAGACAGCATAGTACAGATATGTAAGAAGAAATATATTTTCGTGAAAGAAAAAAAAATAATGAATGATTTATAATCACTAGCTGGTAAGAAAGCACCATAATTATATTTAAGAATTTGGTAAAAGATATTCCAAAGACAAAGGAATTAACCAAAGAAGATAAAATGAGGTGCAATTTAACTAAAATCCTTGTTCTTCATTTCACAAGTAAAGATACTGTGATTGAAACTGTTTTAAATGAAGTTCCATGGAAGAGGGTTTGTATGTCTTTAACAAAGTTATATTTTTCACTGGTTATCAAAATATCATATATAAATATTTATCTTGAGTTTTCAGCAAAAGTTTGTAATCAGAGAATCATAACAAGAAGCAGGAGAGAAAAATATTACTTCCTCCCTAGAGGTGCCATGAAGTACAATAGTGTTAATTTGTGACAAAGAAAGAACTAAGATTTTTGCATGTAAAGCAGATTTTACAACACTTTTCCAGAATCACCCTGAAACAGGGCACTACATTTTTTGTTGCATGCATTTTAAAAAAATAAATTTAAGACATGAACTCAAGCCAAGACTTAAATTCATAATGCTAGAGCATTGGTAATGTCTCATTCCAAATGTATTACCCCAGAATAATGGAAAGATTGCAGGATGCACCCTCACAGCCCTTACTCCTTGTGGATGAACTCTTGTTATTAAGGAGATAAGGGAAGGAACATTATGTGTCTGATAATCATCAGGAAATAAACCACAGGTTTTTTTGTAATTTACATAGCAATAAAATAGGACATGGCATATATAAATACAAGGATTCCCTGTGAATTATTTTTTAAATAATAAAAATGAGAAGTTCAAGGAGTTTTTTTGGGTTTTGGATTTTTTGGTTGGCTCGTTTCTTGTCGTTGTTGGGGGGTTTTTTGTTGTTGTTGGTTTTTTTGCTTGTTTGTTTTATTTAGTTGTTGTTCTTTTGTTTTGGATTTTGGTGAGTTTTTTTGGTTGTTTGGTTGGTTGGTTGTTTGATTGGTTGGTTGGATTTTGGTTTTGAGACTGTGGAAGATTTTATTCTAGTCCTACAGGGAATAGTTCTCTGTTGTGCGTGGCACAGATCTGAAACGAAGAAGTAAGATAGTGATCAACTTAAAAAGTCAACCAAAAAACCCACAATACAAGAAAACTTCCATGGTTTCACTTTTCTATGAGAAAATTGAAGTATTATGTACCAATTTAATATCCAGATGGTGACTCATGAAACTCAAGATCTTGGTAATAGTCTAAACTTGAAATGAGGTTTAAGACATTTTAGTACTTTATAAATGAACAGATAAATGCATCCAAAGGAAAATGTATCCCTCATAAACAGTTACCTTGGTTGCTTATTAACATTGTGATTGAGGGGCAAAAATTAGATCTAACAGAAGGGTATTCATTAAATTGAAAATAATCTTTGGGGACTTCAAGTAAATCTAGATTTAGGAATATAATTCTGTGATATAAAGCAAAGTAGCTTTCCTGGAACACGGATTTTAGTATTCTTTGGAGTGGGCTACAAAAGGGACAGCGATGGAGGATAAGAGAATCCATTCCAATATCTTAAACTCAAGCCTAAACTAAAAAAAATTGGAACTGTTACACTGTTAGAATTTACAAACCTTTAAAAATGATCTCAGCAAAAATTTAAGGGACCACTAGATATCCAGATTTTAGGACGAATTAATTCATACTCAAGTATTCAGCAGTACATTGTTAAACTTTATAGAAAGTATTGAGTATGTGTGCTTTGCTGGCAAACTCAAAGGGGAAAGAATGAAATCTAACATATACACGAAAATTGTAGAACCATAGCAAATCCATTCTTCTTACCATGATAGCTTCAGTTAGATATTTTTCAGCTAAATCCTTTCTTATGAGAAAAACAAAGCTTTTAATGAACAAAGAAATGAAGGCCAAGTGAAAAATGCTAATTATAATGGTTTCAGTTATCCATTTATCTGCTATAATAGTAGAAAGATTAGCTTTCACAAGCTTGAAATCTTTAACTTCTTTGTATCTCTCAACTGGCTTTCATTCTCTTATCATATAGAGTATCAGTCATTTTTGTTTCCTTTTACGTTTCTCTTCTTACCCATAATCTGTCACAAAGTGATGAAAGGTCAACTTCTACATCTGTATGGTTATGATATCAACATTTATCACTCACCAGTTAAATTTATAAACAAACTCTTCCACAGTTTCTTCCTCTCTAAGCTCCTATAACTAAACTACCTTGTTGTTGCCATAGAGAAAAATTGTTCAATTCACACAGCTCAAATCATATCAGGTCCAGAGAGGTAGTAAATGACACATAATTGTCTGCCAATCAGGCCAATCAGTCCTGTTGGGCTCACTCCAGTGTTTATCAAAGTATTTTTTTCTCTTGTGCTGTACTTGGGGCATTCTGAACAGCAAGGGATACCTCATCTTTCACATGAGTAACACCTACCCCAAAAGTAGTGTCATTGCCTATTGAAAAGTAACTGCTGCAATATATAATAATTATCTACTGTATAGTTTATTTTTTAATATTGTATGTCAATAGGATGGTAATGGCATTTCAATACACCTCACTTACAGAAACTGTGCAGATATATATTTTAATTGATATTCCTGTTATAATGTCAAAATCATACTTACAGTGAAATCCTATATCAAAATGGATAAGCTTAGTAGTTTAGCAGAATGCTTGATTATTTGCTTTTTTTCCCAGTTAGCATTTTCTTCCAGAATATTTATACCAGAGGGAGCTCCAACATTTGTATTTCTTCTTCTAAACTGAAATGCAGACATACTTTGACAAGATATTCCCCAGCATGTAGAAAATACTTCTCATTAATTATTACTGAACATTGTCACAGAATATACTTAAATATATTATTTTTCTTTTGTATTTTATCATTTTAGGGGGGAATAGACAACTTTACTGGTGGAACTGGTATCTATATTGTCCACGTTAGATACGTAGTTTAAACTGTTTCTGGTTTGGTCCTATGAAATTAGTGGTTGCCAGCAGTTGGTGTCCATTAGATATAATTCCCTGAAATCACTCTTCTATGTTATTTTTATCTAAAGCACACTCAGCTTGAGCAGTCTGGAAGCAGACTGCATGGCACACCAGGGTGCTGGTGAAGATAATGGGGAAATGGACTTTTTTCTGAACTATGACTCCCATGAAGAGGCACCCGTTACAAAAGTCTGGCTGATAAAGATGTTTTACTATTTAATTTTATTTTTAATTAAAACACCTTTTTAATTTTTTATTTGAAAAGACTATTAATTTCTTTAACAGATTCCTGCAGCTACAACTTTATTTTTTAGCACAAATACCAGAATTTACATATAGGTCATCATTATGAAGATGTGGTGTTGCTGTTAAGTGCATCTTTTCTAAATTCCAGGCAACTTTTCCATCATCCATTAAAAGTTTGTCCACTGATAACTGGAAGGTGTTTAGAAGGGAAAGTCATAGGATCACAGAAAATTGATTACATGTGTTTAAATTAGAAACCTACATGTGAAGTTTCCCTTGCAAGAACATTGTAATTGATCTTTAATTGTTTGGAATTTGTTGGTAAGTCCTACAACAAAAGAGACTGTTAGAAAACCTAGTGAATATAGATAATAATTGCTCATTTTTAAGTGGAAAACACTTTTAGTTAAAGTATAATAAATCTTTGAAGAAGTAGCATGAAAGAATAAAGAAACTTTAGGAAGCTCTTCATAAGGAAATAGTATAAGGTGTTTTGTAAAAAGTGCAAGAACAGTAGGATTATTCTTTTGATTGTATACCTAACAGAAATTTTCAAAGTTCATTGTTAAAGATGTGAGATGACCAAGTGAACTACCTCAGCATCAAGCCTAAGGCAGCAGTGCTACAGCACATTGGGAATGTAAAAGATGCACAGAGGGAAGAGGGTGCCTCACATAAGCCATTGCATAAACCAGATCTGCATATACAATACACAAATATGATGAAAAGAGTTAAATGTTCCAAATATACTGATTTTATATATATATATATATATATATATATATATATACACAAAATCCTTCTCACTCACAGGTCCTTAGACTCTAAATCCTAAGAAAATGTTGTTGGTTTCAGGAAAGTACCTTTAAAAAGAGATCTGGATGTTTAAATCATTGAAAATTTATAGAAATTATTCTGTTCAAATTCCAAAAAGGGATTTACGTTTTACTTGCTGGATTCTGAAAACTGTCATTTCAGTGTCAAAATGTTATGAAAAATTTTCACTGTGTGCTTTGCTTCACAATGTCAAAGTTTGCATTGACTCTCCCTACTGCATTTTCCTGTGCCTTGCTTAGAAGATGTCAGAATACAAATAATGATAGTGATATTCTACATGCATTTACTACAGACTGCAAATATACGGAAGCACAAAAATTGGCATTAGCATAATTAAAGTGATTACATTCTAAATGCTCTATGGTTTTGGATACAATTTTATACTGAAACATTTAACTTCTCCCAAGGGTTGTTACCTCTGTTTACTTTTGGCTGCCTCAGCTCACTAACATCCAAACACAAAGAAAAACCACCTTTGCATGGGAGTAAGGATTTCTGTCCAGTAGAATATAGAAGCTAAGTGCATGAGAATCAATTCTCAAAAAGGAGAGAGAATTAAAGCTAGAGTTTTTGCCTTCAGTAAGAAGGTTTTAACTTCCAAGCTGCTTGATTAAAATAAGGGGTGGGGGAAGAGGAGGGGGGTGTTAATAATTTTTTTCAACTTTATCCTGACTGATTTTTTCTTTTCTTTCTTTTTCTTTTCTTTTTTCTGATTTTTTCCCCCTGAGTTTAACATTTGCAAGACAAATCGGAAAAAAAACCAAACTTCTCTTCCAAGATAGAAAATAGCATCACTAACATGAAGTTGTAATTCATATTGTTATTGCTTTTTATTCAAGGATGAATTTAGACTGGAGTATCTGCCAGTGTTTCTGCACAGGTAAAGAAAATATGATCAAAGGGAGAAGGAAGAAGTAGTCAAAGGTACATTTTCTTTACATTACTTTATTTCTCCTTCTGTCTAGCCTAAAATGTTGTGTTTTCATATAAAACTTCAATTAGATGATGTAACTTCCCCATTCATGTGATTATTTTTATCTCTATCCTTCTAATATTTTATCAAGGTTAGCCACACATCCATACACACAAGCTCTCAGGTTTTTAAATGCTTGGTATTTTATAGGTAATTGTTCAGTCTTTTAATTCAATTGTTACTACTGGAAATATCAAGCAAAAGCAGAAATCACACACTGAATTTGTTATATATAATTTCTTAGGAAAAAGTTGCAGTACCTTGATAAACATAACAGTATATATCTGCTTCAAGCGATTTGTATTTGCCATATTAGTGAATATAAAATATTTAATCTGGTACATTTACAAGTAAGTATACACACATTTTTACAAGAACAGAATCTAAAGGATAAAACCCAATAGTTCTACAACACAGAAATTTTGCTTTCTGCAATCATCCACCCATTAAACAGGAATGTCTCTGGCATAAATCTAATGAGCAATCCTTCTTCTCCTGTTTTATGTTCTATTGAGTATCACAAAAACAGACTAGGATTTTTCAGAAATTTCTTTCAGAATTTCTTTCTTCCTACAGGAGATAGCTTACAAGGTAATTAATTCTAAATGACAATGTCAGATGGCCACTGGTCGGACTCCAGGACTCTCTAAATGTTTCCAGGCCAAGCTTAGATTTCTTCAGATCCCTCTGATTTTGAAATAAAATAGCCATTCAGTTCAGGAAATACTCATGGTTTTGGCAATACAGATAAGAATTAACCTGCATTCTTTACACCAAAGACACTCAAGAAATACCTCTAAGTTACTGATACAGCAAAATATAAATAAATTCCTCTTCCACTGGTAGCAATAGTGACAAGACAGTTTCCTGTGCACATTAAGAGCCTCACAGAAAACAGTATTCACAAAAAAGGTAAAAATAGATATATTTTGTAGTGTGTTTAACACCAGATTAACTTGCATCAAAGGATTCTGGTTTTTAAGAGAATCAAAGTTAACACAGAAGTATGTGTTTGTATAGAGAGAAAAAAAAAAGGAAAGAGAGAAAAAAAAAGGAAAAAGAAAAAAAATACAAAGAAAGAGAAAAAAGAAAGAAAAAAAAGGAAAAAAAATGGTCACAATAACATTAGTTTGAGGAAAGTTTTGAAAGAATCTTGAAAGACAGATTAGCATGTAAAAACTCTACTAAAATTGTACAAAAGAAGCTCCTGACTAGAGCAAACTTACAATCTAAAATGGTTCTGTAATTGAAATGCTTGTGGACACTGTGACTGAATGCATGAAGATTTTTGTTCAGGGACAAGCAAGAGGGCAATTTCCATAAAACACATACCACACAAAACCAAAAGGCAGATAACCCCATAAGCTCAGTAAATATAAAACTTACAACAATTAACAGTTAAAATAGAAAACTGACCATCACATTAGGAAAATGTCCAGGTTTGCCAAATGAGTAGATGAATCTTATTCTAAGTCCAGCCATGGACTTAGAATACACTGAGAAGCATGTTTTTGATTTTCAACCACCTCCCATTATCACAAAAATTTTGTTTCTGATTCAGAAGGCAGGAATTGCAATAGCCAATTGGAGTTCCAGTGAGACTCTGCTCAGTGTGAGAGTGAGGTAACACAGATTTAGGTGATCTGATTCCCTGTTATGTCACTAATCTGAGTGAAAAATTTACATTACATTTACAATTATACATGCTTGAAGAACATGATTCTGAGTGTAGCTCAGATGGTTAGAGCATGGTGCTAAGAAAAGAAAAGACATGGGTTTGATCCCCATTTGGGCCATTCATTTAGGAGCTGGACTTGGTGGTCCTTCTGGATCCCTTCCAACTCAGACTACTCACTGATTTTTGTGCTAGTACGAAGAAAGATTCCTACAACATCTTCCAAAAAAATGAGAGAAAAAAAACCTGTTAAGCAGCTGAATTGTACAGAGCCAGGAAGTTATTTTCTTGTCATATCACACTTCTATATTTTTTACTTTTGGATCCATGTCTGCAAAAGTTATTCTTCCCATTCAAAAACAGAATTAAGGTGGCTAAGGTAATGCATTGTCTGAGGATTTTTGGACTTACATTTTTAACAAAAATGTATAGATATGCTTAATAACAAAAAAATATTGAACATAAACCATAATATCTCCATTATTCTGAGGTGATATAACTCCAAATTCTACTTTTCTAGAAGAGTTATTTATTTGTCCTGGATTTTGTGTTATCCCTGAAAAAAAAAACCAAAAGCATTTCATAAACAAATTATTCAGTTGGAAATTTATTTATTCCCTCACATATAAAATTACATTTGAATGTGAAACTTTCCTGGTCTGCTTCGATTTCTTAAGTATGAGGAATTGTAGGGTAAGAGCTCTACTTGTGAGTCACATCAAATAGATAGTGAAGACCTGTCCTTTGGATCAGGAGATCAGAGACCTAACATCTCAGTCAGTTCTCTGGAGAGTAATGTTTTCTACTGGAGACTCAACATACACTTCTGTGTTTTCAGTCAGGTTCTGTATCTGCAGCCATTGAGGTTTTTCTCTTTAGAATATGTAATAATTTGATAAATTCTGGGTGTAAAAAGGTGTAATAGGGGTAATGGGTATGCTAACTATAGAAATACTTGTTCAAAGTTCTGACTTAAATTGTGTTCAGATAAAATATCAAACATTGTAAATGTAACAGCCATCTGACAGGTGCTACATTGTGTTGGTTTGGTTTGGTTTGGTTTGGTTTTTGTTTTGTTTTTTTTCTTTTAACTCTAGCAATGATTTAGTATTATAGGAAGGAAAAGAAAATATAACAGCTGTAAGGAGAATAAATAACATTTCCACTGAAGACTCTACATCTTGGAAATTTCCTGGGTTATAAAAGTTCAAATCCCCATAAACACAACAAAAAACAAACTGTTTGTTTAAATACATCTTAGATTACAAATGGTTTTGGGATACATAAAACTGCATTCTTTAGTGGTTAAAATAAACACAAATTAATAAGTAAATAAATTGTACAATTATATAATGTGATTATTATGTTTTATTTAAAAACTGCCAACAGTTTTCTCTCCTTTGTATGACTACAAAACTTAAGGGTGTAGAATTCATCAAGCTGAATGTGAAGCATCCTTGTGCTTTTCAGGGAAGGGGGCTTGATATGGAAAGTAATTGCAAAATAAGTTATTTTCACTTAAATCTTCCTGCACCTTATGAACTCTAGCTTTGACACACAGGCTTGTAATTCCTATGGAAATTATCATGTTCATTTTAAGAAAAAGCTAATTGCACAAATAAAAGCAAATAAGAATTCAAAACAAAAAATAACATTTTGGTGGTTGAGGTAAAAGTGGTTGAGGTATATTATACTATGATATACATTACTGAAAACACATTTTTCACTGAACACAATTGGTGATTGAATTTCAAAATGATGATTGCAGTCCTCCTGGGCAAAAATATTAGCGGCAAAATATTGCTTCTTGCATGTGTACATCCAAAAGGTTGTAGCAACAATAAGATGGTCAAATTCCACTTTTCCAGTCACAAAGTTTCTTTAGAGTTCTAAGGGTCCTTCAAAGCAGAGGAAATCATGCTCTGACCATGAAGATATTTTCAAAAGATTATTTTTAAGCAAGTAACCTGGAAGATATTGAGTCACAGCAGTCTGTGGAGGCAGCTTTGTGGATGCTGCCTCCAAAATATTTTAAATGACACAATGCTTACCACTGCTATGATAAGATGTGCTTACTTCCAAAGAAATGTTCAAAAAGTTAAACATGGATTTCAGATGGTAAAATTGTGCATCATATGAGGGACTGTGAAATACCTGTTTTGAAGGGTTTCAGCATGGGCAACCACATAAAATTTGGTAAGTACTCAAGTGTTAGACCTAAACATGCATGAAGGCACTCTCCAAAACAATATCATGATTAACACAAGGCTGTACTCTAAGATATGTTGTATTACAGTCAAAGGAGTCATAGCATCATGAAGTGATTGAGTCAGAAGGAATCACTTTTAAACTTCATCTATTCTAACCCCATGTCCCCAGTCACCACCACAGGACTTCTTTCCTAAGGTGTCAAAGTTACTCAAAATCCTCATTCAATCTGCTCTTGAGTAATTCCAATAATACTAGACATGCTACTAAATGGTGTTGTAATTGACATATGTCTCTGAATTTAATAGTGGTGTATGCAATTCCAAATTTGCTTAAAACTATTTAAAGCTGTAGGACTATTTTTTCACTCTGCTTTTCTGCTTTTCTATTTCACAGGGTAAGACACTTCACAATCAACACAATCACTTATTGAACATGAAAAATATGTAAAATTGCAAATTCATAAAAATAGATAGAAAATAAATAGAGAACATCTGCCTATTTCAGTTCATGAACTGAGCTCTGCCAATCACTAAACTGTCTGATGTCTGCACTGAGTGTAGGATGTTAATAGCACAGAGGGAAATGCTCTTGGCAAAGCAGCTGGGCTGAGTCAGGGCTCTCAATCCATGGTCACAAAGATGAGAAGATCCTACTGCTGCTGTCTATCCTTCCTCATATTTTCTCTCAGACCTCTTACATCTATAGTCAGAGGACATTTCTTTTGGATCCTTCTTTCCTGACGTTTTGGATGTGTGCAGTGAGAGTATACTGCCATTTACACAGTAAATTAATTTTGCTGTTTTCTTAGTTTAAGCTTCAAGGCATTTTCAAGTATTCTTTTTGTCAAAAAACAAACAACTGTGATTATTTTCTTCTTTGGGTAACATACTGTGAAAATTATATTTCAAATTATAAGAAAAGAAAGGGAAATACAAGTATATGGTAAAACATATTATTGAACTAATGAAAGTTTTAATTTAAATTTGATAATAATTAAAGTTTCTGTAATTTTAATCCAGTACTGTACCATGTAAAATAAGCAGTATTATAAGGTTTTTTTATTTGTTTTAGGTTTGGGTTTTTTTGCCATAATTAGTACTTTGTAAGACATGCTCATATATGGTAAGAACTCTGACATGATATTTCTATTACAGAATGCCACTTTATAATTCACTTTATACTATATTTTTTCCTAAAACCTTTACTTACTAAAAGGATACCAAAAGTTATTTTATTACTAGCTGGGTTTTTCATACAATACAGTTACTATGCCATTTATATATTTGCCCGTAAATGGAAATGTATAGACACATGCTTTGTTTTTAGCTATTATAATATTGAAAGGAGTGATTCCAGTGTAGTAAAATTATTTTTATAAGTTTTTGAATTTTTTTTCCTTTTTGTTAAAAATTTTATAAAACATAGTATATTTAATCTATAGAAATATGGATATGCAATGAAAAAACAATAGTCTGACAAAATGAATACGTTTATACTGTTATACTGCCTATAAATATGAAATTGCTTCAGTTGAGACTAACATAGTTTCAAAACATAAACCACAAGCCATCAGACAGGAATAGAAAATAGCCACACTAAAAATATTGTTTCTATTAACTGTGGACCAACAAACTTTTTTTCCATTTGATTTATATCATAGCACTTCAGAATTTTCAAAAGTCAATCCTTGACAAATAGTATAACTAATCTAGAACTGATAGATTCAAAACTATATTTAGAAAGTGTTAGCAATGGTTCACTTTAAACTGGAAGTACCTACTGTGATCCTCATCCTCTGGGTTCTATCTAGCACTATTCAATGCTGTTCAATACTCTATTAATATCTACTACATCTGTATACATTACCACATTGGAGGAAACTTCAGTTGCAGGAGGACTGGATTAGAATTTTAACCATTTTGAGACACTGGAAAACTGTTATGAAAAAAACGGTTTAATGAAGTCGAAGGCACAATTCTGCACTTAGGGAACCAATGATTTCAGAAACTGGAAGAGCAGTGTGAGGGTAGATTGCAATCTCCAGAGCAAGATTTGGGGATTAAGATACAAAGTAAACTGTGGTGAGCTATCATTGAACTAGTTTGCTGTTCTGAAAAAAAAGATAAATATTAGGTTGAGGTGTACAATTATGTGGTGTCTGTAAGGGTAATGGCTCTTCTGTACCTGAACTTGTTAAATTAGAGTGTATACTCTGTCTCTAATATGTAGATCAGCTGAGGAAAGCCAGAGCTATAAAAATGTAATTTACAAGAACAATCTGAAAGCGTTTGGACTTGCATGGGTGGAGAGGCAGGGAGGAGGTTATAACCTGTTTCAAATACACAAAAATATGGTTGCAAACACTGAAGATAAAACAAAATGTTTTGCATACCCACAGTCAAGTGCACTGGAAGTAATGGATGTAAATTGCATCAAATGAGACTAATGAGTTAGAGTTTAGGAAAAACATAAGTTATTTTTAAAACCTGCTATAGGTTGCCCACATGCATTATGGATTTTTCCTCACTAGATATTTATAAGAAGATGTTGATCTATCAAAAATCATTCAAGCAGATGAATATTTTGCAAGCCATTTGGTTTTGATTATTTTTATTACAAACATTCTAAATATGGATGTTTCTTGACTATTACAATGCTAACTAATAGGAGACACTAAGATATGCAGGTTGCGAATGTATGTGATTGATAAAAATTATTTTAAAGAATGTGAAGTTTTACAATGCTGTTATCTTTGGGATTGAGTGAAATGGTTAATAATCAAAACGGATTATTTAATTGACTTGTTTTCTTAGAGTATATGGAGAGAAAAAGGCATTACAAATTGCACAGGCTGGGGACTGGAAGATAAAAATATACATACCTGAGAAAAAAAATTTTCAAAGACACTTGGTTCAAAAATTTTACTTTCTAAATTAAGAAAAATGCATTTGCCATTAATTTTACAATTGTGAAAAATCAGTATTTAAAACAGAACATGTAATAGTAAGTTTTTTGATTCGGAATCTCTGCTTTTTCTGTGTGAAATTAATTTCTTTGCAGATTATAGTTAAAATGGGATGAAATCTTCCTCTTAAAATGGTGGCACTTTAGGGAATATTCTGAGTTGGAAGGGACCCATAAGGATGATCAAGTCCAGCTCTTATGTAAGTGACCTGCATGGGGCTTGAACCCAAAACCATAATGTGTATTAGCACCCTGCTGTAGCCAACTGAACTACTTATAGGAATAGCAGCTCATACAACATTTAGCCAAAGATAAGTGAAATATAAACCAAAGAATTCAGGAATGAACGATAGCGCTATCTTTCTGTATTCTGTTAGATAAAGGAAATTTGAAATCTTACCACTATAATACAAAGCTGAAAAGGGTGGTGGTTAAATTCTGTTTCAAAAAGGTATACCTTTTCAATACATTTTTCTCATGGATGGAAAATTGCCACATTTGGCCTCTGAGATTGTGACATTATTTCTGTACTTGAGAAATACAGTAAGAACTTTAACTTCTCTAGTTAAAGGAAAAGCTTGACCTTTTTTCAGATGAAGTATCTAAAAAATATGATGATGAGAACCACATAAAAAACCATAATGCAAATCTTCACTTTCCCTGAGGGGAAGACCAGATTTCACAGGTTACTTGTTCCAGATCAGAGGACAAAGTAAGATGAAATCTTTTCCCTTTCCGAATGCACTTAGCTTTCTCCTCTGTAGTTGATTCTGTTAAATATAACTTTTTAACCTGAACCTTTAGCTTGAGACTTTGGGTGCTATTTAAGATTCCATCTAGCAAAATTTTTAATGAAAGCGTACAACAAAATTTTAATTTTTTTTTAAACTTCATTGTTTATAGAAATTGTTTAATGAATTTCGCTCATATTTTACATAGATATGCAATGGAAGAATCTGTATTAAATAAAGGCTTCCTAACTGCTGATATTATACTTTGGATGTATTTAAATGTATTACATTCATGGGGTCATTCACTAGAAGCAATTTGAATCAATTTAATGCATTTAATCCTTTCCTGACTAGAGGAAAACCGTATGGTAATATTTGCATTTTAATTTTCAATAATGCTTTTCAAAAAAACAGTTAGATTGCTGAATATTTGGTCACCTGCACACAATAGAGATACAGTATATTTTACTATTAAGACTAAAAATAGGACATTTATTAATGTATAACACCAGTTAATTTCTGATCACTAAGTTTATAGTTTAATTTGCAATGCCTTTTCAGTTTCACTTTCTAAACTTTTTAGATGACTACATTGCTTATTGATTTTCTTCTGTCTGAATTTCATTTATACCCTCTATTTTATTTCTGCTTTTTGTAGCTTATGATAATGGAATGAATAATTATAGGAAGTTTGACAGTATCACAATGGCTACAGTCTTCCTAGAAAGCTTTGTTTGATAGCAACAGGCAATGATTGCAGCAATGTAACAATATTTGGGTTTTGCAACATTCTTCAGCTACTGATCAGAGACCAAATCGTATATAAGTTATTTTGTGTTTATCATCTAGATCTAAATATGCCTTTAATATGATCCAGGGCAATCTGTAAAATATTTTATTAATACTAGTTAGTATTAACTAGTCTTCCCCAGTTTCCAGAAATCTTGTTCTTAGGCCTCATCTTCCCTGTAATCTATGGTGGAATTCATTTCAGGGGCTCTGCAGCAATGCACAGCAGCATTTGCTGTGATGTCAGGCACTACCATGGTGCACAGTGCCAGCTGGGCGGTCTCACACCAGGGTTGCTTCCTCTGGAATAAGCATCCTATTATCCAAGGTCTTCTGTGCTGCTCTCAGAGATTCAGAAACCTCTAAGTGACAATTATTACCAAAAGAAAGAGCAGTTAAAGTCCTTGTACCACTCTACTCATGGAAGGGAAAATTGCTCCGTTGAAAGGGATGATGGCAATTCCACTGGTGTGCCTGAATTTTGTTTAAGGTCATTTCAAAGACCCATTCTCTTCAGTAGATCATAACATAAGAAAAATATGAAAATGCAAAAGGAGCAGAAATTATATTTAAGTTCAAATTTGATTTTACATGTTTCACCTGAAAATAAACTACTCAAAATTAAACTAAAGAATTTATTTTCTGAGCGACAGACACATAGAAAATCACATCAAACATTCTTTAGGCTTCTTTCTGCATTTATTAATTCAACATGATCAAAGTTTGTTTTTTTTTTTTACTCTTTTATCTTTCACGAATAGGCCATGGGTCCATAATAAATAAAAGAAAAAATTAAAAAGATAGAAAATAGTATTTATAAATATTGAAAACACATTTTTTGTAATAAATCGATCTACCTTTCTGAAGTCATGGATAACTGTAAACAAAATTACCAAAAGCTTTTGCTTTGTGTGGTAGCCTGTATTTAAAGTGATGCAGAAAAAACATTTCTAACATTTCTGACTCATTTGCAGAGCAGCAAGGATCTGAACTATACAATGGGCAAAACAAACAAACAAACAAACATACCAACCACAAGCCACACACGTACTAAATGGTCATAGCCAAGGGATAAGTACATCACTAAAATAACTGAACTGTCAAAAATAATTTCCAGTGGTTATAAGATATTGCATTCTTGGTCCTGTACATGTGTGAATGTAGCCCAAGTGCAGGAATAAGTAACTGCTTAAGTCTGTGTTACTGCTCTAGTGTCTTTGAACACTGTAGTAGGAAGCGGATATGAGAAGGACTTCTTGTACTGTCTTTTCTCTTTACACTTTCTTGGAACAATTTATCATGGCTGAGTCATAAAGGGAACAGACTGTAATATTGTCTTGCAAAAATCCATTGACCTTGATTGGAATGCCTTTTGAAAGGGAACTCAGCTTAGTGGAAGACATAAAAGTGGGGGCACTGAATGAGTTTCCTACACAGAAGGAAGGGATCAAAAGGTGACCTTTTTTTCCTACAAAAGAGCAACCAACCAGTAAATTCAAATAATTTAAATATTCTGAACTTGATCCTAAAAATATATATATTAAAAAAATAAATTAACTCCTTTTTGTTCTCATGCAGGCAAATACGGTGCTATTTTTGGAAAACAATCTATCAGATAAGTAAAACTATGAATCTTGTAGCCTGAAAATAGTTAATTATTCAAATTTTACTCTAAATGAAATAAGAAAAATAGATCCTATACCAAGCATAAAGTATGAGAAAATAGAAGTCTTTATTCAGCTCATTAGTTGTGATTAAAATCTTGATCTTTAATAAGTAATCTCAAAATTAAACCTAAAGCAAAGTCACCCAAAAACTGCCCTTCAAATTTCACATTACAGTGCCTTTTAGAAATGAGATTTCCAGCCGAATTGCAATTGTGTTTAGTTAAACAAGCTGTCAGATTGCAACTGGTATGTGCAATATGGAAGTTATTCAAGGGTAACATTGTGAACATATGCATAATTATCAGAAGAAAAGATATGAGATATATTAATTTAGTTTCCATTAGAGAAAAAACAAACATGTACTACTCACTGCAGTAAATAAAGGAGTTGGACTTGTCTGTATCTGGGAATTTCTTATGAAATTAAAATAATACACTATGTACTCTTGATCTTTCTTTAAAGTCACCAGCCATCAGTGTAAAAGACTGCCTTGTAGGAATCTGCTGCAGGAGAGCATCAAACAACATATATTATGATTCTTATTGGAAAAAATATCTGTTTTACTGCAATAGCAACTATATAACTGTTGGAATCTTTATCTTCTCCTAGGAATGTAAAAACACTGGAATTTTTAATATGCTATTTCTTTGAGTCCTATCAGAATTGTAGAGCATGTCTAGAATACAACTTAAATAATTTATGCCAAAACAATTCCAGTTATCTAAATACCAGCATTTTGAAAGACAAGGGTGAAAAAAAGCAAACCAAAACACAAAACTAAGCCCAAAAACACAAACAAAAAACCCCAAATCTTCAATAAATAGGCATATGAAAACAATCTTTTTCGCAGTGGTTTAGCTCAAAAATGGAATTAATGGTCTCGAAAAATCTTTTATTTATATAGTTTCAGAAAAGAAAGAGTTTCTCTGTTTTTGGGGTTTTTTTTTTTTTTTTCCCTGTAAGATAGAGGCGGCTTCAGTTTCCAGGTGAGATGAGTTAAAGAAAATAGGTAAATACATTGTATTTGAAATTAGTATTTTTGTATGGATATTAAGGTCCAATCTTTTTGTTTTTACGTGAAGAAAACTCAAATATTTTATCTAATTCTCAGAAAAAAATTAAAACATTTCCTGTTTTATAATAAATATTCTCAACCTTGCAGAAAAGAGCTCCTTAGAAATTGTCCCTAAATCACTGGAAAAATTATCAGCTGTGGTTCTTTATATTTTCTTGGTATTCTTAAAATTTTGAGGAATGAGCTTCATTTCTCACAAGCATAACAAAACTCATTGGCTCCTCACAACGTTATAATTTATAAATAGTTTATGGACAGGAAGTAAGGATGTTTTCAAATTGTGTCCTTTGTTCAGCATCTTATGTAAAGTAATAAGCCTAATAATAAATATCTTTAATATAATATGTTCCTATAATTTGCATGTGATAGTTTCATATCACTTTCTCTTCATGGAGAAAATAAGTATTTACAATGTTGTGTTCTTGATGTGAGAGGCCAAATTTATTTTGAGGCTTTTTATTTTATTAGCATTTTCTTTGTTACAGAAATTAGTAGCTTGGACTACTCCAGCTTTGTTTTCATATAGTAGTATTGTTAATCTTATTTCATTTAGACTTTACCGATTAGTATTGTTTTTTCTATACCATTAATTATTTGCCTGAGAGATAGGCTGGAAATAAATCCCCACAGACCAATGTGTATAGAGCAGGTGTTTGTTTATTGCATCACTGGTGGTGAGGGGGACATCTCCCCCTAACTCACCCACCTTTGTCAAGTGCTGTGGTTTATTTATGCAGTAAGTATTGTTTAGTATCACTATGTTGCTACAACGTCATCATGTAAGCTCCAGAACTAATTTCCATAATATGGTCTCATGGTTGTTAGTTCTTTCACACTGTGCTTGTGCCTCCCCATTTGGAGGTCATCAGGGGTCTTTGATGAAGGTTTCCAAGCTCCTCTTTGCATCTGAACTTTTCAACTTTGTCTTCAGAGCATGCAGAGTTATGGTGTCCCTTGGTTTGCATGGTCTTAACCAGCCTAAATTCTTTGTTTTGTGGCTAATTGACTTTGCACTAATTGACTAGACAATTTTTCATTAATACTATACTTATCTATCTTTAAAGCTATCCACCCAACCAATTTTTTTTTCTCTTTTACCTGTCTATGCAGCATCAAACAACTAGTTAACCACATACTAGCTATTTCATTGTGTAAAAAGTTTTTTATATCAGGTTATATAGGTACAAAAGGCTATGATTCAGATTATACAGGTATCAGGTTATATAAATATATAAAATTCATTATTTAGGTTACATTGATATCAGATTTTATATATATATATATATCAGGTTATATTGATATAACTCAAGCTATATAAGTACATTGTAACTTTGATTTGTTATGCAAGCATTAATTTACTCAAGTTTTTAAATATTTCTGAAGAAAAGAAATGAGATAATTTGCTTCTAAAAATAAGAACAAGAAGTTTCCCACAACTCATATGGGTTTTTTTTTCCTATCTGTTCATAAATTAAAAATAAAATAAATAAAAAATAATTAAGCATAACTGGTTATTCCATACATATTTTGAAGACTGTGTTTCATAACCATGATATAGTTTTTTTCTTGTTCAATAAACACTTTTCTTTGTATTTAGTAGTTACACAGTTAATGACAGATTCACTTTTGTATTTTTACCCTAGATAAAGTTGGTTATTCATAGCAATTGAGCGTGAGTCTCAAAAACAAAACACACCAATATTAATAGCTAAGTGAAAATAAATATTTGGTTGTTTTTTCAAACTGTTTTTTTCCTTCATAGGAGTAATATTTTATATATTTCCACCAAATTTCAAATATAAATATAAATGTTTCATAATTCTATTAAATATACCTATCAGATGAAAGTCTTTTTAGGGATTATCTCCTTTGTGTCTTAGAATGCATGCATATATGCAGTGTAGAATACAGATCTTTACTGAAGCTTTTTTAACCTGTTAATCCAGTTATTTGAATCTGTGAACTTGGAAATTCACTTTGGAAGCAAGGGAAATACACACAGTGGGTACAGAGCTTTCTAAAGGAAGGATATCTATGCTGCCACATGAGCTGTGTGGGAAAACCAAACAGCTTGTAAAAGCAAACAACACTTCAATAAAAGAAATTTCAGAAGGTGTTCATCACTTGGACTGAAACTTCCAGACTTCTGTCTATATGATGCAATTTTTCTTGTCTTTTAATATTTTGTGGTGCTAATTCTCCTTTAGAGTATTTTTTTGTTAAGTATTATTTTAATATTTCATATTTTCATTGAGTCCTAATGATTCATTTAAGAAAATATCAGGACACAAATGCACATAGCTGTTACTTGTCCCAGTAATTACGACATACAAATATATAGATATACTTTATCCACTTTATAAGGATAGATGACCACCAGAAACTGTTTCCTTAGACATAAAATCCATGTTGTACTACATATACCTTTAAGAAATTTTAGAAAGAAAATACATTTTTTTATATCAGCAAAAAAACCACTGTCATTTAGGATAATGATTAATCTGACAAAATGAGATGAGGACCCTTACTTTAATGTGTTCTTACACAAAATCTCACTGGACTCATCAATTCTGACAGCGTTAGTAAGCTTCATTCAGGATTAGTTAAATTAGCCATTACTTCTTAACATTATTGGCTAATTGCTTTGTGAATCTCAGGCAACTCCAGAGGATATTAAAGCTCCATATCAATACAGTAAACTTTCACTTCTCACTATGATATCACACTGTTTAAAACTTGATTGATGGTTGATCTTCAAAAGCTGGAATGGGCTTTATTAAATTCCTAAGTAGGCAGAACAGAAAAGTAGAGTGAAGATTTGATTGTCTGGTGCAAATATAGTCTTTAATATATTGAAAATATTGATGAAGATGACCAACTAAAATTTGCAGCTGAGAAAAAAATTCCCACAAATTCTAAAGATAACATCACCTTACACCATTTCTTGATTAGAATATTGTATTCCCCTTTCAACATAATAGTGTGGCATGACTTCCAAATTAACCTTTAAAGCAGTAAAATATATTAGTTCTTTATGGAAAAATGTATTGTACCTTGTCCAGATGTAATCTTTAAAGATCATTTCGTCCAGCTGACATGTTGTGGACTTGGAATACTTTCACCTTACCACATGGCTCAAAGTCCCATTCAACCTAGCCTTGAATGCTTCCAGTGATGGGGCATGCAAAACTTTACTGGGCAACCTGCTCCAGTGTCTCATCACCCCCACCTTAATATCTGGTCAAAATATACCTTCATTCAGTTTAAAACCATTATTTCTTGTCCTATCCCTACAAGTCCTGGTTAAATGTTCCTCTCCATTTTCTCTCACAGGTCCCCTTTATATATCAGTAAGATTTCTCCAGAGCCTACACTTGTCCAGGCTAAACAATCTCCACCCTTTCAGCCTCTCTTTATGGAAATGATTTCTCTGACCATTTTTGTGGTCCTCCTTTGGACCCACTCTAACAGGTTCATGTCGTGCTAGGGGCCCCAAAGCTGTATGTGGTGTGCATTGCTGGGTCTCACAAGTGTGACACATCCTTTGATCTGCTGGTCATGTGTCTTTTTATGCAGTCCAGGATACATTTGGCTTTCAGGATTGTGGATGCACATTTTCAGCTCATGCCTAATTTTTCACCCACCATAATAACCCAAGTCCTTTTCTATAAGATTGTTCTCAATCCATTCATAATTCAGTCTGTACTGAAGAAATATGAAATACCTGGTTAATTTGTTCATGTCTCTTTGTAAATTATGAAAATAACTCATGACTGCAAAATTTATGCCAGTTTATATGGTGGTATTTTTCTCAAAACAGGCACCTATCAGTGCTTCTAAATAGTAATAGACCCACTTCAGGAACACAAGGCTCAAACTGGTGGCTTGAAGCCTGCTACTCTAAGAAGAATACATTAATCAATAATACAAATCATGAAAATGCTCTTTTACTTCTCTGTTGAAACTCTGTCAAGATTCAGCAGAGGATTAAAGCTTTATGATCTGTGTCTAAAAAAAAAAAAAAACCTATTTCTATTGCTTAGAATTGAGCAACGTGAATTTGGGAAAGGAATAATCTTAGATTCCAGTCCTTGGTTCTAGAGTAAATGCATGGTATGAACATTTTTATCAGGATATTACTGCAACTGAGATAGAGAAGTTTCATTGCTTGTTGTTCTTTTGCTAAGGAACAGAAAATCCTGACTTCTACAGCTGCAGCACTGCAAGCGCTGGAGGACAAATCCAAGGAAGAAGGGCACAAAAAAAGCTGTACCTCCTGTAACTTCTGTGTAAACTTCCTGTGTAAATTGCACTTTGGCCTTAGGTGTCCTCTGGTACCTGTATTCCTC
Organism: Muscicapa striata striata; assembly: GCA_030060385.1. Lineage (NCBI taxonomy): Eukaryota > Metazoa > Chordata > Aves > Passeriformes > Muscicapidae > Muscicapa > Muscicapa striata. Next base: position 136,819 of record JAREIS010000133.1, on the reverse strand, counting down.
TATTCTTGAAACAAGCTGATGGTGTACTTAATCCACAGGAGAGTTCTTTTCAATATAATTTGGAGTTTTCTGAATTCTCATTCTCATCATTGTATCTGGAGAGCAGAGGGATTTCAGATAACTAAGGAATTCCTGCCAGGACTCGGGGCTATGGAAACAGCTTCCCACAGGGGATCAGAGAATTTATCCTTACTACCCATGCCCCAGGAATCAGAGAGAAAAGAAGGGGTAGGAATGTCCTTGCTTTGGTGGTCATCTTTGTAGTCAGGGAACTCAAGAAGACAGGAGGTCTCAGAGGAAGATAAATGGTCTCCTACAAATAAAGGCTAATTACCCTGCTGGGAAATGAAGAGTGAAGAGATGAGAGTGCCAAATAGAAAGTTGAAAAATTTCTCTGCTGTTTTTTTATTCTGTAGACCTGCACCTGAGTTTTAAGCACTTCCAAGTGAAGATTCTCAGGTGACAGAACTAAATGAATGACATTGTCTCATATTAAAACAGGAATGAGACTAAACAATTTGAATAGAGAAATCTGAATGAAGAACTGTAAAATATTGCAGAAAAAAACAAAAACAAATGAAAAACAGAACTCTGTCTACAGAAATAAGAAACATCTCATCAGAGCTCTTGTGCAAGGAATTGTTCTTTAAATGAAAGTTTGGGATGCAAATTGGAGTCTGTGAGCAAATGGCCTTGGGAGGGAATCCTGTGAGACTTCTGTTTGGGAGATGTGCCATGTAGGTGTGTTAGCTAGCATACATCTGTTACACCAGGGCCTGGCTTCACAGGTAAAATATATGGAATAAAGATTTGGAGCTGAAATCCTGATGGTTTCACATGAGGGATAGGGAAATTTTTTAGTTTCGGAAAGAACAATGGAAATTTCAGAGGCTGGCAATTACTGCTTTATTTGGTCCCACAACATTTGACTACAGATATGCATTTCAGTTACACAATACATTTTCCTGTAACTGAGGTGCATGTGAAGATGCACCCTGTTATTTCAGTACCATGTTATCCTGTGTCTGAGTCCAAAGCAATCAAATTGTTTAAAGTTTTATGTCCTACACAAGATGATGTGACTCTGTGTTGACCTCATTTAGCTGCCAGATTCTCACAAAATTCCTCTTCCTAAAAAGAACACAGGGAGAACATGGGATGAAAAAGCTTATAGGTCAAGATAAAGACTGGAAGATCACTTAAGAACTATGATCACAGCAAAATAAACTTGACTTGGAGAATTCTAATTTAAATTAATCTATTAATGAAATGGAATAAGATACATCAGGTAATATATGAGGACAAACCCAGAAAATATTCTCCTGTGCCCTGTTTTCTTTATGGGCTTTCCTGTGACATTAAATGTGTTGCTGGCATTAGGTAAGAAGTCAAAGCTATCTAGGTGCTATCATGTTAGCTATAGTATAAGGATGACACATGCAAAGATTTCATTCTCAAAATTCATTACAAAATCAAGATTAGGTTAGTAGAAGGAATCTAAACCTGTGGCATTGATGGGTAATTGAGGAAGTGTCTGGACATTGTTGTGAATGAAAGGAATATTACTAGTGAGAGATACACTGAGTTGCAATTTACTTTCACAGTGAATTAATTGTGTTTGGTGCATTGTCAGGGATAGAAAACAAGAGCTGACAAGCCCTCCTACCTCTATTGAATAAACATGGTTAACTTCATTCAAATGTAGTAGCTCAAATTTGTGTTATCCTTTCTCAGCATTTCATTATCACAATTAATGTGGACAGAGGGAAATCTGGTCAGTCTGTCCAGTGGTGGTGTCACAGGCAGAATCCCTCATGGGGTTTTTTTGAGTCCAGCCTTGAATAGCTGCAGTTGTTTCTTCTTTGAAGCAATGAAGAAAAATAGGTTTTGACATTATAATTGCCAACACACTTTTTTTTTTCCCTCTTTAAGTGTGAGTGAGGAATGAATTCAATACATGGCTTTAATACATTACAGCATTTAAAAGTGAAGATTTGGGTCTTTTTCCCTAGATGACTTTAACAAAGTATCTGGGCCAGTAAGTGTGTCTTATGTCAGTAAACACACCTTTTAAGTTACATACAAAAACAAGTTACATATATAGCTAATCCCACATGTAATTACATTTCTTATCACAAGTTATTCTTCATAGTGCTTTTTCTATTAATACATTTCCTGACTGTTATGTATCCACATTCTCTCTACTAAATGAAACTCCACATAAATACATGTGGGATCCTAGAAATATAATGAGGCTTTTAATGTTTCTCTGTGTCACCAAAACTCATATTAGCTACTGCTACAAACAGTGAGTTCAGAAGAATGCTTCAAGCTAGCATTGATGTTAACAGTACACATTCATAGATAAAGATAAGTGCAAAGAAGCAGAAGAGAATGTGACATTGTTCTTATGTATTTTCTTGTAGTGTACTGAAAAGGCCACAGATACCTATCCATTTAGAATAAAAAATGAAAAAGAAGCTGAAAGAAGTGAAATTTTGGGACATTCAGACTGATGGTTGGAATGAATTTATCACTACTGCTGACATTGGCCACTTGGGCTACCTGGGCAAACACTGGCTCATATTCAATGGCTCTTGACCAGCATCCCTAAGTCCTTTTCCACCAGGCAGGTTTCCAACCTCTCTACCCCCAGCCTGTAGCTCTGGGGTTGTTGTGACCCAAGTGCAGGACCTGGCGTGGGGCCTTGAACCTCTCAACATTGGCCTTGGCCCATTTATCCAGTTTGTCCAAATCCCTATGCAGAGCCTGCTGAGTGGTGTAGCAGGCCACTGATACCCCTTGGATTATGAGGTCTTCATTCTTCTGCCTGTACTTGTCTTCCAGCTCAGGAGACAGGTCTTAAAAAGACTGGGACAAAGAAGGCATGAACTTCCTCAGCCTTTTCCTCATCCTTAGTCATTATTCTTCCCCCACAATATGTCACTATTTGGGCTTCCCTGAGGTCACAGTCTTTCCAACAGATCTTCAGACTGAGCTTGTAGATAATGGACTTTCAATAATATGTGAGACTAGGAGGATTAGTGGATAAGTGCACAAGTCTTTGGTCACCAAAGAACTAGGTTAAGAGATCTGCTTTGGGTCAAAATAGAAATGAGTTTGATAATCTTTCCTTAGTCCCTGGGACACATTTGTACAAATCACAGAACGACCTTAAAACATTTTCCACTATTGAAATTCTTTACCTCCAAAGGCCAAACCTGGTGCTACATGCAAAGAAAGTTATCCAGCAAGGTCATGTCTTTCTTATTGAAACTGAGCTATAAGTCCTCCAAAACATACTGTGAGAATGGTGAGACTCTCACAACTTAAAAGTCATTCTCAGATGGACTATAACGACTCATATGATTCAAATATCTCTGGTTAAATATTTACATTCTTTTTTTCTTTTTTAAGCCATCCATTACACTCTTTCCATTTTTCAGTTCATGTAACAAAGCAGTCAGTGGAGTTCCCTCAGAATGCAATCCAATATACAGCTTGGACATTTCTATTTTCCAGTGTAGACTAAAACAAACCCAAGAAAAACACCTCTATCTGTCTGTATAGGGCACTGATGGAGGAGTGCTGGCAGCAGCAGTGGCTGCAGTGAAGGTCTGTGAGCAGAGCCTGGTACTGCGTTATGCTGGACACGGCCGTTTCCAGCTGGCTCCAACCCATCTGCCACAGGGCACAGCTGAGCCCCACCAGCTGAGGAGAGGAAACCTCAGAAAATGTGCTCAAGAAGGGGAGATGCCACACAAGCAGTGTGAAGAGTGAAGGTGGGAGAAAGAGAGCCAATCCTGAGAATATCAAGGCCACAGAAGAAGGAGGAAAGGAGATGTTCCCAGCACCAAAGTGTATTTCGTTACAGCCCATGGAGGACCATGGTGTCCACTTGTTGGAAAGGATGATGGTTTGCTAAAGAAACTCTGGATCAGGAAGGGCACTTGAAGGAGAAGGGCTAGAGGGGTAGAGCCTGTGGAGAGGTCCTTTGCAGGAGTAGGGAAAAGTGTGAGGAGGACAGAACAGTAAAGATTAAATGTTATGGACTGGCCACAACTCCTGGACTGCTTAGAGTGAAAAGGCATAGGGTTGTGGCAAAGGGCATAGTGAAGAACTGAAGCTGAGATTAAGAAGAAGGGAGGGCAAGAAAAGGTGATTTTAATTTTGTCTTCATTTATCATCGCCTTACTCTATTTTAATTAGCAATACATTCAATTTATGTTCCCCAAGTAAAGCTTATTTTGCTCATGATGAAAACTGGTAAGTGATCTCCTGTCTTTACTTCATCCCAGGAGGTTTTTCATTCTCTTTTCTCCAGTTGCAGAGAGGGAGAGAACAACTGAGCAGGGATCAGGCAGTCAGTCAAGGTCAGCCCATCACAACCTATTACATTTTAAAACCATGGCTATGAACATAAGACCTACAAGAAGTTGTCCTCAGCCCACTGTTGACTTAGTCAAATGCTCTTTTATGATGGAATCCCTGGATAACAGATAAAGATTGATCAGATCAAATTGTAACCTCTTTAGATTTGGAAAACTTTCATATTTGCTTATAGAATCTATTTCAAAGTAAATATATTAGGATGAAATACTATTTTTTAATAACTATTGTTATGACAATAAATTTGACAGCTGTAGAAAAGTCCTTTCAGGCCTACAAAAGACAATATGTCTGGAATGAATTCTTCAATCAGTAATGAAAAAAGTGAATACATTCAATAAAATTTGAAGTACAGTATAATTACACCAAAACAGCATTAATGCCAAAACTGCAGTTTTAATCTTGACTTCAAGTTTAGTGACATATGTAGGGGACATATTAAATGCAGCAAATGCATTGGGTCATAGTCCCAATTTCTGAAAGCGTTGCCTTACTATTGATTTCAGTGAACACTGAAAAGAAGTGATTCATTCACTATTACTAATGTTTATTGCAGAAGGTAGCATGCATTAACACTAGAAACAGCTTAAATCTGTTTAATCTTAACAGCGAAGCATCGGGTATCTTATTATTATTATTATTCTTTAGAGATTTTTCTTTTCTGGCTTTTATATTTGCAATTCAGTATAAACTGAAATACAAATACAAAGTTCATCAAGGACTAAGAACAATACTCTGTTACAAAAAAAATATTCTTGCATTCTAAACTCACTGTTGCACTATTGTGGGGTAGATAACAGCTTCAGTTTTGAATCAAGTAAGTGCTAAATTATTATAGAGATTGAACTTGGGGGAAAAAAAAAAAGAAGCCTTAATTGTATGAAAAAAAGACCCGTTATCAAAAAAAGACTTGTGTGTAATATGGTTATGAGGTCAGATGTGATTGTGTATAAAAGAAGGCATTCTGGATCTGACTACTAAATGGTTCAATCTGCTGTCAAATCTTACACTGAACATGTGGGATGTTCGGTGAAAAAATCAAAACATCAGAGGTAAATTCTATGTATTGTTAAAGTCAGTCCTACTCTCAATGTTACTAAGTTCAAAATTCATTACAATCACAGATTATACTCCCACAGAGAGTAGATTTAGTCATGTTTTCAGAAAAGAATACACTTAAGAATTATCAGGTTCAGAACACATTTATTTTTGTGAAACAATACTAAATTAGTAACTAACATCTAATATACAAAAAAAAAAATGTTGCTCTTAAGAAAGTAAGATTCAGCAATATTTCCTATGTTTGGACAACAAATTTTGAATTATTTCAGGAGAAAATAGTGTCACTTGATTTGTATTGTATGTTTTGTGTCTGATTTTTTTTCACTGTATAATTTTGTCACTATACTGTTAGGTTAATTAGGCTATTCTCAGTTTTCTATTTTCACTTAAAAATAATTTTTTAACATCTTGTTTACCAAATCACAATGGGCAATCAGCCATTAAAAAAAATCAATAAACATAATTAAGTTGTTTTTAAACAATATCAAAATTTTCAAGTATTACTGGCACAATAATAGGTAACAAAACAATATTACAGTAGAGAATATCTTCAAAGAAACAGAAGAAAATCATAGCAATTGGCTTTTCAGCATCACAGTGGGATGTGCTAAAATTGAACTGTGCTTGGCAAAAAGATAGAAAACAATAGCTACAGTGGCAATACATCAAAGAAATTGTGATATCTTTCATAGGAACATGAAAATTAAAGTGGTCTTTGAGGTCATGTATACTGGTCCCTGGCTGTGGCAAATCTATTGGACAGACAGAAGCACTAGCTTTGTATAAGTTTGTTCCCAGATTATTCTTATTATAAAAAATCTTACCATAATAAGCTCTCTTTTTCAAACTGACTTAATTCATGCTTATGTTATAGGCAAATCCATAATTTTTCCATCAGCTTAAATATCTTTTTTTCTCTGATATTTGTTTCCTTTATGATTTAGGTACAGTCATCATATGTGTCTGATTCTTTTTCTTTTCTGAGCTATATAGCCCAGGTTTATTTTACACTGCTCTCCTAACAGTCTTCAAACCTGTTTAGAATTGAACTTTACCTTATTATTTGCTACAATTGAATATTTTTTTTAACTTTTCTACATTTCAGTGTTATCACAGCTTTGTAAAATGGTATGGTACTTCTGCATTTCTTGCATTTAGTAGCATCCTAATATTACTTGTGTTATTTGTGACAACTCTGTAGTCAGGGCATAAGTAACTGATAACATGCTAAAAAATCTTCTGGTTTTTTAAGTTGGTTTTTATTTTTTGGGGTTTTTTGGGTGGTTTTTTTGTTTTGTTTTGTTTTGCTTTGTTTTGTTTTTGTTTTTGTTTTTGTTTGGCTTGTTTTTTTGGCTGTACTTGGTCTGGCTGAGAAGGAGTTCATTTTTCCTACAGCAGCCCTCACAGTGCAGTGCTCTGCATTGCTGGCTAGAAAGGTGCTGGTAACACACTGGTGTTTGGGCACTGCTGAGCAGTGGTGGCACAGCATCAGCTCTGTCCAACATTTTGCAGTAGGTTGTGGGTGGGCAAGGTCTTAGGATGTGACACAATTGAGACAGCTGACCTAAACTGACTGAAGGGTAATTCCATACATATGATATTGGCTTAGATATAAAAGCTAAGAGAAGGAAGAGGAAGAGAGGGCATTTACAATTTAGATCTGTCTCCCAGAGCAGCTGCTACATGTGCCAAAGCCCTGCTTCCCAGGAAGTGACCAGATATCACTTGCTGATGGGAGGAGTAGAGAATAAAATCTTTGGTTTTAAATTTGCTTCAACTTTGGAGGCAACCTTTCCCCTTTGCTTTAGTAAACTGCTTTATCAAAACCTATGAGTTATTTTCCATCTTATTTTCTCTCTCCTGTCCAGTTGAGAAGTGGGAGTGATAGAGCAGCTTGGTGGGTACCTGGCATCCAGCCAAGGAAACCCACTACAGTATCTCAGTGTGTGAATCCCTCACTCATTTAAACCACGGTGCTTGGAGTCATGTGTTATAGTTTTCATCCTCATTCAGCCCGAGTATGATACAATTTCTTTCCTGAAAGTAACATTACTTCCTAGTTTTCTTCAATTCTTGAACTTCATTACATAATTGCAGATTTTTTGCAAAGTGAGACAGTAGATATACTAAGTTAAAGAGCTGCTCCATAGGGAAAGAACACTCTCCTGCCTAAGAGAACAAGCATTTGTAAATCATTGTCATCTCTTGGTTTCTGTTAATTATACTTATCCTTACTTCTCTAGAGAATTGTATTTTCTGATCTGTACTGTATCTGAAGTGCAGCTGAAATATATTACACTAGTCATACCTAGTCATTGAAAAAAGATTTTAGATTTATCAGACACAAAATACCAAACTACACTAAAACTCATTTTTCCTCCATTCTATTTTTATTTAAGTTACAGTATGAAACCATAAGTGATTCATGCATATCTCATTAGTTTGAAATGTATTGCTGGAGAAATTATGTGTTCCAAGATCTTTTAAACATAGAAATGTTGATTTCTTGCATATATTTGTTACCAAACAGATGTTTAATATTACCATACTAAAACTAGGGTTATAAGTATAAGAAAAAAATGTAGGTATTGATAATTAAGATCTCAACCTCCAAAGGTTTTGGAATAATGTTTCCATAAATAATCTTGTTTGAACTTCCATCACTGTTCACATTTCTAGTTCTTCGAGACACTTAACACATTACCTAATTTCAAGCATGCATTAGCCTCACCGAAATTAAAAATATTGTATAAATTTAAAATTAAGCATTTGTACTAAACGTCTTGCTAGAATGTAGTTTCCTCTTTTGTTTTGGGTTTATAGAGAGGTCTTGTGAAATTCAGACAAATTTTTAAACCTGTCAGTTCAATAGTTCTTAAAATGCAGCAGCCAAACACTGCTTTGATGTTTTGACTTTTTCTAGGCAACTCATGTGCTTGGATTTTTGAGTAATTTCTTGTTGCATTTTCTCTTCCCAGTGTGTAGAAACCTTTAACTGATTATGTGAAAGAGAATGCTGGCAACCCATTCCAGAATCTTCATTGCAGGTGAGATATTAGGAATTTCATGAAATTCAGCAAAGGCAAAACCAATGTCTAAAGAATGAGACCAGCATGGGGTGGGCTTACAGAGAGCACTCTGCAGGTCAAATACTTCAGTATATGCCAGCATTCTGCTCCAGCATCAATCAAGGAGAAGGACATCTTCTTTTGCACTGGAAAGAACTTTGCCAGCATATTGAGATAAGTCTTTCTGCTGTTTGATGCTGGTGAGACATGGAGTGCTGAGCTCCCAAGAAAAGAAAGGCTGTCACATTGAAGCAAACCTTCTGAGAAACCACCATAATGGTCAGGCTTCTGATGCCCATGATGTATCAAGACACACTGAGACAGTTGGGATTGTTCAAAATGAAGAACAGAAGGCTGAGGCACTGTAATGTGTCTTGAAGTATGTTGTGAGAGGACACAGAGGAGAAAGAGTTAAGCTTCTCTCTGTACTGTACAGAAAAATTTAAGAGAGTGAGCATAAGCTGTAAGAACAAAACCAGAAGCTCAGCATCAATAGACAGCATTTTACAGTCAGGTTGGTTAAGTGCTGGATAGGATGCTCAGATAGCCTGTCAAATGTCCATCTAGACCAAATCTTCTTTACCCTCTTCAAAATACTATCCTTTAGAAGCTTCGTTCCATATATGTGCTACTAGTACCTCTACAGAGGCATCTGTGAAAATGAGATTTGTTTCAATTCTAGAAGTGAGATTTGAGTTTCACTGAGTAGTTGGGAAAAATGTTCTATGTAGTCCCATTATTTGTTCTGAGTTGTTAATGACAATCAGCTTTATGTAAGTTAATGTATCAGTTATGCTCCTTATAGTGAGGGGAAAAGGTGCTGCAGTCTATTTTCATTTCAATCCATAAATAGGGCATCATGTGCATACTAAGCAATTTTTTTAAAGTCTGCATGAATGTATTATTCACTTTGGGATTGAATTCACAGTTCAGAAACTAACTTTCAAAATATTAATAGTATTTTAAAGTAATTTCAAAATATCTTCTGCAATAGAACAGTGAACTTTGATCTGCTTCTGGTTTGACAATTTTAAGCCAATCCAAAATGAAAAGAATCCTTGGCTCATTGATTTTAGGAGGCTTTAGATAAGTTTTATTAAAACTAATAGGAACTGGATACAAACAGAGGGGAAAGGAATAACTTGACTAAAACTGAAAACAAAGTGCATTATAAAACACATATATGAACAGGAATATTTTCTGTACAGTGCAAAAAAAACGCTTAGTTAAACAGTACCCTTTTCCAGTTCTCACTGGCTCTTTTTAACTGTTGCTCAAAGAATGAGAAGAAAAGTCTAGTTCAGCAATAGGCAGTCTGATGGTATAAGGATCATAGAATCATTAAATGACTTGGGTTGGAAGGGACCTTCAAGATCAAGTTTTTTATTTTAAATAAGATGTGGTTGGAAGGAGGCTGCAGCAACTTGCCAACATCCCAAGTTCTTCTCTGAGAGGATGTGGTGGTTTCCTCATTCTTGCATATTTATGCATTTCTTCTCATAGTCCACCTAATCAATCCTCATTCATAGATCCCCAAGTTATAAGCTATTTTTCAGTTTTATTGTACATGGAATGTTTTGCACATATTCTATATTTTTTTCTTTCTTTCTGTTTAAAATTCTCAAATCCCTTTTTTAGTCAGCTCCCCAAATAACATCTCATTACGTTTTCTGAGCTACTGGGGTGGAGAAAAAATAAATTAGATTAAAATTATTCTTATGTGTACCACAATAGCCACCAAAGTTGGACATTCCCAAAATATTCTCAGTCTCACTATAAACCTTATAATATATCTATAATATACTATCTATCACATACATATTTAAAGACAGCTGCATGTCTTTTATAGCCTGGTTACAGAGGTCTTCGGCACAATAAACAGTCGGTCTTCAGACCCTTCAGTCAACAGGATTTGAACCACTTCACCTTGGCAAAAATTTTGGCTCCCAGTTCACCTTTATGTTCTGATTCCCCCCACACAAGTATTTAATCCATGCAGCAGGTAAGTCAGCTTTCTTTTGTGCTCAGCCAAAGGTCCATCCAAGAAGATGTACCAATATGCAGACAACATTCTCAGATTATTGCTTTCCTCAGTGCCCACTCTGTTTATATCAATGAATCAGCTGTGCCAGTCTTGGCTACTCTAGCTTCATGTATCAAAAGTATTTTTTTCTTTAAATATTTCTTTGGGTCACTGCTCCGTGACATGTGACATATATCCCTAGCAAATTATTGCAAAAATACAACAATAGGAAGATGTAACACAACTCAAAAGTTACTTAAAATATGAAAATCATAAACTAAACACATCTCAGTTGTATGCTTATCACAAAGGTTTGAGAGAAAAGTGATCCAATGTTATCGTTTTCTTTCTCATTGGGATAGTCACACCAAGACTATGAACCTGAGACCCTGTGCAATACTAGCTCAAGAATAGGACATTTCTCTTTTAAAATTTTCTGGAGTAAGTTCCTTGTGTTAGAACATTCATGCATTTCATTATGCCCACATTCTAATCTAGGCAAATAAAAATTTAAATTTGTACTTTAAATTTGTAATGAATGGCAATGATCAGCAAATTTCTGACTTTGGTAAAATGCAAGTAACAGTATTATTACATTATTCGTTGTTCCCAAAAGGTAGTAGTATTCAATTATCAAAATAATAGAATCTAGCATATCATAATTTTTATGGGAATAGTCATCATTAAACACATGTAAATGGGCACAAAATATTTAAGTAAAATTTTCCTTTGGACTTTTTTTGATTTTCAGAATTTATGTATAAGAAAACAGATGGTTGAATTATTTAAATATTATCGAATGTGATTTGTTTATATTTTATTCTTTGAATTTATTGCCAAAATTTTAAGAAAACCAAAAATTCCGGAAAGGGAACTTTCATCCTATGGAGCTTTTAAAAAATACATCATTCTTCTATGTTGGATACCATTAATTTATGTAGAAAGTAAGCTTTTTGATATTAATAAAATTAATAAATTGATGTAAAAATAGAGTACAACTGTAAATTAAACCTTTAACAACGTTGATCCACATGTATGAAGTTTTTTCTCATCAAATCAACATTCTCACAGGAAAATTATTTTACTGCACAGTGGTATCATTATCTGAAAACACACCAGCTACAGCATTGGAGATAATATCTAGTGGCTATGGTTTTCTATGTACCTTCCTTCAAACCTAGCCAGAGCACAGCTGCCAGGAATGTTGGCCACTGCAGCATTGCTTCATATCTATAACCATAAATAACAAATTTAACCCAGAATATTCTAACATAAACCCAAAATTAATCATTCAGTATTCCATATTCATTTCAGATTGTGGCACATGGTTGCATTCTCTCTCTTTTGGAATTCTGCACAAGCAAGAATATAATATAAAATTTTTGTAAAATAAAGTCTTCATTTTCAGTCTTGGAATTGTACAGATCAACCTAATGATTTAGCAGGTCTGAAAAGGTCACAAAGGCATATATTCTTTTCGGCAAACATTTGGTGCTTTCACCCAAAGAACACAAAGAAATTGATTGATCTGTACTCCCAGTGCTCAATTTTATTGACTGTTAATGTTAACAGCATTGAAATATTGAAATTTATTTGAAATCTAACTATTTTTTAAATATTTTTCTGTTTCTAGTATCTTTGTTTCTCCTTTAATATGATAGTTGGAATTTTATCACTTCTCTTTTTGGTACTGAGTTGGAGTTTTCCCCCCAAACTTAGATGTTAATGAAATTTCTTCATTTATTGTTTTTTCTTTTTTAAACACTTATCAGATAAATCACTCACTCTGTTTCTTATCTTAAAATATCTGCTAGTGCATGGAGGATATATCACTGACTTGAATTAATATCAATCAGCTTTTCTTTCCCTCCAGTAAAACAGCAATCTGAACTCAGGAGTTCACACTCTTTGTCTGTTCTGCTGTCTGTTTTGTTTGAAAAGATTATACTGTCTTCCTCAGTTAATTCTGTAAAATTCTGTAAAAAAGGGTAATTGTATAAAACCTTGTACACATAAAGTGTTTGCTGCATATTTTCAGACATATAGGACAGGGAATGAAGCAAAGATTCCAAATTTATTATAGACATATTTCTTCATGACAGAGTCCACATCTTCAGTTCTGTAGAAATGACTATAAGCTATCAACTTCTATTCACACAGTGATTTATATCTTTGTTTATCTTTGTTTCAAGGAAATAATTTTCTGAAATTGATACTAAAATTGGAACCTCAAACAATATTTTTCTCCTGGTGGAATTATTTTTTCTTCCATAAACTTTTTAGAGATTAAAACAACCTTATCTTGAGATAGCCCATAAAAATAAGCTTTTCTCATTTTTAAACAATGTGAAGTATTGTACATAGATTGTGTAAGCAAAATTTAAAAGGTTTATTGGATTTGTGAGATCAATATATGTTATTTCTCTGTATCTCTTCTGTAATTGAGGGATTTCATCAGGAGCATCATACTATCCAGATTAACAGTCAATTGCACAGAAGTAACTAGTTTCAATGTATTTCTTCATCTGTAATCTATGACTGAATAATTTAACAAAAAAAATAGTAATTAGAATAGTATAAACAGTAATAAAGTAAGAAATCTTCCTTTCCATAACTAATACAAACAAAGGATAAAATGTGCCCTATAAACCAGGATTAATTAATGCAACCATTACCAGCAGCAGGTAGAAGAGGCAGGGCAGGAAGAGTTCATTAACATCAAATTTCATATAAAGATTTGAGATATTCAAACATGACAGGTAACGTAATCAAAAGCAATAATCTCTTTTACCTTTAGATTTTCTAGTGATAATCTGACTATTAATAAGGATATATAACATAACTTGATTGTTTTGGAGATAAATTAATATTAAAAAGAAAACCAATTTGTTTTGAATTTTTGTTTGCTCATTTGCAGAAGTTGGTTCCTGAGGTTGAACATGACAATAACAGAGAAATAAAAGAAATAAAATGATAATTATTTTTTCGAGTTCTATCCACTTTTTCTGCTTTGAAAAGCTGCAGGTTTTTTATAAGTATTTTTCCATTTATTCATTTCATAGTAAGAAGATAGCTGCAAAGCACTCTAGAAATGATGACCAACTTCTATAAAGCCTTAAATGGTGCAGATGTTATGTAACATGTACGACCCTGTTACATACTCTCACAAGTGATGCCATCTCAAACAGATAATAATTTAGCAGAAAAAGATTAGATTTATTCCAATTTTGTTTGCCAAAGTCACTTAGGAATTATAGGCTATGATTGAATTAATTATTTAGCAAAGTGATGGAAAAAATATCATATTTATTTGGAGAACATATAATACCTAGAAATAGGGTGTGTGTTTTTCTGTCATTTTGGAATGAAAGATGGTTATGCATTTATTTCATTTCTAAAAACAATTAATCTAATTTTGATGCACAAGTAGAAGATACTGAGGAGCTGCATTTGCCATGTCTTCTCCCAGTTCTTCTCCCCCAAAAGGAGGTTTTAGTGTAAAGTTAATTACTTCTTCTCTACAGTGTAGTTAATTTTAAAAGAAATTAAATTTTCAATTTTCAATTGCATTTGGACAAGAAATAAATGTTTGAATATTTTTAATATGCTGTTTAATTAGTAAAATGATGCTTATACTTGTTTTCCAAATAATCATTATAAATTTCTCTATAATCAAGAGTGAAAATAGTACAATGACAGAAATGTCTTCTAAGCATTTGAGTTTTGGTATGAGGACATTTACTTACCTTCAATGTGTTTCTGAAAAAAACTGCAGTATCTCTAATTATCAGTAAACAATATATGGGAAAATTTGGAGAAATTACCTGCTAAATGTTGCTTGTTCATATGCATCCATTTACGCAAAACCATGTGATAAGGGCATTGTAGAGAAGTTGAAGGACCTGCAGGGAAATCAAGGATCTCATATACATATGTAGTTTACTTACTGCACCTGAAAATATAAAATGTGGAAATTGTGCCTCTGATAGAATTAAATGTAAAAACATGTAATGAAGACAGCTTCTAAAGAATAAAATCGCAATGAAAGTTAGATTTAGAGAGAGAAAAAGTATTATGTCAGAAATAGAAGAGTGCTATTTCTTAATTAAGTGATACTCATTTTACTGGGTACAAAGTAAAGTATTATTGTGTTTATTAATTTCTTCCTTTTAGCTTTTTTGGTGTTTTTTTGTGGTTTTTTTTGTTGCTGTGGTTTATTTTGGGGGGGGATGCAGGTTGTTGTAGTTTTTTCTTTTTGTTGTTTTTGTTTTGTATTGGTTGGTTTGTTTGAGTTTTTTGGGGGCGGGGGTTTGTTTCTTTTGTTTGTTTGTTTTTCTTATTTTTATGTGAATTCAAGAACCCAAGAACTCTTCTGACATTATTAATTGAAATGCCATAGATGTAAATGTTAAAAGAGTAGAAATAAGGAATAATTGATAATTATGATGTCTTTTGTGACAAAGTAAAAGATATGTTGTTTCTTTTTTACAAAATGTGCTTTTTTTAATCACAGCAGTCTATACAGTTGCATGTCTCAATACCACTGTGATCCTGAGTAAATATCCAGAAGCATTCTTCTGCCACATGAAACTTTGCCATGCATTCCTTATTTCAGTGAAAGTTTTTTTACTCATGTTCAAACTAAAAAGACATGGATCCAGAGCTCAGTTTTGTCTCAGTGCAACTCATCTGAAATTATTCTCAAATCTACTAATTTATTAGGCTAGGATAAAAATAAGTCAACAGAATGATTGAGAGTTCATTAACATGATTTGCTCTGTGAGTTAAAAAATAAGATACCCTAGATTGAATCAAGACTTAAATCAAGATTTCAAATATTCTCAATTAGGTAAGGAAACTATATTTAAAAAAAATTTTCTTATGTCCTACTTTTTGGGCAAGTCATATAACACTGCTTTACTTGCAATATATTAAAAAAAAACAAAACAAAACAAAACAAAACAAAACAAAGATCTATTTGGAAGAAATTTGTGTCTATGGAAGTGGTAAGGTAATAATAAAGAAATTATTTTCTGTATAGTTGAAAAACATTTATTCTGAAATGCACTTTTTCTAAATTTCTATTCATAGAGTGTTCTTTGTGAATCACATTTTGAAATACATACTTTTCTGAATAGTTTAGATAGAGAGCATGCATTTAGGCATTATAACAAACTCTAGTACAATGATGAGATTCTTAAGACTTTCTTTGAAGTAACATCAGGAGTTATAGTACCCATGCAATTCTGAACTACTGCCAAATTTCCCACAGTTTTCTTTTTTTTCAGGGTGCTTGATTTGAGGAATTTTGTCCTAATGTAAACTTAAAATCTGTACTCAACTATAAATCAATAGAACAAACATTAGATTTGCATGAATACATCCTCCCCACACAGAGTTCCTAGACTATGAAAACTGAACACTTTTTAATGCCAAAATTCTGCCACTATAACATAATTAAATTATACATGTTTAATTTGGTTATATCATCTTTGATACTGTAGAAAACAAGAAAATAAAAATGGTGATTTGGTCACTGAATATGTCTCCTGCAGTTGTGAGCACACAGACATTAAACATTGAACTAGTCATCCCCAGAATCCTTTATGTACATTGTAGTTCACAGGACAGACCAACAAACCAGCACAAAAGCTTTCTGAAGAGATCAAAAGCTCAAGCAGTGCTTTAAACCCCTCAAAAAGAGTGAAATATGCCCAGATGATCCTTGGAAGAATGAATTTTTCACACTACAGATAAAGGCACAAAAATCCTAACAATTCTGCTAGTTTCAAGTCTAAGAAAATTCTTTCTTCCCCAGTCTCTAGTGATCATTTTAACAAAGTGCTGAGAGTAACATATTGTCTCTTGGAATGGTTAATCTTTGATCTCATAGTCTTAATTTATGAAAAATATGATCTTTCTTTTCTGTCTGTAGGGTGCTGCTTTAGTAATTTTTAAGAATAAGATTAATTCATAGAAAATAAATATGAATCAGCAAGTACTGCAAACTGAGAAGCAGTGAATGTTTTAATACTGATATTTATGAAGTACAGACTAAATGTCTATAAACTAGGTCATGAAAAAAACCAAACAAACTGATTTCAGATCCAACAGTGTTTATGTAGTAAGACCTCATGCTGCATTTTGAATAATGTTCCAGCCCTAAAGTGTTCAAACCCTGAGCAACCTAGTTTAGTAGAAGGTTCCCTGTCCGTGGCTGGGCTGCTGCAAATGGGTGATCTCTTGGAAGGTCCCTTCCAACACAAACCATTCTATGATGAATACAAACACACAAAAATGGGTTAATACTCAAGTGCTGACCTTTAAATTTTTCCTCATATATTTAATGTTTGTATGATATTATATTTAAACTCCTGGATGGGTTTGACTTTATAAGACAAAAGACTACCAGGTATGTCAAGACAGATGAATGTTGGCACAATCTATTAAGAAATCTTCTGTACCTCATGTTACTATTCACTGAAATGTAGAGATCATCATACACTTTATATAAATACATATGTAAGAACATTCAGAAGCCTAATAGAATGGAGGTTTTATCACAATTTTCAAAGGAATCCAGTTTCTGCTGTCCACTTTTTGAGGTGTAAATGTTGAGATATTTTCTACCCAGGTAAAGGATTTTTTGTTTTTTGGGGTTTTTTTTTCTGATAAGTGAACTAGTTAAAATGTTTCAACTATTTGAAAAGATGGATTTCCTCCATTAGGTAATTTCCTTGATCTATTGCAAATCCATATATTCTCCAATATGCCAATATATGGCTGGAAAGCAGCCTCCAGAAAATGACTCAGGGCTCCTGGCAGACACTGACTTGAACATGAGCCAATAATGTGCCTTTGTGGCAAAGAAGAAAAATGGAATCCTGGGATGCATTAGGAGTACTGCCAGCAGATTGAGGGAGGTGATTCTTCTACTTAGCACCAGTGATACAACACCTGACAGATTGTGTCCAGCTTTGGGCTCCCTAGTACGAGAGAGACACAGACATACAGGAGACATTCCAGGAAAGAACCATGAAAATGATTATGGGTCTGGAGCAGATCTCCTATGAGAAAAGGCTGAGGCTGTTTGGCCAAGAGACAAGAAGTCTTGGGGGGGATCTCATCAAAATATACCTGAAATAAGGGTACAAAGAGGATGTAGTCAGGCTCTTTCCAGTGGTGACCAGTGACAGGAGCAGGGGCAATGGACATACAGTGAATCACAGGAGGGTCTATCTGAACAATAGGAAACCCTTTTGCAGTGTGAGGGTGACTAAGCACTGACAGAGAGGTTATGTGATCTCCAAACATAGAATTACTCAAAACAGATCTGTAAAGATTTTGGATAACTGGCTGTAGATGACCTTGTTTGAGCAGGGAGGTTGGACCAAGCAACATCCAGCAGACACTTTCAACCATTCTGTGGTTCTGAAATTCAGTGATTCTATAAATACAGTTTGCAGGATTTTCAAGACATTTTTAATTTTCTGTTTATTAGTTTTATTAATAAATATAATAAGATCTGGTCTTGAAAACTGGTTTGAAGAGATTGGAAGTAAATCAATTACTTCATTGTTAAAAGACTGAATTAAAATCACCAACACTGAGTTGGCTGGATACATGATAGAAAATATATATAGTTCATCATCTGACTTGGGCATCCATAGTGGGTTAGTGTTGATTAAGGGCCAAACTTGCACCCTGCTGCCATCTTTTTTTTCCCTCCTCAGTGGGGGAAAACAGGATGTGAAACCCATGTGTCTAAGTAAGGACAGTGAGATCCCTTGTATTTTACTGCTGTGGTCAAAAGAGACTAAACTTGGGGAAGATAATCTAATTTACCAACAGTTAAAATAAATTTGGGTAGTGAAAAACAAAACATTAAAACAACACCTTCCATATTGGTTCTTCAGAATTCAACTTCACTCATTGGTTCCTGACTCCCCTATTCCTGGCTGACCAACATGGTTAGGGGCATAGATAGTACACAGCCATTTCTCCTTCTCTTTTGCTGCTTTTCTCTCACACCTTTCACCTGCTCCAGTGTTGGCCCTCTACACTACCTGCAGTACCTTCAAGGAAAAAAACTCTGCTCCAGGGTGGGCACTTCATGGGTTAAAATTATTTTAGAAAATGCAAACCTGATCTGGAATGGGCTTCTCCATGTCCTGTGGTGTGAATGTCTGCTCTGACATGGAGAGCTCGTCCTGCTCCTACTCTGTCCTTGATGTTCCTTTGAATGTTTCTCACTCTTTTCTATCCTCCCTCTGTTGTTCCTGTTCATCAGTTTTACTATTAGGAAGTGTAACTTCAGATTTTAACATTTTATCAACAGTACTTTCAAGGTTTGGGCTTATTTGCTTATGTTAAAAAAATGTTTTCTGTCTTTACATTTTGCTTTGTCCAAAGCAAAACCAGCAAAATAAAAATATATAATTTGTTGGGAAAAATTCTCATTATAAAATTATTATCATTATTATCAGACTAAGAAGATAAGAGGATCATTTAACTTCATATTATTCATCCATCTGAACTTTAGTTCTAAACTAATTTATTAAAATGTGGAGGAATTTGTAGCAAATGAGAGGTGGAGTAATCACTAAGAAAATGGATCTTCTTTATTAACAACAGGGCTTCATTTCAGCAGCTTCAGGTCAAAATTTAAGAATATTCTCGTACTCTCAGATTTGGGTAGCATTTCTGGGGGATTTTAAACTGTTTGCAATGTTCTTTTGCAATGTTATGTCCTGGCAGGCATCAAAAAATTAGTCTTTCTGACTAAGATTTTATTTCCTATACAATATTAATTTGAACAAGAATCTGAATTTTGGAGTCAAGTCTTTATACCAGAGATCATCAATAAGTCCACTGGAGCGCCCACATTCAGAAGAGCAACAATTTTGAAAAAGAAGCATAATGTATTGTAAAATATGTTTCACATCAAGCTGTGTTAAAATCTTTTTGGCTCAGGTATAACCAAGAGTTTAGCTAAAAAGGCCTGGCAAACACTTGACTACCTGCTTGGGCTCTCAGGGCTTTTTTATTTACTCTCTTTGGTACAAGAGCAAACACCACAATTTGTTTGCAAAAAGATGATCAACTGATCATTTTAATTTATGACTTCAATTATTATGCTCATCTTCGAGTTTGTTCTCAGTTGCCATTCAATTGAAAATCTATGTATATAGTCCTTACAGGTATGTCCTTAGTATTATCAAAATCATGAAGTCATCAGTTCAAAGACATTACAAGATTAGATGTTTTAGAAACAAAGACATTATATAGAGCCACCAACTCAACGGCAACTTAATGAAGTAGAGGCAGATGCTTAGAAACATGACTCTCATATTTTGTGTAAAAAGCTAAACAGCAAGGAACTAGATTTCCTTTCTTCACCAGCTTGTTTCCAGGCTAGCAATTTCTACAACTAAGAATAAGGAGAATTTATAGGCAGCCCCAGAGAGCCAAATTAAACAACGCCTGTTTCAGCAAGGTCCATTTTTCTCTTTTTTTTTTTTTTTTTTTTTTTTCACTATCTTTCAGTTAAAAAGAGACTGTAAGCCTAGGAAATCCTGGTAATTAGTGAGCCAAAATAAAAAAGATATTCCTGCTTTGCAAATAAAGAGGGAATTCGAAATACTAAATCAAACAAACACAGGGAAATATGTGCTCAGAATCCTAATTTCTAGTGTCTGCAATCCTCACACGTTTCTGGGGACAGTAAGAGCTGTCCAAATAAAAGAAGTAAATAAGGAAAACATTGGTGTCATATGAAGAGGAGATGGATAACAGAGAATTAGTCTAAAGACATTCCCTATGTGAAAAAAATATCCTAAGGAGCTTGACAGAAAAGAAGGCTCAGAAGGTGTATTTATTTGAAAAATATTCATGTAAGGAAGCTTTTGACAAGTAGTATCAAAAGAGCTAAGGGAAGAAAAGGTTCCAAAACAAAGAGAATTGTTGATTTAGTGTGGTCCCTGCTTAATATACAGCATCTGGTCTTGCCAATCAGCACAGTCATTTCATGAAAGAAAGCATCAAAAAAGGTATTTTTTTTCTTGCTGTCATGAGTCTTTCTTCAGATCTTAATTAACAATAATGTTTTCAAGTTTTCAGTTTATTAACAAAAGATCTAAAAAGATCAAGGGAATGCGCCTGGGTTTCAATGCTGTTATATCAGTAACCTTGTAATTCCCCTGAGAGATGTGTTTGAATATTCTAATGGACTCCATCTGATCACAGGCACATCAACAGTTCAAAGATAACACTTTCATCACACATTGATTGTGAGCCTATTCTATCCCACCTTATCATGTATAATATCCAGAGTATTTAGAGATAAATATGCAACATGAGTGTGCTGAAGTACATGCACTTACTTAAAACTAGAAGCTCTTGCTCTCCATTTATGTTCTGATTTTGGCTGGGGTAGAGTTAATTTTCTTCACAGGAGCCAGTGTGGTCTATGTTTTGGATTTCTGCTGAAAACAGCATGATAACACAGGGTTGTTTTAGTCACTGCTGAGCAGCCTTTCACAGAGCCAAGCCCGTTTCTGTTCCTCACCCCAACCCACAGGTGACAAGGCTGGGGGGCACAGGGACCTTGCAGGGGACACAGCCAGCAATGCTGATCCCCAGCTGAAAAAATGAATATTCCAGACCACATGGTATCATGCTCAGAATATAAAATTAGGTGGAGAGGAAGGAAGGAATGGGAAGGATGTTCACTGTGATAGTGTACGTTTTCCCCAGTAACTGCTAAGACCTGATGGAGCCCTTCTTTCCTGGGGATGGCTAAAAACCTGCCTGCTCATGGGAGGTAGTGAATAAATTCCTTGTTTTGCTTTGCTTGTGTATGCAGCTTATCTCAGACAATGACTTTTCTCCCTTTTGCTCTTTCAGTTCTCTACCCCATCTTACTGTGGAAGGAAAGAACCTGCCATCTGTGTTTAAAAACACAATTTATTTGTCACATATTCACAGGGTAACTATGACTTTCATAGCTTTTTACAATACTGACTAATGTGTCTAATGTAGTCTCCTACAGCAATGAATACCTCTACGTCTCCTCTCAAACATCAGCCGAGCTTTGTGTCAATATGCACATATATTAATTTTTCCAGGTCAAAAATAAAATGTTCTATGATATTGTCACAAGGAAATAATGAAAGGTTTACTTTCTCTTCCCATTAAAATATATGAAATATGAATGGAAGAAATAAAGCAACACACTTTTTCAAAACAAAGTCTGTTTAATAACAATTTTAAAATGATGTGATTACTCTCTAAATGAATATTAATTACTTCTTGCTAACTACTTTTTTGGTAATGCCAAGTTTAATTACTTGATTTACAGTACTTAAATAACAAAGTATAGGTACAAAGGAAGGGCAGGGATGATGTTGCAGCAGCATATGGCCTGAAAATATTAAAAAATTCCAATCTAAAGTCTATGAAATAAATATTTGAAAGAGGAAAATTTAAAAAATAAACAACCCTCAAAAATTATTTGGATTATTACTCCAACTTTCAAATATCATTTATTCTTTTTGAAAAGTCCTTTTATGCATGCAAAACACAATGATAAAAAGCCTGGGTTCTTCTGCTTAACTGAAGAAACTCAGAGTGCATCCTGAGGCAGACTCATAAATCTCA
Source organism: Muscicapa striata striata (assembly GCA_030060385.1). NCBI lineage: Eukaryota > Metazoa > Chordata > Aves > Passeriformes > Muscicapidae > Muscicapa > Muscicapa striata. The sequence continues at coordinate 114,619 of JAREIS010000133.1, read as the reverse complement.
TTTTCACTTAGGAAAAAATACTTTTTTAGGTAAGAGCAAAATTCTTTGTTCATTTAAAGGGAATTGTAGACCTGCACAGCAAATTGCAAATACTGTTGTGAAACAGGATGCATTATTACTGGGCAAAGAAATAACCTGAAGCATTAAGATTTAATTTTTTTTTCATGCCAGGAATGAAGACGTTTGGTTTAGAATTTCATCCTGAAAGTCTGAATGCACCTGTGATAACTCGGGTTCTTGACCATTCAGCCTTTAGCAACAACATGAACAGTGAAGGAATCATAACTTTTTAATATAGTTATAAGAATGCTTTTCTTCTGTAAATAAGATTTTTGAGTAACACGTCATTTTACATAGAAATGCACAAAGTACTGATTTTCATTTATTAGCAACTAGGAATGTTTTATCTACTGACCTAATTACATCCCCAGTTGCCATTGTCATCTTCCCTTCTGCAAAAACATCCCCCCTAAGTTGTTTATTCATAAAAAAAAAAAAAATTCTAAGGGTTCAGCTCTTGCAACCTCCCTTCTCCCATTGTGTATCTTATTAGTAATTTGCTTTTGTATGTGAATGTTGCTTGTGGGGGTAAGCTGATAATTTCATAGTAATAATGTGCCATATTTTGCTATGGGCATTTCCTTTCTAAAAACATGTAGCTGCCATTTTTTGCTGGGCCAAACATCAAGAGCTATAACCAATGATACTTTATTCTGCTGACATTTAGTTGCTTTAGTGAGCAAATGTTTACAGCCAGATTAAGGCAATGAAGCTTTCGGCTCTGACCTAGGAGTGAACATAATTTTCTACAGAATGTTTATGGTTGCTCTTTCCCCACTCGTTATCCCATTTATTTAGTAGCTTCTTCTTGCATAGTATAAAATTCTCTCAGGAATTCATCTAACAACTTCTGAACTGTAGCTGTTTGTATTCATCCTATCAGATGTCACAAAATTGGGGCCAGCTTTAATATATTCACTTATAAACTGGAATGGAAGGGTGCCTCTGCTACTTAAAGTTGGTATATCTACTGAGAATAAAAATTGCCAAGGAGCAGGACAGCTGAATATTAAAATTATGGCATTCATACATTTTCTGAGTGGCTGGGGTGATGAGTGGGGTATAGAATAGCTGTAACAGTTGCCAAAACTGCATTCTACCCCACCTCAGATGCATGATCTATCAAGAACTTTGACTTGCCTTTTCTAAACTATCCTGGGCTATAGTTTTCCAGAACTTAAACCCTAAATAAATCTACAATAATACTACCCAGCTTGTTTCAGCTATGATTATCTTCTTTTATATCTTCCCATAATGCATAGTGTTGAGAACGTGGGGATGAGGAGTGTAAATATGTGAATGCTTTACATTACAAATATAGCATGCTAATTCCATACTTGAGTTTAATTTTGATGCCACATATAGGATACCTAACAGCTTCTCTAATATTTTGGGGCGTCCACAATTTCTGAAGAGGATTGACAGATGTGACATGTAGGTAACCATCTCAAGGTATGTCTGAATGACAGCTGGAGATCAACCAGGTACACAATTCAAATTCAACCAGGTAGAACAATTCAAATGCAGCTGTCTGCACATAGAAAGATAAATTATATTTTTAACACTCAACAAGGGATTGCACTGTAGTTCAAAATGCTTATATGTGAGCTAGGTGATAAAATTTCCACTACAATCACAAAATCACAGAATCATAGCATATGCTGAGTTGGAATGAACCCACTAGAGACATTGAGTCCAACTCCTGACCCTGCACAGGACCATCCTCAAGAGTCACACCCTGTGTCTGAGAGCATTTCCCAAATGCTTCACAGGCTGGTGCTGTGACCACTTCCCTGGGGAGCCTGTTCCCATGTGAATCTGGGATTGGATTTCATTCATCCTTCTCACAACAGATAGGAGCATGTAATATCAAAACATGAAGTGGTACAAAGATGATGCAAATAGTTTATTCTCAGATGTGTAGACAAACTCTTCAGCTGAATCAAATTAAAGCAGAATATTATTGTAGAGTAATATGCAAATATTGTTGTGAAGGCATCAAAAATTAAAATTATTTATTGTGCACAGAAACATTCATAATTCTAGTATTTTATCCCCAAATGGTAAGTGGAACTAAAGTGAAGTATATCTTCCTTATGTTCACTACAAGTATTAGCAGTGCAGAAGTGGGAATTGTTGTATTACTGTCTGTAGCTGTTAATATTTATGTCTGGACATAATCACAGAAGGAGACCACAATAAAGGCAGCAAATGAAGCTCAAGTGTAAACAAAATGGTAGTCTCCTGGAAAATCATACAACTATTCCTTTTTCCCCCTTGATTCATACAGGTTGTCTTTTACTGGATTTAGTACCTGCAACATGGTACATACTATTTATATTCCATGTAACTACCACGAGTTACAGAGTACACTGAAAAGCTGATATGGAGGTAGTTCTTTACTCTGAAGGTGTTTTACCTTTAGCTATAGAAAAATACATTTTCTTCCTTTTTGTTGATTGTAAAGACAAAGGATAAAGCTAAGTCAGTATGTATATAATATTTGTTCATGTCATGTAGATAGCAGTCTTGTCTTCCTTTAGTAGTCAGTATTTTCACTATCCTCATAAAAGTCTAATTGCATTTGGATTCATACTATTCCCCCCTTTAAAATAATTTACTTTAACAGCCTTTTCACCATTCTAAAATCTAGTACAATTTTCACTTCAGATATAGTGTTTCTGTTCTGTGAAGACAAACAGGAATGCTGAATCCAACTCCAGTCAGTTAAAGTAAAATGAAACAGTAATTACTCTTGCATGATTGAAATGCTTAAAAGGAACATGGGGAAAAAAATTCCCAAACAAACCCTAGGCCCTTCTTTAAATTTATTTAACTTGGCATTTATTAAAGTCCTTCATTACTTCCTGGTTTTTTATTAGGGTGTTAAGTAAATTCTAAAGTACAGCTTAAAAAGTGACATGTAGTGTATAAATACATGTTCTCTTCTGAAAGTGTAAAAGCCATGTGTGAAGGATGAACAAAGGAATAAAAAATGCCACAGCAAATATTAAAAAGTGTATATTTATTTTATACTATCATCTAGAGAGACCACAGTTGTAGCTTTAAAATAAATGAAAAATTATTACAACTCTTCAAAGAATTTCTCCTTCTCAGCATAAGAGATTCAGATGTGTTTATGATTTTTTTTAATAGTTAAAAAGCACCAAACTCAGCCAGTAACTGGCAGGGATGAGCTAAAAAAATAAAATAAAAACATAGTAGGTAGACAATAAGACAAAGACAACAGCAAAACCAAAAAAAAAAACCAAAAAAACAAACAAACAAAAAAAAAAAAAAAAAAACAAAACAAAACAAACAAACAAACAAAAAAACAACAACAAAACCAATAAACAAACAAACACCCCCAAAACTAGAATATTCATATAGACTAGAAACTTAGGACTGGTTTCTTGCAGTTTTGTCTTTGGTTGACTGACCCAAGTGACTAAGCGTAAATTTCACATTAAACTTTCATTACTGCTGGAACAATTAAAAGAGCTCCCTCTTCTCTGCCAAAATATTTATTTCTCTTCTGTTCTTTGTAATCATGAAATTGTATTGCTGTAAGCCTTGTACTGAACTTGTGAGGCCTTAGGCTGGGGTCCTCAGGCTTGTTCTGCCAGGGCTTTCCTTGCCCAGCCTGCAGCTTGAGAAATTTCCAGAGAAAACCACAAAGGGATGGGATCAGTTTACTTCTACAGATGGACAGTATTCAATAGGATTCTTCTTACACTTTATTTCTTAAGTATTCTTTTGGGAATATTTGTTACATTATATAGTATATAGGGCAGTCATTTTACCTTGAATATAGGTTTTTCTTGAACTCACAACCTATCCATTCTACCAAATAATCTAGCAGGGGGAAGTAATCCCAGAAAAGGAGTCTCGAGCTGAAAACATAAATAAACCTAGGGAAAAAGTCCCTAATTAAAAAAGAACTAGGGAAAAAAACCTAAAAAACAAAAATTTGAAAATAGAAAAAACCTCAAATATGACAAACAGTTGCATACATGTTTTCAGAAGTCAAGAAATTCAGGAAAGGTAAAGACATATCTGGAAAATATCAAGCTTAAATAGCTTAAAAAGAATATATGATGCAGTTAAATAGTTTCTAGATGTATAAATGAAAAGAGGATAGCAATAGCTTATCAGAAAGGATGGAGTAAGGTGAAAGATGATCAGAAATAACTGAAGGTTTTCAGGAAGAGTAATAGTTATGGCTGGACACCATATGGAACTAAGTACATTGATGCATAGCATGTTATATATGATGAGAAAAGTATTAACAAGCATTGGGTAATCAATAAACTGATTCCCATGTTCATAATTTGATTTTTAGAAATGGAGCAAACAATTTTATATAAAACATTCTGCTAGAGTATGCATGCAGTGGTGGGAAAATACGTTGCACTTTGTTTAAGAAATAGAAGGCTGCATTCTCAGTACATATGACCATGTTAGCCCAATATTAACAACATACTAAGCTTTAAAACTATTTGGAAGGAAAAATAAATACATAGATGTTTAATCGGTATTGCTCAAAATGGGCCTACATACTTACAATGAATTTTAGTTACACACTTCTAAGCATTTCTGAGGGGAAAAAAATGAAAAGGTAGATGGTAAACTGTAGGTAAGAACTCTGTATACAATCTAAGAAAATAGGCTGAGAATATTTAATAACATATCTGTTTATTAGCATATATTTAGGTATAGATATAGTAATTTACCTCTTGGTACATCTACTTACCAATGCAATATATGTGGTAAAATAACCTATACCTAGCCACTCATAGCCAAATTCATAATTTTTCTGTTTGAAACTGAAAGTATGGTGCAGTCAATGCACTGTAAAATATCTACAATAAAAAAAGGGTGAGCATGCATAAAGACACAAATCAAAGTAAGGTTATCCTCAGGATAGAAATGGCTCTACTCAGGATCTTTTCTCCCTTCACTCTTCGGGATTTATTATAATCGTCCTGTATGGCAGCACCCAGCAGAGTTTCTATGCTGTACTTAAAGCTGACTTTCTTTTCCACCATAGCACTTTTCTTTTTTATTGATTTTAGCTCCACTGTTATATTCATCTTTTTCTAAAATTAGGCCCATATATTTTCAGCTTTATGGTCTTCATCCTACACCTCATCCTTCCCACACCTCTTTCTAAATCACTTCACTAGTGCTTAGCAGTAAAATAGATGTTTATCATAAGCTGGCTTAGCATTTACTGTTGTTGGAGTTGTACATGGAGAGAAAGGAGGTAAAGTAGACTTCACCACAGCTATGATAGAGTTAAAAGGTACTCTATAAAGTATTTAAAAATACAGTATTATCAGTTCTCTTCATTTTGACCCCAAGAATATAATAGAATCAAAGCTGTCATGCTCTTAACACAATTCTGTTTCTATGAAGATTTACTTGCTCCGTCTCCAGGGAAATCTAGAATAATCAATTTAAGATATATTTTGATTAATTCCACTAGGATTATTAAAATAATCAATAAAACATTAATAAAAGCATATACACAATAATAACATTTATTAAATTGTTATTAAATAAATGATTCAAATCTGAGCTTTTTCTCAGTCTGGCACACATTCCAGGGGTGCCTAACCATGAACCTAAGTTATATACAGGATCTGAGTACTTGTCTAAATTAAGCCCATCTCTAACCAGGAATGCCCAAATACTAGATGCAAAGACAGTCATAAATGGAAAACTGATTTCAGCCTATTAGATAGATGGAAGTACAGGGGCAGGTAGGTTCTGATTGAAAGAACTGTCAAGAATCAAGGTAAAATAATAATCCAATATGTCAACAACAAGGCCCAAAAGAAAACTCAATAAATAAGTCAAATAGAAGTCGTATTTAATATATATAGAGAAATAAACATCTTAAACACATCCCTTCCTGGTTTATTCTGGAGACTTCTCAAGATTGTACCTGAAGGATTATGCCTAAAACCAAAGTCTCATGTTCTCTGTAAGAGATTTTGTGAGAAATCTAGAGCTATTCAAAGTTATAATGACCTAAAGACTAGCTGACTAACACTCAACTGGCTCATGAGCAGCAGGCCTCTGGACAAATATTCTCCCAAATTTATATGCTGATCAAGTTATCATATGATATGGAATATTCCTTTGTTCATTTGTTCCATCTGTGCTCCCTTCCAACTCCTTGCACACCCCCAGCCTACTCTCTGCTCTCTGCTGGGATGGGGACAGAAGCAGAACAGGCCTTAATACTATGTAAGGGCTGTCCAGCAGTAACTAAAATATCTGTATGTTATCAACTCTTATTTCCAACACTGCACCTGATACTGGCTGCAGGAAAGAAAATCAACTCAATCCCTGCCAAAACAGCACAGTTTAGAAGATTCACATGCAAAGTGACACATTGAAAGACATACCAGGAAGATAAAACACGGGATTTTGGGTGACATATTGTGTGATACCAGTAGGGCTTATCTTTTATTTTGGAAGTTTGCTTATCTATATGCTTCATTTATTTAAATTATAATTTCTGAGTCATACCAATAAATTTAACTAAGGTTTATGCTGACAGATATGTTGTTATGCTTAATTTGGGGATTTCAGGGATTTTTTTTTTTGAACTTTTAATAGTATTACACTTAAAAAGCAATAACATGTTGAAGCAATAATGTTCTGATGAATTAATATCCTCATGTGCCTTTTAACTAAACGTGTCAGTCAGCTGTTGCACATTTCTGCCTATGTTTCCTTGCACTGCTACTTCTGATGTTTTGTTTAGTTGTTGCTGTGTTTCTTTCCCCAAGTATTATTCAGAGTCTCCAGGAATGGTTGAGATTTTTTGCCTTCCTAACATTACTACAGCCTATCTATCAGTTCAATTAAGTAAATTTTATGTGCTTCTTCAAGAAAAATAATCAACTTCTACTGATTTGTCCTATAAATGATAGGATGTTAGACTAAATGTCCTAGAATAATATGGCTAATTTTTATCCTATTTCACCTTCAGAAAACTTAGAATTCTAAAAAAACCTCAATATATGCATGTTTCAGATATTAAAATGACCAGCAAATCTCCATGTCTCTATTTTATAAGCAGGTTTAGGCATTTTTAAAGGAACTCATTTTGAAAATCCTGAAAAAGGACTTTAAAAGTAATTAAAAAAAAACACTTCATATTATTAGTAAAACAAGTTGGTTTATATTTTTAAAGGGGATATTACATTGGGAAATATATACTTAGACTTGCAAAGGTTTTAAACGATCTTTAACAAGTCAGTTCAAGAAGAGAACAAAAACCAATTTTAAAACTTTTCAGCTAGTTGGTCTTTTCCTTCTGGCTTCACATTTGAAAAGAACGTGAAAATTAACAATTGAAGAAGACATCCATTTTAGTGGCTTCCAACTTGGATATTTGGTGAGAAATATTCTTATATCAGGAATTTTAGTTTAAAAAAACAATCTATAACCTTGGGACTTCCAATACCTTAGCTTTTGAACAAGAACTTTTGGAAGGAATTCATTTATTGGTGAAAATTTCTAAAGTCTTCTTTCTTTTATATTTACACTTTATCCACACCTCTGGTACCATCACCTTCATCTCCACATATCTGGTATTACTTTAAATTTCTTCTATCCAGAAAATAAATAAATAGGCAAGTATCTAAGCTATGGAAAGATGAACATTAGTAAGAGCTAAAAAGTTTCTTATTTTCAGATAAAATATGAGTACTCAAATTCTGATATATCTTAATTTATTTGAAATTAAACTTTCAAACATCTGTGTTGGTTTTTTGTGCCTTAGCTTCAAGTACTAAGTTGAACATGAGAATTTTTTCATTTTCATGTGATAAGTACTAAAAACTAGGTCATTTGGAATATCTATTCATGATATGCACTCAAGCAGCATGAGGAATGAAGGGAACATCGAACACCTATTTCACAGCTTCTACATATAAAAATTTATCTTCATGCTGAATAAAAATAAGGAGTTTGAAACCTAATTTTATACAAGGTTTTCAAACTTTGAATGCTTGTCAAACTTGGAAAAAATCAGAAACTTTCATTCTAAAATGCCTTTATGCAATTTGCTACCTCTACTTTTTCAAAATGTGGCCTAGGGAAAACCAGATTGTACATCCTTTTGCAAAATTTTTGCTTGAACTCTGTAACTTTTCAGCTGAATCCTATAGAGTTGATATCATTAATAACAATCTGCAGGGGGGGTGAAGCCTGCCTGAAAGCACTTTTGCATCATTAGATGATGCTGGTATGTGACAGGAAAACAAGGAAAATAACAGCAACTTAATTGAGGTGGGGTTTTCCCAAAGGCTGTAGATTATGTCTTCCCCGTTCTAATGTTTTAATATATACAGTGTATATAAAAATAATATTTATGTCTAATATGTATTATATATTGATCATATATATTACAATATCTTTATATAATGGGTTGGGAGAAGGGATGAAAACAGACCCAAAAATGAACCTACAGATGAATTCTTAATCACTCCACATCTGTATACCATACTTGAGGTAGGGGACAGAAGTCGATGGCAACTTGTGTAATAATTGACTTTTGATATTGGCTAAGTCATAGAAATTTTTCTGGAGTGATGGGACCAGCAAAGCTATTGTCAGTTTTTGAGACATTAGAAAGTAAAAAACAAGGAAAACAGTAGTTCTGTGCAGAGAACACATCCACAGATATCCAACCATTTGCTGAAGGCAGAGAATCATCTAATTACCCTTAAAGCATCACCAGATAAAGATATCTCTAGTATGCCTAAAAAAAATTGTTATGTGAATCATCTCAAAGATTCTTGTGTCTATTTTGGTAGCAGTTTTGCCTTTCTTTATGGTCTTCATGGTTAGAGAGTACCACCACAAAACCAGGGGTCTTACCACAACTCTTTGGAGATAATGGTGATTCAAACTCATTTTCTGGGATGGAAGGCAGTACTCAAACACCCATTTATGGGAAGAAATTATAATTAAATACATTTAGAATAATGCTGCTCCTTCTTGTTCAAGTAGGACTACTCTACATAAAGTAACATAGGATTCAATATGCCAAAGGAGAATGACTACTGGCTGTACTGAGGATCAGAAATATCAAATTACTTATCAGCTAGTTATTTAGGAAAATTTATTTTTGAAATTTCAACTGAATATTAGCTCTTTTACTTTAATCTTTCTCACAAGGTGGTTAGGAATTTAGTTTGTGTTCTTGTAGACGTTAAATTTTACTTAAATTAACCTCTGTATTCATGGGAGGTATTCTAACTACAGGTGTACTTTGCATCATAACTCAGTAATTTTGCAAAAGTAGTGAATATTTTCAAAAAATATTAACTGATACCTTGCCCTTCTAAGAAGAAGATGCTTGAAGTCCTGATTCAGGCACTGAGGCCTTGGAAGGACCAATACTGGAGTTTAATACACATCTTTTTCCCTATCAAGTAGTTACAGATGGTGAATTTTATAGATCATTTTTTTCAAGGCAACTATTTCCTCCTAGTAAACTGATTCTAGTCCCTGAACCACATGTTTTAGATCATGATTTTGGGTTCAGTAACTTCACTCATAACTTCATGGCACCTGGTTTTGGTTATAACAACTGGATTTTTCAATGGATTTTAATAGTTATGTATTGAAAAATTGTGAATGAGCTATACAATAAGACATGATATAATGAAAAGTTCTCTGCCTTAAAAATTTCAGCAGAAAATGAAAGCATAATTGAGAAAAAGTCTACAGGGAATAATGGAAATTCAGTTGTGGCTGGCTAACAAGTGCTTTCTCCATTGCAGTTTAACAAATGTTTAATTAATTAAATGTTCTTGCATACAGATATCAAATTACATATTAGAGTTAGAGATATTTTAACCAAATTGTGTCAAAAAACCCAGTTTTGAATAATCATAGTAATTTTCAGCTCATTGGTGAGCACTGTGTTTTCAGAACTGCTGTACTTTTATAGCAATTTACTGCAGAGAGAGGCCAAAGTAAACTAAAGAGGGATATAATTAGAATTAGTAACTCATTCCAATGTATAGAAATGATATTTTAATTACTCTAGGTATTTTCAACACTGAATCCAGTCCCCACATCTCTGTGCAAGGACCTGAAATACCTGGATTCAGTATCCTCAGCAGATGACCTGCGTATTCTCCTACAGCTATGGAAACCAAGTTCACTCTCTTAACTACACTTGAAATTCTGTTTCCCTTCTGGATGATACAGAATAATTTAGACTTCATAGTATCTTTTATTATGTTCAGATTTATTTTGTCTGGTCTGAGTTTCAACCATCTGGTGGTCTCCTGAAAAAACTCAGACCCTGTGTACATAGCAAGGATAAATAAACATGATAAAGGCTGCTGTTCTAGTCTTGTGGATTATTTGGTTGATGATTTGGAGCACAGGTTTTTTAACTCAGGAATCTGTGCTAGAAATTTGACTTGTCTTTAATTGACCAAGGTGACAAAAGGTGCTATTTTTCCATTGCCAGTTGACTACATGTGTAATAGCGGAGACAATTCCTAAAATTACAGTGGATTTGTTGGTTTTATTTAGAGAATCTGAAATATCAATCAAAAAGAAGGGTTATGATTATTTCATTGGGCTAGATACAATGACTAACTTATGCACCTAATTTGAGATTTAGGCAGAAACCAAATCTGTCAGAAGATAATCAGAAATTTCAAGCCTAGCTCTGAAGTTGTGAACTGCCCTGAAACAAGCCTGATGGGAATGTCTGATTTATCCTGCTAAGGCATAATGACAGTAACTCACCTCCTCTTTCCAAACTCTACACACACACGCATATGCTATGAAAATGAGGAGCAGCACATTAGAAATTCAACACTGTACCCGTGTTACAGAATAGCTGAGAGCCCTGGAGCAATTTCATTATTCAACCAAGAAAGAATTTAATTATTCAACCATATTCAGCATAATGTCATGAGTGGGTGATTTAGATTGCTTGAAGAACCACTGTCAAAGGTATTAGCAAAAGCTGTACTATGATGATGTTGTAAAAGTGCATTTTAGGGAAGTTTGATGGCAAGGTTCACTCTATTACAGCACAATCATTTGAACAATGATTTAAAGTTATCAAGGCACTAATTGAAGTTACCACAGTACACAGGGTTATCTGTGATATTGGTTGCTTTACCAAAGGTCTGCCATTGGTATCCCAGCTCAAGGGGAGATCACAGCCATGCACCCAACACTGCCTCACAGTGAGAACTTGAAAAAGGCTCAGTCAGGCTGTCATATTTATGGGATAAAGTGGTTGACTCATAGTCAAACTGCACGTAATAGGAAAAGTAAGCATGTGACTGCTTGTATCCATAATTTTCTTTGTTCCTAAATAAATGAGTCTTAGAAAAGCCACATGCTATTCATGTGCTAATGACATGACCAGTTTTCAAGCTCATTACACCTCTCTCCTCACTGTATCTCTCAGGTCCCTTGTGGCTTTTCAGAGGAGGGATTGAAACTGGAGTAGCTTTTGTTTTGGCTATGGCTCAGGCCTTTAACTCCTTTGGAGCCTATACCAAGTTACACTTTGTTTGGTTAAGGAGGTGAGTGCATCTGGCACAGATAACAACACAATGACCTGAACTATGGAACAGATAGTAACAGATTCTACAAATTATAGAAGTACAAAAAGGATCAGTGTGTTGTTCAGTTAATTGAATTAGTGCTTGACATTCAAATTAAAGGACATAGTTAATTTCTATCTGACCCATGCCATTGGAAAAATTAAAAGAACAACTACCAAAAAAATCCCCATCAATTTATATTTGATTTTACTGCAAGTGTATGGTTTGTCCAAAAAAGGAACATTTAGAACATTAAAAGATTCAATCATATTCTTTATGATTAACATTTTAAACTTTATCCATGTCAGGTACTCTGAGAAGCAATTAGGAAGATACTCAGCTCCTCTCATTTATGAGCAGAAATGAGAGGAAGGAGCCCATCTGTACTGCTCTCTCCTGCCATATCTTTTCAGATGTTCTGTGCCGTATTATCAATCCACACCACTAGAAGATTGTTAGCAAGAAGAATAAAATAACATTTGAAATTACTTTTTTAATTTCCAAAATGAAACTACAAGTGTTTTAAACCCAGAAGTTTCCAATATATTTCATAATTACTTTTTGAACAGTGCATGATTTTACAGAGAAAAAGAAAAAATCGTCAATTTTATTGAATCAACTTTTACTGGTAAAACAGTTTATTTGAAATTTATTGAAATAAACTCTGGTATATGTATACCTATCACCAAGTTATAACTCACATTTGCAGCTGACAATACACTTCCCAGACTTTCCCATTGTCTGGTATGAAGTATGTTATTGTGTGTCTGCATCAGTAATTCAGTGTATAAATACTATTTTTCAGTGCAAATTCACACTCAATCTCCAATCAGTGTCCTGAAGAACACAACTGGGGGCACTCCTGATGATATATACAAAGCAGTTTTCCTCTCAGTGGATGCAGTAATGAATCTGGACACCTGGGCATCACCTACAGTGGCAATTTCTGTGAAGACAGGAAGTCCTCCACAGGGTCTTCTACCTCAATACTTGTTTGATGAAAGTGGACACCACTGATACAGACACATTACAGACTGGCTGTGGTGTTTTCAAAGTTTACTTAGCTAGAAACTCCTTATTGACCTTATATCCTCATATCACTGGGCTAATGTCTTTCTCAGTGCTATCTACTGCACTTAGGGGCAGTTTTCTATGTCTCTGCATAGTTACTGTTGGCTTCTCATTTATCTATACCTTTATTGCAGGCTCAAATATGGCCAGAGATCACTGTTGCACAGTAAAAGCACAATTAACATCTTTCTCTCCTCTCTCTTTCAGTCTTTCAGTTCTGAACAGCTGGATTTATGTCAGTATAACCCATAACTCTGTGCTGCTAAGATCATGTGGTATTTTGGACTTGGAGATAAGGTGGTAACATTCACCTACCCTTTCCACAAATTTGAGTACAAATCAATTGTCATGGCACTGGATGACTTTCTGTGAATCCTCCAGGAGAAAATATAGTTTATGTCACCCTGTAGGATGCACCTGTAGGCATTGTCAGGATACATCTGAGAGTGATGGTTCCATGAAGCTGAGAACTGGGAGTTCTGGGGGCTCCCCAGGGGTCTGCCAGGGCAGAGTCAGGCAGACAGGACTCACTCTATCCCCCCAGGCAGTAGGGGGGAAACCAGAAAGCACTGGGTCTCTGCCATCCCCATCGTCATGGTTATACCTGGGGACAGAAATGGCTCAAGGGTGGGCCAGGACATGAGCCCACAGGTGGGGTTCAGGATCATGGCCAGTGAGAAGAACCAGAGCTAGACACAGTCCCACAATGTCTGGGCAAGGCCATGGGGAATATGACAGACCAAAGCCATAAAAGGATGTCAGCCCACAACAACAACAGCAGGATGAACATCAGTCAGAGCTCACATTCTTTTAAGCTGCATTATTTTAGATATTTACAGATGAAGTTAAAATAGATAGCTGCTTTTTTGTATACTAATTCTTGGATCATTGACCTTTTCCATAAAATCTGTTTGCCATGTGGGATATTCATAGGTTTCTGAATAATAATCACAGATTGTGGAAACATAATTGACCATCAGTAGGTATCTATATGCATCCTAAAATTAGTGTCTATGTAGTTTATTTTTTACTTCAATTTGCTATGAAGTGTCCATCTCCTTGAAATAAGTCCCATGTTCCATACTGTCAGTAAGAGTTCATGGTACCTGTCACTTACTTTCATGTCCATGTGAATCTTCTGCTTCAATCAACTCTGCAGACTACAAACTTATGGCAAGCAGCAGGGCGTGGTGTGTCTTTCTGTCAGCTGCTGGAAACATCTAGGCTTCTGCAATTTTCTTAGTTGAATGGGGTTTGGTTTCTTCTTTTTTTTTCTTTCTTTAAACTACTTTAGGCCCAGGTAATCTAATATTTTTATAAATCAGTGTTGGGATTACTTATAGCTGGGTTTGAAGAAGAGCTGAAATCAAGCAGATCACTGATCTGTTGTTTCTAAGTTGTAGCTTGGTTGCAGATACAGCTGCTAACTGGCTGGCAGCTGCCTTCTGCAAAGTATATTTGATAACTGTGGGATTAGATTGTGGCACAGCAGCAAACGTTTAATATTTGAAATATTTCCATCCTCAAGCTATGAATATGCTTTATTTTCTTTCAGAACCCTGAAATGTATGTCCATTTACTGAGTTTTTGTTTTTTTCTGGCAATAATGTTCTGTCTTCAACGTTTGTGAGTCATTGGACACAGCTTAACCAGGTTTGTGTTGATATCTTTTTTATGTTACTTTCAGCTTGCAAGTGCATTCTATAGCACTTCCTGTCTTCATGCTTTCCCAGGATAGTTCATTGGTTTGGGCATGGCTTTTTTGGTAAAGTTAAATCACAGGCATCTCAAATTTATACAATAAAATATCTCCAGTATTTTGAATGTTACATATGGTTGTGAACACTAAAATAAGTGTCTGCTTTTTCTTCTATTCTCTTCTAATGTCTCAGATGCCATTTAAAAAATCATACCAAAAAAAACCTCCAAAATTTATATGCCTCTAGTGTCTTTCTTGCATGAGTCATAGAACTTAGCAAAATGCTTTCATCAATTATTTCAGTGTCTGAAGGATGATTTTTTGGTAGGTGTCCCATGCAATTGTAGGAGTTTCTCTATATCACTCTCAAATCTTTCAGCCTACAATAAGCTATATAATGTTACTTTTCTTTCCCTAACATATACTCTGAAATTGGGATGTAGGATTTGACCCTGATAGTCCTGAATGTAAAGACTATCCAATTATGAAACCTTTATGAGTCTGGAATATAAGTGCTTCCACATTTCCAATTTCAGGAAGCTGTCAACTCTCCCTGGAAATTCAGTTTTGTCCTCTTTCTTTTTTCCCTTCTCCTCTTTGTGTAAATAGAAATAAGGTTTTACCTATTTTTCTCCCAGACATTAGTTCTGTGCAACTCAGCTTTCCCTGATAGTGCTTCAAAGCTTAATCAAGTCTTTTGTGTTTGTGGGGGTTTTTTAATGCTAATGCAACATTTGTTTGATAATATTTTCTTTTTCTTAGGAGATGCTTTGTTTGCCTCATATACTCTCTTGCACAGGGATTAGCTACGCTGTCAATTCCTACATTAATTTAAATAATGTTTATTGGGTAATAAGATAAAAGTTTTTTGGGTCCTAAAATCAAATTGATTCTTTATTAATTGTAGTCATTACACATATTACACAACCATTGACTGTTTCAGCCTACATAGAAACTTACTAACCTATCATTACCCATAACAAATCTTTCTGTTTTTGTAGCCTAGAGGTTTCTTCCAGTTTCCAGATATTGTTTCAGATGAACCTTTAAAAAACCTACCCTGAGCTTCTTAAACCAGCAAGTCAGTAAATTGTTATTCAGTAAATGTGTGTCTCAGCAGCTCACCTACGCAGAATGATCTTTCAGCTTATGATCAGTTCTCAGTTTCTACACATTCTTATGAGGACTGGAGGCTGAGCCCTTGAAAGACAACACAGGTTGTCTAGTTCAGAGTTCTCACTGAGAGCAGTTTCCCCATTGAGCAACTAGAGAATATGTAGTAAAAGGTCACAGGAGATAATTCTTCATAGAAAGCTCCCTAGCCTGATTACATTCAACATAATTTAGATCTGGAATAAGAAACTGGTGAAAATTAGGACAATAAAAATGATGTATCAGCCTTCTGTCATGAATGTTTGCTACTTCCTGACCCCTTTCTGGTCTCTTGAACTGCAGAGTTTCTGAGCTGGGTAGTAATTACAGTATCTCACTATTTAATATCTCTTGCAAATGTCATTAATTCTCCCACAGTTAGACATGTTAGGAAAGAGAGACAATTTTCTGAGCTGCTGACCATTACTGAACCACAATTCAGTGTGAGAATATAGTGACTGTAAAAATGATGGCAATCCATCTTTTAGTTGTAACAGAAGTTTTTCCTTTTGATTATGGTTAAAGAAATAAAAAAGCAATTTTTTTTTTTTGTAAAAGCATACGTAGATGAGTTTGAGAAACTGTGATGTACATGTGAAGTTTGTCTTAAACTAGTAAGACTGTAAAGCATTTGTCAGAGCAGAAGCCAAGAACTCAGCATGGTTCCAATGGACACCTCAAGGCTGCCCCAAACCCAAGTTCCCTGAAATCTGATCTTCAAAACTAAAGCATACTTATGAATCTTCTCACACTTTTCACCTTTGGAATGAGGAATCAGCCACACAGTGTTTGGAAAGCTATAAAACTTGCTAAGGTGCTTTGAGATCTTGGACATTGATGCATCCATACTACTTTTTCCTCTGCTACATTTTTACCAGGAAAACTCTAACTCAATTCCCCCTGTGGACACCTATGTATTAGCTGAAGTCAGAGTGAGTGCATGGTTGAAGACCATGCTGCTGGAGACTGACTTCTGCCTCCTCTTATTTTGTCTTGTTTCACCATTTTGTTATTGTAGGTTTAGAAAATTATTTTGATGATATTACAGACTGCTGCCATGACATCGTTAATATTTGCACTGCAGAGGAAATAGAATAAAATAACATTCCCATAACTGCTGCTATTGCAAAATAGTAATCCTCCCTTTGCCTTACTCTAAAGCATGATAGAAATGTGGGCAGGGTCTTCAATTTTTTCATTCTAGATTACAGCCTCATTTTATGTTTTATATTGTGTGTTTGTCATTTCTAATTTGGCTCTATACTAATTGCACAGCTGAGCCTCCACTCCCTGAACATTTTTGAACATCAATTTATTTTATACTTTATGCAGCTACTGACTACAGCTCACATCCCTTTTCCTTCCCAGCTGTGTATTCAGTGCTCCAAGAGCTTTTCACTATGTTTTACTGAGCAGATGAATAATAAACCACATTTTTCAACATTTTCTCAAATTCTTACTTCTTGTTGACAACTACCTATAGTCTTTGCATGTTGTGGTTAATATCTTATTAAGAAAGCCTTTATCACACAGAAATTAAAAGTGACAATTCCAAACTCACAATTCTGCAATGCATAATGATTCAGACATAGTGAGGAGGTGGTAATAAACACCTGACATTCTCTGTAGTTATCTCCTGCACATTATTGTGTTGCATATTTTCCACTATATTTTATGATCTTTATCCACAGTTGTCAGTGCAGCTGTGGCAACGTTCAGTTCTGTGGCTGAGTGTTAGATAAGGATGTATATGTGGGTTTCCAAAGCCAGGAACAAAACAGGGAAGAACAGAGAGAGCTCTGCAAGGAGCTGGCAGCTTAAACTGGCAGTTTTCTGTGCAAGGCTGATCCAGCTTGGTTTTTGCCAGTCAGAGAGTTGAAATGTTTACCAACAACACTGGAAACGTTTTGAGTGCTTTTATCACTTCTGTCTTTTCCACTACTGTTGGGCCCCAGACCTAGAGAACAAAAACCCAGGTTGCTGCAAACATAGACCCCCTATCAGTGGGTATGTGAACTACTACAGGAGCTTGATCCCTGCAAATTGATGGGCCCTGATGATACACATCCAAGAGAGCTGTTAGAAGAGCCACCTGATGTTGTTGTGAGGCCATTCTCCACAATCTTTGAAAAGTCACTGGAAGAAGGCTGATGTCACCCTCATTTAAGGAGGGCTTAAAGGAGGTTCCAGGAAATTTTAAGCTCATCAGTCTTACTTTAGTCCCTGGGAAAGTAATGGAATGAATACACATAGGGACTATCACAAGTCAAACAAAGAATGTGTTTGAGAAAAGCCAGCATGGGTAAATTTTTCTTGACAAATCTTGTTGTCTTCTATGACAAAATAACCTGCTCAGTTTATGTGGTGTGAGCACAGGTCATTGTCTACCTGGATTTCTCCAAGGCTTTTGGTGTGGTCTCCTACAGACTCCCTGGAGAACTTGATGATAGGCAAATGGTCCAAGAATTTGCTAAAATACAAGAGAAATGTGAAGTTTTTCTGTTCAACAGACCATTGTTAGTGTTTTTTTTTTTTTTTTTCCTTTTCTTAATTTAAAAATATCCCAGTCTTTTTCACAATCCAAAGGACACATATGCCTCCTTCAAAGTATCTAATATACTGGTTATTAAAGAATGAGAAATACAGATGAAAGTTTCTGTTTGGTTTACTTGGGTATGATGAAAATGATGAAAGTAGGCCTCCTATTTGCCATATATTTTCTATCTTCAGTTTAGTGTAGAACTAGATGGAATTATGCATGTCTTTATTGATGACACTGTTTCACTAGGTATAAATAATTAAATACCCAATACTTGCAGATTCAATAGCCTGGAAGTTGGAACAGTTAAGGAAAATTGAGGTCAACATCCTTGTTTCAGGAAAAAATACAATCATTTGCTGGAAAAAACAGCTCCAATACGAGAGGGTGAGATTAATCATTTAGAGCTGGCTCATGTTTATTGATTATTAGAGACTAAGCCAGAATAACATCTACTGTAAGATAAGAGCATGTGCTTTCTATAGACTTTATGTGCATCTAGATGCTTGAGTGTTTCCAAAAAGAATAAGGGTATGTTCCTCTGGGCTTTTTATTACAAATTCTATTTTGATGTTGAAAAAAAATTGTGATTAAAATCATATTGAAGCCAGGTATTACCAGGTATTATTAATAAAAAGTTTAGAAGACCATCATCTTAAATTCAATATCACTGCAAATGTTGTGTTATTATGATAAAATTTCATGTCAATATCTGAGTCTTTCTGTCTCGTAAACTTTTTTTGAGGATATCAAGGTAACAGATTACAAATAATTTTGTCTTCACACATCTCAATCATCTGAAAAATAAAAAAGAAAAAAATAACATGGTGAAACAATGACAACTGAACATACTCTGTTATTTCAAAGTTTTGAGATGAGATATTTTTATTTGATTGTTTGATTAATTGGTTGGGTGTTGGTGGGTTTGGTTGGTGGCTTGTTTGAGGGGTACAGCTGATGGTTTGTGAGGTGACTTTGAGAGCTGACTTGCACTTCCAGGAGAGAAATAACTTCTTCTAGTGGACACTGAGAGATAAAGAGATTATTTGGAACAAGGAGTTTGGGAAGACATCCGAACTCCCAGAATTCTTGAAAAAGTGCTGACATGTTCTCAATAGAGTTTTTGTGTTTGAATAATTTTATAATTTATAATCTCATTTTTAAAAGAATATCCAGGATATTCTGAACTTTATTAACACAGGAGGCACAGGAAATTTGTTTGTCAGTAGCAATATGTTTTTTAAAGGGAAAAAAAGAAAATTTGTGATCAAATCCTAGTTTTCTCAGGGAAATCTGGTTTCAGAATAGCCATTCATGCTAGAAAGTACCTCTTGAAGTTTGCATTAGCATAGATATTTATTTATCTTCCCTCTGGAACAATGACAGTGGTTGAAATAAACTGTTTAATTTATAAATGTAGTTCTGCAGCACTACCAATTGCATACTTTTTCCTAAATGTGAGTTCAGAACAGTCACCTTTGACATCTACAGCAAAAGATGCCGTACATTTCTTTGGGAATTCACCTTTTTCAGGCAGGAGGCTGATAAAATGATATTTCTGTATTCAATAAATATTTTACTGTGTAAAAATACTACATTTCTGACACTGAAATAGTTCAAGAGACCTTACTGACAGGTTATTGAATTACCATAAAATTGTTTTTATCTAAAAACAATTATTTATTTATCTAAAAAAAAACCCAGCCAAAGACAACAGCCCAGCTTATTTATTTTTTATTAAATTGTTGTATCTCATACTTGTTCCACATTAGTTGTTATGCATCACAAAATCATAGAATCATCTAATATTACTAGTTGGAAGGGATCCATGAGGATCATCAAAGTGGCAAAATGTAGCCAAATTTTCCATGTTAGTGTATGCATTGCCCAAATGTCAAACTAATGCTTTACCTTCTACAATGCTTGGAGAAAATTTGATCTGAATCAAGTATGGAATACTAGTATTCACTGTTATAAATAATAATAACAAGATGTATAGATACACACAAGCATAAATTAAGTATACATGATTGATAAGAATGACTCGACACCCTGGATAGTGCAAATTGTTCCATAATATGATTGCTGCAGCTCAGTTACCTCATTTCATTTTATCAGCTATTGGAAACAGATCTTATTTTAGTACATATGCTGTATTTCAAAATGGTATTAAATATGTTGTCCTCTGCCCTTGTATTGTGTCACTAAAATTTTTTTAAGAATTTAAACATATTTTTTGCATATATTCTGATACATACATTGCCTAAACCAGGAATATAGCTAGGAATCACATTCCCTAATATCTTCAGAAAACTGTGACATTTTACCCAAGAGACATTTAGCCTTAGATTAGTCCTTATGTTTTGTTCCAACAAAGTTTATCTGTTTCTCTTATGAAAGTTGGATAGGACTCAAACAGTTTTAAACCATCATAAACAATTTAAGTTATCCATCTCTGGGCTACATCTGACAGTTATGTAAGCAATGATGTATGTGTGCTAGCAGAACTACATTTACCCAAAACTAGTTGATGCTGACAAAGAAGGTCTTGTGAATTAGCCAGGCCCCTCCCTGGAAAGTGTACAGTAGTTTCTTCAGGACTGGAGGCAAAAAAAAAAAAAAAAAAAAAAAAAAAAAAAAAAGAAAGAGAAAAAAAAAAGGCTCTAATCTTCCAGAGAGAAAAGTATAGGAACAGTATGTCAATTATCACAGAATTGAAGCTACATCTCTTGCATATCCAGGGAAGGGTCAGAACAGCCTAATTACCTGGGAAATTCTAGAATTAAGGTTGCTTTTCAACAGTGCACCTCCTTGTAACTTTGCAAGAACATAAAAATTGTGCAATTGCATCCTTTCCTTCCAGTCACCTTCCCTTCCCCCAGGACTATGTCATGAAGTGTGTAAAATGGATGATCCTCCTGGGATAAAAGGAAAAGGGATTTAATATTTTTTCTTATCTTTTTATTTTCCCTCTACAGCTGTATATTTCATTTATTAGACTGCATTGAAACCATGTCCTCAAGACAGTTACTGTTTTTCTTGTAGCTTTTTCTATCACAGTCATTGCTATGGCAACAGAGTATTTCACAAGCATGGAGAAACTTATTTCACAAATTTCTCCAGAAGGGAGGTTTGTAACTAAGGTTCTGTATTTAAAAATGGCAAAATTATAAATTAAATGAACTCACAAATTATGTTATCTCTATAGAAAATCCTACACAAATAAAGACAATTTTAAAAAAAATATATTTCTTTTCAACTGCAATTTTAACTGATTGTATCTTTAAAAATAAAATTTAATACATAGAGGTGCTTGAATATACAATATTCTAAAGAATACTAAGAGTAGTCAGAAAACTTTAGAATACTAAAGTAGTCAGAAAAACTTAGTAAACATGACAAATTAGAAGAAGATAGTAAAACTTCTCAAAAGTCATTCTGAGTAATTTTTTTTTGAGAGGAAAAGGAAGCACAGTAGAAGGCATATGAATACTTGTAGTGATATGAATATATTGGGAAAACTAGCAGCACTGCTGTGTATGAAGTCAGTAAAGGTTAAAGTGATAGGGAAAATATTACTGACCATGGAATAGCATAGACAGAATAGGAATGAGAGGTGAAAATTTCAAGTATCATCACTTAGTAAAACTCAGAAGCATAATAAACTCAGAATGTCCCCTCATATCAATTGCTGAATTCTGTCTAGGAAGAAATCAGAATGGAAGGAACTTATTACTGGGATCTTTCAAAGATGTTTTAGGGGCAAATTTCGGTTGCTATTTTTGTGTATTAGATATAAAAAGTAGGAATGTCTGGCTGCAATTTAAAGACAGTGTAATCAATATCAAGCCCAAATCTGTTGCAATGTAGAATGGAATGTTATCGCTTTAGGGCTAAAATATCAGAAATAGGTTAAAGGATTATTATATGAAATAAAATATAAAATTAGGCAGTCAGAAAAAAATTAGGAACTTTTCTTGGAAACATTTTGGAAAAACAGACATGGAGGTAGATGTACCAGCTTAGTAAAAAAACCCATAAAATTTTACATTATGTATTTTTTCATGAAAGAAGAAAGTTCTAGTTCAGTAAAATGAAGTGGATTCTCAGCGTTTTGAAACATTTTCATTTAATTTCTCTCACTGAGCAGTTCTGAATCTTCCCTGTGGAGAGTGGAAATTACCTATCTACAGACATTAGACTGTGCTCTAAAAATGCCTTACCTAGGAATTTGGAAACTATTCAGTTTCTTTTGGTATGGTCACTTTCAGCAAAGTGAAACTTTCAGCTTTGAGGATTAGTCTGATACCTGCTTGTATGAAGGATAGGAGCAGGTTTATATTTAAAATGGAAAGGGGCAAAACTATGTTTTGTTTATTTTGAATGGAAGCCTCCAAAGAAACATGGGATTTAGCTAGCTGGTTTTTCCAGTCCTTCAGGTCACTTCAGCTAAAAAGAACTACTCAGCTGACAAATTATTTTCTTTTATTTTTAAGCAAAATTTGGTTGTATTTTGTTTAACAAATATATTCAAGGAGTAATATAATGATAGCACAAATCTTAATTCCCAATAATCAGAGAGGATTAAAAAATATTGGGAATTCCATTAAAAGTATTGTAAGTCACTATGAAATGCCATATAATGCCTCTCAGAGCTAGTTTATGGCACGTCAGCAGTGGGGGCAGAATTGCATGCTGCTGTTAAGAAAGAGGAACTAGAGGTTCTGTGCAGTACCTGCTTCTACCAAAGGTGGGGGTGAGAAGGAAAGAGCTTTCGAAAGGGCTAGGGGGAGATTCCTGTTGGTTTGGGCTCAGTATTCCTGTTGTCCTCTAGGAAGGGATAGAGCTGACACACACACTGAAGGGAAACCTGATCTTAAACTATAGCTCTCACTGCACAACAGTATCCTTCTTTCATGTGATTCTGGTGGAGACATCCTAAGGATTATTAAGCCTTAAAAATAACCTACTTTTCCCATGCCAGTTTGAACTGATAATGCTATGTATAATTTTTAAAATAATAACAGTTGTTTTTCACATAACATTATACACATTCAAGCTGCATGACATGTGAATATTATATTGTATCATAATTATATTACTTATACCTATATTTACTGGTAAACGCCTATATTGTAGCTCTGAATGTGCTATAACAAAAATAATCCATGTAAGTCTTTGATAATTTGTTTTCTGCAAAATTTGACTTTCACCATATTACAGCAAAAATTTGTATTGTTCCACCATTAAACCAAAAATGAGTAGACAAATTGATCTCTCCTAAAGCTCATTTTGCTGTGCCACAGGAGAGTACCTCAGGACAAAAAGCAATATAAACATTATTTCTAAAAAATTGACCCATATATTTCGCATGTTTCTGTTTAATATATCAGTCTACTGACTTTGAGAGTCTGATGTAAAGAAAAGAATCCTTAAGTTGGAAAGTATAATCTATTGATTTCATTACTAACTTCACATTCAGAATTAAACATCTCTCACATTTTGGGGATCTAAGCATTAAAAAGCTATTAAATCTCATCCCAATTTTACGCATAAACGGAGCTTTATCTCACTGAGATTATTTCAAGATGAAATATTGTAAATATCTTAAATGATGACTGATTTACTTATTTAAATTATGATGGAAGATATATTTCAAGGATATATGTGTTAAAGAACATTAGATTGATTTTGTAACCTTTAATATGATGAAGCACTGCACAGACTATATTCAAAAGGATTATAAAATTAATTGGGAAAACCAAGAAATATGAGACTTAGTCTAGTCAACTTATTTTTATTGAGGATGATAGCTTTTTGATTCTAGTTTGACTTAAAAGAGGCATTGTTGGTTTATTTGTATAGTTAATAAATATAATGTCAGCGTGCAGGTTTTATGCATGCCAGAAAATGTTTCCCTTTACATTTCTTTCAGCAAATCTCTTTTCCTGATACTATTTTCTTTATATAGGGGAAAAAAAGAAATACATATACATATATACATGTGTGTGTATATATATATACATACATATATATATATAAATTATCATATCAGAAGAATTTTGAAGTATCTGATAAAATAGTGCCTTAGGCCACTATTTGATGATTTCTTATTTTGATTTTTTTCCCAATTAAAAATAAAATTGTATTTTCTAGTTATAAATATATAAATATAAATATATATATAAAAATATATAAATATATATATATATATATACACGCACACATCCACCAACAACCCTGATTCTTCCTTCAGTTTGGTTTTATATTGAGTCCACATCAAGCCTAACAGTAACTCTGCGGCAACAAGGGAGTAGTTCTCTTTATTCCTCTGATAGATTAATTGATTTGCTAGAAAATTCCTGAGCTTTAATCAACTTTCTGGCCTCTTAGAGATCATTCTCTCATTTCCTGCTTGACCCATTCCTAGCAAAATGAGACTTTAAACTATCCTTTCACTGGAATTATACCACTTTTCTGTTTTTTTATAATCTGTATTTTGCTCTTCACTTTTTCATTATTAGTTCATTATAGCTGTTCTTATCTGTGCTCCCATTCCTGGTAAATAAAAATATTTATAGGCATTATGACTGAAAGTTTGGTTTGCTCTCACATGCAGACTGTCTACATGAATGATCACTCACTGTCTTTAGCTCAAGGAAAAAGCTGGTTGATGAAAATTGTAATAGAATAAATAAAATAAGTTTTGAACCTTGTTCACAAGAGACATTAACGTGTTTTGTTCACTAAGTGTTAATATAAAGTCAACCCTTAGGCACTTAGTGGAACCATGATCTCCTCTCTCCTGAGTTGCTTTGTATCCTCTTATCAAGATTACCTTAGATTATTCTTTCATTCTTATCTTGCCCTTCTCTAGACAGAGAACTGGAAAGATCATTCCCAAAATCAGAGCAGCATATAATTTATTTCTGTTTCTCTCCTAAGAGATTAAAGTTGAAAGCTTGAAATCCAAAAGGCTGAGAAAGGTTTCAGCATTTGATCTTCTCATGTTGGCCAGCCACATCCTTTAATCACTTTTACTTTAGATTACAGCTCTAGTAGTGCTGCTATTTCTTAGGTCTGTCATGGATTTAGGCTTGACATACCACAGTTACGAGACTTGAGTTATGTCTGTACCTTACAGTCATGATACCCCTTGAGAAACAAATGTGGAGCAAAATCTCATTAGAATCAGTGATTTCTTTTACTGCTTTTGAACTGTCTCTTGTACTGATGAAAGCAGCTAGTGACTGAAACTTGGTAAGTTTAACATTTTTTTGTCAGAATATAAATTATGGCACATGTTCTGGCAGTTTTGAAGCATAAAACTGGTGTATTTGAAAATATAGGACAATACTCCTAAAACATCGGAAAAACACTGGATAATCAAACCCAGCAGGTATTTTTGTCGTAGCATGAATAACTTGCATTTCTTTTATCAGTGCAACCTGCTTAGGAAAAAGGTAGAAAATCTCTGATTGCACCAGTGCATGACGGAACAACTAATGAAGGAAGTACCACACATTGAAAATCTACTTATTACATGGTTGAGTGGTCTTGGAAGCATAGGCAAACAGCAGGTAGACAGAATAATACAACACAGACAAGACTGACAATGTACTGACGTCTGCTGTTTTTAATGTACTTGTCATTTTGATTAGCTCTTCTATTATTGTGATGGCCACTTGAGAAGCCAATTCTGTTATGCATGTTTATGCCAGACTTTAGCAGACCCTTCCAGACATTCTTTTACTTGGCAAAAAACGGATCTTATCTGAAAAGGAACACGGTCCTTAAGCAGTAACTTCAGCAGGAAAAAAAGAAATATTTTATGCATTTGGAATAATTCTGATCCACCTATCTACTGGCAACAATTCTAAATTCAGGTTTAAATAAGAAAATTAAAATTACATCTCAATAGGCAATAGTTTTCAAACGAGTTCTGCCAAATAAATAGTGTAGACAATAATATTTTTCTTCAGTTTCTCCTACACAGACAATAGATGAATTAATTTCAGGCAGCAATTCCCTGATGCAGAACATGGAAGTTACACAGAAAATGAATTGAACCTGGTAAAAATGCAGAGTGACTTTACAACTGTATTGATTTCTAAGAAAAGGTGGTGAAAGAAGTGATGGTAACTTTTATTAGATAAACAGAAAGGGCTAATCTCCCGTTTAAAAAATATCGGTGTTCACTTTCCCAGATGGCACTATCATATAGGAAATCTTTTGGTATTCTCTTATGTTCTGAAAGGTTATCATTTGCTATTAAATTTTGTAAGTGGTTTAGGATAGGTTTCATACAGAAAAAATGGAATTTATTACATCCCACATGATAAGTTTCCTTGAAAATGTGCCTTTTTTTTAACAAAATGTCATTGGAAGTTAGATTTATTTTAAAAAAACCCAAAAACTAGTCTAACTTGCAGCTGCTGAGTCTAGTTGAGTATTTAGTATACTGTATGAACTATTCCATAGACATGGAAAAAGGCTGCAGAATCATGGTAGTTAAATAGGAACTAATGAAAAAGAACAAGATCATCTATTAGTTTGCCTGGCTGCAGGGTTGTGAAGACTTGGTTTCAAAACCTTCTATTTTAGCTACATAACTGATATCTCAAAAAAAATGACCCTGATAATTTTAAATGCAATTCATCCCATTTTCTTAACATCTGCAAAGCAACAGGTTAAGGCTTGCCTTAGCACTTCATTTCATGTTAAATTGTTTAAAAACACATTCAGCATAGTAATTCCATTATTTGCATCATTGTTCATCATTGTTCCTTTCCTCTAATTCAAGTAAATAATAAAAATTATATCTAAAAATTATATTATATAATGAGATTATTTTTATTTTAATTCAAATGAAACAAATGTAATTTCCGATAATTAATTCAAATTTAAATTCCATGTATTTGTTCTGAAATAGCCAAATAGGCAATTTTTAAGCCAAAGTATTATAGACACTACTTTTAGACAAGTTGTAAGTAATATATTCAGTTATATACATAATCTATGCCATACAGCAATGCCATATCCAAGTGTAATGCAAACCTCACTTGTTTCATTGGTGCTTTAACATGTATGAACTATATACACGTACACACATATGCCTTAGAGAATTAATAACACTAGTTTCCTAATGTATTTCTCCTGTTTAATTCATATTTTATTTATAAGTATTTTTCTCTGATAATATTTTTACAAGGTTTTCCTGTCACTGATGATTTTCTCCTGAAGTGTCTCAAGGGAAAAAATTTGAGACTATAAATTTTCATATGTTTAGTGGTTTTCTCACTGCAATCTCCTGCTGTTTGGATGTCTGTCTGTCATCAAAACCTATCCCTTGTACTAGTAGATCCCTCATGACTGATTGTACCATAATTGATCCCAGGAAAAATAAACTTTACGTACTGTGTTTGACATTTTTTAATGAGTGCTTTCATAATGTAGAACAATAAAAAACTATACGCTAATTACTTTATTAAAGATATACTATGGTTTTGAAAACAGTGATTTATTATAATTAGTATTCTGGACCATTTCACTTCCTTTCT
This sequence comes from Muscicapa striata striata, assembly GCA_030060385.1. Taxonomy (NCBI): domain Eukaryota; kingdom Metazoa; phylum Chordata; class Aves; order Passeriformes; family Muscicapidae; genus Muscicapa; species Muscicapa striata. Next base: position 86,929 of record JAREIS010000133.1, on the reverse strand, counting down.
TGGGAATAAAATATTCAACTCAAAAAATTCAAGTGAAGTTGAAACTTAAATAAATCAACACCATTTTTGTATGGAGTCTTAAGAACAATATTTCCTCAAGATATAGATAAGGCATTGAGGATGATGTGCAATCTCTGCAAGGTTCTTCTCTGTCTTGACTTGAAAACTGTCTCAATGTGTTCCATGCATAAGAAGCATCTCTACATTACATTTAAAAATATATGATTCCTTCTACATCCTAACTACATCCAATAGCTCTCTATTTCTTTATTGCACTATAAAATGGTTATGAGATGATCAGATTCAAATTCTTAGGTTACGGTATGGGCTACAGTTTATTTCCATTATGAATTGCATTTTAAAAACTATGCTGTTTTAAGAATTATGTTAAGTGCTATTTTTTAAGCTATGAAGTAGACACCACTGAGGACTCATGAAGAGTTAATAGACAATCTATTGTCCTCAAAATGCTTAAGTCAGCAATTAAATATTCTGAAATTAATGCAATTTCTGTGTACTTCATGCTTTAGGAATGTTTTTATCTGATTATTACTTATTTAATTGAAGAAGAACAATAGTGAATGAGATTTTAGGATAGGAGACTTGTTTTCTTTCCCAGTTTGAGTTGTTTCCCATAGAAATTGTAAAAGAACTATGCAGTCTGCTGGCCTATCAAGCATAAAAGGTTTAATTGTCTCTTCTGGCCATGTTGGCATTGTGGATGGAAAACCTGCTGCTCTGGGAAAAGAGCCTGTGGCAAGGCAGGATGCTGCTCCACTGAATTGTTTTTTTGTTTTATCCTGCTTGACCCTTTTCTCGCTTTGGTTAAGACCCTGTGAAAAAGTAGGAGAGGAAGAAGGCAATCAAAGCAAAAACATCAAGAGTTTAGCAGTTCTCTATGAAATTGTCCCAGATCTTCAGAGCTTGATAGATCAGCTACATCTGACTTTATCTGGAAGTTTTACTTTTAACAGCAAGGTGATCAAGAGAGTTCGGTGTCAGTGTTTGAATTTTTTTTTTTCTGACATACAAATGCTGCACGGTGCTTTACCGGGAATCTTAAACTGTGGAGAAAATGTCAAATAAGATTACTTTCAAGACACTCAAAAATGGGTCATAGCTACAGTGAGGTAAGCTGTGCCTGCAGATATTTTTATAGTATGGTTTGATGATTATAGGTAACATGAAGTACAGATTACATCTTCAGCAGAAGACAAGTGATGTCCCACTTTTTTTTCTGAATAAATAATCTTGAAATAAATAGGAAGAGAGCATACAAAGAGACTCAAGTAAAAGAGATTTAAAATTAGAATGCATTTTTATTACAGATCTATGTTTTCCTTTCAACATAAATTATATAAGACATGCCTTTCTAAGGCATGAAAAACTACAAGTTCCTTCTCAAAAAAATAGAAGTGCAAACAGATAGAAAGTTGTTACCACAAAACAAAAACAAACCCCACCCCCCCAAAAAAAAAAAATGAAATAAACAAAAAACCAAAAAACCCCACATTCACACTAAATTATATAGTTAAATTCTTTTTTAAGAGTTATTGGGAAAATAATCTTATTTCCAAGGGAAAATGCTTTCTAATTTTTACTCATTTTATCTGAAAATAAATACAACATTGAGATAGTTAATAATTATAAGATAAAAGGGAATTTTTCAGGAAAAAACTTTCAAAAATTTTGGCATTACATCATTACTTTTTGTTATACTCCCTAAATTTTTCTTATAGAAAAGAAAGATGAGAAAAAAAATTGAGAGACAGATAAAGAAGAATGTCACGTTACTATTTATTTCTGCTATTTCTTTTTACTTGATGGAAAAACCATGATAATTTACTTCATGAGTTTATCTCAATATGAGAATTTCTCCATAATTTCTTGTGTATATATAGCAGCAAAACTCAGAGAACACAAATTGTTTGAAGATAGAATATGGTTTAAATTTTCCATATAAATTTCAAAAATTAAATAAGAACGACAGTTCTGGTTATTTTGTATTTCTTAAAGTATAAATTCCCTCTCACTTATCTTAAGAAAAAATTTACTTTGTAGAATCGTTTAAATCTTTGAAGCAAAGTAAAATATACTGGAATGTTAATGTTACACAATAGCCAGTATGCCACCTACCCCATAACTGATTGCTATTGAAAATTTTACTTAAATACTTTCTCTCTCAATAGGAACATTGCAGCCAACAAACTTTATGTTTGCCACAGAAATGGCCTGTATTCAAACACTTTTCTTTGATGGCTGGACACATATATCAAAGCAAGGTGATGCCTTAAGTTTTAGCTTTTATATTTTTCAGATTCATTGGTGTGTGACTCTGAACTTCACATAAAGTGTAAGTTCTATTCACAGTTTAGTTAGACAAAACAATCCTTTTCCAGCCTGAGAACCAAGGACACCTTTATAGCTGCGAGCCCAAAGAGTGTAAACGAGCGAACTGGGGAGAGCAATTTGGGAGGATGGGACTTCATAACCTGAAGTTGTAATTGGACAATTAACCCCAGTATGTAAATAGACCAAAACTTAATAAATGGAGAAAACTCTTGACCCACTGTCCATCTTGGGTGTAGCCTTGGCTGGGCTCTTGTACTGCCCAGGATGTATCCTTTGAAGGTCTTTTAAAAAATACCTATTTATTTCTTCAACACTGTCTAACCTCTGTTCCAGGTAGCCTCGTTAGGCATCAAGATGGTGTTGTTTATGAAATAGAATATATTGAGACACTATAATTCATAGAAGTAGCTTAGAGATTAAATAAAAAACAACATACTGGAGATACTAATACCATTACAGAGTATTAATTTTTAATGCCAGAAGGTATAACTGAGATTATATACTCTCACCTTCTGTGTGACACATATAAATCAGATAAACACTACTTGCCACAACATATTCTCACGCTTTACCTTCCAGCTGTTTTCTGAAGTTCATTTAAAAGTGTATTTGTATCATCTGAGGACACCAGAGACTATGTAATGATGTGAGAAACAGACCTGCAAGTCATGGAGTGCAGAAAATATCTTTGCAGGAGCAGTATTTCCTGCAGGTCAAGAAAAGTGATTATTCCCTGCTATTTGGTGGCTGGGAGTCTGCTTTTGGAGTACTGTGTTTTTATAGTCTGGTGCAAGAAATATAATGATGTCCTAGAATGAATAAGTCAGAGAGCCATCACAATGATTAGGAGTATGAAGCACAAAATGTTTAAGAGGCTGAGATACCTGAGTTTGTGCAGTGTTAAGAAGATTAGGCTTAAGAAAAATATTAATAAAGTTTTATGCAGAAAGGAGAGATAGACCATTCTTGGAGATGTGTAGTGATGCACAAGAAGCTCTGGAGGACAGAAATTGCAATGACAGAAACTCTGATATTAAGAAAAATAAATCAGACATTAGGATAAAGTTTTTCACCACTAAAATAACCAAAAACTGGGACAATTTCCCAGAGAGACTGGGAATGGAATCTCCTTCCCTAAGAATGACAGATTTTAAACTCAGGGGTCTTAATACCTTGATCTATTTGATGCTGCCTGAAGTGAGGTCTTGGACTAAATGACTAGTAGAAATTCTTTTTAAATTATTCCATGATTCTGAGATACACTAAGCTAAGTGTCTAAATTCAGAAAAAAAGTGTCCCTGTATATTTTCCTAAATCTCTGGAGGGGTTAAGAAAAATGCAGTCTAGATGCCCCGAATGGTTTTCTGAGGAATTAAGTGTCTCTCCTGGGGAAATAAAGGAAGACTGGCAAATGTATTGCCTTAAGCTGGGAGGAGAGATTTTCCTGTGCTCATTGAGGAAAGTATAGCATGAGGAAGATTTTTTTAGACTAGTTTCCAACACTCACTTTGCCTGTTTCCATTATTTAAGAGCTTTATTCAGTATGAATATAGCTGCTCCGTGGATGAGTGAGAAAATGGATGGAATATGGGAGGCATATAAGGTATAGAACATATGATACAAAGGAGAGGAAGCAGTCTGTAATGGGGATGTTTGGATTTTAGAATCTACTTTTCTCTAGTTTCAAAAGATTTGGTATGGAACTTGTCAAATTCACACCTAAAAAAAATCATACACTGCACACATTTTTTTTTCTCTTACTGTGTGAATAAATAATCAAGCAACATCAGATTTTTGATTTTTCCATTCCTCAAGACTGTTCTGTATCACAGGTTATTGGTTGTTAATTTTATTTTGTTTTTCAGGGAGAATATTCTATTGAGGTACTAAAGGAAGTTAGACAGAATCACAAAAGTGCAACAAAAAGTGCAACTAAAATATAGTTTAAGGTCAGTCCGCATTCTGTTATGAAAAGAGTCCTGGCCATGTTTTTTAAAACTATTTCTAACCATTACAATAAATGTTATGCATCTACAACTTGATTAACAGATTAAACTCCTGATACAAAATTAATTTTGCCATTACAAGTAATGAACAGATTTAAGAAATGAGAGACCATAAAAAGAAAAGACTGTATAGAATATCTCAGAGCACCTAGAAAATTTCATTTTACATTTTTTTTCCTTCATATATTTCAACGAAGGACAGAATAACTATAATCTCCTAAAGAACATGAGAACATTGTTTGGCATAGTACCACCTAATGAGACAGAAAATTGCTGACCCTAAATAGGCTGAAAGCCAGCCCTTCATTGACTGAGATCCCATCATCGTTTCATGCTTTAGAATCCAGCATTCCAAATATCTTCCTTTTATCTGGACTTTCTGATTTCCCCTAATCAACCAGGATCATTTATTTAAATTAAACTGAAGTAGTATTGTGATTTCAAATATTTCCTATGCTTTAAGTTGTACATCACATCTTACACAGCAGAATCCAGGTAGGATCATATTTCATGGAACTTGGGTCATATCACAGTAGGCAGTCACATTTGTAAGGTATCAAAGCAAAAATGAGATGAACAAAGCAAAGTAAAATTAGTAATAGCGTGTTACTTTCCTGTAACAACACATACAATAAGCAGTGGATGATTATGGACAATTCTTTATTTTTCCTCTTACTTCAGCTAATGAAGCAATAAGAACATTTTATCAGTCTCTGTCTGTGTGGGAAGCAAACCCACAGATCTTTTCTCTTTTTTTCTCCAAGGTGTAGACAAAATGGTAATTAGTGACAGAAGGGTACACAACCCTGGCAGAGTTTCACTGAATTACAGCAGAGAAACTAGAGTGTGGCCAGGGGCTGAAAACAGGCAGCTGACTCAATGGAGACAAGGAGATACTATATGCAATTCTCACAGGGAAAGCTCTTCTAAAGGCACCAGACAATTTTCTTCCAAAGCAAGAAGTCCACCCTGAAACCTCACCCATTTCGTGGCCTTTCACTTGATGATCCTTTCACCACCTAAATGAAAAAGCTGTTAAGATTATCAATTTGCTAAAAATCAGAAGGTATTGATGAAAATCTTTTTCATTCAATAATTGATTTGAACTAAATGTATAACAATATAATTTTTACTTTCTCTTATTAGCTACAATGGAAAGTAAATCCAAAATTTTTACATATTGGTTAACAGAGAAAAGAAGGTGAATCAGATTCCACCTATTGAGTGAAGCTCCTACAAGACTAATCTCTACACACTTTGTTTGGGCTTTTATACTAAGAAATGTGTATGTTCAGAAATAGACTTCTGAAAATTCACTGACACTATACTTAAGAACCTGTAAGTTTTATCTAATATTTTGCTAGACCATTTGCCTGTTCTTTTCCGTACTTTTGTTTAATTTATGGTGGATGCACTAATTAAGATTATAAACAGCCAATTATTTTATTTGCTGATATTTGTCAGTGATAAAATTGAGAATAAAAATATAATGCATATTTTTTTTCACTCTCATAAACTAAAATTTATCAAAGTGCATTTTCCCATAGTAAACATTTAGATTTTTCTCAATTTAGTGACTTTTAAGTATTGTAAGTGTTCTACCATGGATTTCCTACCATATTTTCTTAACACTTTTCACCACAGTTTCACAGTGTCTTAAGACGGGAGACTAATAAATTAAGAGATTGTCATGAAAAATAATGTGATCATCCACTTGAAATTAGCAAAGATATGCCATATTCCATGGATGGCTGTTTTGCACCCAGCAAAACCCAGGTATTCAATGCAACTAATCATTTTATGCTTCAATTTCCTTAAATGCATTCTATTAATAGGCTAGTAAAAATTATTCTTATTTTTTTAAATTTCTGACCTGATCTTCTTGGTTTATATTTGTACCTCAGTCCATAAAGTTGGCATACTCAAGTATGCCTCAGGCAAAAAGCTTTTTGGGAGGGACTAAGATACATTTTTTGCCTTTTGTTTGCTCTTTTGTCACATAGCTTCTTTTATATCTGAAAGGATTGTAAAGTCAAACTTCAGCATTAGGAGCTGACCATGAAAAATGCAGAGCCAAAAAAATCTCCAAAACAGAACCATCACCTCAGTAAGAAGGGAAGTATTGCTCGTTGATACCATATATATCCTTCCTTAACAAGTAAAATTAGCTACCTAATTCTTACCTAGCACAGGTATTGCAAAGCCATATTACTACTGCTGATTATGATAGACACCTCTATAGCAGAGAAAGGAAAAGGAACAAAATACAGATCTGAACACTAATACAAAATTTTCCATACAGTTTATTGTAAGGAAAATCCTTTGGCTGTGGCCCAAATTAGCTACATTGTGTCAAGAAATTATCAGTATTAATCTGGGTATAATACCAGTGCTTTCAGTGCTGAAAACCTGCTTCTTACAGTCAATTTGCAGACACATAATTTGGTTTTTTGGGTTTTTTTGGGGTTTTTTTGATAGTTCAGTAAAAAGTGAACTCCATGAACAAATTTCTTTCTCTTTTGGTAAGGGCTCAAAACCTACTCTTTGACCTATTTTATTTATTTAATTAGTGGACAATATTTCTTTCAGAGAGATTGATAGAAAGCTTCCAATAGGAAAATCAAAAAGAAAGAAAAAAACTATTACTTATAATGTTGGATTACTTTTCTCATATTTATATGCTTTGACTCACAAAGTCAAATAATGCCATCAATATGTCATTCAACAGGTTTTTGGTTGGGGAAAATTTAATTCATGCTACCTCATAGAAATTGAAGACATTGAAGTCATATTTATTAGCACAATATTATTTTTCAGCTGTTTCTATTGCTCTTCCCTGTCATTTTCTCCTACTTTCTGATCCTGTTCATATAGCCCAGAAATTAGTAAAGGACATTATTCTATCACCAGGATACAAATATTTTATTTTTGACACTCTAAATCTCCCCTTCAGGCCAAGGAGAGAGTTAAATCTAAATCTCTTTCTGACTGGATAATTTAGCCACTAATCTTCTTCGTTTAAAATAGTGTACAATGGTGGCCACAGCTTTTCTTCTGCATGTGCTGTTTTCTAAAAGGCAGTTTCTGCTGTAAGAAAATGCATATTTTGACTTTCAGTGGACATGTTTTCAGCACCAAATAGGGTATTTCAAAGCCCTCTGTACTGCAACCTCAACCACTAGTAGATGCTACTTGTGGTAGCTGGTCAAGGTAAATGCTAGATTGCAATAAATTTTAATGCCTTAATTTTGCATTAAACACAAAACAAAGTACATAAATTAGGAATCTGATAAAAGAGAGGCCTTTTAATTTAACTTTTTCTAGAATGTAGGCAAACAATCTTAAATAAAAACTGTCTGTATTTCTGTTAGACTTAGGTACCTGTCTTCAAAAAAATTCACTTGGTGAGTAGCTGAGAAAAATGTGCAAATATTAGATGGCTAAATTTAATTACATCAGTCCCATTCATTTGAAAAAAAAAAAATTAAAAAAAAAAACAACAGAGAAGTATCTAGTAGTTCCAGATGTACTGGATTACAGTTTTGAACTCAAGGTTTCAGTTCCGGCCAAGATGTGCTTTGCTTGCTTAGTAGCATTGTCACTAAAGGAGAGACAAGCATCTAGAAGTGCTTACGGAATTAGATGTTTGAAGGCTCCTCACCCTTTTTGTACAAAACCTAGTTGTTAGTACAGCAGGTTAGGAATCCAGGTTTGACCTAAGAGTATTCAAACTACAGCTTTCATGATGAAAGAATCGACCTGCTTCATGCACCTGTTGCTCTGTGCAGAACAAAATGAGAAAGATGGAAGCCAAGACAGAAATTAATATTGTCAATGGATACAACACACAATATTCAAGTATGGGACTCAGATCTCTAATTATTTATACTTTTTGTTTGGTGACTAAATAATACAAATATTTAAGCAATTTAAACAATAAAAAACAGGGCCCTCTTATCTCGGTTGAGAGTTCTACTGAGAATTTGCATTCTTTTCATTACTTTCCCTAATCTTATGATACTTGCATTATAATTTTGACAGCAGAGTACCAGGAAAGATGGAGAATTCATTAGCCTGCTGAGAGCAATCTACCAATATTCTCCTTGAATTATTTTTTTTTTTATTTTCACAGCCTGCAGACTAGTAGCCTTTATCCTCTTCCACAGTATTCATTGATTTAGAGGCAATTGATTATAATTGTATCAAATGTTTGGGGTGCATTAGGCATACTAAAAACAGAGTAAAGGAACTGAAAGTTAGGAAAAGTTTACTGCTGGCTAACTTAAAAACTTTAAGAGTCTTAGTAGCAATGGTTTGGGTTCTGAGATGCTTATCTTTTCTCAAATGGTAGCATCTTGGCCATTACCTGTGGCAGAAAATTAAGCAACAAAGACAAGCTTATGGGTGAAAATTTTGTTCCCATGTACCAGAGAAGAATAGATTGTAGGTTAATTTCTGTTCTTTGATTGCCTGTTTAGTTTTAAGTGTGCTAAGCCTGAATAAAATCTAGTGCAGCTATTGAGGTTGTTGTTCTCCTTGACATATGTCACCTGGATCTTCATATTAAGCTGAACTATCTGCCTTTTAAATTTGCATACAGAACTGATTTGGAACATTAGTTTTTCTGTGTAAATCGTCAATATATTTCAAAACATTAAAGAGTAAAATTAACTATATAATTGCAATTCATTTAATTGACTCTTTAAATGTCATTCATGATCCACTGTTGCAATGGTCCAGTACTCCATATATTCCATAAGAATGTTGTATATACAGTAACTGGCAAAATAGTCTACCTGTGCTACTACTGATAAGCTTTGTAAGACAGTAGTAGATGTTTGAAATAGTTTCTTTACACCAGAAATTTAAAGATGGCAAATTACTCTAGGTATGTCAGCTAGTTTAGTAGCAAAAAAAAAAAAAAAAAAAAAAAAAAAAAAAAAAAAAAAAAAAAATTAACAATTTAGGTGGCTTGGAAACTGTGGGCACTGTTAAATGAAGAACCATGGACTAACTTAATTAATTTTTTCTCTGACATAATTCTTGAAGAAAAATGTAGAATTCTTGAAATTTATTTACATGGTGTTTTTTTTTTTTAAGTAGAGCACAAAAAAAGCCCACAAACATAAAGAGTAAAAAATCTTTCATGGGAAAGGAAACAAGTTGTTATTTAGAAATATACCTAGATTTATGTGGTTTGACATACATAAAAAGGCCATAAACAAGAAACATTTGTATAGCCATTTAGTCTATGGAATAAATGCATTTGTAAAACTGGGTAATTTAGGGGTTTTTTTTCCTCAAGGCTTAAATGGGAGTTTCAGCAAAGTCTGGTTTTGTAATCATGCAATTTAACTGTTTTAGAAACCCTCAGTTCTAATCTTTTTGAAACTCAAAAAAAATCAAATATTGAAAATATTTGATACAGTGATTTTGTGTGAAAGCACAGTATTTCTACAAAAGGTTGTGGGTTTTTTAAATTTTAGGATGCAATAGGTGTATTCATTTTAGACAGCAATTGAGACTGTAAATATAATAGTGGTATACCTTCTCAGGGTTTGAAAAATTTGTTGTCTTTCTTCTCATATCTTTCATGGAAAAGACCTTCACTGTACTGTTTTCTGTACACCTGCTATCTCAGAGAAACATATATGTCATCATACTGAAGAAAGAACCATTTATTTTGTCCTGTTCCTTTTTGATGGTGGTTTTGTAGACAGACTTGGAAATCGATGACAACAAAACTTTCATCCAAGTGTTTGATCAATGCCCTATCTGCTGTTCTCAAAGTTTCTTTTTGTCTTTGTGACTGCTACTGTCTGAGTACCTGTATACACCTGGAGTATTATCAAATGTTACCTACTAATTTAGCAAGATAATACTCCCAATATGACATTGCACTTGAAATTTAAGATGCAAGTATTAGATTCTTCCTGTAAACAATGGGTTTTTTATCAATAGACTAGGAAAAAAAATCTTTTTCTTAGTATTTAAAATAATTTATATGTTCTCAATAAATCTCTAAAACTGGGGAATTTAACTGCAGTTTTTATTCTGGAAGATTAAGGACTCAGGTTGGATTTTCCAGTTAAGTGTGTTTTGACATCAAGGAATTTCTCTGTTCTGTAACTTCTCAAATTTAATACAATCTGTACAATCTCTAAGTACTGAAGCAATGCTATTTTTATGTCTTCATAGCACAGAGCAGTATCAGGAGGAACATTATTATTTTTTCAGATGGCATTTGGTATTACAGTCAACAATAAAGCCCTAAACTATTCTGATTTGTGAAACACTTCTCTCTGTCAGCCTGCTCTGAACTCTGTCTTCAATGTGCCTCATGAAGAATTCACATGACAGTGATGTGAGTTCCTGCTGTTGGATTAACTAAATTAATTTTAAGAAATTTTATCCTCTTCTGATATTTCCAGCATGTATACAAATCCTTTCATAGGAAACTTGCATTAATAGCCTACCCAGTACGAGTCACTGATATGGGTCTTTATAGTGACTTATATTATAGAGGCTTACATTGCATATTACCTCAAACTGCCTGAGACTGGCACTTCAGGAAAGTAGTGATTACAATAGACATCATATAAGATGTTAAATAAACAAGCCTATTTCAAAAACTAATTTATAATATGAAAAATATTTTTGGTAGAGTTTTTCTACTTGCTTTCTAAAAGCAAATGGGAAAAAAAAAGGAAAAATCAATGAATCTCCCTAAAAACTATTCTCTGGAACAATTCCATTTCTATCTCTATAGATGTTCTACTTCTTGCTTTATTCTTTATTCTTTTTCTGTGAACAGCTGCACATTTAAGTCTCTCCTGAATTTTTACCAAGGAACAACTTTCAATGGTATTTTGATATTTATTTAATGACTCTGTAAGGTTTTCTCAGTCTTTTATGAAACTGTAGCTTCCTTCTGAAGACTACAGTTTAATCAATAGAGGTAAAGTTACTGTCTCTTTCTATTATTTTCCTTCTTTGAAAACTACATCTCAGCAATCTCACCTTTTCAATGCCCAGCTCAAGAAGAATCAAGTATCCTGTCCATCAAGAAGATGGACACCACTATGCTATGTCCTGCTCTTTGGCAATCAGGTTGGTCAAACAAGACTGACCTTTACTGATACTCCTGATAACCTTCTTCTCATTCATGTGGACACACTTCAGAATGAATATATTCTGTATTATAAGATGAGAGAGTTCAAGTAATATTTTTTATCATTCTTGAAAGATTGGAGAGCTTTGAAGCTTGGAGCTCCTATTTTGGAGTAAAACATGATTTTAGACAATAGTTGAGACCTGTTTAGAAGAATAAAACACAAGATTTTAGGTTTCAGCATGTATCTCTTGGTGTTTTAGTGAGACTTAAATATTTGCTTAAGCGTAATAAGAATTTTCAAGTGTTTTTTTTAATTTAGTTTAAAGATCATATCTAGAAAATCAAGATGAAAGAAGTAAAATTAACATTCAGAGTCCCGCCTATGGAATTATATGGTAAATATAGAGTATATTTTATTTTTAAATTGAGCTCATGGTAAGAAGAAAAACATAGCCATAGCTCTTCAATGAAATTGACAGTAAATACCATTGCATTGCTCTTGAAATTTCTTCTTCTTTTTTTTTTTTTTTTTTTTTTTTTTTAAGGGTTTTGCAGTAAAAGAGTTGAAAACAAGCATAATTCACAACATAATTTCCTTTTTTATTTAATTACTGTCTTGTGTAAAATAGGAGGAACTTTCACTTACTCCTCTGAATGAAAATAGCATGACAGATAACAGACCATTCAGTGTAAATTCATTGCTAATATAAACATCATTTATTCAAGCCTCTTTTCTGAGAAATCCATAAAATCTACTACATATCCAAAAGTACCTGATATTGCTGTTAGAAAGTATCGTGTATTAAGAAACCAAACAAAGAGTAATGATAAAATACTTGGGACCTTAATGTCATGTTTTGACAGAAATGACTAAACCCACATATGCTTCCCATATGTCTCATGATGTACATTTAAATAGGAATACAGGCAAACAACAAGCTTTATGCAGTGCCAATTGTGCTCATTATTCCAGTTATACCCCTGGAATACATGACAGTTTTTGTTCACTGTATTAATGGATAAGGTTATAAATCACAGCTTACAGTCACAGCTAGATGTACTGTGTCTGCATGAATCTTTGGCCTGGAAGGCATGGTATAAAAATAATATGACCTAAAATAATAGTCGATGGAAGATATATTTGCTAGAGTTTAGTCTACTCACTCAATTCTCTGCTATCTAAAATCTAATTAATGCAAGGAACTTATTATAAACTCACTAAAGCTGCTAAATCATATTAAGTAGATAAATAGTGTTGCAGACAACAAACAGCAAGTAGTAAGGAAAAGGACTGCCCATCAACTGCTGATGTACAATATTAAAAATTAAGATATTAAGTGGCCACCCAGAAAGGATTTGCAATTTTTGAATCCAGTAATTCCATTACTAGCTTGAAATTGCCTGGAATGCTCTCACTCAAAGAATTGCAGTCAATGGATCAATGTCCGAGTGAAGAATCAGTGATGAGTGACATTTCTCAGGGATCAGTATTGGGATTGGCACTAGTAAACATCTTTGTTGGTGACATTGACAGTGGGATTGAGTGCATGCTCAGCACGTTTGCAAGACACCAAGCTATGTGGTGCAGTCAACATGCTGGAAGGGAAGAGATGACATCCAGAGGGACATTGGCAGGCTTGAGAGGTTGGCCTGTGCATATCTCAGGAAGTTAAACAAGGCAAGCACAAATTCAGACTGTACAGAGAAAAGACTAAAAGCAGCCCCTAGGAGAAGGACTTGGAGGTGCTGGTTAATGAGAAACTCAACATGAGCTGCCAATGTACACTTGCAGCCTGGAACTCGGGGTGGATTAAGAGATGCTTGTCCAGCAGGTTGAGGGAAGAAATCCTGTCCCTGTTCTCCACTCCTATGAGGTTCCCAGCACAAGAAGGACATGAACCTATTGGAGCATGTCCAGAGGAAGTCACAAACAAGATCAGAGAGCTGGTGCACCTCTCCTATGAAGGCAGGCTGAGAGAGTTGGGGCTGCTCAGTGTGGAGAAGATAAGGTTTCAGGAAGGCCTTATAGCAGCCTTCTGGTACCTGAAGGAGACTGATAGAAAAGATGGAGAGGAAGTTTACAGTGAAACATACATGTAGGACAAGGGGTAATGGCTTCAAACTGAAAGAGGGCACATTTAGACTAGATACTGGGAAGAAATTCTTTGCTGGAATGTGTTCAAGGTCAAGTTTGTGGGGCATTGAGTAAGCTGGTCCAGTGGAAGGTACCCCTGTCCATGATGGGGGGTTAGAATTAGATGACCTTTAAGGTCCCCTCCAACCCAAATTATTCCATGATGAATCCCTGTTTGTGCCTGTTTTGGTAATGACCATTTTGCAGAAGCATGTGCTCATTTTACCTTGCAGTAGAGGCAGAAGTTGGGGAGTTTTATAATATCAGAGTCTTTGTTACACTGGTAAATATTGATGTGGTAATATTAGATATGCACTGTGTGAAACTAAAAAAGGAGAATTCACTAAAAAAAAGCAAAGTATATTACAATGCTAATTCTTCAAATCAACATTGAGTCCTGGGCTAGTATTCTTATATAAGTCAGTTTTTATACTGCTGTTAATTTTTTGGGGTGACTTCTATTAAACTTGAAAACTGTGGAAAAGGAAAACTAAGGCAATGAAACAATATGGCAGCAGAATTCTTCTCAAGTAAGATTACACCACCCTTTGATAAGAATCAGAGTATTGTGTCCAATCTATTAACAGCATTTTAATGTGCTTTGAGAGTAGTAGATGTACCTTCAATTTCCATCTCGTAGCCTAATGGGATTTTGTGTCCTTTTTCTTTAAGAATAAAGGAAATCAAACACTAAAATTACACTTTCATCCAGACTTACCCCATCTTCATCCATTTAGCTTGTTCATATGAAATTCAAGGAAATCTAGAGTGAACAGGACAGACTACAGTGCTAATGAACATTTCTGCCTTTGTCAGCCAATATTTTGTGAGTAGAAGGTTCCTCAACTCATGCATAGTCAAAATACATTTTTAAGGGTTTTCAGTTTCATGAGATTTATAAACACAAACACAAAAATTGAGACAATGTGAATAAACTTCACAATTAACTGGAAATATGCAGAGGTAAAGTACAAAGATAACCTGCTTGATAAGTAAATTTATGAAACTCTTAGAGAAGACTTCAGATTTCAGAACTGCAAGTTCAAAACAAAATGCAGAATGTTTAAATTAGCAAATTGTGTTAATAGGATAGTTGTGCTAAATGAGTTACTTTTTTCAGGAGAAAAAAAGGAATAGAACTGTGGAGCTGGTTTAAATTTGTAGTGATAATTCAACAAGATTAATATGTTCTTCTATATTTCAGAAGAAGGCTCTGAGAAACATAATTGATTAAAGTGTTTTTGATTCAGATGTCATAATGTGACTAGAAGCTAAATTATTTTTTTAAGAACAGTTGTATCATAGTGTAAAATTTTCCTCACTTGATGTTTTCTGTCACAGGCCCAAGAACATTTCTCAATTTTATAGTTACAGAGATTTCCAGGATAATAGTTCCAATAGAAGAGATATGAGTCTAAAAGTGTTCCCCAGTGCATCTGAGGAAAATGAAGATCATAACTGTTTTGGGATGAGTGATCATATGAAAACCCTGAGGCTGTTCAGATTAGAACATTTGAAAATAGAGTAATTATTCAAGATGACTAGTTGATATTGTGTTCTTTTTCTTATTTTTCACATACATTTTTTTTTCTGTGCTTGGTTTCAGTTCAAGACCAGTATTTAATTGAGGTATATGTATGGGGGCAAAGTATTTTAAATCACATTATGGTTAATGGCAATGTAGTCAATAAAGTAATTGGAGAAACTCAGATGGCTTGCAGTGGGAACTTTGGTTGTATTCCTTGAACCTTAATATTTTCATTGTAAGGAGAATTTCTTTGGCTAGAGTCTTTTTGATTGCCATGGCTAGAAAAATCCCTCAACAGTCTAATTATCTTATATATACTTCTGAAATAAATATTTCAATGTAGTTTCATCAAAAATAAATTCTATGGGCTTCAAAACCCAGCTAGAATGAAAAATAAATTGCAGTTTGTGGATACAGTTGTGACATTTGTTACTCTTTATGCAACGATGTTGATATAATTAACTTGTGGCGCCCATCATTGCAACTATGGCACAGTTCTAATTTAATGCAATTAGCTGTGTTGGCCAAAATCAGGATTCAGTAATCTAAATATAACTTTTTAGAGATATTTGAGACACTCTACTGTTCCTTTTATATCTCTAGTTACTACAAAATAGTGTGGTTTCTCTCAAAAGGTCTTGTTATATTTACCTATTCCAGAACTCTAGTGCAAATGTGTCCCATTACAACCAAATAAATATACATACCATCAAGAGGATAAAAGTCCCCTTGTTTTAATCTGGTTTCTGAAAAAAAAAATAGCATCTATTATCTGAGTCAGAAATTATTATTTATATTAGGAATTTGAAAACAAAATATAAAGAAAATATTCTGTATCTCTTGATTTTATTTTTCCAAATGAGAATAAGACATGATGTTGCTTTGTCAGTGGTCAATCCCCCACTTGGAAGACCTATGTAGCTTTACCTATCAAGTGGTGTTATGTGAATAGAAGATATAAAAATAGCTTAAAGTTGTATACAGTTTTGTGGGGAAAAATGCAATGGTAACATAAAAAAAAGTATAATCTTACAAGGACATCTTATTATTCAGTTTTCCACTAAAACCACTTCCAAATGTGCCTCATTATGTAGCTCAATAATGGCATTTCAGATGCTCAAAAATGTCAGGAACTTCAACATTGAGTTCATATGAGTTTTGAACTCAAGAGAAAGAGGTTCCTCACAGCTTGAGACCATTAATTTGCAAGCTATTTGTCAGTTGCATGGTAAGCAGATGGAATGTACTCATCAGGGTGCAATTTAAATGTAAAACAAATTAAAAAGAAAGAAAATTTAAAAATATGTCACCAAGCTGGGAGAACATCCAAATACTTCTAGCCATGAAAACTAAATAGATCAGAAGCTGATACAAAAAAAAAAAAAAAAAAAAAACCAAAAACAAAGAAAACTAAAAACAAAAAAAACCAAACCAAACCAAACCAAACCAAAACAAAAACCAAAAAACCCAAAACCAAACCAAACCAAACAAAAAAAAACATCCCCACAGCAACAATAACAACAAAAAAAGCAATATACCAAATAAAATAATGACTTTTTTAAAAAAATCTAGCTTCTTTTTGTGAGCTTTTCCATAGAAAGTTCTAGCTGATGATTTAGTTCAGGAAGGACAGGAAAAGGCCTTCAGTCATGAAAAAATAGCTTCAAGATATAATCCTTTAAGAAACAATACATAGCCTAATTTTTTTCCTTACTTTGGTCACTTTTTAAGCTTGATATTTTAAATCTGAATCAAGACTACAATTTACAGTATGCTCTCTACATTGGACAAAGAATAAACTAGCTTTATAAAATTGATTTAAACACATGTTACTCTGAAACTACTATGAAAGCAGTTCTTCAGTCTGTCTGAATTGTTCTGATTTTAAATACAAGACAGTATCATGATCCAATACTCCTATGTAAACTGAATTACAAGTAAATCATGAGCATTAATCCTTTCAGTCTTCAAGATTTTTTCACGAGCATTTAATACCCCTCAAGACTGATATGCAGAAGATGAAGTATTTCTGATGGTCATCTTTTTTTTTGACTGTTTGCAATTTGTTGTCTTAAGATAATAGTAGGAGAGGGTACCATGAAATATTGGAATACATACTAATAATGCTATATATAAGAATTTCTCTTTTCTATTTTTTGATGCAATATGTGAGATTATTTATATTTTGCATATTCCTGTGAATGTAAGTACACATACCTGTGACAATGTGTCTATGTGTTTAGATAGGTAATTCATAAAGTCTTGGGAGTAGATTCAGTTATTTTGGTATTTTTCCTACAATATGTATTTTTAAAATAAAATATGCATATATATATATATATTAGACAAAATTTCCAGTCTTCTTTGTCTCCTAAATTAAAATTTTTAGTTGTGTGATTTAAAGGAAAAAATACCAATGATAAAATAAATTTCTTTCATCCTTCTTAGTTGCATTTTGTTTTGCTTTTCATATCTGTATTACTATTCACAATTCTAAACATCTGGTTGAACTGTAAAACAATGGCAATTTTCATTTCAATATGTCGTTAAGATATTACACCTGAATTTAGTCACTCATCACAAGTAAAAAATGTAATTTTTATTAAAGTCAAAATCAGCTTTGGGATTTAATCTTTCTTGATTGGTTGGAACTTTTACAAAGTTTATATGGGTGATGAAATTAGATCTAATTTATCCAGTTTGATGTATCTCCCCAGTCACATTTACAAAGATGGAAATATGTTAAACGAGTTACATAGATGAAGAAAATGATGTCCCTTAAGAAATTCCCCTTGATGTATATAATTAAGTGTCTTGTTAGAGACAACTCTAGTGATTTTCTTCAGCTAAAACAATATTTTCTCCTAATTTATTCTAATTAAGCAGATTGTCATGAGGTCACTTATTTGGCTGTTCATCATTCTTTGAAGATCTTTCTATGAACCAAACACAAAGTGGCACAATTATTCCTGTCAAAGCCAAGGCTTTCTATTTCAATATTAAATGTATTGAAACCATTCTTTTCTATTTCCATTATTTCAGCAGAAAATTCACTCAGCTAATCATGTCAAAGTGCTGACTAAATTAAGATAGTGAACTGTATGGCACAGACTGCAGAGGAGGGAATATCATAGTAGCACAGGAAAGCCTCAGTAACAAAACAGAAGAAACTGCTGCACAAAACACCCCTTCCCAGCATGACCCCTTTTCTCTGAGCTACCCTCATGCCTGCTTCCCTCAGCCCCAGGATAAAAAAGGGGGTGTTTTTTCAGGCAGTGATTGCAGGAGGGGGACACCCTGCAGAGCTGAAGCTGGAGCAGGGAGGCAGCAGTCTCTGGTCCCAGGGCAGAGGTTAAACCAGGGACACCCAGCCCAGGCCACCTCTCCAAGGGGTCAGCACCAGGACCAGAGCATCCCACTGATAGAGACAGAAAAAATTCTTACCAGACTACAAGTGATGTGTTGTAGATATCCCTGAAGACCTCAGGATAGAAATTATGTGCACTTTAAGGCAGAAACTTAAATTTAGGGTAATTGCAGTTAGATAGACTGATTTCCTGTAAAACATTTACAACAGAAGTGAACTGAAGTGCTAGCAAAAGGAAGAGGAAAAGAAAAATCAATTTAACAAACCCTACATTTTGTTGTCTGAAAAATTTAAAAGATTAGGAATCCTCAATCTAGTTGCATTGTGACTGATTGAGATGGTTTTTCTGTATATATGTAATTTTCAAACAGAATAATCTGAGAAAAAGTAAAATATAAATGATGGACAGATGTGGAGAAACACATTCCTGAAACTGCACAATGTTTACTATGTATGGGTTGGTCTATGTATATCTATAGATCTTTATTTATTCACACACACAAAAAAAAACCATTCCAACAGCAGTAGACTTGACTATATGAATTTCATATCATGAACCAAGTCTATGCTCTGGTTGATAGAGTTTTTTAAGAATGTTCCATTCTTAAAAAGGAACACCTAATTTTTAAAATATCCTGTTTCTATTGCTTTAGGAGATGTGGTAAAAAATTATTATAATTACTAAATAAATATTTGTTAAAATGTCAGCTATGTTACTAATTTTTTATGATCTTCTAGTGTAAACATATCTATAAATGCATTATTCTTTTTCTTTCTGTGTTTATATTTTTTTCCTTCTTGATTCAGTGAAATTCCTTATAAAATAATTTGTGGAGAAGAGCTAAAATATTGGTTTTACTTCAAAGCTGTGAACTCATGATTTGTCTCAGGTTGGTGTTTCCTAGTTCATAGGGGAAAAGATTTCAAAATTTTGTAATGATTTTTGTTAAAATGCTGAATTTGGAGTTCTGCTTTATTTCTAGCTAAAGAGATGAAATTGGTGCTTTATTCTGTTTCCAGTACATCGTTTTTAAAAGACATTAAATGTTCAAGGAGATCTGGACTGTCACAAAATCAGTGTTAGAGGCTATAGATGGAGAGACAGCAGTTTTTATAGTGCTTCAAAGTAAGAAAAAAGCTATTCTTTTGAAGCCAGTGCATTCCAAACTACTGGCTGCAATTTAGCAGTTCTTTCTAGACAGCTCTGCTGATCTGGGACCTGACCTAATACCCATAAAGGTTACTTGTAGTTTGTCAGTGTAGACATTAGATGAATTCTGTTAGGATCTTTTGCTGTGGAAGAAAGCCTTCAGATTTAAACTGGCCATCTCTGATAAACTGCTAAGCAAATACTGGTTACATTATATAGTAGGTGAAAAGGGAAAGATATGATCAAAGACAGCCATAAAGAAAGGCTGGGTAGAAAGATAACTATAGAAAATCATGAAGGTATGCTGTAGGGCATAGGTGAATTGAGTCTATTGATTTTTATATGTTGCACTATAACTTCTGTTTGCAGCTAGACAGTGTTTCCCAGTACAGAGTGAGTATTTGGTGCCAGACAGTAGAGTGTAATTTCTTAGTCATGAATATCTGTCGTATTTTGTTGAGTGAATTGGACGCTAGAACCAGGATCATCATTGTTTAAGTTGCACCAAAATGCTCTATGAAATTTCTTAATTAAATGGCATTCTACCATCAGCAGTAAACTGTATTGTCTGAGGCTCAGGACACAAAACAGGGTTTAGAGCACTCTCTGTGAATTCGTATTTCAGCAATATAACACAGCTTTGCTGAGGCTTCTGTCATTTTAATTTAAGCTACAACAAAAAGGTGCAAAAAAGAATATAGTAAGAATTAATGGTTTCATCTTATTAAATTGAAAATTTTGATAACTTTTAAAAATAATTAAGATTATCTAATAAACTTTACTAGTCAATTTCTGCTTGGTGTTTTATTAGTGGTTCAGGTAAAATTTTTTGCATTCACAGGTAACCCATTTATATATAATTAAAAACTGGTTACCTGGTGCAATTGAAAAATACTACTATCTCCTACTTTGTATTTCCTGACATTTGGGTAACTAAAACAATATGTACTTTCCAAAGGTTTCCATAGGCTGCCTTTTCAAAAAAAAGATTCATTAGATAATAACTTAATATACTACTGTTATTTTTATGGTATTATATATCTTTCATGACTGAAGAAAATTTTGACATCTTAGTAAGAAAGGATAAAATTCAGCAATTAAAGGTGAATCACCAGGAGATGTTGAGTCTCTGGAGTACCACAATCTATAGCAGTGTGTCACCACCAAATGTAAGTGATGTCTAATGCCATACAAAGAAGCCATTTTTACCACCCACAGTTGCCTCTAATGTGCCACAAAGGCATTTATAAAATTGTTCTCTTAACCTTATGTCATTTGTATTGAAATATACAAATGACTATCACATTCAAATACATGCCTATAGTAATTAAGAAAAGACAAGAGAATAGGACCCCTGGTGGATTTACTGAAATACAAAAAAAGGACTTACTTTTGTTAGAACAGGAAAAGACTAGTTCAAATGTAAGATTGTTATTTCCCAAGGAACCAGAAAGAAAAACATACTCTGCAATAGATGCACATGAAATTTCTGCTATTACTATTTGTAATTTTTTAATATTTAGAATTACATAGATAAAAAGAATTCTTTAATATTATTTATGTATATAAATATTACAGGCAAATGCATAGAGATACTTTTTAATATGTATATATAAATTCAGAAAGCATGGCTGGTAGTGACATAGTCTGTGTCAAAAAGGAATTGCTTGAGGCTTCTGGACTGGCTATTAGCACTGCACACTAAAAATAAATAAAAATATTATGAAGTCTCCTCAGCACTGTAAACACACTGAAATGATAAGTTTCTGAGTAAAAGAATATGCATCTATTTAGAGGCTTTCAAACATATTTTCTGTTAAAATAACAACATTCACCTTTTTCAGTTATATCAAAATTAAAAAGTCCATAACAAGGACAAAGAAGGATGTGTGGACACAGAAGAGTTTTAAAAATTATGATAATGGTTAAACATCTCTCTTCATTAATATTTGCACTGTGATCCCACTATGCTTCATTTGGTTTTTTAAGATCTCTTTCTGTGCTAAAACCTTAGGTGGGGTTACGTTATTTTTTTGAAAAGTCAGGTACCAAATATTTACTGCAATGTCTAGGCTCTTTGCCTCATTTCTCAACCATAATTCTGTATATTAATTTTACTTTATGCTTTAGCCCAATATCTACAGGTATGAGAAATTCCTTATTAGTCTGTTCATAATTGAATACTGATATTCATTTGGAATTAAAAATACTTCAAAATATCAAAATATCATGACACTGATTTTAAGTTGTGAAAACCTGAAATATGTAGATCTTTTTACACCTAACTTGCATGTCTTCCCATTCAGGCTGATGTTTATGACATATGTAAGTCCCTTGCTGTGCATTGCCTTGCCTTTCCTTCGTTTTCTTTACCTTCCCTGTCCTGCCCCCCCCTCAAAAGATCATTTCATAATTAAGTAAAATATCATTATGAGTCTGTATATGTGAGAAATTTCTCACCTTAATTTTGGCATTTTCTAAATGCAGTTGTTGACTTCTTGACATTGTTTTTCTGTATTCATCCATATGTTGATTATATGGGTTTATGGGTAATAAAGATTTAATTGTTATGAATGAAGAGTTTCTAGAGCATTAAAGTCAAACAAAAGAGCAGAATAAACAATTTCATATATTAGAAATAAATAAATATTAATTTAAAACTAATTCTTCAATTTAATCAAGAAGGTTTCCTTGAAATATCCATAAAATATTTATTGCATGACATTTATAATTCTCAGCTTTTAAATGGAAAATAAATACCATTCAAAAGTTTTGTTCATATTCATGCCTATTCCCATTCCTTTGTTTTTATCAACACTACAAGCTTTCTCATTTTTCATGGCTTCAGTTCCTTCATGGTACAATGAATAGATGTTCCATGAAAATTATGTTAAAATAACAGAGAAATTTCTATGAATATTCATAGGGCTAATTATTATCCTTGCTTCTTGATTGTGAGAAAACATGGGAAAGTTTGTACATGCAGAAAATAATGTAAAAACAGGGTTTTAAGTAGGAGTTTGTGAATATTAGCTGTAGCCCTCAACATTGAAATTTCCATTCAGGATGAGATATTCACAAAAATAGAACCAGTTGCTTTGAAGAGGGCCAGAGTGGGAGAAGAACAGAAAGCCCATCAAAAAAAGAACTCCTGATATATCATTCAAATAAGATGAAAGAATCAGAGGAATATTACATCTCTATAGAAATTAGATACCAGTATAGTAATAACATTCTTGAAAGTTTAGGTCTTCCTTCTGTGTCACATGTGCTACAGTGGCCTTCAGAAATTACTGAGGTCAGCTAAGAGGCTACAGGAAAAACACAGAAACATAGAATCAGTCAAGTACTGATAATATCTGAAGTGAGCTCTGATCTCCATGAGGAAAAAGGATCTGCTCAACCTTACAAACAATCTTTCAACACCTTTCCAATTTAGAAAATTTCTATTTACAGGACAGCTTCAGCTTTCATTCCTATCTGCTGGGTCACCCAGGCTGTGTCCCAGCTGGCATTCAGGATGGGACCTGGCTGCATGCTAAAATCTCACATGTATTAACTTCCTTTGGAAGACAAACCAAATATTCAGGGAGGGTGAGTGCTTACACAAAATCCCTTTAGTAAATGATGGGAGTAAAAACATAGGCAGACTGTATACATGGTACAGTATACTTACCCTGTCCCTTCAGAGCCTTATTTTGTGCAGGACAGAGGTAAAAGAATTAATAACATTGCCTACATTACCTGTTACCCAAATGTAATTGTGTGCATGCAAAAATACTGGTGTGTTTATGTACATACAGCTAATCTGCTTACTGTATGGTTTTTTTACTGGTCATGGGTTTAAATATTTTTAATAAAACCATCTGGAAAAAAAAACAAACAAACAAACAAAAAAAAAAACCAAAAAAAAAAAAACCTATTCATAAGGAGTTAGTGAAGAAATTAAGAAAATCTGTTGCCTAAAAAAAAAAATCCATGCAGATTTTAATTTCAGTGTGAAAAAAACCCCTTTGCCTCAAGATACATCAGTGATCAGTAAGCTTTCATACATACACTTTTTAAGTGCTTCTGTATAATATTGGCTGTTGCCAGACTCGTGTTTCTAGTCATTTTATGTCTGTAGTAATAAGAGCTTTTCTTAACTAGGTCATCTAACAGAAAGTGGAATGATCTTTTAAGACAGCTTTTCTGTTATTGTGCTCAGACAGGTATTTGTTTATGATCCTGCAGAATGACATCAGCATCATCCACTACCCAGTTCCTTAGCTATATCACAATGTAATACTGGCATAATTTTCTGGATCCTTGCATGTTTTGTATCACTGAAATCACAAAAATGGACTGCAAAACATTAATGTGTCAGAATTCTTGTGTGGTTGTCTGATGTTCTGAATAATGCTTTGTCTGCATCTGAGTTCATCACTGCAGGCTCCCTTTACAGCTAGTGAAAGAAAAAAGTTTTTTGAAAAATAAATTATTTTAGTTTAGAATTAGTCTTCTGTATTTTTTCCAGATGATTTTATCAAAAGCTACAGTTCTACTGACTGTGCAGAAATGTACAGACTGTGTTGAGATGACTAAACAATATGTGGACACCATGTGGACTACAGTTAGGAGAGGTGTAACCTATTTAGATCCTCTTTAAAATGGATAAAAATGAATGACATTTCAAGGGAATTATTCTTCTTTTCTCAAAATAGGCATCCACAATGGGTGAATAGATGAATCATTCATTCACATATCTGTTTTTCTGCAAGGTTTTATTTCACTGATTTCTAGGTGGAAATTATTAAATTAATTTCTCCTGTGTCTGAGTAATGGTTAGAATTGATTTGAGAAGTGTATACAAGCCCCTGTATGCAACCAGGTTTTCCTCAACTTCTCTGATTCAATATAATTTAATTATTCTTAGAACATTTTGACTTTTCCCCCTGATAACTGTTCCTCTCCTGATAGAATAAAGCTTGCTTCATTTTTGACATGCTTGGTCCTAACTGCAAAGTGAGGTCCCTAAAACATATTCCAAAGAATGTCAACTTAATTTTTTCACAGTTGTAAGAACCTCGTAGAGAGTAAAACACTGAAAATTTTTATTGAAAGCATGGCCGTGAGAATTTCACCAAATTTCACAGTTTCACCAAATAACCCTTAATCTTGGGGTATAATATTGACAAAACCCCATGTTTTTAAATGAAATTCTTCCTTCTAGATCCCTAATGTCAGCTAATAATTGCCACTGAGTTTTCTCTTTAGAGAAAGCTGTGAGCAATACTTCCTAAAAATTTATATGCTCCTGCTGAATAACAGAAAAGACACAGCTACTACCTCTCAATTCAATGTTTAATGAAAAGTTAAGTAGGCAAAAAGGAAGGAAAAGATGCAGTCCTTCATGTTCTGCAGCAGAAAGCAATGTGAGTGATAATAATTGACATAAATAAACTGCACTTACTTGAAAATTCTGAGGAAGATCACAACCTATTGATCTACATCATTTAAATGAAAAAGTTACAAACAAAAGCTGATTAAGTGTTTTATATGAAAAATACCATCGAGCAAAGTTTTAGTCAAGACAATAATATGCAATTATCTCTTTTTTTTTTCTATTATGGAGAGAAATATAGCAATATTTCTTAAATGGCAGTAAAAGAACATTTTTTTCAATGCCACCCCCATTATCTTATTTAATTTTCCATAATTGCTTTTTCTACTTTCTTAAAATTTTTGAACACATGTTCATTTCTCTTAATAATGTGATGTCCTGGCATAATAAGACCTGCATAGCCATATATAAATTACAACCTCATCAAATATAAATTGTTCACAAAAGCAAGCTTGAATAGTCTAGAAGGGTCAGAGAAGACAATTATGTCTAAAGAAAAGGCACTTTGGGTTGAAATTCCAGGACATGTTGCTTCAGAGTTGCAATGGAAATGATAAATCTGGTATAATTTGAGAGCTCTTTCTGAAAACCAAATAGAAGAGATCCTAATTCAAAGTTTATCTTACAATCTTTTTAACCCTCATTTAATGCTCATCAAAGATCCTGAAGGATAAAATTAAATTGATTCTGCACTAAAATTCTATGATCTTTTACAAAATTAATGTAATGATACCATATTGTTCAGATTTTGGACACCATTAAAAAGATAACATAATTAAAGTACAAGTTACATATTTTCTACTCTATTTTTAGCTGCAAGAAATCCTACTAAAACTATATTCTGAGGAAATGAAATATGATCCTGCAGTTTTACTACAGAAAGCTGATGGTCATTGTCCCAATTCCCAGTATTCAAATTACTGAGTCCTTTTAACACAGATGAGACATAAAGTAGGGCTGACATTGTTTTGCTTAGAGGTCTAAGAATGTTGCCTGATGGACATGTCAAGAACCCATGGGTGTGACTTCATGATAAAATGGTCAAGAACCACATTAGATCCTTGTTTCACATGACTAGAACATTTTGGCCATGTTTCATGCAGCAAGGGTTTGCAATTTTCTCAGCTATGTAAATGTCCATGATGTGAGCTAAGGTATTTTATCTATGGGCAATATATACAGATACATAGATGATGAGGTAGAACAAACTAAGTGCTTAATGTACCAGCAGTATTTTTACAGAAGAGCTACAATGCCAAAGACAGTAGAACACTGAATTAGACATTAGTTTGAGAGACAGAGAAAACAACAACAGCAAAAAAAAAAATCCATCATTAACATAAACACAGAATTCAAGGATCTAGTTCAATAATTAAAGTTGAAGAAGTGGACAATGCAAAAAAATACTTATGACACAGTTCAATTAGCAAAATGATCTCCTTTGGAAAGTTCAAGAAAAATGATATTATTCTAAGGACCTATTTCTACTTTGAAATTAATGGCAAAAGTCCAGCTGAAATCACTGTGAGCAAAATCAAGCCCTAAACAATGAAAGAAAGGGTTTGGCAAAATTTCAGGACTCCATTACTTTTAATGATTCATGCAATGCCAAGTGTTTGGGTATGTGAGACTGAAAAATAAACAATTTCTCTTCTTACATACTAGTACTACAGGTATAGACATTTAGGAGAGATTAGAACACATTAATATACATACAGTAAATATTGTGATCATGCAAGGTTTCCTGTTTATAAAATAGACTAATTAGGGTAGAAATATACTACAGTGGAAAACAAAATCTAAGCATAAAACCAAACAAAAATATTGAAAAAATATTCTTCTAGAATTTATTGAGACAATGTCATATTTTTGTCTGTTTTCACATCCATGTCACACATTAATTGACAAAGATGCAACCTAAAGAAAAACAAGTTTCCCTTTATAAATCAACAGTATCATAAGCAGGAACCTCTTGAGAAGGTTAGCAAAATTTCTTCTGACAAGATGAGTGAAAAAAGAAAACTGATAATGTAATTGTGATAACTGATAGCATGTTTGGACATGGATGGGAAAAACTCCAAATTCATTGAACTAGTGGTTTCAATGAAGTGAGTTTTCCACCTTTTGTATATATTAGATAACTATAATATATATATTTATATAATTAATATATATATTGGACAATTAAGTTATTCCCAAAATTAGTATTTACCCGTAGAAGGGTAAAATATTTATGATAGGTAATTTTTTCAATAAATGGGGTTTTTTTCTCAAGAAAATATTATTTAGACCTCCCTAAAAATATTTTTTGCCTTCTGAAGAAGGAAAGATTAACAGTATGGTCAGGGTTATTATCATTAGCCTGTTGAAATATTAGTGAGAAATCACTTCTAAAAGATTTGTCTCTAAAAATAGTAGAAAACTTTTACTAAATTAAGTCAAATCTCCGTTGCAGAAATAATTGATATCTGGCAAAAATTATATTGTCATTCTGTTATGATAACCTGCATACCCTAAGAGGAAAAACTGTGGTTCTGGAACCAGGCAAATGAGCTTCCTGCTTGGTCAAAATAAAGGCACAGTACTGGACAAGATACTGTTGGTTAACAGGTAATATTTCCTAACAGCTAATATTGAGTTAAATAAACCCCTGCTTTGGTTTTATGTAGAAATTCTGGGGGATAGTTATAGAAATACATTTTATAGATTGTATTGCTTACCCAGGAAATATTTGGTGTTATTAGTACTTTTTTTTTTTTTTAATTATGCAATTGATTGATCGATTAGTCTTGTCTCTTATTGCTGCATCTTTCTTACAAGTTGTTCTGAGACACAGTTTAAAGATGGAAGGTCAGCCAAACTGGCATTTTCCTAGCAATGAATTTCATTCACATCTGCCATTCATTTTGGCTAATCAATAATAATATCATTTTGAGAATATTGCTGACTTTGCTTAAAAATGAATGAGGTATTTCAAACTTTAATGAATTGGTTATTTTTCTATTACATTTTTTTGGTGTTTTTTGTGGATTTGGAAATTTTTTTTATTTGCTGGCTTGTTGTTGGATTTTTAAGGATAGTTAGGATAGGACTAGACTCGAGTCAAATAAGTTATGGGCCCAATGACCTGTGAGGGGTTCAAAAGGCTGTTTTTAATTCATACATAGTAATACTGCTTTAGTATTTCACATAATGACTTTGTGTGACAATTTAGTCAGTGAAACTGATATTCTTCCAGACTAAAGGTGTGGATTGATAGGTGGAAATGCCAAAGCTTTGCAAATTCTGGATAAGGTAAACTAAAACCAATGACATTATATGTTACATCCTAAGACAGTTGAGATGCAATATCACTATTAAGTTTCTCTTTCACCAGGAAGCCAGTGCACTAGCCATAGTAAATCAACCACCTCAAGGCAAGCCATTTCTTGTCATAAATCCAGAGGTTCAAAAGTACCAAGGATGGAATTAAGGGGAATTCACAAAGTCCTGCTTATAATTAACTTTAGGTTTCAAACTGAAGTGACCGGGTGCCAAAAATTCTTGTTATGCTTATTGTGAGAGTTATCTTCTCCCGTGAATCCATAGTCAAGTAGTCTTTGGTATAAATACTTTTCTGTTGGAATCAGCTTTCTATGCTCTCAATCTCAACAAAATGAAGTTGGATTTCTAAACAGATGGGAAAAGATTGTCAAGATCTTCTCTGATAGAAAGCATGAGCATGAAACTTTCCAACAAGAAAAATTATATTTTTTTTCCATTTGGTAAGAAGTTTGCAATAGCATTGGCATATATTATGACAACAAAAAGCACTTCAGAAAAGGAAACTAAAAGAAATTATAATAAAACAATATAATAAAGAAAGAAAGAAAAGAAAGAAAATAATAAATAAAATAAAGAAACTGTAATTTATTCTGATGGGGAAAAAAATTACTAGTCTCCTGTGGAAGAACTTACATGAAAGATATTTAACCACTTAAGTTGGGGCAGTACTTGTGATTCCTTTTTCTAAAAATATTTCTGCTGTTTCTTCCTTCTGTGGAGAACTACTGGTTATGTTTAAAAACTGCCCTGGGTAGGATTTCAGTTCCATTCAAATACACAGCTGAAAATAGAATGGCTAGCTTAAAAGAAGGTATGAAATTAAATCCCTGACATAAAAATAATAAAAATACCTAAAATAAACATTTCATCTAGTAAATATCTTCTGATTTGTAGTTATTTTTCACTCTTTTAATACATTTTCATAGCTTGAGAAAAAATTGGTTTTTCTGGAAAAATGCTACATTTATAGATTGTACTACTTAAATTTTCACTAGCAGTATGTTTTGTTTCCATTCCAGCATTCACAATACTGGACAGCCAGGCAAAGAGGAAAAGCTTCAAGGTTCATGACATCAGAGAAGTCTTGATCTGCATGTGACATTGAAAAAACACTGTTTTCAACTGTAAACCATGAAAAGGAGAGGTTTAGGTATTAACCAAATGGAAGAACATATAATTTTCTGTATGGAATGCAGATTATAAACTAGAATATCAAAATTGGCTAAATTAATTTTTGAACTACAGTTTTCCCCTTTTTATATCCTTTCCACTGACTGTCTGAAAAGTAGCTTTTATATCAGCAAGAATCTTGGCTTTTCTTATATCCAATGTATATTTTTTTATAATACTATGTGTAAGTCACAACATAGTAATTTTATACCAATTTTCCCTTCAGGAAGTACTGCTCTATGATCTATAGTTTAGAGGTAAGCCTAGGCTGATACAATTGGCCTGATTTTTTTTTTTTTTTTTAAATACAGTTTTAGAGTGTTTCAGTTTTATCCATGTATGGAGAAATATGTATATATATATATTTCTACAAGAACTTCATCTGCTGTCACATTCTGTGAATCTCCTCCCACTACTTATTGCTTAGGTGTTTTGCAAGCATGAAAATAAGTGAACTGAAAATAAAGCTTTATATGCCTTTTCACCTTGTGTATACAGTGAAAATTCTGCATTTTTCTTCGAGAGATTTTTAAAACTGTGGGGGAAGAGAAAAAAGGCACATGAAAGACTTAATACTAAATTTTCTGGGTTTGTTTATTTTTTTAGCAGCAATGAATGCTGAGACCTGTTGCCCTAATTATAATAGTTTCCTTAGAAATTGAGCTATGTCCATAATAAAATTACCTTCAGTTGGCTTATTTATAGGCAAAATATGTATTTTATGAGTAATTTATAAAAAAATGACCCAGCTCATGAATGTTGAATATAGTCTTTTCTATTCTGCAACTCTCCTCTCACGCTCAGCAAACAAGGCTGACTATATCAATGAATAGGGTCGTCAACTACCAAATGTGGGGTTGCTTTTTTTCCTCAGGACACTAAAGCCTGTTTATGTCTTTGGCTTTGGTAGCTATAGAGTCTGCAGCATTATGTATGTGAGGCTTGAGTAGAATGCTAATGATATTAAGTATTTCAGACTAAATTACATCACAAAAATACAGCACAAGTTTCTGATAAGTGGTGGTTGCACTGCCTGGTTTCAATACAAATCTATCAAAGCAGAATGTAAAAGACAAAACCACAGTCTTGCTGTTTGTAATCATATACCAACATGCACAGAAAACAAGTGACTTTGATTTGTTGCAGAAAATGCAAATATATGCATAGACAGAAAGGTTAAACTGGGGGAGAGAGGAAATACTACAACAACAACAACAACAACAACAACAACAACAAAAAAAAAAAAAAAAAAAAAAAGAGAAAAATGCTGCTTTTCAACCTGAAATCCCCAGCCCCCCAAATTTAAATATGGTCTTAAAGTTTAAATTTTAGGGGCGTTTTTAGAAAATTTTAATACTTCCCCAAAGAATTATAATATGCTGATATCTTTTTAGTGATAAAAATTCTGCAGTCCCTAATATCATATTATTTCAAGATCTGTTATGTTATATTATTTCAGATCTATTTAAGGTTTCTGTCATGGAGGGCAGCTTTCAATCACACTGATGAGTAGAACACCTTAGTGAGTAGGTGACATTGTAGGTGAATTCACATTTACTCTTAATGATCCTTTCCTGTACATGTATGACTCTTTCTGGATTTAATGATGGCCTGCTCTTTAGCATTTTTAAACTCAATATTGTATTTTTCTTTTACTGGAGCAATGAGTGTTTGACCATGCTGAAAATCCTATTATAAACGTTGACAGGAGTGATGAGTAAGATCCTTAGAGAACTCACAATAACACAGCACATTCTTCCAGCCTTATCAATGTTAATGCTCAGAGCATAAATTAGTGGAAATAAATATACATCACTCGAGGAAGACATCTATATACATTTTAAAGTATTTTAATGCAAGATTTTTATACAATATGTAAAATATTTCACTGTGAAAAAATATAATAAATGTTGGTTTGTTCATCAAATTTCCATAAAGATGCTTGCAAATTACAAAGCAAAGATAATTTATTTCCCATGAAAATTAAAAAGGTATAAAGCACTTAAAGAACTAAACAAACCCAAATCTGAATACCTTGTGATCTGCAGCTATTTTAGGTAGTTGACAGAAATTTATGACATATTGCCATGGCAACAATGGGCTATCTCAATAAGGTATTGCTTGTAAAGAGAATAAATTCTTATGATACATTACAATGCCTATCATTATTGCTCAAATATCTACATGTTGTGTACAAATTAAAATCTGTCCATTTCTTTTTCCCCCACTTCTTATTTGTTACATAAGGTTATTTTTTTTTCTTGACATTTTAAAGGATTCTACCTGTGATAAGTTTCAATCGTGCTCAATTAGTCCACTAGATGGAGCATCTAGCATTTCCAGAAAAAGGAAAAAAAAGGCATTTAGAAACCTAATTTCCACAAATATGTGTTAAAGCCACTGAAAGTTTAGGAGCATAAGGAAGTAAATGGCAATCTATTTAAACTACCGTTTAGAAGACATTCTTTGATACAGCCTCATTTACCAAAATAACTCAATTTGAAGAATGATTGAAATATTTAAAAATATTAATTTTTTTTTTTGATTGACAAAAACAAAAGTGGGAAAAGGGAGGCAGAAGAAGAGAAATACTTTCAAGATTCTCCAGTACGGTTTCAGTGCTTTATTTCACTCTTTGAGATTTCACACGTTTCAATTTGTATAGGTAGCCTGCAGAAATCTTTGGAGGACAGTTTATATTAATGCTGCAAAAGAGTAATTTCAGTGGAAAAGAAAAAGAAAGTACAATGAAGTCTGTGTAGACTACTGTGAGTGAGAAAAGGGGGGAAATATGAAAGATACACTTCAATGAAAGGGAAACAGCAGTGGATATTGTACTGCCATAGGAAGGCTGTGAAAATCAGGCAGGAGCTCCAAAGCCTTCTTTCAGTTCAGTGAGCACTGAGAAAGTAAAGCTGAGCAGCTGTGAGTTCAGAGGTAGTAGGTCAGCACTGATCTGCTCAATCCACAGGCTTGGGCACACCAATGCTGTGCATCATTTGGGAGGTTGAAATCAGTAGGACGTAAAGTAAGAGCTCCCTCACTGCCCCTATCTCCTTTCCCTTACCCCTGGACACAAGACATTTATTTTCAGCAGCTAAATAAGAATGGATTTCTTAACAGCTGGCTTTTGGCCAGGTTAATTTATGCATACCCAAACTTATGCTTCACCAATTTACTAAAACCCATCATTTAAGGCTGTTCAAACGTGCAGCTGTTTAAATGAGGTTGGAAGCAATTTTACCACGCGATGCTGATGTCAGTTAAAAGCTGAGTATTAGCAAAATGGGAAGGCATCAATGGAGTGTGTCCCCTACAGTGATCTGTGTTCTCCAGTGCCTAATGGATCAGGGAGACAGATATGCCTAGCTCATCGTCCTGTAAAGTTAAATTCAGATCTATTACCTATTACAGACATGTATGTATACGAGGGCAAGCATTTTAAGTAGAATGAGAATTGTTTTGGTTCTGGCAAGCATCCAGGGTAAGTCTGAATGGAGACTTTCAGGAAAAACAGGATACAAAACTGCCAAGTGTGAAAATGGCTACAAATGATAGTTTATGTGGGGAAAAAAAAAAAAAAAAAAAAGCACTCAGAAATCTAGATATATCAATTAGATAATGTAGGTATTTCCCAGGGTGTGATCCCATGAAAAGAGATGTTCATGTTGTATAAAAGCTCTGGGTAAGATCTACATCAGTTCTGGATGCTAATTATCAGCTTCATGTGCTGATGAAAATGTAAATTTCTATAAGATGAAAAAAGTGATCAGAAATAATTGCAAACTGCTCTGAATTATGCAGATAAATGGTTATTTCAGGGAAAAGTTTGCTCATTTGCAAATGGGTCTGCTTCACTCTGAATCATATAAAAAATCTTCCTTTTCTGTGTTGGTTATATCTACGGTGCATTTTGATTTCTCTTCCACATTTTTTAAGTATGAGGAGACAGATTCAGAGGCACAGGATTTTTTTCTTTACAAAATATAAAGAAAAAACACCATGAAGGATCTGTATTTAACTGTCCTTATGGACAAATAGCAGACTAAAAGAGAACTGAAAAAATATAAACAAATATTGAATAACATCTGTTTATTGCATGCTTGAAAATTTAGATAAACGTTTGAAATTTGTATTATACCATTACAGTTGATAGTCTAATAAAATTATGTAGGTTATCACTGATGTATCTGACATGTGGAGAAGTGATTTTAATTTTTTAATGTTTAGCTGCTGTCTTTTTGCAATCTTAAAAGAAGCAAAATGCAAAAAGATGGAAAGTTAGAGGATTTGCAAGTGCATGTAATGGCAGGACAAATAGGAATGGATTCAATCTGAAAGAGAATAGGATTAGATTAGATAATAAAAAGAAATCATTTGCTGCGAGAGTGATGAGGCAGTGGAACTGTGCCCAGAGAAGTTGTGGATGTCTGATCTCTGGAAGACCAGGTTGGATGGGGCTTTGAGCCACCTCCTCTTCTGAATGGTGTCCCCGTTCCTGGCAGGGAGGGTTGAACTAGATTATCCTTAGGTCCCTTCCAATATCCAAACGATTCTATGATTCTATGATTCTGTTTCTTATCAACAGTCCTGCTGAAACAACAATTCTTGCTGTGCAGTATGATGCTCCTGTATATGCAATTGCCTGAGATGTAGTTTTCTTGAAATCCTTCTGTTCTCCAGGTTCCTTTGGGGTGTTTAAAAAAAAAAAAAAAAAAAAAAAAAAGCTAAAAATATACTTCTGACTGTCTTTGATTTACATATGTTTTTATGTTTTTTTTCCCCAGAAATTTATCTTGTTCACACTGTGTTCAGTATTAATAAAATTTAGTTGGGATTTTTTCATCACCTTCAGCTGCAGCTGGGATGATACCCCTTGAACCTAACATGCTGCTGTACTAACTGAACAAGAAGTTAATTTAAAAGAATGGTTGATTGAGAATAGAATTAGTTACTTTATAGAAACCCAACACCTGAATTAACTGAGAGGAATGCAACAATTTCTGGACTTTTTAAACATGGGTTGTTAACCTTCTTGGCCATAATTGCTTATTTGGAGCTATTATGCTCTAATGTAAATACATATTTAGAGGCATTTCAGAAATGAGATTATGGGCCTAGTAGATCATGGCTATGCCAAAGGATTTACAGCACATACTGTAATAAAGCTGATAAAAGTCATGTATAAAGTATTATAAACCACTCTAAATGTCTTAGCTGCTTAACTTCTTCAATATAACAATAGACTGAGAAAGCACTGTGACTTTGAGAATAATTATGTTTATATTAATCATCAAAACAGTTTTGTAAGCTTTAAATTCTGTCATTGCCTCATATTCATAGAAACAGTAGCTAATTCTGAAAGCTTCCTCACATCAGACAACCTACACTGAGTGGAAGTAATACAGAAGAAACAATCTCAACAGTTTTTTCATATCTTAGATAGTTACTCTACAAGATTGTGTTTGGAAATGTAGGAGTAAAACCAGACAATCAGGCAGAGTCTTAATAGGGCAGGTTTTTCCTGCAGAGAAGAGGGCTGAGTTCACAGTTACTGTACTGTACTAGGATTATAGCTCAACAATAAATCTTAATATTTTCTGTATCTCAGAACCATATTATCATCCAAGTGTCATAGCATAACATAACACTGTGATTTCACACACCTGATTTTAAATTATTTTTCAATGGAAATTATAATTAAGACATTATAAAATAGTATATTATGTTGATCCAAAAACAGTGTACCAAATTAGAATGTGGGATTTGACTCAACTGTTTAATGGACTCTTTTACTCATGAACAATTGTTTGATTTAAGTGTTTTTTATATGAGCATTAAGATTTCTTTTCTTTTTTTTTTTTTTTTTTTTGATGACTTGGAGAAGTCATCAGTTAAATCACAAAGTGAAATTATTTTTGAAGGAAAAAAAAAAAGTAATTTAGGAGACCGTCCATTCACTGAGCATATGAATCAGTATTATGTGACTGGCAGAAAATTCACAAACTGACCTAATGAATTCTAAAAAAGATAGTAAAGAAAGTTTGATTTTAAAAAAAGGTTGATAAATAAAGCAAAGTATCATAGTCTGACTTTGGCAGGCAATCCACATGTAAGGAATGTATGTAAAGGACAATCTAGAACTTGTCTTCACCATTGTCTTACACAAATTTCTTGTCTAATTCTAATCATAATTATAAATATTTTTAAACTAATAGCATTTACAAAAGAATTTATAATTATAATGTGATGGATAAACACATTTTTCAGAACTACCTGAGGGAAGAAGTGGTTCAGGCTTGCTGAAAGTTTGCTACATACTATGTGCTGCATACTTTGATGATCTCAAACACTGAAAATTGCTTAGGATTGCATAATACACTAAAAAGTACAAGGCAGACTGGCAGAAGTAGAGGGTGATAATTCCCTGATTTTTTTGGGGGCAGTTTGACTGCAGTTTTTTAACTGTCACTGATTCCTATGAAGACCGCTTAGGCAAAACTAGGTTTTTTTCAAATTAAAAAAAAATTATTATATAGACTAGCCAGAGATTTTTGTGAGTTCTTGCAAAATCTAGAAAGAATTTAGTTTAGATTTTTCTAGTAACAGGAAAACTGAACTCTGATTTTCAAATTGTTTCATTTGGGTCAGTAAACAAACTAAAGAAGATACCTTCTCTAAACTCCTCTTACAGGCTGTCCAGTACATGAGCAAGTGCAATTAATTCATGCTTCTGATGGATGTGTGGGTTGACTGCAAGATGGAGCAAAGTCCCTCCTGTGTAAGAGAGCATCAGGTTCATGACCACTTGAGGAAGCTGAACATACATAAGTCTGTGGGACTCCCTGAGATGCAGCCCAAAGTCCTGAAGGAATTAACTGATGTAGTTGTCAAGCCACTCCCCATGACATTTGGAAAGTCACAGCAGCCAGGTAAATCCCAGGTAATACTCCTGAACGAGTAATCAGCCCTAGAGCTGCTTTAGTACAGCTACATTCATGGGATAAAGAGATTTGGGCTGGAGAAGTGATGTGATCCTTCTCCATGGAAGATTTTTTATTTCAGCAAGTTAACTATCTATGTTATATTTTAGGAGGACTCTTTTTTCACATTCTCTAAGAATTATTCCTCTATATAGTCCCTTTAAATTCCAGATAAATTAACTTTCCAGGACTGAATTATCTCCTATCATTTTTATTTTTATGTATTCCTAAACTTAAAACATTTTCTTCCAGTTTATCCTTTAATATTTGACCTTGAATATTTTGACAACTTAAATTCTTCTCTTTTCACAAGTTTGTAAAAATATCATCAAAAATTACTTTCAGGGGCAATATACCTTCAGCTATCCTGCTGCAGGATAAGGAAGTAGACTACAAGATCTTTTGAAAATTCATTTCTGTTTTATAATTAGGTGATTTCCTTCAAAAATTGGGTCATTTTCTAGAAGCATTTGAATTATTAAAAAAAAACAAAAAAGCTATAATGATTAAAAATTAGTTTCCACTGCATGAAATGTGCACATTTGCCAAGGAGTTTTTATTCTTAGTCTTGAAATATGACATTTTGAAATTTCTCTCCAAATGACATTTTTATGTCATTATATATTTTGTTACTAAAATAATTTTAGAAATGGCATTTAATTTCAAAATTAGTTTGAAGCAATATTTTAACATGATTTTTTTCTTTGAAACTTTGAATTTAAGCACATTTTTCCCTGCATTCTCCAATTAAGAAATCACATTGTTTCTCAAAATCATGTTTCCTATAGTAAAATATGAATTTTAACACAAAAAAACCCACAACCATTTTGCCTCCTCATTCCCCCAAAAGATCTGTTTTTTCATAGAAAGTTAATGGATGTACTGACTAAGGACTGTTCAGTTTTTCTAATTCTTCATTTAATGTTCCATCCTTTTGACCCAGAAATGTGGGATCACAGTATAGCATATAGCAAGACTCTAGGATCCATGTACATATACATATGTATAAATTAATTAATGGTGAAAATGGCTCATTTGAGTCAAAAATTCACTTGATAATAATGGATTTTATATCTGGAAAAAATTTCCACTTACTTAGAGGAATACTAAGTTTCATACTGAAAACTGCAAAGCACCATTTAAACAGTGTTAGAATAGGAAAACTAAAAAGAAAATAAAAAAGAACAAATCCAAACAAAACCAATACACAATCAAAAAATAAAGCCACTCAAACTGAAGCCCAAGGACATGATGAGAAAACCAGGAGGAAAAAAAGAAAAGGCAATTTTGTTAGTGCTCAGCTAATGAATCCTGGTTTCCATGGATTTGATCCTTATGCCCATGCCTAAGAGGAGTCCAATCTAAAGCTTTCTCTTTATCTGAAGTGTTGATGATTTCTTTTCTGTGTGGATTATATGGCATTGAATAAAGATTGTGTTTATATTGCAGCTTTTCTCTCAAGAACAGCTCAGCTGGGAACATATCCTCTATTTTGTTGTCATCTTTCTCAAAAAGCACAGAAACTTAATAACCTTTTGAAGACCAGGAGTTTGCCAAATTTAAAGGAGAATGTGATTGAAATTGTCTAGATGTGCAGCAGTTGTTTGAGGTGCAAACAGTCAGACAGCTAACTAGGCAAACATACACCAGACTGTGATTATGTAGCACCCATACAAAAACATGTTATAAAGATCCAAGTGGAAAGGCTGGTGAGATAAGGACAGAGTGAGCTTTGACAAACTGCAGCCAAGAATAGCTTCAATAGCTTCTTCAGTGTTAGAAACTGTCAAGTCCAGGGGACCAATTCTAACCAGTTTTTAAGGGTCAAATCTATGAGCTGAAGTACACACTGTGTAAGTCCTAACTTCACATAAAACAACTGTCAAGGACAAAAGGAAGTACTACTCTACCTCTGCAATATAAAACAGAAATTATCTACTTCTATCAAGACTGCATTTCTTATATCCTAAGAGTGAAAGGCAACAGTATGAGAGCATTTCTGTTAAGTAATCTTTACTAAGTAATGATTGACCAGAATGACATCTCATGCTGCAAGTGCTTCCACCAGTAGAATAAGGTTCCAAGATTATTAAGAAAATAGAATAAATCTCTTTACTTTTACCCAGACTTACTTTGGCATTTTGCAAATAAAGCTTTAATTGTATTTATTTTATTATTATGAAGGTTTTTTGCTCTTATTGATGGGCTTGAAGAGGAAGAATTTTCACAATTAGTTGAAAAGCCAAGCAATCACTTAAGTGCTGCATTGAAAATGTTCAGTTAACGATATTGTCACACTATTTCTTCCTTCATTCATAGCAACTACAAATACAAGAGGAATTGAGATGCTAAGTTAGGTGAATAATGCCCTGAATGCAAGCTGGCTCTGAAGCAACTGAACTGAGGTACTTCAGAATATTCCTATAGCTGGCAATTTGCTCTTACTTTTGTGGTATTTCTCAATCAAATAGTGAAAATGTCATGAAAATTCAGTCATTATTTTCTTGGGAGTAAAAAGATATTTTACAAGTATCAGATTTTTTTTTTTTTAAAAGTGCACCCACCATCAATTTGATTTAAGTTTGCAGTCTAGCTTCAGTTTGTACCCTAACACAATATTTCATTTTTTAGCATTGAGAATGAACCAGTCTGCCTCTTCTATTTATCTATTAAGCATCTGTGAAGCTGTGAAAAATAATGTAAATTGTTTGCTCTGCTTCTGTTGTGTAATAAGGCAGGCACTTCCAGAAGGTAAATTATCCCTAAGGCTCTTATCCAAGAGGGGCTGCCCTCTGGGCATGAACATGTTCCTGCATTGATACTGAATAAGCCTGGATGACTAGCTTAGTCCACATGATTGTAAGGCAGCTAAAACTGCATGGCTGAATCTCATCTCTAGAGTCTACACTTGGCATGTACATAAAGGAAAAGATGGATTTGAGGAGAGAATGTCTAGAGCCTACACACTCCACATATAATTAGATTATTGAGAATTCTCCAGAGGCTCCATCAAAGCAGGAAATTATTTGTTTAATCCAAATCTCATAGACAGCAAATGCAAGGTTCTCAGTGCCTTCATAGAATTTATATTATGCCATGGATTACAATGGGGGTTTTTGCTCATTTATATGAAAATATTTACACCAAAATATAAAGTAAATAAATGGAAAAGGCATTACAGATGGGATTTATCTTACCTAAGCTTAGACATCAAACAATTAGTTATTTTTGGCTGGAATAATAACGCTGGGTACTTCCTGCAGCTTAATGAAAATAAATAGACACCTGCAAAGGACAATCCATCCCACTAAGTTTAGACAGTCATCTTGAGCCAAGAAGAATCTCTCCTGGATGAATCTATCTTTCTCCACTGAATAAAATGGAGAAGCCAGTGATTAGTTAAGAATTCAACAATTTGCTATTAGGAATTGCTCAGGCAAGTTCAACCCCAGAATAGACTGGATAATTTTCTAACTTTTTTCCTAAGCAGTTTCATCACTGGCCATTCAGTAAAATACTTTTATCTAGAGCAAAGTTTGTCAACAAAAGGATCCTATTTCGTAAGCTTCAGAGGGAAAGCAAAGAGTAGTCTATAAAAACAGAATACAGGATTTCTTTCCTTCAACTGAGATATTTCAGAGATAGGACAGTTTCCCTCAAAGCGGAGTCCTTTTGTTGACATCTGCACAGCACAGATGGCATCACTTGTATTCTATTGAACAGACTAGTAGTCTATATTTAATGAAGATCTTCAATAAGTCACAAAAAACTAACACACAAACACAAACTTGCAAAAATACAAAGTACTTCTGTGAATCCAACATTTGGGAGTGCATAATTGTATTCTGTTAACACAAACACTATTCACCATAATATACAAAGTTCAGATTTATAAGGCTGCACATCAGCCCATCCCTATTCTCCAAAGAAGATTAATAATATATATCAGCTATTCCAGATGCTCACTAAATTGTAAAAGCCATCAGTGAGAAAATAAAAACTTGTTTATCAATTTTTTGGAAAAGGGTTTTACTCATTATATTTGAATATGTATGCTTTAATTGTTGAAAATCAGACCATTTTTTTCTTGTTCTACACCTTAACAAGTGTTTGTCATCAATTGATGGCTGCTGCTGCTCACCAACTCATTGAGTAAATACTGTTACTCACCAGCTGGAGTAGCAGGTTCTCAGAGGAAATTTAAATCCCTGTAAGAGGGCTGAATAACTTTGAAATATGAATGCAGGGGCACTCAACACCTCCAGATGTGTAATTTCTTTGTTGCTAACCTTATGCCTACTATTACTAAGCAGAACTATGCCTAAGTTGGATTTGAACATATCTGGTATGTCTTCACAGAGAGTCAAGGTTTTTATATTTCCTCTCATTCCTGGTGTTGCTTCTTGATGATAAGACTATTGAGATGCTTTTTCACTGTTTTTGTTTGTTTGTTTGTTTGTTTGTTTTGTTGTTCCTCCCTCCCACATTTAGTCTTTTTTTTTAAGTTTTAGACAATATGAAGAGCTAATTTCTTCAGTTAGTGTTTACCACTTTCATTGCAGATATTTTCAACATTATTTCTACTTCATGTTGATATTAAAATGCCACTTTATTTGGACACATCGTTCTCAGTGCACTTCAATACTGTATGAGTAACAATGATTCTAGCTGACTAAGCCAAAGGCTTTTGGCACTTCCAATGTGCTGCAAAATTTTTAGGAATTTTCATTAGAATAGGCATAAAATCACTGGGTTCCTTCTAAGTCTTATCTTCAACTTTTCTTATGAATTTGATAAACAAACAGAGATTTTGATGCTTTCCATTTGCTTCAAATTGTCTCTATTTTTCTTTTATTTTCACTAGTCAGCACAGAGAAATCTTTTCTCCTAAGTAGCTGCTTATTTTTTTTCTTGCTGATACGCTAAGAAAGAAGAAGAAATCAGGTCTCATAGCCAATAAGGCTACATAGATAGCTGAACATCTCTTTGGGAGCCTCATCATCAGTTTTTTACTATTGTCTAGAAAATAATTCAAATTTTTAGTGATGGATTTGCAACTGGACTTCATTTATTCTCATGTTCCTTTATCAAAACTGTATCTGCAGCATCCCATATCACAGACTTCTCCACAACAAATCTAGATTTCTGATCAGTTCTATGTTTCTAGAGAAATAGAAAGTGCACTTAGTATCTTTACTTCCATACAAGCCTTCTATGTCAAGCGTTAATTTAAAGGATTGATATACTATTTAATTTCAATTATGTAACTTTAAAACAATGCAAAAACTTTGACCCATGGAATAATTTGGGTTTGAAGTAACCTCAGGATGTCTTGAATTCCCCCAGCTCAAGGCTGTCAGTTATGGCTCAGACCAGGTTGCTCAGGGCTTTAATCTCTTGGGTCTTCAACACCACAAAGGCAGAGACTGCTCAGCCTTTCTGGGTAACTGACACCACTGCTGAACTATTACATGGTGAAAGAAGTGTCCCCCACACTCAATCTGAAACTTTTTTTGGTCAATTTATGCTCATTGTCTTCTCTTACTGTTCTGAATATTGACAAACTTGATTCCACCTCAGAGCTACGGTTTAAACAGATCCTTTCCACAAAAAGGAAATTGAATAAATGGGTCTATCACAAAACCTCCATTACATCCTCCAAGCAAATACAAAGACTGTTAACATCCAGGACAGCATAGGAACAGTGTCACATATTATGGCTATGCTTCAGAACATGAAACATATCTCAAAGAGTGTATTTTTCCCAGTATAATTATCAAGCTATCTACATTTATTAGTAAAAAGGTCTAAATCTGTTAAAGAAAGGTGGGTTTTCTGGAATGATTAGACTTCAATGCAGCATACAGAACATGAAGTAAATCTTTATGGTGTTATCTATACTTCCCTGATTTTGAGTATGTTCTATCATAGAATCGTGTCACAGAATTCCTGCTCAAGATTGTACCACCACTTCCTGCATAATAGAGATAATACCTACCTAGAAAACATATTTTAAAATTAATATATTCACTTTTGAACCACATCCCCAGATTCTACAATAACCAAAAGCTTAAGGGTACATTAGAAACAGAATATATAACACAAGTATCATTATATTCATATCTTCTGTAGGCTAGAGAATTTGATCTTTTTGAAGCTTTTATTATAGGCTCAAAGACAAAATACATTCTTCAAGATATGTTTGAATAAGGACAGACAAGTAAATTTATCACACATGCCAAAGAGATGTGTGCAATAAGAAAAAAAAAGGGAAGTCGATTGGGTGATACAGATGAGTGCCCACTTACAACTGGTGTCACAAAACAACATGACAGGTGAAATGAGTTTTTGAACAGCTGAGTAGTATTTTTCTTACTTTTATTAATGCTTTTTAATTTTTAGACAAGATTTTAGATGTTGTTGAAAAATATCCATAAATAAAGTATTTCTTGTTTTTGTTTGGGTTTGGCTTTTTTGTTTTATTTTGGCTTTTTTTTATCTGCTGAGTATCTCCATTAGTCGCTTATTTTTAAAGTTTGTAAGGGTGGCCTTGGGGCCTAGGCATTCCTTTAACTTCTTTTACTTCAGCCCTGAGTAGAGGAAGAGCTTTATCAGTTTACCATTTTCCATCTTCTTATGATGAAAAACATAATAGCTAAGTACTGATAACTGTAATTCTTCAGTCAGTTCAGTCTCAGGCACTTTCACTACAATTTCATCTGAGAAGATTCTCAAACTCTGAAACTGCTCTGCAATGTGAACTGGAACATGGTAAATGAGAATGATGGAGAGATACAATTCAAAAGCAGGCGCTTCATAGCATTTTTATTTTAATTTTAAATCTCACTCCAACTGAGTGATGGGGGAAAAAAAATCCCATTTCTGCATGGCATCATTTTTGCTATGTGAGTGTTCCCCTCTGCAGATCTGGTGGATTTACCTTCTCTAAAGAGTTCAGAAATTCCTGAAACTGAGGATAAATCCTTGAGTTGCCGATCTCAGGAACAAGTTTCTCCTATATCTTCACCAAACACAGCATTTCTCTAAATATGAGGAAACATTTAACTTGGGGACTAAAGTCATATCATCCTTCTTTACTTATCTTGAACACATCTATGATTATCCTTTATGAAAGATGGGTACATTTTTGGAGTTAATCTCCCTGCAGTCCTCACAGTCTGTGTTTTGGCTTCACAAAGCTGCCCTTGTTGAAGGTGTTTCTTTTTTAAATGAGGCTAGGCTGAAAAATGCCTTAAACATCATCTAATGTGTTCCAGCTTTTTACGGTCATCTAGTCCACAGGATCAGACTACAGCTAAACTGAGGTAAAAATGTTAAAAAATATAATGTGGATGTGTTTTCCTCTGAAATAAGTATTTCACTCTATGATATTATGTCACACTTTGTTAACATAGAATAATATCTGATTAAAGTATGACACTGTCTAATTTCAATGGTCAAAACTCACAGATGGTGATGTGATTATCATTAGCATTAAAATAAATGTAGAATAAACTTCATGCAGTGAATTCTCTACTGATTTCAAGGAATTCTCATGCATATTAGGTTATAGAAATACCTATTTGTGGATTTTTTTTAACATATACTTTATAGAAATGTATCTCTCTATATTTAGATTGATGTAATTAATTATAAATACA
This sequence comes from Muscicapa striata striata, assembly GCA_030060385.1. NCBI lineage: Eukaryota > Metazoa > Chordata > Aves > Passeriformes > Muscicapidae > Muscicapa > Muscicapa striata. The sequence continues at coordinate 42,757 of JAREIS010000133.1, read as the reverse complement.
CGCCCACTCAAGATTTTTTTTTCTCTTTGCCTGCAGATGGAAGCAGGGCCAGCAGAACTGGTTTTTTGGTTGTTTGGTTGGATTTTTTTATTTCTACATGTATTTCTTGGTGTTTTTTTCTGAAATAAACTTTAGTAACCTAGATTGTTTTGCACTCAGCTCCACAATTGACAAACTGAGGAAAGAATGTGAGAATTGTATTATTTTTTAGCCGTGATCAGAAAAAAATATTTTTCAGTTTCATGAAAAAAAAGAGAAATCATGTAGTTTCAAAATATTTTATTACTTTTTTGATGTAGAAGCAAAATGACACTTTTAGAGAAGGTATTTTTCTTTGTGAGAAGGTTTTGATAGATACTCTCTCAGCCTACCCAATGCCCAGACAATAACCCACTGGCTAGAACATTTTACTTGGGTGTGGGAGTAACCAATCTGCTTGTTTATGATAGATTAGGAGCCCACAGACTCCATCCCACATACCAGGCAAGATTCTTGCTCATCAAATTATAGCATCAGCCTCTTTTAAAATGTCAAATTCTTCTTTGGCATATCTTCCTTTCTCTATAAACAGCTAAATGGAACATGAATTCTACAGTATGGAGATTGTGGTTGATTTTTAAGAAATGGGACCATATTCCAGTACCTATTCTATCTGATTCAAAGCAGAAATTAGATTTTAGCCTTTGTATGTCCCTTGAGTATTTTGTGAATTTTTACACCTGGAAATGCCCTAACCTGAAACAATGAATTTAAACATTTCAGTGCTACTGTCTTCTTTCATTTTTATTACCTCTTTCTAAAAGTTGATTACTGTACAGCCACCCCTCCCCTTTGATGGGCCACTGTGATACCTGACACATCTCATTGCTTATCAAAATTAAATCCATAGCTATTATGCCTGCATTATTTTATAATTTTACAGTGGTAACATTGGTGAGGTAATGCATGTGAAAATGCTAGTGTCATTCTCTCCAGAAAATAAAGTAGATCTTAGTTTAAAAGGAAGACTGGAAGGTTTATGAAAATGAATAGGTGATTATTCTAAACTTTATTAACTAGTATGTATGCCACAGTGTTTTATGTCCTGGAATGTATATTAACACATGGAAATGTGATTAAAATACATATTTTTAGTATGTTACACTGCATATTCCACCATAGGGGCATTCTATGAGAAAATATGGAAAGTGTATAGGAAAGAACCATTATAATAGACAGTGAACAAAGGGTCTTCAAAGGCAAAATATCTATCTTTGAAAAGATTGTGAATCAATAAAAATGTATTTCTACAAAATATTGTGTTAATGCTAATTAGAAGACAGAACAGAAATTCAAGGAAATATCTTACAAATGCATAAATAAACACTGTTCAATAAGTCAATAGCTAGTACATAATAGGATACTTAATGCAGCACTGAGGATATGGAGAACATATGGAATGAAGACAAATTGCTTAGTCCTATAATTGTCATTTCCAATTTCAGCAGTGGTAATTGGCAGGGGAAAATTAAAAATTAACATGGAGTTATGATTAAGGAAAATAAAACTAATATTAAAGAATGCTGAAATTAAACATTATTCTTTCCAAAAACACCAGTGTATATGTTTTTTTATTGCTTGAAATAGCCTTGACAGATCTAGCTGAGGTGTGCTTTAAACACAATTATGCAATGAAAAACACAGAGATAAACTGCCACCAATTTGGGTTAAAAAAAAAAAACAATTTACAAGAGAAGCCATTTCTGAACTCAGTTAAATGGCAAGGGAAACGAAGATGAAAAAAATAACTACTATGACTTTTGTCTCCTGACGAACACAAGAGCCATTTTCAGCCTATTTTAGCACTGGCTTTATGTAAGTCTGAAAACCAGCAAACCAGTTGTGTTTGCCTTCTTAGGAGAAATTTCTGTCTACAGAACTCAAAGTGGCTCAAAGAGCTAAAGCTGATGATGCCCATTATGCGAGTTCTCTTGCAAAAGGCTGTTTTCAGGAAAAAAACTGGGGTGCTGGACATATTATGAAAATGCAGTCCAGGATGTCTGCGATTGTTAAATGATTATTTATTTTATAAGTATGTCTTCATCATGCAATTTAGTTGCCTGCTATAATGAGGACAGCAAATATGGCAATTTTTTTCTCTTAAAGAACAACAAAGCCCAGCAGTGTGAGGCCTGAGTTCTTTAAAACACAAGGACTTGCATTAATTTCTTTAATATTTAATTTATGTAGGGAACAACTGCCTCTCTCTCTACTTCAAAATCTTTAATTTACCCTTTTTTTCCACTGACATGTTTTTAAAGCAGAAAATGCCTCTTTATGAACAAAGTGTGCATGGGAAATTTTCAGAGATGAAAAATCATCATATCATTACCATCACTTTTATGCCCAGCTAGGAAAAATACACTGACATCTTCTTGGCTGCCCTCCTGGAATGGTCTTGTCACTTTCATTCTCTGCTTGCAGAGAAAAAAACCAAAATGAACATAAGCCTACAAGGCAGGGAGCCACACAACCATAACCCACTTTGAGCAGAGGAAGCTGGAGGGAAGCCCTGTGCTGGCACTCAGGCCTCTGGCTTGGCACCAAGGCAGGGAGCCCGAGTGCTGGACCCGCTGCTCAGCGCCTTGGGGCTGCTCAGTGGCCTTCTCCCTCTGTCAGAGTAAAAAGGCACTCACTGGAGTCTTCAGGCTTGGGCATTGTCAAACCAGTACTTCATTTCATTTTGCCCAGGAGTAAAACTCTGGAAATCCTAGTTTCAAGGGGAGTCTATTTTATAAATTGTCTTTTCTTTGTTTGTTTGTTTGTTTCTTTGTTTTCCCCTTCTCTGTTTGATTCTAATCATCAATTGGACTAGGATTATAGGGTTTTGTCTTTTTCTTTTTTTTCATTCTCTTCCTAATACATAGGAGTCCTTAAAACATCCAGAGTTTTGTTATTTGTTTGATTTTATTTTGTTCTGGAAATTTCTTATTTGTGTGGATGTATACATAATGCAAACATATTAAAATATATGTATGCAGATAATATAAATAGAATGTACATATATAAGTATATTTATTTATTTATAGAACTTGTTGAAGGTTATTATATTGATGAAGGTTAATATATCCATACACAATATCATGCAGAATTTACATAGTTCTTATGGTGCAATGCTTAGTTCTGTCACAGTTAGTACAACTTTTGCTTTGGTTTAATTAGGGCAAAGTTTAAGAATTTTATACTAGATCTGAAGAAATAATATTTTAGTTTAATAAATAAAAATAAAATGTAGGGAGAGGGTATCTGTTTATATTGAACAGAAACAGAATGCTCCATACATTATCTGACACAATTCAAACCACAATAATAAGATGAGAAAATTTCCTCCTGAACAAATGTTGCTAACTCCAAATATTCTGCATCATTTCACAATTTAGGGAGGTTTAGCTTGGATATCAGGAAGAATTTCTCCATGGAAAGGGTTGTAAAGCATTAAATTCGGCTTAGGGAGGTGGTAGGGCCATCATCCCAGGTGGTGTTCAAGAAACAACCTGATGTGGCACTTAGGGCCATGGTGTAGCTGACAAGACAGTGACTGGTCAAAGGTAGGACTCAATGATCTGAGAGGTGAGGTCCTTTCCCACCAAAATGATTCTGTGATTAAGGATTAATTTCAATACTAGTATTAATAATTGTAACACTAAAAGCAAAAAGCATAATACTTTCAAAATGCAAAATTAAACATTTAAGTCTCATTAACATGAAATATTTATTTAGAATATGGGAAAATGGAAGAGTTTAAAATAAAAGTTTTTGCAAAATGCAGCATAATTTCGTCTAAACTCCCAATGATAAAATTCAGATTGACTGGAGAGGAAAGTTAGATTCAAACTGTGTCATTGTGAAGACATGCTCATATTTAGCTGTTTACTGTACTAAATATTTATGCTCTATAGAGAAAAAGGATAGCTGTCATAATTATTTTTAGTTCCATTTTTTGTATTGTTGATTTGGGCTTTTCATGTGGGCAGTTCATTTTGATTAGGAGTAATTTTATTCACATACATTATATGAGTAATTTCAGCATATTTTTATCTTGATAAGCTAGAAGTGCTTCCGCATTTTACATGGAGTGTTAACATCTGAGGATACTGTTCCTTTGTATAGCTCAGCAGTGGTTAAGAAATATCTATCCTCACCAAAGTAATAAAAATACATTTATTTTTACAAAATTCTGTCACTTTGGAAGTGATGAAACTGTTATTTCTACATTTAAGTAAATGCTCATTTTTGTGCAACTGCTCTTCCATATTCAGAGAAGGTCTAAGATTAGATAGGTTCTAAAGTATTATCAATTAGGTTTTACAGTATAAGAAATAGCCCTTTCATGCAGTAAAGTGATGGAAAAAAAGAAATATATTTTTCTGCCTACCTTTGTTGTATTGCTTGTTGCTAAGTGTATTAAGAGACTAAGGTGGAAGTAGGGAAACTAAGAGGGCACTACATATTGAACACAGTCTCAGCTCTTTGTTTCCAAATTACCTCTTACAGAAATGTGTAGATGGAAGTCTGTGCTTCTTGAGATTATGACATAATTTGACAGGATCATTATGGAAAATTGTACATGAAAATAGCTAAGTGCTTGCTTGACATAAGTAGCTAGAAATGTTAGGAAGCAAGCTGAACTCAATTTGAACTATATGGCTACGTTTAAGTCAAAGAGGGATCAGAGTGAAACCTGGAGCTAACAATCTAATAATAGAATAGACTAATCTGTAGCTTAAAAATTGTTTAAAAATTAATAGCTAGAGTGAACAGCCCATAAACTGTAACAACTCTGTTATAACATGGACTACAGAACTGATGGAAACCCCCATTGAAAGCAACCTATGAGAAGATGACCATGTGATGATCCCTTGCTAATGAAAGAGCAAACCAATGAAGATGGAGAAGACCCCCGATCCGGTGCTGCTGTTGGTCCAGACTGTTGTATGAGGCATGGGGAGTTAAGATTTTAAGAGTATAATTGCCAAGGGATTTTGTTTTTCTGGGTCCCTTTTTTGAGGATCTCTCTTGAGCTACCAGGTAACTTAATTGATCTGTTCAATAAATCTATCTGGTGGAAGTGAAAACCGGCTGTAAAAAATCTCTATAACAATCATAATGATGCATATGAACAACTATGGTTATGCTGGGCATGCTATGACAAGCTTGATCACCATTTTATCATATCCCACTTGCATTTACAGTGAGGTCCAAGAAGATATAATGTCATGGCTAGAAGAATACATATGATTTACCATCGGTAGGCATTCTCTTAGATCAATACTAGTATTTGAAATTTACAGCATTTCTCTAGCAATCTGATTAAACCACATTAAAGCATCAAGTAATTACAAACAAATTATTTATTGCTGATAGGTGACTCAGGTCCTACCTTTCAGCAGTGGCTGTAGGCATTTAAACCATCAGAGTATGGTGGACTACAAGCTACATTCCAGCCTGTCCTGGGTTCTCAGAAGCCCTTGGGACTGCTGTTACCTTTGATGAGTTGAATGTGAAATACAATGCAAAATCTTACTTTTAAATGTGCATTATACTTTTACTGTTATCACAATAACACGCTAAAACAAGAAAAATTAAAGCAAAATTTTGCAGTAAAGCTGTCTTTATTCATGCATGCTGTAGACACACAGGCTGTAATAACCAGAAACAAACAGGTGAATCTGAGTAATTCAGACTTCTTCAAAGAGAACAATAAGTCATTGAAGTATTTAGTTGTTTTGGTTCCATTAACATTTTGAAAATTTCAGAATTTTACAGGTGGATCCATTGTGCAAGACCATATGGAACCATTTCTTTAGCATTTTTTGTTAAAAAAAAACTTTTTTTTTTTCTCAAGTAAGTTGAGGTACTACAAATTCCTGAAGGCAATTTTGCACAGAGCAGTACTCCATGGAAGAAAAAGTCCAAGAGTTGAACAGAAAAATAAAGTCTAGCAAGCAAGCTTTATTATTTTTTTTTAGAAAATAATAATTTTACCTTTCATAATTAGAAAGTATTCACCAAAACCATATTTTTCTTATTGAGAAATACTTTCTAGGTGTGTATCCATGATCTAAAAGGAAAACTTCTTTAACTGGAGAAAACCCAGACGGATCTTAATGGAATTAATTCTTTAGGAAACCATTTACATTTTCAACATCCAAAAAGTGCTGGAAATTCAAATAAATAAGCTTTATTACTAAATAAGTTTTATTACTAAATATTACTAGTAGTATAAGGAAATAGATGAATGCTAACATGTATAAATCATAAGACAAAAATGCCTCTCTTCATTTACAGTCTGGCCAAAGACTAAAAGCAACACAAAAACAAATTTCAGAGTGACATACCCAGAACCAAAATATAATTATTTTACTTGTATTTTAAAAAGCCTACAGATTGTAGCATTTGTACCTCTGCACAATTTTAGAGGTTTGCCTTCTTCTTTGAAGAAATCTCCAATGAAGAATGTACTTCCCCCTTCATGTAAAATAATCCCCTTTTACTGATTAACATTGCAACATCAGAAAACAAGATGCAGCTCTTATAAACACAAGAAGTCAGAGCATAAAGCATTAGTTGATGGGAAAAAATGAAAATTGAAAACCAAATTACAGTCCAAATTGTTTAGAAGTTCTGGAAATCTCCAAAAGACTCTCTGAAATGTATGTGTGAGTGTGTGTAGAGTCACTAGATTATATTTTCCCAAAGACATTGTTATAAACATTAGTAGAATGCTGTTATTTTTTACTTAGTAGTGAACTGTAAGGTTGCTGCATGTATAGCATTTAATGATATTTTCAGAATTATGGAATGCTTGAATGCTTGAAGGAGTCACTGGAAGGGTCTTCTTCAATCCCCGTGTTCAAGTAGATCTCTCGAATAGCTTCAAGGGTGGAGAGTCCACAACCTTCCTGGCTAATCTGTGCCTGTTCTTGGCTAGCTCACGGTGCAAAAGTGTCTTCTGACATTCAGATGTCAGATGTACTGTGTTTTACTTTGTGCCCACCGCTTCTGATCCTGTCACTGGGAACCACTGAAAGAGCCTGGGAGTATTTTTTGCAGCCTCCCTCCAAGTATTTGCACATATTGACGAGATCCTTTCTGGGCTACTTTATTTCCAGGATGAATAGTCCCAGCTGTCTCAGATGTTCTCGTAGGAGAGATGCTCCAGACTCTTGATAATCTTCATGGTCCTTCACAGACTGTCTCCTGTGTCTCTGTTTTACTGAGGATCCAGGCCCAAAACAATTCAAGTTTGGCATAATCAGTGCTAAGTAAAGAGGAAGGATACCTCCCTGGGCATGCTAACAATGCAGTCAAGGGTACAGTTAGCTGCCTTTGACAAAAGGGCACATTGGTGACTCATGTTCAGCTTTGTGCCCCCCAGTGTCCCAAGGTCCTTCCAGCCTTTTCAGCTGTGCAGCCTCCAGCATATACTGGTACCTGGGGTTGCTCCTCAGGGTTTTGCAATTCCCTTTTTTGAACTTCATGATGTTCCCATAATCCCAATTCTGGTTCTGGCTTTTTGTTTCTTGTGGGGGTTTTTTTTGTTTGGTTTGGTTGTTTTGTTTTTTTTTGTTGTTTGTTTGTTTGCTTTGGTTTTTTTTGTTTGTTTTGTTTTGTTTTTTTTTTTTTTTTGTTTTTTTTTTTTTTTTTTTTTTGGTGTGTATATTTTATTATACATTGTCACAAAACCAAACCAACCAACCAACCAACCAACCAACAAAAATTTGTTCCAGTCTTCTTATTTCAGGTTATTCAAAGAGTTAGTGTATGTAGTTCCTTTTTCATGCGGCACATAGAAAGGCTGAAGTGAAAGTATGTTTAAAACATATTTTTGAATTCTTTAAAATATGAATTTCCAATCTAGCATTTGTTGTTGTTTCAAGATCTTCACAGTGAGTATCTTAACAGTGATATATTTAATCACAGAGATTTTAAGAAAACTGCATAACTACAGCATAGGAGTCTTAAAATAGAATGTGCATAAAAGTGCCTCTATTACAACTTCTGTGATCCTTACTGTCACAGAAAAAAATTCAATACATTATACTAAGGTCTGGGAAAGCTACCTCAATGATAACTAAACAAGCACACACAACAACAACAACAAAATTGTCCCATTGAATGCAGCCCGGTTCTTTGCTGGAGAAACAGATCTTAAATTATTTATAATTACAATTCATAGGATATTAATAAATACAAGATTACATATTTTATGGAAGTGATAAAGCCATAATAATATCCAATCTCTTCCCTGCACCATGCAATTTAAATATTAGTGGGGATGATATTGTGTAGTCCAAGTCTTGTGCAAGACTTGTGCTTATAGTTAAGCAAAACAGAAAAAAAGAAGTGGTATAAAATTTAATTTTCAACGACTTAGTAGATCAAACATTCTTTACCACTTTACAGGTTAAATACAAATTCTGAGAAATCATAGCATAAACAAATCTGGATCAGATATTTTAAAGTCCTTAAAACTTTGCTATGACATAAACTAACTCCATAGCATAAATTTAAACAGTGTTAGTCAAGAAGATTTTTTTCTTTAATACAGCAGATGTAAATCTAAACTTTTCAAACTTAAGTAAAATATTTGGGCTTCTTTTAAAAACATACTGGCTGATAGCAATTTACTTCAGCCACTAAAGAAGAGTTACCTGTCAAAGAACACACTTCCTGTAATGAAGGTTTGTAATTTTTTAATATGCTTCATTCCTCTTTGAGCCACTTTTAGCACTGAAATAATTCAGTTTTGAAAGATCCACTTATGTTCACAGACACACAGTTAAAAGACCATTGCTTTGAAAATGGTGACACAGTTTAAATTTTTTAAGTCTTCTTTCTGAAAACAGGTTCCTTTTGCCCTTAAAAGTCTGTATTGGTTTTCAGTAAATATCCACCCATTATTTACTATGATGAGAACACACAGAATAAAAACTATTACAGACAAAATTTCAGTGCTGTATACAAAGTACTATCCAACAAAATTAAAACTTGTTGAGCTGAGAACCCTTTGAAGTTACTCCAGTCTTTATGCATTAGCAACTGAACCCACACTTAAATCAGAATTTATGTGACTTAGAAATAACAAACACAAAACTCTGAACCTTAATACTTGGCTGACCTGAATTTCAATTTATTTCTTTGAAGGTGTATATGCAGACATATTGAAGGCAAGAAAGACCAAAAAAGGAAAACTATAAAGAGCTCATAGCCTATGGAGTAAGAGTCCTGGGAAGAATAGAAATTGCTCTTTCATTTAGTTGTGTCAAAGTCTGTAGGTGGGAATTTGGAATAATTTCTGAAGGTACAGTGGAAAAAGAAGAGGGGCAAGGCAGGTACTGTGTTAAGCATGGAAAGTGGGTCTTGCAGTGAACAAAAGGATTTAGTTGAGTTATGGTTTGAAGATTCATGAACAACACAAATATATATAAATATTCATTACTCTGATCAACCATCCGTGGGCTGAAGTCGTTCAAACCAGCTGCAGCCATAGATTTTTTTCTGTGTAAGGGTTGTGAAATACTCACATCAGAGAATGACTAAGACAAATACCTCAAAATCTGATATTAAATTCTTGTCCCCAGCTTTCCATCGAAATAGGAAATGATAAATATGAGGAGGGAAAAAACCTTTTGAGGAATGAACTATGTTAACAGCGAGCTGACTTAAGTAAATACATTCCAGCATAAAGTCAATCCCAATGAAATAACCCCTGACTTCCTTAGATGTTTGATCCTTTTTCTCTTCCATGAAGCTAAGGGCTTTTCCTTCTCTCAGACATTGTGATAAATACCTTTGAAGCTTTGAAGTTTCTTTGTATTTTCAATTGATTTGGGGTTTTTTTCTCCTGGATTTCTCTTTAGCAGAAGAAAAGAAATATTATGTTTCATAAGTACAAAATGATGTTTTCACTTACTTGGTCTTCCAGATAGATGCTTTAGTTGACTAATCATTTTACTACATCTGTAAAGATAAATTACATGTTTAGAAATCAGGTTGTAGATCTGCTTATGTGAGTGCCACATCATTAATTTTTTTTTAAGACTATCAATCACTGAGGTTGAAAAATTCTGAAACTGAAAAATTCTGCAGTGCCTTAAGTATGCCTCTATGAGAATGTATATAAAATGTTATAATGTCTTATCTAGTGTAGTTAGAAAATTAATTGATAATGAAAAGGTCAGCATTTTTTTTCTGCACACAGCATATGATTCAACAATATTTTTCTAAAATTTAAGCAAATTTTGTCAGAAAATGTTACAAAAATAACATTCTCTGGACTGTAAGGAGATGAAATGTATTCCTTAATAAATGGAAAATGTATTATCTTCTTGTTTTGTCCTTAAATATATATTTTAATTCTTTCATTAATTACTGTTTTAATACAGAGCCTGTCTTCTTCTAAATTTCATTTGCATGGGATGGTTAAGCATATTTCTGGATACACATTTCCAGATTCAAAATTAAGACAAATATTAGGCAAGAAAACTGTTTCCACTCATAGTCAATCTGCTCCTGCTTACAGAATAGTTAGACTGCAGTCTAACAGTGCCTTTTGGTTCACTAAAAAATGTGGAATACTAAGCACTCAGTTTAACTGCCTTTCCTTCAGAAATCAGAAATACAATTATTTCCTTTCACAGAAGGATAAGATTTGGGAAAATAAAGCCACAAGAAGCTTCAAGAGTTAAGAGTTTCAAATATAATCCTGTTTGTAAAATACCAATATTATTTTTAGGAAATAAAATCCTAAAATTGAGAGAAAGAGGGAGAGATTATTAAAAATATTTCCTTGCTTGTGACGAATCCTGATTTAAAAACAAATCAGGAAATTGGTCTATTCTGCTGTGAAAATTTATGCAAGAATCATTGAAGAGATTTGTGTGTCATTCCTAAGAAGAGGAGAAGCCACAGACTGACATTCCTAGGTAGAATGTCTATTTCCATGAGATATTTTCCCCTCAGTTTTTCTGTAAAGTCTAAAAAGCTTTAAACTTTTTAGACTGACTTATCATTGGCTGTGAAGATTTAGATAAAGCAGGCTTGTTGAAACGACTATGTAACAGAATATGTATATATTTGGAGAGCTGTGATCTTCAGTTCAAGTTTTTTAAATAAGAGACTGTTTTTCCTGCACAGCAATTTTGCTTCTTGAATGGTGACACTCCTGTTTTTATATAATTTTACATAACAGCTGTTAGACATCCCTCTCTGCCAAAATGCACACTGACACACACTTGGATGTCAAATCAAGTCAGCCACCATTAAGGTTAGGAAACACCTACAGATAAACAGAAAGCATATATATTTTCTTATCATAACTTTATAAATTGCAACTTTTTACAGCCCTGTACTTCACCAAATAATATAAAAATCTCCAATGACTGCACTTCAAATGATTACAGGATTTTCACATTTTGAATTCAAGAGCTTTAAAATATATAAAGATGTTTCTGTATATCTTTAAAATGCCACAAAATAGCATTTTGTAAGTAATTTTTTAATTAAATTAAAGTGCACAGAATAACAGGGAAGCGCGATAAGAAATAACATTCATATTAGAAAATACTGAAAGCAATTTGAAAGGCTTGAATTCCAGAAAGGTTTTAACTCTGGAAATATATCAATGTGAAAAATGACATTGCTATCTTGTGTTTCCATTGTTTGACCTATGCTCTTTTTGTCTAAGACAGCAGGATAAAATTGATAAAAAAGGAATTTTCACTAGTTTTGATTTTATTTTGTGTTTTGGATATAAGAGATATATTTTTACCTTTCCAAAGTGTATTTTTTTTTAATGGATGCATCTGAGATATATGCTTAAAGTAATCAAACATGCTTAAGTATGGGTATTAAAAGTGGTTTGATTTCTTCCAGCTAGTGAACTGATGTCAGGCTTGCATAAACATCTCATTCCACAGGCCTGTGAGTGGGAAGTTAACTTTCAGCAGCGCGTCTGAGATCAAGTTTGATGAGCAAAACCATCACTTGTTTACAAACAGTTTCACATGTGGAATATTCATTGATTTATATGTCATATTTCCTTTTTATGCACTCTGTATTTTCAATCAGTCACTACTGAGTGTGAACAATGTTATCATGAAGATAGGACACTACAACGTCGAACACTTGAGTTCTTTACAGTAATACGAATATACAACATTTTAATTTAAAAAAACGTTCTGAAGACAAGGAAAAACATTCTAGATACTCATGGTATATAAGAACTATTATTAGATCATTTGAGGAAAGACGACATGGATTATTATAAAAGTTAGATGAATTTTTGTCCTGGTTTAAGTTTTGTTCTAGAATAAACAAAGTCTACTGAAGAAACAGTGTTCCACATTTTATTCAAAGGATTTCCTTTCATGTTTTCTTATCAAATGCATGATTAAGACAACAGCTATCACTACTGGCGTTTGTTCATTTGGTTTGGGTTTGACAGGATTTTTCATCCTGAAGCCCTTCAGGACTTTGTGATTCACCCTATGCTTTGAATGTCATGAATGGAAGCCAAAGGCTAGAGTTAGAGCATCAGTATTTCCTAGGATATAATAAGATGGCTAAAACTGCTACTTACACTATTACTACTACCACCACCAGTTCCAATAGTGTTAATACATAACTGCCATATTTCATAGCCCAGAAAATGTGATTTCTGTCTCAGCAAGGGAAGTCCTGTTGGCTGTCTAATGGAAGGATGGGAATGAGGTTAAAATATTATGAAAATAACACCACATGGACTCCAGATGGAAAAAAAAAAAAGAAGAAATCATGAACACAGCCAAGCCATTTCTCCTTTGGGGTGATAACCAGGGTGGCTGAGGACTCTACCTACCCTACCCTCAACAACCTCCCAGACTGAACCTCAGCAGAGACAGCTCAAGCTTCAGAGACTATGGCAGACTGAGACTCTTGTTGGGAAAAGGGATGGCCACCAGCACCAGCATGTAGGTGTTTTTGTACAAAAATGCAAACTGCAAAATTTATAAAGCTGTTCTGTTTTAATGTGTAATTTGGACTACTCAACTATTAAAATATTAGTTGGGCTAGCCATAATTCCTTAGCTTGCTGTGTTTGGCACATTCATTTTTTGAAGGTGATGAGCTTTTAAATTTTACAGTGGTGTTCCTGGAGCTGCAGGTAAAGCAGAGGAGTGAGAAATCACTGACACCAGCAAAACATTAAAGCAACCTGAAACTTTCTCAGGCCATGACACATCCTGAGAACCTGCAGGAGCAATTCAGAGCTTTCTGCCTTTTACTAAAACAAGAATCAAAACTGCTGAACTAAAGAAAAAACAAAGGATAGTCCCCACCCCAAAGATTTTTTTTGTCTAAGAAAAGAAGAAATGACAGACAGATAAACAGACAGATGGGAGACAAACAGGGAAATGGTCAAACTGTCTCATTCAGAAGGGTAGTAAGAGATCCCAGTGCACCATCTTTCTATCTGTTGTCTACTTACTTTTTGTTTTGATTTGGTTTGTCTTGTTCTCTGTATGGAGTGGGATATGGGCCACACAAACATATATTTTGAAATTAAATATGACAAAGAAGTTAGAGCAAACCCTGGTTTAGTTCCAGGTGCTGTAGGGGACAAAGTAACAGCATGCTTCCTTGAAAATTTAACAGGTGGATGGGGGAGAGTGGCATCACTAAAAGATTGGGGGCACAAAGTGACATGTTAAAGGCCACTATGTTTAAATAGTATAAATTTATGAGGGGAAGATAAGTGTTGAAGGACCTTGAGAGAGGAGAGAAGCTATTTGTTGAATGTGACAGAAAATGGTGAGTTAGGAATGAAATGACAAAGGTAACATTATCAAAACAGGTGCTAAGTTTACAACAGAAGTCTGATTTAACAACAGCAGGTTTAACTTCAAGAGACGGAATAATGGACATAACAAAATCTGATCCTAACTATGCCCATTTATTCTAGTTTTATCAAAAATACTGCACTGTAGAGACTGCTTTTCTACTTACTCTCACAGAGAAACAAATACCAGAAATGCTTACATTTTAAATATATATGTTAAAATATATCATATATATACATTTATATCTATATCTATATCTATATCTATATCTATATCTATATCTATATCTATATCTATATCATCTATATCTATATCAATATCTATATCAATATCTATATATATCTATATCTATATCTATATCTATATCTATATCTATATCTATATCTATATCTATATCTATCTATATCTATATCTATATCTATATCTATATCTATATCTATATCTATATCTATCTATATCTATATCTATATCTATATCTATATCTATATCCATATCCATATCCATATCCATATCCATATCTATATCTATATCTAATCTATCTATATCTATACCTACACAATCTAGATAGGAAAATTGACACAGAGGATCAAATAGAATAATTAGCTAGAGGTTGGCTGACCATACTTATACTTCCCCAGAATTAGAAGAAGAGAAACATGCTTGAGAAAAAGTATGGCATCTCTTGTTGAAGGAAGGAGTACAGTCATGTTTTTTGTTAAAGCTAAATCACAGTATCAAGAACTGCAAATTCCCTTTCCTTACTTCTTCCTCTATTGTGTTGAACCCAAGAACTCTGAAAACTAAATTCTGTACCTCAAATCAAAAGATTAAAAATTATATTAAATCTTAAAATGCACATACATATTAAATGTTTCTTTAGTATGCTATCTCCTGGTACTATAGACAACACATGTAGTGTCTAATTTTTCCATGAAGACATCAGAAATATTTTTCTTACCTTTAATGTCAGAGAAAAGAAATATGACCATTTTATATTCATAAGCAAAAAGTTAAAAGAAATGTCTGGTTAAGCCATTTTAGCTATTTGAGTATACAGAATACAGGTTATATAGAATACCTGTTTTAGAATTAAAATAATATTTGTGCTTGTTGACTATATCATTCTGGTCCAAGTCATTGCATGAAAATTACTCTTAATAATATCAAGAATAGCTAATAATTTTGTCTCTAATTTCCCTTTGCCTGCTGCATTACTATTTCTCACCACTACCTAATACTTTCAGCAGTTTTGCGTGCAATATGACACGAATACTAAGATGGAAGGATGGCTGTGTTATTCATTGCAAACTGCTTTCCTAACCAGCAATTTCGACCCTATTACTACAGTTGTTACAAACTAATTTTGTTAAATTGTTTTTTTGAAAAGTGTGCCAGCTGGTTGATAGTTTAAGATTTATTCCTTTTGCTCTTTTACTAATAAAAGTAAAACAAAGAACATTAAACCAGTGAACTGAAATCAGATTTTTTCACTCATATCACTGTAATGTGAATTAGACTATGTCCTCATTAGCCCAGTTTACCAAATACTTTCACCTGTTGAATCGTCCATTGGATCATTTCTTGAAATCCTGTTCCAATTAAAAAACAAAAACAAACAAACAAACAAACAAACAAACAAACAAAAAAAAACCACAAAAAACAGGACTAGTTTTAGTACTCACAACCCCATTGCTAGTGAATTGTTTTATTGGACAGAATGCCCTTTTCTACCATTAATTCATGGTATAACATGACTAATTCCCTCATGCAAATATTTAAAGGTGAGATTTGGGGATTTTCTCCCTAAGGAAGCATTACAAGTCAATTACGAAATATTCAGACACATTGGCTGTGCAGCAATGGCTACATTGCCAGATACACTATTTTTATACAAAAGTTTTATTTATTTCTCATTAAATAAATTGCTTTATAGCTTTTGGGGGTTTAGTTTTGTGGTTTTAAATCACCAGGTGATTTTTATAACTGCCTGGGAAGACAAATCACTGAACTATTTTTTTTTATATTTATATTTTTTATATATGTTTATATAGTCCTGTGTTTGAAAGAAAAATTTTTTTTCTGATCCTTAGTAAATTTCCTTTAGCATCATTATCTACATTTGAAAACATTTATCAGTATAGAAAATATAATTTTGCACCAAATAAATGATTATGTTTTCAAAAGCAGCTTTTAAATTTGTATATCTAACATCACAGATCCTGCAGTATGATTTGAAAAGATAAAATAAATTCTCACTGAATATTAAACATGGGCATTGCTCCAGGAATCTTACTGTTTCCTACATTTTGTTCCCACATAAAGAGCTGTATGTCAACAGCTCAATCTGATTGCAGAGCCCTTCCTCTTCCTTGCAATTTTGAACTCTGGTATCCTTATAGCATAGCTATTTATTTTCAGTTTGAAAGGAAAAACAGAACTGGAGTTTGTAAGATGATGTCCACATATGGAGAAGTAAAATTGTGAAAGAGTATGGTTTGGTTGACTTCCGATGATTACTGTGCCAGTCAAGCCTCTCTAGCACTCTCCCATCAGTAGGACAGGGGAGAAAATACAGAGAAAATCCAATGGATCATGTTATGAACAGGAAGATCATTTACCAATTACTATCACAGGCAAAACAGACTCGACTTAGACAAACTGATCTAATTTATTGCAAAAATGAATGCCTGTCAGTGTAAAGAGGCATTTAGACAAAACCAGATGCTTTAACATTTGGTCAGCCATGACTTGGTCAGGCAGTTAGACAAGATGGTCACTGTAGGTTCCTTCCAACTGAAATTATTCTATTCTCCTCTATTTCGATCTGTTCTATTAATTCCATTCTATAGAGTTCTTCCTGACCCATGAGTATGGGTCCTTCATGGAGTCAAAGGTCCTGCCAAGACCATGTTCCAATGTGGCTTCCTCACAGCCTGCAGTCTTTGAAAAGAGCTTTTAAAAAAGCAGGGTGTGTGTAATTACTTGAAGCTGGAACATTTCAGTTACATGGAAGAGTTACCTACTTCTTAACAATAATAAGATACTAAAGAAAATGGTGTAGATGTACATTGTATGCTACTAGATCCGTTGTATTTTATTGTGAGAAAATTTAGTTATATACTTCAAAATCATTGTACCAGGTACTTTCTGATGACAGATAAGAATATGCTCTCCTCCAGTACCCTCTCCTCCAGTGTGGGTTTTCTGTTTGTTAACTGGCCAGTCATTTCCACAAAAAAAAAAAAACAACAAAAAAACAAAATCCAAAAACAAAGAGACAAAACTCCACTAAAAAAAAACAAAACCAACGCAACAACATTAAAAACCCAAAACAACAGCACCCCTCCTACCCCCCATAACTTATCCAAAAGCTCAGAGAATGAGAGAATTAAATATCTATAAATGTTCTTCTTTCACATTTAATTGTAAATTATCATTTGGTTTTAAAGTTATTTGGAAGATCATAAAGATACATTGATAGAGTGGACCACTGGGACTCAACAATTAACCAAACAGCTTGTTATTTGCAGTTTTGGACTGTTCCAGTACCAAAAAGACATTGAAATACTGGAGAAACTTCTACAGAAGTCATCAAGACAGTTGAAGGCTGTAGCACTTGCCCTGTGAGGAGAGGCTCATGGAGATGATCTTGTTCAGACAGGAAAATACAAAGCTTTTGGAGGGAATTATAAACTTGTCTGACAATACAAGATAGTGCCAAACTCCCTCACAGGTGCGTAGCAACTAGATAAGAAGAAAGAGTCACATATTGCACAGGAAATTTATAGTATCTAAGTGGATTTTTTTCACTCTGACAGTAATCAGGCACTGGAACAGCTTGCTGTAGGGGCTCTGGAATTCCATTCTCCAGCACTGCACTGGAAAAGACCTTGAATATCTTGCTCTGGGTTCGCACTGCTTCCAGGAAAGGACCAAATTGCATAACTTCTAAAGGTCCTCCTAAGTTACTTGATTTTTAATATAAACATTTTGCCATCAGGAAATAGCTTAAAAAGAACAGTTAAATGTATTTTTTATTTTATTGACTTAGTTTTGCCATCTCCAACTCTGAATTATTTAACACCTACAGAAGCACTTTCAAGAATCAGTGTTGGCACTACAGTTATGAAGAGAGTTGCAATTGCTTTTGTAATTGTATGGCATTTGTGGGTTTATAGAACACCTAGAAAAGTACATTATCTCTGTTTCTGTGTAGGAAGATATGTGGGCTAAAATATAACGATATTTCTTTGAAAACAGAATCTAATTTATCAGGGGGAAAAAAAGTACAATTTTTTTAGCACCTTTTTTTCATTCTGAGGTGCTTTTCTCCACCACTTAGCTCAACAGAATTGCAATACAAAATGTGCAGGGGAAGAAGATTAAATCAGAGAGTAACTTGACCTATATTCCTGGAGGAATTTTAATATCCATAATCTTTTAAGTGTTCCTCACGCAGAGACCATATTTTTTCTTAAGTGAGACTTGATACAAAGTTGAATTTAATGATTCAAATTTTCACTGCCATTTTTGCATTTTAATATTGAAACGTAAATTATTACTATTTTGTATTAAAAAAAACCCAAAATCACTATTATTAATTTCATATGCTATATTTGTGCTGTCTAGTAAGAGAAAAATCAAACATGCAAAAATTATGGATAATCTTGCTTTCTCTTAAAGAAATGCTTTAGCACTTATTTCCTACCTTTTTTCCCACTGTTGAAGATGTTTATTATCAGTCTTTCTTTTCCAGTGCATTATAGAGTATATACAATGAAAATTTTAGTGATTAAAAAAATAAATATGATTTTTCTAATTAAAAAAAAAAATATTTTAAGGATGACGTAGTTAAAGATCTAGCAGCTTTAATTCAAAGTCTAAAAGAATAGTATAGCAATTGCACCTAAAATTATGGCTTGACCAAATAGAATATCCTGTTCCTTTACATCTTTCATTTTTTCAGTGTTCCAGGATTTCTTGGGGTTTTTGTTAATGCTAGTGTAGTTTTAAATCAAAAGCTTTTTGACTTAAGATATTCAGTGGTGTGATTCATAGAATGGTCCTCTGCAGGGTAAAGATGTGGAGTTCGATGATCCTTGTGGACCCCTTCTAATTCAGGATATTCTGTGGTTGTATGAATACCCTCAGTCTCCCTTTGTTGCAAAAAAGAATAAATAGATCTGTTTCCACTGGTTGGATGTGAACATGTACTTCAGGATGAAATTGATGAAAAATTGCATTCTTTCTCTCTGGTGCTGTTTTTAAAGTGGTAACTCAAATGTAAATATCTAAAGAATAAGCCCATATATAATTAGATGACCAAATACTATATCTGAATAAAATTTTAAATTTCAAAGACTTTTGGTAGGGGATCTTTCTTAATAAATCAGAAATGAAAAGTTTATAAATCAATTTAGCCCAAATCGCCCAAAAGCCCAAATCAAATCACTTCTTAATTTTGAACTTATTAAAAAAACTACAGTTGAAGATTTTAGGTAATATTAACCAGAAAATTTCAGATGAACCAGATCTTCATCTCTTTTCAAATACTCACTGATTCAAAACTTGTGTTTTAGATTGAGCTGAATAACTCTCTATGCACTGTTTATTTCATGGAATTCTCTACTGATTAAAGAGAACTTAGATACCTAGGTGTTTTCTGTAGACACGTTATTATGCAAAATGGATCCTAGCTGTGAGCCTTTACTTAGCAACTGTTTTTGTGAAGGCATGAGTTCCATAAGTTCCTTAAGTGCCACCAGAGTAAAGTTAAAAAATAAATAAATAAAAAATAAAAGTTTGGAAAATTTTGTCATAGCTAAAAGAGGGGATTCTAAGAATCTTTTATATTAGTTTTATCTAGTCTCAATTTTACGGATAGATTAAGTTCTCTCCTTTTTGTCTATGGTTATATAAACTTGTTAATTACACCTTTTCAGGTCTTCCATTGTTCTTTATTTAAGTCATTCTTTTTACCTTAGAATTTAGAAAAGACATGCCTATCTATCTTACTATATATATGCAAACTATATATATCTATATTTAGCTCTTTCTTCTCTTCAGTATTTGATGTCAGCTTTACTCATGGCCAGGGAGCAGAATTGGATTGATGGCAATCTTGTTCACCTTAAACCTACTCATCACTGTTAAATGAAATGAAAAGGAAAAATAAAAAGACGAAACAGTAATCTGAGCCTGACTACCTAGTAAATAAATATTAGTGGAATTCTTGCACTCCTATTTGATTCTTTTTTTGCATGCTTGTTGGAGTTCTAAGTTCTTAAGCATTCTCAGAGCTGATATTGATTTTTCTGGCACAATTTTCTACATAATAGTTGTTTCATTTTTATTTAACTCTCAGATTTTTTTTTTTTTTTTGTAATTTTCTTCCTTACGTTCCTCTTCTGTTTCCTTATTCAGAAATGTGCTCTGAGTTTTGATGTTTGGGTGTCAAGATCCCCTCTTAACTGAGTCACTCCTTTAAAACTGATAGCCTATCACCTCTTACATGCTTTCTGTTGGTGTTTTGGTGAGATGTCTAAAGAAAGGGCTTATGCACTAAAGCAGACAATTTTGAGAAAGAGACTAATTTCTTAAATAAGAAGGAGACATAATCCATTAACAGGAAAGTCTTACTGTGCTGGGAGACTAATTGAAAATTTTTTGTTAGGAAAGGTGATGAGTCTACTGCAGCAGAGATAAAATTAATACACAAATACTTTACTTGCTCCTAAGAAAATATTTTAGTGCAACACCAGTCTCTAATTTACTCCTAAGCAATTCCATTTCATTCAGAAAAACGGATTAGATATTTTCTCTGTCATCTCTGAGTTTTGACCTACATACATTTTCAGAGAAGATTTTAAAATTTGGACTAGGTCATCTACTAAGGATGCTATTGGAATAGTGCTCAGGACAACTCATGACTGGCAATTCTGGGTGCTATAAAAGCGGTAGGGAGGTGTCCTCTGTTGCACCTTATGATCTGACAATAGGGGAACTCCCTTACTGAAGGTCTTCATGTGCAAGCAACTGTTAAGCAGTTTTACTTGAGCAAATCCCTACATTTTCTCCAAAAATCTAACAGCAGCTAATAATACTCTTTCTACAGTTGCATCACTTCATAAAATTGTCCCAGAAATTCTTCATTCTTGCGTATCTTACCAAAGTCTGAGCCTCTCTTACACAGTGTTTTCATTAAGAGAAACTTTCCATAACTTGCATTTAGACAAACATTTTGAACAGTACAAATGTAAAATACTAGTCTAGGCACGATTTTGGAGAAAAGATGGGGAATTTGGCTATATCAGATGCTGAACAGAGTTTCCTCTGCTTTTCATGCACTCATTCATCTATAAATACATATAGACCTGTTTGTTTACAACTTATCTTCAATTAATATCCAAGGACAATGCAAGAGGTAAATCTGTAATGTGAGATCAGGAGCTTTGCTCTCCTCTTGCAGATTTTGTCTGGCATTCATATTTAGGCTTATTGAAAGAAAACCAAATGCAGTTCCTATTCTGAATCATGGAGCTGAGTAACTCAGAATATTTGTCTGTCAGTATTTGTGATTCTAGCTCTCAATGTAATCATGGAACTGTCTTTATCATTTGGCATTTGAAAACGTGTCTACTTCATTTGAAATGCTAATATGCTCCAATTTACTACAGTTTCAATATAAGAAGCAATGGGAAGAGAGAAAGTGTAGAGAATATTGTAGGCAACTATGACTGATAGGCAGAGATCCATTATCCAATCTCTTTTCTGCTGTAGTTGTATACAATCTAGCAAAGCATCTTTCTTTTACTCTAAGTTTGTTGTGGGGCATGGGGTTGTTTTTTAACTATTTTTGGAAACATTTTTTTCACCCTGAGATTTATGGAACTACTAACGATGGCTATGTTTGTGATTAAAATGTTAATATCCATATAGACAATACTGTGAGGAATGTCATAAACACATTTTTTCTTGAAAAAACTGTAGAAGTTAGGCACAAATTCAGTGTATTTTAGATTCATTTCAACTAATCTCCTTTTTATTTAACCTTATTAATTCTTTCAACATGGTGAGAGCTAGACATATCTTTTAAGTAATTTGATTATTTTATGCTTGAAACTGTCCTATTCCTTATTAGTACTTTTAAACTCCTTCTTGAACTTAGCATAGAGAAGCTAAATCCTTGCTTCATTAATATTTAAGGCAGACTAAATGGAAAGAAATGCTTATGAAGTCCAGACATCTTTGTCACTGATATAATAGTACAGAGAGACAATTTTCTTCATAAGAACAGGAAGATAGTTCTGTCTGTTCCATGTTGGATCATTTATCTCTGTTACGCTGATGAATTCATTTTAGTGACAATACTTTGCCTGAATAATGAAAAGCTGGATAAGATAGCCTGATGGTCAAGATGGAATACTTAAATTTTCTCCAATTACAGGAAAGCTTATTTTTAAGATTCACTGTTCAGGCAATTCATCATATTTTTCTTTCTGTTTCTTTCTTTTTCTCTATACATTCTATCTCTTTCACCATGATCCTAGAGAAACCATTATCATAACGTTTATAGACATGGGTTTACTATTTTGTTAAATGAGCTCTCCTCACCTTCATCAACTACTATTTTTACCTATGTTATCAGAAATTCTTGAAAAACTGGTATTTTTTATGGCTTTGGTAAACATTATTTTGTCAGTGCTACCAAGTTTATGAGTACACGACAGAGTAGAATTTGATGACTCTTTTTCTTGAAGTTAACACTTCAGCAGAAGTGCTAACCATTTGATTTAATGTGATGATAAATAAATTTATATAGTCAATGATTGTTTAATTCTAGGAGACACAATTGGGTTATATAATTTGACTTGCTGATTAACATATACGGTAGAATTGGATACTTTTAGGCCTGTGTTAGACACATGATTTATGTATAACTGAAACATTTCCAAAGAAGGACATCTATTCATAAATTAAAAGTGTCAAGAGATTGGCCATAACTTGAGCAAATGCTAAATTAGCAACTCAATTAAATGCTTGCCTCTAAGTGAATTTGTCTGACTTTTATTTTGTTATGTTTTTCTCTCATAGACTCCAGATCCTTCCTCATATTTGTCCCACTGTTATGGTATTGAGTGTTATTTTTCCATATGTCAAATTATTTGAATTGCTAAAATTGAAGACATAGAATAAAGCAGGCCAGATAATTATACTAGGATAAAAATTCATAAGTTATCTATCACACCTCACTATTTCTGTTAATCTTCTGCTTATGGAAAGTTATTTTCATAAGTCAAAAAAAGTTTTATTTTTCAGTTTTTAAATGCATTATGTGCTTGCTGTACAAACTGTTTACTTTGTAAGCCTTGCAGCATATTTCTGTGTACATTTATATGGTCTTAGCCTGCTCAGTAATGAGACTCAGTAAGACTCAGACTCTCCATAAGAGATTTCCTTTCCTGATATAGTAGGTCTCCTCCCTCAAACTAAATTTCCTGTAATTTTAATTAAAATAATTCATCAATCTAAAGAAAAAATCTGTTAAGGTATATAAAGGGGACATCAATAACTGAAGAATTTCAAATGAAAGATAAAGCTATTTTCAAACAGAGTTAGAAGATGGAAGGGTGATTTACAGATGTTTATATTCTTCTTGCAGTGTTGAAACAATAGTGCTGCTAGTGGGATTGAAATGTCCAAACTGAAAGATTTTACAAATCTTAGAACAAATTGCAGTTAGCAGGAACTGCCTAACTAAATGAAATCATCCGTAGAAAATCAGTAACAAAGTTGTTTTTGAAAACAAATAAAAAATATGTTCATTCAACCCAACCACCATAAACTGAATGTACTTTTATAGGATTATCCCCAAGTTTTCCTTTTAAATTGAAGTATTTCTTCAAAATAAAATAAAACAACTTCTGAATTTAACAAACACATATATATTATAAACTTCTGCTTACTTTTACTTCAACCTGATGATTTTTTCTTGTCCTTGTATTAAAAAATATATATTTAGTTCATATAGAATGTGAGTTATTAATAGAATGACATCCTGAAAAAAAGATGGACAGAAAAATCTAGTGAAATCTGGATTTAGGAAACTAGAGCTAAACTATGGCTCTTGCTCTAGGCTACTGCAGACTACTCACAGGGTCAAAAGGATGATTCAGATCCTCACAGAGGCATGTGGCCTTGCACAACTGACCCTGACAGTAATTTTGTATTGAATCATTTTGTTTTGGTATAGCTGGTGTTCTCTTTTACTGCTGAAACTTATTGAGAAAGGACTTTGAACATACAATTGGCTATGAGCAACCTTTAACCTGATTAACTAACACTGACAGCCTGTGCTTGATAGGTTTTTTAGTGTGTACCAACCTCTGGGAAACATCATCAGGGAATTTTAAATAACATATCAACAAAATTCCATGTTTACCCTGTTTAGGAAGATAAATGTGTTCTGGATATTTGTCGAATATCATTGCACATAGATGAAATTTTCTCTTGTGGAATGGTTGCATAGATTGCTTGTAACAGTAATTTTTTCTTGATCACTTAATAAAAGATTCAGACAGTCACCTAAAAAGCTGTCATTAAAGTTTCAGTGTAATTACAGATAGATGTTCAGAATTCTCTTTTAGCTTCATCTTTCCTTCCCATCTCTGGATAAAATTCACTCATAGCCTGAGATTTTAAAAGCTAGTATTTCTCTTTTCCTTTAGCCTAATTAATTTAGATTAACCAGTTCTCCAGGAATCGTTTCTGTAACATAGATTGTTTAAAAGCCTATTTCACTGAGTAATGTAATCTCTACCCTTTTTCTTGTGTGTAAAATAGTTCTAAAATTGAAACTCATCAAGACCTCATATCCTCAGCTTCCTGTTGCTGTGTGTTATAACCACTGGCTTCATCTATCTTATTCTTGGAAGCCACCCCCTAACAGTCTTTTAAGACATCAGCATCAACCCCCCAACTGGGTTGTAGACATTTGTGTAAGTCACATATTTGTAACCTTCCTCTATGAATTTTAAGCAATCTCCTTTCTTCCACCATTCCTTTTTTAGGTTGTAATCACAATCTCTAATACAAGCTTATGTCTTTTTGGCACCACTAAAATTTACACATAGAACACTCAGCCTTCATGTGAAAAGTTTTAATAAACATTACTTATTTCTATGATATATTTTCTTTAAACGGAATTAACATTTAAGGAAACCATGGTTTTATCTTGCCCAGGTATATCCTCTATATTTTTTATTTGCATAATTTGAATTATTGTTATTCATGGGATAAGTTTTATTACTATCTTTCAGAAGCCGGTTTTAGCAACGTTTGGACTGAAAATATTTTCAGACTGTCATCTTAGAGCTGAATCAGGTATACTCTCAAAATCTTAAGAACATAATAGAAGACTGAATAGAGTTTCATTTGAAGTGATAAATTGCTTTCTTGTTTTTCTAACAGAAAACTTCTGGTGGTTTAAGCAGTTTAGGGGAAAGTAAGACAGATGATAACATAATGGTGGCTATATACTTTTAGCATTTAAAAATAGTTCAAAATTTTGCTCACATATTAAAACACATACAAACCCAATGAGATCTAAAACAAATCTTAGGAAAGTATCTAGAGTGGAACTCAGGCAAGGGCAAATTGGAGGTAAAAAGTAAAACTTGGATGTTGTAGCTTGTGAACAAGTGACCTACTTGTTCAGCTGCAAATCAATGTATATTGATTTTGATAAGGTTTAAGCATGGCATAGCTCATACATAGCTCTGTACCCTGATCCCTGAATTGGTCATGCCTTCATGCTCATTTGTATAAAGTCTACTGTACTGTTTGCCACAAGCCTAGTTTTCCTATTCAAGTACCCTACAGCAAATAATCTTCTCATTCTGCTCCTCCAAGAGATTGATTTGAGTATATGATAGTATGGGTTTAAGCCTAAAAATGCTTCTGTCTTCACCAGAAAGATATGCAGTGGATTTTTTTCTTGCTGTTTTTTTGTTCTTTTGGATTTTTTTCTTTTTATTTCTTTCCAGTTGAACCATCATTCATCACCTCTGACATCACTGACAGGCATTTTGCTTGTCAGTCTCAACAAATTAAATACACTGTCTCTGTGTGCCAGTTTGCATTTACAAAAGGTCAGTATGGAAAATTATATCTGTTCCTTAGATGTCCCTTCTAGGATTGTCATAATAAAAAAACCTCTCAACTTATTGATATCTTATGCTCAATAATCATATTTTAAAGTAATTTTATTATATGCCTCATCAAGATGCTGCTTCATTTCTTACTGCATAATTTTGACAGAACTGCTTTGAAAATCAATGCCTCAGAGCTGTGTTTGGATTTACTGCTGAATCCAATTACAGTGTATTATCATAAAAAGCATCAAAGTGAAATTTATTGATGGTGCTTGTTTAGTGAACGTGCAACTGTTAACTCTAAATATAAATATTTTAATGGTGTGATTTCTCACCATAACAAAAGAGCAAAGAGAAAGAAACTCTGTATTCTGGTGCAACAATCAACTTACTTTCAGATATAAACAAAGACTTTAGAAGCCCTGCGTTACACATAGGTCTGCTCTTACCTGGCTACAATTACAGGCAGAAGTACAAGCTTTTGAAATGTTACCTTCTTTTCTTTTCTTATTTTTGTTATTGATGTTACCTAAATAATAGCCATTAAGTGTATGCTATTGTTTATACCACTGTAAAATTACTAGTTGAAATTTATGGGTTCAAGAGCACTTGAAGCAATGTAATTTGCCTGTCCAACATCCCACATGAGACTGATATGTTTCTGCCTCAGACAGCCATCAATCTAATTGCTATTCCAAATTAAAAACTGACATAAAAGCATCAATCATTTTGTACATTAAGAAATGTGGCTAGTGAATATATTTTAATCTACTTCTGAGGTGCCTCAGCATTCTGTGCTAGACTACCTCTGATTCTGTGAATCTTTGCAAAATAACAAATAATCATTTCTTCATAAGTTTACACAAAAAGAAACCTTGTAGCATCATTAGAGGGCATGAAGAAATTTGCACACATGAGTATTAGAAAAACCTGAGACTTTAGACAATAAGAGCAAACAGGAAAAGGAAAGCAACAAAAATCAAATAAAACATCTAAATTGCAGAATAACATTTCAAAACTTTAAGCATCTATATGATGTATTTCTTTGTATGAGTCTTATAATTAGTGGGTTTTTGTTGTTTTTTTTGTTTGAATGATTGATTGGTTTTGTTTTGTTTTGTTTTAATTCTCATAGCAAGAACATCAGTATATTATATCACACTTTCAAAGGAAAATTTAAAAGTATGAATTATATTAAAACACCACACACAATTTATTCTGATTTTTTTATTGTTCAGACTTCTTTGTAAACAAAATTGACTTGATATGTTATCAAAATAACAGAGATTAATGAATCCTTTGATGACTAGATTGTTTCTTAATTCTACTCAAATATATGTTCATTTCAAAGTTACAGTTTCTACATTTTGTTTTCACTTGTTAAGATATTTTTGACTTTGTTGTTCTGTTTCTCAGCTGCTGTACTTATTACTTAGGGTCACTTTTTAAGCTTCCTTGCACTTCTAGTTTCTTTAGATGGAGATGGAAAATAAATTTCTACTCCAAAATCCTTTTAAACTGGCTGAAAAATTTAAAATTATGTATATGCATATATGTAAACAAAAAAATGAAACAGCCAGAAGAGATCACTCAAAGCAAAAACCAGTAACTCAGGATATGATTACATACTTTTAAAAACAGGCATGAATTTGGATTAAATTTTTTCTAGCCCTGAATTTTTTTTTCTTTAAGAGTCACTTTTTACTACAAAAATGGAGAGCTCTCCAGAGTATTGAAGTAGAGCAACCATGTCATTCAATGTTTAGGGTTATAAATCTCATTTTGAACAGTGCAGTCCATATATAAGAATACTTTTCTGGTTAAAAGCTTCCAGTTTAAAAATCCAAATTTGAATAAAATTAGTAATTTCCCAAAGTTAATGTGTTTTACAATGTTTTTCGAATTATTTATACTAGCAATGTTTACCTATTTGTAAGTTACCAAGAATTCCTGAATTGAAACATAGCTTGTCTACTGTTTGCCTATGGATATTAAAGTACAAAACTACACCTCCCCTTATGTGCAACAGCTTTAACTTGCTACATGTTGTTTCTGCTAGGAGAATGTATTGATTAAGGAAAGAAAGCCAAATATTGAAAATCAGGAATGGAACAGCACTTCTAAATTAAAATAATATATAACTGCTGATGGTACATTGTTAGTTATTTAGCAAAATCAGCATTCAGAGAATTTGAGCACGTCACTAAATTGGCAGCAACTTGAAAAACTTCTAAATGTCTCAAACACAAATAATTGAACTCCTCAGTGTACTTTCTATTTTCTGCAGGAGTGAACACTGGCATTCATATACCAGTCAGCAGGTAGCAATTCAGGTACCCAAAAAATTGTGGTTATGACTGATTTCTCAAGAGACTAAATGACAAGTCTGATAAATTCAAGGGTGTCTCAGTAATGTCCAGAACACATGATGATGTGAGCTTTACAACACATTTTGTCTAACTTATAATGATCAAGAGAGACATTCCCCAGTGGCTTGTATATTAGGGCTGTTTAGGACATTGTGGTAGCCAAGTCCCAGGGAGTAAATATTTACCTTGAAACACAGAGGAATCTGTTAATGCTACTTCAATAACAAATATATTTACTACTCATCTTTGCTGGAAGAATTTCAAAACTGAACACGACAACTGGAAACTCCACAGAGTAGAAATGAACAGATATAATCTGGTTCTGGCTTAAACCACCTCACTCTAAAATGTGTAAGAGGTCATATCTAAGAATTGCCTGTCAACAAGGACACTGGTTTCAAAAAGATTTTGGGGTGATTTAATACTTGCTTCTTTCAGTAGCTTAATAATACTATGTCTGGCAGGGAGTTTTGCAAATCAAACACCACTGGAGTATTTCAATGATCAACTTTTCCATCTCTAGAAGTGTTGGATGGGACCTCCAGCAACCTGGTCTAGTGGGAGATATACCTGCCCATGGCAGGGGATTTGGAACTCAATGATCTTTAAGGTTTCTTCCAACCCAAATCTATGTGGTTCTATGATTCGATGTTCTATAAACTTGAGTTCAGTAGAAACAAAGTAACGGCAAAATATAAACATTTTATGAAAGAGCTTTTTCTCTTTAATTTGGTGAATCTATGAATTGAACCGCTTTAATTTAGCTTCAACTATACTCAAGAACTGATTCATTGACAATGATAACTCTTAGATATTCTGAAAACAATGGCTAATGAATACTCCAATGATACACCAAAAGGGGACTTAAATGATTAACTGTTCATGACATTGTTCTCAGTTCTAAAAGCCTGGCTTATTTAAATTTAATTCCACAGCAGTTTGTGCACTATTCTGTATTTCTATTATTTATTTATTGATGTGGTTTTTATCTATTAAGAAGCTTAATAGATATTAACTTTGATTGTTTCTTTAAAAGGGAAATCTAGGTATGTATAAATAAATAAAGGGGTTTATGCTGCAATATTTATGATACTGCAAAAAGCTTCCTCAGCACCTAAGCCATCATTTCAATTCTTTTCAATACTGCTATCCTGATTCATGTTTGAGAAGCTTTAAAAGAGACATACATCAAATTGCTCAGGGTGTGCATAGCTAGGTCAAAGACCAAAGTTCCAAGCTAACAAAAAGTCATGATCAGTTTTTAACCCAAGGTCAGTTTATGTCTCAGCTAGTCTGTGTTTAAGCAAAGAAATTACAACCAAGTTACAAACTACTGCTGTTGTTGTCAGTACTGTAGAAAGAGCTGCCAAATATTTCAGTGCAATGTTGCACAGTAATTGGTATTCAACTGTCATTCTTCACCTAATGGGGCTGAATAAACTCTTTATGCCATTCAAATGACAAGCTTTGATGATGGAGACAGCTATATGGGCAAAGAGTAATGTGGAATGAAACTGAAAAGAATGGAGGCTGAAGTAAGTAACAAAATTTTCAGCTAACCTTTGTTTTTGAAACTTTAATTTACAATTCCACCTCAAGGCCATAGGAAGCTAATTTTAAGAGTACACCGATCACTACTTTAAAGCTCCACAGATGCCAGGGTTTTACACAATTTGAGTAATCTTTCACCAGTTTTCTGAAGTGATATACATTGTTTAGTTTGGGAATGGTGTTCCCCAGTTTAATGTTCTGACTGGAACGCTCTGTGCTGCTTGTTCACTCCTCACTCCTCCTCCTGCCCTGGCATAGGGCTGAGAGAATGGGAGGTACAAAAGGTAAATATCTTGGCTTTTTGATGCATTGGCATAGATTGAGATAACAACAATTTATTGGAAACAGCAATGAGATGAGAAAACTAACAGTAACAGCAAAAATACTAATAATAGAGAGTACAAGAAACAAACAGTTCACCCGCATGTAGTCACCCCCAACAATACTCCACTGCCCCCTGTCCCTGTCCTCACAAAATTATTTGAGTTGGTATAGAATAACCTCTGGGTCATAACCAAGCCCCCTCCTGGCTACTGCAAAAATTAGCCCTGTCCTGGCCAGGACATATATAAATACTGGAAAGAACTACCTAGCAGATACCCAAGGGTAAGTGAGAAGCAGAGGAATGGGAAATACAACTTATGAGTGGGAAGCAGAAACAAAATAATTCACTGAACCACCAGCTCAGGTTAGCATATTCCAGTTGTAAAATAAAGAACTTTATACAAATTCACCAAGTCTGGCATGATCCTCACTCTGAAGAAGCAGAAAGTTTTGAAATTCATATCATGACTGTGGCTCAAATCCTAGATTCTGAGCAGGACGTTCAGCTCTAATGGGATGAGACTGACTACGGGAACTGCTTCCTTGAATATGTTTATGCTGCACCTTCGTATTTATTTGCTTAAATGAATGAAAAAACCTGTGAACAGAATATACATGCTTCAAGCTGACTATGAAGCATGTAGAAATAACTGGAGGAGCAACAGGTATGCATGTTAAATCTTTTATCAGGTAAAACATATTTTCTACTTAAATGCCAATTTTTTCACATGTAGCTTTTTGTTCTTTACAACTATGGCAGGTAGATCAAAACATGATAACCCTGTGATAAAAATCTATATTTATTTATTAATTTACAAGACACTAAGTCAAACATTTGTAAAATATCTTAGATGTCTTGGGTGCTTTACCTTCATATGTTCATTGACAAACAGGTGTTCAGCCATCACCAGTAAAACAGGGCTCCATCACATGCAGCAGAGTCTTGGAAAGAAAAACACCATCATGCCAGGTGTAGCCACCTCCTTCTTCTTTCCCCAGCTTTATAGACTGAACATGATACCGTATAACGTGTGTCCCAGTTTTAGGACAGGGTTCTGCCAATAAAAAGCAGAAGTTCCCCTTTGAAATAGAGAAATTAATTTCACCCCCCTCTAAGTGTTATAATTGTTTCAAATCAAGGACTCAAGGCAGGGAGGGGGCAGCCGCGGCCGGGCTGGCTCAGCTGGGAGCTCCTCGCTCCGGCTCCTGTGTCCAGATGACCAGCTGTATTCCCAGAGGTAGGAGGCGTTTTGTCTTTGGTGGTCAGCAGTGCCTCCGAGGTAGCAGGGCAGATGCTGGGCAGCTGATTGCAGCCGGCTCCGGGTCTCCTGCCTCCTGGCACGTGCCGGAGCAGACCCCAGATGTCCCTCCTCCCCGCTCTCTCGCCGGAAACAGCCGGGGCCCCTCCAGAAGCCCTCGTGCTCCTCTGAGCAGCCCCGCCCGGAAGTCCGCATACCCCTCCGGAAGCCCTGTCCAGGGTTGTCACAAGCCCCTGGGCACAGCCGGCGGGTTTTGTTAGCACACAAATGGGAAAAATTCTCCAAAGTCGTGCATTAAAGGAACAAAACCCCAACCCCCAACAACGTGGAATTGGGGATGAATAATATGCTGGTTTTGGCTGGGGTAGAGTAAATTTTCTTCACAGTAGCTGCGATGGGCTGTGTTTTGGATTTGTGTTGAAAACAGGATAGACAATACAGACATGTTTTTGTTATTTCTGAGCAGGGCCAGAAATAACTGCTTCTCCTACTGCCATGCTGGCAAGGAGTCTGGGAGCACACAAGGAGTTGGGAGTGAACACGGCCATAACAGCTGGCTCCAAGTGACCAAAGACATATCCCATAATACATAGTGTCATGCTTGCTTTGTAAAACTGGGGGAAGCAGGAAAGGGAAGACATTCGGAATGAAGGCTTTGTCTTTCAAAAGACTATGTGATGAAAGCCTGTTTTCCTGGAGGTGGCTGAATCCCTGCCCCACAGGAAACAGTGAATGAATTCCTTTTGAATGAATGAATTTATTTTGTTTGCGTGCTTTGCCTTTTGCTTTGCTTTGCCTATTAAAATGTCTTTGTCTCAACCCACCAGTTTTTTCATTTTTACTCTTCCAATTCTCTTCCCGTCCTGCTGGTGGGGGAATGAGTGAGCAATTACCAGTTCAGATTAAATCATGACAGTGCCTAAATAAAAAAGTAGGATTTTTTCTATTTTTTTTTTTGTATGATTATATTATCCTTTATGTATACTGCCTGCTAGATGTCCTCTGAGAATGTATAAAGGCATGCATAACCATATAGGAACAGATGCCCTATGTATTAAATCACCACTGTCTAATTTTACAAGATCTTACAACCCAAAATAGCAAAACTTGAAAGCAGAATGAAGAACATTAAGTATTATACATTTTTTTTATTAGTCTAAATGTCTATGTCCAGTAACTCAAATCTTTATAGCCACACTGACAGTGAGATTCCAAACAATAATATGCAGAGAAGTTGGAAAGGAAGCGGAGCTGAGCATAAGGGCATCACCATCCATATTTTGATCCTTGTTTGTTTTAATTTTTTCTTGAAATGTTACCTGGTTCCCCACAGCATTCCTCTCACTGATAAAAAAATAATGAAAGAAACATAATCCCTGACTGAGAACATGTTAATACAGTACAATTTTCCTAGGGCTGCAGTCCAATTAATTATATTTTAATATAATCCCAATCTTGCAATGACTCATTTATCTGTGATATTCATGTAAAATAAAGTTCTTTATAAGTTCAGGGCCATAAATTTTGAAGCCACATTAATACCCTTAAAATATAGGAAATCTGTTTTATTTTATTCTGTGCTTTGTACAATGAAACAAAACCATTTCCACAAGAGAAAGAGATTGTTTTAAGTAAGGATCATCAAATTGATAATTTGTCTTTTCATATAATATCACCAACCTTGCCTTTCTGAATTATGTTGATGGACAATTTTTACTGTGAACAAAAACACTTTACAAGTGTGAGTGGGGCAACCCTGGATGTACAGACAGACTGGGGAATTAGATGCTGGGAAGCAGTGCCTCAGAAAGGGACCAGGGAATACTGGTTTAAGGAAAGTTGTGCATGAGTCAACAGTACCCCAGCAGCCAGGAGGGCCAACCTCAAGTCCTGTGTACAATTTTGGGTGCCAGAATACAAGACAGATACTAAACTAATAGAGATCATCCAAAGGAGGGCAACAAAGATGGTGAACAGCCTTGAAGGGAAGCCATGTTGAGGCCACCTGGTCTGTTCAGCCTGGAGAAGAAGGGAGATATTGCAGTTACAACTTCCTTGAGAGGGGAAGAGAAGGGGCAGGCACTGATCTCTTCTCTCTGATGACTAGTGACAGAACCTGAGGGAATGGTCTGAAGTTGTGTCAGGGGAAGTTTAGGTTTGGTATCAGGAAAAGATTCCTCATTCAAAGGTTAGTTGACACTGGAAGAGGCTCCCAGGGAAGTGGTCACAGCACCAACATGACAGAGTTCAAGAGGCATTTGGACAATGCTCTCAGGCACATAATGTGACTCTTGGGGGTGGACTTGTGCAGGGCAGGGAATTGGACTTGATGATCCTTGTGGATCCCTTCCAACTTAGAATAATTTTTGATACAGCATTTTAAAGACCAAAACAATAGCTTATAGACTAACAAAAACAATAGATAATGAGGATCAACAGGTTAAGTATTAATAAATTCACTGCTCATGGTCAGACACCTAATAAGCCTCTGTTGTTCACTTCCTCGCCAAGAAGATTAATAAGGGATGACTGCTGTTACATATGGAATTGTACTGCTCCTTTTACTTTGCGAGCTGCTATTTTTCAATTCCCTGTTTTTTGCCTAGGATTTTTTACCCTTTATATCAGTGTTTTCCCTCCTGAATCCTTGATCTACTAGCTCCACAGTCGCAATAGTCTTGTCTCTGTCTGAAATTTTACCTTTCTTACCTTGAATGGCTTACAGCTTACACACTTTCTGAGGGCTCTTTCCTACTGCTTAGCAGTTTTCTCAGAAATCTAAGCCAAGGCTGCACAGCTGTTCTCTGCTAAACCCGGGTTTGTATCACAGCCAAGTGAATCCCTGGGAGGAGGGTTATATACAGGTTATATCTATGCTGGGTCAGGGACCATCACAAGGTACTGGAGGACAAAAAAAACCTGTGTTACTAAATTACTGCCACATCTGGCAGTTTGGTCAGGGACAACTAGTACTCCTTAGGTCATGCCTGAGCCTGCTTAGAGGGATAGTATTGCACAGCAACTTTTAACATCACATAGTTTTGACATGGCTTCCCAGTAGTGGGGTGTGAAAGTTTAATATTGCAAACTCCAACACCAAAGAGAAAATACAGGCATGTATAATTATTTGCCAGCAGTGTTCCCAGGTGGCCAGGAAAGCCAATGGCATTCTGGCTTGTATCAGGAATAGTGTGGCCAGCAGGAAGCCATTCTTCCCCTGTACTCAGCACTGGTGAGGCTATACCTGGAGGGCTGTGTCCAGTTCTGGGTCCCCCAGTTTAGGAAGGATGTAGAGATGCCTGGACACATCCAGAGAAGGGCAACAAGGCTGAGGGAGCTGGGGTTGTTCAGCCTGGAGAAAGTGAGACTTAGGGGAGACTTTATCCCTCTCTACAACTACATGAAAGGAGGTTGTAGCCAGGTGGGGGTCAGTCTCCTCTCCCAGGCAGCCTTAAGGCAAGGAGGACACAGCCTTAAGTTGCACCAGGGGAAGTTTAGGCTAGATATTAGAAAAAACCAATGTTTTACAGGAAGCATGGTTGGGCATTCGAATGGGCTACCCAGAGAAATGGTGGACTCACTGTCCCTGGAGATGTTTAAAAACAAACTGGGTGTGGCACTCAGTGCCATGGTTTAGTTGATAAACTAGTGCTAGATTGGACTCTATGATCTCCAAATTATTTTTCAACCTAGTTGATTCTGTGATTCTGTGATTAATTCAGACTCAGCCTATCATATGACAAATATGACATCAGCAAAAGTGTGAAAGAAGAAAGAAGCATACAAACTAAAATCAGAATTAATATATTAACCATGATGTCAGCTATAGTGAATATATTTCTATTATAGTGAGACACACTCAGGAGATTTGGGGAGTGAGAAT
Organism: Muscicapa striata striata; assembly: GCA_030060385.1. Lineage (NCBI taxonomy): Eukaryota > Metazoa > Chordata > Aves > Passeriformes > Muscicapidae > Muscicapa > Muscicapa striata. The sequence goes on along the minus strand of JAREIS010000133.1, from coordinate 7,358 downwards.
TGTCCAAAATAACCAATCTCCCTACAATTCAATAGCAAAATCCACAGAGCTGTGAGGGGAAAAAAAGCAGTTTGCCAAGTGAGGACAAGTTTATTTTAAACCATATATGATTTTTTTCCCTGAACAAATATGCATGGACATGAATGCACGCACATATTAAACAGAATATGTTTCAGTGAAGGCTGCTAACACATTCCTCCCAAAATAACTTCAAAGAATTAACATAATGAATGTGTAAATTGAAGCAGAAACATGTTACATTTTTGCTGCCCTACAAGATGAAGGCAGCTTGGCTGATTTGCTTTGAACTTTCAAAATATTCCTCTTTTGTAGTTTCAAACTAGGCAAAAGAATTTTCAGGATAGATAGTATAGCTTTAAACAATAACAGAGGTACTGAAAAGTAGGCCAACAAGTAGAATATTGGTTGAATCTTTAACTAGTCCCATTCTTTCAAGTTCTGCAGATTCATTCTATAGTCTGTAGAAACATGCAAAATTTAAGTTTTTACGTAGGTTTGCTTAGCATTGACACAAAGCAAAATTGAAACATTCCTTTTGATTTGCAGTGTATTTTACACAATGCCTCTCTTGCCACCAGAATATTCTGCATTGTTAACGTTAATGGAATTGGAAAAAAATAAAAGAAAAAACTTGTTTTATAACTATTCCATGTTTAGTCAACGAGAAACCAGGTAATGTATATCACAGAGCAGTTTACAGAGAAGGGAACAGAAGTAAATTAAAGCCAAAGAATAGAAACTCCATATGCCACAGATTGTTGAACACCTGTTTTTCTCTAACACCCTGGAATCTATTAGGAGGGCAATGTAAGACTTGTGGAAGGGGAGCTCGTGATGTTAAAACCACAAGTTATATTTCCTAAGAATTTCATTTATTAGGCTAGAACTGGCACATACTATTATGAAACAAAACTGCAGAGAGGTTGAAGTTTCACAGCTTTATGAGCCTGATGGCTTATTATTGTTACTGGTCTTATTGTTTTTATTGCTGTTTTATAAATTTTCTTATTTTGCTTCCAGGCAGTTTTTCCACTGGTTTCTTTATTGTGCTTTTGTACATAGCAATCAATGATCTTGTTTCCTTATCTAGCCCTACAGGAGACCTATGTTGTCTCACTCCATCTGCCATCAGCCTCTCAGGTAATAAATGAGAGAGATGATGAGCACTCTGCTTGCCTCCCTCAGGTTCTCTGACTCACCCTCCTGGAAGTGCTTTTTGCTTGAGGGATTCTGGCTGCTAGTACTTTCCTCCTTTTTTCTCTCTCCTGCACCAATGAATAGCCGAAAGCGGACCATGGGACCATAACAGCTAGCCATCTGTTTTCTCTGCAAACTAGAAAAAGCATCAAAAAACTTGAAATAATTTACTCTCATTGTGAATTGATTTATTAAAAGCGCTACACTCCATGAACAAAGAAAGAGAAGCAGGAGAGAATTAGAGAACAAGAGATAGTTATTTTTTATCACTGAAGTTTTCCAGCTACAAAAGAATCAGAAAGCAGAAAGAAAAATGAAGTAGTTCAAGTAAATTCTCTATGAGTTTTGCAAATGTGTGCTCTCTGATGACTAATATTTTAGCATTATTTTACACACATATATACATGCATCTTTTGAAAGGTACAAAAAACACTCATGAAAGGTATTAGCAGTGGATTTTATTTTTTTTTTTGTGATGGACACTTCACATTCAGAGAGTTTTGCAATGTCATGAACAATACAAAGACAATTAGAAGGTGAATATTTTGCACACAAGGTGTCAATGAAGTACACATTAGTGGCTAACCTTCATGAAGGGCAATGCTTGCTTTTACTTAATACCTCAGCCTCATCTGAACCATTAATTTAGCTCCATTAGTAGATAAAATTGGCTAAAAAAACTTCTCTGCACTTAAAACCAATTTCAAAATATTAAAAATTATCTGTCTGAAAGAAAGTTGAAAAAATGGACCAAACACTATAATTTCTAGGCCAAATTTGAAACTATGGAAGTATTTTCAATCAGATTTATTAATAGGAAATTTAAATGGAAATTTCAAGCTTATTTTCTAAAATAAAAAAAAAAAAAAAGCAGCAGCTGTAGGTATGTTTTCTAATTTAAAAAATATTCTCAAAAACGAAACCTGAACAAATATGTGGAATTGGCTGTTGAAACACAGAAGGAGAACTAACTTCACCTTCAATAGCTAGCTACAGACACTTTTATGCACAGAGAACAAAATCAAATTCTCCAAGGAAGACTGAAGGAATTTTTTTTTTCAACAGAAATAATTTACATTCTAACGTTTAGAACACTCCCACAAGTATACATGAGCAGGAATTTACAATGGTTTAAACTGATTTGTCAGTGTCTTGGATTGTTATAAACGGGCTTCAGAGAACAACCTTAGTTTTTCACCACGCCTGCCCCACATAGCTAACTTCATGTTTTCCAGTAACCCAGAAAGTAGGTGGAAGCTGCAGTAGGAAAGAGTAGAAAGGGATGAAGCTTTTTAAATAGGAATTGTGAGGTTGATGCTTGCCAGGTGGTGAAAGAAGTCTTTATTTCATGAAAAAAAAAATTAAAACTGATTTCCTTTTTACATTATTTTAAAGGAATATAATTTCTTATATCATATATTGCAAGCTCTACCTATGAAGAATTTCTGTGTTTTAATACTTTAAAATTTGAATGACATCTTGAAAGCAAATAAAAAGGGCGAAATTAAATTCAGAAACTGTTAGTAATGTCTGCTTGCTCTTGTTCAATTCATACAAAGATGAAAGCTATTCTGAGAAAATGATGGAGCAGTTGACTAATGTTATAAATAATTTAAAATATACATTTATTTAAGGGGATTAATAACAAAGGATTTTGAAGAATTTGACAGAATTCCAGTCAATGAATTGGCAGATTTATCAATACAGTATCTCTAAATCTGCAATTTTCCTTGCTTTTTCCATACTATGACAAGAAAGGAGTTCGTTTAATTGCTCATAGACTTTGAATCCTTTCAGTTAAAGTCTGCAACAGAAAAAAAAATTGAATTTTAGCTCTAATTAATTATATTATTTTTGATCACCTTCTTTCTTTTTTGGCATTACTTCCAAAACACAGCAATAGTGTTTAAAACACTTGAAAAATACAGCTTGTAAAAAATATAAGAACTGCAAATGTTTCAGTATTATAGGATAAGATTTCAAGTAAGAATTATTTCAATTCAAAGATTTCAAGTAAGAAAAATTTAGTAAAAGGTGTTAAAATGAAGATCAGATAATGAGATGTGTTAGAAAATGAAATGGATGGTGCCTTCAAATTATGCAAATTATATCAGTGACATTAGCGGACTAAATGTCTTGGTCAAAACATTTTCAATGAAAAAAAAAGTTTCTGAGTAAATTGTTTAAATGTGATGTCAAATTATTATGGTTATCATCAAGAAAACCAGTCATTTCAAAATTTTCTCCAGTTTTAGCTAAACAAAACAAATATTTTTGTCGCGACTTCCCCCATCTTTTGCCACATCAAGCAAATTGAATGCTGGGCTTAAAAGTAAATTTGGTGTTTATTTCAGCAATTAATCTGGAATATTTCTTTTTTTTTTTTTTTCCCCCTAACCTGGAAATATTATTTGTATTAATATTGTTTATTTACTGCAAATAATTATCCCAGTATTTGCAGATGCCCATATAGGAAAAACTGCTGCTCAAAATGATAAAATCACAAACAGCCGGGAAAATTTTCAAAGTTCCTTTGATTCTCAGCAGATCTTAGACCAAAGTAAAGTAAGTATGATAAGACTATCTTTCAAAAGAATCTGCCCAGGTCTGTAAGAGACAGGACTGAGAGAGTGACTAACAGCTACTTAAGGAAGATTGGATAAGTCTATTGTTGGGTGAGCACCTTCAAAATTCTTGTTATTTCATTGGGAAAAGAAGTGCTGATTTGTACCTTTGGCTGTCAGAGGAGCAACAGCCTTGTAATTGCTTGTTAGTCAGAGTGTGAGAACCTCTTTGAGGTAATTCGGATGACATGAGGAAAAATACGGGAATACAGTCTCTCTCATCAGCAGGAAAAAAGCTGAATTACCTTTTCCAATTTCTGGTTTAATTGATCACACAAAGTTTAAACCAAGCATGTTCAAAAATGCCTTATACTCTGGAAAAAAAACAACACTGTGTTTTGTTCGTGGGTCATCACGATTGTGTGGCAATACTTGAAAAAAAGAAGGATTTTATCTCCCATTCTTTTGAGGAAATACTGAAAGTTAAGATGTCTGGTTTTGTTAAAAATGACAAGAAGTATGTACAAAATATACTACTGTGGAAGGACCAGCTAAGCAGAACATGTTTGCTTGTTTTAATATAGTGGTCTGAAAATAAGCATTGCTGCTGTGTAACTAAATTGATTTTGTAATATTCCGTATTTCAAAAGTTTAATTTCTCTTTATTCTCTTCTGCATTTTCCAAATTGCAAGTAATGCTTTCAGGGCACTATAAATAGTTTTTCAAATATTTGCAGTTTATCAGTTTTGAATAATTTTTACTACCAAATGAATTTACCCCTGTTCACAGATGTATGCACACACATACAATCCTCCACACACCTTTCAACATAGTGTTATAATAATAGAGTAGACAATAAACTGAAAAGGAAAAAAAAATTTGCACAATTAGTATAATTATCTATATTTTTTGTGCAGCAATCAATATACTTCATACTGAAGACATAACCTTGGAAAAAAACTGCAGATTGCAAAGAATTTACCTGTGTGTTGAAATGTGAGAGTTTGCCACTAATTTATCAAGCATTTAGTTTAGTAATAAATTGATAAAATAAAAAAGTCTGAGGTCATAAGAAATTATTAGGACATCCAGTCTGACCAGTATATTACAAGCAATTATTTCTTCACTAATTTTATATCAAACCTAGCATTTTTTTAAATGTATCTTCTACGAGTAGCTTGCTTGCATCTGAATTAATCAAGATGTTTTAAATATATTCCTATTTTCATATTTTTAATTTTTTTCACTTGTGCAGTTTAAACCTTCAACCGTCTTGTTTCCTTTGTTCTAGTTGAACATTATCCTTTTATTCTTTATTGCTTTCTCTGCTTATGAAATATTAGATCAAAAGTCAGTGTCTTGATTAAAAATGTAGACTTATATGAGTAAAATAATATCAGAGCATAAATATGACTACAAGAGTCTAGACAAACACGTTTGGAAAATTTTTCCTTACCCATTCTGTTGCTATTAACATAATGTCTAGGAGGCTTTCAACTGAGCACAACTAATACTGTCTGATGCAATGCCTGAGTATAGTCCAAGGATTTAAAGCATCAACAGGAGGACCAGTTCTAATGCTCAATCTGTGTGGAGCTACCCAGTTTCTGAAGGGACAGCATAATTGTATGATTCATGACTTGCTGAGTGATATGGATTATCCATAACCTCCTTGAAATGAACATCTGTGGGTGTGAAATCAGCTTCTAAAACTGATTAGGAAATATTATAATTGGTTTTAAAACAGCTAGGAAAGTGAATTTGAAATATTTTTGTCAAAATAAAAGAATCACATTTTTCACCTTAGTTGCACCCAGCATATAATGATATACTGTGTGGTTAATTTCTCCTCCATATGAAATATGATTTACAAGGATATGTGCAAACTATAGCACTTGAGTCTCGCTGGTGTGCAGAAGTATACCACTGTTTAGAAGACAAGAAACAATATTAAGAGTAAAAAATTCAGGAGAGAAGATGCTTTTGAATGAAGTAATGTTGAATGAGTATACAAAGAAAACGGGCTCCAGGTGTAGCACACAGAATTACACAGAAGGCAGCAAGTGTCAAAAAAAAATAGGCGTGACAACATGAAAATAATTTCTGGCAAAGAATGAAAGGGAGTATTTTAGGCCACATAAATGCAAGCTCCAAAAAGAGGGCTAAATCTAAAAAGATTCCTACATCCACTCAATCTTGCTTTAAGCATCAGGATTATCTGTAGAAAATGAAAAACTGCAGTCATAGAATTTAATGAAAATTCAGGAGTTCTCATCTCTCAGGGAGTCCTCCCGAGCTACACAGTGATGCTACACAAAAACACATGGGAAAGCTGAGGCAGTGAAAATGGACATAAAATGGTAATCCCAGTCCTGTCCTAAGCAGTGAGATTGAAAAACATCTCAGAAAAATAGTTTTTGTGATATTGTCAGGCCCTCTTTGCAGACCAACTATATGTTTATATTTTAGAGTTAGGATAAGTTTTAGATAAGAGGCTATTTTCAGTTATTTGTTCTAACAGAAGTGATAAGTTTTGCAGTTTGCCAGTTGCTGAAATGCTTTGTATCAAGATCAAAAAAGAAATGTTTCCTTTGTGTGAGGGGGAAGTATTTCTGTGTGATTATTTGGGGCTTTTTTCTTATGTAAAATGATACTTTTTAAAAATGGCATTTCTAGAACTCTCTTCTGAATGAACCAATATCTGTTGCATTTTTTAAAGTTTTTAAAATGCAAGACAAGCCAGGCTGTTATGCTGGCTCTGTGGTTTGCCCTCTGTTTATAAACAGTAGTGAGGATCACCCATCATCTGCCCCGGACTTCAGAATGATGACATCTGGACTTCATCCTCACAATGCTGCAGCACTGTCACTTCAAACAAACTCAGTAAATGCTAAAAAAAGAGCACAACTTACAACCATTCCACAAGCATAATATCTGTGTGCAAACAAAAGGCTAAAAGACTCATTTGGCTGGAAATAATTAAAGTTTTGGGGTTTCTCTTTTTTGTCTTGGTTTGGGTTTCCCCCCACCCCCTTCCCTTTTCCTGGCTTTAAATTATTTAACTTTTTAGTTAAGGCAGCCTGAAGGCATGAAATTACAGAAGGTGCTCACTCATCCTAAAATTGAAAACTTCCTCTTTCCAAAGGTAATTGTTTCTAGTTGATACTTGCCACTTGTAGAGGATAAGTCAATCATTTCTAGAATGAAAACAGCTCTTATAATCCTGAGAAGGGAAAAAACTCCCTGAAAAGATCTGTGTTCTCAGAAAAGGGATTGCATCTTCTTTCCTTTACCTATAATCTAATTTTAGGTGTCAAACCCACACACAAAAACTTTGGCAGGCAAAAGTAGCAAGAGTTCCTTGATATTTATAGTCTATGAATGCAAAATATAAGTGGGAAAAGTAGACAGTATATTTGAAAATATTGAATATTTCAAACCTTTCTCACAAAGGCTAGTCTCAGAGATCTAGAGCCTGTAGCCTTTTTGAGATTTGGAGCATTTTAAACAGCAGATCATGGAACAACTGCAAGAATATGTAAAGAGAATATGCCATTTACAGTGTGCTTGATTAT